>CM033734.1:19151738-20531378 GCA_019671005.1 Hibiscus mutabilis | reverse complement strand
AAACTTGATGTGAATTTCTAAAAATGTTGTGGGGAACAAATTAATTTTTTAATTTAATGGACTAATATTTAGTTTTTCAAAATTTTGTGGGGCCGCTATGTTTCGCCTTTGATGCAATCACATTTAGTCAGTCAAATATATATAGAAAATTAAAATTTCTTATAATTACACGTAAATTATGTGATTTTTTTTAAACATATGATTATAATATAGTATATGTTTATATTTTTTCATAACCTTTTAATATTTTCGTATTACAGTGTCCAACCGTATCCTAATAAAAAGTGACAAATTGTAATGAATTTTATATTTTATGAATTAATGAATTTATTCTTATTACTGATAACGTAATGGGCAGAAGAGGTAAGTTTGGTGGTCGAATCTGAGTGTAGTAATGTCGTGTCTTGGCTTCTCAAATCGTCGACGACTCCCCATGCTTTCAAGGAAATTGTGGCTGAATGTTTGGATATTGCCAAGAAGTTGAATTGGCAACTGGTCCTGGTGGATAGGGAGAAGAACCTGATAGCGATGGACTTGCGAAATCAAGAATTGATCGAAGCTTGGATTGAAATGGTGTTCCTGTGTTTTTCCAATTGTGTGGGAGAAATGATTTAATGGGCGATTTCGCTTTCGTATGTGTAAATCTCGACATTGACATGACGCACTTTTTTTCGTATAAGTTTAAAGGAGTTTTCTAACGAGATTTATGTCTTTATTCTTTGTAAGGTTTGTGTTAATAAAATTATACAATACTTCACCTTTTAAAAATATCCGTTCTTCAATAATATTTTAAGATATATATATCATCTCATTAATTGTACATATGTCATGTAAAATTTTCAAATTATAATATTAAATTTTATAACTATTATATTATTTTTAAAATTTTATATAATTTTAAAAATAAAGTTTCTTTTAGAAAACTAATTTCTTTTAGGAAAAATCATATTCATGCATAACTTATTCTTCTCAACCCACATGGTAGTTGTGAATAGATCTAGTAATCATCAACAGACCTTTGAATTTTTTTTCTTGGGGAAAATATGTCTTCTATTTTTTCTACTCCGTAAACCATTTACTAAAATTTTATCTTATTCATTCGATGAGTGAAAAATAATATTTTTAAATTAATAAACTTTATTAAAAATAAGTATATTTTTTTTAAAAAAATAAATGATTATTTAATTATTTGTTCACATATATAAAAAAATAAATTAAATTTAAAATGTTTTATTGAGTTAATGTCAAGAATTGATCAGACACGAATCCAATTAACCATTTACCTAAAGAACCCTTGTAAAAGGTAAAAGTAAATAACTATAATTATTCCAATAATTCATTAAAGATAATTAATATTTTTCAAAAAGAATGTAAGCAATATAAAATTTAAAGTATGAAAACATATAGCATAAAAAGAAAAAGGCATAATGTCAAAAAAATATTTTTAATGTTGGACTGGATAGTTATTTTGGTTTATATTCTTTTATTGAAATACTGTAACTGTTAACGTTTTATTTTTAGGCCAACATGATCTTTTCGTGGATGATAAATGTTTGTTCTCTAACGGTAAATGACTTGAAATAACGTAATAAACTTACATGGCAGTGCATGTTGACATAACAGTATCATATGATCAAATGAGCTGACTTAGCAGAATGACACATCAGTCAAACTATAATTTAATAAATTATATAAAATATAAAATTATTTTTTATGATGTTTCATTCTGTCAAGTCTTTTCAAATTTATTATACTCGTTGTCTAACAATTTTCATCAATGAAAAATTATTTTAACCTAAAATGAAACATGAAAGGTTACAATGTTTCTAAAAAATAAAATTCAAAATATTTATCCAATTAAATGTTAGACAAAAAATATACCCACTGTTTTTTAAATTGCGGGAAACTAATCACATTCTGGAAGGCCAAAAGACATGAATATTATCTTTAAATTTTTTTCCCACACTATGATATATGTTAGATTATTTCTCAGAATATTATAATTTTTATAGTAAAAAGTGAAATCGAATAGATTACAATCCGATTTTGAACAATAAATTCTATTAATGATTAAAGAATTGAAACCGGGTGGATTACAATCTGACTTTGAACAGTATTTTACACTGAAGTCGAAACTTTTTTTTAGCGTTCTCAACATTTTTTAATTGAAAAAAATAGAGATAAACAGTGAAGTAAGGTCCCTTTCTTACCGATTTTATTTTTACTATAGCAAATGCTGTAGATTTGAAATTAATCTGACAAGTATAATATTAAAAAAAAAAAAACTACTACTATATTTAAGTAAAATTGCCCACTCTGGAAACCGACAATTGTTTACTTTTCCCTTATACACCACTTAAAAGATGATCTTTCACCCTTTTTCTCTTAAGATTTTATACCTCCTAATACATGGAAAGATATATATTTTTATTTATTTGGTAAACTATTCTTCACATAAGGAATGCTTACATGTCTTTATATGTTTCTGATTTTATTTGTATTTAGAGATTTATTTGTATTTAACTTTTTAATCTCAATTTGACAAAGATAACTATGGGTTGAAAAAAATTCGACTCATTTCGAAAACTTGAATTTTTCGACTAGACTCGAGGCAAAAAAATTCGATTTGTTTTGACTCGACTCGAAATTTTATAAACTTGACTTGAAAAAATTTCAAATAAAGTTTGAGTTGTAAAATGGAAATTCGAATAACTCGATTTTTTTAGTAATTAGTGGATTGATTTTTAAGTTTAAGTCGAGTCTCTCAATTTTTCTTGCTATATATATATATATATAATATTAAGGAATATATGTCACATATGAAAATATATATATATATGCCTATCTTATATGATTAGAGAAAGTCATTTAATTTGTAATCAAATTGTACTATAAAATGATAAATAATTACAAATAAATTTGTATATAAACTCGAAAACTCGACTCAAACTCCACTCGAAATTCATAAGGTCGAATCGAATCGAAAAATTTTCAAATAAATTTTAAGTTGTGAAATATGACGCGTCAACTCGAATAACTCAAATTTTTTTGACTCGACTCAATCAGACACTCATCCTTGAAGCAAAGATCTGATAATTTATGTAGCGGGAAAAAATTCAAAAAACAAATAATTTTACCAAGACTTGGTTGATTCGCTCATCAATTTTTTATTTAATAAAATAATTATTTTTGGAAGGGTTGAATTTTTTTCTATGGACAAACAGAAGAAAATTAAGGGCGTATAATGAATCAACAAACAAAAAAATGAATGAAAAAGAAGAGAAAAAAATTACAGTGAACAAAAGTCCTGCTAACGTGCGCCTCATCTTTTTTTCCTCCCAATTCATCGTATGCTTTTTTTTTATTTATTAATAACTACTATATAAAAGATGTGACAAGTGTACTTTAATGAGGGTCCCCCCCCCTCCCCCGGTTCTATATATAAAGCAAAGAAGACAGAATAATTAAGAAGGGGTCTTGTCTTGCAACATGTTTATACTAAAGTCACCAATGTGATTAAACTTGCTTCTTTCACTTTCTTTTCATTTATTCAATCACTATTTGGCACCGTTTTTTTAAAAAAATGGTGTGCTATGGGTGGGTCAAATCAACATTAAATTTGGATTTTTCATTTTTTTGGAATAATTTAACTCATCAGATTTTTATTTAACCCCACCTTTGAGGGTTTTTTTTTATTTCTATTGTTTAATTATTGGGATTTTGTGGAAATGATTTAAAGAGTTATCGTTTTTGTACTTCAATACACTTATTTATAGTTAGCTGAAAAAAGAGAAAAATTGAAATATTATTGATCTAAAGGTCCTAATTATGGTCATTCTATTATTAGATGGATCAATTTAGCCCCTCTGTAATAGGAATTAGTCCTTTTTACTATTAAATAGATCAATCGTCATAGTAGTAAAAAGAATCAAATAGTTGGTTTTTTTTACATATTAAACATTTACTGTTTAAGAATGACATTATTTTTTTTATTTTCAGTTAAACTCTAAACAAAAAAATATTTGCAAAACCATAAAAAGAACGAAAATATTAACTCTATTAAACATTAGTTAACAAAATTCCAAATAGTAGATATTAAATATATAAAAAAATTACATTATGTAATTCTATTTACTAGTACATGAGTTCAATTGATCTTCTAAGAGTAGAGAGGGTAATCTAAATAAGGATAGTGTATAAAATAAAATCAGTTTTACGTAACAATGATAATTAATTGCGACTTTCATACCTATACTAAAATAATAGTTATTTTATTTTAATTTATCAAATTTTGTTCTCATGTGTTAAGAAATTAAGAAGGTAATCCAATTGAATAACATTGTTCAACCTTATCATTATAACACAGTTTTATTAATTAGCAATTTAATGATATACAAGTAAGCGAACCCAACAAGTGTTCCAGTGGAAAAATAGATAATGTTCATCTTAGGAGACACGAGTTCAAATCGCTATGTTTACAATGTGTATGCGTATTGTCAAAGTGTTAAGAATATATATGAACATATACTATCTTGTAATCACCTTTAGACTATTAAAAAATAATATCTTGTTGGATTTAAATGTTTTGGAAAATATTTTATTTGGGCTAAATTAGGTTGAGAAATTTTATGGTAACAGTTTGGGCTTAAGGCCCATATGTGACATCTTGGTATAGGGTGTTACATTTAATGGCATCAAAGCTTAGGTTTAGCCGGTTCTAGAAAACTCCAAGGTGGTATAGGTGTTGTAGTAAGGTGTCTAGTGAATATAAGTCCTTAATTTAAGTTTGTATTCCTTAAGACTGGAATCATGATGGTACGTCCAATGTTGCGACGCTAAGATGGTTACGATCGTGGCCGAGTTAAGTGTTGAGTCGCTTATGGGAGCGATTTCGGGGGGAGAGGTCACCCTGGACTGTTGAGATGCGAGTTAGTCGAATGATGTTGGAGTCGAGGATGTGTCCTCCTCTTGCCACCTGAATGGTGCCTTCCTTTTGTGTAGTAGTCGTTTTGAAGCCTTCAGATACGTTGCGAAGAGTTCGCGGTAGAGTCTGTAATGATTTGTTTATTCATAGGACCTTATGAAGTCGAGTTTGTAAATATTTTATCAATTGAATAGTTTTATTTATAAGTTGATTTTGAAATTGGAGCTACTTGTTTTGTAACTATAACTTGGTTTATGAATTTATAATATGGGCGTTTTATGTTAGAAAAATTTAATTTATTAGTTAAATTTGATTTTGAATTATGACGGATCGGGTTGGATTTACAACTCAATGTGGCACTTTTGATTCTTCGGACCGAGTGTTACAAATACATCAATAGAGTTAGGAGAACTTATGTCATTATGACCGTGGATACTCACAAGAGTAAAGCAGTAAGGGATCAATTCACAATAGTCACACGGAGTAAGGTTGGTATTTTTAATCCCAACGTATATTAATTGTAGCATGTAGTTGTGCATGTAGATGTACACGAGACACTTGTACACCCTGAGTAGAGAGAAACAGTTTTAGGAAAATACAACGTTTTAATCAACAATGGAACTTGGGACCTGGTTGAAGCTCGAACAAATTCCAAAGGATTCAAAAGGTTGTTCATGTTGAAAAATAATAAAATGCCTCCAATAATCAACTCAAGGCAAAACTAGTAGCCATTGGTTATTCAAATGGTTCAGTAGGTTTTTGTGAAGGATAAAGTCGAGTTAGGTTTAAGTTTAGAGTGAAAAATATCTGATATGAGATAATAGTAGTATAATTTCCTATTTATATATTTAGAAAAAATACTATACTACCCTTCTTTATATTTTTTTTGATTATCTCTTTATTTTACCTAATGAAAATAAAAAAATGTTTTCACTTAAGTTTGACTGGGCAGAGATAAATTTTACCCTAAATTGTGGGCGAATGAAATATCACCAAACTCCAAGTCAGATCAAAGTAGATAAATTTTTTTAGTTTTTGAATTAGTATCGAGATAATAAAAAAATCCGACTTGAATCGACCGTGTACGTCTCTAGATAGACTGATGTCTCCTGTATAAATTTAATTTATTTTGCATGTGATGGAGGGGAAATACGCGCCAAATACACCGTTGCTTTGCTTTGCCGTCTCCTGTTCCTATTAATTTATTGCAGTTTCTCATCGTTTGCTTCAATCCATGTTCGCTGGTTAATACAATAATCCAGTTGTATGACAACCGAATCTTCGCATAAATATAAATATTTTAGTATAAATCTTAAATATATTAAATATTCAAAATCTGATTTCAAATTAACGATGGCAATTCAATTTTAAATATCAAATTTAATCTTACAGTATTCGCCTTTTTAATTTAATAAATCTAAAGGTGTTATTTAATAAATTAAAAAAATAAGTGTTAAAATTTAAATATTAAATAATTAAATGTTGAATTTAAATTATACATATCTTTTGTACGATTAAGATTAAATATTGAATATAATTGTTTTATTTAATAAATAAATTTTAAAGAATAAAATAGTTAAAAGAAAAAATAAAATAAAAAGTATTGAAAATATAATCCATGGTACTTGACATTTTCCACACTTTGTCATTAAAAAATTCTTATACTAGTTTTAGATCATCAAACATGCTTAAAGTATTAACTTACTAAAATTATTAATTTTCAGTGGATTATCCAAACCGGTCATAACTTAAAATACTATTTTTTTCTCATTTCCACAATTCGAACTCATTTGAAAATCTCTCAATTTCCTAAAATACCAATCAAATTTTAATCGAAACTAAAAGTTAAAAATTTTAGATCAGTTTAAAACTAAACTATGTTAATCTTCCGACCAAACATATCCTTCACATCGTTAGGATTAACCCGTCGCAACCGCTCCATTCATTGAAAATTTGGCCTCTTTGGCAAGTACAAGTTTTAAAAATTAGGGTTTTGTTTTAGGGAAGACTTTAACATAATATATTAGCATTTTTTAACGATAATGATTATAATGAAAGTAAATTAAAAATTTAATAACTGTAATGTATATTTTAAAAGTTCAATAATTGAATTAAAAACATCGTAAAAACATAGTGAGTACCAACATAAGTCACCCGTAAAACTTTTGGTGTACTGGAAAAGAAAATTATGGCAATGTTTGGTAAACAACTTTTTGAGCCAAAATTAGACGTTTCAGTTAAAATTAGAGGTTTGATATAGGGGTGCGCATTCGGTTAATTCGGCCGGTGGCCAAACTGAATTAGCCATAACCGAATTAACCGAAAATTTTAAAAATTTAACCGTTAACCGAATTAACCGGACCGAAATTATTTCGGTTAATTCGGTCGGTTTTCGAATTAACTGAAATTTGTTATAAAATTTTGGATAAATTGCACAATTGGTCACTAAATTATGCTAAAATGACCTTTTTAGTCACTGAACTTTCATTTTATACTATTTTGATAAAAGTTTAATGAACATTTTATAATATATCAAAAACTTTAATAATCATTTTATAATTTTTAAAAGTTCAATGACCAAAATAAATATATGTAATATATATAATATTCAATATATAATAATTTCGGTTAATTAACCGATAACCGAATTTCCCAAAAAAGTAACCGTTAACTGAACTTACCTAAAATTAACCGACCGAATTAACCAAAAAAATTCGGTTCGGTCGGTTAATTCGGTTAAAACCGAATAATGCACACCCCTAGTTTGACATGTCAAACCTGCTAATTTGGATGTTTGACCTGTCAAACTTACTAATTTGGATGTTTGGTGAATAACAGTTTCTAATAGCGGATTGAGGTGAAACCTCTAATTTTGAAAAAGCTGCTAATAAGAGGTTTTTGAAATTAGAGGTTTTAACATTAGAGTTGTAAAGACTCTTAGGAGGTTTTTGAAATTAGAAGTTTTAACATTAGATTTGTAATGACTCTTTTACCCTTAATAATTACCAAAGATCTTCAAATAACCTAAATTTAACATTTTCTATTTTAATTTACATGGTGACATTTGTGAGCTAATACTTTTTTTTCATTCTCACATATTTATATTTGTATTTAAATAACTCACGTATACTTTTGAAGTAAAATATACTCTCATATATATAATTTAAATAATTATTTTTCTTCAAATATATTAAATTAATATATGCTTTAAATATCATTTAAGTTTAATAATTAATTAAATTGTATTAAAAATAATTATATAAATAATAAATTAATACATAGATCCTTTAAACATATTTAGTAATGTTATATTAAATAAATTAATTTCCATAATATAATTAATATTAATAGATAAAAATATTGATAACCAATAAACTATTCAAAGAAGTATTGAATATAATCATATTTTTATATGTCATTTTGCTTGTTTAAATAATCAAACAATTATCAGATATCAGTTAATTTTACGAAATATTTTTATACAATCACCTAATACAATCCGCTAGTCAAATTAACTAATACAATCAACTATAGCTAATGCAATCCTTTATCCGTCGTCAATTATTAACTATCAACTAAATGCCAAACAAGGCCACTATCTATGAACTAGGGGTGTTCATTGTCGGATATCGGATCGGATTCGATCCAGTTTTTCCGGATATTCATTTTTTCGAATCGACAATATAGTAATCCGTATTCGATTCGAAAAATTAGATATTCGGATATCGGATAATCATATCGGATATCCGGTTATCCAAAAATATATTTTGATTTAATTATTTTTTCGAATTTGAAGTTCGTATTTATGAAAATTTTAGAATTTCGAATATAACAAACAACAAATTACTAAATATAATAAGATTCACATCTATGAAAAAATTGATTTTTTAATGTTCGGATATAACAAGCATTAAATTGTTAAAAATAACAAAATTAACATTCATAAAAATTTGGATTTTCGGATAATCTGAAAATTAAAATATTGCGATCTGTATCCGATCCAGAAAATTTAAAATCGGATCGGACATCTGATCCGAAATCAAAAATCGAATTTAATATTTAAATTTTCAAATCGAATCAACGAATAATCATATCGAATCGGTCAGATCAGATATTTTTGAACATCCTATAAACATACTATTTAAAATTCAACCCAGACAACTTTTTCTCTCCCAAATTTTTTTTTAAAGAAAACAAAACATAAATGAAAAAAAATAAACTAAAGATGGGGCATTGGCAAGCGCATCATCAAGTTTAATTTGGAACCGCCTTAGTCGTCGCATCGTATACTTATCAACGGCTGAGATTTCATCACATGCATAAACCTTGTTGGATCCCTCCTGGCATGTGGCGGGCATCCCGTGACGCTAACTCCAGTTATAATACCACTCTTCCGCCTCTCACACTAAACCTAAGCTGATTCAACTCTTTTCGATCAATGGCACCGCCGCCGCCGCCGCCGCTTTTGCTTGTTCTCTTCTTTCTCTCCTCCGCTGCATTGCTTTCCGAATCAAGGTTGAGCTTAGATTACTACTCCAAAAGCTGTCCGACTTTCAATCAAATCATGCAAGAGACAATTACCAACAAGCAAATCACCAGCCCCACCACAGCTGCCGGAACACTCCGTCTTATGTTCCACGACTGTCTCCCGAATGGCTGCGACGGCTCCATTCTCATCTCTTCCACACCATTCAACAAAGCCGAACGTGACGCCGACATCAACTTGTCTCTCCCCGGAGATCCCTTCGACCTCATTGTCCGAGCGAAGACAGCTCTTGAACTCTCATGTCCCAACACAGTCTCCTGCTCCGACATCCTCTCGGTGGCCACGCGTGACCTCGTCGTCATGCTCGGCGGCCCCTACTACAATGTCTATCTGGGCCGGAAGGATTCGAGATCTTCTCAAGCTTCTTCGATAGAAGGGAAACTGCCTAAACCCAGCATGAAAATGTCAGAAATAATCGATCTTTTTGCAGCAAGTGGATTCAGTGTCCAAGAAATGGTGGCCTTGAGCGGAGCGCACACGGTTGGGTTTTCACATTGCAAAGAGTTCAGCTCAAATATCGCCAACAATACTCATTATGATCCAAGGTTTGCTCAAGCATTGAAACAAGCTTGTTCGGGTTATCCAAAGAACCCGACTTTATCTGTTTTTAATGATATTATGAGTCCCAACAAGTTCGATAACTTGTATTTCCAGAATTTGCCAAAGGGTTTGGGGCTTTTAGAATCGGATCATGCGTTGTATAATGATCCTAGAACAAATCCCTTTGTGGATTTGTATGCTAAGGATCAAAACAAGTTCTTTCGAGATTTTGCTAGAGCTATGCAGAAGCTTAGTGTTTATAGGATCAAAACTGGGAGGAAAGGGGAGATTAGGCGTAGGTGTGATGCTGTTAACTGACTTCTTTCTTTCTTTTTGGTTGAATTCTTTCAATGGTTTTTGAACATCTTTTGTCTTTGTTTGTTTGTATCAATTATCAAATCTGGCTTCAATTTATACAGATTGAACTCCTTTATTTGTTGCTCTTCATAGTTTTTACTACAAGCTTCTGATCGAAGTGATTGTCATTTGTCTCTGTCTTCTTCATAAAATAGAATTAAGTTATGGTTTAATCATCAATTTGGAAATGTTAAGATATATAATCTGATGTCCCTTTTATCATCAACCTGGAAAGAAAATCACACTCTCCCCACTTGCCTACCATTGTGGGGGTATATATTCTGAAAATGCAGAACGGAAATCGTGCATTGCGGATGCATTTTTCGATTGATTGTGTAATGTCCAACGTAGTTGCAAGATGAAAGAGCTGAAAATTGCATTATTATTAATATTGGAATTGATAAGTAATTAATCTAATAGAATCCGTATTCTATTCATTTAATTGATTCAACTCCAAATTCTAATCTATAGCTATGTTTGATTTTCCAATTTACCAAATAAAGCCACACGGATGGATATATATTAATCTTTCTTTAACGGCTTAAAGCTTAACTAAGAAATAGGTGCCTAAACTATATATATATTGTAATAGGCGCATAATGTTTTTTGTTTGCTGAAATAAATGCTTAAAGTTCTATTCCGTTAGTGTTTTAAGATAACACTGTTAAAATAATTCATCATTCAATAATAGATTGACATTTGGCTTTAAAAAAAAATAAAAATAAATAAACAATATCCCAAAGTTTTCAAAAATCATAAAATAGTACTAAAATCTCTAAAACCCCAAAACCTTAAACCCAAAATTAACGCCACTATGGTCGTTAATAGTCTTGCCGGACCCCATCACCGTCGTCGCTAGAGACCACTACCCATTTTTCCCAATCACCATAGTCGTTAACTAGCAGGAGGGGTGTCAATCAGACGTTGAACGATGAATGCGAAAGGCTCTAGTTGTTCGACGTTCGATTAGCACACCTCTCACAGATTATCGGAGATGAGTGGTTGGAGAAAATGGACGACAACGACGGTAGGGTCTGACGAGGCTATCAACAGCGGTAGTGGCGTTAATTTTTGAGATTTTTAAATTTGGGGTTTTAGGAATTTGAGACCTTTTTAGAGATTTTAAGACTTCTAGATTTATTAAAAAATATTTTTTTCTAATTTTTTATAAAAATTAAAAATAAAGACATGTTTTAATTCTGATTGAGTGATGGTTTTTTTAACGGTGTTACCTTAAAACATTAACGGAATGAAACTTTATGCACCTATTTCAACCAAAGAAACGTTAAACACCTATTTCAGAAAAAGTGTATAGTTTGAACACCTAGTTAAACCTTCTTTAAAATTGGTCTAACCGCACACTAGGCCATTATAATTCCCACCACTTGGACAAAGGTTTTTGTATTTTGCTTATACTTCAATCACATTGTTTTAACATCTTTCCAAATTAGTCACTAAATAACTTTCAATTAATTACACACATAATCACTCCACTTTTCCATCATTGCACTAAATTTGTTTAACTTAATTTTCATTCTAAGCTCCATACTTCTCATTCTTACGATTTGGTTCTAATCTTAAATCTTTCTAATTAAACTTAATACTCCAAAATGAATCTAATTAAACTGTTTGAAAATTATACTTATTCATAAAAAAAATTAAATTCCGATTTTCATAAACTCAATTAACTACTAACCAGTTTTTTGGGTGTTACACTGCTGAACATACCGAAGCATCATCTTGATGTTGATCAAGTTAGGGAAGAGTCACAAGAGTCGTCTGATGTTGCCGCCTTAATTAATGCACCACCTCCTGGTTTTGCAACACGCCACCATGATCACTTGGAGCAAAGCAGAAATAGCGATACCCAAAATGTTTCAAACTACCTTTCTACAGAATTCTTCAATGCTAAATACAATGCTCTTATTGTCAATGCCACCTCCTGGTTGTGACTTTGTTCAAATGTTTAGCCCTGTAATTAGATTCTTTATTGTCAATAAGTTGCTCTCCTCAACAACCGGCAGGTACATCAGCTCGAATTGCTCGAGAAGGTTCATTTAGTTCAAAACCTATTTATACTCTTATGGCCAACAACCCTAAACTCAGCCAAAACAATGGTTATCTTTTTCGTAATGTATATATGTATCCAAGTTGTGTTCACAACAAGGGTTAAATGTGGATTATTTAAGAGGGAATATCTAGAATAATATTAGAGGGTACAACCTTGTAGAAGATGGGTCAGATTTGTTGCAACTGCCACCAGACCTAACAGCTTGGTCCATTCTTTGAAGTATGTTAAAGTGCTAAGGTTTGGGCTATATTAACCATGAATAATGGAAACTGGCCCAATCATTTTGTTTGGCCTACAGTTTTGTTAATTCACACAACCCTAATCAATTCTTTCTTCTTGTTTTCTCCCTGTTCTTCGTTTTTTTTTGTGTAAACTGATATTTGAATCCACTATTTTCAATACCTACAACTCGCTAGTTGTAGTTAGGTTGAGGATTCATATTATTTGTATCGAAAATATTATAATAAATTTATTTATGAATAAGTTTCCGCATATATAAGATCGTTGATCGATTAAACCGCATAAACAAACTCTCCTATATTCTTATTTTCAAAATTTTCAGTGATTCACTCGATACCTACTGAGTTAAACATTATCTGATTCATTAAACCCGGATAACATTAGTTTGTTATTCTGACATTCATGGGTCACCCTAATTGCCAAAGCCCACCAAAGTTGCCTCCTTTAGATCATCAACTAGAGCCTGCTCATTTACGTCTAAACATTCCATGAAAATATTTTATATGACATGATCCAAAATGCTTAAAATTAAAAAAAAAACATCTTTTTCAATTAATTTTGATTAATATATTTATATAAAAATTCATTTATTAGATAATAATTTAAATTGAACACTTCCCATCCAAATTTGAATAAACTCATCTCCAACTCTACTCTATACCGATTTTGTCTTTGAGAGAAGAATAACCACGACATAAATGAGTACACTATACAGCCAAAGACAAATAAATAATAGATTTAAATTAGTTCGAAATATGTTTATAATAAAGGGGACCCTTTTGATGATTTGATTGTTCAGGAAAAATACCTGAAAGTTTTTTTAGAATCACATATGCCTAAAGCATGAATAACAAACACAAATATAAAAGTTAAAAATACTCTGATATAGATTTTCATTTACCTTATTCATGAAAAAGAATACACTAAGTATAAACCAGATTAATTTTATGTAAGAGAGAAAAATTTAAAAATGCATGTGGATCTACAAAATTATTCTGCCCATTTTCGATGTCCCTTACTATGTTCTAACACTAAAATATTAAATTCTAAATTCTAATGTTAAATTTAAAATCCTAAACCTCTAAAAATACACCATACCCCTAATTCTTTAACTCTAACCCTAAATCTTAACCTAAATCTCAAATTTAATTTTTTAGTGTTGGGTAAAAAATTTATTCCATTTGAATCATCTTGCACTAAGAATAATTAATCAACAAAATATCCATCTCTTCATTCAATTCATATAAAGAAAATCTCAAAAATATTACACTCCCAAACATACGTACGTACGTAAAATATAGGCATGTATAAATCAAGCCATAAAATGAAGTTGAATGTACTTCCCTTTTCACCTTTAATAATGGAAGGAATTTACAAAAAAAGAATATAAAGGAGAACATACATGCATGGCCCCTCTTCAAAACAATGATTAACCATAAACATTTGGGATCTACGTTTCACTTGATCATCCTGTTTGATGGAGAAGAGTTGAAAAACACAATCAAGAGAACATAAATCATCTTACATATGAACATCATAACAGTGAACTTTGGTTTTTAAATCAAAGTCCTAGGTTTCTACTTAGATCAGATTATATCTATCATACAAGGATTCTCTAACACAAAGATGAAATATAAAGGTAATATCATAAGATTACTTTTCTGGATTTAACAGTTCCTATTATACATGTAGCGATGTCTTTCTGCTTCTCATCGCTAAGATAAAAACGAGGATTTTTGAAAGGTGTTTGAAAGGTGTTTGTGATTCTTTTGGATATAAAATATTTATTCCATGGGGTTTTAAAAGAAACCGCATTTAAAAAAATGGAGTCGCCACCGGCCACTTAGGTAGGCCGGACACCATAAAACCAGAGATTCAAAAAGATTGGGTTCGGGAGTCGGTTACGGATGAGGAAGGATTAGCACCCCCACACCGCCCAAAATTGGTATTTTAATAATTACCGCTTTATTAATATTGGATTTTCCGGATTAAAGTAACGATTATTATAAAATTCGGTCATAATTGCGAATAAATTTTAAGGGGCCCGTTATCCGAGAATAAACGCCCAACCACTATCACTACGCCTGATACTGGCCCCGTTTACACTCGGATAAAAGGGCACTGCATTGACAATTTATATCATTATGCAATCTTAGAACACATAAAAAACATAAACAAACATTCATAACGACGTAGCATTAAAACCCAAATACTATAATATAAAACAAAAACGATTAAAATGCATGAACATAACATTTCATGATGATAAAAACAAAATAAAACAAAATATGAACAAGAAAATGCTTGCTTCCAAAATTAGACTAATTAATTTTAACATGCTTAAACACATTAAAATGAACCACAACTATAACATGCATGGCATAGACCTAAGAAGGGTACGAAATTAACAAGTCAACAATACCACAAAAATACACTAAAGCCCTTATCAATGACATAATTAGTATGTAAAAATAACTACAAAGACATTACATATGACAAATAATATCATACTATCAAGTAACCTACAAAGAAGCGAAATAGACATAAAAGCATGGTGTTTATGAGACCAATCACACCATACAAAATGACCATAATAAGCTAACATGTAAACATGATATGCACATTAAGTTAAATATAACAACAAAGACATATGTAATACGAACGATCAAATTAAAGCACAAAAATGATATAATACACTATAAAACATAAATAGACTAGGCGTAAATGAAACATATGTAAATATGATGTGCAACACAATACACTAAAATAGATAAAAAGAATAAAGATATAAAAGTTTAAAGCATCATCAGAGGACTAAAATGGAAAAGAAACAAAACCTAAAAAATGCAAATTAAATAGTTAAAGACATAATTAAGGACTTGATTAAAAATTGAATTAAACTCCAAAGGACCTATCGAGTAATAAACCCATGCGGCAAGCTCAAAGTGTAAGAAACAGAAACACGGAAGGACTGCGAAGGTATTTATGCCATTTATAATCTGATCCAACTTAATTTCAGGGTTGAATTGAATGAAAATGAAATGCAGATGCTAATTTGAAACGAAAAAGGGGATGCAAAAGCGTGCGGCAACAGAGAACGGGATTGAAAAAAACAATTGTGCCATGGCCGAAAGCAAAAGCGGGAAAAAACAAAAGGACCCTTCGTGTAATTAGACCATTTAACTATATAAAGGTTATTATTTTTTTATAACCGGTAATATTAAACCTAAACCTATAAATTATTCAGCCCTCCCCTCTTTTTCTCTCAACAACTCGATATCGCCGTTCACCCCTTCCATGGCCGATGTCGTCTCCGGCAGTGGTGGAACCCAAACTAGCTTCAGAAAAACTCTCCCCTCTCTCTAAAACCCTAGTGTACGCTTATTTTTAGGAAAAACACTCCGATTTGCCTAGATCTGAAAAACCCGAAGCCTTTTTGGAAGAAAAAAACCTCCTTTTCACCACCCCGACATCTCTCCTTTCGACCGATTCACCCTAAGAGTGGGCTTATCACCGATTCGAAGGTGGATCGACGTTCAGAATAAAGGAAAAGATAAAGAGATAGATGCGTGGGGACCTTTCATCGGAGATCCTAGTCTCGGCCACTGTACAAGATAACCAGTCGAAGCCTAAAAGGTATACTCTTCCCTTTTTTGTTTATATTTGGTATTGTTTTTGGTTCGAATGAACATGCAAAAAAGAAAAAAAGAGACTACCTTTTTGGAATTTCTTGTGTATTTTTAGATCTGGTTCCAAAAAAAACCCCGTACAAAATAAGGTCGACCCCCTTACATATGTGCTCTTTTTTCCTTTTTGTAGATCTAATAATAAATAAAAAAGATTATCTTTCTGTGATTTGGTTGTTGATAATCTGTTCTTTTGCACGTCTGGTGGTTGGACTGATGGTACGACGGAGTGGTGCCGGCGTGGAGAGAGTGTGGCAGCATCATCTTCGGCTGGATTTACTCACGGCCGTTGGATTAGATCTGATCCAACGGCTGTGATTACATGAAGAATGTGCGGCCTAGATCGAGCCTTGAAATGCGTGGTGTTTGCTGGGGATGACGACACGTGGCAGAGGATATCGAAACGCACGCGCGAGTGAGAAGCCGAACGTCCTGGAAGTGTGTTTCACGCGCTGGACAACTCTCCCAAGGCTGATCGTGGCCGTTGGTTCTGAATTTGATCCAATGGCCCTCCTTCAACTGCTGCAAAAAAAATGATATTAGATATCATATAGGGTTTTAGGGTTAATTAGATGGGATTGGGCTGGCCGAAAATGGGCCTTGTAAATTACATATATATATCTTGTAATAATATGGACTTGGACTGTTATTATAATATTTGAATTTTATATTTTAGATTTTATTTTACATTAGTCCAATAATAATAATAATAATAATGATAATAATAATAATAATAATACGACGTTACATACGTACACGTGCACACCCATATAAATGTAACATACGAATACACATGCAAACATTAATGTAACATACTAACATACATATATATATAATCATACACATAATTAACATAACCTCTACACACATTAAACAAATATGTTCGTACTCTATAGATACATATGCGACACACATACACCATTAATACGTATACATACATAGCTTATAATATACATACACACACTACCTTATATTTATATTATTAACATTCATATATAAAAAATATACATGCAATATGTATTTACAAATGAAAATAAGTGATTACAATACATCCTATATGTGTTTTAGTGTAGACACAAAGAAAGATTATGTTAATAGACACAAAGAAAAAAATTGAAGGAAATATTGTATAAACGGAACACTGATCTGATATCAATATCATGTGTATAGATTAATGATTGTTTTTGTCAAATTATTTATGTCAAGCTCATGAATCATGTGATCAAAGATTTAGGTATTTAAGAAACAAAATTGGAAGAAGACAGACTTGAAGCCTTGATCTGCAAAAAACCCTAAAACAAGCTAAAAAAACCACAGTTTCATTTATGAAAAACATGATAGATGATAGATCTGTTGATATAGGCATAAAAAACCACTTCAATACATACATATATACAAACATATATATATATATATATATATATATATATATATATATATATATATATATATATATATATATATATATATATATGAAAACTTTTAGATCAAGAAAAGATCAGCTTGGATGAATCGCAGAAAGTATGTTGCGTTGAAGAGAAAGTTCATATGTAGAAAAGAGAGATCTCTTAACAGAACACAGAAAAAACACACCAGTTGTTACAGTTCCTAGTTGTCTTCTATAACACAACAAGAAAAGCAGGAAAAAACCATACAAAAACTTAAACGATATAAACTTCGATGGAAGCAAATCTTTCGGACCAAGATGCTTGATTCCCCCAAAAAAGACTTGGAAAATCTAGAAGAGAAAAGACCCATCACTCAAAACCAATAAAAAGTCCCTTTGCTGTTCATCTCTCCTCGACCCCCACTTGAAAACATCAACTTTGCTTCTTTAGCTGCTTCTGATTTCTTCTTTCTTTCTTCTTCTTCTTTTTGGTTTGATGAAATGATGAGAGGCTTTGAAGAATGTGAAGAAGGTAATGATCATAAAGGCAGGTGAGGTGGTGTAGTGGGAACAATGATGGCGAGGGAGAGGATTCACAGAAACAAGACTTCATCATCATTGCTGTTGGGTTCAGTTGAAGGAGAAAAAATAAATTAAAGTAAGAAAATTCAAGGTTTTTTGTGCTCTTCTAACTTTTGTCAGATGAGAGAAAAGAGAGATCATTAATAACCAAGCCCCCCCCCCCCCCTATACTATAAAGTAGCCATCATCAAAGTTTTCAACATTTATTTTATTCACTCAAACCCTACATTTAACTAGCTTATGTATAATTTATGGTAAAAAAACTAGCTTATATATAATTATTGAAACAAACATCACAAAATCTATTAAAGCGACAAGAGCTTTCACACTTAGGTAGAACTCTAATTTTAATGTTCAAGCTTATTTGAAACTTGAAATCAACCTTGGTTATTTCGGGTTAATCATATTTGACCGATTAGTTAAATTATTTATTTTTATTTCATTGTATTTTTTTTATATTATATACTTTAAACCCAATAAGAGCATTATTTTTTTTAAAGTCATTTTTTTTCTCTAAGTAAGACTAGAATTATAATTAAGATTAATCAAAAAAATATTAGTTATTTCGCGATTGTTTGTTGAGTTTTTTTAATGATATTTTTATTCTAATTATTATGTGTACTCTTTTCCTCTGACTAGGCTTAGAGAAATTTTTAATGAGGTACATGATAATTTTCTTTTTCTCATAAAAAATTGAAATTAACATTAAATTTTACTTAAAATACGTTTTAAATATATATATTTAGTATATATTTTTTCTTTTTTAAAATATAATATTTTAAAAAGTGAAAATTTAAATATATTTTTTAATATTGTTATTTTTATAAAAGTCAAGTTCGTTTACTTTTTAAATTAAAATTAGGGTTTAAATTTGATACACAGGTTGTGTAAAAAAGCCTGCTTATTTCTCTATAAATCAAAATTAAACCTAAACTCTAAAAATTAAACCCTAAATTTTAAATTCTAAACACTAACCTTAAATTCTAAACTCTACGACTCAAACTCCTAAACTCTAAATCCTAAACTAAACCCCTAACCTCTAAAACTAAAAGGTCTGTGTAAACTAAAGTTTACACAAACAAACTGTGTATTAAAATTTTTCTTTTAAAATTAATATTTTTATTTTTTTATAAAAAAATTGTTTGCCGACTCCAAGTTTAGTTGTTAACATTATTTTTTTTATCTAAGGGCGATTCATCAATTTGTGTTGGTGATGTATTTGTTGATAGTTTGTTTAAGGTGATTTATAGAGAGTGAGAAGTTTAGATATTATATATTCGTCGTGATGATAATATTGTGGCTGGCACCTTGGCTCGATCGGTTAGGAGATTGAATATTAGTCAGATTATTTATGCGCAACTATCGCCCGAATACTCTCGTTGCTCCTGGCGGATCAGAGTCCTAATTAATATAGTGTCTGTTTATTTTTGGTTGGTTTTATTTCAATTTTAATTTAAATAATTTTTTGATTCCTGTGTAAATATCACTACGAGTAATCTTTTTTTTTTCAATTAGACTTAGGAAAAATTTTAAAGAGCCTTGTAGGGATATCACTTTCTACATAAAAAAATTAAATTAAACAAATAAACTATTTGTCAGATTTTATTTTTATAATTTAAAATAAAAATCTTTGTAAAATTATTTATATATTTCTTATTTATTTTAAAATATATTTGAGATCCATAATTGTCCTTATTAATAATATATATTTCAAAATTCTACCGTTAGAAGAAATAGTAGCTTATTGACTCCATTTTTTTTTACAATTTGTATTTTTATTCAAACATTTTAAATATTAAAAAAATCACTTTCGTATTTGAATAAATAAAAAATATTTAGATAAATTTAGATTATGCCCTTCACCATTGCATTGTGAATATCCATCCTCTCTAATGTAACTTTTTGGTGATATCTGACGTCCTTCGCATTGCAAACAATCCAAGAATAATCATAATGTTTTTGTGCAGAGAGAAATTCAGGTGATCAGCTGTTCAACATTTGTCCTCATTTACATGAATTAAATTCTCTCAGCTGTACACTGCAGATATGTGGCGGCAAATATTTGGATATATTATCTCAAATAACAAAGTTGGTGAGTAGGGGATGGGAGGTGCTGAATTTCAAATACTACTCCTGATAGGGATTTTTTAAAGCATTTTCCCCTAAAAGTGTCCATGTAAATTTAAAATCGGTAGCTGGTTTAATGTCTCCTGCTCTCCCCTTCAGCAGTTCCGGCCTTCCCCTTTTGCTTTGGATGTTCGACTGCTCCTGCTGCTTTTTTTTTTTTTTGAATATTTGTGTTTTTTAGTTGTTTCTGTTCTGATTTTCTTTCCTTGTTCATGTTATGTTTTTTTACTGTGTTTTATGTTGTTCACCTTGTTTGTGTTTTTTTCTTCCTTTCCTTTGTATTTTTTGTGTCTGTGTAGTGATTTCTTTTTTCTTCTTCTTCAAAGCAAATAGAATCGCTAAAAAAAAAGTAGTAGTTTTCTTTTTGTTTTTAGAAAAATATTTAAAAAATGAAAAGTCCTTTAAAATTTTGTAATTTTGAAAATAAAGACTTAGAGTCTCCATCAGTTACTGAGATAGATCGGACACCATTAAAAACCATAGATTCGCTTAAAAACGGATTCAATAGTCGATTACGGATGGAAAAAGTTTTGGCACCCCCACTCCGCTCAAAAATTGGTACCATAAAATATAAAAATAAAATAATTACCGTTTTGTTAATATCAAAATTTCTGAATTAAAGTGACTATTAAATTAAAATTTGGTTATACATGCGAGTAAATTTTAAGAGCCCCATTATTCGAGAATAAGCGAAACTACCACCACTACGTTTGATAATAGCCAAGTTTATCCTCGAATAAAGAAACACCGCATTGACAGTTTATATATCCATATACAATACAAAACAAGGCATGGCATATGTATTAACAAGATGACATAAAAGTAAAAGCATAACCCAAATAAATATGCTAAAAACAAAGCGAGAAATTAAAAAAATATGACACAAAAACTAAGCATAAGTATTAAAAGATAACATACCATACAAAAAAAATACATACATATATATATATATACACACACGGGCGTATCTACCATAGGTCAAGGTACCATAAAAAAATTGGATAAACTATATCATAGGTCACTTAATTATTAATAAAGTTATATTAGGGTCATTCAATTATTAAAAGTTACAATTAGGTCACTCAATTAAAGTTTTAGTTACGCACAAATCACTCATCTGTTAAAATGCAAACAAACATCTAACAAGATTTGGTATAATGATAGTTTTAGTCCTCAAAACTTATATATTCTACCAATTTAATCCTAATTCAAAATAATTCAATAAATTTAACCCTTAATACTTAAAAGGACATCAATTTAAACATTTTCTTCTCCAAAACACATGTATACTCTCGTTAACACTAGAGTACTTCATTTAAAATAATTAATTAATCTAGTACACAAATTTATAAATGTAAATATATTTATAATTATTTTTAATGTTAAATCTATAAGTAGTATCTATATTAAAATTAAACGTATTTCTATTTAAAATTATTTATGAAATACTTCGGTTTAAGTTATTGCTACCTAATAATTTTCTACAAAAGTTAATGTTTTCGTATTATTATATACTTTTCTTAATAATTTCATATATTTTTGAATGATTTCATTATTTCTCTTTTATTTTAAAATAAATTAATAATTAAACTTCTTTAAGTTATTAAATTTTTATTATTTAAAAGATTTCTTAAATTCTTAGCAAGTATGTGTATTTTCATTAAAAAAGTGAAGTTGATAAAGATTTGGTGATGCAAATAAATGATTATTCATATAAAAGTGTGGGAAGTCATTTTAGATGGTTTCAGTTACTTACAAGTAATATAAAATGTTTTGTGTTCAGAGCATTAGTTGTAAAAATGATGTTTTGGAATGATTTGATTAGGAAAAAAATTGTATAGACTAATGTGAATTCCTCTATACATGTGTTTTTATTAAAGAGAGTTAGCAACTAAATTATAGCGAACCTCTTATGTATATATACTAAGGTGTGATTGAATGGTTTTTGTCATGTCAGTTATGAACATATTAAGTAATTTTTGATGACTTATTCAATCTACTCTTATCTTACATACGATTGTATTTATTATCGGTGGGTGAACTACCAAGTTTAAATTCCTAGATCCGCCCCTATATAAATATATCAAAATACCATACCATATATTATACATTATGTACATATGTTACGTAAGAAGAAGAAAAACAATATAATATATATCATATATTTAGAAACAAAGCAATATACATATATAATAGTTTAGTATAGTAAGGTATACATGTATATATGTATATATAACATATAATGTATATTATAAAATAGTAATACATACGACATATATATAATGTATATATAACATGTGATATAAAAGAATATAAATACGAACAATATCGAACGAAGAAGCACAAAAACCTGAACAAATAAATGGAATAAAATAACACCCAAACATAAAATAAATGGACTGAAATATAAAAGAAGTAAAAAAGAGCAAGGCTAAAATTAAATATGCAATGCAAGGGACCAAAATAAAAATAAAGCATTTTTTCTTTTTTTTCCACTGAATTTTGGATCAATTCGAAACTAAAAAGAAGCTATGGAGACTAAATATGGTATTAAACCACTGATTTGAGGACCGAAATGAAACAAAACCAAAACCTTAAAGGGTCACATGGGGTATTTGCCCATTTAAAACCGGATTAAATTCGAAATAAGGGTGAGATTGAAAACGAATTTAAAAATCCAGGGACGTCGGGAGCAATTTAAAAAAATGGAAGGGTAGCGGAGCAAATACTAAAATACGGAAGGACCCCATGGGTGATTATCAGGGGACGGGGGGATTTAAAATGTGATAAAACCATTTTTATAAGGGGACTGAGTATAAAAGTTAATTTTTTTTAAACAATTCATTTATCCCCTTCACCCCAAAGCAGAGAGCTGAAATACTTTGGATTTTTCTCCACCGACCTTTTAAGAACCCAGAAATCGGTGGTCTTCCACCGTTAACCATCGTCAGCAACCGCTCGCCAGTAACGAAAAACCCCTTAGAAACCAAAATGACGGTTCTTTTCTCCGAAACGTAAATTTGAACTCTTTTGCTTTTAAAAAAATGAGCCCAGAAACCCATTTTTCGAAAAAACCCTTTCGACACTTATTTCTTTGCCTGCTCACCATGCATGGCCTCGCGAGGCCAAGAGACTTATCACCAGTGTGGACGGAGTCGAACGACCATCAAGGTAAAAAGTGAAACCCTAAAGCTATTGTTTGAATGTAAGATAGAAAGATAGATATACCTCAAAAGTCTTTTATTTTTTTGTATTGATTACTTTTTGAAATCCGAAAAAGATCCCCTACCATTGTTTCGATTTTGTGTTATATAGCCTAAATATTACATGGATTAAAATAAAGGAAAACTAACACCAAAAAAACCCTATTGGTTGCTGTTGTGTTTTGGCCGGATTCACGTCCGCCCCTGACATTGTTGGCTCTGTCATTTTGGTGCATATCCTACTTTTTTTGTTGTTTGTTTTTAAATGCCTAATGTGCCTGAAGACGTTCTAACATTTTTCCATTTTTGGAGCCGCATGTGGCCTGACCAGAGGGTGGGGGAAATAGAGGTGCACGGTCATCTAAAAAGTCAGACGCATGTGAGCGTGAAAGAAATGAAAAGTCAGGTGGTGTTGTGCACTCGCGTGTGGGGAAGATGAAAGATTGGGTGTGATCGACACGTACATAGGAGATGATTGGGGTCATCCGATCTGTTCTCGATCCAATGGTTGGTGATGTGTGGTGCCAGGGCATAAGGGCATCAGCTAAGGCTTCTCTTCACTGACGATCTGGACCACACGATCGCTCCCCTAATCCAAAGGTCTAGAATGAGCTTCGTAGAAGGGAACAAAATTAGGGTTTTGGTGTGTTAGGGCAGATTGAGTTTATTTAGATGGGCTTAACGGGCCACCCATGTATATATTTTGTTTTTGGGTTTTAAAATATGTAAATGAACTTTTAATTTTAATATATTTAAGCTTTTGTTTATTTTATCCGTTAATTTTTTGGGGTTTTTGTTTAATAATAATAGTAATAATAATTATAATCGAAAACAATAAAAATAAAAATAAAAACATAGTAATATATAATACTACCAAAAATAGTAGTTAATATTTACTAATGGTAAAATATAGTATTCTTTTTTAATAATAATATAATATAATAATAATGATAATAACAGATAATAACAAATAATAATATTTACAAGAGCCCATTGTTATAAAATTTTGAACAAAATGTAAAACGAGTTAATACCCCGGATAAAATTAGTGATTACAACCGCCATTCTTTGCTTGTCCTCGTAGAACAAGAATAAATCAAAGACCATAAGCACTAATTTTATCTGACTTCCCTGTCTGAAGATTTTGAGCTGCGAGTTCCTCATATATAGAACTGTTTACCTTTTCTCTGTCTAAAGTGCTAGAGCTTCAAGCTCTTCCTACGTAGAGACTGAAAAAAAGATGCCCTCAAAATGATACTCCAAATTCTGATCGTCTTGACATCAGATGGTCTCTCACTTTGAGACTATCCGAATGCCATGATTTCTAATTATCTTGGTGTGAGGTGGTATCTCGCCTTGAGACTCCCTAGAGATTTCATCGCTTCCTTGAAGACTGAAAACCTTAAAAATGATGCCTTGATTTCTGATCGTCTTGATATCAAAGGGTACCTCTCTTAGAGACTACCGAAATACCCCGATTTCTGCTCGCCTTGGCAGGGGATGATATCTCGCCTTAAGACTACTGAAAGATTTTTATCATTTTTTGACGGTTGAAAACATTAAGATAAGATAATTTTCCAATTTCTGGTCGTCTTAACACCGAGTGGTACCTCACCTTGAGACTACTAGAATGCCCTAATTTTTGTTTATTTTGGCATGGGATGTTCGTGGCTCTCAAATGACTAAAGATTGGAAGATTTTAGAAATCATAAATGTGCAAGTTAAAGGATTTTTACTCCTTGTTGAGATCTACTCCTATTCTTGTGGAGTACAAGAACTATCCTTCAAATATCTGTAAAACAGACATGATGATTTGATGATGTGAGTTAGCATGCTCCTATCTTAAGGATGTCGAACTATTCATGATGCATATCAAATAAAATCTAGTCATTGTTTGGACACATTCTTTCTTGATTTCTTATTTCGGCTTTCTTTTGTTGTCTTCTCCATCTTTATAGGTTTGTTATCTCGCCTTGCGTTAGAACCTAGGCCTTTTCACCCATTCCGTTTGAACTCCCAAACCTTTGCTCTAAAGCGCCCTTTCAGATTTTCACTTTAGATTGGTTTTTCTCAAAGCGCCCTTTTCAGGTTTTCATTTTAGTTTCTTTTTTTCTTTTTTTTTTCTTTTTTCTTAGGCAGCCTTTTGGGTTTTCGCCTTGGGATCCTTCCTTGTTTTAAACTCATACATAGAAGGCATTTGCCATCTTTTTTCGGTAATTTTGCTAGCTTCGCACCTTAATGTCTTCTAGGCTTTTGACTTTAGCAAATCTCCTTCAATGAAATCAATTTCTGTCTTTGAGTGACCTGCACTTAGAAGGTTAAATCATAGTAATGCCAAGAAATCTTTCGCTTTTCAATAATCTATGTCAATCCACTTACAAGATGATTATGAAATAAAGGAAGACACAAAATAATATTTCATTAATATTTGAAAAGACTTTGGAATGATTTAAAAGTAATGTCAAACATGAGAAAAAAAAAGAAGAAGAAGTAAAAAAATAGATGGTGCAACATCCCCAAACATTGACGGTATGAATGATGTGAGAGCCCATCGACCATGGTAGATCTCTCACTCGCCATCCTTGATTGAAATTTCTGATAAAAGAGAGGGATTTTGCCATAGGCCGAAGTAGATCCCCTCGATTAAAGTAAGGCCTATCAACCGGATGCCAATCTCAAAATTTATCTGAATCTTCCTATTCAAATTTTCAATTAAGATATTTTTTGGTTTTAAGACGCTCGTTTCTGGGTTTTCATCTTAAACCCCATTTCTTTTTATTTTTTGTTTATTTTCTTTTTTTTTATACTTGAGGAGCCTTTTTGGTTTTGCACCACATGTATTTTTATTTTACAAGACGTCCTTTCGATTTTTTACTCCGTCTTTTTTTAAGCATAGTACTTTTTAATGGAGTTCAAATTTATAGGATCACTCAACTCTTTCTCACCCATATCTATTAAAAGTAATGCTCTACTGAAAAAGGCATTTTTAACAACATAAGGTCCTTCCTAATTAGGCAGCCACTTCCCTCAGAAGTCTTTTTGAATTGTCACGATCTTCTTAAGCACCAGACCCCCCTCTTGAAATTCTCTTGGATGAACCATTTTGTTATAAGCCCGCATCATCCTCTTCTGGTACATTTGGCCATGACAGATGGCCCTCAATCTTCTTTCTTAGATGATGTTTAACTGATCAAACCTAACTTGCATCCATTCGACTTTTTCCAACTTTACCTCATTCAAAATTCGAAGTGGTAGAATCTCTACCACGATAGGTAATACCGCTTCCGTGCTGTAGATCAAAGAATACATTGTTGTTTATGTGGATTCTAACAGATGTTCGATAAATGAATAAAGCAAAGTGTAGCTTCTTATGCCAATCTCTGAAAGTGTCTGTGGTCTTAGATATGATTTTCTTAATATTCTTGTTTGCCGCTTCTACTGCCCCATTCATCTTGGGATGATAAGTAGTAAAATTGTGGTGTACAACCATAAATTGTTCACACACTTCAGTCGTAATCTTGTTGTTTAAATTGGAAGCATTATCGGTAATGATTCTTTCTGGCAAACCATAATGACATATACTTTTTTGTCAAGAACTTTCTGAATGTTGCCCTCGTGATGTTGGCATAAAAAATGGCTTCTACCCACTTGGTGAAGTAATCGATAGCTACTAGGATGAAACGGTGGCCTTTAGAAGCTTTCAAGTGTATCTGACCAATGACATTCATGCCCCAATCAGCAAAAGGCCATGGTGAATTCTTGGTGTAGAGTGGTACTGGCAGAGAATGTATCTTATCGGTATAAATTTGACATTTATGACATCTCTTTGCGTATTCAATACAATCTCTTTTCATGGTTGACCAGAAATAACTATAACACATAATTTTTCTAGCCATTGAGAAACCGTTGGCATGGGTCCTGCACAAACCATCGTGTATTTTTGCTAAAATATTTTTAGCCTCTCGGGAACTAACACATCTCAACAATATCTAGTCTTTGCCCTTTTTGTACAAAATCTCTCCATCAAGGACATACCTCGACGCCAACCTTCTAATAGTTCTTTTATCATTGTTGCTGGTCTCTTTTGGGTAAACTTGAAGTTTGATGTACTGGAGGATTTCATAATACCATGGATTGCCACCCTCTTATTCTTCCAAATTATAGCAATAAGTCGGTACCTCAAAAATTGCATTTTGATCAGCTTCATTTCATCTTTCGGGCTTGCCTCAAACATGGTGGACAATATTACTAGGGCATCAGCTATATGATTATCTTTCCTCGGCAAATAAGCAAAATTGATCTTCTTAAAGTCATTAATCAACTCTTGAATTAGATCGTAATACTTGATTAACTTTGGATCTCTCATCTCCCATTTTTTTCAAAGCTGATAGATTACCAATGACGAATCTCGAAAGACTTGAAGCACCTTGATCTTTCTTTCGATGGTCGCACCGAGCCCCATAACATAAGCCTCATGTTCAGCTATATTGTTGGTACAGAAGAATTCTATTCTACTTGTAAAGGGGTGGTAGACATTTTCAGGAGAAATTAGCACTGCCCCTATTCCATTGCCTAGGGTATTGAACGCTCCATCAAAATAAAGCTTCTAAGACTCGTTCTTCAAAGGGGACTATTCTTCAAACGAAATGCACACCAAATCTTCATCTGGGAAACTAAAATCTAACGACTCGCGGTCATCCAAAGTGCAGCTTGCCAAGAAATCTGTCAACACACTTCATTTTATCGCCTTCTGACTTACATAAATGATATCAAATTTTAACAATATCATTTGCCAATAGGACATTCTCTCGGTCAATTTTGGCGCTTCTATTAAAAATTTCAATGGATCTAATTAAGAAATCAAGCAAGTGGTGTGATACAACATGTATTGCCTGAGTCGCTTGGTAGCCCACACTAGGGCACAACATAACTTCTGAATTAGTGGGTACCGTGTTTCGCACTCAATGAACTTTTTGCTCAAGTAATAAATAGCCCTTTCTTTCTTGCCCGACTCATCATGTTGCCCTAGCATACAACCTATTCAATTATCAAACACTGCCAAGTATAGAATTAAGGGTCTATCGAGCATTGGTGCTACTGGGACTAGGGCATTGGTCAAGTACTTCTTGATCTTCTCATGTGCCTCTTGACAATCTTTATCCCATATCCCCTAATTGTTTTTTAGAGTAATTTGAAGATGAGATCACATTTATAGGTCAATTAGGAGATAAACCGAGATATGTAATTTAATCTTCTAAAAAATCTTTAATTTTTTTTGTGTTTGAGATGGCGGGAGATCCTGGATTGTTTTCACCTTATTGGGGTTGATCTCAATTTTTTTCCAGCTAACCACGAAACCTAAGAGTTTTCCATACGTAACTGTAAATGTACACTTGGCCGGGTTAAGCTTCAATTGACACTTCCTCAACCTTTAGAACAGCTTCCACAAATTTTGGGCGTGCTCTTCTTCAGTCTGAGATTTAGCTATCATGTCATCTACATACACCTCGATCTCTTTATACATTATGTCATGGAATAAGGTTACCATGGCTCTTTGATAAGTTGCCCTAGCGTTCTTTAATCTGAAATGCGTTACCTTATAGCAAAACGTGCCCCACATGGTTACAAAAGTGGTCTTTTCCATGTCTTCATGGTGTATTTTAATCTGATTATACCCTAAAAAATCAACCATGAATAAGAACCAAGAATGCCCTGCAATATTGTCAACTATGGTATCAATGTGAGGTAAAGGAAATTTGTCTCTGGGTCTTGCCTTGTTGAGGTCTCTACAATCCACGTACATGAGTACCTTCTCGTTCTTTTTTGGCACTGTGACTATATTGGCTACCCACTCTGGGCGATTGGCAACTTTCTGTGGAGGCATACTATTCTGACTGAAGTCTATTCTAGTTTTGTTGTCTTGCATCTGAGTGGTTGAGAGATGTTTTGATGGTTGGAAGAAAAATGTTTCTAGGAAGTTTCAAAGAGGGGTGTTACGGAATTTATGGTTAAGTGTATGGGTTGTCAGTGTGATAGGGCTAAGTATCAATTTTCTTCTAGGATGTTACGACAGTTGAAGAATTTGGAATGGGAAAATAGAGAAAAATTCATCAATGATCTGTGTTGGGGTTGCCTTGAACGACAACTAGAAAATGGTTTCTTTTTCGTGTGATTATTGACCGGTTTTGAAGGTGCATGAATTGTTTAAATCCATGGTTTGGGATAGAGATTCACGTCTTTATCAAGGTTTTGAGAGTGCCTGCATTAAGCTTTGGGTACTCGGTTGCCTTTTAGCATTTCGTATCTCTTTTAGTCGGGTGGTTAGTAAAAGTGTGCTATCTTGGTTCTGAAGGTTATGTTGGGAGGTTTTGTTTTGAATCTTCGAGAATCTAGGGGAAGCAGTTGCCTTTGGTTGAGTTTGCTTATAAAAATAGTTTTGGGCATATGCGCAATAGGCACCGTTTGAGGCATTAAGTGGTAAGAAATGTTGTATATGTTGTGTCGGGCTAATAATGGTAAAAAGTGTGTTACCTCGTTTGATGTGTTAAAAAATACCCATGAGGAAGTGAAGCTTGAGTGAGACTGTTTGAATGTAGCTTCAAATCTTTAAGAATTCTACGCAGAATAGAAGCCAATGGAGGTTGTGTGTATCGTTGATAAACGGGCGCTCTTGAAGGTTTTGCCTTGGAAGAAGGTGATGCTCTTTGGGTGCAAAAAATTTTGAAGTTAGGGTTTGTTAAGCCGGATGTGGTGTAGGGATGTGAAGATTGAGTGGCTTATCGGTTGAGGTCATCTCTCGAGTTAAAGGAATTTATGTTGTGTTTTATGAATCGGTTTTTTAGAGTTGGTGGTCGGATCTATTGCATTTTGTGTTTGTAAAGGATGTTGAGTTGTGTGGATATGTGTGGTGATGAAGAGTTTGAGGAGTTCTGGGTTTTTGTAGCAAATGAATGAGGGTAAGTTCTGGTCAAGGTGTTGTGGCAATATAGCGGTGTTGAGAAGTTCACGTGGGAGATAATGGAGCGGTTTCCTCATCTTTTTTGCTCGTTAAATTTCTAGGACGAAATTTCTTAAGGGGAAGAGTTGTAACGCCCCAGTTTTGGGCCTAGATGATAATTAGGTCAGATAGACGGTTTGAGGAACAAGATTAGTGTATTCGAGTCAGTTTCAGGATTAATTCACAATAAATATTTTTACAGGAGTTAAAAATATGAAAAAATGTTTTAAAATCTTTATTTAATGTATAAAGATATATGGTGAAATCAATTTTGGAAAATGAGTTTTGGAAGTAAGATATTTTGTGGTAGTGACCATAATGTAACGTTTGTAAAATCTATTTTTCTAGCGACTAAAATGTAAACGGTCAAAATTTTGAATCTTTAAAGAGCTATTTATCAAAGTCTAATATCAGACTTTCTCCCTTAATTTGACTATTTTAAATGATTTTTAAAATGCAATAAATAGGCTTGGAGAATTAATTGAATAATTAAAGTTTAAAACAAATTTGATGTAACTAACTTTTCTCCAAAAGATTTTCTCTCCAATTCTCTCCAGCCAAACACTTTTCCTTCTTCAAAATCTTCTGGTAATGTCTTATTTTAATTAATCTTTTGATTTCAAATAGTTTTATAATAATTTTCCTATCAAATCTTATTTTTTCTTGTACAAATTCATCCAATTAATGGGAAAGTCATCAATTAGAGGTGAGGTTCGTCCTACTCCTCTAATACAAGGTTCTTTACTGAAATTCCCAAGTTATTGGTCCTTTACATGTGTTTTCTAATGATATTTTATAGTTATAATGGAATTAATTGGTTTAATTGAGATTTAATTGTGGAAATTGATGAGATTTCAAATTGGATCTAATTTGTTGTGTTCTTGATTGAATTGGAACATGATTTTGATGTTTTATAAAGTTAATAATTGGATTTTGACAATGGAATCTCGAAACTATATGAATCTCTAATTTTCAAGGTTGTTAGTTATAAGTTTTTGAGGAGTTGAGGGTGTTTAATGTTTGTTGGAGGCATAATGATGAAGTTAATGTATTTTTGGATGGTAATTGATGTTAATTGATAGATGAGATCCATATGTTGTGGCTGGGTAGAGTTTGTGAGTTGTTTGGTAATGATTTCGGTTAGTATGGAAGGGTAATTGTTGAGAAATTGATGAGGATTATTGCAATTTGATGTTGCTTGGTTGTGAATGCATTTTGATGCATTAGAACCTCTGTTTTGTGATGGTTAAAATAGGAGAGGTTGCTCCTCAAGCTTGAACGAATGTTTCGAAAGCTTTAGAGGTGTGGCTTTGCAACGGCAAGTGAGGGTTTACATTGTTGGTGAGTGAGAACGTGTTTTCAGCTTTTCAAAGGTTTGGAAATTGTGTTTGGGAGTTTAGATAGAGCTTGAAATGTTGGTCTAAGCTCGGAAGTAAGTAAAGGATAAATTCTCTCTCAAACTCGGTTTGACAATTGATTTTATGCACTTGTTTAAAAGGTTTAATTACTCATTGTATATGCATGTTTTGAGCATGGTTTAATGCTGAAAATTGATTATAGAAAGATGATGATGCATTGTGAGGTAATGCATGCGTTGTTAATATTTTTTAACATTGGCTAATGCAAGGTTGATTGCATTGGTTTAATGATTTTGATGATGCATATGAAACCAATGAGTTAATGCTAATGAAATGAATTATATTGGCAAGTGATGGTATAAAATGGTTTGAAAATGTTATCGGATATAGTTGGCAAGCCATAGGATTTTTAGTGCACTATAAAAAGGCGCATTGGATGTGGATGGGTTTATAAGGTGTACCGAAAACTCCATCAAAGTACCCTAACGGTTGAGGAGTTTATGCGTACCGAAGACTCTCGTTAGTGGGCTATACATCTATCCGATGAGTGGTGTTGAGGGTTTATGTGTACAGAAGAGTCCAGCACGAGTTTCACAACGGGGAAGAGGTTTATGGGTACCGAAAAGTCCCATGTATGAACCTTGAGATGTCTATAGATTGTATGTTAAGTGTTGGGGGAACACTTGTTAAATTTGTGTATCTAATGTTATGCTAGAATTTGTAATGTGGGATCTTGGTTAATGATCACTTGTAAGCCAATATAATTGATGATGTATTATGAGATGGATTGTGTGGTTTAATGTTGGTTTAAACATGTTTTACTCTTTCAGCCTTGCATTGGTAGTATGCATGGAAAACTTAAATTGAGGTTAGCAATTGGGATATTGCTGTTAATTCATGATACATGTTGCATGTGGTTTAATATGTTGTTTTGGATATGTTAAGTGCATGTTTTTCATAAGGCATGATGTTGAAATAATGTTTCAACAGTGTTTTGGGAATATGGTTTACAAAAAGGATTAAAATGGTTTTAAATGCATTGAAGGTGTTTTATTTTAGAGCACTCTTCACTAAGCCTAGTGTGCTTACACTCTCTTTTCCATCAATGCCGAGAATTAGAGGTTGGAGGCAGCGAGCAAGCAAAAAGGACATCCAAGGACTTGTGTTTGCGATAGTATGATTACGAAATAGACTTGTAGTAATAAAGGCATTGTGGTCGTTTTTTGTTTGGGAGGGCTGTTTTCTAGACTCCTTGTTTGTACAAGTTTTATATGTTGGTTTGGACTTGTAAGAGGTTTAATGTGCTTGAGATGTGGATGGTTTTATGTTTTGAATATTGTCTAGGGAGTATGCCATAGACTTTGTGAACAATTGTGTTGGATATGTTAGGCTTGCTTAAAATGCTAGTATGATGTTGTCAAAGCATGCTTATGATATTCTAAGTTGTTTAGATGTATGTTGAGTGTGTTAGGATTGAGCCAAAGTTTCATATGTTGAACCTAGGTGCCATTACATACCTCTACGTACCGATACAGGTACCCAATGATCGATACGTGGGGACCTAATAAGGCTCAAATCATTGAGTTAAAGTAGAGGGTATCGGTATGCCTAGCCACCGTATCAGTACGCCTTGAGGAAATTTTGTACTTGTGTCGGTACACAGGTTTAAGTACTGGTACGATCCCTTTAGTTTTAATGAATTGTATTGATACGTGGGGTACCGTATCAGTACGTGATTTGCTTACTGGAATCCTAAGTTTTGGATAACAAAAGGGGGATCAGTATGAGGTCAAGGTCGTATTAGTACAGGTGGGTTCAACACACCGTATCGATACGGGTACTCATGTATTAGTATATAGAGATGTTATGGTCGTTAAGCCATATTGGTACGGGCTTACCCGTATCGTATGCCCTGTTATATTTGTGCATATAAGTTTGTTGAAGTTTAGAAATCTTGCAGTTTGGTCTTTGAATTTATGTATACAATTGGAGGTTTTCGGATGATTGTATTGAGCTGAATTTTAACATGTGAGTATGTAATTGGACTAATGAGGGTTTGGTAAACTTGTTCTTATTCGAGCCCTTATAATTTACAAAAAATACATTTTGGTCTTTAATTTGAATAATTGAGCAAGTGAACCCGTCTCGAAAATATGTTTGCAATGTGATGTTTTTGCTGATGCATGTTTACCATAGGAATTAATATCGACGTATTTAGACAAGATAAAAAGGAAAAAAATAGACCGGTTTAGGTTATTAGATTGGGTTTGCTTCGCCAAACCTAGTGTGATCTTTTTAGTTCGTTTTCTGCTAGGCCGGGCTAAGAGGGTTATATTTGGTGGTATCAGAGCCATGTTTACTAAAAGTGAGATGACGTTGGTGTATTGTTTGCGTGTTTATGAACACTTGGTAAGCTGTTGATGATTGTTCCATATTGTTTGCTATGCACATTAATTGTTATATATACGGTGTTTGATATATGACATGTTGGGGTATTTTTGGGGACCCATTGCCTTATTACTACAGTTATAAAATATTTTTTGGATTGAAATGGAAGTCTTGAATCCTTGCTTGAAGTTGGCCTAATTGTTTTTGTTTGGGTGTAATTATCATCCTTTAGATACGTTTTTATAAAACGCCACCGAAGAGAGAGTTAGGGTCGAGTATGATCACTATCGAGGGCCAGAGAGTTGAGGATAGTGTTGTGCTTCATGAGGTGTTGCATCTTCCCCCGTCGAATCCACCCAAGGGAGTAGAGCGTGTATTACTCGTATCAGTTGGGTAGGGTATGGTAATTTGATACCAGTAGAGCATGCGATAGTCGAAGCTTTTCGAGCAGTTGTGGCTGGGATGTATATGCCCACATCTGCACCAGATGAAGTTGCATATTTAAGACCCTTGGTGGAAGGCCTAGAGAAGTTGAGAGGGGATAAGTTTGGAGAGTTGGAACCAAGGGTGCTGTAAGTGAAAACTATAGGTTTGGAGTGGAGTCAGGGAATATCTGATCGTATTAGAAGCTCTGGTTCTCAAAAGGGAGTTGTTTTAACCAATATTAGAAAAAGTGAGTACAAGAGGCACTGTGACAGAAGACATCGACCCAAGATTGGATATGTTGAGGGCAGTACAGAGTTGGGACAGTTTGGTCATGATTTCACTGTTAAGATGCTTGAGTGTGTGCATTGTGGAAAAAGTTACCCTAGAGTATGTTGGAAAATGCCAAAGACATATTAGAGTTGTGGGTTGCGAGGTTATGTGAAGCATGATTGCCTAAAGTGGGCTAAGGGAGGATGAACGTCTGTGCCTGTGGTTGTTAATGCTTGATGGAGATGTGGTTTAAAAATCACCTAAATCGTGATTGTCCATTGCTGGTTAAAGGTGTCGGGCTCTATCACTTGTTGAGGCACCGCTGGTAGGTCGTGGGCACGATCATGGTTATTATCAGCATGATGATGAGGGTCAAAGGATCGAGATGTCTGACGTTATTGACCAGTCTAGGGATGAAGGTTCCGCGAGGGTCTGTGCACATCGCGAGGGATGAAATGATATTGCAGTGATTGTAGGTATTTCATATTGAAATTTTTGTTGTTGTTTTCTTGGGTAGATTCTGGTTCTATGCATTCTTGCATCTTGGATGAGCACGTAAAATTTTTTGATAAGCATGTTGAAATCCTTAATGTGGTGTTCGAATAGTTACTTTGTGAAGAAATGGGAGTGGTACGAAGTTGTACCGTAGATGTCCCTTATTGGTTTAGGACTATAGGATTGCCAAGAATTTGATGAAGTTATCGTATTATGGGTTTGATAAGGTGTTGAGTAAGAATTGGTTGTTCAGGTATATGGACGTTGCGAGCTTGAGAATTACACCGAGCAGTGAGTGTTGAGGCTTATGGTTGATTATGAGATTGTTGTTGTTACTTTGGGCATGAGATGAATGTTAAACCTATATTAGGGATATATCGTTGAATTATTGGTGTTTTCAAAGTTGACACTTGTTTTCTTTTAAAAAAATAGGTTAAAGTTTGACGTGAGATGTTAGAGCGTTAATCGCCCTTGTAAAATATATTGCAAGAGGAAATCTTAGTTTTGGCGGTTTGGTTTGGAACAAAAAAGAAGAAGAAGCTGGGTAGCTTGTTTGTTGTTATTCCAGTGGTGACGTTTGATGGTTTTTGGTTGCGTGGAGTTGTGCTTTGTGCAGGAAGATTAGGTTAGGAATATTGGAAATCTTATTTTGGTTGTTTGTGTGGAAGAAGTGGATCTAAATGGTTTTGGAGTAAGTTGTTGAGTTCCCTGAGGATTTGTGAAGTTCATGGCTTCTGGTAACGTGATGCTAGAGGAGTTTGCAAAATTGTTAGTGGTGGTGATGTTAGCTTGGCAGCATATTATGCTATCATAAGGCTAATGAGGCTTGTTTGTAAGTTGTCGATAGATGCCAAGAAGTGTATGCGTTGGGTTGTGTCTTTGAGTAAGGATGGCGGGAGGAATGATGCTTTAAAAGTTTTGGTTTTAGAATATTTGTGTGATCGTAAGTTGTAGTAAGTGGTTAAGCTAGTGGTTAGTAAAAGGTTGTAAAGTGTTGTTAGACTCCCGAATGTTTTTGTAAACTTTTGGGGTTGTAATAAGATAAGTATTTTGGGAATGCTTAGTTGGGTAAATAGATAGAGTGGTGTTACACTCATGTCTAGGGGGTCTAGAAGGCTTTTGTTTGAAGACCGAATGCTGGGTGTTAAACTTTCAAAGTTAGGTGGGTGGATGCTCCCGGGTAGTTAGATTTGTAGACAAGTGGGTAGGAATGTTAGTTCTGGAAATGTTATCAGTAAGTGTGGATGATTGATTATGCATAATGCATAAGCACTTATATGTATATACTTAAATATGTTATTTCATGCATGCATGTGGCATGACATTAGTGGTATTGCATTCATTTACATCGGCATCATTGAGAGCATGTATAAATGTGTCCACACTTACAGATGAGTTTCTGGGAATTAGTGTGGTAATGGTATAAGGTGGTTCGTTGGAAGGTTAGTTTGTATAGGGTTCTCTGGGTTTTTGGTGGTTTGGCTAATGTGTTTTATGGAATCAAAGAGAGAGGATGTTTATTGGAGCCATAGTTTGGGTTGTATGATAGTGGTTACTAGGACATAAGTAAATATGGTTGTTAAGGTCTTAAGAGCTTGAGATGGTTGTTGGCATGTAAAGAGTGGAGTAGTAAGAGGTATTTGGGGTCGAATGACTGAAGGAGTGATGATTGTTGGTGGGAAACAACCTTGGTAGGAAAAGCGGTGGTTGGGTTGGGTAGAGGAACCTTGATAGTACGTGGTGATGCATGTTAAGAATATGATAAAGGAGAGATCATCGGATTTTTGTTTAGTAATGGTGGTGTTTAGGCTTTAAGGTTTAGACAGTTGTGTCGAAAGATGTTGTGTGGAGGCATACTATTCTGACTGAAGTCCATTCTAGTTATGTTGCCTTGCATCCGAGTGGTACAAAGATGTTTTGATGGTTAGAAGAGAAATGCTTCTGGGATGTTTCAAAGAGGAGTATCGCGGAATTTTTGGTTAAGTTTATGGGTTGTCAGTGTGACATGGCTAATTATCGATTTTCTTCTGGGATGTTACGACCGTTGGAGAATTTGAAATAAGAAAGGAGAGAAAAGTTCATCATGGATCTATGTTAGGGTTGCTTTGAACGAAAACTAGAAAATGGTTTCCTTTTTGGGTGATTGTTGACCGGGTTGCGAAGGTGCATGAAGTGTTCAAATCCATGGTTTGGGGTAGAGATTTACGTCTTTATCAAGGTTTTTAGAGTGTCTGCACTAAGCTTTGGGTACTCGGTTGCCTTTTAGTGTTTCGTATTGCTTTTAGTTGGGTGGTTAGTCAAAGTGTGCTATCTTGGTTCTGGAGGTTATGTTGGGAGGTTGTGTTTTAAATATCCAAGAATCTAGGGGAGATAGTTGCCTTTGGTTGAGTTTACTTATAGTAACAGTTTTAGGCATGAGCGCAATAGGCACTGTTTGAGGCATTGAGCGGTAAGGAATGTTGTATATGTTGTCTCGGGCTAAAGATGGTAAGGAGAGTGTTACCTCGTTTGATGTGTTGAGAAATACCCATGAGGAAGTGAAGCTTAAGTGAGACTGTTTGAATGTAGCTTCAGATCTTTAGGAATTCCGCGTAGAATAGAAGCCAAGGGAGGTTGTGTGTATCATTGATACACAGACGCTCTTGAAGGTTTTACCTTGGAAGAAGGTGATGCGCTTTGGCGCAAAGAAATTTGAAGTTGGGGTTTGTTAAGCCGGATGTGGTGTAGGGATGTGAAGATTGAGTGGCTTATCGGTTGAGGTTATCTCCCTAGTTAAAGGAATTCATGATGTGTTTTATGTATCGGTGTTGCAGAGTTGGTGGTCGGATCCATTGCATATTGTGTTTGTAAAGGATGTTGAGTTGTGTGGATATTTGTGGTGATGAAGAGTTTAAGGAGTTATGGGTTCTTGTAGCAAATGAATGAGGGTAAGGTCTGGTCAAGGTGTTGTGGTAATATAGCGGTGTTGAGAAGTTCACGTGAGAGAATAAGTGAGAGATGATGGAGTAGTTTCCTCATCTTTTCTACTGGTTAAATTTCAAGGACAAAATTTCTTAAGGAGGAAGTATTGTAATGCCCCGGTTTTGATCTTGGATATTAATTAGGTCAGATAGACAGTTCAAGAACTGGATTAGTGGATTCAAGTCAGTTTTGGGATTAATTCACAATAAATATTTTTACAGGAGTTAAAAATATGAAAAAATGTTTTAAATCTTTATTTAATGTATAAAGATATATTGTGAAATTAGTTTTGGAAAATGAGTTTTGGAAGTAAGACATTTTGTGGTAGTGACCAAAATGTAAAGTTTGTAAAATCTATTTTTCTAGTGACTAAAATGTAAAGGGTCAAAACTTTAAATCTTTAAGGAGCTATTTACCCAAAGTCTAATATCAGACTTTCTCCCTTAATTTGGCTATTTTAAATGATTTTTAAAATGCAATAAATTTGCTTAGAGAATTAATTAGATAATTAAAGTTTAAAACAAATTTGACGCAACTAACTTTTCTTCATAAGATTTTCTCTCCAATTCTCTTCAACCGAACACTTTTCCTTCTCCAAAATCTTCAGGCAATGTCTTATTTTAATTAATCTTTTGATTCCAAATAGTTTTAAAATGATTTTCCTATCAAATCTTATTATTTTCTCATTGTTTTCTCGTGCAAATTCATCCAATTAAGAGGGAAAGTCATCAATTAGAGGTTAGGTTCTTCCTTGTCCTTTAATACAAGGTTCTTTACTGAAATTACCAAGTTATTGGTCCTTTACATGTGTTTTCTAATGAGATTTTATAGTTATAATGGAATTAATTGGTTTAATTGAGGTTTAATTGTGGAAATTGACGAGATTTCGAATTGGATCTGATTTGTTGTGTTCTTGATTGAATTGGAACATGATTTTGATGTTTTATAATGTTAATAATTGGGTTTTGACAATGGAATCCCGAAACTATATGAATCTCTAATTTTCTAGGTTGTTAGTTATGTGTTTTTGAGGAGTTGTGGGTGTTTAATGTTTGCTGGTGGCATAATGATGATGTTAATGTATTTTTGGATGGTAATTGATGTTAATTGATAGATGAGATCCATAGGTTGTGGCTGGGTAGAGTTTGTGAGTTGTATGGTAATGATTTCGGTTAGTATAGAAGGGTAATTGCTAAGAAATTGATGAGGATTATTGCAATTTGATGTTGTTGGGTTGTGAATGCATTTTGATGCATTAGAACCTCTGTTTTGTGATGGTTAAAACAAGGGAGGTTAGTCCTCAAGCTTGAACGAACGTTTCAGAAGCTTTAGAGGTGTTGCCTTGCAACGGCAAGCGAGGCTTTGCGTTGTAGGTGAGTGAGAACGTTTTTAAGCTTTTCAAAGGTTTGGAAATTGTGTTTGGGAGTTTAGATCGAGCTTGAAATGCTGGTCTAAGCTCAGAAGTAAGTAAATGATGAATTATCTCTCGAACTCAGTTTGACAATTGATTTTATGCACTTGTTTTAAAAGGTTTAATTACTCACTGTATATGCATGTTTTGAGCATGATTTAATGCTGGAAATTTATTATAAAAAGATGACGATGCATTGTGAGGTAATGCATGTGTTGTTAATGTTTTTGAACATTGGTTAATACAAGGTTGATTGCATTGGTTTAATGATTTTAATGATGCATATGAAAACAATGAGTTAATGCTAATGAAATGAATTATATTGGTAAGTGATGGTATGAATAGGTTTGAAAATGTTATCGAATATAGTTGGCCGGCCATAGAATTTGATAGTGCACTATAAAATGGTGCCTTGGATGTGGAGGGTCTATAAGGTATACCAAAACCTCCATCCAAGTACCCTAACGGTTGAGGGGTTTATGCGTACGGAAGACTCATGTTAATGGGCTATACATCTATCCGATGAGTGGTGTTGAGGGGTTTATGTGTATTGAAGACTCCACCACGGGTGTCACAACGGTGGAAGGGTTTATGGGTACCAAAAATTCTCGTGTGTGAACTTTGAGATGTCGGTAGATTGTATGTTAAGTGTTGGAGGAACACTTGTTAAATTCGTGTATCCGATGTGATAGAATTTGTAAAGTGGGATATTGGTTAATGATCACTTGTAAGCCAATATAATTGCTGATGTATCATGAGATGGATTGTGTAGTTTAATGTTGGTTTAAATATGTGTTACTCTTTAAGCCTTGCATTGATAGTATGCATGAGAAAGCTTAAATTGAGGTTAGCAATTGGGATATTGCTGTTAATCCATGATAAATGTTGAGTGCATGGTTTTGATAAGGCATGATGTTGAAATGATGTTTCAAAAGTATTTTGGGAATGTGGTTTACAAAAAAGATTAAAATGGTTTTAAATGCATTGATGGTGTTTTGTTTTAGAGCACTCCTCACTAAGCCTAGTGTGTTTACGCTCTCTTTTTCCATCAATGCAGATAATTAGAGGTTGGAGGTAGCGAGCAAGAAAAAAGGACATGCACATACACACACACACACACACACACACACATATATATATATATCAAAATACCATGCTATATATTATACATTATGTACAAATGTTACATATGAAGAAGAAAAACAATATAATATATAACATACATTTAGAAACAAAGCAATATGCATATATAATAGTTTAGTATAGTAAGGTATACATGTATATATGTATATTTAACATATAATGTATATTATAAAATAGTGCTACAAACAACACACACATATATATATAACATATGATATAAAAGAATGTAAATACGAACAATATCGAACGAAGCAGCACAAAAGCCTGAACAAATAAATGGAATAAAATAACATCCAAACATAAAATAAATGGACTGAAATATAAAGGAAGTAAAAAAAAGCAAAGCTAAAATTAAATATGCAATGCAAGGGACCAAAATAAAAATAAAGAAAAAAGAAGAAAAAAGATTTTTTTTCTTTTTTTACACTGAATTTCAGACCAAATCAAAACTGAAAAGAAGCCCCGGGGACTAAATAGGGTATTAAACCAGTAATTTGAGGACCAGAATGAAAAAAAAACTAAAACCTTAAAGGGCCATAGGGGGTATTTACCCATTTAAAATTGGATTAAATTTGAAATAAGGGCGAGATTGAAAACGACTTTAAAAATCCAGGAACATTGGGGTAATTTAAAAAAAAGAAGGGTAGTAGAGCAAATACTAAAATACGAAAGGACCCCATGGGTGATTATTAGGGGCGGAGGGATTTGAAATGTGATAAAACCATTTTTATAAGGGGACTGAGTATAAAAGTCAAAAAATTTTAAACAACCCATTTATCCCCTTCACCCCAAAACAGAGAGCTAAAATGCTCTGGATTTTTCTTCACCGGACTTTTAAGAACTCAGAAATTGATGGTTTTCCGTCGTTAATCATCGTCAGTAATTGTTCGCCAACAACGATGAACCCCTCAAAAATCAAAACGAAATTTACCTTCTCTAAACGTAAATTCAAACACCAATTTTCAAAACGAAGTGCTTCTTTCGCTTTAAGAAAATGAGTCCAGAAACCCAGTTTAAAAAAAAACCCTTTCGACACATATTTTTTTGCCGGTTCACCATTCATGGCCCCAGGAGGCCAAGAGACTTATCATCGACGTGGACGAAGTAGAATAACCACCAGGGAAAAAGTGAAACCCTAAAGCTATTGATTGAATGTAAGATAGAAATATAGATATACCTCAAAAGTCTTCTCTTTTTTTGTATTAATTACTTTTTGAAATTTGAAAAAATATCCCTACCAATACCATTGTTTCGGTTTTTGTGTTATATAGCCTAAATATTACATGGATTAAAATAAAGGAAAACTAACACCAAAAAAATCTTATTGGTTGCTATTGTGTTTTGGTCGGATTCACGTCCGCCCTTGACATTGTTGGCTCTGTCATTTTGGTGCATATCCTGCTCTTTTTGTTGTTTGGTTTTACATGCCTAATGTAATTCTGAAGATGTTCCGACATTTTGCCATTTTTGGCGTAGCATGTGGCCTAGCCAAAGGATGGGGGAAACAGAGGTCACTATCATCTAAAAAATCAGACGCGTGGGGGCGTGGAGGAAATGAAAAGTCGGGTGGTGCTGTGCACTCACATGTTGGGAAGATGGAAGATCGGGCATGATCGACACGCGCTTGGGAGATGATTGAGGTTGTCTGATCTGTTCTCGATCCAACGGTTGGCGAGGTGTGGCGCCAGGGCATAAGGGCATCAGCTAAGGCTTCTCTCCATTGGCAATCTGGACCGCATGATCACTCTCGTAGTCCAACGGTCCAGAATAAGCTGCGCAAAAGGGAACAAAATTAGGGTTTTGGCGTGTTAGGGCAGATTGGGGTTTATTTAGATGGGCTTAACGGACCACCCATGTATATATTTTTTTTGGGTTTTAAAACATGTAAATGGACTTTTAATTTTAATATATTTGGGCTTTTGTTTATTTTATCCGTTAGTTTTTTTGGTTTTTGTTTAATAATAATAGTAGTAATAATAATAATTATAATAATAATAATTATAATCGAAACCAATAAATATAAAAAGCATAGTAATATATAATACTACCAAAAATAGTAGTTAATATTTACTAATGGTAAAATATAATATTCTTTTTAATATAATATAATATAATAATAATAATAATAATGATAATTACAGATAATAACAAGTAATAATAATATTTACAAGAGCCCATTATTATAAAATTTTGACAAAAATATTAAATGGGTTAACACCCGGATAAAATTAGTGATTAGAGTCTGTTTTATGTTGTTAAATCTATGCCAGCTATGTTAAAAAAATAGTGTAATTTTTGGATTTATTGAGTAGCAAGCAAGTAAGCAATGAGAATGGATTTGGCCTTCAAAAATAAAATTGAGAAAAGATGGTAGTTTTATTATTATAAAAACTGTGGGGTTCCGTCCATTTTAAGATACTAGTAGACAAGTGAGTGGATTGTGTTCTTACAAGAAATCAAAACAATTTTTACAATTTCATTCTATGAAATAAAATGACTTGGCCGTTCAAATTCGGACAAAAATCATATGCCTCTTTTTGGTTCTATGCCACAATACTAAAAATTAAATTTTAAGCTATAATCCTAAATTTTAAATCTTAAACTTTAAATCCTAAAAAATACACCTTACCCCAAATTTTCTAAACTTTAATCTAAACTATAACACTAAACATTAACTCTAAACCATCTTAACTTTGTCGAAACAATGTAAAATCCCTCGTTACATGCTTCAAGAATGCTCACAGTAACAATTGTGTTTTTAGTGACAATTTTATTGTAGCTTTGAGTTATTTTGTCACAAATATTAAATTTTTATGATAAATTGTTTTTAATACAATTGATACAAGTAACTGTATCATATTAATAATTGGTCACTGATATAACAATAATTGTGACCATTATATTTTTTTCACAATTAAATTCTCACTAAAATGAATATTGTGACATAATTTTGTTTGTAACTAAAATTTCATCACTGATAAAGTACACATATTGGGGTCAACTTATATTTTAGCAGAAAATACAATAATAGTGACAATATATGAAGTTATCACTATTATTCTAAATTGTTGTGTCCAAAAATTAATTGTCAATTTAAATTTCACTTTCTGTCAAAAAAATTTTGTTACTATTAAATATTTAAACTTAATGTCGAATTGGTTTTGTCACAATGCTGAACTTATTTTTTATGACTATTAAAATTGCTATATATATAAATTATACAGATTAAAAATTAGTTTGTTACTGTTTTTAATGGCTATAAATAATTTTGAAAATAATATTTAAACTAATTGAAATTTTTATTACCAATAGATGATTATAATCATAACATAATTTTGAATGTAATAAAATAAGTAAATAAATGTATATAATGTGAATAAATAAATAAAAATTAAATTAATGAACTAAATTCAAGTGTTTTTAAAATTAATTACACTAATCAGTTGAACCGAAATTAAGTGGTCTAAATGGTGATATATAACCATAAATAGAATGACAACAATGAATTGACAAAATATTAAAAAAATCCTAAAAAAACTTGCTATTCAACTATGATCAAGAATTTCATCACAACATCATTATTATCAATCATAAATGTGACAATAAAATTTAATTTTTACGATGATATAATTGTGAGAGTTTTAAATTATTTCTTAAGTAAAACTATAATTGTATACTTGTGCCCAAACCTATTTGTTACTATCAAATCGTCACTAATCAAATACTCAAATTGACAATAAATATTCGATCTTAATAATATTTATTGAGAAATTAATAAATTTTATTTTATTACAAGAATAACTTGCATATATCACAAAATTGATATATATATTGTTACAATATAGTTTTTTACAAAAAAATATTAATAATTAATAAAATTATTTCAATCTCATCAAATATTAATAAAAAGTTAACGGAAAATTTACAAAATTTAATTGTATTATAGTATAAAATTTAAAATTTTGCTTAATAAATAAAGAACAAAATATAAAAGAAAAATCTAATATTGAGACTTGGAAGTAAACTTTAAATAGTATATGTTCAATCATCATCATTAATAGAAGTAATCCATCGTGTTTAAATTAAGATAGCTTGTGTAGTAAAAAACACGTTTATCATGTCCACAAGTTAGATTAAGTTATTGTTTGTTGACAAATTCACTTGCTTCATCATGTAATTGACAAACTTGTTGTAACCAATAATCATTAAATGTAGAGAAAATAGATATTAGATAGTTAACCAATAATTTACTAATAATTTACAAGTTAGTTCATATCATACTAAATATTCTTGCTTATGAAATGTAACACCCTAAATCAGATGTCAAATTCGGCCCTAAAGTCAACCTGTTACCATAAAATTTATCAACTCAGTTCAGCCCAATCAAAATACTTTCCAAAATATTTAAATCCAACAGTTGAAAAATATAGATAAATGATTTAAATCGTTATAAACGAGCTCCAATTTAATTTAAAACATTTGAACATTTGATTTGATAAATACAATTCTGAAATAAGAGTTATAGACTCGACCACGTAAGGTCCTATGAACACACAACCCACTAAATACAAGTGTCGTACTCTGGCAAACACCGCATGTTGGAATCCCAAACCGATTGTGCTTCTCGAGCTCTCGATCAATCTACCAACCTACACACGGAAACAACAATTCCGAGCGCTGAGCTTACAAAGCTCAGTGGTACACATCTACTCTACTATACTTTATGCTAATCATAAACATAAGCATGCAAGCTAGTACGAGCAATAAGGAGAGATAAATAAACACGTGGCGATACCACTAATCGTCTAAACACATGCTCTCATCATGCATGGCACATAAGGCCCAACCATACTCGGGATCTCAACAGATCATACGAGCCAATAGCACACAAAGTCATAACCACACACTAGAGTGAGTCTCAGTGTTACACAGCCTCGGGAACGCACACTCTGAGTGAGGCCCAGTGTCACATAGTCTCGGGAACATACACTCTCTCTAGGTGAGGCCCTGTAACACCCCCTTCCCATGACCGTACACCGGACACAAGTCGGGAATGTCACGGCTTTTTAAAAACAATCTTTTATCAGATATCAGGATAATTTTAAAAAATTAAAATAACTTCCCATGTGGTCACCCATCCTGAGATTTCTCTAATCTAGGCACGCTTAACTTTGTTTTAGAAATAAAATAGTAATTCAATATCCGACAGTAAAACTTTTTTTTCCGTAAATAATGTAATCATATCAGGACATGTAATAATAAGTAATAAACATATTTAATATTTATAAAAGGTTAATAAAACTATTACATGTCCGATTAAAGTATTTTAACAAAATGGACAGGTTTATCTAATACATGCCACTGCTGAATACACAAAACGTGGATGTCATAAGTACTGAAAATAACCTATCTATTATTATTCTCGGGAGAGAAGAGGATGCAAAATCCTTCCGTTCCTGGTCTCGATCACCTACGTGTATATCAGAAATACACACTGAGTATAACTCAGTGAGGCATAAGATGAGTAACATATAAATACTTTATAATGCATGATAATTTTATAAAGCATGATACTCGATAAATCATGTAGTCTGTAATGCAGAAATAATCATATAATTGTACTGTGAAATCATGTAGCCCAAGGTAAATGTCAAGTGACTAATAAACGAGTTGCGTACTTTAAAAGTACTATCATTTTTCTGTAAACTGTAGACACATTTAAGTGTCAGATAACTGTAGGACAATTAAGTGTAAGACACAATGAAGTATCAAATAACTGTAAGACACAATGTAGTGTCAGATAACTGTAAGACTCTAATGATATACCACAATATTGTCCAACTTAATATTATATTACCAAAGGCAAACTTAAAACAATTCCTACAAAATGGCAAGCAACCCAATAACAATTTATATCATGTAAAACATATTCATACTGGAGCAGTTCATACTCCAATATGTTCTATATAATCCATGGTATACATGCCATTTAAAAACTACATAAAGTAGCTTGTCATATATATCATGCTATAAACCATTTGTAAGCATAAAAATATGCCATGATCTTTAAATCAGTAAAATAATGTATCATGCAAAACATGTTATACTATATAAAAATCTTTACCTTTTAGGTTGACTTATCACAAGTCTCCCTATAATATGTATGTTAATAAACATACTTTTAAATATATGTATGCACTCACCTTGGCCACTTAACACAATGCCTCACTAGGTACTAGTTCGATCATTTCTTTCATAGTACCTTGAACCTTCTTTGATTCAGACTTGACTTCATTAATCACATGAATAAAATAAAATATTTGTTAGATTCAAACTTAACATTACTTTAAACATGTTGTATAATATAATCACTCGAATATAAAATTTTCAAATATTTTTCCTTTCTTCCTCGTACTATTCAAAAACTCATTATGGTCCTTAGTGACCAATTTGAACTTCCATTAATTCTTCCGAGCTTGCTAACTAACATTTGAATATAAAATGTTTCAAATTTCATTTTCTGACAGCTTGCGCTACCTTCAAAGATTTACTTATACAGGGCATAATGCATACTGAATCTTAATTCCTTTATACTAGAGAAACTAGATTCGATAACGGTTCTAACGGTATAAGCCACATAAATTAATAAAATCTACAAAAATTATGAAAAATCACTGAATTCACGTCACATATTGTCCATGCAGAAAACTGCTCTATAATTTTTCTGCCCTTCATTCGAATAAAGATTCATATCTTTTAACTCAGAACTCGAAATCAGTTTCCGTTTGTTGGAAACGAAACTAGACTAACAAATCTTTAAAACGGTATAAAATTCATCATCTAACCATTTTTTTAGAATTTATGGAGAAATTTTAAACTTGCTGCCATAATTCAATTCCAACATAACTTTTCATAAATAACTTTTAATTTTCACCAATTTCTCATTATTTCTCTACTTGTCAATTTAGTCCCATTACTTGACTTTAAATGACCAGAATAAAGCTTGTATTCATATGTTCTATTTATATCCTTCATCAAAATAGGCTCAAACCTTTACTTCTCTAATTTCTCTTGATTTGTCGAGATGATCACCAAATTTTAAATATAAGGATTCAAGCTTCTTAACTTTTCAAATTAGGCCTCCAATCAACATTATTACCTTAATTCCATCATTTTAACTAAAAATCAGATTTACTTCTTCTACATATCCTCTTTGCCAAATAGATAATTCAAGTTTAACAAATTGTCAAAATGGTCTCTAATGTGATTAATCATCGATCTAGCATTCTAACTTTATTTTCATGTCTCTAACATCATTAATAATATAAATACACATCAAATTCATAAAAATCAGATCTGCTCCCATAATTTTGAAGCTTGCTGAAATGATCCCTATGTATTTAACTTAGGGTTTTACTTCCAAACAATAAATCAAGCCTACTAGATCATTAATCCAACATCACAAACCCTAAGTTAGACTTGAATCTATAAACCTTAATCTTCTCTATACAAACCGAAATGTGTAGGGTTTAAATTCCAACTCAATAGCATGATTCTAACATCATGCAAGCATGATTCTAACTTAAAATCAACCATAGATTCATAAAATCATAAAAGCCCCAATTTGTTCATAAACCCTAATTTCTTCCACATATTAAATGTCATCAACCAAGAAAGTATTATATAAATTATTTACATCAAAAGATAGAGCTCGAAGAGTAGAACAACTTTGTAGTTCGAAAGATTACCTAAAAACCGAGATTCAGGGCTTAAATCGAGCTTGGAAATTTCCCTATTCTTTCTCGTATTTCTCCATGGTTTATGGCTAGAAAAGATGAAATTAATTTACACTTGTAACTATTAAATGAATTTTAAATTTATTTAATAGTGAAATTACCAATTTAGCCTTTAAATCCAATGGCTAATTTAATCTCATCCAAAATCAAGGGCCAAGATTAAATCCATATATATTTCATCTTCCAAAAACGTCCTCAACATTTCAAAAATATTTCAAAATTGTCATCCTTGCCAAATGACCAATTTATCCTCCAACTAGTCTTTATTGACTAGTTTGTTTCAAAATTGCCATTCTATTATAATCTAACTAAATTAGTTCCTTCTCAACCGGCAACTATTCCATAAATATCATTTTATGATTTTCCATGGCTTATGGAAAGCCTCTGAAATTTCAATTTAATTCAATTTCTCGATATTCACTAAATACTTCTACTACAATTTTACCTTTACCGAGCTATCAGATCTATTTCGAAAATTCTATATTTCCATATTCAGAAAATAAATACTATTATCTCATAAAAACTTTCTTTCTTAAGGACTTAGACTAAATTTTTCTAACTCAATCTATTATTTCGATAATTATCGAAAATCCTCCAAATGGTGAAATAACCATTTTACCCTCAAATCCAATGAATCTATAATATACCACATGTCATTATCCTTCATCAAATGGCCTAAATTTAATCTTAAGTTAGTAGTTACCAACTTTGCCCTTGTAATTTTCCTACAATACCCATCTCTACAACGTAGGCACAATAGTTGTAGAGGTCCTAAAAGTGGTTACATCTCTCTAGAGTAATTCCCCATATCTCTCATTCTCTCGTTCTCTCATAATTCAAAGGTTAAACCTAGTCTATATTTATAGACCCAAATACTTGGTCACCAAGAAACTTTATTCAATAAGGTCTCTACCTAAAATAGATATTTACACATTAACGTAAATCCTAATTACCAAGTAATCTTCAACCACTAGAATTACAATAAAATCCAACTTAATTACCAATTAGAATTTGAGTCAAAATATAACAAATCTCCTCATTGACACAAATTTTATTCGAGCATTGGTCTTCAAGTCTTCAATAGCTTCAATTTTTACGTAAGTCAAATATCCGTTGAAGCATTGCCGCCAAGTCTTCAACAACTCCAATTCTTACGTAGTATCTATTGAAGCACCGTTGAATTTTGAGAATTACTCCCCCTGCAACTGAAAGCTCGTTGCAGCAGTACTCCTCTGGCATGTCTCCAACATCACACTGCAAAGTCCGCAACAAAAATTCCTCCACAATTGCGCAGCTCGAACCGTAGCTCTGATACCATTTGTTAGGAATTTGGTATGCAGCAAAATAACCAAAGCGATAACGACATAGGCTAAGACATGCACAAGAGACACGATTTAACGTAGTTCAGCATAGCTTACCTCCATAGACGAGAGAAACGAACAATCCACTAATAACATAGAGAACCCGAAGAGTACAAATACATGATAACCCATGTAAACCCAAAACCCGGTGTACAAATCCCATGACCCGGTGGAACCAAAATACTATTCCCAACAACTCTACAATACCCATCTCTACAATGTAGGCACAATAGTTGTAGAGATCCTAAAAATGGTTACATCTCTCCAAAGTAATTCCCCCTCTCTCTTATTATCTTGTTCTCTCATAATTCAAAGGTTAAACCTAGTTTATATTTATAGACTCAAATACTTGGTCACCAAGAAACCTTATTCAATAAGGTCTCTACCCAAAATAGATATTTACATATTAAAGTAAATTCTAATTACCAAGTAATCTTCAACCACTAGAATTATAATAAAACCCAACTTAATTACCAATTAAAATTTGAGTCAAAATGTATACCCCAGAAACAGGTTTTGTTGTAATGTTAATATATGTAATTGAATATCCACAACCAGAGATGGATGCAGACAAAGTCAACGATATGATCATGTAAAAGGAACATTTATTTCAGAAAACCATGACACAGTGATCTATTATCTATGTACTGCCTGTATGCTCAAACTTTACCAATGGGGTAACGCATGTTTTCCAGATTATTATCATTTTATTACTTCAGATTGTTTTAAAATACAATCGCATGATGAACCATAAACAATAAGTAGACAATATAATGGATTTATTTAGATAGTTTACATTCACAAACAGATGTAACAACGTACAATAATGGTGAAGTTTCATTTTTTTCTCACTTCTCATACACAGATGTTTTTTTAGTACGAAGTTTGTACCGGTGGGAACTTTTGGCATACAAATTGTAAACACAATACTCACATTTTGTATTTGAGGTATTCGTCAACCGTGAGAGGTTTAGGGCCACCAAACCAGTTGATCATGAATATATTTTCCGTCTCGAGTTTGAACATCCGAAATTCATGACTCTTAGGCCACCCTGTCGACCAACGATTGCGAATTCAGTCATTCCAACAGGGGAAACCAAGTGAATGGCAGTCAATTTGGGGTTCGGGTTAAGGAATACCTTTCATCTCCGGATGCTTTGCGAACAGGGCAGCTTGAGCAAATTCCGACTCTTTCGAGTTTGCATCAACTGCTACCAACTAAAACGTAACGAAAACACAATCAAATTCGGTTTAAGAATCATTACAAAAGGTCATTACATTCTTCTATTGTTTTTTGTTTTGTTGGAATATAAAAAACCAGCATGACATTAGCATATGATACGAATCAAATTAACACACGCGCGCACACAATTGTATGTGGTATTTATAGCAATATACCTTTCCTGTGAGTGTGATTTTTGCACAAACAGGGTTCTAGGGGTCTGCTTTGCCGCAAGTTCCTAGCGGATACTCACTGATTGTGAGCGAGGAACGGTGGTCTTTCAATGCATTTCTTGCTGTCGGATCAAGCATAGTCAAGTAGAAATACGGGACACCTGTGCTTTTGTCTGGTACTCCATCGCTAAATGAAACAACATTCCTGCAGCACAAGTTAACGCAGTTGTTGAGTGGGGGAAAATGCAGGGTCATTGGAAAGTATCACGACATGTTCGGACAAGTAGCATTGAGAACCGAATGTTCGAACATTGCAAATGCACATCAAAGATCTTGAGTAGGTGAATTGTAAACGAAAATTCCGAAAGCAGTAACGGGGTCTCATAAAATACAAATCCGTTATCCATGCCGGTAAAACTAATTGGAAAGTCGAGTCGGGGTAGTTCTTATTCATTCATTCATTCATTATTCATTTGAACAACCTTGTGAAGAATCTGAAATAATTAACGGTAAACGGTCCCGAATATCATTCATTCTCATCGACTTGGTTAAGAAGGAGAAAATATAAGCATAAGGTATTGAAAGGAACCAAATTGAGAATAGGAAGAATATCTTCATTTCATTAACAAAGCATAAAAAGTAGGTTAAGAAAACTTACCCAAACGGTGCTCCTTCCAATTCGATTGATAGTGTACTGCAAATTAAAAATGGCACAATAAGTTAAACCAATGCAACATCAATTGTGTTGTGAAGAGGGGAAAAGTAGAAGAAAGATTATTACTTTAAAACTCCCCAAGTAGTCTGGGAGACCAACCAACGAGCATAGGCTGCGGCATTATCTCTGTCAGGTTTCGATGAAGCTAACAACCTTCCCTCACAACAATCTTGAAAACCCAGCAAAAACAAGACCCAAAAACAGTAAATAACTTCGCTTTTCATCTTCTTCGTTTCTCTCTCTGACGGTAAGAATATGAAGATAAACAGGAGCGGACTGTGTCTGTATTTATGCTCAAAGTTTTGGTGTTTTAAAGACGGGTATGGGGGGCAAAGGCAACAAGTTTATCGTTTCCTGTTGTTTATGCTTTCAAGTTATCTATTTGAACAAAGATCGCGCCATTGAACTGTTTAAAAGATGGGGTGTTTTGCTTTTAATCCTAAGCTGTCAAGAATACATGTAAAACAATCTACTTGCTTCTTATGAATGTATCTTTTGCCATGTCATCATCTTTGCTTAGATGTATAAGCTTAATATACATGAACACAAATACTCCTTTTTTTTTTTAACGTGATTATCTATGTCCAACATTAAAAAAATTAAAATTTACATTGTAACTATAATTTTCAAGCTCTAAATTCTAAACCTTAAGCTCTAAAAACTAAAACTGTATCATGCCCTCTAAATTCTAAACCCTAAACTTCAATCCAAAACCTTAAACCCTACTTTTTGTATTGGGTATAGAAAGGGCACTAAAAAGAGGTAAAAGATTTATGTTCTAAGATACTATCCTATGTATGTAGTTCATATATAATTAAGGGTAAATTATACTAGATGCCACTAAACTATTATCACTGACTCGAAAATATCACTGAACTTCAAAAATATTCAAATCCAACACTCAACTTTACTTTCTTACCCGTTTATGTCACTCCGACGTTAACTCTTACTGAAACAATTAACTTAAAACAACGACGTTTTGGTGTAGCTGTTTTGAATCCTAATTTAGCACAAAACGACGTCGTTTTGATGGAGGGAAAATAATAAAACCTATGCACTTAGGGGTTCGAACCCAAGACCTTCAAAATCAAAAGTTAAACCTTAACCACTAAGTCAATAAAAATTTTTATAATATTTTACCACAAATATTATATACATCAAACTACACTTGGGATTAATTTAATTTATTTTAAATAAATAATACAATAGATAATATTAATGCATAAATAATATTTACATATATACTAATATATAAAAATAAAATTTATTATTTTTACATTTTTATATATTATTTATAATATAAATATATTATTTTTTTAAAAATCCAAAATATTCATACAAATACTATATTTATATTATAAATAATATATAAAAAACCATAAACTCTAAAATCTAAACCACACACCATAAATCTCAAACCTTAAACCTTAAATCATGTTTATTCTTAGTAATGTATCATTATTAGATTTATTGTTGGTGTATAATTTATCGAATATTTATCCATTTATTTACTTTCACTTTTATATTTTTAAATAGATAATCAAAGATGAGATTGAATGGAATAAAATCACAACAAACTATGTACATATGCAACTTGACGCTATGTAAATTTTAAAATTGAAATCTAGGATTAGCAGTGCCAAATATAAATTCTTATTTAAATCAGAAATTGATAGCCCAAAAGAAGGATTTAATCCAAGAAAAAATGGGCTTTTTCTAGCACTAGAAAGTTCCGGGTCGGGCTAGGCAAGATCCATATAACACATGAAGCTTCCAAGAAATAAAATTGGCATTTCTTTTTCTGGATCAAAAAACTCAAATATGAAAAGTCAAAGACAGTAATGAAAACAATGATGGTTGGGTGATGAAAGCTTTCTAATCTGTTTTTTTTTTTTTAGATTTTAAGTTCTAAACCTAACAGAATTTTTTCCCTTTTTTTTAGGTCCTGAAATTAATTTCCAACGTGAACAATCTCTTTCCTTTGTTAAAAAAAAGAGGGTATAAGAAATCGGATTTAGACATCAGACCAAGGAACAACGACATACTGTTTGTTTTGATTCTAATTTCCAATCTGAATTTCCCTGGGAAAACAATAGAAAGCCGCCTCAAGCATCTTAAATTCGGCAAAGATTAAAAAAGGGAAAATCTTCCACGAATTCAGAGAGAGAGAAAAGAAAACACAAAAAAGGTTTCAACTTTGTACAAACAAAGAGGATGGGATTTCTCACCTACGGCGTTGCCGGCGTTGGTTTCATCTTGATCGGCTTCCGGGAATTCATCAACTCCTTAAACCCAACCCGAAACCCCAATCCCTTTCCATCTTCTTCACTTGCAACCCAGATCAAGTCTACCTCTACTTCAAAAAACTGAAGGAATCCCATTTTCCTCCTCTTCCATCCTTGTATCAATCTTTTCCCTTTTGATCTTCTTGAATTCCGTGGTTTCAATCTTTGATGCTCTCGGTTCAAAGGATCGGGTCGGATCGGTGCTCCAGTTACAAGTACTCTCTCTTGCACTGCTTTTTCTTGCTTTACTCCGCTCTGGGTCTTTTAAACAACAAGAAAGGTTCATGTTTCTGGCCCGATTCTGTTCTTGAACTAGTTCTGCTTTTAGCTTTTGTTGAAGAGTTTTTGTTTTTTTTCTTGCAAAGAAAGGATACGAGTGGGATTGAGAACAGATATTTTGATCTTCTATGTGTTCCCATAGCAATATGCGTGGTTTCTACAATGCTAGAATTGAGATCAAACGGGTCGATTTACTCGAAATCGGTACGAGGTGTTGGGTTGATTTTACAGGGGACATGGTTTGTGCAAATGGGGTTTTCATTTTACATGAATTTGATGGTTCATGGATGTAGTCTACATGAGAAGAGTAGAGGGAATTATACTATTAAATGCAAAGGTCACCCTGAGTATCACAGAGCAAGGGCTATTGCCACATTGCAATTTAATTGCCATCTTGCTTTGCTTGTGATTCTGGTTGTTTGGATGCTATCGGTTATCAGAAAACGAAATGGTGTCGCTGCGGTACAGGCCATTAGGGGCAGAAATGCAGCACAATGTGGGGAGTTTCACTTTGGATTCCGATGACGATCTCGTTGGTGGGATTAAGGAAGAAGATGATTTGGGGAGAGAGAAGCCAGCTAGTGTGGAATTGAGTGTTAATGGCCATGGTTCACATGTCTGAGGTAAAAGATTTAGTGGTTTTCTTATGTAGAAAGAACTGATGATTGACTTTGCATAAACGAATTGATATATGTTGTGTGTTGTTGTTTCGTTCAATGAGAAATGCGAGTTCTATCTTATGTAGTTAATGGCCATTTTATTGCAGTTTTCGAGTTTAAAATGGCATTGAGTGGTTGTCTATCATGGTATGTTCCTCTGATATATGAACAGATTCAGAAAAATTTACTCACCACCCGAGGTTAGAAGCCGAATTTGAATCTTGGAGATAACATTATGGGGGGGGAGAACAGTCTCTTTCTCAACCATCCTTAGCCGAATTCGCCACAAACTCATTACACACATCAGCATGAGAGGTTTAAGGTTTAGGGATTCTTTTTAATGAGGCCAATGATAATGTCTTCACCCTATTATCCATGAAAAAAATTATCCTCTTATTTTTTTTAAAAAAAATCTACTTTATTTTTAAAAAGTACATTGAATACGGCGGTAGAATTAATTTTGAATCATCGTGATTTTATAGAATTGATTTTTTTTGTAAAATTGATTTTAAAGCAACGAAATTTATGTTTGAAAGTTGTTTTCTTAAAAATTATGATTGTGTAACAATACAGTGTAAAAACCACGATCAATCGCAAAAGCAATTCTCCCATAATTTTTCCCAAAATCACGATTGATGTCCACAATTTTTTTTTTTGCTTTCAAACATGTTAGCACGACAATCGAGATATATTTTTTCGTCAAATCGTGATTTTTGGTCTCCCTCCGATATGGCTTTGGAAACCGAATTTATGTTGTTAAAAAAAACATATTTTTGTAATAAGCTTAGAATGAGTTCTCTCAAAATAAACTTCTACTCCATTGTTCTAATTTTTCTCTCTTTCTTTCACCATGGGAACTAAAGTAAATCGCCCTAAGAAATAGCAAATTTGTAAAGTTCTCATTCACTTTCTGCAATCTTTCCAATTCCATCTACAATTTGTCTTGCTCTTTTAATCAGATGGTGGAGGAATGTAGTGGAGAGAGAAGAAATAGAAAATGAATCATGAGAAGGACTAAATTGCAGAATAATTAAATGTTGGGAGTTCAATTTTTAGAATTAAGACCAAACTATAATAATATGTAAATGTTAAGGCTTAAATTTATTATTTTTCAAGTAGATTATTTTATAACTTTCCATGGTTGGATGTCTCACCAAAAAGGGATTATTTATTTTATAAAAAAACTTAGGTTTTTGAGAAGTATAAAAATCAAGTGGGATTGATTTGTCCAGAATTTGGTGAATGCATATAATATTTTAGAGAGTTGTACTCGTAATCTATATTTGTATTTTAATATATATATATATATATAATACACTGACGGTGAAAACTGAAAATTTCCACAAATGCCTTAATTTTAGGGTTTAGGGTGCAGGATTTAGGAGTTTAGGTGTAGGGTTTAGAAATTGGGGTTTAGTTTTTAGGGTAATATGGTTAGGATTTAGGTTTTAACTTATAAACCCTGAATTATAACTCTAGACCTTAAATTTTAACAACTATCCCTAAATTTTAAACCCCTACACCCTAAACTAAGACCTTAAACACTAAAATTAAGGCCTTGCAAAAACTTTCAGTTTCTACCGCTAGTGTATAAAATAATTATTCATATATATATCGAATATGAATATTGAATACGAATATTTTAAGGAAAATAAAGAATTTGGATGACTTGCATAGTTAACTAGTCATATCTAGAGTCAACAATATCTATAGCAAGTGATTAAAAGCTCTCAGTTGACACATTTTCTTCCTCTAGATAGTAGGTTCTAGACCCATTAGAGCAAAATTTCCCTTTCCCCTCCCTTTATATAAATTGTTCAAAACTGGTCATATCTAGAACGCATTACCTCGTATAAACGCAGAATATGTAAATCATGAGGCACAAGAGAAAAGAGGTCGATCGATATTTTGTTAATGAGGTATGCATATGATTTGATGATCGATTAAAATCTGTTTTTAGGAAGGGTTATGGGTAGGAATTTTGGTCGATATGTATCAGACACGAAAATTTAACACCTCTACCTAGGGGTGTCTATTTTCATATATTAAATCGGTAAAATAGCGATCCGTATCTGATGCAGGAAAAATCGGATATTCGAGCATTCAAATATCGAATATTCAAATTGGATATTCGATTATCAGAATATATAATTTGATTTAAGTATTTTTTTTCAAATTTGACGGTCGTATTTGTGAAAATTTAAAAATATCAAATATAAAGCAACAAATTGCTAAATATAACAAAATTCATATCTATGGAAATTTTGGTTTTTTGAATTTTCGGATATAAAAAAAACATAAAATTACTAAATATAACAAGATTTATATTTATGAAATTTTAAATGTTCAGATATTCAGATAATCCGAAACTTGAAATGTTGCGATCTGTATTCGATCCGAAAAATTAAAAATCATATCGGATCAACGGATAATTGGATCGGATCGGTCGGATCGGATATTTTTGCACACCCCTACCTCCACCCAAATTCGATCTGACCCGAATTTCAGAGTAAAAATTTGAACCCAACCCGACATAAATAAAAATTGTTATTTTTATTAATATTCGATAAAATATAGAGTTAATAAAAAAATACAAATAAAGAGAGGGCATTATAATAATTATTCTATTTTTATTAGACAAAATATGAAAATAATTTTAAATATATATAAAGAGAGGGACATTGTCGCAGTTATACTTAAATATTTAGAATAAAATTAAATGTAAAATACTCATGTCATCACTGAACTTTACTATCTAACTTACTTTCAAAACGATCAATTTACTCATTAAACTTTAAACATTAATCTTTTTCATCACTCTTCATCATTCCTCTAAAACTGTTATGATGTGGAATAAAAAATAATAATAAAATATTATTTAAATACATGTCAATAAAGCAATAAAAAAATAACAAGCTAAAACGACAGTGCATTGAGGCTTGAATCATTTTAACCTTTTATTACCCTTATATTACCCTGATAATGCATCAGTAAACAAAATATAAAACCTTTCAAATTTTAATCGGAGATTTTGGAAATATTTGGGTTAAGGGTTTCATCAAATTGAAAGATAATTTAGGTTAGGATTTTATCGAATTAGAAGATAATTTGGGTTTATGGTTTCGTCAGAGATTTAGGGAACATATTGAAGGAAGAAAAATTTTAAATTTCAATCAAAGTCCAGTGGAGGGAGCATCTGTTCGGTCTCACATGAACCTCCTCTTCCACCACCGTCGTTTGATTTGTTTTCGCTGATGGTTCCTCTTTCGCGGCTGCTAAAGAAATCGACAACGTAGATTCGACCGATGACGAAGATGAGGAGAAAGAACGAATGTTTGATTAAAGACTTGTTTGGCAGAGGAAGATTATCGTTCTTTGAGCTGAAGATCGCGATAACATTTAGAACAAAGATTATGAGTTGTTGGGCTTCCAAAGAAGTCGCTGTTGTTTGCACATAATTGGGGTGCTTGACATCTGTGTTCTTCCGCCATATCCTTTTCAATCTTCTATATAGAGAGAGAAGAACAAAAAAACATTTAACAAAAGGAAAACAAATAAAAAATCATAGATTCAACAAAAAAAAAATACGAAATCGAAATCTTCTTGTAATCAGAAGAGAAAGAAGAAAGAAAAAATAAACGAGGAAAAGGAACCACTCTTTTATGTGGGGAAAGAAAGGGAGAGTACAGGGATTTGGTCAAGCGTCAACAAAGAAGTAAATAAAAAATAGATAAACTTTATGTTTAGATTTTGTTTTATTTTAATCACTCGTTTAAAAAAATTTATTTTTATCATTTACGTTTTCGTCGTCACTGTTTTAATAATCTAACTGTTAACACCTATTAATAAAGTGACGTAGTACATTAATAAAAGAATTTAATTTTTAATTTAACTCCTAAATTTTTAAGATTTTATTTTTTACCATTTTCGTCAAGAGCATCATCTTTGTCTTCCCTTCTTCATCTTCTTCTTTATAGCAATCCATTACTTATTGTCTCATCTTGCTCTTAACCATCTTCTCTTTAACCCTTGCCTTCTTTGCCTTTGTTCTTCAATGGCATGGCGGTTTAACCGACCTCATCGCCTTTGATCTTCAAGGGGTTGAGGTATGTGTCACGGCCCGCACATTTGGGTCCGAGACAAATGCGCAACAAGCAACCCAAGAGGTTCTAGGCTTGCCAAGACCATCACACTTGGCCCGGCACTTGGAAATTGCTAGAAAGCCCGCAAGCCCACAAGACTTAGCCAAATCCATGGAGGATTCAGGAGGGTAATTTGGTCACAGCATTATCCATTTATTTGAATATAATGTGTAGATAATGTTTGTGATAATTAGAGATTTGAATTTGAGATTTGATCAGATAAGATTAGATAAGATCAATCTCGACCGTCGATGTAATTTAAACTGAGCCGTTGGATGTAGGGGAGTTCAACTATAAATAGAAGCTCCCTCCTCACTTGTAAATCATCTATCATTTGAGTAATACACTTGGCATTTACTCTAAAAACACTCTGTAGTGTTCTTCGCGTTCTTTCTCTTGTTCTTGTTGCCTTTCTCTTTTGTTCGGTTCCTCTTGGAACGATCTTGTGTTTCTGCGACTTGGGAGTATTCGATCTTTCGGATCGAGGATTCAGGCTTACTTAGTCGTTTGTCTTAAGGAATCGACTAAGGCCGCACGTTGGGTTGGTTCAGAAGTCTAGCCCCGTGACATATGCATATGCAAATAATGTATTAAAATTACAGTTGTAAACATAGCCATTTGCGGTTATGCAATTGAGGAACTTGGTATGGGCTACATCAAAACATGATGTTTACTTTATGTCACTTTTTTTTGGGTCATAAATTGGTCTTCATTGAAACACAAAAAGCATGAAACTCTTAATGTTTTTGCCTATGTGCCTTCATCTGAGGTCAGTGTTCTAGCAGTAATTTAGCTTTTGTTTTGAAATGTTGGTTTCCCCCTTTTTATTTCCCTTATCTTATTTCTTCTGAGTTCTGAGATTGATCAACATGTTTATTCTTCCTTTAAAAACATCCTGAAAGTCTGATGGAAGGTTTTACTGAAACTCAAGTCAGTACTCTTGCAGTTAAAGATAAACTGCTAGTTGCTGGAGGATTCTAGGGTGAACTGATATGCAAGGTAAGTAGTGTAATCACCCAAATCCGTCCGGCACCCTATTTTATTCGGGTTTTAAACTTTTTTTTGGTTTAATTTTATTTTGAAAAAACTCATGCCCGGTTTTGAAGTTAAAAATATGGAGTCGCCACCGATCATTTTAAAAATATAGACTGGACACCAAATAAAACCAGAGATAAAAAATATGCGCCCGGGACACTGTTTCTCATTTTCGTGAAAAAATTCGAGGAAACCACATCCCTTTACGCCCGAGATATAATTTCTTGAGGTTTTAATTGAAAACTTGAAATTAATTTCTCTAAAAAATATATTTTTTGATGATGTAAAAAACATATGTGATGCAAAATTAAAATGTATGTAAAAATATATATACTTATAAATATAATACTTTTGGTAAAATATATTTAATATTTATATTTATCGAAAAAATAACTATCTATATATAAAGTTAGGAGTTTATATATATATATATTATTTTTACAAAAAGTATTTATTATTATTTTATATATGCTTAAAATATAAAATTTAAGTAAAATATATATGTATTATTTATTAAAAATATACTTATATAAATACTAAGAATTAGAAGATTATATATATATATATCTTTTACAAGAAACAAGTGTCGATTATTATATATATATTGTAATGAAAAACTATATTTTATTTATAAACATACATCTAAAACCTTATATATATATATATTATAAGATATAAGAATATTAAAATATTGTAAAATTTGAACCATAAAAAATATATATAAATATATATATCTTATGTATATGATATTAGTATATAATACATATAAATAAACTACTTATTATATATTAATATATTATATACATATAATAATAATAATAATAATAACAATAATAATAATAATGATGATGATGCATGGATTAAACTAATATACATAAAACAACATAAATATTAAGGACTAAAATGCATAGATTAACAATTTACATGGCATGAAATATTATGAAAAAAGTGGACTGAAATGAACAAAATATAAAATGCATGGGCAGAAATGTAAATGACTATAACTATAGGTGCTGAAAATTAAATACAAAACAAGTGATTAAATTAAACTAAAACAGAAATTAAAAGCCTAAAAGAATAAATAAAAGGATGATATTGAAAACGCATAAAAAATAGAAGGACCGAAAGAGTAATTATCCCCTAATAATAATAATAATGGGTTTAAAATACAGGGACCATAAGGGTAATTTGACCATTGCGTGAAACGATGTCGTTTTGTGTATTCTGGTTTAAATAACCTAAGGGTTATATTTTTGTCTAAACCATATTAAAAGACAAAAACCTTAAATTTTTTTCACTCAGTCTCTCTCTCTCTCGACCAGCGGCACCGCTCTTACCCCTTAGCCTGCCGTTAACCATCGTTCAGCCTCACGGCGGGGGTGACTGACCTCCGACGGCCGGTAAGTGTCAGAAATTCCTCTTTTTACTTTAATTTTGATTCGAATATTTAAAAAAATTGATTTTAGTTTTTTTAAACTTTGATTTAGAACGAAAAAGATATTGTTTTCAAAACAACAAATTCCTCTGTGATTTTATATTTTTTTGATTCGAAATATAAATTAAACATGCAAAATAACATTACCTTTAAAAAACCTTTCTTTGGTTTTTATTGATTTCAAAAAAAGGCTCTCCAAATTACAATTTTTGAACCCAAAAATCCCCACTCTCCTTTTACAATCTGTTTCCCCCTTTTTACAGATCTGATTTCGAGTGTATAACCCCAAAAAATAACAACTACCTATTTATTTTATTTGGTGCAGGTCTATGGCCGGATTTTATAGGGTGTTGCTTACCGAATTTTAAGGGATTGTGGGTTCGGCTGTGGTATATTAGGGGTATGGGTAGTGATGGCAGATGTCGGGTAGATTAGGTTCTAGGATTATTTTATTTTTAAGGTTTTTAGGGATTAATTCAACTTTTGGTTTAGGGTTTGTGGGCTTAATGTAATTTGGGGATTTTTTGGGTTATAGTTTGAAAGGGGGTGGTCGACGGTAAGAACGGCAGCGACATCTATCAACATTAAGATTATTTAGGGTTAGGGTATTTAGGGTTATTAGGGTTTTTTTGGCTTGGGTTGGATCATGGTTGATTGGGTCGGGTTAGGTTAAAATTTGGGTCTGATGGGTTTGATTTTTGAGTCTAGGCCCAGATGAAAATGGGTCATTATAACTGCCCCTCTTTGCTCATTGTTGTGTAACAACAATAGAGTAAAGACTAAAAATGACCCATTTTGTACAGTCTGGCTTAGCTTCTCCTCTTGACGTATGCTTTCTCTCTTCGGTAGATCTTCTTTCTCTTCGATGCATGTCTTATTTCTTGACTTGATTGATCTACTTTGTCACTCTCGGGGAAACAAGAACTTCAAAATGGGGGTTGTCTATGGGGAAGCAAAATGAGTTCAGCTCGCTGCTTCTCTTTTTGGTGTCGGTCTTCTATCTTCGATCTTTGGTCTTTAGTCTTCTGTAGGTCTTCGATCTTCGCTCTTCGATGATTTGAGTTCTTCGATCAATATGCTCCTCTACTTCTTAGGTTGAGACCTACCAAAGCACAATGATGCTCGGTTGAAAATAGATGCCTTCTTGCTCGCTATTTTCTCTTCTTCTTCTTTTTCTTCTTGTTTTGTTGTTTTTTGTTTTTTTCTCATTTTTTGCTTGTTTTTTCTTTTTTTAGTTTTTTTGTGTGAAGCTTCATCTTCTGTTGAGTGACTCGCTCCATTGGAAGTTCAATGAGATAAAGTCTGCTGTTGTGGCTTCGTCTTTTTTGGATGGGTGACCCGCTCTATTGAAAGTTCAAGGAGATAAGGCCTAAGGTTATAGTTCATATTCTATTGGATGGGTGACCTGCTCCATTAGTAGTTCAAAGAGATAAGGTCTGAGGTTGTAGTTCCTCTTCTATTGGATGGGTGACCTACTCCATTAGTAGTTCAAGGAGATAAGATCTGAGGTTGTAGTTCCTCTTCTATTGGATGGGTGACCTGCTCCATTGGTAGTTCAAGGAGATAAGGTCTAAGGTTGTAGTTCCTCTTCTATTGGATGGGTGACCTGCTCTATTGGTAGTTCAAGGAGATAAGGTCTGAGGTTGTAGTTTCTCTGCTCCACAGACTTGTGTTGGTACTCATTCCACTGCCACTCTAGGGATATAAGACTAACATATCTTCATTTCATTCATTTTGAATGTCTAAGGCCTCCTTATAGGTTCGTGCCTTGGAGATGTTTGAAAAAGATCATTTCAAGGAGCCCATTTGGGTTTTCACCTTGATTTTCTTTTTCTTTTTTTTTTCTTTTTTCTTTTTCTTTTCTTGATTTTTAATTTTTTCCCTTTTTTTCTTTATTTACAACTACAAAACTAATAGAAAAGTAAACTTAACAGCCAGTAAATTTTGACTAAGCTGTCGTATCGCCAAGGAGACAAGGTCTGAAGTTTGTATGGTTGATCCAGCTGCAACACTGAAGAAGAGGCAAGATCTAAAAATTAATTTGACCAGTTAACCATATCGCCGAGGATACAAGGTCTGAAGTTCATAAAGTTGATCCAACTATAACACCGACGAAGAGGCAGGATTTGAAGTTTGATTTGACCAGGTAACCATGTCGCCGAGGATACAAGGTCTGAAGTTCATAAAGTTGATCCAGCTACAACACCGACGGTGAGGTAGGATCGAAATTTAATTTGACCAGGTAACCATATCGCCGAGGATACAAGGTCTAAAGTTCATAAAGTTGATCCAGCTACAACACCGACGAGGAGTCAGGATCGAAGCTTGATTTGACCAGGCTACCATACCGCCGAAGATACAAGGTCTGAAGTTTGTAAGGTTGATCCCGCTACAACACCGGCGAAGAGGCGTGATCCGAAGTTTGATTTGACCAGGTAACCGTATCGCCGAGGATGCAAGGTCTGAAAGTTGGAAGTTTTGATTTGATTTGATTACTCCTTCGTGTCAAGGAGGCTAGACTCTGTCAAAGATTATCTGTTTCTTCTTCTTGAGGGTACCAAACAATCTTCTTATTTATCTTAGGTTCCACTCTTTCATGTCAAGGGCACTGAAACTTGATGGAAGTGATCTTCTTCATTTTCTTTGTTTCCAAGGCCTTGGTTTTGATTCGTGCCTCGAACATTTTCAAAAAGGTTCTTTTCAAGGTGCCCTTTCGGGTTTTTACCTTGTTTTTGAATTTTTCTCTTTTCCCCCTTTTTCTTCTCAAGATGCCATTTCGAGTTTTCATCTTGTTTTTGAATTTTTTTCTCTTTTTTCTTTTTTTTTGGCTTTGAATTTGAATTTCTTTTAAAGACGCTGAAACTTCTCAAAAGTGATCAACTCCTTCGTGTTAAGGATACCATACCACTCTTGCCTCACTCTTTCCGTCAAGGATGCTGACTTGCCAACAATGATCTACTTCTTCGTGCCAAGGAGGCCATACCACTTTTGCCCCATTCCTTTCTGTCAAGGATACTGAAATTTGCTGGAACTTCTAAAGGCGTCTATTTTTTGGGTTCATGCCCTAGATATTTTTAAAAAGGTCTTTTTTAGGGAGCCCTTTCAGGTCTCTACCTTGATTTTTCTTCGATTTTGCATTGAGGGGTCAATCTCATTGCAGTTCGGCTTCCTTTCTTGATTGAGGATTTGCCATAATTGATTCATTCCTATTTTTATATATGGCAGAGTATATTCACTTGTGGATGAATGAACCCTATTTTTATGGTGTATGTATGTAATTAACCTAAATGCTTGATGTAGAGATGAATGACATGCAATGCGGTTGACCATAGCTTGACTTTAAAAGGAATGCCCCGTGACTCTAGCTGGTCATATCAAGCCTCTTAGCATTATTCTTATTATGCCCCAAGTTCTGTTCTATTGACGGATAAGGTCAATCTTGTCGAACGATGCCCCCAACTCCTCTCTAGGTTTAATTGTCTCTTTTGGAAATCACTTCTTCGGGCAAGTATCCACTTTGAGTGTTTTCTTTTCCTGAATCATGAGTTCTGTCAAGATCACTCTTCTAAATCTGTGATGTTTGCGGACAACAATGTCCCACTAATGTTCTCGTTCTTCGACCCAATATGTCGAGTTTGCCTTATTTTGGACATTTAGGGTGAGAAAATTTTAAATGCAAAAACTTGTGAAAATGAGTCTTCTTTTTTATGCAAAAATCTTGTGCAGAGTTTAGAAGAAATAATTAATATTTTCAGAAAGGTGAAATTTTAAAAATCAAAATTGAGCACTCAATATCAAGTGCAAAAAGTATTTTTTTTCTTCAAATTAACAATGAGCAACCCGAATAAAGCATATGTTTAGAGGATAGCAAGGGTTGCAGCGACACAAACACATGTGAAGTCCTTTCTGGGTTATTAGGCTTCTGAGAGGAACATTTCTCGTACCTAATTTCTACCCTATTTAAGTGGCTCTCTTGATCTCACTAATTCACCATTCCCATCATTCTCTCATTTGGTGTCGATCAGGCACTTGAAGTTTGACGTTCCTTGAAGAAAGGTTAACCCTTGTAGGCGGAATATAGTCTGAAGGCAAAAATCAGACATCCATGTATGATCAGAATGGTCTTTATAGGCTTGTATTGTAAGCTATGGCTCGTTGGTATGAAAAAAAGATTTACAGGCCCAGATAAGTGTTTAAGGGTAATGAAACCAAGAATCAGTTCTTCTTGGCGAACTTTCACTTCTACACTTGCAATTTGGATGTATTTTGATGAAATGGTCTTTTATCTTTCCTTATTTGGATCACTCTAGACTGCCTATTTTTTGGGTTTTCACCCTAGAGTTCATTTCTTTCCTTTGTAGCTCTAGGACATGTAGCCTTTAACCGATTTGTCTTGGCTTGGCATCAATCCGCCAAAGTTGGTATAAGCTTTTAATTAAAGCCTCATTCTTGTATTGCTTGATTATGCTCACAGCGAGTAACCTTTTTCTTTCATTCTTTGGATCGCTCTAGACTGCCCATTTTTGGGTTTTCACCTTAGAGTTCATTTCCTTTCATGTTTACAAGAATGTAGCTGTGGACTATTCTGCAATCCCGGCCGACATTGATTCTTGCCTCTGCTTGATAGTAACCAATCATCCAAGGCTCTTGCTTTTCCTTTATTGCACTTTTTGACTTAGTGTTTTCTCCTTTGATTATTTCAACCTTATTGTTGGAAATTTTCAACTTGATTTAGCCAGCTTCTTTGAGCATAAAATTTTCTTTCATATGCTTCTTCTAATGTTTCTCTAACCCTTACATTGAATGCACCTGTAGCATGATCAAGATCGGGAGAATTTTATCTACAAACAAAATTTTTACCCTTTTTTGCCCCTAGTGTAGGGGTGATCCTCGGTTTGGGTTTTATTAGAAAGAAATGATCAGGCTCAAAGGGGGACAAAATTGGATATTTTTTTATTTGTGAAAGGAATTGAAGAAATTCCATTCGTCACCTCACATACAGACATCTAAGTTGTCTTCAGGGGGTAGAAGTTTAGGGTCAACACTCGATTCAAGGACCTTAAAAAACAAATGCTTGAGAGGGGAAATTCACTCAATGGGATCTGCCCATTTCCTAAACACTCGTTTTGTTCTCTCCATCTGCCTAAGTAAAATAGAAAATATTCACATTTGTAGTATCCTTGCAACATTTACTTTCTTTTGGACATATGATGTTCGAATTTGATCATTGGATTTGAAAAAAGGTACTCTTGCAATTGAAATTCAAGGACCTGATAAAATTGATATGTACGTATACTTGGGAGAATAAAAACCAACTCATAGCAATGAATGAAATGTTTAAAGAATCAAAGAATATGAATTGTTTGTCAAATGAGATGTAAAATAAGGTTTGTTTTATTAAAGCAGGTAAACAAAAGTTTTGACAAAAACTCCTCATTTTGTTTTTCTCTTCTCTCTTTTCATTTTTTAAAGCAAACTAAACTCACACAGTGCGAAAGAAAGATTTCTCTCGTTCTGAAGTTACAACCATTCCAAAAAGCTTGCCCCATTTTTCTCCCAACTTCTTTCTAGGGTGGACCTTTTCTTTTACTCTCTGCTTAAAAGGAACTAATCCTAAATGATGAGTTTAATTAGACCTAAGTCGAATGTCCTGGGGTAAATTACCAAAAATGGTCTATGAATGCAAATGTAATATATGTAATGAACATGTTATGTTGCTGAAAGTACAAAATGCAATAAAGATGCAATGCTGAATGTAAATATGAATGCAGAAAAGAGGTTGATTCTAGAGTGAACATCGTAGAACAACTTTCATAAAAAAATCGTGTTACTTAGACATTAGAGTAATGTCCAGCTCTAGCGCCTAGCTTCTGTAACTTCTCTAAGAGCCTAGCCAACTTCTCGTTTTGTTCTGGGAGCTCATCGTTTTGACTTAATTCTGTCACTGCATCAGCCAAGTCTGTCATTTACCGGGCAACTCTTCGTGCTTCAGCAATAATGTCCTTCATGTAGTTGTCTTTTTCCTTTATCTTCTATGAAGAATCTTGAAGCTGAAGATACCACTTCTCATTATTTTTTCCAGGCTTTCCTAAGACCATCCACAAGACATTTGTACATCATTATAATGTCGTTGCGCTCATCCATTTGTTTCTTTAGCTTTTGGACTTCAGCTTGACTATCATTTAATTCAGCAGTGATGTCTCCGCGCAAACGTATACACATGTTCAAGGTGTCAATCTTGGCTTGACTACTCCTTAGGTCTTCTTTGAGGGCATGACATTGATGTTTCATTGCTTGCAGATTACAAGACAATGTACTAGCTCGTTCCTCGTTGGCTTTACAACTATTTTTCCAAAATTTGACATTTCTTTTTAGGTCTTTAATTCATTCTTTCTATCGATCGGGAGTGTCACCCAAGCCAACATTTTTAAAAGTTAAACGAAGCACTTCATAGTTGTCTTGCAAGCTCTTCAGTTCATTTTTCAGACAATCTATTTATTTCTTCGATCCACTAGCTTGAGTGTCACGCCTTAGATGGCTCTTTTTATCTTCTTCAATTTTGGACTCTTTTGTCTCTATAACTGTTGGGTGAACGAGAGTTGAACCATATTGATTTTCTTTCTCGAATTTCCACATGTTGCACTCTAGGAGGTTCTGAACTCGACGCTTGAATGTGATACAATTTTCAATTGAATGCCCCCTAATTCCAGCATGATACTCATTATGAGCTTCGGTGTTATACCATTTAGGGTCGGAGGTTGTAGAGGTGTGATATGACATGGGACCACCAACCGTACCTCCAACAGTTGTAGATATAGCTCTCCATATGAGACGAGTATAGGATCGAAAAGACCATTAGTTCTTGGCTTTTGGACACCGACCGACGATGACTCGAGAAGCTGGACATTAGAATCTGAACTCTGTCCTGGGTATTGGATTATGAATGTTAAAAATTGGCTTCTCTTCATATGCTCTGGTGCACTAGCAATGGTTAGGCTTTTGGAAGCTTTGAGGATTCCCTCTTCAAAACTCAGTAGCCCTTCTTAAACAAGGCTTATGACTTTGTTCCTTAGAGCTCCACAATATTCGGTACTATGACTCGTACCTCCTAAATGACAGTTGCATCGAGCCTTGTTGTCATACCCTTTAGAAAAATGGGGCTCTTTTGGCTTGGATTGGACTAGAGCCACAAGACCCTTCTTGACCAGTATCGGGAGTAGATCTGCATAAGCCATCAAAATTTGAAATGCCTTCTTTTTATCTTCTTCTTCTCTGGCTTTTCTTTGGCTCATCTCCACTCTTTTTGAAATTGAAGCCTTTGCATCTTCAGATGTCGTATTGACGTTGATTGCGATGGTGCACTGACCTTTGGGTTTATCAGAATCATCTTATTCAGATATAAGGTCTTGCTTGGTGGCCATCATGATTTGGCTTTTATTCAGTTTGTCCTTCTCTCCTTGTACATCAAACTTTTTTGCCATATCATTCATCATACTCATCGTTTCGACCATTTGTCTCTTTAACTATTGCACCTCACTCATCTCGGTATTAGTGTAGGCATACTCTAGTACGTCAAACGTGTGAATCTCGGAAGAAAGACTTATCATCTCTTCTGGCGTCTTTTCAAGGCACTGCCCTATATCTGTGGTCTTGTCTATCTGATCACTTGACCCTTTCATTATGAAAGCCTCCTTAATCGTAGATCAATCGTGAATCAACACCATTTTAATGTCATGCACATGCAATGCAAAAAAGGCAAAAACATAGAAAACAGAAAATTGGTTAGTACACGTTTAATAAAAATAAAAACAAAAAATAAGTATGTAAGTACTAAAGAGTAAATTTGTACAACATACCCAAGCATGAATTTCTACCCGGCATAAACAAAGTCCTACCCGGCATGATTTCTACCTGGCATATTTTTATTTGCAAAAATAGATCCTACCCGGTATGGTATCTACCCGGTACAGAATGAAAAGATCCTACCCGGTATGATTTTTACCGACATATTATTATTTATAGAAAGAAAGATCCTACCCGGCATATTATTCGTGAAATAAATCTAAAGAGTAGACAAAAGGTTAGAAGCGTTTCTCCTTTGGACTTTTAACGGGTTCTTTTTCTAGAGCAAGACTTCTACGGTCCATTATATGAGGTTCAGTTCTAGGGAAGGGTACCCGAATTGTCCTCGCTATCCCTTACTAAAGGTAGCAAGCCCCCTGATCCTCACCCATTATAGGCTTCAAACGGACCAAGTTCAATTCATGGGGATACATCCCTTATGCCTATACGGAGGTAACCCACAAGAAAGCATAAAAAATATATCTCGAAAGAAATTCACCAACCTATACGGTGGTAACCCACACGAAGGCGGTATCACACTTTCACTTAAAATGGACGGAGCTTGGGTAGAAAGCTCATGAAATGCAATGCAAGTGCACGGTGTGTGAGGAGAAACTCTCAAACCTTTTGACACCCTATGTCTATATTCACTTATACTAACCAGTAAAAGTAAAGCAGTTATATTTACAGAAAATAAAATGCATGTCCTATTAACTAAAAGACATAATCATATTTTAAATTAGAATCGAATTCGTCAATTTCCAATGACCGAGACTAAAAGATAATCGACTCGTGGCTTGACTCCCTTTTTATTTAAAAAGTCCCCAGCGGAGTCGCCAGCTGTAATCACCCAAATCCGTCCAGCTCCCTCTTTTTATTCGGGTTTTAAAATTTCTTTTTCGGTTTAATTTTATTTTGGAAAAACCCTACCCGGTTTTGAAGTTAAAAATATGGAGTCGCCACTGATCATTTTAAAAATGATAGACCGGACACCAAATAAAACCAGAGATAAAAAAATTTTAAGTCCAGGAGTCGGTTACGGATGGGGAAGGATTAACACTTCTACACCGCCCAAAATTGGTACCTAGTCGATTATTTAATGTCATGGTGTTGTAAATTACGAATTCGATTAAAATTTAAAGTACAATTCTTAAATGCTGAAAATACTGAGAGAACCGCATAGAGACACTGTTTCTCATTTTCTTGAAAAAATTCGAGGAAACCACATCCCTTTACGCCCGAGATATAATTTCTCGAGGTTTTAATTGAAAATTTGAAATTAATTTCTTTTAAAAAATATTTTTTTGATGATGTAAAAAACATATATGATGCAAAAATTAAAATGTATGTAAAAATATATATACTTATAAATATAATAATTTCGGTAAAATATATTTAATATTTATATTTATCAAAAAAAATAACTATCTATATATAAAGTTAGGAGTTTATATATATTATTTTTACGAAAAAAGTATTTATTATTATTTTATATATGCTTAAAATATAAAATTTAAAGTAAAATATATATGTATTATTTATTAAAAATATACTTATATAAATACTAAGAGTTAGAAATTTATATATATATATATCTTTTACAAGAAACAAGTGTTGATTATTATTTATATATATATATATTGTAATAAAAAACTATATTTTTTTTTTATAAACATACATCTAAAACCTTATATATATTATAAAATATAAGAATATAAAAATATTGTAAAATTTGAACCATAAAAAAATATATAAATATATATATATCTTATGTATATGATATTAGTATATAATACATATAAATAAACTACTTTATATATTAATATATTATATACATATAATAATAATTATTATTATAATAATAATAATAATAATAATAATAATAATAATAATAATAATAATAATAATGATGATGATGATGATGATGATGATGATGATGATGATGATGATGATGATGATGCATGGATTAAACTAATATACATAAAACAACATAAATATTAAGCACTAAAATGCATAGATTAACAATTTACATGGCATGAAATATTATGAAAATAGTGTACTGAAATCAACAAAATATAAAATGCATGGGCAGAAATGTAAATGACTATAACTATAGGTGCTGAAAATTAAATACAAAACAAGTGATTAAATTAAACTAAAACAGAAATTAAAAGCCTAAAAAAATAAATAAAAGGATGATATTAAAAATGCATAAAAACAGAAGGACCGAAAGAGTAATTATTCCCTGATAATAATGAAAACGAGTTAAAAATCCAGGGAACATAAGGGTAATTTGACCATTGTCCCCAAAATGCGGATCCTTCCCCCGAGTCGGGTCACCGCGCGGGTCAGGCGTCTGAAACGACGCCGTTTTGTGTATTCTGGTTTAAATAACCTAAGGGTTATATTTTTGTTTAAACCAGATTAAAAGACAAACCCTAAATTTTTTTCACTCAGCCTCACTCTCTCTCGACTAACGGCACCGCTCTTACCCCTCAGTCTGCCGTTAACCGGCATTCAGCCTCACGGCGGAGGTGACTGACCTCCGACGGCCGGTAAGTGTCAAAAACTCCTTTTTTTACTTTAAATTTGATTTGAATATTTAAAAAAAACAAATATGTTTTTAGTTTTTTTTTTAACTTTGATATAGAACGAAAAAGATTTTGTTTTCTAAACAACAAATTCCTCTATGATTTTATATTTTTTTATTCGAAATATAAATTAAACATGCAAAATAACATTACCTTTAAGAAACCTTTCTTTGGTTTTTATTGATTTCAAAAAAGGCTCCCCAAATTACAATTTTTGAACCCGAAAATCCTCATTCTCCTTTTACAAATTGTTTCCCATTTTTACAGATCTAATTTCGGGTATATAACCCCAAAAAATAATAACTACCCCTTTATTTTATTTGGTGCAGGTCTATGGTTGGATTTTATGGGTGTTGCTTGTCGGATTTTAAGGGATTGTGGGTTCGGCTGGGGTGTATTAGGGGTATGGGTAGTGATGGCAGATGTCGGGTAGATTAGGTTCTAGGATTATTTTATTTTTAGGGTTTTTAGGGATTAATTTGACTTTTGGTTTAGGGTTTGTGGACTTAATGTAATTTGGGGATTTTTTGGGTTATGGTTCGAAAGGGGGTGGCCAACAGCAAGAACGGCAGCAGCGGCGGCTATCAACATTAAGATTATTTAGGGTTAGGGTATTTAGGGTTATGAGGGTTTTTTTTGGTTTAGGTCGGATCATGGTTGATTGGGTTGGATTAGGTTAAAATTTGGGTTTGATGGGTTTGATGGGCATTGGGTTTGATTTTTGAGTCTAGGCCTAGATGAAAATGGGTCATTACAAGTAGTGTATTGACCCAAAAGAAATAAAGATATTGAAGTTGAATGTTGAGTTCTTAACGGTTCTATTTCAATCCATTGTTAGACATATTAGTTATATTATTAGTCTGGCTAAATGATTCCAATCAGGTCTTGAGAATCTATGATCTTTGTTTTCTTGTTCATTCTATTTCAAGATTTTTAAACTTCATTTAAATTGTTTATTGCTTAAAACTTTTAGCACAGAGAAAAAGCCAAACTTTTTCTTTTTTGAAGGCTACATGTTTAATCTTTTGGCCGAGTTCTTATTTTTTGTAGTCCTTATGCCAATTATCTTAAGAATTAATGTTGATTTTGATCTGGACTGTAGCATTTAGATCGGCCTGGAATAAGTTTTTGCTCCAGGACTACATACGATGACAATGCCATTACAAATGTCATTGACATTTATGTCACACCAAGGTATATCTTGTCTCCGACCTACTGGTGGCATCGGTCCCACACAACCTCAACTTAATTTTGTTTTGTTGTCAACTTACTAGTGGTGCAGTTCACTTTACAGTTCTCAAGAGAAATCTTGGAGCGATACGGTCCATACGCAGGGTTAAAGGGAGGGTGGTTAAGAGCAGGAGGAGACGAGAAGTGAAGGATTGTTGTGAAGAAGAAGAAAAGGAAGGCAAAGATGGTAAAAAATAAAGTTTTGAAATTTTAAGGGTTAAATTAAAAATTAAAAATTAAATTATTTTATTATTATGTCACGTCACTGTATTAACGGGTGTTAACGGTCGGTGACTAAAACAGTAACGAACAAAAACGTAAGTGGTAAGAATATTTTTTTTTAAATGGATAACCAAAATAAAACAAACCCTAAACATGAGAGACCTTCGGTAAAGTTTGCACTTAAAAAATTGACGTGTCTAATTATATTATTATTTATTTATTATACGTCATAACGGCGTTAATAATTTAACAAAGAAGTGATGAAAAAATTCAATGTTTAAAGTTCAATGAGTAAATTGATCGTTTTGAAAGTTCAGTGATCAAAATAGGTCAAAGAGCAAAGTTCAGTGATGGTTTATATATTTTACCCTAAAATAAACTATTATTTCGAGTCGGATAGGATAATTTTCACCTTAAGCTGAAGCTCAACCCGAACCCAATTTTTTAAATTAACCCTATAAAATCGAGTCGATCAAACCGGTCAGGGTCAAATGATCATCTCTACATGTGTTTTAAGGGAACCTAGGAATGTACACAGAGAAGGGATTATTTATTTATTTATTTCCATATAAACAGAAACCGTTGCAACAAAACGGTATCAAACAGATCAAAGTAGGAAAAAAAAGCTTAATTACAATTTCCATTTTCGAGTTCACTTCTAGTTGTATAGAACTTGCAGAAAATTGCATAGAACAGTAAACTCAGTGCACTTGCTAAGGCTAAAAGCCAGTAGTATTTATCGAGTCCGTCTTCTCGCATGTCATCGGAGAACCAGCTCTGTCTTCCTTCCGAACCTGTGAAAGCTTCAATGACTGAAATCATCAACGCGCTCAGGAAACTTCCGAGCCCGGAAACACTCGTGTAAAGCGCGAACCCCATTGTTCGCATCCTAACAGGCACTTCATTGCAGAAGAACTCTTGCATCCCCACAACTGTGAAAATGTCTGAGATTCCTCGAAGAACATATTGAGGAAGCAACCAAAATATGCTTAGTGGCACTGTTTCTGATTCAGGGGAACTCATCTTCCTGCTGACCTCGAGCCTCTTGGCTTCGACAACTGCAGCTATGATCATAGCAATGACGGAAAGAAACATACCGACTCCCATCCTCTGCAGTACGGTAATGCCTTTTCGATTTCGAGTAACCATCTGGGTGATTGGGATTAAAACTTTGTCGTAGAAAGGCATCACTAGGATTATAGACAATGTAATTGCACTTTGTAGTGTCGCCGGTGGGATCTTGAAGTTCTTCCCGATGTTCCTTTTCATTGTCATGCCTTGTTTCGTGAAAAATGTTGCAGGCTGTTGGAAAATTACAGCAAACATAAGAAGCATTGTCCATATTGGCAGAAGCCTTAGTACTACTTTTGTGTTTTCAAGCAGGTAAGTACCGTTTCTTGGATTCCTGTCGAAACCGCCGTTGCTGCCGAACTTTTGATCACAAAGAGGTTTCTCTTGAAGCCAATAAAACAAGCGACAATGATATCAGAAACTCGTGGGAAATCACAACATATGAAGCTTCTCAAAATCCCAACATGATTAAACTTACTCAAGCTCCAATATATCAGGCTCCTTATCTGGTAAGCTGATTCTGATTCTGCCATTGACAAGCTTTGATGCTGTCACTTTGATTGCTTCAAGTATGTTGTGAAGGTGCTGTCTGTCAATGTTTTTATCTGGTTTATATGCATAGATTCGGCTACCACATACGAAAATTGCAACTGATATAACCATTGCAAACACGGGGATGGCAAATCCAAGAACCCAACCTAAGGTGTCCTGGATGTAGGACATAAGTATTACACCTAAGAGACACCCACTACAAACACCAAAATACCACCATTGGAAGAATAAACTCTTTTTGTTTGAGGTTTTGTCATCTTTGGTAGAGGGTAATTCTTCATCATGGTCCAGTTGATCAGCTCCAAAGGCTTGCAAAGATGGGTTATATGCACCTTGGCCTAATGAAATCAAACACAGAGACCCAAACAGGAATGCTGGGGAGCTTCTGTTGCTTGGTGGTGACCATGTCCATATCATTGCTGTTGATGCCACTGCTCCAAGACCCTTAAATTTAAAAAAGATTGCATAAACTAAAATACTAAATTTATGAATATATAAATGTATCTTACAACCAGGCCAAACTAGTAACTAGATACCAATTGTCCACTGACCAGGTTCAACCACTTTCCGGAAAGGTTAAAATACTTTGGAAAAATAAAAAGTTGTGATAAGGGTCCAACATCTTTAGTGCTAAGAGCCAAGAGGTTAGTAACCCCTTTGTCCCATTTGATGATAATGGGCAAATATGGCTCTGAAAATAAACTAATTCAGAGGATCAAGAACCGAACTTTAACCCTAAAATGAAGAAGATAAGAAGAGTTGACTCACCAGAAACATAGAGGAGAGATGAGGTCAAAATGGTTGAATACCTATCCCAAAATGAGTCGGCCAAGGGTGCCACCAACAGAGGCAACATTGAAGTGAATCCACACCAACTGTTCACTGTCTTGGCTGCTGAAGAATTGCTCATTTTCACAACATCTGTGAGATATGTAACCAAATTTGATGCCACTCCTTTGAATGCAAACCTCTCCATGCCAGCAATCACTACACACACAAACAAACCCATATCTTAAAATATTTACTTCGAATAATGGTATGGTTATCAGAAAACATATACTATGTTATACTCTAAACATGCACGCGGAGATAATACATTCCAAGAAATCTTCAAATATATATTTAGAAAATTTTAAAAAATTAAACATAATCGTGTTGAAATGTGGAAATGAATGCTTGCTAACCAGCAACGTCAGGTTAACATATAATTAATATACATACACGTGTATATACATATACATATATAGTTACCTATAAGAATAATACATGACCTGGAAAGTCCCTGGACTCTTCCCCCACCAGCCATGTTGAAGAGAAAACAATCTGCGGAACGAAAGGAAATGGGTCTGGGACTATATATGTGAAGACCAAGACAACTGATTCAAAACAAAACACAACAGACTGCTGTCTTGTCAGAGAATTAGGGGCTGCTAAAACACCAATCAGAGAGACTGCCTACTTTCATCCACACTCAATAATTTCAGTCTGTTCAGAAAAAAAAAAGGATTTTATTGCGGAAAACATAGAAAATAACAATTTAGCTTTGGTTGAGCACTCACAGTCACAGTTATTTATAGTCTCTAAAAGCAAGCTCCTCGTTTTTTTAATTAATGTACGATCTCTGTTTACCCTATATTTGTATATATTCGTATTTGTTTGGTTAAAAAGAAAGTATATATTTGTATTTATAATTGTATTTGAAGTTAAATATATTCTCTCATATTCTTTTCAGTCATAAATTTTAGACCCATTAAGAATATTTTTTTCTTTTAATAATTTTTTTCTTCTTTTTAGATAAGATTAAAAGTAGATTTTGACAGAAAAAAACATATATTTTTAAGATAATGAGTGTACGATAAATCTGCAGGTCTAAAAGAAGAGCCACTTTCAAGTTAATTATGAATTATGATATCAAGAAAATAAAAAATGTGGACATTAAGAGAACTATTTTAGCAGAGTGATCCAATGTGAGGTACACGTCCTTCATCTTTGACACGTGGTATTCCATAGTGAAGTTTTCCAAGTGAATGGAAATGTGAAAATGAAAGAAGGTAGATTCTTTGATTACTATGAAATGACAAGCTAGAAACTAACCAAACAAAAATAGGTTTTTGCCAATCAAGTCTATGTAATGTGAATTTAATTAAGAATTTAAATAAATATATTAAAAAATAAGTAATTAATTCATATGCTAAAGGTAAAAATTTAAAGTTTTCATAAGCGCCATAATTTAGGTTTAAAGACTTAATTTAGCACGTACGGTTTATGTGTTTAGGCGTAGGGGTTTAGAATTTAGGGATAATGATTAAAATTTAGGTTTAGGGTTATAAATTATGATTTATTAGTTAAAACCTAAATTCTCACCATATTACTCTAAAAACTAAACCTTAACTTTTAAACCCTAAATTCTAACCATTATCCCTAAATTCTAAACCCCTACACCCTAAACTAAATACTCAAACCTTAAAACTAAGATGTTTCTGGAAACTTTTAGTTTTCACCGCTAATATATTAAATATAAATCCAAAAAATATACTGTTGATTTTGAACTATTAAGTCAAAATTCAACGTTACTATACATATCTAAGGAAGTGCAAATTTTTATTTGGTAAATAAAACAATTAAATTTTCTAATTTTAAATTGTATAGTTTAAGTTATTTGAATTTTCAAGTTAAACAATGGGTAAACTACATAAATGGTTACCGAACTTTTAGGGCATATTCATTTTGGTCACCGTACTTTTAAAATATTCGATGAGGTCACTCAACTTTTAGTTTGATTTCAATATAGTCACCGAACTTTTAGTTCGCTTTCAATATGGTCCCTCCCGTTAAAAGCTGACGTTAATTTTTCCTTAATAAAAAATGGGTAAACTACACCAATCATCACTCAACATTCTTCTCACTCCTATTTTGGTCACTAGAGTTAAAAAAATTCAATTTAATAACTTAACTTTTGGATCGTTCATATTTTGGTCACTCTCAAATGACATGGTCATACAAATAGAAAATTTTGATTAACCCTTAAAAAAAATTCGGGTAATGATTTTTTTTACTTTTCTTATTAAATTTAATATTTGATATTTTAATAAGCAAAGTAAAAAAATTATTACTCGAATCAAATATTCCAATTAACCGGTCAGTCGATTATCCGATTTAATTGGTACAATATAAGATTGAAAATTGAATAATTTGAATTTAGCAATTAACCAAAATAATTTTTAAGGATTAATTGAACCCGATTTCGGTACAAAATGTTAAAATAAATTATTTCGATTCGATTACAATTCACAGTTTTAAGCAAAATTGATTAACTGATCTAATCTAGTATATATAATATTTCTAAATTTTATGCATTACAATATCTTATAGTCTAATGATTTGAATGCCCTTATGATTTTTTTAAGTTTTGGCTCTGGGCAGAATTAATAGGTGTGAACTTTCAATTTTTGACTTTCTAGTTATACTTTTATCACAACCGAAAATTTATTAAATTTACCATATTATCATATTTGATATTTTAATAAACAAAGTAAAAAATCATTTCCAGAATCAAATATTTCAGTTAACTAGTTAATCGATTATCTGATTTAATTAATACAATATAAGATCAAGAATTGAATAATCTAAATTTATCAATTAACTAAAATAAATCTTTTAAGTAGTAATTGAATTTTTCTATTTGTATAAACATGTCATTTGAGAGTGACCAAAATATGAACAATTCGAAAGTTAAGTTATTAAACTGAAATTGTTTTAACTCTAGTGACCAAAATAGGAGTGAGAAGAATGTTGAGTGTAGTTTACCCATTTTTTATTAAGGAAAACGAAAACTAACATCATCTCTTAACGGAAGGTAACGAGAGGGACCATATTAAAATTGAACTAAAAGTCCGGTGACTATATTGAAATTGAACTAAAAGTTTGGTGTCCTTATCGAATATTTTAAAAGTACGGTGACCAAAATGAATCCGCCCTAAAAGTTGGGTGACTATATTGAAATCTAACTAAAAGTTAGGTGACCTTATCGAATATTTTAAAAGTACGGTGACCAAAATGAATCTACCCTAAAAGTTTGGTGACCATTTTTGTAGTTTACCCTTAAACAATTTGGTTCGGCTTGAAATGTACAACTCCAAGTATACGAATAGTTCAAATAATTAACCATTCTATAGTTCAACTTCATTTTTATAGTTTTGATAAAATCAACGATTAGAAGACTGTCTATGATCTGGTTGAATTTAAAAACAATAACTAAAGGATTCTTCGATAATAGTTTTTTTTTAATAAAAAGAGTACTCTTATTAAAAAGAAAAAAATACCCAAAATTATAATAAGGGTTTACAACTATCATCGTAATCTAAATATATAATTTGGACATTGTCTTATAATATTGACTAGTCATTCATACAAGGACCATACATAGAAAAGGTTAAAACTCATCTAAAAGACTCGAGTGAAATATAGATACGAACAAATCTGACTGCATCGGCAAACGAATCACAAAAGGGGATTAAGCTATTAAAAGACCATCGAGAACCGTAAATCAGAGCCGAGCATCGTGAGAAAATTATCCACGAACGCAAACTGCGTATCCAAGTTCAATCCGAAGGCCAAGAGCATGGAAGATCAACATGATAACAAATAAGCGTCATCTTAATCAGTCGCGCCATTGTCAAATTCAACCTTAAAAAAATATAAAATAAAAAAATGACCAAACGACTAAGAAAAAAACCGTATCAAAAAATAGAGATAAACATATAACAAAAGAGAGTTTTTTTTATTAAAAACAAAATAACAAAGATAAATAAAGATAAAGCACGATAAAAAAAAGAAAAATAACCGGCGATCGACCATTAATATTAAAATTAATACCGTTAGCGGCTAAATAAAAATGAAAAAAAAATCTAGTGTTCTCTATAGTGAAAAAAATAGTGAGGCGCAAAACCTTCTTAGATTATAGTTTTGAATTGTCAGGTTAGCAGTGGTGTTCATTATTATGGTCAAATTAAATTAATGGAGCGAACCAAAATTTATTTTAATTAATTAGCTAGTTAATTAGGTGTTCAATTGGTTAAAGATTAATTTTTTTTTTCAAAATTTAATTATATGTTAATTTAGTTCGTACCCGGTTAAATAATCAAATTAACTGAATATATTAAATATTTAATATTATATATATATATATATATATATATATATATGTGTGTGTGTGTTAAGCCTAGGGCCATTAAGATATCAAAAAACCCTACTAATTTTTCATCCTAGACCCATCAAAACGTCAAAAAGAAATAACAAAACATGGAAGAAGATTTGAACTTATTTACAGCTCGAAATCCGAGACAACCTGTGTTGATTATTTATAGTTTGAATTTACAAGTAATATGTTAATGATTTTGAAATCTACTATTGGGTCTATTGGTTAAAGATACTTATATTATTTTATTTTGTATGAATTCGAATCCTGATACAGAGATGAGATATAACACCTCTTTATTTAATAAAAAATATGTTAATAATTTTGGGCTAACAAGATTTGAAAATTTTGGTTGGTCTCTTCAATAACCTAGTGTGACATCCTAGATTCTTTAGATTAATCGGATCAAATTTAAGATATTACAATTTTTTTAAAAAAAGACTCATTGATATAAAAGGTGAGAAGCTCTCTTACGAAACGTAAAAAAGAAATTCTTAATTGTTGGAAAGATTGTATGGTGGTTTCATCGAAATCAGAAAAGGTAACATCGAAAGGTCTTTTTAGATCCATTCATTTGACTTAGATTTCGAAAAAAAAGGTTATATTCAGGTTTAGAAGGAGAAGAAAGTTTGAAGAGTAGAAGGCTTTAGGTTTTCTATTGTCGATGGACGACAACTAATTCTGATATAAGATGATTGACTCAATAGGGAAATCATCGGTTTTTGAAAGGTTTGGAGAGAATATAAAGAAAAAAAAGGATTTTTTTTTTAATTTTAGACTTTTATAGTTTTATTTAAACAACGTCGTTTTGGTTGTATTTTATACTTAAAATGACGTTATTTTAGTCGGAATTCATGATCCAACCTGGATCCCGGAGTAGATTCACGTGGTTTTATTGGATTTGAGATATTTTTACTTCTATCGTTCCGCTTTTATTTTCAATATAATTTCATCCTTTTTAATTTTCGCTTTATTTATTTTTTTGCCCTTTAATTTTTCATGTCATACATTTTAGTCTTTTTATCCATTTATATTCATATCATGTAGTTTGTATATCCCTTAATGTTTTTGTAGTTTTTTAATATAGTGGTGTGATTACATTGTTGTATCTGTTCATACTTTTTCAAAAATTATTTATATTTAGACTATCATACTATAATTTTAATCTTGGTTTTTATCCGTTTATAATGGTAAATATTCAGAAAAGAAAATTCATAAGAAGTAGAAAGAAGCTAATCAAATCTGAAACATAATGAAAAAAAATTTAAAACGTCGTATTTTTGAAGTGTAAATATATTTTTGGGTACATGAATTTGGTTTTATCTTTAATTTAGTATATAATTTTTTCTAAATAGATTCATGAATTTGGTCTCAAGGTTTAATTTAGTACCTAAACTATTTTAGCCCAATTAGGAACAGGAACTAGATTTTTTTTTTCAAATAGGTACTTACAATTTTTAACCAATTTGAACAACCAAGTTCTAGGGTCGGTTTGGTTTTAGAAAATAATCTCTATTTTTTTTCATTTTCAATTTTTTTTAAAAAAAATTAGATAACATGCTTGGTTAACGGGGTGAAAACTTGTTTTCAAAAATGAAAACAATGAAAATGTGTCTGGTATCTAAGTTTTCAAAATAGAAATGAATAAATAATTATTAAATAATAAAATGAAATATAGTTAGAAAAATATTATTATTATTATTATTATAAAAAGAAAATATGATTAAATAAACTAAATTTTCTAAAAAGACATCAAAATGATTCAAACCCGGAATAAATTAAGTTAAAATAAAAAAAATCTTTATTTCTATATTTTCTACTTTCCTGATACATTTTTAATGAAAACAGTTTTTTTATGATTTCAAATTTCCACTTTTTTTTGTTTTTATTTTCTAAAAACCATATTCTAATTTTAAAACCAAACATATTTTTTTTCAATGTTTTCTACTTTTCAAGAAAATGAAAATGAAAAGAATCTCAATTTTCTAAGTTTGTTTACTCATTCGAAAAAAAAAGTCAGGTTATATTGTTTATTTATTCAAACAGAAAGTTAAGTTCAGGCATCCAAGTGGAAAAAAATGTATTAAATTAAACCTTGAACTTAAGTTCAAATATCAAAATATATATTAACCATATTTATGAATTATGGCAAATCATACATAATTTTTTAATTATTTTTGTCAAATTTTGAATTTTAACACTTAATTTATAAAATTTAAAAAGTTAGTCTCTCTATTTTATTTTTTCAAAATTCAATTTTCCTATGTTAGAAATCTAAAAGTTAATCCAATTATCGGTAAACATATAAATCTAACAAGCTTGTATAAACTCTAAACTCTTTTAATCATTAATAAAGTTTATATTATGATCCAATTAATAAATATCAACTTTAAATTTTAATAAATTAAAAAAAGAACTAATATCTTTAATTATCGTAAAGTAAAAAGATGAAAATGTATAATTTGTCTTTTTTAAAACATAATTAGTCAAGAATTTCATTGTCTTAAAAAGTTAAAACTCAAGCATGGCGCATGCATACCAAAGTATCCCACACGAAAACAACACTCAACACCCCAAATTTTTTTGGAAATCATATTTTTTTATATGATTTATATATAAAAACAAATAAAAATGTAATTAACACCCCTTTATAAATAAAATGACATATTTAATAAATAAAACAACTTTTTTTATAAATAATTAATTTTTCTTAAATATTGTTTAAAGAAATAGCGCCCTTTAAATAACTTTTTGACTTTGCCCCTGCTCAACGGAGCAAAGACGAGCTCTCCTTATGATGACATCAAACATTGGGTGCTTTCTTACGGCATTCTCCACCCTGACCAGAACCAATCATCCTTATTTGGAAAAAGAACCAACACAAACTTAAAGGTGTTCATGGTTGCAAATTTTCTTTTATTTCCTAACCCAAACTCAACTGGGTCAAGCCTACGTGGGCTCAAAAACCCGAATCACGGTGTCATAATTTATCATTAAATTTAAATATAAGTTTTTTTTATAAAGTGTTGTCATGGTAATATCCTCAAGACAAATGTTAAGGTTTGAAAGTGGATGAACATTTGAACCAACAAGTATCTTGGTAGAAAAACGGATGATGCTCATATTAATATATACGAGTTAAAATCATTATGTCTACATGGTGTATGTGTATTGTTAAAAGCTTAAGAATATCTATGAACAAATACTACCTTGTAATTACCTTTAGACTATTCAAAAAAAAAGTGGATGAACATTTATGATCACGGATAATTCTACAGTAAATGTCATGTACTGCAATGTACCACTATTCATATGTACTGCAAATGTACCATTAAATGTTTTAATTAGTTTTAAAATCATACGTATCAGAAGTCTTATTATCACATTTTAGATTAAAATCTTAAAAAATAATTTTTACATTACTTTTTCAAATTTTCTTTTAATTTTTAATTCAAAAAATAATTAAACTTTTATTACTATAATAATTACTACATTCACTTTAATTTAAGGGTAAAGTTCACAAATGGTCACTAAATTTTGATCAATTATTCAATTTGGTAACGAACCAATTGCTTCAATATTACCATTAAACTTTTAGTTTTGTTTCAATTTGGCCATTGACTCGTTAACAACTGTTAAAAGAGTGATGTGGCTGTTAAAATATTTTTGTATAATAACACATTTAGTCCTCCATGTTTACACATTTTAAACAATTTAGTCCTAATTCGAAAGGAATAATAAATTTAGCCCTCATTATTTCAATTTGACCATTTTAATTAGAGATAATTTAATATTTTATTTTGATCCCTCAATTATAACTAATGTTATCTTGTCCCTCCCAATCCCAACCATACCCAATCCATCCTTTGATATATTGTTGGAGATTAGCCGAAAGAATGAAATTTTGACAATTTAATTTTAAGCATTTTTTTCTGAATGTTGGGTTGTGATTCACTTTTAAGTTAAAAAATAATAAAGAGGAAGTAATTAGGTTTGATTCAATACCGGTTTAAACTGATATATTCGAGTACCGATCAAGTCGATTATGTATGATGGTTAATTTGATTTTATAAGTGATTAAATAAATGTTTAATTAGTTATTGATTATAAATTTTTATAACTGAATTCTAAAATATATTTAAGTTTTAAAAATATATAATACTACTTCTATTCATGTTTTATTTTTTATATTATACTTCTATTCATGTTTTGTTTTTATATTATACTTCTATTCATGTTTTATTTTTTATATTTCAATTTAATCGATTAAAATATAGTATTGATCAATTAAATCTATTTATTTATTTAATTATTGTAATTGAACTGAGCCCTTTTCTCTTAAATTAAAAGTGCATACAAACGTGGGTGGATGGCTGTTTTTCTTTACCCAACACTGAAATTGGTTGGTATTAGGGTTGGTGCCTTGGTGGTAGAAATGGGAAGCTAAAATATAACATATCTTGTTTGATATTCCTTGTTTTTAATATTATTATAATTTCTTTAAAAATATTATTTTAATTTTTTAAATGTCATGAAATATTCACTAAAATGATTCCATTAGCTAATCGATCCAGGTATAGAACAATGATAAAACAAAGTCCCAATCTTAGAACAATGATGTGTTTAATAACATTCGCCTTACCCCTTTGACGTCTCTAGACTCTAAAACAAGATAAAGATAAAATGAAAATAAAAATAGATACTATTAAACGAATAATTCGATCGAAGTGGATTTCACGTCAATTTTTCATTAAATTAAAAGTGAATTGATGGAAAAACTTGATTGATGTTATACTAATATTTTTACAATTTTATAACGGTTAAATAAATTTAACAGTCAAACCTTCTGTCTCACATACGTAGTTAAGGATGGATTGGGTATGGTAGGGACTTGAGAGGAACAAGATAACATTAGTTATAATTAAGGGATCAAAATAAAATATTAAATTATCTCTAATTAAAAATAGGGTCAAATTGAAATAATGAGGGTTAAATTTATTATTTCTTTAGAATTAGGACTAAATTGTTTGAATGTGTAAACGTGAAGGACTAAATATGTTATTATACAAAATATTTTAACAGACACATCACTCTTTTAAGGGTTGTTAATGGGTCAGCGGCCAAATTAAAACAAAACTAAAAATTTAATGGTAACATTGAAGCAATTGAAAGTTTAGTTACCAAATTAAATAATTGTTCAAAGTTTAGTGGCTATTTGTGAACTTTACCCATAAATTAAAGTGCATGTTGGAATTATTATAGTAATAAAAATTTAATTATTTTTAAATTATAAAATAAAAGAAAATCTAAAAAAGTAATATAAAAAATATTTTTTAAAATTTTATTCTAAAAGGAGATAACACTTTCGGTACGTAGGATTTTAAAACTAATTAAAACAGTTAATGGTACATTACGATACATGATATTTACTGTTAAATTACCCATATGATCACTAGGTCAATTAGTGAATCTTCATACATAATTTCTTTTTATTATCAAATAACCAACTTAAAATTCATGAAATTTTGTACAAGATCCTACCAACTCGAGTATCCTAAAATTCTGAATCACGTCATTTTTTTGGAAAAAAAAGTATCGAGTGTTTGATAAGAAAGATACTACTTTACCTTAAGGTTGGTACCACCACAACTTGAACCAAGAAAAAGAAAAGAAAAATAAATGGCCTTTGAAAGATATGACAAAAGTATTATCGAAAATATAATTTTATTATTTTAAAAAGTAGTAAATATGTGAAAAATTATAATAGATTACATTTTAACTTGTAATTGAACAGCCGATTAATCGTTAACGGTTAACCAATTCTTAACAATTAGATTATAATTAACTAAATTTAATAATCGCTATAACAGTTAATCGACATTTAAGCTAAACGGTACGGTTAACCGACCATAAACACCCCTAACTAAGAGGACTTAGAAAGCCTATTCACTATTTAATATTTTATCATTGAATTTAAACATAAGTTCTTTTTATTATCAAATGTCCAACTTAAAATTCATGATTTTTTTCCCAATATCTTACAAACTCTTGAATGCTTAAATAGTTTTCTTTGATCAGATTATTTAGGAGATTAGAGCATCCTAAAATTTTCAATCACATTATTTAAAAAAAAAATGAGTGCTTGATGAGAAGGATATCACTTTATTTTAGAGTTTCACCACAACTTGAAAAAAATGACTTTGAAAGATATGGTAAAGCACCCACTTTCTGGAGAAATTATTAGATGGACTCGGTTCACAATGTTATCCGTGGTCCCAGCTAATAAAGTTCATCCATTTTATTTTAACTTTCAAATAACTACCTACTTCCTATTGACATGTAGGACAGAGGTGAAGATTCACCTTGAAAAAAAGTAAGATTAATGAATTTTATTGACTAAAACTATAGATGACATAGTGAGCCGAGTTCATCTAATAATTTTCTCACTTTATTCAATTTGCATGCCTTTAATTCTTTGCCAATATTTTGTCGTCTTAGCTTTTCGATTCATCTACCTCTTTGTGCTGCCTTAGACTGATTCAAAAAAACGACGTATTTTAATTCAAAAAAACGATAAAGTGCACCAATAGTTACACTATGAAAAATGATTGTTTTAGTCACCGACTTTTCAAAAGTTACAAAATATTTATTAAATTTATCGAAGTGTTACAAAATGATTATTGGATGTTATTAACAATATAACAATCCTATTAATTTAATGGTCATTTTGAAACAAATTGATCATATAATAACCATTTTATAACAGTTTGATAAATTTAATGATCATTTTGTGTATGCTTGATAAATCTAATGGTCATTTTATAACTTTTGAAAAGTCAGTGACCTAAAAGATAATTTGCATAGTTTAGTGACTACAAGTGTATTTTACCCATTAAAAACGTAACACGCGTGTTTAAACACTTAGGCTTCGCTTGATATGAAAGATAAAAATTTTGTTAATCAAATGGTGAAGATTCAATCACTTTCTTACTTTAAATGTTAATCATTTGATTAACAAATTTTCCACCATTCACACCATGCAAAACCTTAATACAATAAGTTATAAAATGACCATTAGATTTATCAAGCATATACAAAATGATCATTAAATTTATCATACTGTTATAAATTGGTTATTATATGATTAATTTGTTTCAAATGACCATTATATTAATCGAATTGTTATATTATTTCATAATATCCAATGATCATTTTGTAATACTTCGATAAATTTAACAAAAATTTTGTAATTTTTGAAAAATTGGTGACTAAAATAATCATTTTTCATAGTGAAAGTATTGGTGCACATTATCGTTTTTTAATTAAAATACGTCGTTGTCATATCCTATTTTAATAAACTTGTGAAATTTACTAAAAATGACCAAAATCAGGTCTAAGGCAGCACAAAGAGGTAGACAAATCGAAAAGATAAGACGACAAAATATTCGCAAAGAATTAATGGCATGCATATTCCGGAAAGTAAAAAAATTATTAGATGAATTTGGCTCACTACATCATTCATAATTTCAGTTAATAAAATTTATCTATTTCACTTTTTTCAAGGTGAATTTTCACTTATGTCCTACATGTCAGTAGAAAGTGAGTAGTTATTTGAAAGTTAAAATGAGATGGATAGACCTTATTGACTAAGACCACAAATAATGTCGTGAGCCGGATCCATTTAATAATTTCTCATTCTCATTTTTTTTTAAGTTGTAGTGATATGAACCCTAAAATAAAGTGGATATCCTTCTCATCAAGCACTCAATTTTAAAAATAAATAAATGATGTGATTGGAAATTTTAGGATGCTCTAATCTCCTAAAAACTCTGGTCAAAGAAAAACTATTTAAGCATTCAAGAGTTTGAAAGATATTGGACAAAAAGAATCATGAATTTTAAGTTGGATATTTGATAATAAAAAGAACTTTTGTTTAAATTCAATGATAAAATATTAAATGGTGAATAAGCTTTCTAAGTCCTCTTAGTTAGGGGTGTTCATGGTCAGTTAATCATATCGTTTAGTCTAAACGGTCGGTTAACCATTATAGTGGTTATTGAATTTATCTAACCTAACCTAATCGTTAAGAACCGGTTAACCGCTAATGGTTAACCGACGGTTCGGTTACATGTTAACATACAATGTATTATAATTTTTTTCACATGTTCAATACTTCTTTTGAGAATAATGAAACTATATTTTTGATAAATATTATATTAAAATGATCATAAAAATGCTTAAATAGAGATTCTAAACACTATGTCCATATTCAATTAAAAAAATACATACATACTACAAAGTTTCAACACAACACAAAATACATAAATTTCATACTTAGTTTAAAATTCAAAGTTTTTAACGGTGTTCAACACATAACAATCACCATTAAAGTTTTAAAGAAAAATATTTAACTAACATAAAACAAACTTAATGTTAATGAAATATGACTCATTAATCATAATTGTTTATTGATTAAGTGTTAAATACTTTAATCCTATATTTAAAAATATGAAACAAGTAGTTAGTACAAGAAATCTAATGTAATGCTAGTAAATCGAAGATAAAAAAATAATTATGAATTAAATTACAAAATAGGGTTTATAAATTAGAAAAAGGGTGTGTAGGCTAAATTTTTGAACGCATTATATATATATACATATATATATATATATATTAATAACGGTTAACCTATAGGTTAATAATTTGTCAAAATTCGTAACCGTGATCGTAACCATTATTTTTAGTGGTTCGATTAACCGAAATCGTTTAACCTTAACAGTTCAATTAATTAACCTATAAAATATAACGGTTATACCGGTTAACGGTTACGATTAATTATGCACACCCCTACTTTTAGGCTTAAGCTAGTTGAGTTTAGGTTAAGATGAAAATAATCCAATCATGAACACATCTAAGAGTGTATTTGTTGTCCTTTTATACGTTGTTACCTAAATATTTTGAAAAAAATAATTATGAAAATAATATCCTCCTAAGATCAAATCCCGAAACTTTCTTGATACACAAGATAAGGACATGATCTGTCATATACGTCTTCTTGAAATGCGTTTGACGAATGCGACTTTATTTTACATGGTAGTCTAGATACTAAAATTTTAAAGACATTCAAATTAACATGAAATGCGCGGTTTGATAAAAAATATCTTTAAATTTTTTTAAATTTAAATTAAAAATATGAAAAGACGTGAGAAGCGGAATGCACCTTCCCTCCCATTTCTCCTTCTCCTCCTTCCATGTCTATAAAATCTCTTTCCTCTAGCCTTAAAACGTTCAGTGATACAAAAAAAAAAAATTGTTATTTTCATTATGAAAAAAAGAGAAGGTTGTGATTTTAGTTTTTTTTTTGTAAGTTTAGACAATTTTTTATTTAATAATATTTATTTAGATATTTACTTGATCAGTTATTTTATTTTGAAGTGTTAGGTATTGTGTAATATATATAGTAAAATATCTATAAATTAAAACTCGATAAATTAATAATCTCTTTAAAATAATAATTTTGTTCGGTCTCGACTTAGACTCAATGTCTAAATTAATAATTTCGATAAATTAATAAGATAATAATTTTTCAAAAGACCCTTATATAAATTTATGGTTCCTTCAATATTATATATTAATAATTCTATAAAATTACAAATATAACTAGGACAACTTAGTAAAATATGATTCTATTGTTGTTTGCTTCTTCTTAAAATTTAAATCTAGCTGTATTTCATCTCTAACTTTTCTTACTGCATCCACAAGTTCCAGTGTTGCGTTCTCATACTGCAACAAAAAATTGTGAAGAGTTGTTGCCGCTGTGAGTGCTTCCTTCCGCGTAATTGGTTGCAAAGGCATTGTATCATCTTCAGTTTCATCCTCAATAGGATTTCAATAACACTAGCTACAATTTCTTCTAAACTTTGGACCTCTGAACATATATCATTTTCACCCGGGTAATCCAATAGGTGATTGACATCCATTTTGTTGCAGTACTCGGGTAATACAAGGCCATTAATCATCATATCATTTTCACATTGTACATGAACATCATTCAGTTAGTCAATACAATGCATATGTTTTATTCATGAAGAATAATGTAGGTTCGTTGAATCGAAAAAAAACTCTTTAAATTAATAAATTATTAATTTATCGATTAATTATACCTTTTTTAAATTAATAAAATTGCATGGTCTCGACATTATTAATTTATAGAGATTTTACTATACATCAGTATAATTGTTTTATCCCTATGTTATAATTTAATATTTTGTTTAGTTAACATATTATCTGTATTATATTTTTCATATAAATAATATATTTTATTATTTTAAATAAAAATTGTATTTTGTTTCTTGTACTATAATTTTAAATAATAATTATTTTCTGTGTAATTATCATAATTTAAATACAATAATTTATTTTTATTTTAAGAATAGTGATGATATTGTAACAATAATTTTTTCAATATATTACAATTAAAAATGGCAAATCTGGGGAAATAATCCCTTTAGATTTTATATTTAGGGGAAAAGGGCAATTGGAGTTATATTTTGAAAATTAGGGTGAATGCTACAGTGATCGAGAGCTACCAACATTATTTAATATTTTTTTAATAATTTTTAGGATTATTGCAGGCTTTTTCAGATGGTTATCCGTATGATTTCAGAAAAACATAAATATTAGATGTGGCCACCAGCATGTGGTAACTTTTTTCGGTCAATGTAACATTCACTCTATCCTCCAAAATATAGTCCTATCCATTTTCCCTAAATATAAAATCTAAAGGATTATTTCCCTAAATTTGCCATTAAAAATAGAAATGTTTAGATTGAATGTGGGTCATATTTTGACCCATCAACCACATACGGTAAGAAAATTAATTTTGTTATTAATAAAATGTGTTTATTGTAATTTAATTAATATTATATTTTAAGTAAGGTTTAGGATCCACCTGCACAAAATGTGAAACTCTGAGTTTTATACATTTTTTAGATCGTTGGATTGGTAAAATGGATAACTGAGATTAACTCTTTACTTTTTTTTTCTCAAGTGATAATCTTCACATTTCCTACTTTTAATCTCAGTCATTCCTTTCACCCATCCAACAATCTAAAAAAACGTGTCTTTCATAGTGTAAACGGATCCTATCCCATAAATAAGGGTTAAGATCCACTTACACACAATTTTAAACTCTGAGTTTTACACATTTTTGGGATAGCTGGATTGGTGAAATGGATAGCTTGGATTAACTCCTTACTTTTTTATATATTTATTTTAGGGTTTTGCTATATGCAGTTATGAGGGTTATCAATAATAACTATCAAGATTCTTATCATTAATGTTTATTTTACTTTTCAATAGAATCTACTATAATGTAATTAATTACACTTATAAAAAGTTATATTCCATTAATTTAGGGTGTTTAATGTAATTAAACCTTAAACCTCAAAACTAAAAACACAAAACCCTAAATACTAAAACCTTAAAACCCTAAAATATGTTTTTACCCTAAACTTTAAAACCACATACACTAAAGCATTCAATCCTAAATCCTACGACACTAAACCCTAAAACTATAGACTATAAACCCTAAAACACTAAACCTTAAACACTTTTAGGTGTGTACTAATCACATTAAACACCATGAACCATAAAACACTAAATCCTAAACACTTTTAGGTGAGTATTAATTACATTAAACACCATAAACCCTAAAACCTAAACCCATAAACACCAAACACTAAACCTCAAAACCCCAAAACCATAAAACATAAATTCTAAACCCTAATATCCTAAAACTTTAAACCCTAAAATCATACACTCTAAACCTTTTTAGGTGAGTAGATTCCATTAAAAACAAAATAATCACTAATGATAGAAATCTTGATAGTTCTTATATAGTAGATTCCATTAAAAACAAAATAATCATTAATGATAGAAATTTTGATAGTTCTTATATGCAGCCCTCATGGCTGCATGCCTGCATATAACAAAACTCATTATATTAAATTAACACGACGAAGATTGTATTCTTGATCTATTTATTCACAATATGAAGAAATTTTCTGTAATCACTAATTTTATTTGGGTCATAGACCCAATTTTATTGCTTTTATTTATTTATTTGTTATGTTATTATTATTATTGCTTTATTATTAAATTATTAAATTATTATTTATTACCATCATCATCATCATCATCACTATTATTATTATTATTATTATGAAAAACCCCAAAATTAAATTAAGGTATTAGTCCATTTACATCAGAAAACCCAAAAATATATAATTTAAAAGCGGCCATTTACATACCGCCCATTTTGGGCCCAAAATTTAAAACCCTAGTTACAATATAACTCAGAAACCATAATCTGATCATGGTTCTTTGCGTAGCCCATGGACGGTCCAAATTGAAGAATGAGGGCCCCTTCAGCTGTTGCGTAGTGTACACGCGCCCGTATCATATCCCCTTGGCTCCCCACGCGTGATTGGACTATACTATCCGATTGTTCGTCTCCCACACACTATTCAATTTCGTCCAGATCTCCACGTCGTTCGAAAGGATCACCAAGAGCCTCTACACCAACGAGCCTCTCTCTGGTCCTCTATTCCTTGCCGTACGACTACGTCGACACATGCAACCAAAGCAGCAGAATGTTTGAGACAAGCCGACACCCTCAGATAAATACATGAATACATTCAAATATTCAAAAAGCAACCAATAGATGATTTTGGAATTTAGTTTCTCTATTTTAAACATTGTACCATTCAAGGGTATATATCAGGGAGCCCTAAGCAATATAACCCTAATCGAGAATTTTAGAAAGCAATACAAACAAAAAGGAGGATTTTGAGGTAACTTTCTCAGTTTTTAGTGCATGCTTTAAAATAAATAGGGTTTCGAGTTCTCACTTTCGTGATCATTTGGCCTCCTCATCGCCTCTTCGAATCTCATCGGTGACAAACCGTTCGGCTTCCATTCGGAGGCCGTGAGTGGTGAACCTTTGGGAATCTCTTAAAAGAGATTTTGTTTTTAACAAAGAGAGGGGGTTTGATTTCAGTTAAAAAAGGATTTTGATTTTTTTTTTCTAAAAAAACAAATTTTGTTTTTGGTTTTTGGAGAGAAAAGGGTTCGAGAAATGAGTTTTTTTAGGTTTTTGCGTCGACTAGTGACGACCGGTGCGACGGAGCACGACGAAACCCCTGTCGACTTTTGGGTTTTGTGGTGGCCGGAGCGACCAAACCCATCCATTTTTGGGTTTTAAACCCATATTTTCAAAGGATTTGTTTTTTTAAATGATTTTACAAAAAATGGAAAAGGGTTCGAATTTTGGCTAAAAGATAAGTTTTATACCATGTTTTAAAAAAATAGTGGGCTAATCGCGTTTTAAACCCATCCGTCCCACTTTAATCTCTTTCGCGATCCTTCCACCTTCCAAAATCATGCTCGGGGTCCCATTGCTTTTCAAAAGTTTTCAATCTAGTCCATTTTCTTGTTTAAAACCGGTTTTTAGTGGTTTAATATTGTTTTAGTCCCTCTAATTTTGGTTTTGGTCTGGTTTAATCTATTTACAGTGGTATAATCGCCTTCTAGCCCCTGTTCTTTTGGTTTGTTTAATACTTGCCCTTAATTTTCATGTATATTTATTTTCAGCCTTGTAGTTAATTTTAACTTAATTTCAATCTTTATTTTTGTTATGTGTTTTATTTTATTTGTTTAATGTGGTTTAATTTCGTGTTTTCTTGCATGTTTTTAGGGTAGTATTAGCCTTTTAAAATTTGTTTTAATTAATTTAAAACATATCCTTGGCTTAATGGGGTGTGTGTTTAGATTAATTAAAATAAATTTAGGTTCCTTTTTAGATTAGTTGAAACCCTAGCTAGATTTTAGGGCTTGAGCAAATTTAATTAAATTAAAATTTGTCCTTAGCTTAATGTGATAGATTTTAAATTAGTTAAATTTATTCTTCTTTTCTTAATTATTTTAAGATATAAAATTAATGTTTAATTTAGTATAATTAAAAATCATGACTGTTATTTCGATTTCTTTTAAATAGTATCATTGGCTAATGGGATACTATTTTAAAATTAATAAAATTAATTATTATGATTAAATATAATTCCATAAAATATTAGGGTTTTTTTAGATTTGTAAGTTTTAATGGATTAGGATTAATATTAGAAGAATTTAGATAATAGTAGACCATTAATTATATCTTTCATAATTTGAGCCTTTTAGGTTAGGACTTTAGTGGGCCTTTTATGTGTTTATTTAAAGCTCTAATTTGGCATGCATTTAATTGTCATTCATTTGACCTTAATATTTCAATAGACACTTTGATAATGAATTAATGTTAATTATAAAAAAGAGATATTTATTAGTTCAAGTATTTGTGTTGTAATATATTTACTTAATGGATATTGACCAAATACTCGAATTAATTTATATTGCCCAAAGGTAAACTTTAAAATGAATAAAATTTTGATAAGTCATAACATCATACTTAATTGTTTGCATCATGCATGAAGGTGATGTACTTGATTTGAACAATAAATTAACATGACAATCGGACTTATTTGATATTGGTTTAATATATGGTTCGAATTTAAAGTCACCTATTGAGATATTTGATTTTGATATAACTTAAAGAAAAATATTTTTGGACTTAAACTAATTTGCAAAAATATTTCAAAAGTCCATAAACTTGAAAAATATGTTTGAAATGTTTTCAAAGGGTTTTTGACATGTTTTAAATGATTTTAAATAGTCTAAGTGTTAAAAACAGGCCCTAAGTACCGGTGCAGATTGACCCGTACCGAAACCCAGAGTGCCCGTACTGGTATAATTTTTCGAGTACCGATAAGCCCTTTTGTCCCCAAGTTTTGGCAAATTCCAGTAGCCAAATTGAGTACCAGTTCGGCTTCAATCATACTGACACCGATGAGCCTGTATCGATACATTTGTATCGTGTACCAGTACCCAATACATTTATTGCCCAACATCTCTTTCTTCTTTGAGGCAAGTACCGATACCCAAGCTCGTGAACCGATATGCCCTTCTCTAGAAGTGCATTTATTACTGAATTAAAGTCCCCAACGGCTCCAAAGTATCCCCAACGACTAGTAATGGTCAAGAACTCATTAGAGGACTTAAAAGGGACCTTCAACCAGCCATGTAACAACAAGAAACAACACTACCAACATTCATGTATAGAGAAAGTGTTTTTGTGATTTAATTGTCAATTTCTGTGTAGAACACACTTGTGAGATTAATTGTTATATATGCTCAAGTGTTAGGTTTTGGGTGTGAGCTTAGAATTGCAAACAATCAACCTTGTGAGGTTTTCCCTAGTTTGCTTATTTGTTTCTCTTGTAAGAGAGGGTTTAACAAGACTTTGGGGGTAATTATCTCCTTGTGCCTGGGAAAAAGGAAAAAAAATAAAGAGTGAATTTGGGAAAATCCTTAGTGGGAAGCTAAGCTAGTGAATATAGACTTTGGTTAAAAAGTCGAACCACTACAAATCCTTGTTTCAAACTTTTAAATTCCATTGCTTCTACCACTATCGCTCAAAAACCAATTCACCCCCTCTTGGCTATCTCGGTTGATCGAATAAGCCTCCCATCATCACCCTTATTAATTAAATGGTTAAATAATTGAAACCCACCAAATGTTAAAACCCACTTAATTGAAAATTGTATTCAACTAAGAACATTTAATTTAATTTAATTTAATTTCAATGATTTCCATCGATAAAAGCAACATATGATTTGGTGCCGATTTCGGGCATTGTGGGGGGTGCTAATCCTTCCTCACACGTAACCAACTCCCGAACCCATTTTAAACGAATCTCTGGTTTTGTGGTGTCCGGTCTACCTTATCTAAGTGACCAGTGGCGACTCCAAGTTTATTTTCAAAATATTATTTTTAAAAGAAATCCCCCAAAAATATTTTTTTTAAATGTGGGATACTTCATATCTATTTTCAATTAGTCGCTGTAATCACTCATTTTTGTCTAGGTTGTATATTATTATTATTTATTAATTATATTTATTATTATATGCCATTAATGTGCTATTATATCTATGTGTTAATAGGTATGTGTATATGTATGATTATATGATTAATGTTTATTATTATATGTTTGTATGTGTGCATATTATATGTGTGAATATATATGTATTAATGTTTGTATGTATTAATATATTGCATGATCGTATGTATGTATATTAATGTTATGTGTATCCGTATATGTATGTATAATTATGTGTGTATTATTATTTATATATTGCATGTGTCTATGTATGTATGTATTTATGTATGTATGTTTGTATACGTGTATATATATATTGTATTATTATTATTATTATTATTTTAAATGGGCTGAAAGATTAAATAAAAATATATGAGATGAATTAAAAACCCAATTAAGTTTTATTAATAGTCCAATATTCTATTTACAATGTAAAAACCCAAAATCCAAATAATTAATACAAGTCCCAAACCTAGGCCCATATCTTAAAAACCCTAAATAAAATAAAACCATAATTTAATCTAATATCCTATCTTTTTATTTTGCAGCCACAATCGAACCAGGAGACCTTCCAGCTGGCGCGAGTGAAGAACACGCGTGGACTGTTTAACTCCCACACGCGCATGGCGTGCACGTGCAAGACCTCTCATCTCCCTCTCGCCATGTGTCATCATCCAAGCGCTCCCATGTCACTCCCAAGATCGCAGCTGGGGCGTTCGATCTTCAAGCAATCTTAACCGTTGGATCAGATCTGATCCAACGACCAAGAATGATTTTGATCCTAAATCTTTTACTCCACTACCTTTCCTCATGGTATAATCAACTCTATGGTCCCTGCAAGTTTTTGTAAGGTTTTAATTTAGTCCTTAGATTTAATTAAATCAGATTTTAAATGGTTAAATTACCTAAGAAGTCCCTCCGCCCTATTTTGCTTTGTAAATCAGCTCTTCCGCATGGGTTAATTCTCTCCGTGGTCCTTTAAACTTTTTCAAGGTTTTCAATCTCGTCCTCTTTGTTATTAAACTAGATTTTGAATGGGTAAATCACCCAATTAGTTCCCTTTTCTTTTAATTTAAAACTGATTTTTGATGGGTTAATTTCTTTTTGGTCCTTGTTCTTTCTATTTCATTTAATTTCAGTCACTCTTTGTGTTTTTATTGTTCATTGTATTCGATATATATTATTATGTTTTTGTGTTTAATAATTATTTTTGTTCATATGTTTATTATTTGTTCGATTTATGTGTTTTTCCATGTTCTTTATTTAATGTGCTTATTTGTTGATATGTATTTATATATATGTTATATGTGCATATTGTATGGTATTATGGTATTTTCCACAAGTATATTGGTTTATTTGTTTTATTCATTTGAAAATATGTGTTGAAAATCGGATTCTTGAAATTTGGATTTTGAAAATTGGGGGATTTGGTTTTTTTAAAATCTTGCTTTTGTTTTGAAAATAAAGGGTTGGAGCATTTTGAAAATAAAATGAGGGTTGGAGTCGCCACCGGCCACTAAGGTATGCCGGACACCAAAAAACCAGAGATTCATTTGAAAATAGGTTCAAGAGTTGGTTACATTTGGAGAAAGATTAGTACCCCCATCACGCCCGAAAATCGGTACCAAAATATATGATGCTTTTAATTGATGAAAATCTTTGAAATTTAAATTAAATGGTCTTAATTGGATACATACTTTAATTAAACGGGCTTTTGTCAAATTGGTAGGCTTGAATTAATTAAATGTTTAATTAATAAGGGCGGCTGTACATCGGACCGTAGATTAAACCGACATCGAATAAGACCGACTGCCGTGTTAATTTACGGTTCGAATCAAGTACATCACCTTTATGCATAGTTCAAGCATTTAAAAATGATGTTATGCCTTATCAATTTTTAATTCAAATTAAATTTTACCTTCAGACGATAAGAATTAATTCGAATATTTGGTCAACATCCATTGAGCCAGGACTGTTATGACACAAATATCGGAATGAATAAATACCTCTTTTTATAATTTAGGTCAATTAATTAGTAACAAGTTTAATTAAAATATTAAAGTCAAATGACCGTCAAATAAAATGCATGATAAAGAGAAGCTTGAAATAAAACCCAGGCCCACTATAATCCTATCCTAAAAGGCCCAAATTATGAAAAATTAATTAGTGATCTATTTCTCAACTAGGTCAGTCTAATATTAACCTTAAATTAATTAAATCCTAAAAAAAATCAAGAAACCATAATATTTTATGAATTATCAAAATGATTAATTTGACTAATTTTAAACTAGCATCCCATTAAGCCAAATATACTATTTAAAATGAATCAAGTTAATAATTAACATTTTAATCATGTTTTCATCTATGTCAAATGTAAAATTTAACATAAAATAATTAAGGGATGTTAAATTAATTTAACATTCATCCTAATAAGCTAAGGACAAATTTAAATCAATTAAATTAATTTGAACCTAAATCTAGCTAAAGGTTTTGACTAACCTAAACCTAGATTTAATTTAATTAATTTAAAACTTATGCTCCAATAAGCCAAGGACGTAATTTAAATTAATTATATTAAATTAAACCCTAAGCTAATCTAAAGAAGCCCAACCTACTAAGCAAATAAAAAAGGGGGGAAACAAGCATATAAATTGAACATAAAAAGCAAGTTAACAATGAATAGGGATAGAATTAAAACATAAATTAAATATTGAAAGTAAATATGCAATGCAAGAGACTAAATCTAAACAAAATTAAAAACCAAGGGACCAAAAGGTGATTTTAACACTAGAAAGGACCAAATTGAAATGATTTTTTTTAAAAAGGGACCCAATAGGATATTAACCCTTTTAAAATCAAATTAATTGAAAAAAGGATAAAATTGAAAAGCGATTACAAATATGAGGGACTGAGGGAGTAATTTAAAAATGTAGAATGTCTTAAAAAGAAGTATAAAAACGCGGAAGGGCCAAAATAAAATAAAACCATTTTTGAAAAATGAAGGTGGCCGAAATTGGGGATGAAATTGAAAAAAAGGAAAACCTAGAGGGATCGCGGGTGGAATTTTGAAAGAAGAAATGGCTTCCGCGCGTAAATAAAAAGGGCGGATGGATTAAAGGGTTATCAACCTATTTTTTATTTTTAAAATGGTATAAAATATTCGGCTAGAAAAAACCCCTTTTTGGCCATTTTGTTTTTTTTCAAAGAAACCCTTAACCCTCAACACTCTCTTTTCTTTCTGGAATGAAGATGAACGCCGTCGTGCGTTCATCTTTCAACCCAGAAATCGGTGGTCCAGCTAGTCCGGTGACCACAAACTAGCACGCCAGCCATCGCTAGCCAGTGCCGAAAACCTAAAAAAAACAACCATTCGAACCGGCTCTTCACTTTAAATCCAAAAACACAGCCCGATTTAAAAGTCTCGAATCCAAAACCCTTCATTTTCTTCTAATAAAATCGAACAGTAAAAAACTTTACCACTCTCTTTACATCAGTTCACCCTTCATGTTTCTAGAGGAAACCAGTGCGGGCTTATCACCGGAGGAGACCACATTTCATCAGGCGAAGCCCTCGAATAGTTAGGAGCTGAAGCGGCAGAGGTGGTAAAAACTTTTGAACCGTAGATCCAACCTCTCCATTTTTTTACTATGCATGCAAAAAAGGGATAATACCTCAGAAATGTTTTTTTCTTTTTGTATTGATTTCTGGTAAAATCCTCAATTTTCCCCGTAGGGTTTACATGTTGTGTTGGGGTTTTCTATACTCGCTATTACATGATTAAAAAAGAAAAAAGAAAATGCTCTGAAATTTTTGTTTGCATGTGTATTTCTAAAAAACTACCTTATGATATTGTTGTTTATGGTTGCATGCACTGTGGTTGTTGGAGGAGGAAACTGGATTTGGCCGAATTCGTGCACGGAAGAGGATGACAATAGTGGCAGTCAAGGAGTCGGGCGCGTGGGGATTTAGTAAGGTCGAGGCGTGCAGTACACGCATGTGTGAAGACTTGAACATGCCAGCTTGCATGGCGCGTGAGGGAAGATGGCCAGCTGTCCTTACTGTGATTTGGACCGTCAGATCAAATTTAGATCTGATGGCTATGAAGGTGAGGCTGCATAAACACACAAGCATATTAGGGTTTTTTTATGTAATTAGGCTTAGGGTTTAGTTTGGGCCTATTGGGCCATGTGTGTACATAATATTTTTGGATTTTTGGATATATAAGTAGACTTTATTATAAAATAAACTTGGGCTTTATCATATTTTATATATCATTATCTGTTTGTTTTTGTTTAATAATGATAATGATAATGATAATATAATAGTATAATAATGTAATAATAATAATAGTAATATAATAATATAATAATAATAGTACTTGTAATAATAATAATAATAACAAAACACTAATTATAATAATATAATAGTAACAAATGATAATAAAAATAATAAGTAACAGTAATAATTATTATAACTAAAAAAATGGGATAATAAATAACGAAAACAATGTTATTATTTATATATGTATTTTTTGTAATATATAACTGTAACAATAATAACACTACCAATAATAGGATAATAATATAATAAATATATAATGTTATATAGATTAGTATTGATAAAAACAAAAGCCCAAGTTTGTGAAATAGAAATGAAACAAAATAAAGCCTGAACAAAATTAGTGATTACGACTGCCCCTCTTTACTTATTCTTGTGTTAACAATGATAGAGTAAAGACTAAAGTCATTAATTTTGTCCCACTTTCCTGTTTGGAGCTCGAATCATCATGCACTGAAGGTCTTATTGATGGTTCGAGAGATTAACGGTCAGGCAATGAAGGCTTTGCTGACAACTCAAATCACCACGTACTAAAGGTCTTATTGATGACTTGTACTGACAGTCTCACCAATAGTCCGAATCTCCAAACACTGAAGGTATTACTGAGGATCGGAATGATTAAAGATCGAGCACTAAAGGCTTAACGGGTAACTCAAATCATCATGCACTGAAGGTCTTACTGGTGGCTTGGAGAATTAGAGTCATACACTGAAGGAATTACAGACGGTCTGGCTGACCATGCACTGGAGGTTGTACTGATGATCAGACAAGAGAGTCCAACACTAAAGGATTTGTGAACAACCTAGCTCACCATGCACTGTAGGTCTTACTGATGGCTAGAAAATGAAGTCAAACGCTAAAGGGTTTACTGACAGTTTAGGTCACCATGCAATGAAGGTCTTACTGATTCCCAAAAAAATTAAAGTTAGGCACTGAAGGTCTTACTGATGGTTAGGCTCACCAAACGCTGGAGGTATTATTGATGGCTGAAAAATGAAGGTCGAGCACTAGGGGCCATTGATAGATTGAACTTCTAACACTGAAGGTTAATAGCTCATAGATGAAACTGTGCACTGTAGGCTTTGATAGAAATCTAAAATAACATACGAAATTTTGTTAGAGGGGTTCTTCTCGATGAGAACCCTTAACTTTGCTAGGATTTTATCCTTCAAAATATGAGTTTTTCTCCTTAGAAACTATTGATTCTTTGTTGTGATCCACCTTCACGAGGTCATGGACCAAAATATTTGCTTGGTTTTACGAAAGTATGTATTGAGATCTCACTGGAATCCACTTATTCTATCGCAAAATTATAGATTAAGATCTTTGTGAATCTCTGAATGCCTGTAAAAAAGGTAGAATAATTTGATCATGTGTTAGCACGCCCCTTAACCTAGGGATTCCTAACTATATGATGCATGAATGAATGCCAATTGAGGACCACTTGGGTGAGTCTTTTTCTTCAAGGAAAATTACTGAAAAACCTTGGTCTTGTTTCTTCATTGGGGCTCTAATGCGGCTAGAACACCCCATCTTACACCTAGGTTTAACCTTTCAGAGTGTATCTCCCAAGTTTTTACTCTAGATTGTTCTTCTTGTTTTTTGCTCGATTGCCCTATTTTGTCTCGGAAGTATCTCAATTGAGTTTTTGCTTACTCTTGCTCTCTTGATGCTGTAGCAATTTTTATTCTTCTGAAAATTCAAAAATTTAAAGTTTCGAATGAGACACTAGAAAGGAATAATAGGTTTCCTTTCGTCTTTTTTTTGTAAAATATTTGAAAATTGGGAAATTCTTTAAAAATTCGTGTTTTAGAAAACAAAAAGACTTGGAGTCGCCACCGGTCACTAAGGTAGGTCGGACACCAAAAAACCAGAGATTTATTTAAAAAACGGGTTCGGGAGTTGGTTACGCGTGGGGAAGGATTAACACCCCCATCGCGCCTGGAAATCGATACCAAAATATACGTTGCTTTTAATTGATGGAAATTATCGAAATTTAAATTAACTTTAATTAAATAGTTTGTAAATGAATTTAGAATATAATTAGACGAGCTTGGTCAAATTGGTGAATTCAGATTAATTAAGCATTTAATTAATAAGGATGACAATTCCTCAGGCCATAGATTAAACCGACATTGAATAAGCCTAATTGCCGTGTTAATTTATGGTTCGAGCTTCATTTATCACCTTTATGCATGATGCAAGCAATTAAGAATGATGTTATGACTTGATAAAATTTTATCTCAATTTATCTTTAGACGGTACGAATTAATTCGAATATTTGGTTAACATCTATTGAGCCATGACCATTACGACACAAATATCAAAATTAATAAATACCTCTGTTTTATAATTTAAATTAATTAAAACATGTCCAATTAAAAAAAAAATTAAAGTCACATGAATGACAGTTAAAATGCATGTCAAGAAAGAACTTGGAATTAAAGTCCTAGGCCCCCTAAAGTCCTAACCTAAAAGGCCCAAATTATGAAAGTTTAATTAGTGATCAACTATTTAACTAGGTTAGTCTAATATTAACCCTAAATTAATTTAATCCTAGAACTAAAAAACCTAATATTTATTAATTATCTTGGACCACAATGATTAATTTGATTAATTTTTAACTAGGATCCCAATAAGCTAAGGATTCAATTTAAAATTAATCGAATTAATTAATTATGATTTAAATTAGGTGATCTATGTGTAATACCAATTTTATCCCTAAAAATAATTAAGAATTGTTCAACCAATTTAATGCATTTAACATTTACCCTAATAAGCCAAGGGCAAATTTAAATGGATTAAATTGATTCAAACCTATGATCTAACAAGGCTCTAAAACTAACCTATTTAACTTAAATTATGCCCCAATAAAATAATCACATAATTTAAATTAAATCATAAAACCTAAGCTAACCCTAAAGATCTATCCAAATAAAAACAAAGGAACTAATAAAAAGCAAAACGTACAAATAGGGCATATAAGTAAAATAAGCAAATAAATAAAATAAATGGCATAAAATAAAAAACTTAAATAAACATGTAATGCAAGGTTAAATTAGAACAAAAATAAAATCTGAGGGACTTAGAAAATAATTTAAAATACCAAAAAGGATCAAAAGGGGAATTTTAAAAAAACTAAGAAGGGTTAAATTAAAAAGATTTAACAAATAATGACTTATTGGGCTATTAACCCTTTTAAAAAACAAATTAAATTGAAAAAATACTAAATTAAATGCGGGCAAAAGTTAGAAGGACCCTGTGTGTAATTTTAAAAGGCGTAAGGGTTTTAAAAAAACTTTAAAAATGCGGAAGGACTTTAATGGGATAAAACTATTTTTAAATTTCAAACGTGTCTTAATTTAGGACGAGATTGCAAGTTTTTAAAAAGTTCCAGGGACCTACTGTGTATTTGAAAAGATGGAAACCTTTCCGCATGTAATTACCACGACGCGGAAGGGTTTAAGTGGTTATAAACCCATTAAAAAAAGAAGGCCAGTATAAACAAGCTATTTGGGCAAAAAAACGCCCTAAATCATTTAAAAAAACAAACCATTTTCGGAAACACTCAAATCCTCTGAACCAAAGGATGAACACCGCTGTGGTGTTCATCCTAGCCACCGCAAAACCCAAAAATTGACCACCCTTCCGCCGTGTCGACCACCACAACATTCCTCCGGCCGCCGTACGTAGGCAACGAGAAACCCAAAAGCCATATCTAAAAGACCCATCTTTTTAAACCGATCCCAACCACGGTCTTAAAAAGTAAAAAAAAACTTTCTCTCTCCTAGATCTAATAAGCCGAATTAAAAAAACTTTTTGCTTTTACTTTTACAAAAAAGACGGGCTACTCAAAAAGAGCCCTCACTGGTGGTCGAGAAAGCTGACCGGAACTATCTCATTCACCCCTAAAGTCACTAAGGCCACGGGTTTGTTAATAGAGAGCAATACGGCGACCAAAAACATAAGGGTAAGGTTCAAATCCTAGATCTAGGTGTTTTTTTTTGTTTTTGTCTGCATGCAAAACGGAAACGAAGTCAGAATACTTTTAAAGGCTCTTATCTTTGTATTCCTTCTCAAACTGTGTTACAATGTTTTTTTGGCTCGGTTTTTATAACTGAAATAGTTTACATGTGAGAAACATAAAAATAAATTGTTACAGTTGATTATGAAATCTGCCGATATTTTGTTTGATCTTTTCTTGTTATGGTTTGATTTGCTTTCTGTGTTTTACTAATGCTTCCCCGTTTTTGGTTGCATGGTGATGTGGCCGTTCGGTGAGGAGGAGGGGACCAGGGAGAGAGAGGTACAAAGGCTGGCTGCGGCAGCGGAAGGTCCAGGAGCAGTCCAGGCGTCAGTCGCGTGGGCTCGTGGAGATCTGAAGGGTCATGCGTGTAACGCACGCATGCGTGAAGGAGCGGGAAGGCCGCGTGTGGGCGCTTTTCAGTTCTGGAAGGTTCCCAGCTTCAAACCTGGGTCGTTAGATCTAGGAGCTGGCTACGCAGACAAAGGGGATAGTGTTAGGGTTTTTATATAATTAGGGTATTTTGGGCTCCAAAATGGGCCGATGTAAATATTTTTTTGGGTTTTATTTTATATAAATGGATTGTAAATTAAAACTTTTGGGCTTATTTATTATATTTACTTAATCCATTTTTTTGGTTTAATCTAATAGTATTATAATATAATAATATATTGTAATAATAATAATAATATAATAACCTGATATAATACAACTTAAAACAAATACTCACAATAATATTTTTTTGTGTTTTTCTTTTCAAATTAAAATAACACAAGACATAAAACAAAACTAAGACTAATAAGTATAGCAAATATATTAACTTAATTAATTAACTAGTCCTAGATAAAATTAGTGATTATAGCTGTCCCTCTTTACTTATCTTTGTAAAACAATGATAAAGCAAAGACCATAAGTACTAATTTTATCTAACTTTCTTGTTCGAAGATTCTGAGCTGCAAGTCCTTCATAAATGGATCCGTTCACCCTTTCTCTTCCTGAAATTCTAGAACTCCGAATTCTTCCCATGTAAGGCCTAAAGAAATGAAGCCCCTAAAATGATACCTCGATCCTCTTGACACCAAATGACATCTCGCTTTGATTCTTCTTGCATACCTCAATCTTCATCGCCTTGGCCTGGGGAGGTATCTCGCCTTGAAAACCCCGAAAAATGATGTCTTGCCTTATGGTCATCTTGACATCAAATGATATATCGCTTTGAGTCTTCTAGAATGCCCTCGATCTTCATCATCTTGGCATGGGGTGGTATCTCACCTTGAGGACCCCAAAAAATGATGTCTTGCCTTCTGGTCGTCTTAACATCAAATGATATCTCGCTTTGAATCTTTTGGAATGCCATCGATCTTCATCATCTTGGAATGGGGTGGTCTCTCGCCTTGAGGACCCCAAAAAATGATGTCTTGCTTTCTGGTCGTATTGACATCAAATGATATCTCGCTTTGAGTCTTCTAGAATGCCCTCGATCTTCATCGTCTTGGCATGGGATGTTAGTAAAAGACTTTTGACTCTTTGTTGATATCAACCTTTCTTTTCTGGAATATAAGATCTGCTTCCAGTTGTTTTTCCTAACTTCTGAAAGAAACAAACACAATGATTTGGCAATGCTAGTTAGTATGCTCCTACCTGAAGGATGACTAACTATTCATGATGCATGATTAATGCTCAGACGTCTTCCTTCTTGGCTTCTGGCTTCGTCTTTCTTTCATCTTCTTCTTTGTCTTTGAACATTTCTTGTTACTCATTGAGTCCGAACTCAGCCCCCGTTTGACCCATATATTCTTCCGAAACTTTTCTCTAAATCGTTCTTTCAAATTTTCTTTTTAGAGATTTTTCTTTTTCAAAGTGCCCTTTCGGGTTTTCACTTTGATTGAAGTTTTTCTTTTTCTTTTTTTCTTTTTCTCTTCTTCTTTTTTCTTTTCTTCTTTTTCTTTGAGGCATCCTTTCAGGTTTTCGCCACTGGTTTTTCCATTTTGAACTTCAATACGGAGGGCATTCGTCATCTTCTTGGCAAATCTTGTCAACTTTGCATACCATTTCTTTTAGCCTTGACTTTAGTAGACTCCTTTTGGCGAAACCGATTTCTGTCTTGGAACAACCTACACTTAAAGGGTTAAATCATAGTAATGCCAATAAATTCTTTTTTTCAATAATCTATGTCAATATATTTGCAGAATGCTCATGAAATAAACAATGGAAGAGAGAGAAACAAAATTTCATTAATATAAGAGATGTTGGGATAATTTTAAAGTCATGGAAAACATGAGAAAAATGAAAAAGATATAAGTAATATAGGGTGTAACATTCCCAAACATCGACTGTATGAATGATGCGAGAGCCCATCGACCGTGATAAATCTCTATTGCCTTCCTAGACTGAAATTTTCGATAACCAAAAGAAATTCCCGTATACATCAAAATAGGGCCCATCTACTATAACAGAGCCTATCAATCGGATGCCGAATCTCAAAATTCATCTAAACCGTTATTTTTAGATTTTTAATTCAGACCCTCCTTTGGTTTCAAGACGCCCGTTTTTGAGTTTCCATCTTGAACCCTTCTTTTTTTCTTTTTTAAAACGTAATACTTCTTGACGGAGTTTGAATTTACGGGGTTGCTCAATTCTTTCCCATCTATTTATGCTAGAATTAATGCTCCCCCAGAGAATACCTTTTTTACAACATAGGGCCCTTCCCAGTTAGGCATCCATTTCCCCGGATGTCCTTTTGAATTGGAAAAATCTTCTTGAGCACCAAATCGTCCTCTTGAAACTCCCTCGAGCGAACCTTCTTGTTGTAGGCGCGCATCATCTTCTTCTGATACATTTGGCCATGACAGATGGCCCTTAATCTTTTCTTCTCAATGAGGTTCAACTGATCCATCCTTTCTTGCATCCATTCGGCATCTTCTAACTTCATATTATTCAAAATTCTAAGTGTTGGGATCTCCACCTCAATAGGCAATACCGCTTCCGTGCCATATATCAGTGCAAAGGGTAGCTTCTCATGCCAATCATTGAATGTATCAGTAGTCTTGGCTATGATCTTCTTGATATTCTTGTTCGCTACTTCCACTGCCATATTCATCTTGGAACGATAAGCGATAGAATTATGGTTGACAATCTTAAACTGTTCATACACTTTGGTCATCATCTTGTTGTTTAAATTGGAAGCATTATCAGTGATTATTATTTCTGGCAAACCGTATCCACATATAATCTTATTTTTCAAAAATTTACATACGGTTGCTCTTGTAATGTTGGCATAGGAGGCTGCTTCCACCCATTTGGTGAAGTAATAAATAGCCACTAGGATGAAACAGTGTCCATTAGAAGCTTTCGGGTGTATTTGACCAATAACATCTATGCCCTAAGAAGCAAAAGGCCATGGTGAATTCATGGTGTGGAGTGGCACTGGCGGAGAATGTATCTTATCAGCATAGATCTGACATTTGTAACATTTCTTTGCGTATTGAATACAATCTTCTACCATGGTAGACCAGAAATACCCACATCGTATGATCTTTCTAACTGTTGAAAATCTATTAGTGTGAGTCCCACACAAACCATCGTGTACCTCAGCTAAAATGGTCTTAGTCTCTCGATTGCTGACACATCTCAATAATACCCGATCCTTGCTTCTTTTATACAGAATCTCCCCTTCAAGGATATACCTTGATGCCAACCTTTTAATGGCCATTTTATCATTATCTTTGGCTTTTTTTTGGTAGACCTGAAACTTGATGTACTGAAGGATATTGTAATACCATGGGTTGCCATCCCCCTCTTCCAAATTATAGCAGTGGTTCGGTATTTCAAAAGTATGCATCTCAATCGATTTTATTTTGTCCTTCGGGATTTCCTCAAACATGGTGGCCAGAGTTGCTAGGGCTTCAGCCATCTGATTATCTTCTCTTGGTAGATAAGCAAAGCTGATTTCTTCAAAAATTTTAATCAATTCCTGGATCAAATCATAGTACTTGACTAGCTTTTGATCTCTTTTCTCCCATTCTTTTCGGAGCTGGTGGATCACCAAATATGAATCAACAAAGACTTGAAGCACCTTAATTTTTCTTTCTATTGCCCCCCGGAGTCCCATGACACAAGCCTCATACTCGGCTATATTTTTTGTACAAAAGAATTCTAACCTACTGGTGAAAGGGTAGTAAACCTCTTCGGGTGAAATTAACACCGCCCTTATCCCATGGCCTAGGGCATTGAATGCTCCATCAAAATAGAGCTTCCAAGACTCATTGGTGAGCTTCTCCTCAAATAAAGCACCGATCAGATCTTCATCCCAAAAACTAAAATCCAATGGCTCGTAGTCATCTGAGGCGCAGCTTGCCAAAAAATATGCCACCACACTCCCTTTTACCGCCTTTTGGCTTACACAGACGCTATCAAATTCTGATAGTAGTATTTGCCAGTGGGCCATTTTCCCGGTTAATGCGGGTGCCTCCATTAGAAATTTTAGTGGGTCCATCCAGGAAATTAAACAAATAGTATGATACAACATGTATTGCCTGAGTCGCTTAGTAGCCCATTCTAAGGCACAACATAGCTTTTGGATCAATGGGTACCGCAACTCGCACTCGGTGAACTTTTTGCTTAAATAATAAATGGCCCTTTCTTTCTTGCCCGACTCATCATGCTACCCTAGCACACATCCCATCGAATTATCAAATATGGTTAAGTACAAAATTAACTGCCTATCAGGTACTGGTGCTATTAAGATTGGAGCATTGGTCAAATATTTATTAATCTTCTCTAGGACTTCTTGACAATATTCATCCCATACACCCAGATTATTCTTTCGTAGCAGTCTAAAGACAAGGTAACACTTATTTGTTAGCTGGGATATGAACCGAGAGATGTAATTCAACCTCCCCAAAAATCCACGAACTTTTTTTGAGTTTGCAGAAGTGAAAGATCCTGGATTGCTTTCACCTTATCAGGGTTGATCTCTATTCCCTTTCGATTAACCACAAAACTTAAGAGCTTCCCGAAAGTAACTGCAAAGGTGCATTTGGATGGGTTAAGCTTCAACTGGTAGTTCATTAGCCTTTGGAACAACTTTTGCAAGTTCTGAATATGCTCTTCTTCGGTCCGAGACTTGGCTATCATGTCGTCCATATACACCTTAATGTCTTTATCCATCATGTCATAGAACAAGGTTACCATGGCTCTTTGATAGGTTGTCCTGACATTCTTCAACCCGAAAGGTATTACTTTATAGCAAAACGTGCCCTACATGGTTATAAAAGTGGTCTTTTTCATATCTTCAGGGTATATTTTAATTTGATTGTATTCGAAAAAGCCGTCCATAAAGGAAAACCAAGAATGCCCCCGCAGTATTGTCGACTAGAGTATCAATGTGAGGCTGAGGGAAATTATCCTTGGGACTCACCTTGTTGAGGTCTCTATAATCCACACACATACGCACTTTTCTGTCATTTTTGGGCACTGGAACTATATTGGCCACCCACTTCGGGTATTTGGCGACTTTTAGAAATTTGGCCTCAAACTGTTTCTTTACTTCTTCTCTAACCTTTAATAGCATTCAGGTCTCATTCTTCGAAGTTTTTGTTGGACGGGCTTGCATTTCGGTCTTATAGGAAACTTGTGAACCACAATGTCCTTATTTAAACCCGACATATCCTAGTATGTCCATGCGAATACATCCTTGAATTTTAAAAGTAGCTCCACCAAATTATGTCTCGTTTTTGGTGATAAAGTAGTACCGATCTTCACCTCTTTCCTTTATTCTCTGGTTCTTAAATTCACAACTTCTAATTCTTCTTGATGGGGTAGAATCCGTTTCTCTTCGCTTGCCATCAATCTTAACAGTTCATCCGGTACCTCATATTCTATCTTGTCATCCTCATTGTCAACTTTAGCCGAGCACGAGGGTTGTTTAAAATCTTCCCCGAGATTAGATTCAAAATCATTCGTACAGTTAATGTTAAGAGGCCTGCACGAGTTTAAAAATATGTATTGGGAATAGAAATAATTTATGAAATAAATAAATAATGAAGGAAATGAATGTTATGTTTGCCATTTGAGAAATACGAAAAACATCATTTTCATTAAAAGTGAAATAGAGTTGACATAGTAGCCCTTTTATAAAGGATCCCTATTACTTTCGGGCAAAAAGTAACGAGGTAGTTCTAAGCATTACTCTAATTCGGTCCTAAAAACTACAGGCAGATCTATACTGGTCCAATATCGAGCTTCTCTCCCAAAAGGCACGGGTGGATCTTGGCCAAAGGCTAGACAGTATTGTCACCCTCAGAGATCACATTTACATTCATTCCCTCCACAACTTCACAGATTAATTCTTCATTGAGGATCCTCTCATTCTCTTGATTAGCTTCTTGGACCTTGAGCCTGGGGTTCACGACTCTGTCCGATATAAAACTTTTTTCATATATGTATAAGTGATTGGAGACCATGGGATCTCCTCTTCTCTGAGTCGAGCCTTTCGTTGCTCTTCTCTTCTCTTCCACTCTTGTTTTTTTGCAAGAAGTTAGGCTTATGTCTAAGCCCAAAACAGTCATACTTGTGGATAATGCTTATAGGTTGCAATCGTCCTTGCAGATTCCTTCCCAAATCTCTTCCCTTCTTTGCTCCTCTTCCTAGCGTCTCCTCCACCACCATCTTAGTACAATTTGATAGCCCTGGACATGGAATCCTATTTCCTTGAGCAACAAAAGTGGTATTGACGAACTCTAATGCCCTAAAGGCACATTCTATTACCTCCCCATCGGTCGAGATGTATGGAGTATCAGAAATTACTGAAGCCACGACATCTTGCTCGACATTGACTGTTACTAGCTTTTCTTTGATGACGAATTTCAAGTTCTGATGCAAAGAGGACGAAACAGCTCTGGCAGAATAGATCCACGGTCTTCCTAACAAACAATTGTAGTATGGTCGGATGTCCATAACCACAAAATCAACAACATACTCAGTTGGACCAACAATCAGGGGTACTTTAATTTTCCAGACCACATCTCTTTGGATCCCATCAAATGCCCGTACAACATTCTGGCAAGGCTTTATATATGAGCCGTCGATTGGTAGGCATTGCAGAGTAGCTAAAGGCATAACATTCAGGCAGAGCCGTTATCTATGAGCACTCCTGGTAGTATATGACCTTTACAGTGAGTGGTGATGTTTAGAGACTTGTTAGACCCCTACCTTCCTTCGGTATCTCATCGTCACTAAAGGTGATACGATTATAGTCAGTAATATAGCCGATGATCTGGTCTACCTTACCAATCGAGATATTGCTTTTGACAAAATTTTAGTTTAACACTTTTAATAGAGTCTCACGACATTTTTCTGAGTTCAATAGTAGGTCGAGCACGAAATCTGGGCCGGTTGCTTTTTGAGTTGGTCTACCATACTGTACTCACTATGCTTTAAGAACCTCAGAAATTCCTGAGCTTGAGCCTCAGTTTCTGGCTCATTGAGTTTTGGAGGCGGCTCTTCCCCAAAAATCTTCATAGGTTCAGATTCGGTTGCCTTACCTTTTTTTCATGTCCTTTACTGCCTTTGGAGCTTCATGAGCGTAGCATCAACCACTCCTCTTAAAATTTCCCACATCATTTATCTCATAGGGGTTTGGTTTTACAGGCTCCTCTTCGACGAGTTTTACCTCTGCAACTGGTTTCTCTCATTCTTGCAAACTAGAACTTCCTTGTATTGAGACATTGGCGGTGTAGTTCCACGAAACCATTCAGGTATCCTTAAAGGGAAAGGATATCAGGGTTAATATTATAATCTTAGGGGCTACCATAGGACTCTCTTCCCGTGGTGCGTTCTCTTGACTTGGTTTGAGGCCAATGACAAATGGCCTTTTTGCACTGTATATGGTGTCTAGAGCATCAAACGTGCAGACTTCTGACTCACTACTCTTTTCTTCTTCCTCAAAAAATTCAATCACTTTGTTGTCCATCAACTTCTGAACTTCTTGACGAAACTCCTCGCAATCTTGTATCTGATGATTCTTCGACTAATGGTATTCACAATAGGGGCCACAATCCTTCTTTACAATTATAATTCCACGGTCTATAAGATGAGCTATACATAACTGTTGAAAGACCCATCTCAGATAGGACTTTACTTCAGCCACGCTTTCCTTTGCCCTTCTAGCATGCCCTTCTTCAAGAGCATTTACGCCTTGAACCCCGTGATTGGGCAAGGGGTTGTTGGTTGTGCTTGGTTCCCCTAACTGTAGAACTTCTGTCTTGATCAGATTCTGAACAAACTTTTTAAATGCTAAACAGTTCTCAATAGTATGGCCTGGGACATTAGCGTGGTATTCATAGTGTGCTTTAGGGTCATACCATGCCGGATAAGGGGGGTTGAAAGGGGTAACATGTTGAGGCTGAACTAAAAGAGCCTTGTACAGTTGTAAGTAGAGTTCTTTGTAAGAAATTGGTGGTGGTGTGAAAGATCTATTCTCGTTTTCCTTCCTGGGTCCCCGCTCTTCCATTCTATTTAAATTTCGAGGGTTTCCGACAAAAGCTTGAGGCTGAGATATGGTAAAGTTCTTAACAACCTCTAGGAATTTGTGGTGTTAACTTCATGTTCCTTCTTCTTGAATTGCTTACGCAATGGTTCCCCTCCGTCGATTCTCTCACTTTTGATGGCGGCTTTAATGCGCTCGCCAGTCATTACCATATTAGCAAAATTACTAATAGGGTTATTGACTAGACAGTCATAGAGCGTTCCTTTTAGTGTGTCAATAAACATTGGGGTAATCTCATTATCGCGAAGAGGGGGTTAGACTTGAGCCGCCACATCGCGCCACCTTTGGGCGTGCTCCCGAAGGCTCTCATTTCTCTTTTGTTCTACTCCTTACAATAGAAGTCGGTTGGGGACCATATTAGTTACGTGCTTATATTGATTAGTGAAAGGCTTAGCCAAATCCTTCTATGATTTAACCTGAGCTCGTGTAAGTAGATTTTACCATCTTGTGATGGATCCCACTAAAATATCTTAGAAATAGTGTATCAACAGCTTCTCATTATTGGTGTAGCCAGCCATGTTGCGGCAAAACATTGTTATATGAGCGGTTGGGCAAGTTGTCCCATCAAACTTCTCAAACTCTGGGATTTTAAACTTGTATGGGATCTCTACATCAGGGACCAAGCTGAGGTCCTTAGCGTTTAGACCATAAGAACCGTCCTCATCTTCCCTCACCTGAAATTTCTCTTCGAGGTCCTTTCTAGTCTCTTCTAACTACTTTAAGAATTCCTCCTTCACTTGGTTCAATTTTTCTAGTTCATCAAAGTCCGGGATACTATCTCCAATATGCTCAAAATTTACAAATGTCATGGCTGGCTGAGGTATAGCAGAGGCACCCGCCTAATGGGACGAGGATACCCCTTGTAGGGGGTTCGGTGTAGAATTAATGAAAAGGGGTTTTTAAAAATTGAAGAATATGAAGGGTCTCCTGGGTTCTGAGCAGGGTTCACAACGGTACTCTTCCCTCTTACTTCTTCCCCATGACTAATTTGCGGCATTTTAGATATTTCCATTATCATATCTTGCTGAGATTTGATGATGGTGTCTCTTAGTTCTTGTTGCATTAGCTCCAACTGGCCTCTAAGATCGGCTTTTAACTTAGCAAAGCTCTTTTCCATTTTCCTGGCTTGAAGACGTGTGCGGTATAGATGTGGAATGTTTGCAATTAACAGAATTAAAATACTCTGAAATAAGAAGTCTTTTAATTAATTTAGATAACGTAATAAAATGTGCAAATAAATGTGTTATGTATGAATGCAAAGAAAAACACTGATTCCAGCAAATATCATCATTAAACGACTGGCATCGATGAAAACATCATTTCATTACAATAATTCAAAGAAAATCTGTTATGCATATGGTTCTAAGCTAGCGCCTAAATCAACAATCTCCCACAAGACCTGAATAATCCTTTATCCTTCTTCATATTCATCGTCCACACATTCTTGGAGCTCAGCATCATCTTTCGCTAGGAACTGAACCTTTCGGGTGACCTCTTACATCTGGGTCATCAAACGTGCTAAATCTTGCTCTTGCCTCAAAATAGTAAAGGCAACAAACTAAAGTTGTTCCATCGTAGGCATTCGATGTACTTGAATTGCTCCCCTAAAGCTTGCCATTTGATCTTTGAGTTGTTGGACCTCGGTCTCTAATTCCTTGATCCAGTCCTTCAAAGCCCGGTTTTTCAAACTACTGGTTTCTAGCTTATGGGTGAAACCCTTATGCTTGAGAAGAGATTTCTCTAATTGTTTTATTTGAGCTTTCAATGCCTCGTTCCGACGTCATTCATTCTCAAGCTTCGTCGAATGAGAAGTCTTCAAGCTCTCCATCTTTTTTGTCATGGCAAGTACTTGGTCCTTATGCTCATAATACTTCTTCTTATAAGCCTCGATTCTTGCCTTCTCCTCCTTGAGTCTAAGCTCTAACCCTTCGCTTGGCCTGTCAGTTGCGACCCTTTTACTCTTGTTTAGCCTTTGCAACTTTTGAATTTCTTCCTTTTCTAACTTGAGCTCAAGTTCTAACTTACTGTTCCGTTGTTGCAAAGCCTTGATATCTCCTTCGAGTTTTGACTTGTCTAAATCGAAGTTGAACCTATCTTGACCGACTTTTGCTTCTAGCTGAATAAACTTCTTTTGCTCCTCTTCAAGCTGCTTTCTCATCAAGTCAACTTTAGTGGGAAGCATAGCCACCTTTCTTGAACAGACCTCATACCATCAGGATTCAATTGAGGAATATTTTCATTGACGCGATTGAACCGCCACACTTCATATTCAGGAGTCATCATGTACGAAGCACTCAAAACCCTGGCTCGTCTAGTATTGTTCCATGTAGAAGAAGCATTGTGCACCTTCTCTTTGTAGCCTTTCTCGGTCGCGTAGTCTATGTTGAACTCATTTAGTCTGTTCGTGGCTGGTATTAACTGTTTGGAGCCATACTGCCTCAAAACCAAAAGGGGTACGTAAGCCGTATGCCCGCAAAGGCTAAGTAACGATACCCATAGATGCCCCCCACATCGATAAAAAATATTTCTCGTGCGTAACCATGGAGCTTTCCAAACTATATCTTCATCTTTTAGATTTTGTAAGAAGTGTAACCCCATTGACCCGGCCTAGCCGCCAGACCGAACCGAGAAAGTTACATTAGGTTTGCCGAAGCAAACCAGAGAGATACAACGAAACCCGGTCTATTTTTTCTTTTATCTTATCTAGATGCCAATTATTAACCCTACATGTTCATGCAGGCTTCATATGTAACCCCTTCTCAATCGGGCATCAATTTGACATCCAATTGGTCACATTTGCAATTCAGGGACCAAATTGCAAATACAAAAAATGACAAAATTAAAACTCACTTTTAAGTTACCAACTTTTAATTAGTCAGGTTCTGGACATTCATCCCAAATTTCAACTCAAACCGATCATTCAATCGCATACAATTGCATTGTCAAGATTCAAGGACTAAGATGCAAAGAAAACAAAACTACCGAACTGACATTAACAGAAATCGGCCACGCGTATCGGTATAGGTGTTACGGTATGGATACGCATAAAGACGCACCATATCAGTACACCATGGCCAGTACCGATACGAAATAACGAACTTACCTAACTTTTGAATCGTTTAACATCCGTACCGGTACGCTTACGTGGGTATCGATACACGAGTTTGGGTTGAAAAAGTTGAATTCCAGAGGCTAAAACGTGTACTGATACTCCGTTTTCTGTATCGGTACGCCAAAACAAAATTGGCTAGGCGTACCGGTACTCCATTACACGTACCGATCCCTCAAGCCAGAATATGCCCAGTCGTACCGATACGGTCCCCCGCGTATCGATACGCCTGGACCTGTAATGTCACAACTTGCTAATTTTCAACCCAAAAACATCCTCAAACCGTTCCAACATGCTTAAAACATAAATCCAACATACAAGGCATACCACAAGCATCCAAACTACACAACTTAGCATCCCTACATAGCATCTTTGCATCAAAAGAAATTCTATAGGCATGCTTCCTAGTTTCCATCCAAGTAACATAGCAAAAAGGTAAACCAGCATCAGAAAAATCCTTAAAGGCCATTTACAACCCAAGAGCAACCAAAAGAACATACTCAAACAGGGAGTTCAACATAACATCTCCTAAAACACAACAAGTACCCATTGCCCTTATTCATTATAGTCTAGCTTCTAACATACTTCGGAAACAAGTCTTGCCAAGATCCCCTTGCTTTTTGCTGCCTTCTAGGACCTCAATTATCTGCATTGATGGACAATGAGAGCGTAAGCACATTAGGCTTAGTGAGGAAAGCTCAGAACAAAACACCATCAATGCATTTAAAACCTTATACACAACATCGTCGTCTTTTAAAACATCATGTCTCTTTTAAAATGTGCACTTTACAACAATAAAACCAGCTTATCAAGCCATATGCTACATGTATAATTAATTAATAGCAAATCACATTGCTAACCCTCCACTTAAGCCTTCCCATGCATTACTACCAAATGCAACCACATTATACAACATAAACATTTCAATTATACATTAACAATTATATTGGCTTTCAAGTGATAATTAGCAAGACCAATAACAAAAGAGTTCATCGGATACATGGATTCAACAAGTGTTAACCCAACACTTCAAGCCATCTCAACCGGAATAGCGATACAATCACAATCGTGGTACAATAACAACCGGGTACAATCTCAACCTATAGGGATTCCAATCCCTTTCATCGGTTAGATGCTTAACCCACTAACAGAAGTATTCGGTACCGTTAAACCCCTCTATAGTTAGGGTACTTGGATGGAGAATTCGGTACACAATATAAACCCCTCAACATCCAAGGCGACTTATTTACAGTGCACTCAATCCTATGGTCGGCCAACTATATCCGATAACAATTTTAAACCACATCACTTGCCAATATAATTAACCATTTCCATTTACCTCACTGTTTTAACAAGCATTCACCAAACCATTTTTCCAAAGCAACATCACATGCTTTAAATACAAGTATAAACCACATACTTACAAGGATCACTTACCATGTGCATCCTTCAACATTTTATTCTTAAAAACAATATCATGCTTAAATAGTAGGTAACATGTAAATTAAAACAAGTGCATAAAACCATTTCAAACTAGCACGACTGAGAGAGTAAAACTACTTTATACTTACTTCTGAGTCTAGGTAAGCGCTTCAAGCTCTACCTTAACTCCCAAAACTTTGTTCCAAACATCAAAACGCTTTAAACCACGTTTTCAATCACTGTTATGCGAAACTTCGATTCGCCGATGCGAAATCAAGCATCTGAAGCCTCCTACGCTTCTCTAATCACTTCCTGATCAACCTCCCCTATTTTACCATAAAAAAGAGGATTAATGCATCATAATGCATTCTAAACATAGCAACCACAATCCTTCTCAGATTTCCACAAAACCTTCACAATTAACCCTCCACAACAACCGAAAACATAACCAAACACTTTGATTCACAACCCGGTCAACATCTATCAACCTAGAATCATTCTCCACTTCAAAACACATCTAAAAACATATCCAAAACAACCTACCACCTCCAGCAACCTTAGATCCACAAAAACACCATAAAACCACAAAACTAGCAACCTAAACAAATAGAGACTCTTAAGTTTCGGGATTCCATTGATAGAAATCACTTATCAACATTATTAAACATCCAAAATGTAAATCAAATCGCCATTACTTACTAGAAATCAGAGCAGTTCGCGAATCAACTCATTTTCCCCAAAGAACTCAATTAAACATTAAAAAATCATCAAAATCAGATTAGAAACACAAAAACAATGATCAAATGCTTGGGAATTTCAGTAAAGAACCATGCAATAGAGGAGATCTCGGACCTTACCCCTATTTTGAAGTTTCTCCCTCAATTGATTTGTGAAAAACTAAGAAAACACAAGATTATTATAAGATTTTGTGTAAACAATCTTTATAAAACAATAAAATCAAGTTAGAAACCATCTCACCTCTGAAAATTGATGAAATTTGAGTGTTTGGCTGAGGAGAGAATGGAGAGAAAAAGTTGAGAGAAAATGACGTTATTTTTGTTTTAGAAAAGATAACCAACTTTTTAACAAAATCCTCTTTAATTACTAATTAAAACACATGTTAAAATCAGTTAAATTAAGGGAGAAATCATTAGAAAACCAATTGGTAAAATAGCTCCTTAAAGATTCTAAGTATTTGACCCTTTTCATTTTAGTCACTAGAAAATCATAATTTTCAAAACTTTCATTTTGGTCACTAACCAAAATGTCCATCTTCCAAAATTCATTTTTCAAAATTCATTCCACCATTATTAAATAAATAATCAATAATGATTTTAAAGCATTTTCCATAATTTTTCCCACACCAAAAATATATGATCCTGAAACCGAGTCGAATCTCTACTCTGGTCTACTAGACCCTCTAATAACCCATTAAACCACTAAGACCTAAAACCGGGGCGTTACAAGACATCTAGCCATACCTCTTTAGATTTTTCCATCAGCCAATATCCCTTTCATAAGAACTCTTCTAGCGGCGAGAATTTGCCATCGAAGAGAGGCCTTAAAAAGTAGACGTCAAACCATAGGTGACTGTAAAACCAGACTGTTAGAAGCTGAGGGCATCCTAGGAAACGACCTCTATCATATATTTTTACAAAACCTTAGAGACTAGAATGTTTCGGCCAAGATAACAGGCACCGAGTTGGTCTTCCCTTCTAAGAAATCGAACAAGTCTAACACTGATGGATGGATGAGTCTCAATGCCTTCGGAAACAGAACTAATCCATAAATCAACAATGCAAAGAGGTCTTGCTGGACTCGACCCACTGGATGAACTGAAGCTAAAGCCAAGATCCATTTCCACTATAGATATTCCTTTTTGTTCCAAGTAGTAACTTGATCTTCAACCCAAGATGGTAAAGTTCCTAAAAATCTTCCTAACTTGGCCCGAAAGGACTTGTTTTTTGATGGTTTGGAGTAGACTCGATTCTCATCAATCTTTTTACAGTTCACGAGGGCTAGATACTCCTCGATTGTTGGAGTTAAATCAATGTTGGCAATTGTAAAACAACTGTAAGCCGGATTCCAGAATCTCACCAAGGCTTGGAGGAGTGATTGATCAACTGGGACATCTAACAAGTGTGATATTTCGCTGTATTTGCTTTTGAAAGCACTTTTTGCTTCATAATCCCAACTGTGCCATACTGGTCTCAACCCTGGCACATCATTGTATTCTGTGTTCATGAAAGTTTCGGCTGCCATCACTGACCTATACCCGGTAGAAATATTGTATCCATCGTTAAGCTGTTCACCTTCTGACCATGTTTGTACCTCGAAATTCTTTTCATCAGTGCTACGAATCACGTCTCCCATCGATCAAGTCTTTAACTTCAAACTATTTTTGAATTAGTGTTTTCTTCATGATATGATAAAATATGCAAAACAAAATATAAGGGGAATGGATAAAAACAAAAAGAAACTTGTTAGTAAAGAAATAAACAAATAACGAATTTGAAATTGCAAAAACATAAATTAAGGAGCAAGCAAAAAGACACGAAAAAGAAAACCCTAACCACATGAATTCTAGTTTACTATGGCTATCCGAATGGCTCTAATCGGGGTGGCATTCTTAGATTATCACACATGGGTTTGGTTCTAAAAGTGATACCCGAACCTATCTTGTCACCTACTAAGATGAAAAGAACCCCAATTCTGGCCCATTACAGGCTGGCAAATTGGATTCGGTTTGAGGGAATGCACGACCTGGTGACGTGGAGGGCTGCTCACATGTCAAAAGGCATGGACTCCGGAAGTGAATTACTGACCCATGGAGGGTTACTCACGTGGGTATGTGGTGTTTCACTCCTACTCAAGGGACAAAGCTCGGGTATAGAGCTTGATGATCATGATACAACACATGTCGGTGATTCCTTAGAAATTAAATGAACAATTAATTCAAAGCCGCCAATTATCGAATCCCGTGTAATTAAAGTTATATCTTCAAGAATGAACAAATTGATTAAAGTCGATTTAAATTTCAAAATTTCCATCATTAAAAGCAACATAAATTTTATTGGCTTAACTCTCCTTTTGTTTTGTAAAAACAAAAACGGTCCCCAGCGGAGTAGCCAGCTGTAGCGACCTTTTTTTATGAAAATTCAAAAATTTAAAGTTTCGAATGAGATCGCTAAAAAGGAATAATAGGTTTCCTTTTGTCTTTTTTGTAAAATATTTGAAAAATGGGAAATTTTTTAAAAATTCGTGTTTTAGAAAACAAAAAGACTTGGAGTCGCCACCGGCCACTAAGGTAGGCCAGACATCATAAAACCAGAGATTTATTCGAAAAGCAGGTTCGAGAGTTGGTTATGCTTGGGGAAGGATTAGCACCCCCATCGCGCCCGGAAATTGGTACCAAAATATGCGTTGCTTTTAATTGATGGAAATTATCGAAATTTAAATTAACTTTAATTAAATAGTTTGTAAATGAATTTAAACTTTAATTAGACGGGCTTGGTCAAATTGGTGAATTCGGATTAATTAAGAATTTAATTAAAAAGGGTGACGATTCCTCGGACCATAGATTAAATCGACATCGAATAAGCCCGACGCCGTGTTAATTTATGGTTCGAACTTCGTTCATCACCTTTATGCATGATGCAAGCAATTAAGAACGATGTTATGACTTGATAAAATTTTATCTCAATTTACCTTTAGACAGAAAGAATTAATTCGAATATTTGGTCAACATCCATTGAGCCAGGATTGTTACGACACAAATATCGGAATTAATAAATACCTCCGTTTTATAATTTAAAATAATTAATTAAAACATGTCCAATTAAAAAAATTAAAGTCACATGAATGGCAGTTAAAATGCATGACAAGAAAGAACTTGGAATTAAAGCTCTAGCCCACTTAAAGTCCTAACCTAAAAGGCCCAAATTATGAAAGTTTAATTAGTGATCAACTATTTAACTAGGTTAGTCTAATATTAACTCTAAATTAATTTAATCTTAGAACTAAAAAATCTAATATTTATTAATTATCTTGGACCACAATGATTAATTTGATTAATTTTAAACTAGGATCCCAATGAGCTAAGGATTCTATTTAAAATTAATCGACTTAATTAATTATGATTTAAATTACGTGATCTATGTGAAATACCAATTTTATCCCTAAAAATAATTAAGAATTGTTCAACCAATTTAATGCATTTAACATTTACCCCAATAAGCCAAGGGCAAAATTAAATGGATTAAATTGATTCGAACCTATGATCTAACTAAGGCTCTGAAACTAACCCTAAATCTAACCTAATTAATTTAAATTATGCCCCAATAAAACAAGCATATAATTTAAATTAAATCGTAAAACCTAAGCTAACCCTAAAGATCTATCCTAATAAATAAAATAAATGGCATAAATTAAAAAACTTAAATAAACATGCAATGCAAGGTTAAATTAGAACAAAAATAAAATCTGAGGGACTTAGAAAATAATTTAAAATACCGGAAGGGATCAAAAGTGGAATTTTAAAAAATGAAAGGGGTTAAATTAAAAAGGTTTAAAAAACAGGGACTTATTGGGCTATTAAACCTTTTTAAAAAAACAAATTAAATTTAAAAAAGACTAAATTAAATGCGGGCAAAAGTTAGAAGGACCCTGCGTGTAATTTTAAAAGGCAGAAAGGTTTTAAAAAGACTTTAAAAACGCAAAAGGACTTTAATGGGATAAAACCATTTTTAAATATCAAACCTGTCTTAATTTAGGACGAGATTGCAAGTTTTTAAAAAAGTTCCATGGACCTACTATGTAATTTGAAAAGACGGAAACCCTTCCGCGTGTAATTACCACGACGTGGAAGGGTTTAAGTGGTTATAAACCCATTAAAAAATGAAGGCTGGTATAAACAAACTATTTTGGGCAACAAAAACTTCCTAAATCATTTATAAAAAAGAAACCATTTTCGGAAACCCTAAAATCCTCTGAACCAAAGGAGGAACACCGCCATGGTGTTCATCCTAGCCACCGCAAAACCCAAAAACTGACCACCCCTCCTCCGTGTCGACCACCAAAACACTCATTCGGCCGCCGTACGCCGGCGACGGGAAACCCAAAAGCCATCTCTAAAAGACCCCTCTTTTTAAATCGATCCCAACCACAGTCTTAAAAACTTAAAAAAACTTTCCCTTTCCTAGACCTGAAAAGAAGAATTAAAAAAAACCTTTTTATTTTTACTTTTACAAAAAAGACGGGCTACTCAAAAAGAGCCTTCACCGGTGGTCGAGAAAGCTGAACGACACCATCTCGGTTCACTCCTAAAGGAACGAAGGCCACAGGTTTGTTACCGGAGAACCCTGCGGCGGCCAAAAACAGAAGGGTAAGGTTCAAATCCTAGATCCATGTGTTTTTTTTTATTTTTGTATGCATGCAAAACGGAAAAGAAATCAATACCTCTAAAGGCTCTTATCTTTTTATTCCTTCTCAAACTGTGTTACAATGTTTTTCTGCCCGGTTTTTATAACCGAAATGGTTTACTTGTGAGAAACATAAAAATAAATTGTTATATTTGATTCTGAAATCTGCCGATATTTTGTTTGATCTTTGCTTGTTATGGTTTGATTTGCTTTCTATGTTCTTACTAATGCTTCCCTGTTTTTGGTTGTATGGTGATGTGGCCGTTCGGTGAGGAGGAGAGGACCTTGGAGAGAGAGGTGAAAAGGCTGGTTGCAGTAGAGGAAGGGTCAGGAGTAGTCCAGGCGTCAGGCGCGTGGAGATCTGAAGGGCCATGCGTGCAACGCACGCGTGCGTGAAGGAGCGGGGGCACGTGTCAGTTCTGGAAGGTTCCCAGCATCAAACCTAGGCCGTTAGACCTTTAACGGCTGGGAGCCGGCGACACTGACAAAGGGGATGGTGTTAGGGTTTTTATCTGATTAGGGTATTTGGGCTCCAAAATGGGCCGATGTAATTAATTTTTTTTAGGTTTTATTTTTTGTAAATGGACCGTAAATTAAAACTTTGGCTTATTTATTATATTTACTTAATTTGTTTTATTTTTTGGTTTAATCCAATAGTATTATAATATAATAATATATTATAATAATAATATAATAACCTGATATATTACGACTTAAAATAAATACCCACAATAATAGATTTTTTATTGTGTTTTTCTTTTCAAATTAAAATAACACAAGACATAAAACAAAACTAAGACTCATAAGTATAGCAAATATATTAACTAGTAATACTAATAAGTAAATCCTAAAGCCATGTTAAAACAAAAATGTAAAAGCGGGTTGAACCCCGGATAAAATTAGTGATTACAGATGCTAGCAAAACTTTGACTTCTTCATCAAACAATTGGATTAAAAAGTATTCTCATCGGTTCTGACTTGGACTCTCAAGTGCAAAAGATCTCGCTACTTTGTAAATAGAGTGGCCTCTATTCCTTCAAGAGACACCTTGTCTTCTCGTATCACGAAAATGCCCATTCATGCTTGGGATTTGTCACTCATTGTCAACCCAAGATGATCATTTGCATCAAAAGCCTTACGGTTTGTGTAGCGATGTCCCTTTTTACGCTAAAAAAGTATTTTCGAAGTATTTGTTGTCTTTCAGATATAAAATTTTTTATTTCGTGGGGTTTTAAAAAACCGTGTTTTATTTAGAAATTGGAGTCGCCACCGGCCACTTAGGTAGGCCGGACACCATAAACCAGAGATTTGAAAACTGTTGGGTTCGGGAGTCGGTTACGGATGGGGAAGGATTAGCACCCCCACACCGCCCAAAATTGGTACTTTAATAATTACCGCTTTATTAATATTAGACTTTCCGGGTTAAAGTGACGATTAATTTAAAATTTGGTTATAAGTGCGAGTAGATTTTAAAAGCCCTGTTATCCGAGAGTAAACGCCCAACCACCATCACTATGTCTGATACTGGCCCCGTTTACGCTCGGATAAAAGGGTACCGCATTGACAATTTATATATCTCGATATGCAATCTTAGTGAGCAAAATATAAAATATGGCAAATAATTTAAATACAATACAAATAAATATTAACATAATAAAATACTAATCTAACATAAATAAAATACTAATCTAAAACATACATACATAAATATTAATCTAACTCATAAATAAAAACAAATTTAACATAAATAAAATGCTAACATTCATAAATATTAATCTAACACATAAATAAAAACAAAATTAACATAAATAAAATATTAATATAAAACATAAATTTAAAACATAATAAATACTAATCTAAAACATAAATAAACATACAAACTAAAAAACACAATTTTAAATTAACTACTACTTTATTAAATCATAAAAAATACAACACAAATAAAAAGGTAAGAAAATATACCTAACTAAGAGCTCGAATGACGAACCCCGACTGAACCCCACCGAGATCTACCACGACCTCTCCAAAAATATTAACTAGATCAGACCTAAAATAGGACCCCAATCGAACCGGTTAGGATCGAGGGCACTTCCCCGGTCCTTGGCAGCCCGAGAGCATGGCTCTCTTAATGGCACCACTGCCGGCTCATAAAAATTGTGTGTAATTGCCCCCCCAATGCCTCATATTTATAGGTAATTGGGGGGCTTATAGGGGTGACGTGGAGCCCCCACATCCATGCAATTTCCTTTTTGCTTTTAATTTAATTTAATTTTTTTACTTTTTTATATTATATTATTATTATTTTTTGATTTTTCATTAATTTTATATTAATAATATTACTATTAAAATAATACTAATAACACTAAAGCCCGGTCAAAATAAGTGATTATAGTTGCCCCTCTTTGCTTGTTCTTGTGAAATGAGAATAAAGCAAAGATCAAAAGCACTCATTTTGACCTACTTCCTTGTATTTGGCTTTGGAATCACGTGTTCTTCTGGAACTCTCCGCTCTTCCTTAGCTGAATCTTCATGCTCGTAAGTTCTTCCTATATAGAACTTCTTCACCTTCTGATCTTGGAACTATAGGTCCTCCCTATATAGAACCTTTCATTCTGAAGTCTTGAGTTACGAGTCCCTCCTATATAGAACTTTTCACTATGAGACGGTAAAGCTTGGAGTCCTTCCTATATAGAACTCTTCACCTTCAACGCTGGTTTCTCCTATATAAAACCTTCTGTGTCACAGGCGGATTCTTTCGACTGGGAGTTCTTCTTATATAGAATTGTTAGTCTTCAAACCCTGGAGTCGCAAGTCCTTCCTATATAGAACTCTTAGCTTCTGAAATCTCAGAGTTACAGGTTCTTCCTATATAGAACCTTTCACTCTAAGACAGTAAAGCTCGGATCCCTTCCTATATAGGACTCTCCGCATCCAACACAACATGTTTTTTCCCTATATAAAACCTTCTGTGTCATGGGTGAATTCCTTCGGCTGGGAGTTCTTCCTATATAGAACTGCTAGTCTTCACCCTGGAGCCGCAAACCTTTCCTATATAAAACTTTCAGCTCCTGAAGCCTCGGAGCGGCAGATTCTTCCTATATAGAACACCTCGTGGGCACTTAAAAATGTAGGTCTTTCCTATATAGAACCTTTATCTTCACATTTGAGATTTACGCCAAAAAGGCTGCCGATCTTTCTGGACTCACGCTACTATGGCTGCCGATCATTCTGGAGTCACGCTACTAAGGCTGTCGATCTCTCTGGACTCACGCTACTAAGGTTGCCGATCTTTCTAGACTCACGCTACTGAGGCTGCCGAACTTTCTGCCTTTACGCTACTGAGGCTGCCGAACTTTCTCCAAATTTGGGGATTCACACCGATAATGGCTACCAATCTTTTTGAAAATTTGGGGATTCACACCGAAAATGGCTACCGATCTTTCTGGACTCACGCTACTATAGTTGCCGAACTTTCTTCAAATTTGGGGATTCACGCCGAAAATGGCTACCTATCTTTATGAAAATTTGGGGATTCAGGCCGAAAATGGCTATTGATATTTCTGGACTCACGCTAGTATAGCTGCCGAACTTTCTTCAAATTTGGGGATTCACGCCAAAAATGGCCACCTATCTTTTTGGACTCACGCTACTATAGCTGCCAAAATTTTCTTCAATTTTGGGGATTCACACTGGCAATGGCTACCGATCTTTCTTAAAATTTAGGGATTCATGCTGAAAATGGCTACAAATCTTTCTAAAAATTTGGGGATTCACGCCGAAAATGGCTATCGAACTTTCTAAAAATTTAGGGATTCACGCTGAAAATGGCTACCGATCTTTCTGGACTCACGCTACTATAGCTGCCGAACTTTCTTTAAATTTGGGGATTCACGCAAAAATGGCTACCGATCTTTATGGACTCACGCTGCTAAGGCTACCGAAATCTTTCTTCAATTTGGGGATTCACGCCAAAAATGGCTACCGATCTTTCTTCAAATTTGGGGATTCACGCTGAAAATGGCTACCGAACTTTTTTCAAATTTGGGGATTCACACCGAAAATGTCTACAAAACTTTCTGGACTCACGCTACTAAGGCTGCCAAAATCTTTCTTCAATTTGGGGATTTACGCCGAAAATGGATACCGATCTTTCTGGACTCATGCTGCTAAGGTTGCCAAAATCTTTCTTCAATTTGGGGATTCAGCCGAAAATGGCTACCGATCTTTCTGGACTCATGCTACTATGGCTGCCAAAATCTTTCTCAATTTGGGGATTCACGCCAAAAATGGCTACCGATCTTTCTTCAAATTTGGGGATTCACGCCGAAAATGGCTACCGAACTTTTTGGACTCACGCTACTAAGGCTGCCGATTTTTTTTCAATTTAGGGATTCACGCCGAAAATGGCTACCGATCTTTCTAGACTCACGCTACTGAGACTGCCGAAATTTTTCTTCAAATTTGGGGATTCACGCCAAAAATGGCTATCGATCTTTCTTGAATCACGCTGCTAAGGCTGCCGAACTTTCTTCAAATTTGGGGACTCACACCAAAAATGGCTGCCAAACTTTCTGGACTCACGCTACTAAGGCTGCCGATCTTTTCTTTCTTTAGTAAATTCTTTGACAATTCTTCAAATACCTGTCTAAAAACAAGCAAAAATTGACATGCCTCTATCTATACGATGCATGCAATGTAATGCTTTCTTTCTCTATTCTCTTTTTCTTTTCTTTTTTTTCTTTTTTCCTTCAATTTCTTCTTATTTTTTTCTTTTTTTTCTTTTCTTTTTTTCTCTTTTTCTGTTCTAAAGTCTTACACCCTGAAAGGTCAGTCCTCAGATTTCTCCATCTCTTTTCTTTTTCACTGTATGCTCTTAAATCCTCATTTGATCAATCACTTCGAATCTAGATTGACATTCTTTCAAACCTTTTGTGCGGAAGGCTTTCTTGTCTTCAGGGTTATCACTCGTCTTCATAAATGGTCTTCTAGTTCTTATATTATTCTTATAAGAACCCTTGTCATCTTCTTCGCTTGGCGTTGCCCCATTCAACCACGGGCTCCACTGCTTTGAATTTTTTGACCCATCATACAGAGCCTTGATCTATTTCTAGTCACCAGGGTGAGCCAAATAGCTTCCATCCCCTGAGCTCATCCTTGATCTTCTCGTAGCATTTCGACGGGAACTAACTCTCGGTCCCTATGCTTTAAATCTCATCATCATTCATTTTTAAAGAAATGCAAAAGGCAATTTACTTGTGTATATTTCAAAAAAATAATGATTGTTTGAAAAGATAATAGTCATTTTGAAAATCACAACTTGGAGGGGATACCAAACATTTTGAAAGCATTGTTTGGAACAAATGGTAAACATCTTTTTTTCTTTTCTTTTTTTTAAGGACCAAACATTTTAAAAAATTAATGTTTGGAGAATGGTAAACAAAATTCGAAGTATATTGCCAAACATTTTAAAAACTAATGTTTGGGGGAAATGGTAAACATCAAAACTTTGGGAGAAAATGTCAAACCTTTTAAAACATGTTTTCCCCTAAAATATCAAACACCATAGCACATCTGCTTCAAATTGCCAGAGATCAATTCTAATGAAGCGCATATTTAGAAGATCTTGACCATTGTGGAGATATATGCAAATGTATAGTTTCTTCTGGTCTAATAAGCTTTTGAGAGGAACAACCCTACCTAGTTTCTACCCCGTTTAAGGTGGCTCTCTTAATCTCACTATCTCACCATGCCACATCCTTCCCTCTTTTGGGTGTCGATCAAGCACTTCGAAGTTTGACGTTCCTTGAAGCAAAGTTAACCCTTATAGGCGGAATGAAATCTAAAGACATTCTCATTCAACTTAGATATCTATGGATGATCAGAATGGTCTTTGGGGGCTTGTAATGTAGACCTTTGGTTTATGGTTAAGTGAAACAGTATTTCTGTACTTGTGTAACTTGGATATGCCCATTATCCCTTCCCTTTTTTGGATCACTCTAGACTGTCCGTTTTTGGTTTTCACCCTAGAGTTTATTTCCTTTCTTTTTTACTGTAGGCTGCCTTGCATTCTGGCTATGTACTGATGTTCGTTTTCTATTTAAGAATGTTTGATCCTCCAAAACTCCTCAAAACTGAGATTTCTTGAATGAAGGACTACGAATACATTTCTGGGAATTCTTGTGATTGGCACGCCCAGATGAAATGTTATTCTTTCTTTCTTCTTTTCTCTTTTTTTTCTTTTCTTCTTTTTCACTTTTTCTTTTGGATCGCTCTAGACTGCCCATTTTTGGGTTTTCACCTTAGAGGTCACTTCCTTTTTCTGTACCTTCAGATCAGTGTATTTTGGTTGGATATTGATGCCAGCATGCTCAGGCAGACTACTCTTTTTCTTCATTTTCAGGATCACTCTAGACTGTCCATTTTTGGGTTTTCAGCCTAGAGGTCATTTTCTTTTTCGAAATTGGCAATCTTCGGGCCGACTTGTCTTGACTTGGCTTCAATTCGAGCTTCTATACTAATTTTCAAAACTAATATTTACTTGAAATGTGGATTCCTTGTGTCTCTTGCTCATAGTTGAAGTCTCGTTCTTGTATTGCTTGATCTGTATGTGAAGCATATACAGTATTCTTTCTTTTTCTTTTTTCCCTTTTTCTTTTTTTTTTCTCTTTTTTTCTCTCTCTCTCTCTTTTTTCTTCTTTTCTATTTCATTTTTTTCTTTTCTTCTCTTTTTTTCGTTTTGTTTTCTTTTTTTTTGTTTTTTTAGACTGCCCATTTTGGGTTTTTAGCATTGAATCTCTTTCTTCTTATTCGAGTCTATAAATGTATCCTCGAATCAACACATATCTATACTGAGTATTGATGCTATCTTCCGTTCGAAGTTAATTGCCTCTCTGTAGCTCTTCTAATATTTACTCGATCTGGATTGCTTTGGCCTTCTGATTGCCATTTCTCTTCTTTTCTTTGGTTTTTCGTTTGGACATATCCTTGTTTTCAACCACTTTCTTCTGATGATTTTCTGATCTTCGTATCCAATCTGTCCGGTCTCGTCTCTGTCTTCTGGCAAAGTAAAAGAATACCATTCATCGTCACATTCACAAATGTCCTGAGAAAGCCTTCAGGGGGTAGAGGTTTAGGGTCAACTCTCGTTTCAAGGATCTTAAACGATAAGTGCCTGAGAAGATAAATTCCTAAAATGGGAACTGCCCATTGTCTAAACACTCGCTTTGTTCCTTTGTTGGCCTAAGTAAACTAGCAGATACTCACATTTACAGTATCCCCACAACATTCAATCTCTTCTAAATATATGCAACTTAGAGTTGATCTTTGGATCTGAAGCAAATGTACTATTGCATTCAAAATTCGAGGACCTGGTATAGAAATGATATATACATATGTCCATTCAAAAATGCGTGTATATGCATATGAAAGAAAAAAAACTACCCCAGAAAAATAAAATGTTTAAAGAATCAAAAAATGTAAAAATGCTTTCTAAATAGAAATGTGATTTGTTATTCTGACAAACGATGAGATTTTTATGTTGAGAATTTCTTTGTGAAATAATGAGAAAACCGTAGGGACCTTTGGACTATCTCTAGGGTACTAACTCATTCCGGCCCTTTCAAGGTAGTGTAGGCTTGTATCTTCTCTTGTTTTTCCACCGCTGGATCAACTTTCTCATCATTACTCCCTCGTCAACCAGCTTCTTGATTTTTTCTATTAACGACCCCAAATTTCTTAGTGTCATGCCTCAGCACCTCAATGTAGAACTCACATATACTGTATGGATCAAAGCTGTAAGCAGATGAGCTGGGCGTAATCTTTATCGGCCTTGAGGTAAGGTACTAACCTTTGACCAGATGAGGCCATACGTCCGAGATGGAATACTCCGAATATTTCTAAATATGTACTTGTTCGAGGAATTTTTCTTGGTGATTCGGAGAAATTTGCATGTCTTCTTCTTTTACGGCCACGAGAACCTTGAAAGTGGTACCCATTTATCTCTTTCTTTCCTTTTGCTCCTAGGCATGTCTGGTTCATTGAATTAAGACTCAATTTCCCGAGCATCATATGGAATATGGCTTGAGACATGGAAGTCACTTTCCTCTTCAGCAATGAGAGGCTGCACTTGGGCGGCTAACCTCCGCCATCTCAAAGCACATTCCTTGAAACTCTCATCAGGTTTCATCCTCGTACCCTGGAGATACTGACGACTTGGTGCTAGGTCTAGAGCATATCTGTATTGCCCATAAAGACGTCGGTTAAGTCTCTGCATGACTACACTTGGTCTCTACTCAAACTGTTGTACCATATCACGGTAGGTCCTGCTAGACTGTCGTGGAAGTAGTGGATCGGCAATTTTCCATTCTCGATGTAGCCCTCTATCTTTCTGCAGGACGTGGTCAGGTGAATCTTGGGGTAGCTAATTCTGTCATACTACATAAATCTTAGAATCTTAAAATCCGGTGGAATGACCAAATTAGGGCTTTCTTGTGTCGAATGCATCAATCTTCTTCTTTTTCCTTTTCTTCTTTTTTCATCCTTTCCTTTTTTTCTCTCGAGCCCATCTTCTGACTGCTCGAATCTTGATTTTTGAGTGTGTTCATTTCTTTTACTTGGCAATGATAATGCTATGTAAAATTTTATGCAAGGTAATGATAATGTTATGAAAAATATGCCATGACTGTACAATGTGATGCAATGCAAGGTATGAATGCAAATGTGGTGTTGATTCTCGAACAGCCCTTAAAAGACTTTCGCTTAATAGAAAATGTCTGGTTGCAAAAAAACTAATAATGAATTACATGTGACAGCTAGCTTCCTTTTGGAGATCTTGACTTCGGGAAGCAAAGCTCGTGCTCCACGTCCCGACGTCGTCTTCAGGATGACGGGTGACCTCGTCTTCTCTTCTTATGCTACTCCATAAACTTGTGTCGTCGTGGTCTTATTTTTGTGGCTTCTAAAAAGGACATCAACAAGTGCATGCATAATGCAGACAAGATCTTTTCTTCTGTAGATTTGGGTGCAAATGAATAATACGTCTAAACAGGGATGGATTCTATCGATCCTAGGGGAGTACTTTAAAACTTTTTGGGGTTTAAATTAAAATTTTCAAGGATCATTTGGTTTAAAAATCTCCCCCCTTTTTATTATCCAAAAGTGTTTACTTACTTAAAAAATAAAACTCTTAGGTTTCTTTTTTTTATTATTATTATTCTGAAAGTTTTAGGAGGAAAAAGATTCAAAGAAAAATAATAATATTTTCAATTTTTTTAGGAGTTAAATTAAAATCTTTGAGATTTTTACAAAAGGGTTAAATGTGAAGATTTAAAATTGGGGTTATGTGGCCCTAACTGAATCTTCTGCGTCGCACGTGCCTTACTATCGTACCGTCTTCTTTCTCGATTGGTCTTTGTTCGGCCTAACTTGATACTGTAATATTATCGTTTCCGGCAAAGCAGACTTTTTCTATTTTGAAAGCCTTTTAATTAACTGTTCTTGAATCAACACCATGATATGCAACATGAATGCAAATAAGAGCGTTGGTTCTGCTGGTAATCACCCTTTTGAACGACTTTCATGGGAACTTCTACACATTACAAAAGGAGTCCCTATTACAAAAAGTCTTAATTACAAAACAAACTTCTACACATAAGCCCTAGCTCTACCTCTACCTCCTAGCTCCTCGATAGCTCTGAGCAACTTGATAAACCTTGGTGCTTCTTCCATGTCCGGGGTTACGAAAGGTCGGAGAGTCGCGGCTTCGGTAGCTAAGTCATTCACACGCCTTGCAACTCGTTGCATGTCCACCATCAGGGTCTCGTGTGTATACTTTGGCACTACACGCTTGCTCAGCAAATTGTTACCTCGAATCTGTTGATTAATCTCTAACCGATGTCGCACGACTGGATCGATGTCGTCCTTCCTAAGACATATTTTTTCCATGATGAAAGATTTTCTAATCGGGCAAACCACTTGAATCAATGGCTCTATGTAATGTGGATGCAATGATAATGCAACAAAAGTATGTGTAAAATAAAAAATAAAAATAAAACAAAAAAAGAAATAAGTTAGTACCGGATAAAAATAATAAATACATAAATAAAAGGACAAATTAAATAAGGTAAGCAAACAAAACAACCCTATTTATCTCGTCTAAAACACTTAAGGTTATCCGCATGGCTCTAAAGGGGTGGGTTTCTATATGTTCTCTACATGCAGTGTTGGTGCTAGGAGGTACCCGAATTGTCCTTGTTGTCCTCTACTAAGAGTAGCAAGGCCCCCGATCATCACCCATTATAGGCTCTTTTCAACTGGGTTCAATTCAGGGGGACCAATTCGCTTATGCCTGCACGAAGGAATGATATCCTTACGAAAGCATAAGGTACTCGAGCCCCGAAGGTACTTGCTAGGCCTACACGGGAGAACGATATCTCCACGAAAGCATTAGCATTTCCCCCCACGTAAAAAACGGGTTTATATGTCATATTTTAAATGCGTCAAAATAAACGCGCAATTATAACCGAATGTTAGTTTAATAGTCACTTTAATTCGGAATTTCTAATATTAATAAAACGGTAATTATTTAAAAAGCTCGACTCACTTTATTTTGTTTGAAAAAACAAAAAAATATCCCCAGCGGAGTCGCCATCTGTAGCGATGTCCCTTTTTACGCTAAAAAAAGTATTTTCGAAGTATTTGTTGTCTTTCGGATATAAAATTTTTTATTCCGTGGGGGTTTTAAAAAACCGTGTTTTATTTAGAAATTGGAGTCGCCACCGGCCACTTAGGTAGGCCGGACACCATAAAACCAGAGATTTGAAAACTATTGGGTTCGGGAGTCGGTTACGGATGAGGAAGAATTAGCACCCCCACACCGCCCAAATTTGGTACTTTAATAATTACCGCTTTATTAATATTAGACTTTCTGGGTTAAAGTGACGATTAATTTAAAATTTGGTTATAAGTGCGAGTAGATTTTAAAAGCCCCGTTATCTGAGAGTAAACGCCCAACCACCATCACTACGCTTGATACTGGCCCCGTTTACGCTCGGATAAAAGGGAACCGCATTGACAATTTATATATCTCGATATTCAATCTTAGTGAGCAAAATATAAAATATGGCAAGTAATTTAAGTACAATACAAATAAATATTAACATAATAAAATACTAATTTAACATAAATAAAATACTAATCTAAAACATACATACATAAATATTAATCTAACTCATAAATAAAAACAAATTTAACATAAATAAAATGCTAAAATTCATAAATATTAATCTAACACATAAATAAAAAAAATTAACATAAATAAAATATTAATATAAAACATAAATTTAAAACATAATAAATACTAATCTAAAACATAAATAAACATACAAACTAAAAAACACAATTTTAAATTAACTACTACTTTATTACATCATAAAAATTACAACACAAATGAAAAGGAAAGAAAATATACCTAACTAGGAGCTCGAATGACGAACCCCGATTGAACCCCACCGAGATCTACCACGACCTCTCCAAAAATATTAACTATATCGGACCTAAAATAGGACCCCGATCGAACCGGTTAGGACCGAGGGCACTGCCCCGGTCCTTGGCAGCCCGAGAGCATGGCTCTCTTAATGGCACCACTGTCGGCTCATCAAAATTGTGTGTAATTGCCCCCCCAATGCCACATATATATAGGCAATTGTGAGGCTTATGGGGGTGACGTGGAGCCCCCACATCCATGCAATTTCCTTTTTTTGCTTTTTAATTTAATTTTTTTACTTTTTTATATTATATTTTTATTATTTTTTTTTATTTTCCATTAATTTTATATTAATAATATTACTATTAAAATAATACTAATAACACTAAAACCCGGTCAAAATGAGTGATTACAGTTTGAAATGAATTTTTGAATAACATAATATTTTTGTTTATTCAAAAGGGACATTTTTCTAACTGATACTTTAATTAATGATGCATTTTTAAATTAATTCACAGGACTTGGAAACCCAAAATTTGAAAACAGGAGAAAAAAATAGGATTCCTTGGATATCAAATACGAGAGTGTCTTAGATTCAATCCCCGGTGATCAATGGTTTACCTTTGAATGTTGTGGTAATATTTGAAGTTGTGATATCTTTCTCAAATGGCTCGGTCCATCCTCATGATTATAGTATTTGCTTGATCCGTTTTGAAAACTACTCATTCTAGTTCTCAACAATTTTCTCCTATTATAATCATCCCTTTGAGAATTCGAGGTGTAAACGTAAATTGAAAATTAATTACAATCAGGATTGTGTCAGTGTCTTCAAAGATCCATCTCTGACGCTAGGGTATTGAACAGGTGGAATCTAGTTCCTTATTAGATTTGTTCTCCCCCCACATCTCCATCAGGATGATCGAGGCTTATTCAATTGTTCATTGATTTTAAAGATTTATCTATAATGCGGGGTATTGAACAGGTAGAATCTAATTCTTTATTAGATTTGTTCTTCCCTACAGGTCCCTCAATTATTCATTTCTTGACATATTTTTTATCCTTTATTCTTTTTTCTTTTGTTCAAGTGTTAAAGGAATTCTCAAATTTAAGCAGCTTCATCGGCCATTTCTTTAGGAGATTTTCTTATCATTGAACATTGTCGAAGGAGTAGTAGTTTTGCTTCTCACGCTTTATCGATGGGAGCAGGCTGAGCAAGAAATCATACTTCATCGTGATCACAACATTCGATTGATCTTTGCATTCGAATCAATATCACAACCGGCATGTGATATCCAAGGACCTTTAGAGGTGAAAAAATATTTAACAAAATGCATATCTCATTGAAATAAAAATTCACAAACATGACAAATTCCCTTTACAACAGATTATTGCTACTTCCGGGCCAGAGGTAGCAAGGGTGATTTAAAAAGGAAAATAGAAAATGCAAGGACATTTATGCAAACTGACATCTAAAAAGACAAAGGTAAGATGCATCTAAAGCTTTTGGCAACTTGGGGCCAATCTTGACTCATTGATCCCTCAACTTCTCGGAAGAATTTGACCCTTTAGTGGCCACTGTGGTTAGGCAAATGATTAGTTACCACATCTGGTGTGTCAAGCTGCAGAACTCCGGTATTGATCAGGTTCGGAACCACCCACTTAAATGCTTTGCAATTGTTGATGTTGTGCCCGGGGATTCTCGCATGATACTCACACTTAGCCTTGGGGTCAAACCATGATGGATAAGGAGGTTGCATCAAAGTAAGGTGATAAGGACGAACCAAGTCCACCTCGAATAGCTTGGGGTACAACTCACTGTAGGTTATGGGTAAATGAGTGAATACCTCATCCTTTCTAGATTCCCTTTGACCGGGTCTTTGTAAACTTGTTGTCCCTGGCTTTGGTGCGATCATGACGTTGCTTGGACGGTGAGTACTCATATTGCTACCCTCATTATCTCTTTTCTTCGGGTACTTTTGTAGATTTTCCCTAATTTTAAACTTGACGCTCTTGAAAGTAGCCTCAATAGATTTTGTCGTGTTCACAAATTTGGCAAATCCTAAGGATACGTTGCTAATCATTTTCTTATAGAGTGGACCTTGCAGTGTGTCCACAAACAGGGGTTGATTTCGCTCTCCATGATGGGCGGCTGAACTTGTGGTACGATGTCCTTCCATCTTTGGGCATACTGTCTGACATTCTCATTTTGTCCCTAAGTCAAACCCTGAAGCAATGTTCTATTTGAGACCATGTCCTTCACGTGCTTGTATTGCTCGATAAAGATTTTTGACAGATCCTTCCATGACTTCACATTTGTTCGGCTTAGCTGAGCGTACCAAGGGCAGCAAGCAATAAATGAGAAGCTTTTCATTCTTCAAGTGTGCCGCCATCTTACGACAATACATAGTCAAGTGGGCTGAAGGGCAAGTGGTCCCATCATATTTCTCAAAATCTGGCACTTTGAATTTGGGCGGGATGACCAAATCAGATACCAAGCTCAACTCATAGGCATCAATTTCGTAGTCATCGGTCACTTGCATCGAGCTGGCCTTCTTTTCTATTTGGAGGCGTTGCTCCTCAAACTTCCTTTTTAGTCTTGTCTCTATCTCATTCATCATAATCAAGTCCGGGATATCCATATCAACGTCATTCTCAAAGCTATGCCCCACGTCGACTGGGTTACTAGCAGATGCCCCGGCTATGTGGACACTCTTTAGAGTCGATCCTTCTGGTTAAACCTTCGTGTGAGAAGTGTTTCCACCTAGGTCTTCCATATTAGAACATTCATAAAAAATATGGGCTTTTCCAACATCCATTTTTTCCAGTAGAGCAGTGACGTGGGATATGATCTCTTCTTGAGATTTTTTAATCCTTGGCTCGATATTGTTCAAGCGTTCCTCGATGTCCTTTTGTGACTTTTCACCATTAGCCAATATATCTTCCTTGACTCTTGATTGAGAGCGTGTGTTGCACGAGTACGGAATGGTGACGACTTAAACTGACTGTCACAGTATTTTCTACAATTAATTTGATTCCATTATGAATGCAACATATGTGAATCAACAAAAATGAATGAATGAATGAAAAGAAATGAAAATGCACCAATAAATGCAAAAATGTTGATCAAAGAACATTCTCATTAAACAACTTTCCATAACGAAGATTGAGTCCCATTACAATAATAAAAGAAAGTGGTTAGCCTTTGTTCAACCTCTTGGTCGATCTCAGGCTTTGGGATTCTTTTAACTCGATGTTGTGGATTTGTTTATTCCATTATAAAAGCCTTCAATTTTGAGCTATTCTCGGATCAACATTTCGAATGAATGTGCCATGAATATTGCAAAAGTAATCGGACAAAACAAGTAAAAAGAGTTAATAACAAATATACAAATAAATCAATAAAGAAATGGATAAATACAAACCAAAACGGCCTAGCAACATGAATTCTAGTTCACTATGGTTATCCGCATGGCTTTAATCCGGGTAGGCTTCTTAAGTTCTCACACATATGGGCCTGGTTCTAAAAAGGGTACTCGAACCTATCTTATTACCTACTAAGGCAACAAGAACCCCAAATTCTGGCCCATTATAAGCTTGTAAATTAGATTCGATTCGAGAGAAAGCACGGCCTAGTGACATGGAAAACAGCTCACGTGCCAAAAGGCGTGGATTTCGAAAGTGAATTATCGACCCGTGGAGGGCTACTCACGTGGGTATATGGTGTTTCACTCCCTCTTAAGGGAAAGAGCTCGAGTATAGAGCTTGATGATCATGATGCGACACAGTCGGTGATTCCTTAAAAATTAAATGATCAATTAATGCAAAATCCACCGATTACCAAAGCTCGTGTAATTAAAGTCATATCTCCAAGAAAAACCAAATTAATTAAAGTCAACTCAAATTTCAAAATTTCCATCGTTAAAAGCAACATATATTTTTTGGCTTAACTCTTTTTTTGTTTTGTGAAAACAAATTGGCCCCCAGCGGAGTCGCCAGCTGTAGCGACTAGATTTTCTAAGGAGCAAAAATCGCTATGAAAAACAATTTCTATTTTCAAATTTGTTGAAAAATTTTGAAAATCGGGATAAATCGGATTCTTGAAATTTGAATTTTGAAAATTGGGGAGATTTGTTTTTTTAATCTTGCTTTTGTTTTGAAAATGAAGGGTTAGGATATTTGAAAATAAAATGAGGGTTGGAGTTGCCACCGGCCACTAAGGTATGTCGGACACCGTAAAACCATATATTCATTTGAAAATAGGTTCGGGAGTTGGTTACGTGTCGGGGAGGATTAACACCCCTATCACGCTCGAAAATCAGTACCAAAATATATGATGCTTTTAACTGATGGAAATCATTGAAATTTAAATTAAATTTAATTAAATGGTCTTAATTGGATACATACTTTAATTAAACGGGCTTTTGTCAAATTGGTGGGCTTGAATTAATTAAACGTTTAATTAATAAGGGGATTATACATTGGATTATAGATTAAACGAACATCGAATAAGACTGACTGTCGTGTTAATTTACGGTTCGAATCAAGTACATCACCTTTATGCATGGTGTAAGAATTTAAAAATAATGTTATGCCTTATCAATTTTTAATTCAAATTAAATTTTACCTTCAAACGGTAAGAATTAATTCGAATATTTGGTCAACATCCATTGAATCAGGACTGTTATGACACAAATATCGAAATTAATAAATACCCTATTTTTATAATTTAGGTCAATTAATTAGTAACATGTTTAATTAAAATATTAAAGTCAAATGACTGGCAATTAAAATGCAAGACAAAGAGAAGTCTTTGACAATGGTTGCGAATCAAGACCAGGCTTTTTAGAGTTTGTTCCTAATTCTGAATTTACTGCATGTTAATTCCTCATCCAGTACACAAGTCAATGAGCTGGTCGGTCCCAGCAAACATTACGATGAGAAAAGGAAAGAGAAAGAAGATATGACTGAGAAAGGAGAGGCCTAAATAAAGTCGACTAATGGGCAACGTCGAGAGTGAAAAGGAAGAATCCTCTCAAGGTTTTTAAGGTGCCCATCTCGATTTTACTCCAAATGCCTCACTCCCATGCCAATAGAGAAGATATTAGAACCATCCCCTTTTAAGTAAAATCCAAGCAGTACTTGTGATTTCCACATTGAGGCATCAGGGCACCCCACAAAAGATGATGGATTCTAAAGGAGGGGATAGAGAAGTTGGTTCGTGATGGAAAGCTGGCACTTAAGATGATGAAACAATGGATACATGAGCGAAGAGAGCCAGTTATGTCAACAGTCAAAAAAGTACAAGGTTAAGGCTAATGAACCTTTAGCCCTAAGGCAGACTGAAGCCCCGTCTTTTATCTTGCTAATTTTTTGACTAGATGTTAGCTTGTTAGGATATCTCTGCATTTAAGCTTTCCTTCTGAAGTAATGAATGGAATCATCTCTACTACCTTTGGCCCGAATGTAGCAGAGATATTTTTGTAAAGGGCATGCTTCATGTTTGGGGATTTTTATTCCAATGAAAAACGCATTTTGCTTAACATGCAATGGCCTTGAAATCATATATATGTATATCTCTTCTTGCCTTTGTAGGTCACTGGATATCAATTACAAGATGTGACATCGATTATGAGATCAATTGAATATTATGATAACGATGACGTGTGATCTCCCCTAATAGACTCTGGTCAGCGAAGCACGATTACTACTTCTTTGATGACATCCGATGAGGAAAAAACTCCAAAATTTAACTATACGGAGTTTCCTACCATTGAAATTCTAAGCGTAGTCTTCTGTGCCCTAATGGATTGTAACTAACGACTAGAAATATGTGTATATATATAAAGAGAGAAAAATAAAAATAGAAAAAGAAGGAAGAAATGTATTAAATAAATAAATCTCGAAGCACTCTGATGGAGACGTGGGATTGACAAATCTAATAAGAAAGCTTATTTCCACATGCTCAAGACCCTGGCATCAGAGATGAAACATTAAAGATATGATAACAATTATAATAATAATAATAACACAAGTATAATTGGCAGCACACACTTGCACCCAGAATGTTATTCTTAGAATGATATTTTTGTACTCCAACGGTTTAACAAGTCAATTTTCTTGGATGAAGCAAAAAATGAAAATTGAGAAGGATTAGTCTTCTGTAGCAATACGCTAATCATGAGGATAAACCGAGTTATCTTGGGAGATTTTACAACTTCAAATTGCCACAACATTCAAAGTTATCACAGACACAAGCTATGCTTGGTTTGATCACCGAAAGGTTGAATCTGAGACGTTCTTGCACTTGAAATCTAGAGCACTTATTCTGTTTTTTATATAGATTTTGGTTTCAAGATCATGTATGTTAATCTAAAGGACATCCTTTGTTGGAACAATGAATCAGCAAATTGACATTTTTAAGCAATAAAGATTTCAATGTATTACTTCACATATAAGATTTTGAACACAAGGTCGTGGATGCAATTGATCAACCTAACACAGATGAGTGACCCATCAATGATTGCGACAATGATGGTGATAAAGAATTCACATTTCAGATGGCTCGGGGGCTTAAAGTAGATTTTGGACATGATATTTTGATTGGTTCAGAGAATTGAAGATTGAACCTTGATGAAAATAAGATATCGAAATATGAGAAAAGTTTAGGGGTATAAGACTTTTGCTTACCCTAAGGTGAAGAAAAGAAGAAGACTCTGTGTGATGGGTCATAATGAACAAGATTGAGCCCATGATTGAATAGGTTAATACTGCAATATAATAAGAATGTATGATAGATGAAGTTTGAGGACCCAAAATTGGTTCCCGCCAAGATGCTACAAGAAGATTGGATTTAAGGATGAGTTCAAGGTGTGGGGGCATCTTGCCTACCCTAATGTTGAGATAAATTAAGACTCTGAATGTTGGGTTAAGAACTTGGAAGTAGTTGAGTCTAGAGTTTGAATAGGGAAATGTTGAACAAAAGTAATAATAAAAGTCCCTACATAAGAGTGGTATAGGGACTAGAATGAGATTATTTACGAAGTGGGTAGTGACCCCGAAGAAGAAGAATATTTGAGATAAGTATTCAATTGAAGATGAAGATTGAAGAACATACTGCAAAAAAATGAATGAAAAAAATCCGAGAATGACCTTTCAAGGAATAGGATTTTAAAAATAGATTTAAAAAAAATATTACAATGCATGCATCAAATGTAGATATCCGTATGTTAGGGGTATGCTAAGTTAAAATCATTTTGCTTATTTTAAGCAAGTATTTGAAAACAAGCAAAGACTTTGATCTGCAGCTTTATGTTAAAGAGGTAGATACTATTGAACATTTCCTATTGGTATTTGAAGACGGGCAAAGACTTTGATCTACAGCTTCATGTTGAAGAGGTAGATACTATTGAAGATTTCTAATTGGTAGCCATTTTGGTGTGAATTCATTTAAGTATTTCGAAAAATTTGTAAGTCCTCTAGGCTCGATGTTAACCTTAATTTGATGTCAAGACTGATAGAAACCGGAGCATCATTTTAAGGGATTTTGATATCCATTTTGGCGTGAATCAATTTCTTAAGTCCTTTGGGCCATTTGTAAGTCCTCTAGGCATGATGCTAACCTTATTTTGATGTCAAAACTGGTAAAAACTGGGGCATCATTTTAAGGGATTTTGGTAGCCATTTTGGCGTGAATCTATTTCTTAAGTCATCCAGGCTATTTGTAAGTCCTTTGGGCATGATGCTAACCTTATTTTAAGGTCAAGACTGGTAGAAACTGGGGTATCATTTTAAGGGATTTTGGTAGCCACGTTGGTGTGAATTCATTTCTTAAGTCCTTCAGGCCACCAGTAAGACCTCTGGGAATGATGTTAACCTTATTTTGATATCAAGACTAATAGAAATCGGGCATCATTTTAAGGGATTTTGGTAGCCATCTTGGTGTGAATCTATTTCTTAAGTCATCCGGGTCATCAGTAAGACCTTTGGGCAAGATGCTAACCTTATTTTGATGTCAAGACTTGTAACGACCTAGTTTTTGGGCCTAGCGGTTTTGAGGCTTGTTAGATGGTCCCGTGGACTAGGTGAGGAATTCTAGTCGAGTTTGAGAATAAATATTTTTGAGTAAGATAAAAATATGGAAAATGGTTAGAAATAATATTTAAATATATGAAAAATATTGGTGAAATCAATTTTGGAAAAATGTGATTTGGAAGGGTAACATTTTGGTTAGTGACTAAAATGTAATTTTTGAAAACTGTTTTTAAAGGTGACTAAAATGTAAAGGATTGGTTTCTTAGAATCCTTAAGAACTAATTTTACCAAGTTTTTTTTGATGATTTCTCCCTTCAATTAAGATATTTTAACATGTGTTTTAAAGGTAATTAAAAAGGGATTTTTGATATTAAAGTTAGTTAGTTGGTTTTAAAGAATTTGACGTAACTTTTCTCTCAACTTTTCTCTCTGCCTCTTTTCTACCAAACACTCTTGTTTTCATCAAAATCCAGAGGTGAGAGATCTTTCTACTTGGATTCTTAATTTGTAATTACTTCTATACCTTTGATTTACAAAATCTCATTGAAATATTGTGTTTTCCTAGCTTTAATCAATCAATTGAGGGAGAAATCACACAATGGAGGTAAGGTTCGTTCTTCTCCTCTATTGATGGTTCTTTATTGATATTCCCAAGTATTTGATCCTTGATTTATGAGTTATAATCTGATTTTATGTTTTTATAGTGAATAATTAATTTAATTGGTTTTAATTGATGAAATTATGGAAGATTCGTATTGGATCTGTTTTCCAGTGTTGAGGACTGATTTTAAACATATTTTGGAAGATTTATAATGTTAATAAGTTTTTTTTAACATTGGAATCCCAAAACTCCTTGAATCCTTGATTGTTAGGTTGTTAGATTTGTGTTTTTGTGGAGTTGTGGTGGCTGAATAGTTGCTGGAAGTTTAAGGATGATGTAATCCTGTTCTTAGATGTTAATTGATGTTAATTGAAGTGTTAGATTGATAGATTGTGGCTGGGTTGTGTTTGGAAAGAGTTAGATGGTGATTTCGGTTGTTGTGGATGGGTAATTGTGAAAGGATTGTGAGGTTTTGCAAAGAATTGTTGTTGCAATGTTTTGAATGCATTGAGATGCATTAACCCTCTGTTGTAATGTGGTTAAAATTGGGGAGGTTGATCCGAAAGCGATCGGTGAAGCTTTGGAGGCTTCGGACACTTGAATTCGCTTCGGCGAATTGAGGTTTCACGTATCGGTGAGTGAGAACGTGGATTTCAACTTTGAAATGATTTAAAGGTGGTTTATGGGAGTTTAAACTGAACTTGAAACGCTGGTTTGAACTCAGAAGTAAGTATGATGTGGTTTTCTCTCTTGGTCGTACTACTATGAAATGGTTTTATGCACTTGTTTTGATTTACATTGTACCTACTATTTAAGCATGTTTAAAGTATGTGATATACTGTTTTTGATCATTATATGATGATGGATGCACATGGTAAGTGATCTATATAAGTATATGGTTTATACTTGTGTTTTAAGCATGTATTGTTGCTTGGAAAATAATTTGGTTTAATGATTATAAGAACAGTGAGGTAAATGGTAAACTGTGAATTATATTCGCAAGTGATGTGGTTTAAAAATGTTATCGGATACAGTTGGCCGGCCATAGGATTGATAGTGCACTATAATAAATCGCCTTGGATGTTGAGGAGTTTTATATGTTGTACTGAATGCTCCATCCAAGTACTTTAACGGTCGAGCGGTTATATGGTACAGTAAACTTCCATTAGTGGATTAAGCATCTAATCGAGGGTTGAGGTTGGTGTCCCCGTGGGTTGTAAAGTGTACCCTGTTGTAATGTACCGCGATTGTGATTATATCGATATTCTGGTTGAGATGGCAAGAAGTGTTGTGAGGACACTTGTTTGAATCTGTGTATCCGATGAACTATTTTTGGTAAAGGAACTTGGTTATAATCACTTGTAAGCCACTATAATTGTTGATGTATCATTGAAAGACTTAAATTGAAGTTTAGCAATGGAATTTTCTATTGGTTAATGATACATGTTGTATATGGTTTAATATGCCGGTTTTTAAAGATGTTAAGTGCATAGTTTTCAAGACATGATGGTTTTAATGTTGTTTAAAAATGGATTGAAATGAGATTTCAATATGATGTTGAGAAATGGTTTTTAAGTTCATTGATGGTGACTTGTTTTTGAGCACTCCTCACTAAGCCTAGTGTGCTTATGCTCTATTTGACCACCAATGCAGAGAACTAAAGTTTGGAAGGCAGCGGGAAGTAAGGGATCGACAAAGACTTGATACCAAAAGTATGTTTTTGAGTTAGTCTATAAGTAATAAGGGCAATGGGGTTTCCATTGTTGTTTTGGGAGGTGTTTTGCTAAACTCCCTGGTTGAGCAATTTTGTTTTGCTGCTCATAGTTTGTAAATGGCCATTTTGGATTGTTTGTGGTGATAGTTTGAGGTTTCATGATTCGCTTGATTTGAATTCTAGGAAGATTGCCTATAGATTTACCTTTGATGCACGATGCCATGAATTGATGTTGCAACTGAGATGTTTTGTTGTGGTATGACCCTTGAATGTGTTGGATGTATGTTAGAAGTATGCTAGGGTGTTTTGTCAGGGTCGAAAGCATGTTAAACCAGCAAAATAGGACATTTCAGGTCCAAGCGCACCGGTACGGGTGTCCCTATTTCGGTACGAGTAAGCCATTCCAGGCTTAGCATACCGGTATATGGGCAAGAGTTTAGGTACAGTCATAGGCAAATTGGCCAGTATTTCGGTACGTAGAGAGCTGTTTCGGTACGGTACAGTGTTTTTATGAAGGGTGTTCTGATACGCGGGGGCGTATCAGAATAGATTTTGACTACTACAATCTGTGGTTTTAAAATTAGCAATACTTTACTGATACGTGGGTAGGTGTATCGATACAGTTAGCGTTAATTCAGTTATTTTAGTATCCTGAAGTTTTGTCTTCTTTCGTTTTAGTCCCTAAATGTTGTGGATGCAATTGCATGAGTATGGATGATCGTTTTGAGCTGGGTTTTGGCATGAATACAAGAAAATGGACTAATTAATGGTTGGTAACATTAAAATGGGTTAAGACCTCATAGTTTTTTGAGATTGCAATTTGGTCCCTAAATTGTAATTGGGTTCAATTGGATGTTGAATCGATGTCTGATTGACTTGAGTTTTTAACTGTGATCAGTATGTACATGTAGAATAATAATTGTGCATCTAGACAAGATAAAGAGAAAAGAAAAAAAATTGACCTGTTTCGGATTTTATCTTTACGGTTTACTTCGGTAAACCTAATGTAGCTCGCTCGGTTCGGCCTTGCGACTAGGCCGGGTCAAGGGGGTTACAAGACTAGTGGAAATCGAGGCATCATTTTAAGGGATTTTGGTAGCCATTTTGGCGTGAATCCATTTAGTAAGTCTTTCAGGTCATCAGTAAGACCTTCAGGCATGGTGTTAAGCTTTTTTTTTATGTCGAGACAAGTATAAATTGGGGCATTAAAGAGATTGAAGTCTGAAATGTTGGCTAAAGTGGAGAGGAAAGTTCTAGAAGAACCCGTGATTCCAAAGCCGAAAATAGGGAAGTATGGCAAAAAATGAGTGCTTGTGATCTTTGCTTTGTTCTCGTTTCACAAGAACAAGCAATGAGGGGCAGCTGTAATCACTCATTTTTGTCTGGGTTGTATATTATTATATGCCATTAAGGTGTTAATATATCTATATATTAATAGGTATGTGTATATTTATGATTATATGATTAATGTTTATTATTACATGTTTGTATGTGTGCATATTATATGTGTGAATATATATGTATTAATGTTTGTATGTATTAAGATATTGCATGATCGTATGTATGTATATTAATGTTATGTGTATTTGTATATATATATGTATAATTATGTGTGTATTATTATTTATATATCGCATGTGTCTCTGTATGTATGTTTGTATGTATGTCCGTATATGCATATATATATTGTATTATTATTTTGAATGGGCTGAAAGATTAAATAAAAACATATCAGGTAAATTAAAAGCCTGATTAAGTTTTATTAATAGTTCAATAGTCCATTTACAATGTAAAAACCCAAAATCCAAATAATTAATACAAGTCCCAAACTCAGACCCATATCTTAAAAACCCTAAATAGCATAAAACCGTAATTTAATCTAATATCCTATCTTCTTATTTTGCAGCCGCCCCATCTGAGGCCACGATCGAACCAGGAGACCTTCCAGCAGGCGAGAGTGAAGAACAGGTGCAGTCCGTTTGACTTCCACGCGCTCATGGCATGCTCGTGCAAGACCGATCACTTCTACAAGCGCATGGCATACACGTTCAAGACCGATCATCTCCCTCTCACCATGTGTCATCATCTGAGTGTTGCCACGTCACTCCCAAGATCGCATATGGGTTGTTCGATCTTCAAGCAATCTTAGTCGTTGGATCAGATCCGATCCAACGGTCAAGAATGAATCTGGCCAATTAAACTCTTATCTTCATCGACCCTGACCACGTGGCGCTCTCACTGACGATACGGTCGACCCCGTTACTGGCCCCAACAACCGGACATGCACAAGAAACATAAAAAATGGGAAAACATTAAAATCAACAATCAACCACAGTGAACCCATTTACTGTTGCTTTTTTGTAAACAATATCATATCAGAAAAATGAGTATATATAATGTAATCAGATCTACCATTGTACTTAGATTTCAGAATTAATAACACAAAAAAAAAGAAAGAAAAAAGAAGATTTTCAGAGAGAGAGGTATCCATTCTTTGATATTTTGCATGCATTCAAGATAATAATAAAATAGGAACAAATATTAAAAAGGTTTAAGCCTTTGACCTTCCCGATCTCAGCCTCGCCGTGGTGGTTAACGGTGGAGGGTGGTGCGCCGATGAACGACACCAATCCATCTCTTCATCTTCCTTCTTCATATTTTAAAAGAGGCTTTCGGTTTTCAAACAAAAGGGTTTTTTTCGAATCTAATGAGGGATTTGGTTTTAAAATGAAAATGAGTGATTTGGTTAAGGTTTTGAGGTCCGTTGCCGCCGACGAGCGACGACCGACGTGGCGAAGGTTTGGGTTTTTTTATATAGGTTCAAAAAAATGAAATAAGGATTCTTTTAGTTTTAAAAATGAGTTATATAATGGGTATCAAAATTAAAATGGGTTATTCGCATCATAAGTCCCTCCACCCTAAATCTTTTGCTCCGCTACCCTTCCTCATGTTTTAATCCGCTCTGTGGTCCCTGCAAGTTTTTTAAAGTTTTCAATTAGGTCCTTAAATGTTTCATAAGATTTTTAATTTAGTCCTTAGATTTAATTAAATCGGATTTTAAATGGTTAAATTACCTAAGAAGTCCATCTGCCCTATTTTGCTTTGTAAATCAGCTATTTCGCATGGGTTAATACTCTCCGTGGTCCTTTAAACTTTTCAAGGTTTTCAATCTCGTCCTATTTGTTATTAAACTGGACTTTAAATGGGTAAATTACCCAATTAGTTCCTTTTTCTTTTTACTGTTTTTTTTTTTTCAATCACGCCCTTTTCTTTTAATTTAAAACTGATTTTTATGGGTTCATTTCTTTTTGGTCACTATTCTTTCTATTTCATTTAATTTTATTCACTCTTTGTGTTTCTATTGTTCATTGTATTCAATATAAATTATTATGTTTTTTGTCTAATAATTATTTTTGTTCATATGTTTATTATTTGTTCGATATATGTGTTTTCCTTGTTCTTTATTTAATGTGCTTATTTGTTGATATGTACTTATATATATGTTATATGTGCATATTGTATGGTATTATGGTCTTTTCCACATGTATATTGGTTTATTTGTTTTATTCATTTGTTGGTATATTTATTTTATTTATTTTTGTTAATATTCTTGTACTTTATTTCATGTATTTTAATATACCATGTTTAATTTGCCACATATAGTGTTAGGCTTCATTGTTCCGGTTTTCTATTGGGAGTGACATTCCAGTCTCTGAGTGTCATCTCCTTTGATTGCCGTGAATACCAATGCGAAATTTTAATTGTCATACATACATGCATTTTTAGGAATTAAAATTAAATTAAATTGAATTTTTGTGTTTTCTTAATAATTACGATGCGAACCTTTAGGTACCAATTTTGGGTGTTGTGGGGTGCTAACCCTTCCCCATACGTAACCAACTCCCATACCCAAATTTTAATCTCTGGTTTTGTTTTATGGTGTCTGGCCTACCAAATTGGCTTGTGGCGACTCCATGTTTTTAAAATACGAGTTTTCCTAAAATTCCCGTTTTAAAATAATTTTTCAATAAAAGCGGAAAACCCCTCGTATATGATTTTTTTTAAAATTTTTATAGTGGCTCGAAAAATTAGTCGCTACACTCCCCCAACTACATTAAGGGGTAAGGGTGTTCATAAAAGGTTTCCCATATTTTCGGATATCCGAAGCTTCGTGTAGTAAAAAAGTCAGCCCGTATCTCGACCCGTGAAGATCGAGCACCCACATGTTAGGTCCCCGAAATAAAATTTTTATTTTTTTACAAATCATACAATTTAAAATAATTCAATACAACTAAAAAGTCTAAATTACATAATCCAAACATACTTAAACAAAAACTACAGGAAAGGAAATATTATTTGATCAAAACAAAACTTATCCATGCCTTGTCAAACATAGTTTTTTAGCGTAATCGTTAGCTCATTAAATCATTAATTTGATATTTTTTAAATTTTATCAAACTTTGTTAATTAGAGATTTATAATGTTAGGGTCAAATAATTTGGAGATAAAAATGGAATGTTCAAGAATAAAAACTTAATCTAAAATAAGAATTAAAAAAATCTAGGTAGTATATAAAAGCAAATTAAATAATTAAACTTTTCAGCAAGTGGTATCATTAGAGTTTAATATCAATACTTAGATTTATGTGCCGGTAGCACATTAAATATAAATACATATTTTCATCATTTTTAAGTAGACGTATTTATTGATTAGATTGTGATGTTAAGTTTTTTAAGTCTCTTATTGATATCTTACTCAACCAAACTGATACTTCAAAAATATATATTTAAAAATAAATTTGTTAATTTTTTATTTTCTTCTTATCATTTTTCTAGCATCTTAATCATTTATTCACTTCCCTTAATAACTCAAATTATTTTTACTCTATATTTTTAATTATAAGTAAATAAATACTAAATTCTAAAATAAAAACTTAATCTAAAACAAATTTAAAAAATGTTGGGTTGGGCCAGGTACTAATTTAAGCCTAATATTGCGGCTCGAGTCCAACCCATGAACCTGTGATATTTAGCGGGTTGGGTATCTGACCCAGGATATTTATTTTTTAAAGAAAAATATTCATTTTATTTCTACCGAGTCGGTCGATTAAAGGGTTGAATATTTTTGAACACCCCTACTAAGGGATACTTAAGCCAAGCTAGTTTAGAGTGTTCTTCTCAAGTGTCGGAGGTTGTAAGGTGTAACCAACATTTACTTTTTCACTCGTAGAGAAATTGAAACAAGAGACACTCTAGACTCAAAATAGAAGAATCGACCCGATTCAAGGAGTCACATTTAGTTAACAAGAGCAAAATCACAAAATAATTTAATTTTCAAGACAATTTAATAAACATTAAAACCATTTCGATTAAATTAAAATAAAATATTTAGTAAAGTTTAGATTCTCAAACATGATTAACATTTATTCAAACGTCAAATGCCAAATATGAGTACAGACTCATATCTAAAACTAGGTTGCATGAGATACATGCCCGCTAATATACATGTATAGTAACATTCAAGCGATGCAGCTGGAACTACCGAATATGATGTCGATGTCCCAAACAATTATAAACATGTGAGGGTGAAAATTTTGAATACTGAACTTTGAAAGTCCAATAATACAGAACTATCAAATGGAGTTTATGTAAAGCAAACATATGATCATCTAGCATAAAATATGGCAAGACAGTCCATGACATTAGCTTTAACAAGATGTGAATCACGAGTAAACTAAAGCAAAGCATTTGCGTGGTCATATATGTAACTCAAGCATTTTTCAGAAGCAAGACTAATTCAACGAAACGAACTATAGAGACTATTGATGTAAATTGTCAAGACTTTCAACAAGAGGTTAGTCGAGGCAGAACCAAAAAAAGTAAAAAGGCAAGGGCGAAAAAAATGCTTTGGATCGGATTTTCTAACCTATATACTAGAGGCTGAATGACTACAAATTTTTTTGGAGGATATTCCAGTATGACCAAAACATGTGCCCACAGTATGTATATATTGTGATAACCAAGCAACATTGGGTATAGCACAAAACGTAATGATAAGTCGAGACATTTGCGTCGTCGATATAATATCGTTAGACAACTGATATCAACTGAAATTATCTATATTGATTTTGTAAAATCAAAGGATAACATTACGGATCTGCTAACCAAAGTGTTAAATCGAGATCAAGTTGATAAAACATCGAAAGGAATGGGGCTAGAGCCCATGAATTGTCAAGACACTGTATGAAGGAAAAACCAACCTAGTTGACTGGAGATCCCAAAATCTAGGTTCAATGGGACAACCTACTTGCATAGAACTTGTGGTGTCACTACCCAAGTCCATTCTTATGATGTAAACAGTGACTAAAATGTGGAAAAAGTTAAACAATGATTTTAATGACAATTGTGTGTTTTGATAAACCGAACAACATAAGTCATCTATGTGAGAGTGAAGTGGAGCCGCTTCAATAAGACTATGGAGGCATAGTTCTCTAAGCTCTTGCAGAACTAGGAGATGTCCGAGGATATATGGACATAACCATAAGAACCAAATTTTTGTCAATGAGGTATGGCATCGCTCACACAAACGGAAAGATAGTTCATGGATATCACATCTATTGAACAACCAGTAATGTAAACATATTTTCACAATTGAAGGTTCAAATAGGGACGCCTACCTATCCTATGCATATATGAAACGTAGAATTTATCACCACGTTGAGTCAATATCTTTGAACCATTAATTTCATTCAGGTAGGGGATTGTTGGGAAAAAAATAATGGATTAGTTGAATGGTATTGATGCTAATAATAAGTCATGCCACTTGGTAAATAGACTTATTAATTTTGGTTTAAAGTTGCATCCACTCAATCATATATCTATAACTTTTCAACAAATATTTTCATCAAAAGGTTTAATATTTTCATCAAACGGTTTAATTTTTCAACCACTATATAAAGGCTAGTTGAAACTCATTTTCACGACTTACGAAAAAAACGAAACGTTATTTACAATATCTAAAAATAAATTCATGAAAAAACGTTTTTTCGTTTCCAATGATAAAAGAAGGCAAGACTGTGTTCGATTATTCACTACAGTTGTGCTACTACTGTGAACGTTTGTTGTTGAATATAAGGAGATAAACATCCAACGTTACCCAAGCACTGAGGAGATGACAAATCTTTCTTAAAAATTGTTTTACATGTTTCAACAAAATTTTACTAATTTTAAACTCTTTTTGATTTCAAGTTATGTTTTTAATTTATTATTATTATTCTTACGGTATTCTATTATATTTGAATTATTATTGTACATATGTTTCTAACAAATGCCTTGCATTTGTGCTCGTCTGTAGCATGCATTATGTCAATGCAATTTTTATACTGCCACAAATGTTACGTTGCTTCGTGCCATCATATGTTTCCTTCATTCCTTTTATTTGCTTCTACACGTCTCAAAATGTTGTCTTCACGCCATTTCTTGTGTGTCTATTGACCACAAACACTGCAACAAAACAGATTTTTAGTAGCATTTTTAACGGCGCTTTTCGAGTAAACGCCATTAAATTTATACATTTAGCGGCATTTATTGAATAAATGATGTCGCAGTAAGGACTCGACACGATTTAAAAAAAATAACGGAGTCGCCACGAATCTTTTTCGATGTGAGATTGATTCACCTAAAAACAGATTATTTTAATAAAAATATTTTATTTTATTAAAACAACAATTTTGGTCTACAAAAACACAAAAAGTGGGTTCGAGAGTCGATTACGTATGGGGAAGGGTGAGCACCACCACAACGCCCAAAAAATGATATCTAGCCGATTATAAGCTGTCTTAATGTCGAAATTTGCAAGTTTGTATAAATTTAAACTATTATTATTATTATTATTATTATTATTATTATTATTATTATTATTATTATTATTATTATTATTATTATCCATTTATGAATGTGGATTCATTCTAACGGCTCTACAGTTCGGAAAGTAAATAAATAATCACCGCCAACATTTCTAACGCTAACCCAGTTTACCCCGTTTAATAGGACACCTCATTATAATTTATATGTACGGTGATTATAAAACGAACATGACACAAAAAGTAATAAATAACATATTTATTTAATTAAAATTTAATGTTTTCCATAATATTTAAAGGTAATTATTATTAACCTAATTAAAAGATTAAGCAATCTAAATAAGTTTTACCTAGGTTCAAGTTTCGTTAAGTGTTAATTATTAAAGAAAAGTTTAGCCTAGGTCAAAAGAAGACTAAACTATACTAAAGATTTAATCTAGAGGGTTTCAAAGATTAATTAAGACCTAAATTAAAAGAACCTAATCCTAAAGTTTCAAACTAATATAAAGATTTAACTAAAAAATGCTAACATTTAAAGCTTTTTAAGGGAATTAAATTAACATAATAAAAAACGAAATAATACAGATTAAAAGAAAAACAAATCTAAATTACATAAAATTAAACAAATGCAAAAATTAAATAAATGTCAAAGAAAAGAGATAAAACATGTGATTTTTAAATGTACATCTTTTCCTTTACCGGGTCGACACTTGACCAACGAGGCATATTTAAAAGAAAATACAAAGTTTAAAAAAAGAAGAAAAAAAGGAAAATTAATAGAAATGGAGTAGTGATTTAAAAAGGTTAGGACTATTAGTTAGGATAATCCCAAAAGGAAAATAAAACCCAAAAAGTTAAATTAAAACTTGAAATAATGGCTAAATTGGGAAGAATTGAAATCAGAGGCCCAATTAGAACAAAAAAAGGGCTGAATTAAACAAATTGAAAAAAACAGAAGGCCACGGCATAAAGCCAATGAAAGAAGGGCACGGGTTGAAGTAGGGATGATAACGGGCCGGGCGGGTCTGATTTTTGTTCGCTCCAATCTCGACCTGAAAATGAATTAAGACCGAACATGCCCCATCCCGATTGTTTCTAATGTTTCACCTGCCCCGACCCGCATATTAACATTTATACCCAGCCTCGACCCGTCCCGATCCAAATTTAAACTTATTTACCCAGATTTTTTTTCTTGACATCCAAACAGATTTATATTTCAAAAACTATTCTGTGGAAATTGCATTACCAACACCCAATATCGAAACAGTAAACACAAACCCAGAAAAATCTAGATCCCTAAAGCTATTATATCATGTAATTGTGGTAAATCTTATAAATCATCTAAGTAAAAGTTTGAATCTTTTTTAAAAAATAAAAAATCATATACTGAAAATTAGGGGAGGGGAAGAGAAACATTTGAATCTTAAAGACACAAGCAGATCTGAAACATAAAATGCATGTAATTAATTTGAGGAAAAACTCTTATTCTAAATGGAAAAAATACCTTGACAAAATATCAGGAATATGTGAAGAACAAAGGAAACTGGAAACATCTATATATTCAAAGGAAACTAGAAATGATAGATGAAGATTTAAAAATGAAAACAAACGAAAAAAGAAAGAAAGAAAGAATGGAGAGGCGGGATAGAAATGAAAAGATTAAAATTTGACATAATATATATATATATACAGGTATTTTAAAATATATTAAAATTTTAACTAAGTTGGGTCGGGGAATTACTACTCCAAACCCGAACTCACCCTCCCTGCCTCTAAAATTTTTAAAATTCGCCCCGTCCCGAATTTGATTTTCAAAAATAAAAACTCGTCCTATTAGGTCAGGTCCGAGCCAAATTGCATCCCTAGGTTGAAGGAAGATTCATTTTCAAGCCTTTACGATCATTAGTGGTGTGCATAGTAAACCGTAACCGTTAACCGGTATAACCGTTACTTTTTACAGGTTAATTAATCGAACCGTTAAAGTTAAACGGTTTCGATTAACCTAACCGTTAAAAATGGTGGTTAATGGTTACGATTACAAATTTTGACTAACGGTTAACTTATAGGTTAATCGTTATTAAATTATTTATATATATATATATTTAAAATATAAAATAACTTTTAAAAAAATCAACTCACATATACAAATATACACGTCATTTTTTTTAATTCTAAACCCTATTTCTAAAGTTATCAATCTCAATTCACCCTTTTATGTCTTGAACTTTGATGGTGTATTGCTACAATGTTATTGTTATGTGCTGCAAACTTTCTAAACTTTAAAATATTATGAAGCTTGTTTGTTTTGTCTTGCGTTGAAACTTTATAGTATGTAAGTATTTTTTAATTATGGTGTAAGTGATTAAAATATCTTTATTTAAGTATTTTTATGAATATTTTAATATAATATTTATAGAAAAGATAATTATATTATTCTCTAAAAAAATAGTGAACATGTGAGAAAAATTGTAATAGGTTACAAGTTAACCTATAACTGAATCGTCAGTTAGCCGCATCATAACGGTTAACCGTTAAGATGCGTATGTTAGGTTACGGTTAACAAAATTCAACAACCGTTATAACGATTAACCGACCGTTTAGGCTAAACGGTACGGTTAACCTACCTTAAACACCCCTAACGATCATAATAGTGTAATTTGAAGCATTTGCAGATATTATTGTGGCAAAGTTGCAGTTTTTACTAAAATCACATGGTATTGTGGTTATAATATAACCCTTGGACTTGGTTGAGAGCTCAACCACATGAATCGACCCCACTTGTTGATTGTTTTATGTAGGCTTTATTGATTCAATATTCTTTTGGAAAAAAATCTAATCCAACCGATTTAATCTGAAAATTTAGATATTCGATTTATTTTTATTTTTCGGATAATTCTGATCGAATATCTGAAAAATTTGGATTGGATACGGATAGTGATTTTGCATTTGAATCGGATATCTAAAAATTTATAATTTTTATGTGTATGAATCTTATTATATTTGATATTTTTACGTGTTATATATGAAAATTTGAAATTTATGTGGATACAAGTCTTGTTATATTCAATAATTTATTACTTATTATATTCAAAAATCCAAAAAAAATTTAAATATGACCGTCAAATTAAAAAATATACTTAAATCAAGCCATAAGTTCGGATATTCGAATTCAAATACCCGATCCAAAAATTCAATATCTTAAAACAAGATATTTAATTTTTTTGATTCAGATACGGATCATTAATTTATCAATCTAAAAATTTTGAATATTTAAATTTTTTTATCCGATCCGAAATTCGAATTGCACACCCCGATTGATTTTAGGAGTATGAGGGATTCATTGATTTCTCAAACAACAATGGGCCGTTTACAGACTTTCTTTCTTCATCCATCAGTTTCTTTTCTTATTTTGGCTCTTTGTTTTTATAGGAAGGGATGATTCCTTGGTAGTGTCAAATGTGAGGTGATTCTTGATGTTGATGGTGAACACAGGTGTCTGGGCCTCAGGTCAATAACAAAATGATTTTATTTTCATATCAAGTTTCTTCTAAAATAATAAAATACAAAATGTTATTGTATATAAGGTTTTAATATTCAAATAAGTAATTTAGGTACTTAAATTCTTTTTTTGATAAAATAAGTGTTTAATATTTAATTTCGTTAATTGACAGTTAAATATGTTATTTTTTAAAATAAAATTTTTAACTTAGTTTGAAAAAAATCTTAAATTTCTTAAAATTCATAAAATAACCTCAAATTCGAAATCTCAAACCTTCAAATCCCACATCCTGTACAAAACTGAAGCATTGAAATTTCTGTTACACCGTTCAAAACCTATTTTTATACAGATTTGAAGAAAAAAAATCCATTTTTTTGGAATTCGTTAAACCCATATTTTTCTAGGGAGGGTGAACCAACGAGGAGGGTGGCGTGAATGGCATGACATACGACAAATATGAAGAAAAAAAAGCCCCTGTTTTGAGTCTTTACCGCTTTGTAATGGCAGCCAAGAAGAGAAAGTTTCAGGAATGGCAGTCATGAAGTTGGGTTGAAGAATTAGGTAATTTGGGAAATTAAAGTAAATAATAACATTAATATAATTTAGATATTTTTAAAAAATAAAAATTAATTTAAAAAATTAAAATTAAAACATATAGCGTGTCACATTTTAATTGACGAATGTGAGTTGATGTTTCGACCATCTGTTGCAGCTAGATCGAGGACTGCCGAAGGAGCATCTTCAACCTAAAAAAGTCGATCCTTTTAGACCTTGAAAGACCAAAGCATGTGCCGCTTGGTTTGGATGTCGGAGTGAACTGGAAATGACATTCTCGAAAATTTATTGCTCGTTCAATTATGTTTCTGAATTCTATAAAAAAATTAATTATAGTTTCAAAGTTAGTTAAAAAAAATTAATTTAGTTTATTTTATCATGTCATTATCACACATGTACTGATATGTCATGGACCATTATGTCAGCACGATTAACCGTCACATTAGCACTATAATAGTCAACGTCGGTTAAGGTGCAAAATTGATACAATTCGCGAACTGGAGGGCCTAATTGATTGTATTTTTCCGCGAAGGGCTAAATTATTTATTTGGGTCGAAATCAAGGGCAAAAATTACCCTTTTAGCCAAACCAAAGTAAATGTGTCTTGCGGATCAGTTACCAAGAGTCATTTCAGAATCTAGATCAAGGGTTCGTAGAGGCTCTTTGATTCCTACTCCGGAAGGGAGTATTGATGGTTCTGTTAGAGCATCGCTTCCATCGACATGCGAGCATTGTGGCCGATGTCACCTTGGGGGTATGCTTTTTGCTTCAGAGGGTTGCTATCGAGTATTTCATTTTTGGTAAGGGTAAATATCACCATTGGTCACTAAATTATTTCCGCTTTATTGTTTTGGTCATCAAACTATTATTTTTTGGTAAAATAATTACTAATGTCACGTTTTTCTTATTTTGGTCATCCCTCACTAAAAAACTTTTGGAAAAAATACGAGACTGGATTAGTGATCGAAAGAGGAAAAAAGAAATAGATCGGTGACTGAAAGAAAAAAATAATATTAGTAAACCAAAAAATAAAACGTAACGTTATAAATTTACACAAAATGATAATTTAATAACCAAAACAAAAAAAAAACAAAAATAGTGTAGTGACCATGGTGATGTTTACCCTTTCATTTTTTTGGTAAAAGGCTAATTATTTTGGGCAGCTGAATAAAAAGAATATTAAAGGGTTTTTTTCTTTTAAGAATAGAAAAATAAGCTTAGCAGTTGGCAGCAGCCCGAAAGAAAAATAAGGGTAAGAAAATTGGAAAAAAAAATAAAAATAAAAGAGAGCTGTTGAAGCTCTCAACTCTCCCGCATGCCATCGACGACAGCTTCTGCACGAGGCGCCATCTTCTCTCGCATCAGCGCCTTTTCAGGGAAAGCTCTCCCACCCATGGATTCAAATCGTGGACCGCTAATGCGACGCGAAATAGCGGTCGCGCCACCTTTCGAAATCGCTTTTGGAAAATTTTACGGTGGGTATCGGATTCACGCCGACAGCGTCATGTCGCGGACGCGATTTTGCGCGATAGCATTTGTAGCGGCTATAACGGGACGCAATCCCCGAGTTCTGAATAATTGCGTTCTTGCCGGAGGAAGAAGAAGAACGCGGCTGCTGAAGGAAGGAAGAAGAAGGGACATGTGGGTTTAAAATTCTAGAAAAATTGGGTTAATTACGTGAAGTGACATTGAACTTTTTAAAGTTTTCAGTTTGGCCTCAATACTTTAAGCCATATTCAATTCGATCCCTTACACTTTCAAAACTTCTTGATTAAGCCTTTAAATTTATATTTTATCTCAATTAAGTCCTTAAAGATTTGATTTTTTGTTAAATCTAGTCCTTAAACATTATATTAATTTTATTTTCCTTTTACTTAATAATAAAATTAGAGTATATATTAAATATAAGTATTGGAAAAGAAAATCAAATAAATGAGAATAAAGACTTATATTTAATGTGGTATAATTGTTTATTAATAATATTATAATTATTTAATTGTTTATAATATATTTATTTAATTGTTTATTATTTATTAATATTATTAATTATTTTTATAATATTAATATTTTTTATTTTTTGTTTAGGTTTATCACATGTTGAGTCTTTTTATTGGTACAAATTGTTAATTTAGAATATTAATATGATTTTATTATCCAAACTAAACTAAACAAAATCACACTACAATCTAGAATTCTTTAAACAATATCACTCACTTTCAAATTCATATTAATAAAAGTTCATAAGTGTTAAAAAATACTCTAAAAACCATTGGAATTGAGTTTTATAATTATAATTACAATTAGTATGTTTTACAATAAATTGTGCAAAATTTAAAAAAATCACGACCGTGACACCCGCAATTACCGCAATAGCCTCCGCTATATCCGAAAACGTGATAACCGCGACGCGACCGAAAACGCGACCGCGAGCGAGATTTAAATTCATGCTCCCACCTTCCTCTCTCACTCGTTTCCTCCATAACCGCCACAATCGCCCTTTGTCCGCCGTAATTGTGAGCTGCTTAAACATTGGCGGAGTCTACGACGATCAACCCAGCAATCGCATTTAGATCGTGGATTACTAGTCATTTCTAATATGTTGAAGAACATCGACCCTCTCAACAATTCCGTTGTTTCCAAGGGAGTTTCTGACTCCGCCAATTAATCCATGAAGCGGACTATCTCCACTATGCAGGTGGCACTCTTTATCTCACTAACTTGCCATGCCCAATCCTTCCCTCTTTTCTGATCTCGATCAATCATTAGAAGTCTAGAATTCATTAAAGAAAGGTTAACCTTGATAAGTGGGATGTGTTCTGAAGACAAACTTATCTTGCTCCAATACCCGTATATGGTCAAAATGGTCTTTTGAGGCTTGTAATGTAGGCTATGGTTCACGGCTGCCAAAGAAATGACATATAGGCTCAAATAAATACTTAATGGTGATGAAACAGGGGATCATTTTGTCCAAGTAAAATATCATTTTTGCACTGATCTGAATATATTCGGATGAAATGCTCTTTTTCTTTTTTCCTTTTTTTGTATGGATCACTCTAGACTGCCTATTTTTGAGTTTTCACCATAGAGTTTATTTCCTTTCCTTGAAATCAATCTTCCACTGCTCCTTTAGATAGAGACTTATTTGAATGGAAGATCTCACATAAATGTATTTCTTTTCTTTTGCACATTTCAACTTTAGTGCTTTCTTCAGTTGCTTCAGCTTGGTTCAGTTTTTTTCTCATCTTTTTTGTTTTTTTTTTTTCAGAATATTCTTCATTCATCCATCTTGCATTTCTGACTTTTGTGCTTGATATATTTACTTTTATTTCTTTTGTCCCTGATTCACAAGGAATGACTATCATAGCATGATCAAAACCAAACAGCTTTCACTTGCGAACAAATTTTCATCATCCTTGCCCTAGTGTAGGGGTGATCCTTGGTTTGGGTTGAATCGAAAGAAAATCCTCAAGCTCAAAGGGGAAAACAAATGATATTTTTCTTATTTTCTTTCTTTGTGAAGGGAGATGAAGGAATGCCAAATGTCCTCCCATACTTGGATATCTTCAAAGAAAAGTTGTCTTCGGGTGAAATATGTTTTGGGTTATCACTTCGTTCAAAGACCTTAGCCAACAATGCTTAAGAGGTAATTCACTTGAAATTTGTATTTGGGATTTTCCTGTGACTCCTGAACACTCATTAATGTCTTTCTATTGGCCTAAATAAAGTCAAAGAGAGTCACATTTTTGAAGTTGATCTCTGAATTTGATTCAAGGTCACTCTTACAATTAATATCTTGGGACTTGAAAAAAATGTTAGTGACGATATATACGTATGGGAGAACAAAAACTAACCCATAATAAAGAATGAATGAAATACTAAAAGAATTAAAGAAGGCAAGATGTTTTCCATTTAATAAATGTATTAGAAACAAGCATCATAGCAAATAAACCGAAATAGCCTCCCTTACAAAGGGCCCCCAATACTCGCGAGCAAAAGTAATTGGGATGATTCAGGGTATCACTTCGCAACGGTCCTAGAATTGCAGACAAATCTCTCGTGGTTCACTGTTGACCATTAATCAAGGAAAACTTGGGTGAATTTCATCCACTCCTAATCTTCCAGAAATTCTTCATTTATCTCTTTTACCAGCACAAATGCATGCCCATTTCTAGCTCATGCCCTGACGCTCTCATTCTTTCTGAATAGATTTTTAAATTCTTCAATGATCAAATTCCTCAATGTCGCTCCACTGGTCTCTTGCTATATTAAGTTTTCTCCACCTTTGCTATTTAGGGTGAGCAAATTCTCCAAATCATTGGACAATTCAAATCCCTGAACTTTTATCAAGTTCATCTTTAATTTTACAGAACCACCAGAACTCCGTGGCAAAACTGCTAAGTCCTCGAACTGGCTGATATATGCGTTTCGTCATCATCATCATCACCATGACCTTTGATAGGCGACTTCCTGAATAAAGAAATACTAATTGAAGATGATTGCCCCATACTAAATCATATCCTCCCATGAATGGTTAAATATTTGCAACCATGGCCTTACATTTTGAAATCATCTCCGAAGCAATACAATATAATATTTAGTCTTAAAGTAACAAAGTTGATTTCATATACTACTTCAGAGATAATTCTGGCAAGCTGTGCCCCATTGATACATAGACATGAACGAGACAAACTTCAAAACTCCAGACAATCTTGGAAGCATTCATTCTTGATTTCTGACTAACCAACTTCTTGATTTCCTCCATTAAAGGCCTACACTTCTTGGTAGTACATCTTGGTTCCTCATATGAAACTTGCAAATATTACCGGGATCATAACTAAGGGTAGATGGGCTTGACATCTTCTTCACCGGCCTAGGGTAAAATGAGTCTGAAATGGGCATTCAAAATTTGCATTTGTTCGGGGAATTTTCCATAATAGACCTGGTGAGCCAGTTGGCCTATTCCTCTTACGACCTTAGGTAGTCTGATCATTGCATTTATTCACTTCTTTCTCTCTTTTTACTTGACATTCTCAGCACTTGTTTTCTGAGCAATCCAATTGCATTTTCTCCAATCATGGTACTAATTTTTAAGTTACATATCTTAATGAACTAATCTTCAGTGTCAACTTCCAAAATCTCTCACTTCATAAAGCTTTAAATTTGCAGCTTGAAAATGTAACAATCTTTAATGTCTCAATCATAACTCACAATAGTCTTGACATTGTAACAACTTAATTAATGGGGCTCTAATAATTTCTCATGATGCGACGAAGCTTCGAGCAATTTGAAATATATCACTCAATAAAAACACAAATGAGATCCAGTCTAGATTTGGAATTTCCACTGACAGGAGCATCTTGAGCATCTAATATTGGGGCATTCTTTGGTGAAGAAAGTATTGCAGAAAAGATACCAAAATATTACTCTGACTCTAATAAACCCAGACTGCAACGAGTTATTCACAAAAGTTTTTCATAGCTTCTGTCATTTTCCTTTTATCTCGACTGCTTTAGCAAATGATAGTCTTTGATAAACCGGAGCTCTATAAATACCCAACCTTGATGAGGCCAAAAAATTCAGCGGGACCATTATCTAAAAGTTATTTTGGATAGGGTAGAACCACAAATCTGAACACTGCATTGGACATGAATAATTGTCTCCCTTTTCTAAATGAACTCTTTAGCTTCTTTGTCTCGCATCTATATTTTGTTCTTCTTGCAATCAACTCCTTTGTGAGCAAACTTCAATCTTCAACTGGCCTTGACATTCATCGTTTTAGAGAAAGACTCTTCTGCCCTTCATCTATGTTAGGATCATTATATCCTCTAAATGTTGTTGCACCATCGATCTACAAACTTTCAGCTAAACTCCAGGATTTGAATTCATTCAGTCTTCCTAAACATGCCCACTAAGCTTCCTTCATTTTAGCATTCTCAGCATCCACCGGTGACTCTAAGTCAAGCATTCCACTATTCTCATCATAATCCAAACCCAGGTCTTCTGGATTCTGTACAAATGCCCCTGGCTGTATTGATCCAAATTTACTCCTCTTTTATTTCCATATCTCTCTCTTTTTTGCATACAGAGTCCTTTCAGACTTAACATTTATGTGAGATAAGTTTCCACCTTGATCATCCATGTTGCTATTTTATCTGGAATATTTCCTTTCTCAACTTATCTGACTCCAAGCAATGTGTTAGCTCATGTTTTCCTTTGTGTTCTCGAACTGATCAACCTTTTTTCTTCACTCGACCCAAGTGGCCCTTAACAACCTCTAAAACCACTATTCCTTAACAGATTTGTTACATATACTTCTCAAAATGCAATGTTACTTTTTTCCTTAAAAATACAATATTTTAAACAAAAGTGCAATAATCTTTACATTTTATATAATGTTCAAATGCTGTAATGTATAAATGCACGAGGTATCAATTTCAAGAACTAGTCATTAGAACAACACATATCTAACTAAAGGGTCGAATACAGAGAAAAGACAATATGTTCACTAGCTCTAACTCTTTCGGTTGATCACTTTGTTTAGCCTCTGAATCAACATCTGTCCTAACTCGTTGTCGATATCAGAATGTTGTTGCAGGCTCATGACTTCATCGAACAAAATCTGTACATGCTAGGCAACCCCCAACACTTGGCTCTTAAAGTTAATCATTTCACAACTATGTTTCTGGATAACCTGGATTACTGCGTCGTCTTGACTTTCAGTGCTTATTCTTTATCATGGTACCTCTTTAAAACTTACGAGCTAATCTTTCAATTATTGTATTGCGTTTCTTGATTCTGCCACTTTTCTCAACTCATCATTTTTATCAGCATTTCCCCTAATTATGGTATCCCTCAGTAAATTTCATCATTTATGAAACTTGGATATCGCCTCTAAGTTCAAAGCTTCTCTTTCTCCTCAAGTTCAAAAATAGTCTCTGAATGTCCCTTCAATTTGTCTGTTATCTATCATCTTTCTGTTTACTAACGCCTTTCCGGATATGTGTCTCGTTTATCTCTATAACCTCTACTGACTCTATCTTGAAACTTGAACTGTTGTTGAGACTTGTATGAACCTTGTTCTGTCTTTTTTTGACTTCCAAAAAGCCTCGTATTTTTCTATTGTTGGTGTTACATGTATCCTCCTGAAAAGTAAATAATAATCTATTTGATTGTCTAACAGAACCCTAAATAACTATTAATCCATTTGATTGTCTAACAGAAACGCTATAATCCAAAAATCTTATTGGAATTGACTCTCTGTATTCCCTATCTATGGTTCTCAAATTAAACTGGTTTTGGCAAAACTTCATCATGTTTAAAAATTTCTGGTACAACCTTGCATTAATGATACCTGGCCTCTACGCATATTGTCTTCATTCTTGTACCGAGTCTTCTCGAATCTAGTCTACAGTGACATATTGTCCGCCGCTTGTCTATCAGATCCTTCAGCTCTTATAACCACTGCCTACTCGATTAATCATCGAACTGATACCTCTCATGAATGCAATGTGATGTAGCACATATCGAAATAAACAAACCCACACAAAAACAAAAAAACAAAACAAAAATTGTGTCAGTATGGTGAATTAATATTGTAAGGAAGAATAATTGCTAAATGAAAACAATTTATATTCCACAAAATAACCAGAGAATAATTTATATTGTGTACAAAGAATAACCAGATAAGTGTATTTAAATCAGCAACACTTGTCATAGGTCGCTGTCTGGCTCTAGTGGGGTAGGCTTCTATTACAACATATGAGTTTCGATCTAGACTCTAGGTACCCAAACTGTCGTTACTAGATTATTAAGACATTGATTCAGGAGTATACGTCCCCTTATAGCGGAGGCGTAACCTCACGGTGTATAAGGTTGGTATACTGAAAGGAGGACGAAATACTGATCACGGAGCTGAATAACTCACGTAAGATCATGCCTCACTCCTACTTAAGGGTGAAAAGCTCGGGTAGAAGGCTTATGCATGAATGGCAATTTATATCACACAAGAAACACTACCTGCATTCTTTCTAAAAATTCATCCAATAATTATGGAAAAATTTAAATTTAAATTATTGTCCTAAAATGTCAAAATGCCACGTAAAATTAATTAGGCCCGACTCTCGATTTTTTAAAAGAATTCCCCAGCGGAGTCGCCAAGCTATCGCGACCATTTTTAAAATCGGGTGTGTAAAAAATAGCCTGACGATTGGTCTTTTAGAAAATTAGGGTTTTGGCCATTTTTAATTTAATCTTGAAATTTTAGGGTTTTTATATTAAATTGGATTTACTTTATTTATCCTTAAAAACATTTTGGAGTCGCCACCGATCACTTTGAGGTAGACCGAACACCGAAAAAACAAACTAGAGATTATGTCTTTAAAAATTGGGTTCGGGAGTCGGTTACGTGTGGGGAAGGATTAACACCCCCACAAACGCCCGTTATCGGTACGTTAACTTTACGTGGCATTTTGGTATTCCGAATAATTATTTAAATTTAATTTATCCCATAATTATTAATTGAATTTAAATTCCGAGTGTAGATATCCTTTTATAAGGAAATTCATTTTGTTCGAATATGAGATTAAAAGCACCCTGTTAGGTAGATTCATATTTAAAAAAGAATTTCTAACATAAAAGGTTTTTAATGAATGTCCTTTTATTGTCTTGTTGATTTTAAGTATTATCCTAAAAATGCTCTAATTAGTTAGTTATTTAAAACTATGAATATTAATTAATTTAATAGTTTTTATGAGAAAATGTCAATTTCTTGAATACCTTCCATATATTTAAAGCCATTAAATTAATCATATTTCTAATTGATTAATCCTTCTAATTAATTAAAATTCTAGTCCTAATTAAGGCTCTAATCAATTAATTAAGTCAATATTATAAGTGGAAATGTATATTAAATATACACCTTTAAAACCAATGTTGAGATAACACCCCATTGTAAACAATGGAACACCATCCAAATTTGATCCCCAAAGGTTCTTTTTAATATACACTTAATTAACTACAATGTGTCCTAATTAATTGTTTAATTTCAATTAATGAACTAGATTAATATTCAATTATAAGTGAAATATATATTAAATATAATTTGTTAAAATCCATGTTGTGATAACACCCCATTGAAAACAATGGAACATCATCCAAATTTGGATTTTAAAATTACATTTAATATACATTTAGTTACTAGAATTGTCTATCCTATTTAATTATTGAATCCTAATTAGAGAAACCTAAGCTAAAGGCTCTAATCATAACTAAATTGCGTGTATTTAATTGTCTAACAAAATATACTATATGCTAAGATTAAAACATGCATAAACATATAATTTAATTGCATTTAATTAAATAGAACAATTAAAATAATGACTAAATTAAAACAAATTGAAATACTAAAACTGATCTTATTAATATAGGAATAAATTGAAACAATTACAAAACTTAATGCCCAATTACAAAATCTAGGTGACCCAATTGCACTAAATCAAACCTAAGGGTACAATCATGGGATATGGGGACTAAATTGAGAGAATTACAAAGTTTTGGGTCAATTTAAAAGGGAAAAAGGACTAAATTGGTAGGAAGGGAAAATTCGAAGCCCAAACTATAAGACATGAAAAGAAGGGCGTGGATCCCTTCTGCTCGACCCGAATATAGCCTGCAGGTCGAGTTAACCCGGTACCAAAATAGTGCCGTTTTGACCGGCTATATAAGGCCTTCAATCGAGTCAAATCGGCCATTTGATAAAACTTCTCTCTCTTCACTCTCTCTCATCCCAAAATTCTCTGAAAAAAACCCTCCAATTTCCAGAAATTTCACCCAAAATGGATCAAAATACACCATTTTTCCTTTGAATGTTCATCGTGTTCTTCATTTTTGTAAAGAACACGGTTGAACGCCGCCCTCAACCATCATGTATCCAGCCGTTAGATCCCATCCGACACCATCGACCAAACTCTGACGTGTTTCCCGGCCACCATTCTTAACCTTCGACCATCGTCTCTCGTCGGCCGACCGCAGTAAGGCAATTTTCGGCCATCGTGCCCGTCGACGTTTGAACCCAAAAAAATCATTTTTCCTCCCTTAAAGCCTAGATCTACTCCAGGTTTAATATAACCCCCCCCATGTTCTTCCCCAACCTAGGTTTAGATCTACCCAAACCCGACCCTCTTCGACTCCAACTTTGCTCAAAAATAACTATAGCCACCGCCCCTTTCTGTCTTTTCGGATTTAAGTTTACATATATATATATATATATATATATATATATATTTCCGTTTTAGCATATAAAAATGACATATTTGCTTCTATTTTTGCAGGGAATTAGAACGGAGAACGAATTACCTTTTCAGCCGTGAAATTCCGGTAACAAATAAGGCGACGTTTGAATCTCCGGTGACTGTTCATGTTCGACATCTCGATTCTGGTGACTTATCCCTTTCTCGGCAACTGCTCGAGTTCCCAAGGGGTAGGATTTTCTCTCTCTCCATTATTACTTTACTTATTATTATTATTATTTATGGTATTAATTATGATTCCTAATAATTGTCTGACATTTCTCAATCTTCCATTTATATAGGGATCAGACTTGATGACATCATCAAAACCAAAATCCTGGTGAACTTGATTCGGGCCAATGGACCAGTAACACGTGTCCCTTCAAATAGGCATTTGGGCAGGAAAAACGGATCTTGGACCAAATTGTGTTTGTTTGGTTGTATATACCCGAAAATGGGTTGTAACCAGCTATAATTGGGCAGGAAACAAATGTGAATTGGGCCTTTGGATTTTTATTCGGGCTTTTAATTTTTTAGAATGTAATTGGACTTTATGGACATTTATTTATGAACTATTTTATTTTATTTATTTATTATTATTATTATTTATCTATTATCATCTATTATTGGCCTTATTTATTTAATACACGAATACCCGGACAAAATACGGGTATTACACTAGTCTCACCCATGGCTTCCCTTTCCCACTCCAATGAAGCAAACTTATTGAACTAGGGTGCAATGGCCTGCAACTGTTCACCAAGTTATCCCCACCGAGTCCATGCTGGTTCCACCTATGCTCAATGGCTTCAACATCCCCATCAAAGACCAACAAAAATGGGGGCGAACCCAGTTCGTAGATCCTTTTATCCTTCTGAATCCTCATCCATTCCTCAATCTCCCTTGTGTAATCACCTTGTCTCCATTTCCCTAAATCCATAACCATCACTCCTGTGTTGAAATAACAAGCTCTCCTGCCTTCAAAAACCTTGGCAAATTCTGGGTTTGACCAGAAATCACTTGTGAAATACTTGGCCAAGTTTGCGTTACAGCTCCGATTATTCTTGAGCCTGTCAACTTTATGCTCCATAGCTTTTGTATGTCGTCTACAACAATGGTGTCTGAATCTAGATAGATCAGTCTTTCAATGCAGGTTTGAAGTATGTCGGCTAAGTAGTTTCTTGCTTAATTCAAAGGGTTGTCGAGCGCTTGGTGGGTTGAAGATGATATGAGATTCTTGACAAGTTTTTCCTGGAAAACATAAACCTTGAAACTCAATGATGGAAATGCTGACTTCAGAACCCGAGTGTAGGGGTTTGCGTCGACCGAGCTCGAATCTGAGGCAATGAAATGGAAGAAGACATTTTATGGACATGAACCATGTTTGAGAACTGAATGGATAGCTGCAAATGTGCCTCTGAGCTATTCAGGATCAATTGTCATTGCAATATGAACAATGGAAGGGTCACACATAAAAGTTTCTTGAGGCAAAACAGGGCACTGAGGTCCATTTTGATACACAAGAGCCTCCATGAACAAATCTGATTAAACAGTCTGATTGAATTTATCGGGAAAAGAAGCAGTGAAGAAAAGGAAACAACCCCATAGAGAGATCTTGATAGGAACATGATGGAAATGATTTGTTGAAATCCAAACATGAAAGTGAAAAAAAATGGGATCATAATAAGTTTGTTAAGAAGGAAGTGTTGGCTCCAAATGGAACTTAAATGAATGGGGGAAAAGAAGAATAATTTATATGAAAATATGAAGATTGGAAGAGTCAATTTAGATTTAAGAAAAATCCAAATACGTCTGCGACGCGGATACGAATGTGAATGAGAAGTCTCAAGTCTCAATGGTTTGACTGATTCATTTATTTAAAAAATAAAGGGATAAGGGTATAAATGCTTCATGTACTTTGTCATTTTTATCAATGTGAGATTAATACTTTCTAAGCTTTTAATGTGCTCTTGTACTTTACTTTCGTATTTTATGGTGCTCCTTGAGACTAACGACATTAAGTGATGATGTGACAGGACACGTGGCACACTCATATGCTGTGGCATTTTTTTTAAAAAAATTATTAAATTCTGTTTACTTTTGATTTTGACTTAAGGAACCTCTTAGTAATTTACCAAATTTTTTATTCTTCTCATGAGTCTCTTCTCTTATGCGAAATCTCTATTTTTTTTTACTACTGAACTCTTTCCTTCTCTCATGCTGGTTTCATCAAAATTAAGAAAAAAGTGAAGATTAATAGTTGAAAGAAAGAAAAAGATTTCGATAGTGATATAGTATTCAATGAATTTTTTTTCTCGTTGCGTCTCTCCCTGGTCGCGGTTTCAAAGATTTAGGAAAGTGAAAGTGAGTAACAAAGAGATATATGTTGGAAAACGCCGGTACACCCAATAGCACAGTGAAAAAATTATCCGGCGTATTCCACCAGTGATCCATGTACGAGGAACGAATCCGGGGTGAAAAGGGATGAAACGTTACCTTAAATAAATTTGAAAAATCGCAGGGAATTAGGAGAATCCAATTCTCCTAGCACGATAACGAATCCAAGTCGTCACAACAACGTTCTGACCTCTACGCAGTCCACCCGAATGAAACAAACAATATTTCACTTCTCTAAATGTTAGAGAGATTTTTCGCAAAAGACATATCTCGGCTGCTAGACCTTATGCCTTTATATAGCATTCAAAAACCTAATTCTAATTAAATTCTAATTCATTAAATATACAATATATTTAACCGAATATAATTAAGTATGTAGAATCTGATTCTACTTTAATTAGGTTTATTTAGAGAAATACATATTAATAGTATTTGATAATTACAATAATTATCTAGTATTAAAATATATATAAGCACGATTATCTATAATTACAGTAATTATAATAATTTTGGTTTTTACTTATTACGTGTACAACAAGTTTGTACACATGTTATCTAGTCGATATTTGTTCGTTTCAATCATAGGGTGTGACCATTGTAGGATCATGTAACGTTAGCAGTAATATCTAGAACAATTCTAATATTACAAGCAATGAATGGCATCTAGCAATGCATCATTGCTACCTAAGTTACAGGAAGTCGTGGTTCAACATTACCTTTTTTCGTGATTAACTCTTTTCATGTATTACATCCTTTTGTCCTCATATCTAGATCGGACACAAGTCATGGAATAGTCACACTTGTATAGTTCATCTAATATTTCTTGATATCTTGAGTAGACTATTATAAACGAATAACTATAATATCTCATATCAATTTATTCGAGCATGGCCATGCATTTTCTAGTCTCACTCAATCAAGTGTCCTATGATAGTACTTCTATTATGTAGGAGGGACAAATCATATCTTGATCAACCATTATCTGCTACATAGATTGCAACATATCAAATATTAGTCTTTATAGTGTAGTCAGTTACGACACACATTTGACCACATCAAAATATGCACTCACGATGTTGAAATAATGATAATATCAAGTCTGAGGATAATACATGTAGTTATCACTATGAGCAATGTTGTGACTATCACATAATAATCCAAGAAATATGCACATAGTGGGTCAGTCCAATATGTCGTTCTCTAACACATACTTATGTATTGATTTTGACATCTTCATGCCAATGAAAACACTTTGTCATCAATTAACTACATATTAGTCTTAATATATTATTGTTGTCCATGCCCACAATAATACTCGACTAAGGACATTCAAGAATAATTATATTATTCTAAGGACTTCATTATAATTCAGTTTATTTATAAATACACAGAATAAGACTGAAAAATAATAATGGCTTTACATTAACATGATAAAATAAGTATGTATTTTACAACCATCTCATGATTAGTCTTTGGGCATACTCCAGCAATCTCCCACTAGCACTAAGACCAATTACTCATGTATCTAATACCAAGACACTTAGTGTGACGTTCATGCTTCTGCTGTGTTAGAGGCTTTGTCAGTGGATCAGCGATATTGTCATCCGTTGGTACTCTGCATATTTCTACGTCCCCTTGATCAAAGATTTCTCGAATGAGATGGTAACACCTAAGTATGTGTCTGGATCGCTGGTGAGATCTAGTTCTTTTGCTTTTGTGATGGCTCCGTTGTTGTCACAACGTAGATCTATAGCATTTGATATGCTAGACACAGCCCCTAGTTCAGATATGAACTTTTTGATCCAAACAACCTCTTTTGCAGCATCGCTTGCTGCAATGTACTCGGCTTCTATTCTAGAATTTGCTACTGTATCTTGCTTTGAACTTTTCCAGCTTACAACACCTCCATTAAGACAAAACACAAAACCCGATTGCGATCAAGTATCATCCTTATCAGTTTGGAAGCTTACGTCAGTATAACCTTTTTATACTTAGCTCTTCCTTACCTCCATACATAAGGAATGTATCATTAGTTATTCTTAAGTACTTAAGGATGTTTTTGACTGCAACCCAATGACCTTCACCGGGATCCACTTGGTATCGACTTGTCATACTTAATGCATATGATACATCTGGACGTATACATAACATGGCATACATAATAGATCCAATAACCGAAGCATATAGAACCTTACTCATGCGCTCTCTTTCTTGAGGTGTTGAAGGACACATTTTCTTTAAGAGTGATGTTGGGAAACGCCGATACACCCCATGACGCAGCAAAAAATTATTCGGCATATTTCACCAGTGATCCATGTATGAGGAACTAATCTGGGGTGAAAAGGGATGAAACATTACCTTAAATAAATCTAAAAATCGCAAGGAGTTAGGAGAATCCAATTCTTCTAGCAAGATATCGAATCCAAGTCGTCACAACAGCGTGCCAACCTTTACGCAGTCCACCCGAATGAAATGAACAATATTTTACTTCTCTAGCTGTTAGAGAGGTTTTTCGCAAAAGGCATATTTTCGGATGCTAGACCTTATGCCTTTATATAGCATTCAAAAACCTAATTCTAATTAAATTCGAATGCATTAAATATACAATATATTTAACCGAATATAATTAAATATGTAGAATCTGATTCTACTTTAATTAGGTTTCTTTAGATATATATATATATATTAATAGTATTTGATAATTACAATAATTATCTAGTATTAAAATATATAAACAAGATTATCTATAATTACAATAATTATAATAATTTTGGTTTTTACTTATTACGTGCACAATAAGTTTGTACACATGCTATCTAGTCGATATTTGTTTGTTTCAATCATAGGGTGTGACCCTTGTAGATTCATGTAACGTTAGCAATAATATCTAGAAAAATTCTAATATTACAAGAAATGAGTGGGATCTAGCAATGCATCATTGCTACCTAAGTTACAGGAAGTTGTGGTTTGACATAACCTTTTTTCGTGATTAACTCCTTTCATGTATTACATCATTTTGTCCTCATATCTAGATCGAACACAAGTAATGGAATAGTCACACTTGTATAGTCCATCTAATATTTCTTGATATCTTGAGTAGACTATTATAAACAAATAACTATGATATCTCATATCAATTTATTCGAGCATGGCCATGCATTTTCTAGTTTCATTCAATCAAGTGGCTTATGATATTACTCCTATTATGTAGGAGGGACAAATCCTATATTGTTCAACCAGATTCTGCTACACAGATTGTGACATATAAATATTGGTCTTTATAGTGTAGTCAGTTACGACACACGTTTGACCGCATCAAAATATGTCACTCATGGTGTTGAAATAATGATGATCTTAAGTCTAAGGATCATACATGTAGTTATCACTATGAGCTATTGTAACACCCTCAAAATATATTCGATATTCGAATACACATAAAGATGTTACTAACTGATTTACACTGATTTTCAGACTTATTTTTTTATCACTACACAATAAACAACCAGCTGAGTTTAAATTCATTTAAAGCATCTTCTCTAATATTTTAACTCTTCAAACTGATTCATGATGCTAGATCGTACAGAATAACTAATCAGTTAAAATTTCTACATGCCCCACTAGACTAGGATGTGGAGATACTTACTGATAATGCAGATTAACTTGATTCAATGACGTGCAGCTCCTCATTTGCTATCTCGTTTAAAGTACCTATGTGTGGTACACAACACACATTAAGTATAACTTAGTAAAACATAATCATAATATTATAAACAATAATTATAATAACACCACTCTGCAAGATGTCAAATGATTTTTATTTGTAGTTGATAATATTTTATCATTTATAGAACTACTTAACTTGTATAATTCATTTGTCTAATATAATATTCAAATCACAAGATTTGATCTTTCTTACCAATCTTGTGTACATTAAGCTTTTTAGCTATAGCTACTTGCATAATTGCATTTTAAATATTATAGCCAAGTATAAAATCAAGCCATCTGTGATGCAAAAATTATAAAGTATCATGACTTTCTTAAGAGTCATGTCATCATTGTTCATCAGATTTCACATGTATAAAAATTTCTTCAACATAAACATGCTTTCAATATGTCCCATTATCATCTATCAATTCTGTTATAGGATTCATGATATCTATGGTTTATGATCATTAAGTAATCATGCTTTCATCACGTAATCATTTGCATATTATATTATGTAACATGGTCATACTTTCCTCATGCAATCATTTGCATATCATTTCCTTTATCATAGTCATGCTTTCATCATACAAAAATTTGCGTATCATTTCCTTTATCATAGTCATGCTTTTCTCATGCAATCATTTGCATATCATATCCTTTCTCATAGTCATACTTTTTTCATGCAATCATTTGCATATCATATCCTTTATCATATAGTCATACTTTTGTCATGCAATCATTTGCATATCATATCCTTTATCATATAGTCATATTTTTGTGATGCAATCATTTGCATATCATATCCTTTATCATATAGCCCAAAGTACAAAATCGTGTGATGTCATGGTACGTGAGTCATCATGACACCGTAGTGTCTATGACGTCGTAGCGTCTGTATCATCAAAGCGACTGAGATGAATAAATACTCGATGACGCTCTTTGCTCCTCATATTCAAGGACGCTTTTTGCTCCTTATACTCACACATTTTGTGATATGTAACACCGTGGTGTTTGAACTGACTCCGTAGAGTCTAACTCGACTCCGTAGAGTCTATCTCGACCCAGAAGAGTATATCTCGACCCATAATGCTATGACGCAGCTGCTAGGAATCTATGGATATCTAACTATACCAAAGATTCTCAAGTGAACCTATGGTATGCGAGTCATCTCGACACCGTAGTGTCTATAACGTCGTAGCGTCTGATGGTGAGTACGTACTCGATGACGTTCTTTACTCCACATACTCATACTTTTTTGTGCTATGTAACAAATTAGTGTTTGAACTAAACTCTGTAGAGTCTAACTCGACCCCGAAGAGTCTATCTCACACTGTAGTGCTATGGCGCAGCTGCTAAGACTCTTTTTGGATATCCAATTATACCAAAGACTCTCACACTAGTACTTGGGAAATTTATTTCCTTATAGATCAATCATCATTGTTCATATAATAGGGAAATTCACATCCCATATTTCATCTGCAATATCCAATTCATCAAAACTATCAACCATAATTCGATAGTGGGCATTTCATACCCAAAATCTGAAATATGATTTAACTTAGATAAAACATTATTCCATATGCATGTATCACATATGCCACTTAATACTTCATGCCATTTACATAACTTTGATCAACATACATTTTCATTTATATCAAGGTCGGTTCATCTCAAGTCGTCTTATTTATCAATATTGCATATATTTATATAATGCAATTACTCATATCACATATATAATAAATGAGTAAAAATGCACTCACCTGGGCCATTTATTAGCTTGACTCACTAAGCTCTATTCGATCTTTTCTTTCATAGTACCTCAAACCTTCTTTTGATTCGGATCCAAACTTCAATAATTACATGAATGTAAACAACATTTGTTAGATTCAAATCTAACAATTTCTCAAACATGCTATCAAATCTAATCATTCGAATATGCAAATTCCTATTTACTTCCTTATACTTTCCAAAACTCATTTTGGTCCTTAATAACCATTTAGAACTTCCATTAACCCTTTTCTAGCTTACTAATTAACCTTAGATACAAAATGTATCAATTCTCATTTTCGGCAGATTGCACTACCTTCAAAAAAATATTTCTATAAAATAATCTACAATTCGGAATTCGATTTCGTTTGTTCTGAAAGAAACTAGATTCAATATGCTTTTCAACCATATAAATTAATAGCCCAAATTCAACTTGTACGATTTATGGCAAATTTTCAAAGTAAATTACAATGCTGGAATTCGGAACAGACTGGTGCTATGTTTTCTGACCTTTTGTCACTTAAAAATTCTTAACTTTTGACTCGAAACTCGAAATTAGTTTTTGTTTGTTGGAAACAAAACTAGACGAACAAATCTTTACATCGGTATAAAATTCACCATCTAACCATTTTTGTAGAATTTATGGTGAATTTTCAAACTTACTGTCATAATCCAGTTTTCTACACACCTTCCATAATTAACTTCAAGTTTTATACTAACTTCTCTTTACTTCTCTACTTGTCAATTTAGTCTCAATATTTGCTTTAAACCACCAACTTATCACATTCTTCATCAAATAATTATCCACAATAGTTCCTTCTAATTTTCCTTCTTTATCGAATGGTCACTAATAATGCAAAAATAAGGATCCAAATTTCTTAACTTTGCAAATTAGTCCTCAATTCAACATTACCACCTTAATTCCATCATTACAACTAAAATTCAGATTTAGTCCTTATCCAAAACCTCATTTCTGAATTGATCACTTAACTTTGACAAATTGTCAAAATGGTCACTAATTCAATTTAACATCAGTTTAGCATTCTAACATCAATTTAACATCTCCAACATCCTTAATAACATAAATACACACCAATTCCATTAAAAATTCAGAGTTTGTCCTCTAACTTTTAAGATTGCCGAATTGGTCCCTATCAAATTAACTTAGGGTCTTACTTCCAAACAACAAATCAAGCTTACTAAATCATTAATTCAACATCACAAACCCTAAATTAAACTTGAATCCATAAACCCTAATCATCTTCATAACAATCAAAACATGTAGAACTTAAATCCCAACTCAATATCATGATTTTAACATCATACTAGCTTGATTTCAACTTGAATTCAATCATGGAATCATAAAATCTCAAAAGCCCCAATTTGATCCATAAACCCTAATTTCTTTCTCATGTAAATTCTCATCAATCAAGCATGAATTCCATGAATTATTGACATCAAAAGATAGAGCTTGAAGAGTAGAACAACTTTGCATTTGAAGAGATTACCTGAAAACCGAGTTTCGGGGCTTGAATCGAGGTTGGAAAAATTTTCTCTTTCTTTCCCTAGCTCTCACATTTTTTGCTGGAAAAGTTTGTTCATCTTTTCACCATTATTTTACACATATAACTATTAAATGAATATTAAATTCATTTAATAGTGAAATTATAATTTTGCCCTTTTTATCCAATGGTTGAGATTGATTTTATAATCTATCAAGAGCCAAGATTTAATCTTCCATTTCCTCTTTCCAAAATTTCCCTTATAACTTTTTAAATATTTCAAAAATGCCATTGGGGCAAAATGACCAATTTGCCTTCCAACTAGTTTTTATTTACTAGTTTGCCATTCTTGTAAAAATTCAACTAAATCTAGTTGGAATCCAACCAACTATAATAAAATATTCATAAAATAGTATTTTATGACTTTTCCATGTCTTTTGGACCAGCCTCTGAAATTTTAGTTCGATCCGATTTCTCGATATTCATAAAATATCTCTACTGTGATTTTACCTTTTCCGAGCTATTGAATTTATTTCGAAAATTCTATATTTCCTTATTCGGGAAAAAACTCTATTATCCCATAAAAACTTCCTTTTCCATAGCCTTAGACTGAATTTTCTTAACTTAGTATATTTTTCCAATACTTATCGAAAATCTTCATAGAATAAAATTTCTCTTAGAATTCCTTTATCGATCATCTATACGAATATTCTCTACTCTTACTGAGTCCAAAATATCGATCAGAAAGACTTTTATGGGATCTTCCCAGAGGTCACCCATCCTAATATTTCCCTGGCTTGAGCACGCTTAACAATTTTATTCGATCCAAATTTGGTACCTTTTACTACATCTTAATTCTTAAAACCGATATCAAGGTACTTATTTCGATCTGATTCTCTCTTATACCGAATAAAAGTACTTATTGGGAAAATTTACACTTTAGTCCCCAAACTTTTTCAAAGTCTATGGAATCATCTCTGAAATTTTAGCTTGATCCGATTTATCGATAAATACCGAGAATTTTATCGGTTACTAAATAAATTTCTTAAATCGAAATAAATCATAGGATTCATCCTGAATCGAACTAAAATATTTCCAACACTTGAAAATGACTTTTATAACCTTTCTTTATCATATGGTAAAATTTCATAATTTTTTAATTCGATATGGGAATCCAAATTCCACTTAAACTTTGACTGCGATTTTCCAATAATCGAAATATCGAATCAAACCAGTAATTTCTTATTCCGTCCACACCAATAGGTGCTCTATCTATTTATCAAATAAAACACCTAATCTTTTGGGAAATTACAACTTTGGTCCTTCAACTTTTCATATTTCCACTTCTATCACCCATGTTTTAAAACTTATTATTTTGGTCACTAAACTTTAACCTTGAATTCCCATTCCAATTTTCCTTGGATTATAACCAAAATTTGCGAGTATTCTATTTTACTTGTTCTCTATCACATGACCCCTTAAAATCTCAAAACCTTCTTTTCTACAGTCCATAATTGAGAAAATCCTAACTTTTGTACTTTTATCATTTTAGTCACTAAGTAAGCTTTTAAGTCCTTATCTTAGTACTAAATGACCCTAAATTAACATAGCAAATTTTGGGGTATTACAGCTATGTTGTGACTGTCACATAATAATCCAAGAAACATGCTTATAGCGGGTCAGTCCAATATGTCGTTCTCTAACACATACTTATGTATTGATTTTGACATATTCATGTCAATGACAACACTTTGTCATCAATCAATTACATATTAGTCTTAATATTATTGTTGTCCATGCCCACAATAATACTCGATTAAGGACATTCAAGAATAACTATATTATTCTAAGGACTTTATTATAATTTAGTTTATTTATAAATGCATAGAATAAGACTGGAAAATAATAATAGCTCTGTATTAATAAACATGATAAAATAAGTATGCTTTTACAACCATCTCATTATTGGTATTTGGGCATACTCCACAAGTGAAATACCATGTCTCATAGGTAAGAATCTTCTTTTAGATTCTTCCATACTGAATCTTTTCAGTACTTTATCTATGTTTGTATTTTGACTTTATCCTAGGAGTCGTCTTGATCTATCTCTAAAGATCTTGACTCCTAATATGTAGGTTACTTCACCCAGGTCTTTCATAGAAAAACATTTTCCTAACCAAGTCTTTACAGACTGTAAGGTAAGCATGTCATTTCCTATTATTAGTATGTCATCCACATACAATGCCAAGAATGTGATAGTGCTCCCACTAGTTTTCTTGAAAACACATGGCTCATCTTCATTTTTAATAAAACCAAATTCTTTGATTGCATCATTAAAACGAAGATTCCAACTCCGAGAAGCTTGTTCAACCCATAAATGGATCTTTGTAGCTTGCATACTTTTTTAGCATATTTTGGATCGACAAAACCCTCGGGTTGTGTCATGTACATATCCTCATCTAATTTTCCATTAAGAAAAGCTGTTTTGACATCCATTTGCCAGATTTCATAATCATGAAATGCAGCTATTGCAAGCAATATCCGAATGAATTTAAACGTAACAAGAGGAGAAAAAGTTTCATCATAGTCTATACCATGAATCTGACGAAATCCCATAGCGACCAATCGCCCTTTGTATGTTTGTACATTGCCATCCATGTCGGTTTTCCTTTTAAAAACTTATTTACACCCTATGGGTTTTATCCCTTTAGGTGGGTCAACCAAAGTCCATACTGGGTTTCCTGACATGGAATCCATCTCGAATTTCATGGCTTCTAGTCATTTCTCAGAGTCTGGGCTCGCCATTGTTTCCTAATAAGTCTAAGGCTCATCTTAATCCATGAGGAGAACATCACCATGCAATGTGATGAGGAATTTATATCTCTCAGGTGCATTGCGTTCTCTCGTAGATCTCCACAGTGGATGTGTTTCAAGAATGATTGGATGTTCCTCAACTATTTGGGGAACTTGTTGTTCAATCTCTGGTTTAGTGATCTGTGGTTGATTTTGAATTTCCTCAAGTTTAATATTTATCCTACTTCCTTTTTCTGAAAATAAATTCTCTTTCGAGGAAGACTCATGTTCGAGCAACAAACACTTTGTTCTCAAATGGATTGAAGAAATAATATCCTTTAGTTTTTTAGGATACCCCACAAAATTACACTTATGAGATTTGGGTTCGAGTTTTGTAGACATCTGATGTTTAACATAAACTTCACATCCCTAAATTTTCATAAAAGATATACTAGGACGCTTCCCAGTCCATATATCATACGGTGTCTTTTGAACCGATTTAGTGTGAAAGCAGCAGTTTCTAGCGCATGTCCCCAAAAAAAAGTTGGAAGATCAGCATGACTCATCATTGATCGAACCATGTCTAACAATGTTCGATTTCTCCTTTCAGAGACTCCATTATGTTGTGGAGTACCAGGAGGTGTAAGTTGTGATACAATCTCACATTCTTTAAGAAGTTCATCAAACTCTAAGCTTAAGTATTCTCCTCATCGATCTGATCGAAGAGCTTTGACACTCTTTTCTAGTTGGTTTTCTACTTCATTCTTAAGTTCCTTGAACTTTTCAAGGGCTTCAGATTTATGATGCATTAGGTAAATGTACCCATATCTACTGAAGTCGTCAGTGAAAGTAATGAAGTATTGAAACCTTCCTCTGGCTTGTGTATTCATTGGTCCACATACATCACTATGTATTAGACCTAATAAATCACTTGCTCGCTCGTTTTTACCATCAAACGGTGATTTGGTCATTTTCCCATTAAGCAAGGTTCACATATATTAAATTGTTCAAAAACAAAAGAATCCAAAAATCTATCTTTATGAAGTTTTGATATGCGTTTCTCACTTATATGACCCAAGCGACAATGACAGAGATAAGTTTGATCAGAGTCATTTGTTTTTGATCTTTTCGTATTTATGTTATACATAGAATTGTCTTGATCTAAGATATAGAGGTCATTTATTAAATGTGTCGTACCATAAAAACATTATTGAGATAAAAGGAACAACTATTATTCTTAATAATAATCTCTAAACCAATCTTGTCCAAACAAGAAATTGAAATAAAGTTCTTAGTCAAACTAGGTATGAAATAACAATCCTCTAAATCTAAAACAAGTCCACTAGGTAATGACAAAGTATATGTTCCTATAGCTAATGCAGCAACTCTTGCTCTATTTCCCACTCGTAGGTCCACATCTCATTTTGCCAATTTTCTACTCATTTTTAGTCTCTGTACAGAAGTACAAATGTGAGTACCACAACCAGTATCTAATACCCAAGAAGTAGATGTTGATATATTTATATCAATAACATAAATACCTGATTCAGACAGTCTATTTTCTCTTGCCTTCTTGATGTCCTCAAGATAGACATGGCGATTTCTCTTCCAATGTCCAGCATTGTTGCAATGGAAACACTTTCCTTCTTTTGCAACTCCTCATTTGGGTTTCAATGCAGCCTTTCCTTTGTTGGGCTTTGGCTTTGCCTTGGTGTTGGGCTTTCCTTTTCTGTTATCCTTTTGGACCATCAGAATGGGCTTGTAGCCAACCTTTTTCATGTTGTTCTCTACTGTTCTTAACAGACCAAGCAACTGGGGCAACAGTGTTAATTTCATTCATATTGAAATTAAGAACAAACTAATTAAAACTATCTGACAATGATTGCAGGATAACATTAGTAGTCAATTCAACACTTAGAAGGAAGCCTAATTTTTTCAATGTCTGAATATACCCTATCATTTTGATAACATGAGTTCCTACCGGAGTTCCCTCCATCATCTTGCATCGAAACAAAGCCTTAGAGGTCTCATACCTCTCTTGACGAGCTTGCCCCTCATATAATTCCTTGAGATTTTTAACCATCTCATAAGGAACCATGTCCTCATGTTGCTTCTGAAGCTCAGAAGTCATGGTCACAAGCATCAAACACCCGACATCTATAATGTCACTTGAGTATTTTTCAAAGGCTTCAAATTCATCTTTGGAGGCATCATCCGCTGGCATTTTAGGGACAGGTTCTTCTATGACTTGTAATTTCCGTTCTTGCTTGAGGACAATCTTCATGGAACCAGTCAAGGAAGTTCAAGCCATTCAATTTATCATTCTCAAGGACGGATCACAATGATAATGAGTTTGAGTTTGCCATAACAAAACTAAAACGATAAAATATAATTTATAAGTACCTTTTATCATGTTTATAAGGTAATAACATTCCCACTATTAAAAACCCTTAAAATTGAAAAACTTACTAAAAAGTATTTTTAGTGGGTAAGGATCCATATTTCATTTCATCCTAAGTCAGCTTTGGATTTACTCCTAGAATTCAATTATTTAGGTAAGCAACACTTGCTAATTACATCTCATGTAATTCCTATATTTGGTGAACAACTATTGTTCCTAATCATCTCAGGATTATCCAAATCATTAGCCTTTAGGTTTCTAATCTTATTAGGACAACCTAGTTTATATTACAACCAGTGAATACCACGTGCTTATTCTTCGCGTTTAACCAAGATATATATAAGTAATTCTCTTTGGCAAAACCTACATAGTACCGATCGATGTTTTAACAAGGGCAAATATTGGACGGCTATTTTGATTAAATATGGAGGGTTTTTTATATTAATCTCACCATTCAAGTATAATATAATCAGTTACCATCATGCTAAAACATACATTGTAACACATATATGTAAAGCACTAAATATAAATGCAATGGTTATAGCCCATAAAACTAAGGTGGCCCATCCCAAGCCAATGGGAGAACTAAAATAAACTAAAGATAGAACTTGCTTCTCAAGCATCTAATCCACCTTTGATCGGCCCATCATTCTGCTTCTGTGATCCACGCTTTCTCAACAAATATTACAATTTTCATAAACTCGTTTTACATACGAGGGAGTAAGATGAGAAGAGAATTACAATAGATGAAAGAAAGGCACGACACGCAGGCCGTATTTATAAATGTAAAAACAAAGTAAATGGGCTATGTGGCTATAACCATGCATTTCAACCACCGTGCATATTATCCAAAACATAAACATGTTTTATATTGTTAATTATAATTACCAAAATAGTTCATACGACCTTTGTTGCCTACGCGGTCTGGCAGTTCCTATAGAAAAACCTCACGATTTGATAACTTTTATCAATAGATTCATATTTTTGGTTTTTTTCAATCCCTAAGGTTCATACGACCTTTGTTGCCTACGCGGTCTGGCAGTTCCTATAGAAAAACCTCACGATTTGATAACTTTTATCAATAGATTCATATTTTTGGGATTTTTCAATCCCTAAGGTTTTTTGCACTTGAACAACCATTGTTCCTCTACCGAAAAAGATCTGCTATCAGAACCGCATGTTCATCATGTTAACAATTAACATACGAACATTAAAACCTTACAGCAACAAATACGTGATTAACGTTTAATCATCGATTGTTAAAACTTATTTAAAATAGATTAACATATTAACCATGATTGGATTCAATTTCTTTGTTTCACACAAATTTCGTATGCTCATCCAAATAGAGAAACAAAACATGCATCTCATATAAAAGAATCATCCAAGTATTTAAGTCTGAATTCGTATCGTACAAGTGGCTCTGATACCATTGTTGGGAAACGCCGGTATACCCCATGGCATAGCGAAAAAATTATCTGACGTATTCCGCTAGTGATTCATGTACGAGGAACAAATTCGGGGTAAAAATAGATGAAACGTTGCCTTAAATAAATTTGAAAAATCGCAGGGAAGTAGGAGAATCCAATTCTTCTAGCACGATATCGAATTCAAGTCGTCACAACAGCATTTCGACCTCTACGTAGTCCACCCGAATGAAACGAACAATATTTCACTTCTCTAACTGTTAGAGAGGTTTTTGACAAAAAGGCATATCTCGGCTGCTAGACCTTATGCCTTTATATAGCATTCAAAAACCTAATTCTAATTAAATTCGAATTCATTAAATATACAATATATTTAACCAAATATAGTTAAATATGTAGAATCTGATTCTACTTTAATTAGGTTTATATAGAGATATATATTTTAATAGTATTTGATAATTACAATAATTATCTAGTATTAAAATATATATAAAGAAGATTATCTATAATTACAGTAATTATAATAATTTCGGTTTTTACTTATTACATGTACAACAAGTTTGTACACATGCTATCTAGTCAATATTTGTTCGTTTCAATCATAGAGTGTGACCCTTGTAGGTTCATATAACGTTAGCAGTAATATCTAGAATAATTCTAATATTACAAGCAATAAGTGGCATCTAGCAATGCATCATTGCTACCTAAGTTACAGGAAGTCGTGGTTTGACATAACCTTTTTCCGTGATTAACTCTTTTCATGTATTGCATCCTTTTGTCCTCATATCTAGATCGGACACAAGTCATGGAATAGTCACACTTGTATAGTTCATCTAATATTTATTGATATCTTGAGTAGACTATTATAAATGAATAATTATGATATCTCATATCAATTTATTCGAGCATGGCCATGCATTTTCTAGTCTCACTCAATCAAGTGGCCTATGATATTACTCCTATTATGTAGGAAGGACAAATCCTATCTTGATCAACCATATTCCGCTACATAGATTGTGATATATCCAATATTAGCCTTTATAGTGTAGTCAGTTACGACACACGTTTGACCACATCAAAATATGTCACTCATGATGTTGAAATAATGATGATCTCAAGTCTGAGGATCATACATGTAGTTATCACTATGAGAAATGTTGTGACTGTCACATGATAATCCAAGAAACATGCTCATAGCGGGTCAGTCCAATATGTCGTTCTCTAACACAAACTTATGTATTGATTTTGACATCTTCATGTCAATGACAACACTTTGTCATCAATCAACTACATATTAGTCTTAATATATTATTGTTGTTCATGCCCACAATAATACTCAACTAAGGATATTCAAGAATAACTATATTATTCTAAGGACTTTATTATAATTCACTTTATTTATAAATGCACAGAATAAGACTGAAAATAATAATGGCTTTATATTAACATGATAAAATAAGTATGTCTTTTACAACCATCTCATTATTGGTCTTTGGGCATACTCCAATAATATATAGAGCACCTTTGGAAATAGGTAGTAATATAATGAGTTGGTTTGAGTTTTATTTCTGAAAGGTGTGAGGTAAGAATCACAATTCCTTGTGTGTTTTGCTTTGTGAATTGAAGTTTGATTTCCTTAATAACATCAAAAGAAACCCTTGTTTCAATAATTTAGGGTACATAGTAGCTCGTGGGTTTGCAAGGAGGGTTCGTATTTTCGCGACCAACTGGGTACATAGTAGCGTTGCCTTACAAACCCACGAGATTTCATAAACTGCAATTTGGCTCCTTACTTTTATGTTTGCTTTGAGTATATTTTGAACAGATTATTTTACAAGAAATAAGTGGGCACTAAAAAGAGCAATGTGGCGAACTTTCTGAAAATAGGTAATGATAAAATGAGCTGATTTGTGTCTTACGTTTGCTCTGGGTTGCACTTTGAGCAAATTTTTTTGTGGGTACTAAAGTTTCATCTCTGTACTGGACGGTGACCGTTGGATTTCGTGGTGGAGAAGAAGGAAGGAGAAGGGGAAAGAGATTTAAAAGTAAAATAATTGGGTAAATTATTAAGAGGTCCCTTAGGTCAAAATCAAAAGTAAATGCATGTGAAAGTATATGAGTGTACTACGTGTCCTGCCACATCATCACTTAACGCCGTTAGTCTCAAAGGGCACAATAGAACACGGAAGTAAAATGCAGGGAACACATTGAACGCTTAGAAAGTATTGACCTCACATTGACAAAAATAACAAAGTACAAAGAGTATTTGTGTCATTATTCTAAAAATAAATAAAAGTTTACCAGTACTTCAAATGTTGAGGTTCATTCACCATTGAAATAATTAGGTGTTTCTTTTTGGGTTTGCAAAAATGAAGGGTGAGTTTAGCCGGAGAGGGGCCACATACTACGAACCAATTCAATTTCCAACGATTGCTTTGAGTGTTCATGGCACACTTTGTGAACCGAATGTTCTTTTTTTTTTTTATCACCTTTCCATTCACGTTGATTCGAATTGCACGAGTTATTTGCTTATAATGTGCAACATAATTTGTCTGTGTGCATGTGACGGTGTGAGTTGTAAAAATTAAAAAAAAAAAATTGTTCATGATTTCAGACCACATGATATCATAAATGTTTGTATGCATGTGACCGCGCTTATTACTTCTTTTGTTTTCTCGTACTATGTTCTTTTTTTTTCTTGAACTTTTTAATTTTAGATTTTTTCTTGAATTATTTTATTTTTAGATAAGAATTTATGTTTTTGTGGTACACTTTTTCTGTTCTGCAAAAGGTCAAAAATAATTCCAACGTTTGATCTTTTGGTCACTTTAGCCCCTATTCTTTTTTTTGTCTAAATAATCACCTAACGTTTTATTTTTGTTCAAATTTCACCCTCGATGGATGGAAATCGTTATTCAACTAACAGTCAACGTTTGAGGCTGACGTGGCATGTCTGCATGGCATGAGGAGATGATGTGGCAATGTCACGTGGTAGTTTGTTGACGTGGCATTTCACAAATTTATTTATTTTTTTTAAAAAATATTTTTATACTTTAAACCAATTGAATGATGTCACGTGGCACTTTGCTGACGTGGCATCATCCGATTGGTTAATTTTTTTAAAAAAAATAATTATTATATATATTTTAAATAAAATATCCTAAAATTTTCAAATATTTCTAAAACATACCCCAAATCCATTAACCCCCAAATTCAGCCACTTCCGCCGGTATTGGTCGCGTTGCCGGTAACAGAACGAAGTGCCCTCCCCTCGTCGAACGACTCACACACCGTTCGTCGTTCGTTCTACCATTGTTCATCGCGAATAGTTCAAATGAACCATTCAACGATTTCGCCTTCGTCTGGCGTTTTGCACGACGTCGATCGATTTCTATCGAAGATATGGTGACATAAATGATCGTGATAGTCCGGCGACCGATGTGGTGGGTGGCGACATGGCAATCGATGGCAGAATCGACTCAAATCGGGATTTGGGTTTGGGGGAGTTAGGAATTTTGAATTTTAGAGGCTATTTTGTAAAATTTTAAAAATAGGGATTTTTTAAAAATTAATTATTTTTAAATTTTATAAAAATAAAAAAATTAAATATTTTTAACCAATATGATGATGTCATGTCAGCAAAATGCCACGTGGCATCATCCGATTGGTAAAAAAATATAAAAATATTTTATAAAAATTAATTAATTAATTTTTGAAATGCCATATCAGCAAATTGCCATGTGGCATTGCCAAGTCATCTCCCCATGTCATGCAGACATGTCACATCAGCCTCAAGCGTTGACCGTTAGTTGACTAACGATTTCCATCTAACAAGGGTGAAATTTGAACAAAAATGAAACATTAGGTGGTTGTTTGGACCAAAAAAATAGGGGCTAAAGTGACCAAAAGATCAAACGTTGGGAGTTATTTTTGACCTTTTGCCTTTCTGTTCTTGTGGCATGTTTTTTCTCTACTCTTGTAGCACGTTTCTTATACCTTTTGTTACATTTTTACGCATACCTTTTGCGGTCATTTTGGTGCTCGCACAAAGACCCTTACAACTTCTGTTTTCTGATTGGTTTGTCAGTAGTCACGTATAATCGAATCCCCTCTTTGGTAAAAGGTTGTTTTTAATATAATTAAAATTGTGTAGCGAACTGACTTAAAAATAATTTGATTCGCTCACCACTCTTTTATCACTTCGTAGAGTACCTCGTTCGATAGGGACAATCATTTTTTATAAAAATTAATAAGTTCTTTTGATGTTAGACGTCATTCTTAAGAGAATGTTTTATTTTTTCTTTGCATCTTTAAGTTTTATATTTTTATTTATGTACTAACTTTTTGATGACTATTGCCCTTGTTTTTCTCTTTATACTTGAGTACTTTATAATTTTAATCATTTTCATTATTTTTATTAATAAAATGCATTGCCATTATTCAAAAAAAAAATACTTTGAGTTATCCAAAGTAAACACGGTCTTTACAGAACACCTTGAATCTACAACCAAAACCAGTAATGTCCAACAGTCACGTGGCAGCTATGGATGGCTGCAGGCTTTCTTGTGTCCTTGGAATTTCCTGTACATGACGACAAAAGAAAAAAAAAAAAAACCCAAGCATTCTCTTCCTATTATTTTAATTGTGCTTTGATTATTCTAGACCAACCTCATTCCTTCTGGAATCTTCCTCATTCAGCCGTTGGGACAGGCTATGGCTACCTACACCATTTTTCATCTTTGAACAAATACCATATGGAAACAAATTAACCTTTTCATCCTACAAAAGAGTCTACAAAACTATGCTGCCAACAAAATTAAAAAGAATGTTAATCCATCCTACAAGCCAAACATAGAATTTTTGCAGCATGCTACTTGGAATTGAGTCGGATAAAGGTTTGTGTTTGCTCAGATTTTTCTAATCTTTTTCATGTATTTGAAACGATCATATCCTCGTACATGTGTTGGACCCCCTGTGTCGATCATCGGAATTTAAAAAATAGAAAATATAAAGAATCTAATCAACATAGACTTCAACTATAATACAGACACTCTAAAATTGAGAAACACACCGAGGCTGGATTTCAACAAGTAAAACAGTCAAGGCAGCTATTTTCGTTACATGGAAACGTTAAGACTCGACTCATCGGTTGTTAATTGGCTCAGTTTAGTATTAAGGTTACCACGACACAACACAAATGGCAAAGAAATATAGAAAAGTTTGGCCACGTAATCTTAACACAAACTTTTCACAGCTATTCATGATTCGACTGTAATTTGTAACAAACTCATCATAAGTAGCCAATGCAAGTGATAAAGGAAAAGGAGACAGATAAAAAGAGTAACCTGATTAAATATCTAAGAATCCTCTCAACAGTCAACAAAGGGAGAATTTTATTTCACAAATAGAATTTGCAGAAAGCAACCTGATAAGGGAAATCAGACAGCAAAGGCCAAAGCAAGATGGATTCCCTTCTCCTGCTCTCTTTCTGCCCTTCCCCACATTTTCCTGGCTACACAAATGAAAAAAAAAACTTCAAATGGAAGGGGGGAGATTCAAAATGGCGAGAGGTGGTACCTTCCATCATTAGTCAGCAAGCAATTAAAAGGTGCAACCGCATACACAATTCAGCCTGCTAGCCTGATCTAATAACCTGAAAATTTCTCAAACTTGTCTCAACAAAATGCATATTTATATGCACACCAAATGCCAAAATGCTAGATTCATGAAGTCTAGGTTGCATGAAACATATTAACTAAGTAGCACAGTGGAAGATGCATGTGGTTACTCCACTACGGGCAAAAGGATTCAAGGAAACGGTATAACCGTATATGGTAACTCAAATAGGAAAGAAAAACCATCAAAAGCAATGGCAAAAATCCTGTATTCGTATGAAATGCATTGAAAATGATTTAATAAGAGCATGCAACAGAAAAATATTACAAACTGTTTGGATCAGAAAGAGAGCAACGGAAAGCACTGAAAGCAAAAGTCATCATAAAATCAAGATCACCAACCACAGTACTTGGATTCAGATATCCACATCTATTTCTTACAGTAAAGCATGCAAAACATTATGCAAGTAAATGAATCTAATCTTAGCTTAATTCAGCTTCAGGTCACTTCAGCAAACTGTTTCTAGACATTATTAATAAATGGAGAGATATGAGACATGTGCATTTTATTAGGAGGAAGAAGAAAGAAACATTCCTCCAATGCTCTAGGGCTCGTTCTACATGAATAGGCTAGTTGAAAAGCGCAGCTCGTCCAGTGAAACATATATTCCTATTTAGGCTATCATAATGTTTCCTACATCCAGGACACCGCCCATCCACTTCAAGAATCCTTGTGTGACAGAAGAGGCAAAGCCGAAATCCACATGAGCAAGGGAGAAAATTAGAGTCTGTGGCATCTAAGTCCTCATAGCAGATAGGGCATGACGAAGGGTGAGACATAATACTCTGCTGTACCCAGGTGATAGCCCCATTGCCATTACACCAATCTGAATTCATAGAAATATCATGCTGTTTCGAAAGGCTGGGAAGACTTCGAGGACGCAAAACATCATCAGGTCTCCATGCTCTACAATTTGTCTGTGAACCATAAACTGTTTGCCTACTCTCTGAATTTGACTGATCTATTCCTTGGTCCTTGAACTGTTGTTCACCACCAGCAGATTCAACCATTGTTTCAGATTTAGCAGGAGAGTTCATGGCTGAGTCATGTTGATTGTCATCTGCACTCAAGGCATCTGCAAAATCCTCCCAACTGTCTAGGCACCCATCCTTATCTTCGTCGCTGACACTTCCAGAACAAGAACCACTGCTACTGCCAGTGCAACTATGCGCACTAATAGCTTCTTTTGAGTCATTATTACCCAGATCAGTTTGAATGGAGCGGTTCAAGGATTCCACGTCACTATCATGGATGCTCATGTCTTCACTTTCCTCGTCCCTCAAACTTGTTTCTAAATTGCGCAATGATTTGTTTCCCTCATCGGCTCTCTTTGTGGAGAATGGAGGAGACCCAGAACCCCCATTCAAATCCACCTTGCAATCCTTGTTCTTTACTGCATTTACAATCCGACTCCATTATAAACTCAATAGATGAATTTACGAAAAATATAACTTGGTAATTTTTGCCAATTCAAACCCAAAAGCCCTCTTACCTTTTCATCCCATAAATAAGATAAAAATCACTGCTTTCAAATTAATTCCTAGAACCCACCAATGAATTTACCTTGGTTCAGAAGCTTTCTTGCTTTTATCATAACTCAGTCCCTATGGTTCTATATATGTATTGATATTCACAATGTGCATCCATCAATACCTCCAATGAGGTATACATACATACATACATATTAAATGCTTAATAATAAACGAAAGACATAACCCAACAAAACCATGTCGATTAATGGAATTAGTTTGGTTTAAAACAAAAAAAAGAAAAACCCTAACAATAAGTTTTTGAATTCCCAATTTATTTTCCTATCACATGTACTCACCGCACCTTCCGATATAAGGGATTCATCCTAACAATTAATTTCTTTTTGCTTAAAAAATGCCATTTAAAAATGCTCCGTTGAGTTCTTTGTGAAAGAAAAAAAAATCTTTCTATTAAAAAATTCACATTCAAAAGAAAAGAATATGATAATTGAAATTAAAAACAACCACAGAGAAAAAGGAGATTACCTTGAGATAGCCATTGCTCCCGCCTAACATCGCGCTTACACTGCTTCAATTTGGCCAATCTATTTGTCTGTATCAACAAAAAAAGAATCTCAAAATATGAAACTAATCTACATTTTCTCGAGAAACAATCAGAAAACATTAAAAATAAGAAAAAGAAAATTTACTCACTCTCTTCTTCTTGGAAGGGCAAGGCAGAGAAACATTGTAGGTGAGATCAGAAACCATGGTGAGAAGTTGAGAATAATTTAGCGGTGTTTGGCGAAGAAGAAAACTCTGTATCGGAAAATAGATTAGCGCCGGGAGAGAAAATAACCGATTACCGGATAGAATGAAAATCAAAGGGCTGAAAATAATGGAAATAGAGAGATAGAGAAACTTGCTTAAATTATATTTCATGGAACTCCTTGAAATTGATTTCTTCCAACTTATATAATTGCTACTTACTAAAATGCCCTCCACTTTCGGTTTTTTTACCAAACTATTTATGTTTTTTTTATTTAGAAAAAGACAAAATAATTCCTTATTATTTACTTAACTTTAAACAATGGAAAACTATTTTTTATGATATGAATGAATTTTTATATTTAACAATTCATTAGTATAAAGTTAAAACAGTTCTGTATACTTTACATTTATAATTTTTTTTATAATTTTCATATTTTAATAATTTAATTGTTGAATTATTCTCTTTATTAATATAAATTAATATTTATTTTTATATAAAAAAATTAGACATTTTTATTTACTCGTAACTTAAAGTTCATACAATCCTACAAGAAGTTTGTTGATAGTGAAAGCGGATGTTGGTTTTCAACGGTTTATTCGTTATGATTTAGGCGAAGAGCTGTTATCTGTGATGGATTGCAATAAAGGATGAAAGACAAGGAATGAGAGTCGAGAAAGATGATGAATAATAATCTCATGGTTTAAAAAGTCCTCTCCTAGTTTGCCCTATGTGGTTATTTATATACCCATGACTGGTAGGGGTGAATATTATTCGTTTTTAACTAAATTAAACGATAAAACCAAAATTTTTTAGCTAATCGGTTAATTTTAGGTATGATCGTTTAACTATTAAAATTTTAAAATTTTAATTAACGGTTTAATTCAATTCGAAACTGGTTAATTAATTGAATCTACAGAAATTATTATATCTTAAATATTATATATTATATTATATATATTTTTTGTCACTAAATTTCTAAAAGTTATAAAATGATCATTAAATATTTTGATATATTATAAAGTTGTCATTAAACTTTATTCAATTAGAATAAAATGAACATTAAATTTATTGAATTATAACAAAATGGTTATTAAACTTTTTAAAATTTATCAATAATTTATAGCGTGCAATGATCATTTGTAATAGTTTAATAAGTTTAATAATTGTTTTGTAACTTTTAAAAGTTCATTGACTAAAAAAATTATTCTTAACGTAATTTAAAAACACTTTTTCATCGCACTTTTAAAAAGTAATATTAAATTGACTGTAAAATTATTATTTTTATTTTAACTCGAGTAAATATGTGAATAAATTATTTTCTCCGCAACTAAAAGCACATGACAGGTTACTTGCGAAAATACTTCCATCATCAATTTATTAAATAATCATTTAACATTAATAAAGAAAAAGGAAGTAGATAATTTTTACAACCTTCGTTTGGTTAAATGGTGGAGATAAAATAATTTTTTTATTATAATTCAGGTTAGAGATTAAGAGAATAAAATGGTAAATTATATGGATGCTCACTTAATTGTGGGGAAGTTTTATTTTGACAATTAATCTTTTAATTTTGTCAATCAAATTACTTAACTATTTAAATAATATTCATTAAGTCATTAACTATTAAAAGTTAACGAGGAACTGCAGTTAAAAATGATGTTATTACACACTTAGTCCATATTACTTGTAAGTTTTATCAATTTGATCTTAATTTTAATTTAATTAATTCAATCAGGTTATGACACCTTATTAGAAAAATTTAGACCGCCTAGGTGAGATTCGAACCTCGACTATGCATGAGTAAAGGTCACACCATAACCATTGGGCCAACCGCGGCATTTAAGACATGAATTACAGCATTTAATATATATCTTAAATTGAATCGATGTAAAAAAAGAAATAATAGTGGTTCAGAAGGGACTCAAACATGGAACACTTAGGAAACATAAAAACACCAAAACCACTAGAACAAATCTAATACATTGTTTATCGTTGACAAAGTTATATATGTATATATATTTTAAAATATAGTTTTTAAGATTTAAAATAAAAATGGATTTAACATTTTTAAATATTTAAACTAAAATTATTCCTTTTCTTTTTCACATTTATTTTAAAATAAAAATGGATTTAACATTTTTAAACTAAAATTATTCCTTTTCTTTTTCAAATTTATTTTAATAATTTCACATATATATAATCATTGAATTAACTTTTTCTTTATCAGTCAAAAGGCGAGATTAATACAATTTAAGATTTAAGGCTATATTGATAAAATTAAAAAGGAGAGACAACATTGATAATTTTGGAAGATTACAAGGGTTACATTGATGCAATTAAAAAGGTGTGGTAACATTGTTGATTTGGAATTATTACATAGAAAAATATCATTAAAAACATATACAATTAAATAAATATATAATAAAAATTTTAAAATATAAAATTAATGTCATTATAAAGAAACGTCCTTCATAAAAGAATCATTTTTAAAGATTATCTAGTTTCTTTGAAAGATTTTTTAGGATAAACTAAACCCAAAATCACTTAATTATGAGTTTAATAACAAACATGTCATTTTTCTCTCTAAAAGTTACAAACATGCCACTTCGAGTTAAAAATGAAACAAATGTCTAATGTGGCTTGGTATAATAACATTTTAGTCTTCAAAAGTTATACAATATATTATTTTTGTCATAAAATAATTCAATAAGTTTAACTATTCATATTCAAAAATTTATCAATTGATTATTTTCCGTTACTGTTTAAACGAGCGTGCTCATCAAATCAAAACATTAGTTGGATAATTGCATTTTCTGCCAATAAAATAACAACAAGTCACTGTTAAATTGTTATTATACCAAGAAAGTAACATAACTTTTGTGAGAGAAGAACAAAGACTAAAATAATGATTTTTAAATCCGAATGGTTGTTTTTTTATTTTTTTGATTTCATACTAAATTAATAGATTGTATAAGTTTTAAGGACTAAAATTATTACTGTATCAGGCCACATCACTATTCTTGTTTGATAATTAACAACCAATGGTCTATTTGTAATTATGTTTTAATTGAAAGACTTATTTGTAACTTTTAGAAGAAAAATGACATATTTATTAACAAACTCATAATTAATTGACCAATAATGTAGTTTAACCTTTTTTTAAGAATTACAATGAAGTCAATTTATATTACCATAGTGTCAAATAAGAAAATTTGATAAGTTAGAAGGGTAATTTAGGAAAATAAAAGTGTTTTCTTTTTTAAAATTGGGATAGCCAAATAGAGGAAGAAAACAAACATGCTCTCACAAATGGCCATGTGGATGGTCCAGATTTATCATATTGACTTCGGCTGAGTAAATGACACCATGGGTTAGAATTAGGGGTGATAATGAGCCAGATGGGCTTGCAAGCTATTCAGGTTCAGCTCGGTTAAAATTTTATTAAAGCCTAGTTCGAGTGAGTTCGACTCGGACTCGGTTCTAGACCTTAACAAGTCAAGTCGAGCCGACTCAAACTCGACTTGAAAAGCTTGTGAATAGGCTCGGAATAATTATATATATGTATTATACTACATATGCACTAAAAGTAATATTTTTAGCAAAAGAAAAGTAATAAAATAAATTAGGAAAAAATCTACTAAAAGAAAATTAACTAAAATAAATTGGACATTTTCCTTGTTTGATTTTGTATTTTCTTTGATTATGTGTTTGTATTATAAAAATATTTCTTGGTTATTTGGATTAATCTAATTTTTGGGCACTATTTTCCCCTTTTTCGATATTGAATTTCTTTTGTGTTGTTTATGAAAGGAGCTTTTAACGAGGTCTCATCTTTTATATAAAAAAAATATAGCATTGTCCATTTCGAGCCGAGATGAGCCAGAGCCGAGCCAAATAGTATTGTTTTCGAGCCGAACTCGAGCCTAAAATTTTGAACTCGACGAGCCTCGAATCGAGCCAAGTTCAATCATACTATTTTCGAGCCGAGCCCGAGCCTGGCAAAACACAGCTCGGCTCGCTATCCGCCGCAGTTAGAATTTACATAGCCCCCCCCAAAATGCCCTAGGCTTAGTTTCCAAATATCTTTTTCACTTTATTAGCCATGGGCCAAAAAGAGCCCGAATATTGGGCTAAATTACAAGGGTTAGAAAAATGTCTGTATTTAATTTTTAAGTGAATTATACAGTTGGTTATCCAATAATATTTTCTTTTTGGACATTGAGAAAGAAATTTTTGCAAACATATCACTAAAGTTAGATTCCGTTTTCATTTTAGTTACCAATTATCAGTTAATTTCTGTTAGTAACACATGTCATTATAATGTGACGATATATGTCAAAACTTGTTTAGTTAAAAAATTGTGAAAAATACCACTGCACATACTTTGGCAAGGGTCGGACGAATGTTCTCTTCGCAACAAGTCTGGATTGAGGAGGCGGAACAAGACGGATGGTGGGGGTGACCCCCTGGAATAGTGGTCTCATGTTTTCTCTCAGTTTTCTGAAGAGGATAGTGGGTGGATTTCATGGTTAGCTGATTGTTTCCCTCTTTGTTTTTGCTTGTCTGATGTTCCTTCGGTCGCCGCTGCCTTTTGTTATTTGACTTGGGCGATTTCCTTTGTATTGTGCTCTGTGCCTTTATGGCTTTGTTGTTTCTCCATTACAATAAAAATCAGCTTTCACTGTTCAAAAAAATTGTGAAAATAAGTCCTTTGCCTTTGAGGGTTGGACCTCGGATTCAAACCCAAGTCTTCGCCCCCAAAAAAGCCTTATAAACCGAAAAGTCTTGAATTTAAATTAAATACATTAATTGTGCAAAAGTTTTAGGTTAAGTTGTAGTTAGGGATGGCAGACGGTACAATTTACGGGTTTCGCATCACATTCATCTTAGTTGGGACGGGTTTGAGTATGAGTTTGATGGGTAGTGGACGAGTGCACATGTCAAAAGTCATATATGTCATGGGTAGTGGGTAGGTGATGGATTTGAGACCCTACCCACCCCATATCCACTCATCTCGTAACCACTCTCCGCCCACTATCCACCACATGAATAAGGTTATATGTATATGTATATGTATATGTATATGTATATGTATATCAGGTGTTGTGGGGTGGATGAATATGTTTGTTGTCATTCATGTGAACAATGATGGAACTTGGGGTAAGTGTTTAGGGGCCAACTTAATTTTTTTTAAAAATCAGAGGCTTAAACTAAATCTTTCAAAAATTTTGAGGGTTTAACTAAAATTTTTAATAACTTTGAGAGATTTAATAAAAACTTTTAAAAATAATAAGAATTGAGATTTAATTAAAAATATTTAAAATTTTAAAGCTTAGTATGATTTTTTAAAAATCTTTAAGGGTCAAATAAAAACAATTAAAAATTCAAGAGCTTTTTGACATTTTTTCAAAACTTAGGGGTGTGGCCCCCACTGGTCATGCTTATGTTCTGCCCCTACATGTGAAATACATTTGTAACCATTTAGAAAAAAATTGGAATGATTAATGGAGTTACAAACAAACTTTACGAAACCTCTCCAGGATTTTATGCATAGGCAGTGAGTTCGAAAAATCACTAAAAATTTTATATAAATAATTAGGAAGTGATCCATACATCGTTGTAACTGTGTAAATCTAATTTTGCTTAGAACAAATGAAGATCGATTTTGATCTATATTTTAAAAAAAAATACAAATTTTTAAGTGATTGAATGTAAAAAAAATAGAGCATCAGACTGTTTTTAATAGTAGTTCGATAGTGACTTTAAACATTCGTTATAAATTGTACAAGACGAATTAGAAGTGCCACCTTATATGGTTAGAAAGACATTTGAGCCTAGTTTCTTTTGGAGCAAACATAATGAAATTTTGAGTTATATATCATGAGATAAGTGGATTTCTTTGAAGATAGTACATGTCGGTACATGTTGGGTGGTGGTTACCTAACTAGGTAGTGGGTGAGGGTGGATTTGAGAATGTACCCGCATGGGCGAGTGTAGATTTAAAAATTGTACCCGTCGTGGGTGATGAATATAAAAATTTTAGGTGAGTGTGATATGGGGAGGGGATATGTACACTCGCCTGTCTCGTTGTCATCCCTAATTTTTAGTTCAAATCAATTACACTGCATATAAATTGCTAAATTAAAAAATAAGAAAAATTAAAATAAAATAATTAAATGATTTTTTGTATAGTTAAAAATTAAATTAAAAAATACTATTTTGTTTTATAACTTTACATTTTTTAATTGGATTTATGTTATTGAAGTGAATGTTGAGATTATTATAACCAATATAAAAATAACTATAACTTTAAAATCTACCTAAAATTAAATCAATCACAAATAATTTAAATTTTACACACAATTTTAAAATCTCTTATTCGCATTATAGAGAATCATACAAGTTTTGTTCCAGGGCAATCCCTTACAGATAATATTATTATTGCCTAGAATATGATCCACCTCATGAGGAGGAAGACTGGACGGAGCGGGTGGATGGCGATAAAGATTGATTTGGAGAAAGTGTATGATTGTCTAGAGTGGAGTTTTATTGACGACACCCTTCACGATATTGGTTTGTCGGAGTCTATGGTTTCTTGATTATGCAATGTATCTTGTCGATTTCTACTCAGGTGCTTTGGAATGGCACGGTCACTGAATCTTTTTCATCGTCACAGAAAATTCGTCAGGATGATCCTTTGTCACCTTATATTTTCGTCCTTTGCATGGAAAGGTTGGCACAACTATTATAGGTGATGGATAATGAGGGTCATTGGAAACCTTTTCGTACTTTGCTTCGGAGCCTAGGTATATCTCATCTATTTTTTTGCAGACGACCTGATTTTGTTTTCTGAGGCCTCGATGGAGCAGATGATTGTGGTTCGCCATATGCTCGATCAATTCTGTCAGGTATCCAGGCACAAAGTGAGTCAAGAGAAAATGAACATTTTTTCTCCAAAAATGTTCCCAGTTCCCTACGTAACGACATTAGTACTTCGCTCGGTTTCACTGAGGTGGTGGATCTTGGCAAGTATTTGGGAGTTCCCTTATTACACAATCGTGTGACTTCGGCGTCGTATAGTTATCTGGTTTAAATGGTGGGTAAAAAATTGAGTGGATGGAAAGCCAAGTCTCTGTCCTTAGCTGGGCGAATAAGGCTTGTACGCTCTGTGCTAGCTGCTATTCCAAATTATACCATGCAGTCGTCAGTTTTGCCGAAGCATACCTGTCTTGAAATCAAACGGTTGATTCGTAGATTCATTTGGGGCATCACATCGAAGAATGGTGGTGTTCATTTAGTACGTCGGGATGATGTGTACAAACCAACGATGCAAGGTGGTCTGGGGTTTCGTAAGCTGGCCGATTAAAATGAGGCTTTTCTAATGAAATTGGTATTTAATCTATTGGTAAACACAAATACCCTTTGGGTCTGGTTTCTTCGTGCCAAGTACAAATGCTTTGATGGGATTCCTGAGAGCTTGTGTAATCAGAACTGCTCATGGCTTTGGAAGGGCATTAGTGTTATTTAGGAAGATGTACGGAATAATATTATTTGGTCGTTGGGTAATGGTTCCACCTTGGATTTTTGGTTCAATGATTGGATTGATGAGCTAGGTCCATTGTACAAGTTTGTCCGTTCGAGTGTTGCACATTCCTTGCCACATGTCTCGGTCGTTATGATGGTTGATAATATGGGTGATTGGTTATGGCCTAGTTTTCAAAATTTGCTTCATCTACTAGTTTTGCTGCGGATTGCGGCTGTCAAGGGGTTTGTGCCTCAATTAGCGGATGATGTCATTGGGTGGCAAAGCAGTGCGAACCACCAATTTACAGTTAAATCGGCTTACAACATCTAGGCTCATATTCAGGAGGTCCTCATAATCGAGTATGGAAAGCAGTTCATGGTTTCAATGGCTCCAACGTATACAGATTTTTATGTGGTTTGTCTGTTGTGGGAAACTCATGACTAAAGCTGAACGTGTTCTCATGCACTATGCAGTGGATAGCCGATGTTGTGTTTGTCAGGCAGCCTCGGAGGATATTCATCATGTTTTAGGCATGTGCCCACAGGCGTTATTGATCTGGCAGCTTCTTATCAAGTCGGATAAATTGTCTGAATTTTTTATTATCGATCTGAAGACGTGGATTGGTGTCAACCTTACTAATCCAGGTTATTTCACTAGGGATGTCGATGATTGGTACTTGGTTTTTGGGGCTGTAATATGGAATTTGTGGCTCTAGCAAAATGCCATTGTGTTTAATAATCCTATTGAGGATTTTGGTAGCATGTTGGAGCGTAGTAAGCGCCTAGTTTCACTCTCTCGTTCGGCTTTGGATGAACATCGAGGAAGGGCTTTTGGAATTGGCTCACCAGCGCAGGGGCTAGGTCGGTGGCTTCAACCTGAGCTAGAATGGGTTAAATTAAATACCGATGGTGCTCAAAATAATGCGACCTTGTCTACTACTTGCGGTGGAGTTTTTCCCGACCGTAGAGTGCATTGGTTAGGTGGCTTTAGTAAGTTCATTGGAACTTGCCCAGTAGTCAACGCAGAGTTGTGGGGCGTGCTGTTGGATCTTAAATGTGCTTGGGATAGTGGTCTATGTAAAATAGTGGTGGAGTCCGATAGTTTGGAAGGGGCGCGGCTTCTCACTGTTGCTTAGGATGGGGGACTTGGCCATTCTTTGGTTTTGCATATCAAGGAACTGTATACTCGCCCTTGGGAGGTTCAGATTCGCCATGTGCGAAGGGATGGTAATGTGGTTGCGGATGCACTAGCTAAAATGGCTTTGTATGGGAACTTGGAGGTCTTTTTCTTCCATCAGCCACAGGTGGCGGTTCAACATCTCCTCATACGGGACATGGTTGGGTGCGGGTTAGAGCTAATGGGTTGTGATTAGTTGTTTAATCAGCTCTTTTGATTTTCTGTTATACATTTTCGGGTTTATCTATATGATGTTTAGCTAGTATTATCAGTTTGCTCTTTTCTCCCGATTAGATTTAGGAGGGTTTTAATGAGATACTGATAATACGACTAGTGTACGTTCACGCTTGGTTATGATAACTTTCTCTTTTCACCAAAAAAACATCTTTTCTTCACATCATTTGGTCAAGACAATGATTCATAAACTTTAATTATTCCAAAATTGTATCACATTTGTTTAAACTGATACACAAAAAAATATTCAAAGAAAAACATAGTAAGTTATGCACAATTCGAAAACATGTTGCTTAAAAAGTGTTTTATACACAATTAATGTAATTTAAGCTCCACAATAACCTAAAACTTGTACACAATTAATGTGATTAATTACTTTTTGATTCCAATTTACCTAAAATATTTTGTTTTGAACCATTTAAGAAATGTAAAGCTCAAGTTTAATAGTTAACAGGGACAAAAACACATTGAGGATGGGAGGGGCAATTGCCCCATCCAACTTTGAACGACTTAATTTCTTTTTAGGATTAGGCTCCGGTGCAAATAGGAGGTTCCGGTGCAGTTGATGAAAACCATTGAAGGTGTACCAAAGGAACCAAACTCAGTTTGTTTTCGAGTGTCCTTATATCTTCTTTCTAAATTTAATAAACAAATAAACATAATATTTATATCATATTAAAATGGTTTATAAAACTAATTTTCATTAATAATATATCAAATATTATCTCTCTATAGAATTCATTCTATAATTCTATATTTTTGTTTACAACAAAGCCGACAATTCTTTCATAGCACAAACACAAAATTGCAGATAAAAACAAGAGGTAGAAGAGGAGAGAAGAGGGAGAAAACACAACAACGGGAAGAACAAAAAATGAAAGCAAAACAAAAACAAGAAACATAATGAGATTAGGGAAAGCACGTTAAACATAGCAGACAAACAACACTGACAACGCAGAGTAGAATCACAACAGAACAGTGGACATTCAACAACCAGCAGGAGGAGGAGGCCATGTCCGACAAGGGAGAGAGAGAAAGCATAAATTACCAAAGCGTCAACTGAACTTTGTTAAAAAATAAAATGGTAATTAAATTTTTAAATGTTATAAAATAACAATTAAACTTTGTGTTTTGTTATAAAATGGTAATTCGGCCGTTAAGTACTTAACGTGACTATTATAAAATTTTGTATAATAGCATATTTAGTCATTTATATTTATACATTCAATTAATTTAGTCCTAATTTAAAAAAATAATAAATTTAACCCTCATTATTTACGCGTTCTTTGAATTTGTTCCTATTTATAATTGGAAATAATTATTTTCCCTTTTCTATCTCTCATACATAAAACAAAACAACTCCTCGTGCCAAAAAATGCAAATACTAGATGGACTAAATATAAGTTGGAATAAAAAAAGCATAAGACATGTTTCCAACCAGTGGCATAACTCATTGAAAAAGCATAAGACATGCACCAACCTCAATTACATTTGTTGATTCTAAAACAGAGAAGTCGGATCTAAATTAACAAAGGAATGCTTATCACACTAGTGATAAGTGTCATAATAGCTTGTAGACACCTGAGATCCCTAAATTATGTAACACATCTATAAGCTCCCTAATTGCATTCCAGTCACTGGTCCTATCCTATCTACACCTACACCTACACCAATACTAGATTTTTATTTTTTATGTAGACATTTTACTGGATCAATAATTTTCTGAAAGATACAATTCCTTTCTGGCCCACTATTGAAGGAATTCATTAACATTAACATTAACCATTTCTGTTGTTCGGTAATGAAAAGTTGTAGTTGCTATTGTCTTACACAACCTAGGCCTAAATCTAAATTATGTTTTCTTTTGCGCTTATGAGGTATTTGGCAAAGCAAGGGACTTGGTCTGTTTTCAATTCTATGACTAAAAATTCTGATACTAGAGATGACATGTTGATGACTACCAGTAGTGATAATAATAAACTTTGTTATTGATTTTCCAATTTGCTTCTAGATTGTTTGATAAATAGATAATTCACATATATTTTTTTATTAAGGATGTTAAGTATCTTAGGAACAGCTTCTGTTAACATTTTATCACGAATATATAACTAATCTATGTGAACTATGAAAACGTATCTCCTATTCCTATGTTTGACTCCTTTTGGTCTTTCAGATAGATTCAAGTTTTAAGTCAACTTAAAATTCATCAAAATAAGAAGATAGCCTTTATTCGATTATAAATAGGACCAAATTGAAAGAATGTGTGAGGGCTAAATTTATTGATTTTTTTAATTAATACTAAATTGATTGAATGTATAAATATAAAGGACTAAATGTGCTATTATACAAACTTTTATAATTAAGTATTTAACGGCCGAGTTACTATTTTGTAATAAAAAAACACAAAGTTTAATCTTTAAAATATTAGAGAGAAAGAAAAGTTTTTTTTTTTCATTCTATCTTTCACGAAGTAAATCTATTGAAGAATTCAGATTCTTTTAAGTGACAAGATTCTATTCCATAACAATCTATTGGTCCCAATAAAAGAAGCAACGCCTAATTGCCTATGAACAAAAGACATGAAAAAGACAAGAACCAATGGCTTCCACTTTCATTATTGTTAGAATCTGATGAATGAAAAGCCAACAAAATTTGAGCTTATCGGTGGAAGTGTTTTCGATTTGTCTAATTTTTATTAATATATTAAACAATTTAATAATATAAATTTGGTATTTATAAAATTTAATATTAAAAATTCAGTGTCAACAAAACCTATTGGGTAATGGTAAAAGTTTTTTATAAAAAATAAAATTTTGGTTAATAATAAATTTTGGCTTCCCTATAAAAAATAGTATTTATTTTTATAATTTAGCAAATAAATTCTTATATTAAATTTTATTATACTGAATCAAAAAGCACAATCATTTTATTATTTAGGGAAAACTATATATTTAGCACCTCAACTATGTCCGTGTTACTATTTTAGTACCCTAACTATTATTTTTGACAAAATGGTACCTAATGTTACGTTTTTATTCTGTTTTGGTACTCGACCGTTAAAAACTAACAGAGATGATGTGTGGCTTGGTATAATCACAGTTTTAGTCCAAAACACTCATATATATCATCTATTTAGTCCAAAATGCGTCAATTTAAAACATCATCTTAATTTTGGGGTAAAACATCATCTTAATTTTGATTGAATTTTTTCTCATCCCCTCGTATTCTCGTCGGTATCCTGATCGTGGAGTTTGGGTCCTCTAATGAACCCCACATTATCCCCCTATTGATCTGCAAATCCTAACGTTTTTATTATCCCTAGCGTGTTTTTAAACTCCAAAACCCAAAATAATGTTTAAATTGATAGAATTTTAGACTAAATTGATAGATTGAATAAAGGTTTGGACTAAAAACTGTTACTTACCCAAGCCATGGCATCATTTTGTTAATTTTAAAGGCGGAGGTACCAAAACAGAACAAAAACGTAACGTTAGATACCATTTTGCCAAAAATAATAGTTGGGGGTACCAAAATAGTAATGCGGACATAGTTAGGGTACTAAATATGTAGTTTCTCTATTATTTATGTTGAGATATTATTTTGATATAACTTAAAATGAAAAAATATTTTTGGACTTAAACTAATTTCTAAAAATATTTCAAAAGTCCATTAACTTGAAAAATATGTTTGAAAGGGTTTTTGGCATGTTTAAATGCTTTCAAAATAGCCCAAGTGTCAAAAATAGGCTTTGAGTATCGATACTCTTTCCACGGTATCGATACTCAGTCAGTCGTACCGGTACTCATTTGTTCTGTACCGATATGCCCTTTATTCCCCAAGTTTTGACTAATTCTAGTAACCAAACTAAGTACCAATACGGCTTCAGCTTCAGCCGTACCGATACTCAAGGACATGTACTGATATGCTAGTATCGTGTATCAGTACCAATAAAATAAATGCCCAATGACTCTTTCTATTTGAGGCAAGTATCGATACTCAAAGCTTGTATACTGATACCGACATGCACAGACTACATTTATTGCTAGAAATAAAATCCCCAATGGCTCCAAATTAACCCCAACGGCTAGTAACTGTCACAAACTCCTTAAAGGGTTTAAAAGCAAGCTTCAAGCAGCCATGGAACAAGAAGAAAGGCAACAACAACATTCTTTGTATAGAGAAATCATTTTGTGCTTAATTTTGTCATACTCTTTGTAGAAATCACTTGTTGAGCTAAATTGTCAACATTGCTCAAGTGTTTAGGTTTTTGGGTGAGTGCTTAAATTGTAAACATATCTGCCTTGTGAGATTTTCCTTGTTTGCTTATTTGTTTTCTCTTTGTAAGAGAGTTTCTCAAAGCTTTGGGGTATAAGCTTTGAGGGTTGTAAAGGTTATCTCCTTGATCCTAAAAAAAGGAAAGACAAATTAATGAATTTGTGGAAAAACCTTAGTGTAGATAGCTAAGGTAGTAGAGGTAGAATTGGTTTAAAAGTCGAACCATTATAAATCATTGTGCAAAATTTTAATTTCATATTGCTTCCACCATAATCACTCAAAGGCCAATTCATCCCCTCTTGGTGAATTCGCTTGATCGATTTAGAGCCCAACAATTGGTATCAAAGTCTTGTCTCCATCGAAGGTCTCACAACCAGGAGAAAAGATCATCAAGCTCGAAGTCAACCGTTCAAAAAATGGCTAAATTTAAAGAAGGCCGCTCTATCTCGTGTCCTCCACTCCTCAAAAGAGATTCTTACTTCCAATGGAGCAATGTCATGAATTATTTCATCCAAGCACTCGATTTTGATGTTTGGAAAATAACTGAAGATGGATATTTGGAAGTTCCTAAGAAGAAGAAAAAAAGGAGTTCAAATGACACATCAAGGCAAGGCTAAATGCTAAGGCTATGCACACTCTTCTTTGTGGCCTCAATGAAGATGTTTCCAAGAAAGTCTCTACATGCAAAAGTGCCAAAGAGATATGAGAGAAGCTTGGGAAACTCTATGGAAACAAGAAGGGAGAGAAGAAAGATGATGCTACATCTTGTGCAAACCTTCTCTCAATTCCTAAGGTGGAATGTTTGATGGCTCTCGATGAGTCCAAGGTATCTTCAAACTCAAGTGAATTAAATTCATATTTTTTTGATGAGTTACAATATGCTTTTGATGAATTATTTTTGGAATTTGAGATTATGAATTCCAAATTTAAGAAATGATTTATAAACTTGAATTTGAAAACGATTTTCTTTTGAAATCAAAACTTGATTTTGAAACCATAACGAAATTTTGAAAAAGGATTTAGAGTTTTCAAAAATTAGCAATGGAGTTTTCAAAAAAAAAACTCTTGATTTGAAAGTTAAGCTTGAATGTTAACAAAAGAAAAGTAAATTATTTCTAATAATTGATCTCATCCCATAATGACAAAATGCTCACATTGTCATTATCATGGCCATTTTTTTGCATACTTGTCCTATAAAGAAAAGAAAATCTTATAGGATTAGACAAGTATGGGTTCCTAAGGGAACTCGGGACATTGAAACTAATGTAAATGGGTCCAACACAATTTGGATACTAAAAATCAAGTAATTGTCTCTTTTAGGTGTGTTGGAGCTATGGTAGCAAAAAGCAAGGATCTTAAATGCTCTAGTCACACGTATGAAGGAAGATGGATAACCTCTAACCTTAATTCTTTTGATTACATATATTTGGTTGCCTATTTTATTTTTGAATGCTTTATGCACATGTGTTTTGAATTGTTTTATTTAATTTTTGCATAAAGTATATAAAGGCTTGGATTAAAATTGAATTTCTTATGTTCTTATAGTGAGTTTATCCCATTTTGAAATCCAATCTCTTAAGTGTCAAAATTCAATCTCCATTGATTGAATTATTTTTTATATAAATAAGGGAGAAAGATAAGTGAAAAATTCAATTTCCAAATGAAAATGGGGAGCTTAAATATTTTTTTCTAAAATATTATCTTTTTCAAATATTTTTTTAAGGGGAAGCATTTTCAAAAATAATTTTTCAAGGTGTTTTGTTATATCAAAAAGGGAACATTGTTAAACTAATATTTTGATATAACAAATTAAGTGAAAAATGTTTTGGACTTGATCGAATATTTCAAAAATAATTCAAAGTCCAACAAACTTGAAAAATATGTTTAAAAATGTTTTCTAAGTGTTTTGGCTCATTCCTCAACTTAAAACATTTTATAAAGTCAAAACTATTTAATTCTTGGAAATCCTAGAACAAAGTTTTCAAAATTTATTAGAAGTTTCCAAACTTATCAGAAGTTTCGAAACTCTTAAAGAGTTTCTAAACTTTTGTATGAAAGTTTCCATACTTCTGCAGAAGTTTCCAAAATTTTGGTTCCAGACAATTATTAAGTTTTGAAACTATTGAGTAAGTTTTGAAACTTTGGGCTCGAACGGTCAAATTTTCAAATCCAACTCAAAGAGTTTCGAAACTCTTTGAGTAGTTTCGAAACTCTTTGAGTAGTTTCGAAACTTGTATGCAGGAGATAATTAAATGTTTGATTTTATTACTTTCCAACGGCTCCAAATCACCCCCAACGGCTAGTATCTCATTCCATACTTTAAAAGAAGACTTGGGACACTTGAAGATGGTTAGAGAACACATCCAAGCATAATGATCAAGATAAATAGCATTTAAGTCTTATTTTCTCATTTCTCTTGTATATATTGTATAGAGGGTGATTTTTACTATTTTATTCTTTACATTCTTGTGAGCTTAATTATTGTAAACACCACCTTGTGAGGTTTTCTTTGTTTACACAAATTACCTTGTAAAAGGGATAGGTTTTAGTTTATCCTTAGAAAAACTGGAGTGGTTTTATCTTAGCCTTTAAAAGATAGAGTTGTAAAGTTTACTCTTGAGCCTATAAAAAGAAAGAATTCATGGTAGTAAATTGAGAATTTTTTAGTGGTGTGCTAAGGTAGTGGATGTAGATTTGGTTTAGAAGTCGAACCACTCTAAAATTGATTGTGCAAAATTGTCCAATATTTTTTAATTTTTGCCAATTCATTCGAGAAGCAATTTCAACCCACTTGGAGGTCTTCGGTTGATCAAATTTGAGCCCAAAAATTGGTATTAAAGCGAGGTCTCTATCATCGGATTAACATCCTAGAGTCGATCCTTGAAGAGCTCAAGCCACTTCTACATCAACCGAAGCAATGGCATCCACCTCCGGTGCTTACTACATTGAGGAGTCTCAATCAATTTTTAGACCACCATACTTCAATAGGGTAAACTACCCATATTAGAAGAATATGATGAGATTGTTCATCAAGTCAAATGACTACCTTCTTTGGGATGTAGTGATGGATGGGTCATTCATTCCAATGAAGAGAGAATGAGACCTACTCGTCAAGAAGCAAAGACAAGAATGGATCAATAAAGATTAGAAGAAATTGTAACTCAATGACAAAGCTATTCACTTCTTGTTTTGTACTCTTGAACCCGACGAGTATGCCAAGACGTCTTCTTGCTCGAGTGCCAAGAAGATTTGGGACAAGCTTGAAGTCACTCATGAAGGAATCAATTAAGTAAAGGAGACCAAGATTGATCTTCTCAACCTTGAGTATGAGAACTTCAAGATGAACCCAATGGAAGACATCAAAGCTATTCCCGATCAATTCTCCACTATTGTGAATGGACTTAAAGGCTATGTAGAAGTGATTCCAGAGGACAAGCTTGTGAGGAAGTTAATTTATTCACTTCCTGATTCATGGGACTCCAAGAAGAACGCAATCATTGAAGCAAAAAACTTGAAGGATCTCAAGCTTGAAGAGCTTATGAGATCATTGCTAACCCATGAAACGATGATCTCAAGGGGAAAGAAGAAAAGAAGAAGAAAGTTGCATTCAAGTCTTCCTCAAGCATTCAAGAAGAATCAAGTGAGGGGGAGAGTAAAGATAAGGATGAAGAGATAGCCAAGATCTTTAAAAAGGTTAAAAGATTCATGAAGTGCAAAAAAGAAGAATTAAAGCATGAATCAAGAAGGAAGCATGATCCCATCATTTGCTACGAGTGCAAGAAGCCGGGGCACACCAAGTATGATTGCCCTCGACTCAAAAAAAGGGATCAAGACATAAAAATAAGGCATTTATGGCTACATAGAGTGACGAAGAGGACTCCACCGATAATGAGGTAGCCAACCTTTGCCTCATGGACATCGAAAAAGATTCAAGGGTAACTTCTAATTCATCTACTTCAATTTCATATACATTTGATAAATTACAAGATTTCTATGATAATTTGGTCTTAGAATTTGAAAACCATATTTTCAAAAACAAGAAAATGGTTTCAAAATTAAAAGTTCAAAATGATTTGATTTCTAAAACCAAAGATGAACTTGAAGCAAAGCTCAAGGACTTTGAGCAAAAGAATTTTGATTTACAAAACTTGCTTCAAAAAGTTCAAATGGTCATCAAAGAGAAACTGGTGATCTTAAAAATAATTTGTTTAACAAAGATTTTCAAAGAAGTGAAAATGGAGTTAGCTCCAAAATAAATTTTGTTAAAACAATTTTTTATCAAAGACAATCTAGTTCCCCTATATTTTTCAAAGGAAAAATGATTAAAAATATTTGGGGTCCTTAAGGGACTAATTTCTTCAAATAAAAAGGAAAACATTGAAAAATAGATTCCAAAGGGAACTAATTTTTTTAGACTAATTCATATGGATCCAAAGCAATATGGATACCAAAACAATATTCATTGTCTTTTGTAGGTGTGCTTGAACATTTTTAAGCAATGTAGAATTTTTGGAAGCTCTTGAAACACAAGGGAGAAGGACACTAGAAGAATGCAATACTTAACATCCTACCTTGGTTCAAGTGGTAAATTTAAGTTTCATGCAATTTCTTGATCATGTTTTCCATGTCTAATTTTCATATTGATCTAAGCATGTTTGTATGACTCCATGTTGTGTCAAATTGCATATAATTAGGGGAGTCTCAATTGCATGAGTTACTTGTTTTGGGCCCTTTATGCTCATATCTATGTTTTTGACCTTAAACTTGTAATGTTTGGTTGGATCTTGGTGAAACCATGCTTTATATGATTAAATGATGTGTTTTTGAAGAGCATGTTGTTAATTTGTGGCAAAAATTATCAAAATGTGTATCTAAGACTTAATAGAGCTTTTGTATGAACTTAAAACTAAGTTGTAAGGCCTTTAAAGTTGATTTTGCTGCAATTATTCACAGTTTGTGCAATTAGTACCGTTACAACCCTTACTATACCGATACGACATTTAACCAGTACTGATATGGTCCACACCGTACTAGTACGCACAGTAAAAAAAGGGACAATTTTGTCTACTTTTTGCCATGCCTTATATGAATTTTTGATATATATATATATATATATATATATATGGCTTGTTTAAATTGAATTTCTTGTATTTAATTAATTAATTTATTTGAATTTCAATATTTCTCTTGAATGTTTGGGACAACATTTTTTTGTTGCTTGATTAAGGGGGAGCCATTTTAAAAATTTTTCATGTAATTTTTTTGGTCTCATTCTCTATTGTTATCTTGAACTTAAATGTGATTTCAAACTTAGTTTTGAATTATTTTTTATATAACAAAAAGTGGGAGAGATAGGTTTAAAAAATTAAATTTAAAAAAGAAAAAAGACAGCTTTAATATATTTCTAAAATATTATCTTTTTCTAAAAAAATTTTTCTAAAAGGGAAAATTTTCAAAAATAATTTTCTAAGTGGTTTCGTTATATCAAAAAGAGGGAGATTGTTGAGATATTGATTTTGATATAACTTAAAATGAAAAAAAGTTTTTGGACTTAAACTAATTTACAAAAATATTTCAAAAGTCCATTAACATGAAAAATATGTTTCAGAGGTTTCCAAAGGGTTTTTGGCATGTTTAAATGCTTTCAAAATAACTCAAGTATCAAAAACAAGCTTTGAGTACCGATACCCTTTCCACGGTATCGATACTCAGTCAGTCGTATCGGTACCTATTTGCTCTGTACCGATACGTCATTTATTCTCCAAGTTTTGATTAATTCTAGTAGCCAAACTGAGTGCCGATACGACTTCAGCCGTACCGATACTCAAGGACCTGTACCGACATGCTAGTATCATGTATCAGTACCCAGTGTAATAAATGCCCAATGGTTCTTTCTATTTGAGGCAGGTATCGATAACCGAAGCTTGTGTACCGATACCGACATGTACATACTGCATTTATTGCTAGAAATAAAATCCCCAACGGCTTCAAATTAACCTCAACAGCTAGTAAAGGTCACAAATTCCTTATAGGGTTTAAAAGCAAGCTTTAAGCAGCCATGGAACAAGAAGAAAGCGAACAACAACATTCTTTGTATAGAGAAATCATTTTGTGCTTAATTTTGTCATATTTTTTTTTGTAGAAAATACTTGTTGAGCTAAATTGTCAACATTGCTCAAGTGTTTAGGTTTTTAGGTGAGTGCTTAAATTGCAAACATAGCATCCTTGGGAGATTTTCCTTGTTTGCTTATTTGTTTTTCTCTTTGTAAGAGAATTTCTCAAAGCTTTGGGGTATAAGCTTTGAGGGTTGTAAAGGCTATCTCCTTGAGCCTAGAAAAAAGAAAAGACAAATTAATGAATTTGTGGAAAATCCTTATTGTGGATAGCTAAGGTAGTGAAGGTAGACTTAGTTTAGAAGTCGAACCACTATAAATCATTGTGCAAAATTTTAATTTTCGATTGCTTCTACCACAATCACTCAAAGGCCAATTCACCCCCTCTTGGCGAATTCGGTTGATCGATTTTGAGCCCAAAAATTTATTACTTAATCAATATTAAAACTAATGTTTAATACATAATTTTTTTATATAAACTCACACACCACTTTGTCAGCCTTGTAACTCGAATCCTTTTTTGATAAAATAACTCGAATCATTTTTTGATAAAAAAACTCGAATATTTTAACGTAACTTGAGGGGGAACTCGATCGTCACTGAAACAAACAATTTTCATATTTAAATTTAAATCGATATATTTAACTGATATGAAAAGATCGTACAAGTTTGGTAAAATATTATTATTTTTAGTAGATGTAGCAAAATGAATCCGAGCAAAAAAAATCAAATTTGAATGATCTGAGTCTAACTCCGTTTAAACATGATTTAACTGAAAAGTTAAAAGATAGGTGAAATCGAACTTGAAAAACTTGAATTCAAACAGTTCCAAACCCATAATGGCCTAAACTTGAAAAAGGTCGAATCTGTGACCGATCCGAACCCGAACTCGAAATTAGTATCTAACCATTGAGTTCTTTATCATTTTTTCCATTGCATTTCATTTACATTATTTTAACATAGGATTCTCATAACATAGGTTTACACTGGTGCAACCCTTATTTCTTTTTCATCTTTGCGTGGCCAGCAACGACACCAATCTTGGAGCTGGTTGTTGACCGTCGATAATTCTTTCTCTTTACTTTGTTTTGTTCTTTGTTTTTAAATTCAATAATTGTCCTTGTGACACGTTTTCTCTACCCTTTGGTACGTTTCTTTTGCCTTTTTGCACACCTTTTATTTTCTTAATTGGTCGTTTGGTATTTTCATTTGGTTTCTATAAGGGTTGAATTTGACGTTGACATGACTGATTAAGATAACACTCTTTTGATTATCTCCATAATCATCCTATTTTAGACCCTCAAAATAGGTTTAGATACGAGCTATAACACCCTAAACTCGAATGTTACATTTGGGCCTCAAGCCAAACCCGCAACCATAAAATTTTGACCTAGTTTAGCCCAATCCATACTCAATTTTTGAATACATTAGATTCTTCAATCATTTAAACATAGATGATTATTTGAAAGCATTTATAAGAGAGCTCCTTTTAAATTACGTTATAAAAACATTTGACTCAATCGTTTAAAATTCAAATATGAGTTGCAAAACACACGATGAGGTCCTACGAATACATAACCCAAAGATCTAAGTATTGTACTCTGGTGAGACGAGGCGTTGAAATCTTTCTCTGATGGTGCTCCACCAAGCAACGTGCCAAGCCTACTAATATGCGAATGAAAAAACGATTTCGAACGTTGAGCTAACAAGCTAAGTGGATACACTTCCACTTAACCATGCTTCATGCAAATCATAAACATGAGCATATAGCTAGAATGATGACTTGACAAATACAACATCAGATGACGCTACCTCTAGCCGCTTAAATACATGGCAAAATAATCAATGGATGCATCAAATCTCACACAGTAATCATAAGCATCATACCACAAACCTGAACTGAGGCCAAGTGTCATACAGCCTTGAGAATGTACACTCTAAATGAGGTCCGGTGTCATATAGCCTCGGGAACATATATTTTGGGTGAGGCCCGGTGTCACATAGCCTCAGAAATATACACCCATACTCGGCATCTCCCCTTGAGTATCTTTGAATGAGGCTCGATGTCACACAGCCTCAGGATCATACATTCGATGTCTCTTCTCGTGGTGTTGCACCATGCTCTTTGGGTATTCGAGTCCCATTAACCACGGTGACTCAACCAAATAAGGTACCCAATACAACACACAGTATAGACACGACTACCATACGGCACACAACATCACTCGATCCACCAAAGATCTCATATGGTTACTATTACAACATGTCACTAAGGTTTTACCAAGTTATTACACATTATGCTCGTATAAGAGAGTGATATCTCGATTTCTTAGTTTTATAATTCATTTTGCCATATTAAAATCCCATTGGACCATCGTTCTCGAATTATTAGCCCTTCAAACTCAAAGTCAAATTTTTGGGCAGATTGCCCAGTGGGTACCAATATTGGACTTCGCGTACCGGTATAGTACCCTGGGTACCAGTACTCACAGCGTACCGATACAAAATTAGCTCACTAGAATTTTATCCAGCTTTCTCGTATCAGTATGGTTTGACTCGTACCGATACTGCTCTGCATGGCGTTTCGGTACAGGTTAAACATCGTACCGGTATAGGTTAAAACCTGTACCGGTACCCCTCTCATAGTTTATCTCAACGAAACAATTTATTAAACCCAGAACACTAGGGTACCAATATGGGCTCCCTGTGTACCAGTATCGAAGCCCAGAAATGGCTTCCGAGGCTTGGAAAATCATCATTAAAGCCCCTAAAACGTACACCATAACCTCATATCTCGATCCTACATATTGTGAGAATTATAGTTTACATTTTATTAACATCAATATCGGATTATACCATTAATGAGGGTCTATAGCCCCTTAACACCCCAAAACTACAATACACATCAAATTTAAGCACACAAAGCATCATGCTTAGGATGTGCATGAAACAAAGAAGTTAGTAGTGTACTGACCTTATGCAAAAATCTTGAAATGCCACTTTAGATAAGCTTCCTTCAACTTCACATCTTCCTCTATTGAATGTGAAACCACTCCAAGTTTTTTGCACAAATCAACCGAGTGCAAAATTACATCACTAGTAAATAATTTAATTCCCCATACTAAACTTGAACCCCTCTTTAAGGAAAACCAAGTATCTTAAAACCAACAATAAATTTCTTCTCTCAAGAACATCTATAGAACACATTTGATTTTAATCCAAGACCCAACTAAAAAACTCATTTCCTTTTCACCATTTACCCTCAATTTATGTTTCTCTAACTTAACTCGAGCTTTCCCACTTTAGGGTTTCCATGGAATTTGGGGGTTTTCATAACTCAATTAAAAAACCTTCAATATTTTACTCATCATGAAGATAAAGTGATGAGGAACATTTTTGTATTTTATAAGGCAACCCAAAATCCAAGCAGAAATGAAGGAAACTAAGGAATAAAGTTTGAAGCCCTTACCTCCCTTTTCTTCTCTTGTTGCCATCCACCATGGGAAAAGATGATAGCTTTTTCTTCTCATTTTCCCAATATAAACAAGCCTCATCCAATTTTTATTCAACTTTAAATAATAACCACACATCTCACTTTAAAACTAATGACTATGATTTAATATGAGAATTTTTATCTTATCCACAGGTTATTATTTATCCTAGACAAATATCTCATAACTTTTGGGTAATATAATTTAGGGTAAACTACACCAGTAGTCACCAAACTATGGTTTCTTTGCTATTTTGGTCACCGAACTATTTTTTTGGCAAAAACATCACTAACGTTATGTTTCCTTCCTATTTTGGTCACCGAACTATTATTTTTTGCAAAAACATCACTAACGTTATGTTTCCTTCCTATTTTGGTCATCGGCTGTTAAAAACTTAACGGTTTTGCTGACGTGGAATTTTATTTTATTTTTTTAATTTTCCATGTCATTTCTTCTCTCTCCTCGTAAGCAATATATATTATTTTATAATATTTTTATTCAAACTAACAAGATGGTGACACGTGTCACTGCCTATTAGTGGAATAAAAGGAATGAAAAATCAAGCCCCTTATGCAGCCAGAGAGATTCGACTAATAGGCAGTTACACATGTCACCATCTTATTAGGCAGTTACATGTGTCACCATCTATCTGGCTGCATAAGGAGCTTGATTTTTCATTCCTTTTATTCCACTAATAGGCAGTTACACGTCTCACCATCCTGTTAGTTTAAATAAAAATATTATAAAATAACATATATTGCTTACGAGGAGAGAAAATAAATGACATGGAAAATTAAAAAAATAAAATAAAATTCCACGTCAGCAAAACCGTTAAGTTTTTAACAGCCGATGACCAAAATAGGAAGGAAACATAACGTTAGTGATGTTTTTGCAAAAAATAATAGTTCGGTGACCAAAATAGGAAGGAAACATAACGTTAGTGATGTTTTTGCCAAAAAAATAGTTCGGTGGCCAAAATAGGAAAAAACCATAGTTCGGTGACTATTGATGTGGTTTACCCTATAATTTATTAAAGAGTTCAACTCTTCCCTTGTTTTCACTTTAGCCTTATGAACTTCATTTCTTTAATTTTCATCCTTATTCTCTCACAATCACAATTCACATGAATTAATCCATAACCTAAAAATATTCAAACCCAGATCCAGGATCCGAATTACTAACTCAAAATTTGGGTCGTTACACAAGCTCACAGTCACCGCTCGTAATTGAGATGTGGTAATAACTGTGCTATCAACGTGCCTTATTGTAATATGTATTTTTTTAATGTTGCTTGTTGTTAAGTTTTTATTTTTCATCGTCGAGCTTTGGTGATGTTTGTATCTATTTTGTTTTGAGTCTTTGAGTTAGGATTTTACCTTTTCTTTGTATAATCATGTGTATGATCTATAGACGTTAGTTTACCTAAGTTGTAAACTTTCATTCTATTTTTGATTTTTTCTTATTTTAATAAAACTAACGTACTCGCTTTCAAAAAAATATTTATATATTACCGACCAACGTCTCAAACCACAACAACATATAAAAGCAAATTAGAGAAATATAAAATATAAAAACTAAAATTAAGGTTTTAATAGAAAAGGATAAAATAATATAAAAAATAAAAACACATAACTAATAAAAATAACGAATCCTGATCGATACATAACACCAAAGATATAGGAGTATGTAATTTGCTCAAATTTATAGGTTCATATAATAACAATTTAAAACTATCATGAAGGTTTGGTACTTCAAAATATTTAGTTCATATTATATAATCTTGTTTATTAATTATTTCATCAATATATTTTTATGTTATTTAAAATTTTATTAGTGGATCTAAATAATTTTAATGAAAATATATTTAATATTATTATACTACAAATTTAAAAAGTATATTTTTTGGATAATTCCTCCCTAGGGAGGGGAATAAAAATTTGCTATAATGGGTAATGAACTCACAACTTGGGATGGAAGAGTGTCAACTAACAGTTTTAACAATATGTAGGGGTGAGCAAAACTCGGCTCGACTAAAACAAATTAAAATTTTCGATTCGACACGAGGTGAAAAACTCGACTCGTCTTGGCTCGACTCAAAATTTCATAAACTCGACTAAAAAAATTTCAAATAAAGTTTGAGTTGTAAAATGGAAATTTGAATAACTCAAAGTTTTAGTAATTAGTGGATTAATTTTTAAGTTCGAGTCGAGCCCATCAATATATATACCGATATAAAAAAATATGAAGAACTATATGTCACTCATGAAAAAATATGAAGAAATATATATATGCATATCTTATATGATTCGAGAAATATATATGCATATCTTATATGATTTGATTCGACTCGATCGAACGCTCACTCCTAACCACATGCTCTAGAAATGGTTGATATTTAAAAAGTACACTTAAAAATAAGGGTAAAACTTTGATACACAGGTTGTGTAAAATTATTTTTACACAAGTCTGTGTATTTACACTATAAAAAACCAAATTCTAATTTTTTAACCCTAACCCTAAAAAACTAAACCTCACACTCTAAACCTTAAACCCTAAATTCTAAACACTAACCTTAAATTCTAAACCCTACAACCTAAACCCCTAAACCTTAAACCCTAAACTAAAACCCTAACCCCTAAAATTAAAAGGCACGTGTAAACTTTAGTTTACACGGCCTGTGTATCAAAGTTTTTTCCTAAAAATAATAGTATATTAATAATTAGTATTGAGGTATTCTTATAAATCAACTTCAAACTAATAAATCCTCCAGTCAAACAAACTGTTATAATCCAACCAAACCAACTTCAAAGTAATAAAACGATTCCTTTATGTTCGGCAAAGAAAAAATAAATAAACTCGCAGAAAATAAAGAAAATAACTTATCTTTTTTGGTGGGTGTCTTTTGGTCGAAGAATTTTGCAAAATAAAATGGTCAGCGGCTTTTATTATTAGAAAAAATGACAAATTTTGAAATATAAATTTGTGTCAAATTTAAGATTTAGAGGTTTAATTTAGGTTTAAAGTTTTTATAATTTATAATTTTATATTTAGTATTTAGTACTTAGAGATAGAGTTTAAATATAAAATTTATATTTTTTAAAATATTTAGTGTTTTAGGATTAGAAATTTAAAATTTAATTATTATAATTTAAAAAATGGAAGATTATGGGTTGGAGTCGTAGAAAACCCATTGGTGGAGTTCTCTTTGATTCGCCCCCGCCGTATTGAGGGAGTTGTTACGGCTCGAACGATAATTTGAGTTAGTATTTTTGCATTAGAAAAAAATAAAAAATTATATATAATATATATTTATATATCAAAATATAGCCGATACATATAAATTTTTGTTGACTAGATACATCTCTATATTTAAGAAGTGTTATTTCATAAATTTAAAAAATACGGAGAGAAATAGCATAAAAGACTGAGTTGAATGTTGGAGCAGAGTTCAGACGTTCTGTTACAGATTTTCTCACTAATCAAAATCAACACAAATAATCAAATCAATGATATTGTTTGGTAATTTCTCACAAGACGTATATCTTCCTCCATAGACTATTCCACCCTTAGAACACGCTAATTTACTTCCTTCAAAGTCATTGTCTGAGTCTCACTCCAAAACAAAGAAATTTCAATCTTTATCTCATCAACACCAGTTTTCCTCTTCTAAATCACAAATAAAACTCCGGGCTTTTCTTTTTTATTTTGTTGGTGATAAACAATGAAGGGATCATGTCCCAGCTTCGTTGTTTTGGGTTGGATGTTTCTCCCATGGCTTGTTTTGTCGGCTGTAACCGAGGACGATGTGAGGTGCCTTGAAGGAGTCCAGAGTTCACTACACGACCCAGATGGAAAAATAAGCAGTTGGAATTTCCGCAACAAATCGGTTGGTTTTATATGCAATTTTGTTGGAGTTACATGTTGGAACCAAAGGGAAAACCGGCTGATACGTCTTGAACTTAGTGGCATGAGCCTTTCCGGACACTTAGCTCAATCTTTGGAGTACTGTGGGAGTTTGCAGACTTTGGATCTGTCGGGCAACAATCTTTCTGGTAATATCCCTCCTCAGATATGCTCCTGGTTACCTTATTTAGTTACCCTCGATTTGTCTAGCAATGATCTGTCAGGTCCTATCCCTTCTGAATTATCAAATTGTGCTTATTTGAACAATTTGGTACTGTCGAGCAATAGACTCTCTGGGCCAATTCCATACCAATTATCTGGTTTAGATAGGCTGAAGAGGTTTTCAGTAGCAAATAATGATCTTACCGGTGCTATTCCTTCAGCTTTTGAGGGACATGATAAGGCAGATTTTGCTGGGAATAGTGGTCTTTGTGGGGGTCCTCTTGGAAGCTGTGGGGGTTTGAGTAGGAGGAACTTAGCCATTATAATTGCAGCTGGGGTTTTAGGTGCTGCAGTTTCGATGTTTGGGTTTGGGGTCTGGTGGTGGCGCCATTTGAGTTGGGTGAGGCTGAGGAAAAATGGGTTTATCGGAAGGGATAGTGACAGTGGTTGGGCTGAGAGGTTGAGGGCTCACAAATTGGCTCAAGTTTCATTGTTTCAGCAGCCACTTGTGAAAGTTAAGTTGGCTGATTTAATGGCTGCCACAAACAATTTCAGTTCTGAAAGCGTCATAGTTTCCACTAGGACCGGAACTACTTACAAAGCAGTGCTTCCTGATGGATCGGCCCTTGCGATCAAGAGGCTCACAAGTTGTAGGATCAGCGAGAAGCAGTTTCATATTGAGATGAACCGATTGGGTCAGCTTAGGCATCCAAATTTGGCACCCCTTTTGGGATTTTGTATTGCAGGGGATGAAAAGCTCTTAGTCTATAAGCATATGTCAAATGGGACTCTATATTCCTTGCTACACGGTAGTGTTGCAGCTTTAGATTGGCCAACTCGGTTTCAGATCGGTTTCGGTGCAGCCAGGGGTCTTGCTTGGCTACACCATGGTTGCAGGCCTCCGTTTCTGCAGCAGAACATCAGCTCCAAAGTGATTCTTCTCGACGAGGACTTTGATGCCAGGATAATGGACTTTGGATTGGCAGAGCTTTTGAATACCCCAGATGTTAATGAGACTAGTTTCATGAAAGAGGATTTAGGCGAACTTGGTTATGTTGCTCCTGAGTATTCAGCCACTATGGTAGCTTCACTTAAAGGAGATGTATTCGGATTTGGAGTCGTGCTTCTTGAATTGGTAACTAGGCAAAAACCCCTGGAAGTTCATGCAGGTGGTGAAGAAGGATTCAAAGGGAACTTGGTGGATTGGATAAATCATCTCTCAAACTCCGGCATAACCAAAGACGCTATCGATGACACACTTCACGGAAAAGGGCACGATGAGGAAATTTTGCAGTTCCTCAAAATAGCATTACACTGTGTCAACCCTCGACCAAAGGACAGATGGTTGATGTACCAGGTTTACGAGTCATTGAAAAGCATGGCTGAAGAAAATGGTTTCTCGGAAGAATTTGATGATTTCCCACTCATCTTTTATGAATCAATGTAGCCTTGTAGAGTAAAATTGGGAGAAATCTGCTGAACTTTGTAATGCATTCAAACTTATATATATTTGTTATAAATAGTGTATAGTTGTATGATGCAAATAAACTTTGTTAAATCTTTAGTTTCTTAAATCTTCAAGAAATCTTCTTTGATCCTTGTTTTGAAATGAGATTTTGATAATGGTTCTTGATCGTATTGCTCATAAAAGTTCTTTTTAGACAATTTGATATCTGTATTGTATAGTATCAACGAGATGCTTATGAGGATAGGAGAAAAATGCAAATGCTGGGATTTTGAATCCAAACTTACTGAATGCCACTGCATAAAAATGACTTCAGTTGTGTAAAACATCAACTTAAAATCTCCAAGGTATTCATAATGCTTGCATATCCATTTTTGGCACAACCCGACCAGCTTACCCGATAAAGTTTTCCCTGCAGGGAGACAAAACGCCACCTAATAAAATGGAAATGTAACAATGGCATGAATCAAGCAAAAGAAAAGAAAACCAAAGACAAAAAACTGGATTTCACAGGCAAATGCTTACCTCTGCATTTGGAAACACCATCGGAGAGTACAGTGGCAATGCGAAGACCACCCATCTCTCGGTTAGCTTTTTCATGGACTCCCATTCTCTGTTGGCAATGCCGGTGAAAACCACGGATTAACAAATCATACAGTAACGATTACAACAAGAAAGCAACAAAACATACATGTTGAAAGGAAGGTCTATGCCACAATCCTGGCTTCTATATCAGCAACTACTGCATGCTGCAAATAAGAAGCAAAGGACACAACATAAGCCTTTTAAGTTGAAGAGTCAACACATGCAATGTATATCAAACAATAACTATAAGCATAGATTAAACTATGTTTAAGGTTTATGAAACACAACAAATTCTTGCATGAATGCACCCAAGACATTCATTTCAAGGTGTAAATTAGCGAGAGCCGATATGATAAACTCTTATGTAATAAGCTTTTCAGCTGTTCTTCGATGAGGAAACAGATTCTTTTGGTAAAAGAACAAGCCCTGAGGTTGAGATTAAGTTGGGGTGAATTATATAAAGCATCAACTTTCTTTATGAAGAATACAGAATTTCTTATATAGAGCATCACTGCACCGCTAAAGAATTCCCAGCAATTCTGTCATTGAAAACTCATAATTTATTCTGCAAACTATTAGTTAATATGATCAAATTTGTCAATATCAAATGCAAGTTGGCTAAAAATGGAGCATGCTGTCATTGTGACCGATTTTATAGTATCCCATGCAAGAAAAAAAAAACTTTTATCGGGGCCTGCCCTGAGCTTTTGATGGCCAAGACGAATCTTGAAAATAGGCCCTAAATTAGAGATTTAAATTATGATTACGGTCGTATTTACAGTATGTTAGGTTTATCGTGGTTGCGGACATTATAGATGCTATTTCGGTCATTGCGAGTATCGCGGTTGTAAGATCTTTTAATAACATACACTATTGTGGACATAACAATTACATGTATTGCAGTTTCAAATGGTACCGCTACCGCCATATTATGGTCGTTGTTGCGGTTGCATACCGTAATTTAAATCTCTATCCATAATAACAAGTGATGAAACAAAATAATTTTAAGGGTAAGTCCATAATAACAAGTATTGAAAAATTGAGCCCCTAATAACAAAAAATGAAAAAAAAAACAATTTTAAGACTATGCCCATAATAACAAATATTAGAAAAAATAGGCCCCTAATGACAAGTATTAAAAATTTTTGAATTTTAAGAGTAGTCCCCTAATAATAAATATTAAAAAAATAAATTCATATTAATAAGTATTAAAAAATTGAGCTCTTAATAATAAATATTAAAAAATTAAACTCTTAAAAATAAATATAATTCAAATAAAATTACAAACGTGTAATTTCCCTAAACAGTCGACCCGAACAAACATCCTTATTGCCTTTGGCTAGGGTGGGGTCCGTCTTTTATCAAGCCATAATTCTAAGAAGCTTTGGATATATAGGGTGTTTAGGAATGAATTTTTTAAATAAAAGGTATGTTAAGAGATATTTGGGAATCTATTACATTTTCTGCAGTACCGGTTGAAGTATCGTAACCATTTTTATTTCAAGATTTTGTCACTAATCAACACAAATTATCAAATCAATGATATTGTTCGGTAGCTGAATGGTAATTTATTTTAGGGTAAACTAAATAAATGGTTCATCGTCTATGACCCAATTATTTGTTAAGTCCTTTTACTATTAAAAGTTACAAATTCGTCTCTTGACCTAAAAAATTAACAAATTGGTCCGATGCAGCTAAAAAATTAACGGATGATGACGTGACAGTTAACAAAAATTGTCATAATAAGTCCTCAATTTTTACACTTTATTTTAACTTGGTACTAATTCTAAAAAATTTAAATAATTTATTTAATTCTTTTTTGGGATAATGGCACAGATGCCCCCTGTACTTTGTCATTTTTGTCAATGTGGGGCTTATGCTTTCTATGCGTTCAATGTACCCCTCGTACTTTACTTCTGTGTTCTATTGTGCCCCCTGAGACTAACGCCGTTAAACGATGATGTGGTAGGGACACGTGGCATTTTTCTATGCTTCCACGTGGCAATTTTCACTAAAAATACTTAAAATCAAAGGGCTTTGAAATAATTTGACCCTTTTATTTTCTATGATGAAAACATATGACTTAAGATGGAGGGTATGAGAACAATTTTACCATTTTTCTTTTTAGATTGAATTAAACCTTTTTCTTCCCTCCAAGAACATGTTCGTTTTGGGTCACGTTGGCACGCTCCATGGCGCATAAAAAAAAATATCTGACGATCACCACCAGATATCTATGTACGAGAAACGAATCGGGGTGAATAAGGGTGAAGAATTACCTGTTTAAAATATGAAATTTTGAATTTGGAGCAGATAGATATCCAATCACGATTCCACGATGTCGATTCCTAAGTCGCAACAATAATGCTCCGACCTCTACGTAGTTCACCTAGTTGAAATGAGCATATAAAACTCTCTAAACTATTTTTCCAAAAAACATTAATGACTGCTAGATCTCTTATACCTTTATATAGCCTTTGTAATCCTAATTCAACTCATATTAGGATTTCAATATATATCAATATATTAATATACATAATCCTAATTTCAATATATATATATATATATTAAATATATATAATCCCAATTCAACTTAATTAGGATTTCAATATATATTAATATATATAATCCCAATTCAGCTTTAATTATGATTCAATATATATTAATTTAAATCGAATTATATTATTTATATATTAAAAGAGTCATAATTACAATAATTATTTTCTTTTAATATTTCCAATAGTTAAATTATATATATCAAATAGATATTAATTTAACTAAATTCGTGTACAACAAATTTGTACATATATAATTCGTTTAATATATGCTCATTTCAGCCGTGAGTGTGACCCTGTAGGTTCTTTGTAATGTTAGTAGTAAATATTATAACATTTCTAATATTACATACAATGAGTGACATCTAGCAATATGTCATTGTCACCTAAGTTACAAGAAATCATGATTCGACATAACCTCTTCGTGATTAACTCTTTTCGTGTATTACATCCTTTTGTCCTTATACCTAGATTGGACACAAGTCATGGAATAGTCACACTTGTATAGTCCATCTAATATTTCATGATATCTTGAGTAGATTATTATAAATGAATAGCTATGATATCTCATATCAACTTATTTGGGCACGACTATGCATTTCTAGTCTCACTCAATCAAGTTGCCTATTATATTACTCCTATTATGTAGGAGGGACAAATCCTATCTTGATCAACCATATCCCACTACATAGATTGCAACATATCCAATATCAGTCTTTATAGTGTAGTCAGTTCCGACGCACGTTTGACTTATCAAAATATGTCACTCACAATGTTGAAATAATGATGATCTCTAGTCTGGGGACCATACATGTAGTTATCACTATGAGCAATGTTGTGACTGTCACATAATAATCCAAGAAACATGCTTATAGCGGGTTAGTCCAGTATGTCGTTCTCTAACACATACTTATGTATTGATTTTGACATCTCCATGTCAATGACAACACTTTGTCATCAATCAACTACATATTAGTCTTTATGCATTACTGTTGTTCATGCCCACAATAATACTCGACTAAGGACATTTAAGAATAACCATATTATTCTATGGACTTTATTATAATTCAGTTTATTTATGCACGCAGAATTGTAACTAAAAATAATAATGGCAATAATATCTTTTAGTTTCTTTAGAATAACCTATAAAATTACATTTATGAGATTTGGGTATAAGCTTTGTGGACATCTGATGTTTAACATAAGCTTCGCATCCCCAAATAAATGTTGCACTCACCTTGGCCACTTAACACAATGCCTCACTAAGTCCTACTTTGATCCTTTCTTTCATAGTACCTCGAACCTTCTTTGATTCGGACTTGATTTCATTAATCACTTGAATACAACAAAATATTTGTTAGATTCAAATCTATCAATACCTTAAACATGCTATCTAATATAATCATTTGAATACAAAATTTCCAAATATTGTTCCTTTCTTCCTTGTACTGTTAAAAACTCATTATGGTCCTTAGTGACCAATTTGAATTTCCAATAATTCTTCCGAGCTTGCTAACTAACATATAAATACAAAATGTTTCAAATTCCATTTTCTGACAAATTGCGCTACCTTCAAAGATTTACTTATACAAGGCAGAATACATACTGGATCTTAATTTCCTTTATACTGTAGAAACTAGATTCGATAACGGTTCTAACGGTATAAGCCACATAAATTAGAAAAATCTACCAAAATTATAAAAATTCTTTACATTCACGTCATAGAGATATCCATGCAGAAATTGCTGTGTAATTTTTCTGACCTTCTTTCGAATAAAAATCCATATCTTTTAACACCGAACTCGAAATCAGTTTCCGTTTGTTGGAAATGAAACTAGAATAACATATCTTTACAACAGTAAAAAATTCATCATTTAACCATTTTTTTTATAATTTATGGAAAAATTTTAAACTTACTGCCATAATTCAAATTCCAACATAACTTTCCATAAATAACTTCTAATTTACACCAACTACTCTTTATTTCTTTACTTGTCAATTTAGTCCCATCACTTTACTTCAAATGACTAGAATAAAGCTTGTACTCATATGTTCTCTTTACATCTTTCATCAAAATAGGCTTAAACCTTTACTTCTCTAATTTCTCTTGATTTGTCGAGATGGTCACAAAAATTTCAAATATAAGGATTCAAGCTTCTTAACTTTCCAAATTAGTCCTCCAATCAACATTACATCCTTAATTCCATCATTTTAACTAAAAATCAGATCTACTCCTTCTACATGTCCTGTTTGCCGAATAGACCATTCAAGTTTGACAATTTGTCAAAGTGGTCACTAATGTGATTAATCGTCGCTTTAGCATTCTAACTTCATTTTCACGTCTCTAAAATCATTAATAATATAGATACACATCAAATTCATAAAAATCAGATCTGGTCCCTTAATTTTGAAGCTTGCCGAAATGGTCCCTACGTATTTAACTTAGGGTTTTGCTTCCAAACAACAAATCAAGCTTACTAGATCATTAATCCAACATCACAAACCCTAAGTTAGACTTGAATCCATAAACCCTAATATTCTCTATACAAAACAAAACATGTAGGTTTTAAATCCCAATTCAATAACATGATTCTAACATCATACAAGCATGATTCTAACTTAAAATCAACCATGGATTCATAAAATCATAAAAGCCCCAATTTGTTCTTAAACCTTAATTTCTTCCTCATATCAAATCTCATCAACCAAGAAATTATTCTATGAATTATTTACATCAAAATATAGAGCTCGAAGAGTAGAACAGCTTTGTAGTTCAAAAAATTACTTGAAAAATTCGGGGCTTAAATCGAGCTTGTAAAATTTTTCTCTTCTTTTTCTCTTCACCAAAGTTTTGGAGAGTATTTTTGCTGATATCTCCTTCATATTTCATATATTTAAAACACTTGTATCATTAAAAATAAATTTTTAATTCAATAAATTCCACTTTCCAAAAATACCCTATAACTAGATTTATATTTTTAATTTGCCATTTTGTAACATTCTAACTAGACTTTATTGGATTCTAATCAGCCACTATTCATCCATAAAATAAATCTCAAAATTCCCTACACGCCCCTTTTGGGAAAAATGACCAAAACACCATTTACTAATCAACTTACTCAAAAAATTGTCATTCCATGTCATTTCGATCGATTTAAATTTTTCCCGATATCTTTTAACATCCAAATATCCATAAAATGATATTTTATGACTCTTATAAGGTCCATGGAACTATCTCTGAAATTTTAGCTCGATCCGATTATCCGAATATTTTTTTTGAACTTTATCGATTTATAGCCATTAATACAAACTCCATACAAAAATCCAGGTAACACGAAAATGTCATTCTTGGGGGTAAACTATTCATTTACGGGGTTAAAATACATAAATTTTGGAAATTACACTTTGATCCCTAAATTTTCCCAAAGTTTATACTTTACCCACAAAACTTTCAAAATTTACATTTTGGTCACTGGCCAAAAATTGGGATATTACAATTCTCTCCCCCTTAAGAAATTCGTCCTCAAATTTCAACACGTACCTAGTTAAAAAAGGTGAGGAAACTGCTTTCTCATATCTTCTTTTCTTTCCCAAGTCGTTTCCTCAATTTTATGATTTTGCCAAAGAGCTTTAACAAGTGGAATCGACTTATGCTTTAGTTTTTTTTACTCCATGTGCTAGTATCTTTAACGGTTCTTCCTCGTAAGTCAAATCTGGCTGAATCTCTATTTCCTTCGGGATAATGACATGTAAAGAATCTGATCAATACTTCCTGAGCATCGATACATGGAATACATTGTGAATCTTGTCCATTTCTAGAGGTAAAGCTAGTTGATAAGATATCGGATCAACTCTTTTCAAAATATTATATGGTCCAATAATTCTCTGACGCAGCTTCTCTTTTCGTCCTAATATAACACCTTCTTCCAATGTGAATCTTTTAAGAAATACTTTATCCTTAACTTCATATTAAATATCTTTTCTTTCAAGATCAACATATAATTTTAATCATTCTAAAGAAATTATAAGATTGCTTCGAACCATTCTTATTTTATTCTCCGCTTCTCGAAATAAATCAGATCCAATCATCTTTTACTTCTTTTTTTAGCTTATTATCATCGGTTGATAATATGAACATCCTTTAGACTTAACATCAAAATCTTTAGTTTTCCCTTTTTACCTTACTGAATTCTTTTCAAACATATCTTATCTCTCACCTGTAAATCTTTGATTTGATTTGTCAATGTATACTTGACCTGAAGCTCTGTAATCAATACACTTTCTTCTTCCAAAGATAATTGGGCATTCAATACTTATAAGGCAAAGAATGACTTTCAGCAAGATACATCAACTACTACTTTATCCTTATTACATCAATATACATCCCAACCTATTATGGAGTGTATCATTAAATAACATGGAATCCTTATTAACTCCAGATTGTATTAATACTAGTGCTATCATCTTAACTTTCTTAGGATCTACTTAGATCCTCTTTGTTGAAACAATGTGACCTGGAAATGGAACTTGAATTAATCAAATTCACATTTGAGTAACGTTGCATACAACTACCTTTCCCACAAGGCTTATATCACTATTCGTAAATGTTTATCACAATCTTCTTTCATACTACACTTTTGATAAAGCCATCTTTATACTCGATTGATAGCTGTTATTGTAAAAAATTTCATCTAGTGGCACATACTTTTCCCAAAAGCCTTCTAACTCAATCAAATAGAAACTATACATATTATTCAAAATCTGAATTAATCTTTCAGATTGTTCGTCCTTCTATGGATGAAAAGCAATGTTGAAATTGTGTCGAGTCTCTAAAGTCTTATGCAAGGAACTCCAAAATATAGAGATAATCTTGGATCTTAATCATACACAATGAAAATAGGTACATCACGTCACATTACAATACTTCAAATTTATTGCTCAGCATATTTATTCATTACCAATTGTTTCAATTTGTCCACAATTACCCAAATCGAATCATCTTTAATCAGTATCATTGGTAACCTAGTTATGAAATCCATCATAATTCTTTTCCACTTCCACTAGGGGAATAGAAATATGTTACCACATTTATGAAGGTACTTGATGTTTCACTTCTAGTTGCTAGCCTGTCAAGCATGTAGCCATAAATTCAGTTACCGTCTTTTTTATTTTTGGACATTAATATTTGCTCTTCAAACCTAGATACCTCCTATTCCTTTCTGGATGCATCGTCAAGAACATAATATTTTTCTCAAACATCCAACATATTTAACTTTGAAGTCTTTATTTTCACTATTTTCAATTTGTTCTAATATTGGCAACATTTTTCATCTTTCAACTGAAAATCTTTAATCCGACCTAAACGAATAGGTCTAAACTAAAGTTTTGTAATTAACATACCAATCTTTTTCCGATACAGTTGTACATTCATTGCTCTTAAAGTAAAGAATATTTCCCAACTAAGTGAATCGTTTACTATATTGGCTTTTCCAAGATAGTAGTCAATCACAACATCATAATCCTTAATAAGTTCGATCTACCTTATTTACCTCATGTTCAACTCATTTTGAGTTCGTAGATACTTTAAACTTTTATGATCTGTGTAAATGTAGCATCGCTCACCATATAGATAATGACGCCATATCTTTTAAGCAAATACAACTACTACTAACTCTAAATCATGAGTAGGATAATTCCTATCATGTATCTTAAGTTGCCTTGAAGAATAGGCCACCACTTTTCCTTCTTGCATAAGTACGCATCCCAAACCATTATGAGAAGCATCGCTATAAACCACATAATCTCTACCTGATTCTGGTTGTACTAACACCAGGGCTTCCGTTAAGATCATTTTTAATGTCTCAAAACTTTCTTGGCACTTATTCGTCCAGATAAATGGTACATCTTTCCTCAATAGCTTGGTCAGTGGGGAGGCAATTATTGAGAATTTATTTACAAACCTTCGATAATAACCATCAAGTCCCAAGAAACTTCGAACCTCGAAAACATTCTTCAAAGTTTTTTATTCAACTATAGCTTGTACTTTCTTGGGATCTACTCTTATCCCCTTTGCCGAAACCACATGGCCAAGAAAAACAACTTTCGGCAACCAAAATTCACACTTTGACAGCTTAGCATACAACTTCTTTTCTCGAAGGGTCTGAAGAATAATGCGAAAGTGGGCATCATGTTCTTCCTTTTTCTTTGAATAAACTAAAATATCATCGATGAATACCACCAAAAATTGATCCAAGTAAGGTTGAAATACTCGGTTCATCAGATCTATGAATGTTGTAGGAGCATTTGTCAAACCAAATGACATCACTACAAACTTATAGTGTCCATACCGAGTTCGAAAAGTTGTCTTTGGAATATCTTCTTCCTTGATCTTTAACTGATGATACCCCAATCGAAGATCAATCTTAAAAAAAATAAAGTTGTGCCTTTTAACTGATCAGAAAGATCATCAATCTTCAAAAGAGGATACTTATTCTTGACTGTCACCTTATTTAACCGACAGTAATATATGCATAATCGCATAGATCCATATTTTTTTCACAACTAACACTGGTGCGCCCTAGGGTGACATACTTGGCCTTATAAAACCTCGATCTAAAATTTCTTGTAATTGTACCTTTAACTCCCGAAACTAGGTTGGAGCCATTCTATACGGGGCCATCGATATAGGCACAATACCTGGTAACACTTCTATTTTGAATTCCACCTCTCGATCTGGAGGAAATCCCGGTAACTCATCTAAGAATATATCTATATACTCTCAGACAGTCAGAATATCTTCCAATTTAACCTAAAAAAATTGAGTATCCACTACATTTGCTAAGAAAGCTTGGCATCCTTGTAGCAACAGTTTCTTGGCAGAAACAACTGAAATTACATTGGATAAGGGATTTACCCTTTCACCAACTACTATTATATCTGTGCCTTCTGAGTTCCTCAATATTAATCGCTTTAAGCGACAATCCACAATGGCATGGTAGGAATATAACCAATTCACGCCCCCAATATTCACAATTCATAAAAGGCAACTCCATTAAGCTTACTAAAAATTTGATTTTGTTGAATTACTATCGAGTAATTCTTAAAAATTTGACTTATCCTTGTGCTATGTCCCAAGGGATAAGTTACCATCATATTGAGCTCTTTTTTTTCCAATTATCACAACGGAGCCCTTCTATCATCATCTTATATTTGTTAAACCAATAGTCTATCGACATTGGTTTTCCTTCAATATCCTACCTGAAGTCCAACACTTCAAGACTTCCCAACTCTCTAATATTAAAAGTCTAAGGAACTTGGGATTGAATTTCCTCTAAAATCATATCCAGGGTTCGAAATAATAAACCTCAATTTAACTAGGCATTTCTAACTTCACCATCACTTTAACATCATATTGAGTGGAAAATGGTTAATATCTAACCTTGTTACTACTTTTATGGGCCTCATTCTTACCCAACTATTTGATCACTAAACACAATCTCTTAAATTTGGACATCTATAACTTTATACAATCAAATCAACAAGCAGTTGCATCAAGTCACTCAAGCATCCAAACAATAATAATGACATCCTAGTGGCATGTATACACTTACTAACTGACAACAAGTTCGGTTGGATCCAGAACCAGCTAAACCTATAGCTCTGATACCAATAAATGTAACACCCCCTTCCCGTATCCATCACTGAATAAAAGTTAGAGATGTCACATGACACTTTATAAAACAATTCACTCCTAAAAATTGGTAAAATTTTGTTTCTAATAAAATTAAAACACAAAATCGGAGCTCTATTTACCTTTCAAAAATAACAAAATGACTATTCAATAAATAATAGACTCTGAACCAAAATAGACAATTTTATTTCATTTATACATGCCACTAAAATTAATCAAAAACCTCAACTAGGATGTCATTACTATGGTAGCTTGATGAAATTATCTGCACTTGATGTAACGCCTTGCTTACTCCAATATCTTGAACCACCTACGTGTGCAAAATCAAACACACGCTAAGTACGAACTTTATGAGGAAATTAGTAAACTATTTAGTTAAATCATGTGATCATACATTACATTATATCATATGATAATGCAATACAATTCCTTGCAAAATGGCAAGCGATCCCAGTACAGTTTATATAATAACATAGAACAAATATAAGTATCATGCTGTCAGTATTCAACAATCATGAGGTAGTCATTTATAGTATAACATTCTTTAAAGATAGCCCAAATTATGTAATACGAGATCAAGGTACTCGAGTCACCAGAGTGTCTAACGTGAACATGTAAATGAGTACGTACTCGAGGCACTCTTTGCTCCTTATAAAAGCACCTTGTTAGTGCCATTAGCACTATGGGCATGGATCCCTAGGGTGCACACCAAGGGCTTGGGTCCCTAAGGTGTATGTGACACCATCATAGTCACAAAAATATGAAATCATATCATAACTTGAGTGATGCAGCTGCTATGGACTCTATGGCATGCCAACTATACCATGGACTCTCATAAATAAATACTTGGGAATTTCATTTCATTATCAATCAATCATCATCATTCATTTAAACGGGCAATTCACATCCCATATTTCATCACAATTTTTCATATATACTTGCCATTACTGTATTATGCATCACATCGATTATTCCAGTATATCATAATCAAAGTCTGTAACATGACTGAAATAGTTATCATAGAGGTGACCATGTACTTTACATGAAACACGGTCTATCATGTTCAAAATAACATACCAACATAATTATAAGGTAATTTGTATCATACAATGTTAATAGTTTAATCATGTCCATTATCTTGCCACTTGCAGATATAAATTATAATTTTTGATCAATTTATAACTTTTAAACGATGCATTCTCATATTTCGATTAGGGTTGACTTATCGTAAGTCTTCCCTTTTATAATTAACATACATATAAATGTTGCACTCACCTTGTCCACTTAACACAATGCCTCATTAAGTCATAGTTCGATCCTTTCTTTCATAGTACCTCGAACCTTCTTTGATTCGGACTTGACTTCATTAATCACATGAATACAACAAAATATTTGTTAGATTCAAATCCATCAATACCTTAAACATGCTATCTAATATAATCATTCGAATATAAAATTTCCAAATATTGTTCATTTCTTCCTTGTACTGTTCAAAAACTCATTATGGTCTTTAGTGACCAATTTGAACTTCCAATAATTCTTCCGAGCTTTCTAACTAACATTTAAATACAAAATGTTTCAAATTCCATTTTCTGACAAATTGCGCTACCTTCAAAGATTTACTTATACAAGGCAGAATACATACTTGATCTTAATTTCCTTTATATTGTAGAAACTAGAGTCGATAACAGTTATAACGGTATAAGCCACATAAATTAGCAAAATCTACCAAAATTATAAAAATTCTTTACATTCACGTCACAGAGCTATCCATGCAGAAATTTCGTGTAATTTTTCTGACCTTCTTTCGAATAAAAATCCATATCTTTTAACACCAAACTCAAAATCAGTTTCCGTTTGCTGGAAACGAAACTAGACTAACAAATCTTTGCAACGGTATAAAATTCATCATTTAACCATTTTTCTATAATTTATGGAAAAATTTTAAACTTACTGCCATAATTCAAATTCCAACATAACTTTCCATAAATAACTTCTAATTTACACCAACTGCTCCTTATTTCTTTACTTGTCTATTTAGTCTCATTACTTTACTTCAAAGGACTATAATAAAGCTTGTATTCATATGTTCTCTTTACATCCTTCATCAAAATACGCTTAAACCTTTACTTCTCTAATTTCTCTTGATTTGTCGAGATGGTCACCAAAATTTCAAATATAAGGATTCAAGCTTCTTAACTTTACAAATTAGTCCTCCAATCGACATTACTACCTTAATTCCATCATTTTAACTAAAAATCAGATTTACTCCTTCTACATATCCTTTTTGCCGAATAGACCATTCAAGTTTGACAATTTGTCAAAATGGTCACTTATGTGATTAATCGTCGGTTTAGCATTCTAACTTCATTTTCATGTCTCTAACATCACTAATAATATAAATACACATCAAATTCATAAAAATCAGATCTGGTCCCTTAATTTTGAAGCTTTCCGAAATGGTCCCTATGTATTTAACTTAGGGTTTTGCTTCCAAACAACATATCAAGCTTACTAGATCATTAATCCAACTTCACAAACCCTAAGTTAGACTTGAATCCATAAACCCTAATCTTCTCTATACAAACCGAAATATGTAGGTTATAAATCCCAACTCAATAACATGATTCTAACATCATACAAGCATGGTTCTAACTTAAAATCAACCATGGATTCATAAAATCATAAAATCACCAATTTGTTCATAAACCCTAATTTATTTCTCATATAAAATCTCATCAACAAAGCAAGTATTCTATGAATTATTTACATCAAAAGATAGAGCTCGAAGAGTAGAACAACTTTATAGTTTGAAAGATTACCTAAAAACTGAGATTTGAGGCTTAAATCGAGCTTGTAAAATGTTTCTCTTCTTTTTCTCTTCACCAACGTTGTTGAGATTATTTTTGCTAATAATTCCTTCATATTTCATATATTTAAGACACTTGTATCATTAAAATGAATTTTTAATTCAATAAATTCCACATTCCAAAAATACCCTCCAACTAGATTTATATTTCTAATTTACCATTTTATAACATTCCAACTAGAATTAGTTGGATTCTAATCAGACACTATTCATCCATAAAATAAATCTCAAAATTCCCTCCATATCCCTTTTGGGCAAAATGACCAAAACGCCATTTACTAATTAACTTACTCACAAAATTGTCATTCTATGTCATTTCGATCGGTTTAAATTTTTCCTAATCTCTTTTAACATCCAAATATCCATAAAATTATATTTTACGACTCTTCTAAGGTCCATGGAACTATCTCTGAAATTTTAGCTCGATCCGATTATCCGAATATTTTTTTCGAACTTTATCGCTTTATAGCCATTAATACAAACTCCGTACATAAAACCGAGTAACATGGAAACTTCATTCTTAGGGGTAAACTATTCATTTACGGGGTTAAAATACATAACTTTTTAAAATTACACTTTGATCCCTAAATTTTTCCAAAGTTTATAGTTTAGCCACAAAACTTTCAAAATTTACATTTTGGTCACTAGCTAAAAATTGGGATATTACACATGGAATAGTCACACTTTTATAGCCCATCTAATATTTCTTGATATCTTGAGTAGACTATTATAAACGAATAACTATGATATCTCATATCAACTTATTAGAGCATGGTCATGCATTTCTAGTCTCAATCAAGTGGCCTACGATATTATTCCTATTATGTAGGAGGGACAAATCCTATCTTGATCAACTCCACTACATAGATTGTAACATATCCAATATCAGTCTTTATAGTGTAGTTAATTACGACACATGTTTGACTGTATCAAAATATGTCACTCACGATGTTGAAATAATGATGATCTCAAGTCTGAGGATCATACATGTAGTTATCACTATGAGCAACATTGTGACTGTCACATAATAATCCAAGAAACATGCTTATAGCGGGTCAGTTCAGTATGTCGTTCTCTAACACATACTTATGTATTGATTTTGACATTTCCATGTCAATGACAACACTTTGTCATCAATCAACTACATATTAGTCTTTATGCATTATTGTTGCCCATGCCCACAATAATACTGGACTAAGGACATTTAAGAATAAACATATTATTCTAAAGACTTTATTATAATTTGGTTTATTTATGCACGCAGAATTGTAACTAAAAATAATAATGGCAATAATATCTTTTAGTTTCTTTAGGATAACCTTCAAAATTACATTTATAAGATTTGGGTTTGAGCTTTGTGGACATATGATGTTTAACATAAGCTTCGCATCCCCAAATTTTCATAAAATACATACTGATATGTTTCCAGTCCATATCTTATATGGTGTTTTTTTGAACTGATTTAGATAGAACACGATTTAGTGTGAAAGTCGTTGTTTCTAGCGTATGTTCCCAAAAAGAAACTGGAAGATCAGCGTGACTCATCATTGATTGAACCATGTCCAACAGTGTTTGATTTCTTTTTTAGGAAACTCCATTCCCTTGTGGAGTACCAGGAGCTGTAAGTTGTGAGACAATCCCATATTCCTTAAGAAGGTACCAAACTCTAAACTTAAGTATTCTCCTCCTCGATCTGATCAAAGAACCTTAATGCTTTTTCCTAGTTGGTTTTGTACTTTATTTTTTTTAAATTCCTTGAAGTTTTCAAGGCTTCAGATTTATGATGTTTTAGGTAAATGTACCCATATCTACTGAAGTCAGCTGTGAAAGTAATGAAGTATTGAAACCCTCATTTGGCTTGTGTATTCATTGGCCCACATACATCACTACGTATTAATCCCAATAAATCACTTGCTCGCTCACTTTTACCATTAAAAAGAGCTTTGGTCATCTTTCCAAATAAGCAAGGCTCACATACAACAAATTGTTCAAAAACAAATGAATCCAAAAACCCATCTTTATGAAGTTTTGAAATGCGTTTTTCACTTATGTAACCCAAGAAACAATGCTAAAGATAAGTTTGATTAGAGTCATTTGTTTTTGATCTTTTTATATTTATGCTGTAAATGGAATTCTCTTGATCCAAAATATAGAGGCCATTTATTAATTGTGTCATGCCATAGAAAACATTATCGAGATAAAAGAACAACAATTATTCTTAATAATTATCTTAAAACCAATCTTGTCTAAAAAAGAAATTGAAATGATGTTTTTAGTCAAACTAGGCACAAAATAACAATCCTCTAAACATAAATTAAGTCCACTAGGCAACGATAAAGTATGTGTTCCTATAGCTAATGCAACAACTCTTGCTCCATCACCAACCCGTAGGTTCACATCTTCCTTTCTCAGACTTCTACTCTTTTGTAGTCCTTGTACAGATGTACAAATATGAGAACCACACTGGTATCCAATACCCAATAAGTAGGTGTTGATAAATTAATATCAATAACATAAATATCTGAGGCAGCGCTCCGCTTTCTTTTGTTTTCTTGACCTTTTTAAGATAAATGGGACAGTCCTTCTTCCAATGACATGTCTTATTACAATACAAACATTTTTCTTTCAGTGGCATGTCAAGGAAGTTCGCGTCGTTCAACTTGTCCTTCTCAAGGACTGATCACAATGATAAGGAATTTGTATTTGCCATAATAAGTCTAGAATAATAAAATATGATTTTTTAGCACGATTACCAAGTTTGATAATAAAGGACTTTATACTCCCACTACTTTTATTAAAATTAATAACCTTCAAATATTAATGTCAAAAATACTTCCTGTAAAGTTTTTCTAGTGGGTAAGGATCCAAAATTCACATTCTCTTAAGTCAGCTTTGGCTTTTCTTTTAAGATTATGGTTTATTTAGGTAAGCAACATTTTCTATTACATCTCATGTAACTCCTTCATTTGGTGAACAATTCTTGTTCATAAATATCTTATGATTATCCAAATAACTAGCCTTTAGGTTTCTAATCCTATTAGAGTAACCCGGTTAAGTCTTTAACCAATATTACAACCAACGAATATCACTTCCTTATTCTTCTCGTTTGGCCAAGATATATATAAGTACTTCGCTTTAGCAGAACCTACATTGTATCGATCTAGACTTTAACGGGGGTTAACATTGAGAAGCAATAAAAGACTTAATATTTTATTGAGGGGTTTTGTGAATATCATCTCACCATTTAACATTTGATCTTATCAATTAACTAGCATGCATCTTATACATTCATTTTATCATATACATGAAAAGTAGTAAATATGAATGCAATAGTTATAGCCCATATCCTAAGGTGGCCCGTCCCAAGCCAATGGGAGAACCAAATTATTTTAAGGATAAAATCACTTCTCAAGCATCTTTATGTCTGCCCATACTTCTGTTTCTCTGGTCTATGCTTCTTCGTATAGATTACAATTTCAAAAACTCATTTTACATACGAGGGAGTAAGATGATAAAAGAATTACAATAAAAGTAGAGAAAGGCATGACACACATGCCGTATTTATAAAACCTTATAAATAAAACTAAATGGGCTATTGGGCTATAAACATGTATTCCAAACACCGTGCATATCAAACATAATAATGACGCGGTTTGTTATTAATATCTTACCAGATTGTTCCTACGTAAGGGTCAAGAAGTGGAGCCCCTTGCGAGGGCCTGACGGTTGTGAGGCCGTCAGCGGGGGTGCTGCTGACCGGTCAGCGGCAAGGAAATTTTTAAAGATTAGCATATTAATTGCTATGAAAGAAAACCTCACGATTTGATAACTTTTATCAACATTATCGTGTTTTTCAAGATTTTAAAATCCACGAGGTTTTTACTTAAACAACTCTTGTTACTTTGTCCGCACGGAATCTATAGGCTAACCATTAGTCTAATATATAACCATAACCTGCGTACGTTAACACTTAACATCTAAAACCCTAAAATTCCATATTGAATATGTTAACAATTAACATATAATATTCCAAACCCTATCGAAAAAGATCCTGATGATTAACTCTTAATCATTGATCTTAGGAACATCTTTTAATTGGATTAACAGATTAACCGTAATTGAATTGATTTGCTCGTACAAATATCATATATTCGCTAAATAAATAAAAATAACATGTATCTCATACAATTACATCACCCAAGTAATTAAAATCCAAATCTGTATCGTACAAGTAGCTCTGATACCGCTGTTGGGTTAAGCCGGCACACCCCATGGCGCAGCAAAAAAATATCCGATGATCACCACCATCAATCCATGTACGAGGAATGAATCGAGGTGATAAGGGTGAAGAATTACCTCTTTAAAATTTAGAATTCTGAATTTGGAGGAGATAGATATCCAATCACGATTCCCGATGTCGATTCCTAACTCGTAATGATAACGCTCTGACCTCTACGTAGTTCACCCAGTTGAAACGAGCATATAAAACTATTTAAACTATTTAGAGGGTTTTTCCAAAAAGCATTAATGACTGCTAGATCTCCATGTACGAGGAACGAATCGGGGTGAACAAGGGCGAAGAATTACCTCTTTAAAATTTGAAATTCTGAATTTGGAGGAGATGGATATCCAATCACGATTCCACGATGTCGATTCCTAAGTCATAATTATAACTCTCCAACCTCTACGTAGTTCACCCAGTCGAAACGAGCATATATAACTCTTTAAACTATTTAGAGGGTTTTTTCCAAAAAGCATTAATGATTGCTAGATCTCTCATGTCTTTATAGCCTTTGTAATCCTAATTCTACTCAGATTAGGATTTCAATATATATATATATATATATTAAATATATATAATCCCAAAACAACTTATTAGGATTTCAATATATATATTAAATATATATAATCCCAATTCAACTTAAGTAGGATATTAATATATATCTATATTAATATATATAATCCTAATTCAACTTAATTAGGATTTCAATATCTATTAATATATATAATCCCAATTCAACTTAATTAGGATTACAATATATATATATATATTAATATATATATAATCCTAATTCAAATTTAATTAGGATTCAATATATATTAATTTAAATGAATTATATTATTTATATATTAAAAGAGTTATAATTACAATAATTATTTTCTTTTAATATTTATCCAATAGTTAAATTATATATATCAAATATATATTAATTTAACTAAATTCGTGTACAACAAATTTGTACATATATAATTCGTTTAATATATGCTCATTTCAACCATGGGTGTGACCCTATAGGTTCTTTGTAATGTTAGTAGTAAATATTAGAACATTTCTAATATTACAAACACTGAGCAACATCTAGCAATATGTCATTGTCCCCTAAGTTAGAAGAAATCATGATTCGACATAACCTCTTCGTGATTAACTCTTTTCGTGTGTTACATCATTTTATCCTTATATCTAGATTAGACACAAGTCATGGAATAGTCACACTTGTATAGTCCATCTAATATTTCATGATATCTTGAGTAGATTATTATAAATGAATAGCTATGTTATCTCATATCAACTTATTTGAGCATGGCTATGCATTTCTAGTCTCACTCAATCAAGTTGCCTATTATATTACTCCTATTATGTAGGAGGGACAAATCCTATCTTGATCAACCATATCCCACTACATAGATTGTAACATATCCAATATCAGTATTTATAGTGTAGTCAGTTCCGACACACGTTTGGCTGTATCAAAATATGTCACTCACGATGTTGAAATAATGATGATCTCTAGTCTGAGGACCATACATGTAGTTATCACTATGAGCAATGTTGTGACTGTCACATAATAATCCAAGAAACATGCTCATAGCGGGTTAGTCCAGTATGTCATTCTCTAACACATACTTATGTATTGATTTTGACATCTCCATGTCAATGACAACACTTTGTCATCAATCAACTACATATTAGTCTTTATGCATTACTGTTGTTCATGCCCACAATAATACTCGACTAAGGACATTTAAGAATAACTAAATTATTCTATGGACTTATTATAATTCAGTTTATTTATGCACGCATAATTGTAACTGAAAATAATAATGGCAATGCCTCTTTATGAATAAACAAGGTAAAAACAAATGTCATTTACAGTCATCTTATGATTGGTCTTTGGGCATACTCTAACAGTTCGTCTTTTGTCGACGTCGTTGTTGCCTCCTTCTCTGATAGTTGAGATTTAATTATTTATAGATTGTAGCGACTAATTTTTCCGAAGCCACTACGAAAAAAAATAAAAAAATTGTATTTGGGGGATTCCCGCTTTTATTGAAAAATTATTAAAAAGGGGAATTTCATGAAAACTCTTATTTTAAAAAACATGGAGTCGTCACTGGTTACTTAAATTAGGTAGAATGAACACCGAAAATAAAAACTAGAGATTTATTGGGTTCAGGAGTCGGTTACGTACGGGGAAGGGTTAGCATCCATGCTAAGCCCAAAATTGATACCTATATGGTCCGTATCATAATTATATAAAAAATTGATTTAATTTAAAAATTAATTCCTAATATGCATGGTTCGAATATTAAAACTTTTTGCTTTGATATCTGCGGTACCAAAGGAGATGACACCCGAAGACCGTGATAAAACTCCCACTAAAATACCGGGATAAAGGCCTAATACTATATACAACAAATTAAACATGTTAAAATATATTAAATGAATTACAAAAATATTAACAAAAACAAATAACATGAATATACCGGTAAGTAAAAGATGAACAAGCAAATATACACGTGTATATGAAAAAGTATAATACTAGATTGATCTAATTTGTATATCACATGTATATAAAAAGAGTACATAAAATAATATAACAAGTAAAATTATCTATTAAACACATATTACGTGTACATATGATAATACCAAATAAATCATATATAATATTATATTATATGTAAAAAACTCATACAATAATTTAGCATGTGTAATATTATACATATATTAAAGCACATACTTTACAAATTAAATATAATATGCATAATATATAAAAAATAATATGCATGCAAATATCACAATAAATATAACGAATTCACATATACGACAATAAAATACAAGAACATAGATATATAATAACATGGGAATGTAACACATTATTTATGCTAAACATACCTATATGAACATAATATAGAAACAAATATTCACAAACATAAATTAATAGGCAATAATATGTGTATCGAACAAATCAAAAGTCATATGAGCCAAAATAATTACTAAACACAATAACGTAACAATATATCGAACATATAATAAATATTTAAATTATATACAAAATAGAGGACTAAATTTAAAAGAAGTATAAATAATAGGGAGCAAAAAGAAATTAAACCTTCCAAATTCAATTTTAATTTGAAAAAGAGGGACATGATTAAAAAAAGGTAAAAGAAAAGTGGACCGAATTGTAATTTTCCCTTTTTTAATAATTAAATCAAGATTAGAGGTAAAATTAAAAATAGGCCTAAACTTAGGGGGACTCGATGGGTAATTTACCCATGCGGAAGGCCAAAATTGCAAAGCAAAATAGGGCAGAGGGATTAAAGGGGTAATTTACCCATTAAAAACTGATTAAATTTAAAATAGGGATGAAATTGCAATGTTTTGAAAACATTGAGGGACTGAGAAAATAATTTGCCCATGCGGAAGGGTGGCGCTGCAAAGAGATTGGGGCAGAGGGACTAAAACGTAATTTTACCATTTTAAAGTTAAATGGTCTATAAATAGACCTTATCAAATCGATTTTTGGACTTTAGCCATTTGAAAAATTCTTCTTGAAAAAAGCCACCCCCACTCCCTGAAATGTTCATCCCAAAGGATGAACATCTGGGTCTAAACCCAGAAATCGCTGTGACTTGGCCGCGACGGTAGTCGCGAATCGTCACCAGCCGCTGTTTACCGGCGCCGGTGACTTCCCAAAAAACTAAAAAATTCTTTTCTTAGATATTAAAAAAATGAATCCCTTTTTATTTCAATGAAACCGAAACCCATTTTCAAAATAAAAGTCTCTCACCCTCACCGACTCACCCTACTCGATTTAAAACTGAGGGCTTGTGAGGGGGGAAGGAAGGTTAAAGGTGAAAGGTAAACCCTAACCTTTTCCACTTTTGTTATTTTTATTTTTTTTATTTTCCGAGTGCATATAAAAATAGAAAGAAAGTATATACCTCTAATTTTTTTATTTCATCCCGAAAACTCTGATTACAAATGTATTGAATACATCTATGTATCCTAATTTTTTGGTTCTGATTTCATTTACACAAATAAGAAACCGTAAATGAATATATTGTTGATGATTTAGGTTTTGATATCCCTTTTTTTATGTTTGTTGCCAATGCTGGTGGTTAAATCCGGTGAGGAAATCGTACGGCGGTAGCGGGAAGAACGGGTGGCCGGTTACATGGCAATGGTAGAGATTAAGAGTTATCTGGCCAGATTTAATCTCGACCATTGGATCAGATTGCTCAAAAATGAACGGCCTGGATCGCATCTAGAGTGCATCGTGGTTGTAGGAGATGACGACATGTGGCAAGTGGGAAGCTTAATGGTCTCGCGCGTCATTGCCACGCGCGCTTGGGAGGCAAACCGTCTGTGCGTAGACTTCTCGTATCCAGCTGGAGAGGCGTTGTTAACTCCTCAAAACTACTATTTTTATGCTTATTTTACAATGCCTTTGCTTGCCCTTTTAGTACATTTAGTTGCATTTAGGTATTAAAATCATGCTTTTGCATAAGTAGTTTATGAGCTATTCTGTTTGCCAGTGTGAAGGGTTATTTTGTTGTTTTTGACGTAGGACAAAGGCAGGCAAGCTTGGCAGAGAATACAAGAAAGGAAGCCAAAGAATTGCCGAGGCGCAGTTGGCAAAGAAGGACCAATCAATGCCAAGCCCGGTTGGCAAAGCAGTGATGTCAGCCAATCGGTCAAAGTCTCTGTTGGACCTTGTACGTGTCAGCCCTAGGATTCAAATCTGGATAAGATGCGTTATCATCTTATCCCTTGTGCATTCAAATTTTAAATTCAAAGGCCTTACCCTAGGGTTTCCCATGCAAGCCTATTTAAAGAGACCGATCAAGCATTTGAGGAGGGATTACAGAGATTGGATTGAAGAGGCTGAACGGTGGTGAACCAAGACGTGGTCTGACTAGGTGAAGACCGAGAGCTTGGAGCCATTAAAGGGTTGCATCGACGGACCCTCTTCTTGCCCATTCTCTTTGTTTTTATTTATATTTAAATGATGATGTAGAGATACGATAATGATTTTTGTATGGAAACCCCAACAATGAACTAAACTTTTACAGTTGTTTGGGGGATGTTTGGGATGGATGTTGATTTCATGTTTAGTTTTTAATAATGAAAATGCCTTGGCATTGTTTTCTATCTAGCATATGCTTAATCTTTTTCACAAATCCATTGCCATACGACAATTGGCATTGCGTGCTTGTAACACCCCGGTTTTGGACTTAGCGGTTTTGAGGTTTATTAGACGGCCCAGTGGATCGGGTTAGAGATTCGAGTTGGATTCGGGACTGTATATTTTTTGGCAAGATAAAAATATGGAAAAATATATAAAAATAATCTTTTAATATATATTGATTTTTGGTGGAATCAATTTTGGAAAATGGAAATCGAAAATATGGCATTTTGTGTTAGTGACTAAAATGCAATTTTTGAAAAATGTTTCAAATGACTGAAATCAAAAGGGTCAAATCCTTAGAATCATTAAGGAGCTAATCTAACAAGTGTTAGCTGCTGGTTTCTCCCTTCAATTAAATCATTTTAATCATGTGTTTTAAAAGGTTATTGAAATGGATTAAATATCTAAAGTTAGTTATTAGCTTTTAAAAGAATTTAACATAACTTTTTCCTAAACTTTTTCTCTCACCTTCTTTTCTTCTAAGCACTCAGAGTTTTATCAAAATCCAGAGGTAAAGAACTCATTTCACTTAGATTATTGATTTTAATTTGTTCCTTTAACTTTGGTTTGCAAAATCTCATTGAAATCTTATATTTTCTTAGCTTTTAAAAGCCAATTGAGGGAGAAATCACATAACAGGGGTAAGGTCTGTGATCTCCTCTGTTAAATGGTTCTTTATTGATATTCCCAAGTATTTGATCCTTGATTTATAAGTTGTGATGTGGTTTTAATGTTTTATCCATGTTTGATTGAGTTATTTTGGAAATTTGGATGAATCATGGTGATTTTCAAAGTGGAATTGATTTCCAGTAATTGAGATGGATTTAATATATGTTTTGGATGTATTTTTATGTTGATAAGTTGTTTTTATCAATAGAATCCCGAAACTCTTGAATCTTTAATTAGTTAGGTTGCTAGTTTTGAGTTATTGTGGTGATTTTCAAGTTTAATCTTTGCTGGAGGTAAAAGGATGTTAGGAAAGCATTTTTGGATGTTGTTAGATGTTGATTGAAGGCTTGAATTGTTGTTTTATGGCTAGGTTATGTTTTGGAAACGTTTGATGGTGTTTTCGGAATATTTCGGATGGTTTTTTAGTGGGCAACTTGGGAGTTGCGGGAGATTGTTGTTAGGCAATGGTTTGAATGCATTTTAATGCATTTATCCTCTGGTTGTATGCGTTTAAAATAGGGGATAATCAAGGTGACGAAGCTTGACGTTGTTTGGTTACTTGCCGGGAGCTTGTTTCGCGTTGGCAAGGAAGGCGAAGTGTATCGGTTGTGGAAACTGGTTTTAATTGCTTTACAAAGGTTTGTAAAGGTTGTTGGAGTTTAGGGTAAGCATGAGACCCTTACCTAAGCTTGGAAGTAAGTTTCCTTTATTTTGCTCTTAAATGCCGGTTTAGATATGAACATGTTGTTTGCATGTTTTGGTGATAAACATGGTATGATTTATTTACTGGTAATGCATGATTTTGAGTACATATGCAGGGGTTTAAAAGAATATCAAATGCTAGTGAGCATTGGTTTTCATTCCGGATGGGAATGGTGTTATTGCATTGGCAATGAGATTTGCATATGTAGTATTTTATGAAATGCATTGTAAAACAGTAAGTAAATGGTTTTGTAAATGATATATTGGCTATGTAATACCCCTACCAGTATTTATTTCCTAATACTAGTATAGAGTGTCACATGATGTTTAAACCGCATTTTATGCTATTCATACAAGTCAAAATAATTATTTTGCATTTTCCCTTTTATCACATAAAATCCAATTACAAATTTTTAAACCATCAAATTAAACCTGTTTTCAGGCAGCAACTTGGCAGTTTACAACTACACTATATAATTAACATAATTGCTTAAAAACCGCCTAAAATAAAATCATTTTAATTTCTCTAAAAATTCATTTTTATATCATTACCCAATTTTCATTACTAGTAATTTCTTTAAACTAGCATCAAATTAAACAAAACTCAATTTTGTATACTAACCACTTATCTAGATATAATATTACATTCCATATCTAGACGAGTTTAAAAGAGCTACTATTCATTGATACATGCCAACTAGAAAACATCAAAATACATCAAGGATGTAATTACCGATACTGTATATATATTCCCTTGGATAGTGATGCCTTACTCCTTACTCTGACTCGGGTTTCCTACCTACGCGTGAAAAACCATCACACGCTAAGTATATACTTAGTGAGGCACTCTATATATATATATTCAATAAAAATCAATATGCTTAAATTTATAACAATAATACAATAATCATGTAGTTTGATCACTAATCATTTATCTCCCTTATGTTAATCACATATTAACATAATATAATCCGAATTTACAATCATGTTAACTTCCTTGCCATTTCCTGAGAGTTTATCTACTCTCTAATCAATATTTCATTTATTATACAGTAAATTATAGCCCAAAATAACTTGAGGACTTGAGTACACAAGTCAAAAACTGTACTGAAGTACTAAAGAACTGCACTTAAGTGCAAAATAACCGCACCTATGTGCTAAATAACTACACCTAAGTGCTAATATACTACACCGAAGTGCTAAACCGCTGGACTCTATGGCATGCCAACTTTTCAATTTTTGTAATTAATTCATCCATGGCAATTATAATCGAATACTTGGGTAGTTCATACCCTAAATATCACATAAGGATATTATAATCAAATTACCTATGATCAATGCATGTAACCCTTCTACCTTTGACAATTTCTACTATGTCAAATATCAAGACAAATATAATCATCAAGCATATAATTATAACAGACGTATCAAAAGTCTTTCAGATCAAATATAATATTTTCAATGCATGTAATGCACTCACCTTGACACTTTATAAGTTGCCAATATGTACTTAGCCTCACTAATCTTCAGCTTTGATCTATGTCTATTCCTCGATTGTTAGTTCGATATCGATTTTGATCACGATCTACATGTGTATTAGCATGCCACAAATACATTTCAAATTATATGTTAGTATCATACTAACACATAAATACAATAGGAATAATTTTCCTACAATTATTCCTATAATTGTTCAATCTTAGTTCCATGACACAAGTCATTATACCTTTAATACCTTGAATTCTTTTCAACTTTTAATCAAAGAATAATCAAAACTTCAATCTAATAACAATTTAAGCATAATGTTTCCTTGAAATAATTTTTTACTTTAGTCCCTAATTTTCCCCAAAATGCCAAATTGGTCCCCAATCTTTCCAAGATTTCCGAATTGGTCTTTATGTTTTTACAAAGTTCTAAAATGGTCCAAATGATATCTTAAAGCTTGTAAAATCATAATTTTAGCATATCCAATCTTATGGAAATTTTTCCACAATTTCTTCTAATTTCTCTTCTTTGACCGAAATGGTCCCTTACTTTCCAATATTTCCATTTCGGACCTAAATTATCAAATCAAGCTAATTTGATCATAATCTCATCGTTTCTAATGCTAAAAATAATTTTCACAATAATTTCCCCTTTATTTCCAATTCTTACCGAATTGGTCCTTTATTCTTTCTAAGGGAAAATTTTCATTCTAACATCATATTAAGGCTTCTAATATCACAAATATATCATTTCCATCCTTTACTCAATTTCATAACCAAATCCCTAAATTTTAGGGTTAGGGTTTATAACCTTGAATATAGAATTAAACAAAATTCAAGGTTGTTTTTCATGTTTACAACACTTGAGTTACTTAAATCAAGCCTTAATTCTAACATGATTCATGAAATTCCAATTTCTCTTTCTTCAAGAACATGAACTATTTTTCATATCACCATGCAAAATTACTATCAAAAGAAAGAGCATGAAGCATAAATCATTTTCTTCTAAAACAACATACCTTGATTCTAACTTTGAAGCCTTCAATTTGCCAAAGAAAATTTCTCCCCTTTTGTTCTCTTGTCTTTCGAAATTTCCCAAGAAAGATGAACTAATTTTGTTCATCTTTTTCCTTTTTAATCCACATGTGATAATTAAATGAATTTTAAATTCATTTAATTAGTGAAATTACTAATTTAGCCTTCAAATCCAATGGCTAAATTTAATCTTATCATAAACCAAGGGCCAAGATTAAATCCATGTGTTTTTCATCTTCTAAAAATGCCCTCAACATTTCAAAATATTTCAAAATTGCCATCCTTGCCAAATAACCAATTTGCCCTCAACTATTCACAATTTCATCTAATTTGCCATCTTGTAATAATTCAACTAATTCTAGTTAAATTCCAACTAGAAATATTAAAATATTTATAAAATAATATTTTATGAATTTTCCATAACCTTTGGGACTGTCTTTAAAATTCCAATTCGATCCGATGTACTGATAATTACTGAGAAATTTTATCGGATACAATTTCTCTTAGAAATCTTATAACAATATTCCATAATGAATATTATTAACTCACACTGAATCCTTTTTATCTGTCAAAAATACCGACATGGAACCTTCCTAGTAGGTCACCCATCCTTGTGCTACTCTGATCTAAGCACGTTAACAATTTTTATTTTGATCCAAATATCTGGAAATTTTCTCGAACTTTAACACTTTATAGCTCTTAATACAAACTCCATATAAAAAATTCAGGTAACACGAAAATATCATTCTTGGGGGTGAACTATTCATTTACGGGACTAAAATACATAACTTTTTAAAATTACAATTTAGTCCCTAAACTTTTCGAATTTTTACACTTTGTCACCAAACTTTTTGGATTTTACATTTTGGTCACCAACCAAAATTTTTTAGATATTACAATTCTCCCCTTAAGAAAATTCGTCCTCGAATTTTCCTTATGTACTAGGTTCAAAAAGATACGGATATTGTTTTTCATTGATTCCTCGGTTTCCCAAGTAGCTTCCTCTATTTTGTGATTTCTCCATAAAACTTTGACTAGATGATTCTTTTTATTTCTTAATTGTTTTTCTCTCCAAGCTAAGATCCTCACAGGTTCTTCTTCGTATGTCAAATCCGGTTGAATTTCAATTTCTTCCGGTGTAATGACATGCGAAAGATTTGATCTATCCCTCCTCAACATGGATACATGAAATTCATCCTGGATCTTATTCATCTCGGGTGACAATCATTGAAAAAGATCTTTCACGAATCACCGATAATAACTAGCTAATCCTAAGAAACTTCTTACTTCGGAGACATTCTTAGGGACTTTCCAGTCAAGGATTGTTTGAACCTTCTTAGGATTAATTCAAATTCTTTCGGCTGAAACTATATGTCCAAGAAAAATTACTTCCAATAACCAGAATTCACATTTTGACAGTTCTGCATACAACTTCTTTCCAATAACCAGAAAACTACTCAAAGATGAGTATCATGCTTCTCATTGGTTTTAGAATAAATCAATATATCATCAATGAATACTACCACAAATCGATCCAAATACGACTGGAAAATTCGATTCATTAAATCCATAAATGCCGTCGGTGCATTTGTAAGTCTGAAGGGCATTATTAAAAACTCACAATACCCATATCTGGTTTTGAAAGCTGTCTTTGGTATATCCGCCTCCTTAATCTTTAATTGATGATACCTCGATCTAAGATTAATCTTAGAGAACACTATTGCTCCCCTTAGTTGATTAAAAAGATCATCAATCCTCGGCAAAGGATACTTATTCTTTATCGTCACTTTATTAAGCTGATGATAATCCACACATAATCTCATTGATCCATCATTCTTCTTTATAAATAGGAATTGGTTTTTCCCTAAGGTGATATACTAGGCCGTATAAAACCTAGGTCTGATAATTCTTGTAACTGAGCTTTCAACTCTCTAAGCTCTGTAGGAGCTATCTTATAAGATGCTATCGATATTGGTGATGTTCCAGGAAGCACTTCAATACCGAATTCCACTTCTCGATCGGGAGGTAATCTCGGTAATTCATCTGAAAAAATATCTGGAGATTCTCGTACCATTGGTATATTTTCCAGATTTATTTTTGTTTCTAGAGCACTAATCACATTGCTCAGATTATCCGGTCTTTCGCCTACAAATACCATCTTTGAGCCGTCGGCTTCTTTAAGATTAACCCTTTTATATCGGCATTCAATAATAGCATCATATGCCGATAACCAATCTATTCCAAGAATAATCTCAAATTCTTGGAAAGGTAATTCCATAAGACCGGCTAGAAATTCTACTATTTGAATCTTTAGAGGACATTTCTTGTATATTCTACTCACTTTGGCACTTTGTCCTATTGGATTGATTGCAACTACTTCACTCGAAATTAGTTCTATCGAGACATTTCTTTCAAGTATTATTTTAGAACTAATGTAAGAATGAGTAGAGCCTAAATCAATCAATGCAAAGATAGGTCTGCCAAAGAGTTCGATCATACCTGCTACGATCTCTGCATCATCCTGATCCTCAACAGTTTTGATGTGGTATACCCGAGCTGTAGCTTTGCTCTCTCGATTAGGTGTAGATGCAGATGTTCCCGGTTTACCACCTTTATTTCCTTTGCCTAGCTGGTGTGCTACAATAGGCTGATTTGGGTGAAGTTCTGGACAATTCTTCTTTAAATGACCAACTTACCCACAATGGAAACATGCCCCAGTCAACTAGAACTGACCAGGATGCCTTCTACCACAATGCTCGCATTCTGTAATAGGGCGAATTCCAAAACCTCTAGTACCCGTAGTACCCGTATAGGATTGCTTCGATTTTCCTTTTGCATACCCCTTCTTAACTGAAGAGGCTAATATTGTAGGATACTGTTGTGGCATTCCGTTATTGTGTTTAAATGATGATGCAGCAAATGAATCTCCAGAACTTTTTCCAGTCTGAATTTGCTTCTCATTTTTTTCCTCGAGGTCGACTTTCTCCATAGCCATGGCTCGGTTCACCACCTCTTGAAAAGAAGTGAAGTTCGAGAGATCAAAATCTTTTTATATTGAGAATCCAACCCAGCTATAAATCTGTCTATTCTGGACTTCTCGGTTGGAAGAAACTCTATTGTAAATCGGCTTAGTCTATTGAACTCGCATTCATATTTATAAACCGATCTGCCATATTGTTTCAACTATAGAAATTGTTGTCTCATTTCCTCGATAAACACATTTCCAATATATTTTTCCTTAAATTCTTGTAGAAAGAATTCCCAAGTAATTCGTTCTGGAGGTACTTGTGCAGTTATCTCGTTCCACCATACGCTGGTTTGTTCCATCAAATGGGATACTACTCCTTCCGATTTCCCTTGATTATCACAAGGAATCCTGTTTAACATGATCATGATATCATTTAACCAATATTCGGCAACCATAGGATCTGCATCAGTATCACCTTGGAATTCTGGTGCCCCAATTTTCCTTAATTCCTTTGGGATTGATACTGGTACCTGCCGATTTATGATTGCCTCCAAAGACTGCAGAAATAAGCCTTGATCCTGTACCGGTATATTTCTTTGCTCCCGAGCTTGATGCTCTACATTCTGTTGAGCCGAATGCTCTATATTTTGCTGAACCTGAGGTGGGTTCTGATTCACCTCATTACTCCCACTCTGAGCAGGCATGTCCTACTCAATTCCCTGACGGGATTCCCGATAATTTGACATCTGTTCATGTCATGATCATCTATTATAAGTAAGGAGTACATATTTTAAATAACAGGCATCATCATAACTCTATACAAATATCAGTAATTCTTGACATCCTAGTGGCATGTATTTAACTCTAACTCTCTATAGAGACTCATTTCCTATCAAAAATCGGCTAAACCTGTAGCTCTAATACAAATAAATGTAACACCCTTACCAATATATTTCCCAATACTAGTATAGAGTGTCACATGATGTTTAAACCGCATTTTATGCTATTCATACAAGTCAAAATAATTATTTTGCATTTCTCCCTTTTATCGCATAAAATCCAATTACAAATTTTTAAACCTTCAAATTAAACGGTTTTCAAGCAGCAACTTGGCAGTTTAAAACTACACTATATAATTAACATAATTGCTTAAATACCGCCTAAAATAAAATCATTTTAATTTCTCTAAAAATTCATTTTTATATCATTACCCGATTTTCGTTACTAGTAATTTCTTTAAACTAGCATCAAATTAAACAAAACTCAATTTCGTATACTAACCACTTATCTAGATATAATATTACATTCCATATCTAGACAAGTTTAAAAGAGCTATTATTCATTGATACATGCCAACTAGAAAACATCAAAATATATCAAGGATGTAATTACCGATACTGTATATATATTCCCTTGGATAGTGATGCCTTACTCCTTACTCCGACCCGGGTTTCCTACCTACGCGTGAAAAACCATCACACGCTAAGTATATACTTAGTGAGGCACTATATATATATTCAATAAAAATCAATATGCTTAAATTTATAACAATAATACAATAATCATGCAGTTTGATCACTAATCATTTATCTCCCTTATGTTAATCACATATTAACATAATATAATCCGGATTTACAATCCTGTTAACTTCCTTGCCATTTCCTAAGAGTTTATCTACTCTCTAATCAATATACCATTTAATATACAGTAAATTATAGCCCAAAATAACTTGAGTACACGAGTCAAAAACTGTACTGAAGTACTAAAGAACTGCACTAAGTGCTAAATAACCGCACCTAAGTGCTAATATACTGCACTGAAGTGCTAAACCGCTGGACTCTATGGCATGCCAACTATACTCTATACTTCAATAACTTACTTGGGCATACTTTTCAATTTTTGTAATTAATTCATCCATGGCAATTATAATCGAATACTTGGGTAGTTCATACCCTAAATATCACATAAGGATATTATAATCAAATTACCAGTGATCAATGCATGTAATCCATCTACCTTTGACAATTTCTACTATGTCAAATATCAAGATAAATATAATCATCAAGCATATAATTATAACAGACTTATCAAAAGTCTTTCAGATCAAACATAATATTTTCCATGCATGTAATGCACTCACCTTGACACTTTATAAGTTGGCAATATGTACTTAGCCTCACTAAGCTTCAGCTTTGATCTATGTCCTTTCCTCGATTGTTAGTTCGATCTCGATTTTGATCACGATCTACATGTGTATTAACAGGCCACAAATACTTTTCAAATTATATGTTAGTATCATATTAACACATAAATACAATAGGAATAGTTTTCCTACAATTATTCCTATAATTGTTCAATCTTTGTTCCATACACAAGTCATTATACCTTTAATACCTTGAATTCTTTTCAACTTTTAATCAAAGAATAATCAAAACTTCATTCTAATAACAATTTAAGCATAATGTTTCCATGAAAACAAATTTTCACTTTAGTCCCTAATTTTCCCCAAAATGCCGAATTGGTCCCCAATCTTTCCAAGATTTCCGAATTGGTCTTTATGTTTTTACAAACTTCTAAAATGGTCCAAATGATATCTTAAAGCTTGTAAAATCATAATTTCATTATATCCAATCTTATGGAAATTTTTCCATAGTTTCTTTTAATTTCTCTTCTTAGACCGAAATGGTCCCTTATTTTCCAATATTTCCATTTTCGTCCTAAATTATCAAATCAAGCTAATTTGATCATAATCTCATCATTTCTAATGCTAAAATAATTTTCACAATAATACCCCTTTATTTCCAATTCTAACCGAATTGGTCCTTTATTGTTTCTAAGGGAAAATTTTCATTCTAACATCAAATTAAGGCTTCTAATATCACAAATCATTCATTTCCATCCTTTACTCAATTCCCTAACCAAATCCCTAAATTATAGGGTTAGGGTTTATAACCTTGAACATAGAATTAAACAAAATTCAAGGTTGTTTTTCATGTTTACAACACTTGATTTACTTAAATCAAGCCTTAATTCTAACATGGTTCATAAAATTCCAATTTCTCTTTCTTCAAGAACATGAACTATTCTTCATATCACCATGCAAAATTACTATAAAAAGAAAGAGCATGAAGCATAGATCATTTTCTTCTAAAACAACATACCTTGATTCTAACTTTGAAGCCTTCAATTTTCCAAAGAAAATTTCCCCCTTTTGTTCTCTTGTCTTTCGAAATTTCCCAAGAAAGATGAACTAATTTTGTTCATCTTTTTCCTTTTTAATCCACATGTGATAATTAAATGAATTTTAAATTCATTTAATTACTGAAATTACTAATTTAGCCTTCAAATCCAATGGCTAAATTTAATCTTATCATAAACCAAGGGCCAAGATTAAATCCACGTGTTTTTCATCTTCTAAAAATGCCCTCAACATTTCAAAATTGTCATCCTTGCCAAATGACCAATTTGCCCTCAACTATTCACAATTTCATCTAATTTGCCATCTTGTAATAATTCAACTAATTCTAGTTAAATTCCAACTAGACATATTAAAATATTCATAAAATAATATTTTTTGAATTTTCCATAACCTTTGGGATTGTCTTTAAAATTCCAATTCGATCCAATGTACCGAGAATTTTTATCGGATACAATTTCTCTTAGAAATCTTATAACAATACTCCATAATGAATATTATTAACCCACGTTGAATCCTTTTTATTAGTAAAAAATACTGACATGGAACATTCCCAGTAGGTCACCCATCCTTATGCTACTATGATCTGAGCACGCTTAACAATTTTTATTTTGATCCAAATATCTGAAAATTTTCTCGAACTTTAACACTTTATAGCTCTTAATACAAACTCCATATCAAAAATTCAGGTAACACAAAAATATTATTCTTGAGGGTGAACTATTCATTTATGGGAATAAAATACATAACTTTTTAAAATTACAATTTAGTCCCTAAACTTTTCAAATTTTTACACTTTAGCACCAAACTTTTTGGATTTTACATTTTGGTCACCAACCAATTTTTTTTAGATATTACAGGCTATGTGACAAGGTGAGAAAACAATCGGATATAGTTTGCATGCCATAGGATTAAAAGTGCACTATAAAATATGAACAAAATAGATCATGGTCATGTGTCCTTGAGGTATGGCAGTTTAACTAGGCCACTCTGACTGTTGGGACATTATTTGGGGCATGCGGTTTAACTAGGCAACCCAAATCGATGGTGATCTTGCGGTTTAACAAGGTAAGGTTGGTACTCTTGCGGTTTAACTAGGCAAGGGTGAAATCTCGCGGTTTAACTAGGCGAGGGTGTTAAATCTTGCGGTTTAACTAGGCAAGGTTTGGGATATCATGCGGTTTAACTAGGCATGGCATGAGAGATCCGTGTATCCAATATGTGTATAAGATAGAGGTAGTCTATTTGGGTCACTATAAATGCCAATATATGTGAAAGTTCATGTGTTGAACCTTGTTTATAATGCCTTGGGAATATAAGCATGGTTGGTAAAAATGCTTTGGAATTCAAGCATGGATTGTTTATGATATTGTAAAGGTTATTGTGTTTTGATTCGGTTGGAATCATGGAAAAATGCTTAGGTTGTAAGCATGTTTTAAGAAAAGCAAGCATGTGGTTTTTAAATGGTTTTATGCATCATTGTTTATGAGCATCCTCACTAAGCATGTGTGCTTACGCTCTCTTTTCCTAATGATGCAAAGCATTAAAGTTAGGGGCAGCAAAGGCAAGGTTTGCAAGGATCCAAGAGATAAACTACTCTGAGTATGAACTTGGTTTATATTTCCGGTTAATAAGGCAGTGTATTCGCCAAGGTTTTTGGGGGATGTAATCCTGTTTTCTTATAGATTTTGAGTATGTTTTCTATGCTGGTTTTTGAGGAAGGTTGATGTTTCCATGTAATACCCCAATTTTTGGTTAGTGACTATTTTGCAAAGAATTAAAAGTTGGTGGTTTTAGTTCAGTGACTAAAATGTAAAATGTTAAAGTTTGGTGACCAAAGTGAAAAGTTGAGAAAAGTTTAAGGATCAACATGGTAATTTTCCCAATAATTATTTTTATTCTATAATCAAATAGATCACATAAGGGTGTGAATCGAATATAAAATTGTTGGTTCGATTCGATGTTTCTATTATTGGGAAAGTACAGTTAAAGTTTAAATGTGATTCGGGTAATTGTATGAGCTCGGAATGTGATGAAATTTTGAAGGGAGTTGTACGAAGACTTGATGAACATGCAATTTCATTTTGGAATCGTTTTTAATCGATTTAGATTCGATTAAAGGCAGTATTTTAAAATAGTGCACAAATGGCATTTTTGTGAATACACGGATTCATTAATGGCATTTTAGTCATTTTGCCCATGCTTTTTAAATAAAAATGATTATGGAAAAGTGATAAGGTTAGGTGCCAACACCTAATTGGTCATAATTGAGGGGTAAAATGGTAATTTTACTATTGATGGAGATTTTTATATTAGATTTAAAGGATTAAAATGCCATTTGTCATGTTAATTTAATGAAGAAAAAGCTAGAAATTTTCTCTCATATTCTTCCTCAATTCGAAAATACCATAGCCAAGGTAAGGAAATTTTTTATTCAATTTTTGGCTTGATTCGATTAGTTTTTGGTTCAAGACATGAAATAGAAAATTAATCTCCATTGAATTCTCTTTCATTTGGTATAATTTTTGAGTGGTTTCCATGCTTATATGTTGAGATTGGAGATTAGGGTTTATGAAGAGCAAGATGAGATTTCATGTTTTAAGGATTGTTTTAGTTAGATTTAAAGTTGTGATGATGTTACATGCATGATATGATGAAATTTCCATGGATTTTGGTGTTAGGTATTATTTGGGAATATTGAAAATTAGGGGAAACTCTTGCAAAAATTTTATTTGAATTAAGAAATGATGTTAGAAGCTTGAATATGGGTTTGGAGGTTGAATTTATGCTTGAATCAAGTTGGAAAAATTTTGGAGAGTAACCCTTGGTATTTGGCATGTAGGGAAAAATTTGAGGAAAATTTTGGAAAAATTTTCCTAAGGTTAGAAATGGTGTAAGGATGATTTTGTATGTTTTAGAAGGTTATTTGAACTATTGTGAAAGGTTGTAAAGTGTTGAGGACTACATTGTAAAGTTGGGAAATATGTGAATAAAGTAGGAATATTATTATTCATAATATGGTTTTATGTTAGGATGATACTAACATATAATTGAATTGTATATGTTGGTGAAATTGTTGTAGATTATAATCGTAATCCAAACCGGGAGTCGAGCAACTCTAAAGACAAGGACAAAGTACAAAAGTGAAGCGCTTTCTAGTGAGGCAACAGGTGAGTGCATTTCTACTATTTTATTTGATATGAGAAAAACTTGCGATGAGTTTATCTCGAATGTCAATTCACAAATGATATCTTTTTAATGAATTTTTGAAACACTTTTATATGATATTGTGAAATGTTCATATCTTTTGATATTTTAAATAAGTGAAAGATATATGATAGTGAATGTAAAGCCCATTGTTTGCATTATGAGATTTCTTGGTATAATTGGCATGCCAATAAGGTGGGAGTATAAATGATACAGTGATGCTGTGTTTTACAGCTATGACCTAGTGATATAGTGATGCTGTATAAGTTTACAGCAGTTATCAATGATGTTGTGTTCTACAGCTATGACCTAGTGACACAGTGATGCTGTATAAGTTCACAGTAGTTATCAAGTGATACAGTGTTATATTTTGGCGCAATAAATTAGTTGATGCTGCACATGTGCATACTCAATAGTGGCTCGCATACCATACATTCTCATTTATCTTACATTGTGCTATGATTAAAATAACAGTGAAAAGTACAAATGAAATGATTGAGTGAAAATGATAAATTTTTGAACAATAATTTTTTGGTATGATCTATCTTATTTATATAAACTATTATTTTCAATATTATTTATCAAATTATTTATTGCAAAGTTTAATTGAAATGTTAGTTGCCTCTCTAAGTTTATACTTAGCATGTGAATGTTTCACGCGTAGGTAAAAGAACATAAGGAGTAAGGAGCTGCAAGAGAAGACACCATCTATTTTGGAAACGGTACATTATTATCAGTAAGACATCTCTGATGTCCCTTTTTGATATTATTAGTTGGCATGTAAATTTTAAATGTTTTGGGTACTTTAATAAGAAAATGTTTGAAAAGGTTGTAATAGTATAAACATGGATATGAATACTTAGAGTGGATATTAATAGTTAAATATGTTAGAAATCGTATTTTATTAGCTATTCAAACGATTTTTAATTTAGGTAGTTTATTAATTATATATTAGAATTGAACTTCCATTTTGTTGCCTGAATCTAGGTTCAGATTGAACTTAGAAAAAATAGTTTTTAAATTTTATGCGATTAAATATTCTTTCAGAAAATGATAAATTATTTACATTTTAAAGAAACAAAATTTTACTGATTTTGAAATAAGCATTATTGTATAAGTGTCATGTGACATCTCTAACTCGTATTCAATGATGGATTCAGGTAAGGGGTGTTACATTTAATGGTATCAGAGCTGTAGGTTTAGCTGATTCTCGGTTGAACTTAAAGTTGTTTTGTGTTGAAAAGTGTGTACATGCCACTAGAATATCAATATTACTGATATGATATTTATGAAATTGATGGATGTCGCTCTTTACTAATGTAGTTATGTGGTTATAGATTTCACAAACAGAGAGTTCTAGACAAGCTATGGAAAGGGAAATGTCTAAAGGAGCTGGTAGTGGTAGTAATGAGATTAATAATAATTCCCTTGCTCAATCGGGACAAGGAGCACAAGCAGAGTAAGGGATGCATGTGCAAGATCAGGGAACTTTTCTTCAGTCGTTGGAACTAATTCTGACACGTTTCCAACCACAAGCTTCCCTTACTCCCCGTATGACAATTGCTAATGAGTTAAAAAGTTTGGGAGCGCCTGAATTTAAAGGAGATTCAGATGAAGGTCCAGTGGCTGCTGATATATGGTTAAATGATTTAAAGATTATGCTTGACGGATTCTGTTGTTCTAAGACTGATTTAGTTCTCCAGTTATGTGATATTTGTGGCAGACGTCACCCAGGTCAGTGTCGAATGATGACTGGAGCTTGTTTCAAATATGGAGAAATTGGCTATTTTGTGAGAGACTGCCCACTGACATCTGGATAGAGACCTGCACAAATAGAAAGATCGGCAGTGATGCCATCGAGAGGCAGAGGAAAAGGTGGACTTGGAAAACCATCTGAGTCAGCTTTACAAGCGGAAAGGCACGCTCCAGCTCGAGTTTATAATATACAGACTAATGAGAACCAGGATAACTCAGAAATTATTGTAGGTACATTCTATCTCTACAATAAGCCTGTATTAGTTTTGATTGATCCTGGTTCTACGCACTCGTATATTAGTACCAAGTTAATTAGATAGAGAAATATTCCATTAGAGCCCATCTCTAGTGATATAGTGGCAACAAATCCATTGGGTCAGAGTGCGAGAGTAAGTAGAATATGTAGAAATTGTCCGATAAAGCTGCAAGGAACAGAGTTTCCGGCAAACCTAATAGAGTTACCTTTTGGAGAATTTGAAGTGATATTAGGCATGGATTGGTTATCTTTCTACATGCCATTGTGGATTTTCGCTTAAAGCGATTAATCTTGGAAAATTTGAAAGCTAAAGAGATAATAGTAGTGGGAGAAAGGATGAATCTTTTATCTAATGTGATTTTAGCAGTTTCTGCGAAGAAGCTGCTATTAGAAGGTTGTCAAGCTTTTCTAGCTAATGTGGTGGATACTCGAACTTTTGGAATTAAGTTGGAAGATATTCCTACTGTTTGAGAATATCCAGATGAGCTACGAGGATTACCTCCAGATCGGGAAGTAGAATTTAAGATAGAGGTGTTACCTGGTACTGCACCCATATTGATGGCCCCGTATAGAATGGCGCCAACTGAGCTTCGAGAGTTAAAGGCGTAATTGCAAGAATTATTGGATCGAGGTTTCATAAGGCCAAGTGTGTCACCGTGGGGTGCACCAGTGTTATTTGTGAAAAAGAACGACGGGTCGATGCGACTATGCATAGATTATCATCAGCTAAATAAGGTGATCGTGAAAAATAAGTATCCTCTTCCGAGGATTGATGATCTTTTTCATCAATTAAAGAGTGCATCTGTGTTTTCCAAAATTGATCTTCGATTTAGATATCCTCAGTTGAATATTAAGGAAGAAGATATTTCAAAGACAACTTTCCGAACTTGGTATGGACACTATGAGTTTGTAGTGATGTCGTTCGGATTAACTAATAATCCTGCAACATTCATGGATCTGATGAATCGGATATTTCAGCCATATCTGGATCAATTTGTGGTGATATTCATTGATGATATTTTAGTTTATTCAAAGACAAGAGGAACACGATGCTCATATTCGTGTTGTTTTTCATATTCTCCGAGAAAAGAAACTCTATGCTAAGTTATCAAAATGTGAGTTTTGGTTATCGAAAGTTACTTTTCTCGGTCATGTGGTTTCAGCAGAGGGAATAAGTGTAGATCCCAAGAAAATACAAGCCATAGTGGAACAGAAAGCTCCAAAGAATATTTCTGAGGTTCGAAGTTTCTTGGGACTGGCTGGTTATTATCGAAGATTTGTAAAGAATTTTTCGATGATTGCTTCTCCGCTAACTAAGCTATTGAGAAAGGATGTGCCATTCATTTGGACAGATAAGTTTCAGGAAAGCTTTGAAACATTAAAGAGGATTTTAACTAAAGCTCCGATATTGGTCCAGCCAGAATCGGGTAAGGATTTTGTAGTATATAGCGATGCTTCTCATAATGGTTTGGGATGCTTACTCATGCAGGAAGGAAAGGTGGTGGCTTATGCATCCAGACAGCTTAAGACGCATGAGAGGAATTATCCCACCCATGATTTAGAGTTGGCTGCAGTTGTATTTGCTTTAAAAATATGGCGTCATTATTTATATGGAGAACGATGCTATATCTATACGGATCACAAAAGTTTAAAGTATCTGCTAACTCAAAATGAGTTAAATTTGAGGCAGAGAATGTGGATTGAGCTCCTAAAAGATTATGATGTGGTTATTGACTACCATCCAGGAAAAACGAACGTGGTAGCTGACGCCCTCAGCAGAAAGACCTTTGCTGCCTTGAGAGCTATAAATGCGAGGCTAGCTTTGAAAGAAAATGGTGTTTTGATTGCTAAATTAAGTTTAAGACCTGCTTTAGTAGATCGGATAAAGGAGCTAAAGAAAAAGGATATGGAATGTTTGTCAAGATTCAAACAAGTCGAAAATTATGAGAATAAAGATTTTGAAGTTAAATCTGATGGATGCTTGTATTACCGAGGAAGAATTGTTATTCCTGATGATGAAAAATTAAAGGAAGAACTTCTCTTTAAAGCACATTATAATCCTCTGACTATGCATCCATGTGGAAACAAGATGTATCAAGATCTAAAGAGTCGATATTGGTGGCCGGGAATGAAAAAAGCTATAGCTGAGTTTGTTTCCAAATGCCTGACATGTCAGCAAATAAAAGCAAAGCATCAGGTGCCTTTTAGATTATTGCAACGAATTTCCTTCCTCAGTGGAAATGGGAACGAGTAACCATGGATTTCGTAACGGGGCTACCTTTGACTCCAAGCAAAAAGGATTCCATTTGGGTGATTATCGATAGATTGACTAAGTCGGCATATTTCATTCCTGTCTGAACTGATTTCTCTATGGATAAGTATGCTAAATTATATATTAAGGAGATAGTTTGGCTTCATAGAGTACCAGTCTCTGATTGAGATCTGAGATTTACTTCTAGATTTTGGAAATCTTTGTATGAAGCTTTGGGTACATCAACTTAATTTTAGCACGACTTTTCATCCTCAAACAGATGGACAATCAGAGCGAACTATTCAAATTTTGAAGGATATGTTGAGGGCTTGTATGATTGAATTCAAAGGATCATGGGAGAAATACTTGCCGTTAGCGGAATTTACTTACAATAATAGTTATCAAGCAAGTATCAAAATGGCACCTTATGAAGCCTTGTATGGAAGAAGGTGCAGGACTCCTTTGAATTGGTACGAGTTGAAAGATCGGGACGTATTGGGACCTGATCTAATTAGAGAAGCCGAAGACAAAGTAAAGATCATACAAGATAATCTCAAGATAGTCACTGATCGACACAAAGCTTATGCAGCTTTGAAGATAAAAGAAATTGAATTCCAAGTTGGTGATAAAGTGTTTCTCAAAGTATCACCTTGGAAAAAGATATTACGATTTGGACGAAAGGGAAAACTAAGTCCGAGATTTATTGGACCATATGAGATTGTAAAAAGAGTTGGTCCGGTGTCTTATCAACTTGCTCTACCTCCTGAAATGGATAAGATTCATAATGTGTTTCATGTATCGATGCTCAAAAAGTATCGATCATATCCTTCCCACATCATTACTCCGGAAAAAATAGAGATTCAACCAGTTTTGACGTATAAAGAGGAACCGATCAGAATTTTAGCACGTGAGGTCAAGGAACTGAGGAACAAGACGATTCCACTTGTTAAAGTTCTTTGGTGAAATCACAAAGTGGAAGAAGCAACGTGGGAAAGAGAGAAAGATATGAAAGAACGATTTCCTTATCTTTTCAAATCAAGTACATTCAGAAAATTCGAGGAAGAAATTTCTTAAGGGGAAGAATTGTAATACTCTAATTTTTGGTTAGTGACTATTTTGCAGAGAATTAAAAGTTGGTGGTTTTAGTTTAGTGACTAAAATGTAAAATGTTAAAGTTTGGTGACCAAAGTGAAAAGTTGAGAAAAGTTTAAGATTCATAATGTGTTTCATGTATCGATGCTCAGAAAGTATCGATCAGATCCTTCCCACATCATTACTCTGGAAAAAATAGAGATTCAACCAGATTTGACGTATGAAGAGGAACCGATCAGAATTTTAGCACGTGAGGTCAAGGAACTGAGGAACAAAATGATTCCACTTGTTAAAGTTCTTTGGCGAAATCACAAAGTGGAAGAAGCAACATGGGAAAGAGAGAAAGATATGAAAGAATGGTTTCCTTATCTTTTCAAATCAGGTATGTTCTGAAAATTTGAGGACAAATTTTCTTAAGGGGAAGAATTTTAATGCTCCAATTTTTGGTTAGTGACTATTTTGCAAAGAATTAAAAGTTGGTGGTTTTAGTTAAGTGACTAAAATGTAAAATGTTAAAGTTTGGTGGCCAAAGTGAAAAGTTGAGAAACGTTTAAGGACCAACATGGTAATTTTACCAATAATTATTTTTATTTTATAATTAAATAGATCATATAAGGGTGTGAATCAAATATAAAATTGTTGGTTCGATTTGATGTTTCTATTATTGGAAAATTACAGTTAAAGTTTAAATGTGATTCGGGTAATCGTATGAGCTCGGAATGTGATGAAATTTTAAAGAGAGTTGTAAGAAGACTTGATGAACATGACATTTCGTTTTGGATTCGACCTAATTGGTCATAATTGAGGGGTAAAATGGTAATTTTACTATTGATGGAGATTTTATATTAGATTTAAAGGATTAAAATGCCATTTGTCATGTTAATTTAATAAAGAAAAAGCTAGAAATTTTCTCTCATCTTCTTCCTCAATTCGAAAATACCATAGCCAAGGTAAGGAAATTTGTTATTCAATTTTTGGCTTGATTCAATTAGTTTTTGGCTAAAGACATGAAATAGAAAATTAATCTCCATTGAATTCTCTTTCATTTTGGTGTTAGGTATTATTTGGGAATATTGAAAATTAGGGAAAACTCTTGCAAAATTTTTATTTGAATTAAGAAATGATGTTAGAAGCTTGAATATGGTTTTGGAGGTTGAATTTATGCTTGAATCAAGTTGGAAAAATTTTGGAGAGTGACCCTTGGTATTTGGCATGCAGGGAAAAATTTGAGGAAAATAAAAAATTTCCTAAGGTTGGAAATGGTGTAAGGATGATTTTGTATGTTTTAGAAGGTTATTTGGACTATTGTGAAAGGTTGTAAAGTGTTGAGGACTAAATTGTAAAGTTGGGAAATATGTGAATTAATTAGGAATATTATTATTCCTAATATGGTTTTACGTTAGGATGATACTAACATATACTTGAATTGTATATGTTGGTGAAATTGTTGTAGATTATAATCGTAATCCAAACCGGGAGTCGAGCAACTCTAAAGAAAAGGAAAAAGTACAAAAGTGAAGCTGTGTATAAGGGTAAAGCTTTCTAGTGAGGCAACATGTGAGTGCATTTCTACTATTTTATTTGATATGAGAAAGACTTGCGATGAGTCTATCTCGAATGTCAATTCACAAATGATATCTTTTCAATGAATTTTTGAAAAGAACTATGAATGATTTTTGGGTACGAACTGCCCAATGCACATTTATGATATTGTGAAATGTTCATAACTTTTGATATTTTAAATAAGTGAAAGATATATGATAGTGAATGTAAAGCCCATTGTTTGCATTATGAGATTTCTTGGTATAATTGACATGTCAATGATGTGGGAGTATAAATGATATAGTGATGTCTTATAAGTGTACAACAGTCATAAAGTGAAATAGTGATACTGTGTTTTATAGCTATGACCTAGTGATGCAATGATGCTGTATAAGTTTATAGCAGTTATCAGTGATGTTGTGTTCTACAACTATGACCTAGTGATACAGTGGTGTTGTATAAGTTTACAACAGTTATCAAGTGATAAAGTGATACAATGTTTCATTTTGGCACAACAAATTAGTTGATGCCGCACATGTGCATACTCAATAGTGACTCGCATACCATACATTCTCATTTATCTTACATTGGGCTATGATTAAAATAATAGTGAAAAGTGCAAATGAAATGATTGAGTGAAAGTGATATAAATTTTTGAACAGTAATTTTTTGGTATGATCTGTCTTATTTATATAAACTATTATTTTCAATGTTATTTATCGAATTATTTATTGCAAAGTTTAATTGAAATGTAAGTTGCCTCACTAAGTTTATACTTAGCGTGTGAATGTTTCACGCGTAGGTAAAAAAACGTAAGGAGTAAGAAGTTGCAACAGAAGACACCATCTATTTTGGAAACGGTACATTATTATCAGTAAGACATCTCCGATGTCCCTTTTTGATATTATTAGTTGGCATGTAAATTATAAATGTTTTGGGTACTTTGATAAGAATATATTTGAAATGGTTGTAATATAATAAACATGAATATGAATACTTAGAGTGGATATTAGTAGTTAAATATGTTAGAAATCGTATTTTATTAGCTATTCAAATGATTTTTAATTTAGGTCGTTTTTAGGCAGTTTATTAATTATATATATTAGAATTGAACTACCATGTTGCTGCCTGAATCTAGGTTCATATTGAACTTAGAAAAATTAGTTTTAAATTTTACGCGATTAAATATTCTTTCAGAAAATGGTAAATTATTTACATTTTAAAGAAACAAAATTTTACCGATTTTGAAATAAGTATTATTGTATAAGTGTCATGTGACATCTCTAACTCGTATTCAATGATCGATTCGGGTAAGGGGTGTTACATGCCAAGCTTGATGTTAATACATGTTGTTTTTGTGGATGAATGGCATCTTAGGTATGCATCTAGAGTTTCCTTGTGGTTTGCTATGTTGTGCTAATTGGACCAAGTTCAGTATGCTATGTTGAGTGTGTTGGTATGTTGCTTATGCTGAGAATGACTTAATTGTGCATTTTGGGTCGCAAGGGAAAGTGTTTTTAAGAAACATGCCTTTAGGATATCATTGGATGAGTGGAAACCAATTGGTTGCTGAATTTATGTTGTTTAGGTTGCATTTGCAGTTAGATATTGTTGTATGAAAGTTTATGGCTTAGTGAAGTGGTAAGGTATTGAGGTAAGCATGTTAAATCAGCTAATTGTGACCATTCAGGTTCAGGCGTATCGGTACTCGTATTCACGTACCGGTATGGGAAGCCATTTTAGGCTTGTGGTACCGGTACGCAGACTAGGCATTGCGATATGAGAGTATATCATTAGAGTAGCGTACCGATATACGGGTTCACGTATCGGTACGAGAAGGCTAAATTTAGCTTGGGGATCGGTACACAGGTTTGAGGATCGGTACGGGTCTTTGGTTTTGGTAAGGCGTATTGGTACGCAGGGTCATACCGGTACGGGAGTAGGCTACTGGAATTTTTGGAATTCAAATTGGAGAGGGCGTACCAATACTCAGATGGGCGTATCGATACCAATGGCAGTTAAGTTAGTTAACGGCTTTAGTAAAGTTCTATTTTCTTTCATTTTAATCTCTGAGTGTTGTGGAAGCAATTGAATGGGTTTGGATGATCGTATTGGGCTAATTTTTGACATGTAAGGATGGAACATGTTTAGTTAAGGGTTGGTAACATAAAAATTGGTAAATTCCATATTTTGGTCAAAATTGCATTTTGGTCCCTAATCTGGTTATGGCCAATCAGATATCGTTGCGATGCCCAATTGAGATGTGTGCTCACTAACAAATGGTAGAACATGTAGGAAAGCGTTAATGCATCTAGACAAGTTAAAAGAAAAAAAAATGGATGAGTTTTGGGTTGAACCTTTCCGGTTTGCTTTGGTAAACCTAATGTAGCTTTCTCGGATCGGCCTTGCAACTAGTCCAGGTCGAGGGGGTTACATTTGTTGGTATCAGAGCCAGGTTTGCAAAAAGTTGAGATGTTGGTGCTTGTTTAATTGGTGTTGTTTGAACTGCACGTTGATTGTGTAAATGCTCAGTGATTGTTTAATGTTCCGTTGGGTATGATTGGGGACACATTGCCTATTACAGAGGGTTTTAAATGCGTTTTAAAGTTAACTTGGATCCTTTTCCTGATGCTGGCCTAACTCTAATGTGTTTTGATGTTTTTGTTAGCATGGCTCGACGTGAGACACGGTCTATGGATAATACTGCCAGGATTGGGCAGAATAATGAGACAAAAGAGAATCTCCCTCATGTTTTACCTCATCCCCCTCTCGTGGTTCCTCCAGTTGATAGTGGGGTGGTTGAAGCACCCCAGGTTCACCAAGTGCCAATATATGGTAATTTGACTCCATTAGTTCAGGCGATAACGAGAGATTTTCAGGCAGCAATGGTTGGAGTGCAGGTGCAAGCACCGACACCTGTTGTGGTGGCAAATCAAGGTCTACCCTTGGGGCGTTTGAGGAGTTTGGGAGGTGTAGAGTTTTAAGGTTTGAGCCCTGAGGCAGCCGAAGGTTGGCTAGAAAAAATGGTCCGCATTATAGATCAGATGGGATGCAACGAGGAGCGTAAGCTGGGTTGCATTGTATCTCTGCTGTAGGGGGATGCACACCATTGGTGGGTGACCACTATTGCTGGCGTTCTTGAGGCGGATGTTACTTGGGAGTTCTTTTGAAGAGCTTTCAAGAAGAAGTACCTTGGAGCTCAGTACTTGGATATGAAGAAGCACGAGTTTATTTTGCTATCTCAGGGAAGCTTGTCTGTTGCTGAATACGAGGTGAAGTTTGTCCAATTGAGTCAGTATGCTCTGAAGTTGGTTCCAGATGACCAGCAGAGATGTGGCATGTTCTGTTATGGACTTGTAAAGGACATTAAGACGTACCTCTTGGTCACAGATTACACAGATTTTGATGTGTTGGTCAACCGGGCCAATGATATTGAGCAGTCCTTGGGTGCACCAGTTCAGGCTGTGGGTGTGAACTTGGGTAAAAGAGTGGCAGATTCTGGCTATTCTAGGAGGTAGAATAGGAGGTTCAGGGAAAAGAGGCATAAGTCAGATCATAGGCGTGGACGTGGAGTTGGCCAGGGTGCTCAGGGAGCTCGTGTTTCATCAGAGTGTGAGCGATGTGGTAGGTGCCACGTGGATACGTGCTGGGGTAATACTGGAGCTTGATGGATTTTTGGATCATCTGATCACTTGAAGCGTGATTTTCCTCGAGCTACGAGAGATGTACCAGTACAGGTTGTTGCACCTGCTAGGGGCCGAGGCCGTGGCAGGGGTAACTTTCAGAGGCGTGAGGATGTTCAGAGGGGTATGGCTCATGCTGCAGCGGTGAGACCTGAAGGAGGTGGACCGACTCGGGTCTTTGCTCACCGTGAGGGCTGTAATGACACGGATGTGATCGCATGTACTTTTACTTTGCAATCCTTGTCATTGTTATCCTTGATTGATTCGGGGTCTACGCATTCATATATCTTGAGTGAACATGCATCTTTGCTGAATATTCCTGTTGAGATCTTAGATGTTGGCATGTTAGTCCCAAGTTCTTTTGGGGAGACGGTTACAACACGAAGGTTATACGGGCGTTGTCCTTTGGTGGTGCAAGGATATGAGTTTACCGCAGATCTAATAGAGTAGTCATTCCATTGTTTTGATATCATTTTGGGTATGGATTGGTTGAGTGAGCACAGAGCAGTTGTGGATTGTGAATCCAAAAGGATATCCTTGATGTTGGCCGACGACATGAAGTGGTGGTGGTTGGTAAGAATGTTAAGTTTCTGTTCAATGTGGTTTTGGTTGTTAGAGCGGAGAAGATGATGTTTGATGGCTGCCAAGCTTATTTGGCTATTGTTATGAATCCAGAAGCTAAGGGTGTTTGAGTGCAGGATATTCGGACCGTGTGTGACTTTTCTAAAGTTTTTCCTGATGAGTTGTCGGGTTTACCTCCGGATAGGGAGGTAGAGTTTCGCATTGAGACTTATGAGGGTATAACACCGGTATCCATAGCTCCTTATAGGATGGCACCGAAAGAATTAAAGGAGTTGAAGTCGCAGCTTCAAGAGTTGTTGGACCATGGGTTCATCCGACCAAGTGTTTCTCTGTGGGGAGTGCTTGTTCTCTTCGTGGAAAAAGAAAGATGGTACGATGCGTATGTGCATTGATTATCATCAGTTGAATAAGTTAACGGTAAAGAATAGGTATTCGTTGCTGTAGATTGATAACTTGTTCGATCAGTTTCATGGAGCAGCGGTGTTTTCCAAGATAGATTTAAGATCGGGGTATTACTAGTTGAAGGTTAAGGATGTGGATGTACATAAGACTGTGTTTCATACGAGGTATAGGAATTATGAGTTTTTGGTCATGCCTTTCGGTTTGACAAATTCCCCAACTGCATTTATGGATATGATGAATAGAGTGTTCCATGAGTACCTTAATCAGTTTGTTGTGGTATTCATAGTTGATATTCTTGTGTACTCCTATACCGAGGAATAGCATGTTCGACATTTGCGGATTGTGTTGCAAGTGTTGAAGGATAATCAATTATATGCTAAGTTGAGCAAGTGCGAGTTTTGGCTTAAGAAAGTGATATTCCTAGGTCATGTGGTTTCCACGGAGGGTATTCGCGTTGATCCATAGAAGATTGAGGCTATTCTCAATTGTAAGCCACCTAATTCTGTATCGGAGGTGCGTAGTTTTCTTAGGTTGGCTGGTTATTATCGCCATTTTGTTGAGGGGTTCTCGAGTATTGCAGTACCGTTGACCAATTTGTTACAGAAGAATGTTCCGTATGTGTGGACGGAGAAGCAACAACACAGTTTTGAGAAGTTGAAGGAAGTTTTGACACACACTCCTGTGTTGATTCAGCCTGAATCTGGAAGGGAGTTTGTGGTCTATAGTGATGCGTTGTATGTTGACTTAGGTTGTGTGCTGATGCAGGATGGGAAGGTTGTGGCCTTTGCATCGAGGTAGTTGAAAATTCATGAGCGCAATTATCGAACTCATAATTTGGAGCTTGCAGGTATGATTTTCACTCTAAAAATTTGGCGACATTACCTCTATGGTGAGAAGTGCGTGATCTTCACGGATCACAAGAGCTTGAAGTATTTGATGTCCTAGAAAGATTTGAATCTTAGGCGACGTAGATGGTTGGAGTTGCTTAAGGATTGCGACTTGACCATTGAGTATCATCCTGGTAAAGCCAATGTAGTGGCGATTGCATTAAGTCGTAAGGTTGGGCTTGAGCTCCGAGCTATGTTTACAAGGTTGAGTGTGTCGCGGGGGGGGGAGGCGATTTGCTGGCGGAATTGCAAGTTAAGCCTACGTTATCGCAGTTGGTTAAAGCTAAGCAACCGTATGATGATTCGTTGGTTGAGCATGTTAAGGACATTGCGGATGGTAATCCAACAAATTTCCATTTTGATGATGATGGAGTTTTGTGTTTCAAGGGTCGAATAGTGGTGCCAGATGATTCAGAGTTAAGGCACACTATCTTGACGGAAGCACATTCTAGTCATTTTGCTATGCATCCTGTTAGTGTTAAGATGTATCGTGATTTGAAAAAGGTATAATATTGGGCTGTGTTGAAAAATGATGTGGCTGAGTTTGTGTCCAAGTGCATGTATGTCAGGGGGTTAAAGCTGAACATCAATTTCCATATGGGTTGTTGCAACCACTAAAAATTCTAGAGTGGAAATGGGAGAAAATCACCATGGATTTTGTAACAGGGTTGCCGTTGACACCGACTAAGAAGGATTCCGTTTGGGTGATTGTTGATCGGTTCAAAAAGTGTGCACATTTCTTGCCAGTGCATACAACGTATACCTTGGACAAGTTGGCAGATTTGTATATATCGAAGATTGCACGCTTGCATAGTGTACCTAAATCTATAGTTTTAGATAGGGATCCAAGGTTTACGGCAAGGTTTTGGAAGAGTTTACACTAGGACTTGGGTTTGAGGTTGAGTTTTAGTACCGCGTATCATCCCCAGTCGGATGGACAGTCTGAGCGGGTTATCCAGGTTTTGGAGGATATGCTGCGATGTTGTATTATTGAGTTCTAGGGAACCTGGGTGAAGCATTTTTCCTTTAGTTGAGTTTTCTTACAACAACAGTTATCAGGCGAGTATACAGATGGCACCTTATGAGGCGTCATATGGCTGAAGGTGTCGTACGCCCTCGTGTTGGGCTGAGGTGGGGGAAAAGCATGTTACCCTACCAGATGTGTTAAAAGACACAGATGAGAAGGTTATGCTTGTTTGCGACCGGTTGAAAGCGGTTGCGGATCGGCAGAAATCTTAGCGTAAGGAGGTTGAATATGCAGTGGGCGATCGTGTATTCTTGAAGGTGTCACCATGGAAAAAGGTGATGAGATTCAGATGCAAGGGTAAGCTTAGTCCGAGGTTCATTGGACCATATGAGGTTATTGAGCGTGTGGGTCTTGTGGCATATCGGTTGAGGTTGCCTCCCGAGCTAGAGAAAATTCACAATGTGTTCCATGTTTCGATGTTGAGGAGGTATCGGTCATATCCATCACATATCATACCGGTGGAGGATATGGAGTTAAGGCCGGATCTAACCTTTGATGAGGAACCAGTAGAGATCCTTGATACCAGTAAGAAAGTTCTTTGTGGTAAGACGATAGAGCTCGTGAAGGTCTTGTAGCGACACCGAGGTGTTGAGGAAGCTACTTGGGAAAGCAAGGTGGATATGAAAGAGTAATTTCCGCATCTGTTCCCTTCAGGTAATTTTGAGGACGAAATTTCTTAAGTAGGGGAGAGTTGTAACACCTCGGTTTTGGGCTTAGCGGTTTTGATGTTTATTAGACGGTCCGGTGGACCGAGTTACAGATTCGAGTCAGATTCAGGACTGTATATTTTTCGGTAAGATAAAAATATGGAGAATAGTTAAAAATTATCTTTTAATATATATTATTTTTTGGTGGAATCAATTTTGGAAAATGGAAATCGGAAATATGACATTTTGTATTAGTGACTAAAATGCGATTTTTGAAAACTGTTTTAAATGACTAAAATCAAAAGGGTCAAATCATTAGAATCCTTAAGGAGCTAATCTACCAAGTGTTTGCTGATGGTTTCTCCCTTCAATTAAATCATTTTAATCGTGTGTTTTAAAAGATTGTTGAAATGGATTAAATATCTAAAGTTAGTTATTAGCTTTTAAACGAATTTTACGTAACTTTTTCCTAAACTTGTTCTCTCAACTTCTTTTCTTCCAAACACTCAGAGTTTTATCAAAATCCAGAGGTAAAGAACTCATTTCACTCAGATTATTGATTTTAATTTGTTCCTTTAACTTTGTTTTACAAAATCTCATTGAAATCTTGTATTTTCTTAGCTTTTAACAAGCCAATTGAGGGAGAAATCACATAACGGGGGTAAGAGGTCTGTGATCTCCTCTGTTAAATGGTTCTTTATGGATATTCCAAGTATTTGATCCTTGATTTATAATTTGTGATGTGGTTTTAATGTTTTATCCATGTTTGATTGAGTTATTTTGGAAATTTGGATGAATCATGGTGATTTTCGAAGTGGATTTGATTTCCAGTAATTGAGATGGATTTAATATATGTTCTGGATGTATTTTGATGTTGATAAGTTTTTTTTATCAATAGAATCCCGAAACTCTTGAATCTCTAATTAGTTAGGTTGATAGTTTTAGTTATTGTGGTGATTTTCGAGTTTAATCTTTGCTGGAGGTAAAAGGATGTTAGGAAAGGGTTTTTGGATGTTGTTAGATGTTTATTGAAGGCTTGAATTGTTGTTTTATGGCTGTATTACGTTTTGGAAATGTTTGATGGTGTTTTCGAAATGTTTTTAGATGGTTTTTGAGTGGGCAACTTGGGAGTTGCAGGAGATTGTTGTTAGGAAATGGTTTGAATACATTTATCCTCTAGTTGTATGTGTTTAAAACAGGGGATAATCAAGGCGACAAAGCTTGGTGTTGTTTGGTTACTTGCCGGGAGCTTGTTTTGCGTTGGCAAGGAAGGCGAAGCGTATCGGTGAGTGGAAACTGGTTTTAATTGCTTTACAAAGGTTTGTAAAGGTTGTTGGGAGTTTAGGGTAAGTGTGAGACACCTAAGCTCGGAAGTAAGTTTCCCTTATTTTGCTCTTGAATGTCAGTTTAGATATGAGCATGTTGTTTGCATGTTTTGGTGATAAACATGGTATGATTTACTTACTGGTAATGCATGATTTTGAGTACATATGTAGGGGTTTAAAAGTATATCAAATTCTAGTGAGCATTGGTTTTCATTCCGGATGGGAATAGTGTTATTGCATTGGCAATGAAATGTGCATATGTAGTATTTTATGAAATGCATTGTAAAACAGTAAGTAAATGGTTTTGTAAGTGATATATTGGCTATGTGACAAGGTGAGAAAACAATCGGATATAGTTGACATGCCATAAGATTAAAAGTACACTATAAAATATGAACAAAATCGATCATGGTCATGGGTCCTTGAGGTATGGGGGTTTAACTAGGCTATTCGGACTGTTGGGACATCGTTTGGGGTATGCGGTTTAACTAGGCAACCCAAATCTATGGTGATCTTGCGGTTTAACTAGGCATGGTCGGTACTCTTGCGATTTAACTAGGCAAGGGTGAAATCTCGTGGTTTAACTAGGCGAGGGTGTCAAATCTTGTGGTTTAACTAGGCAATGTTTGGGATATCATGCGGTTTAACTAGGCATGGTATGAGAGATCCGTGTATCCGATATGTGTATGAGATAGAGGTAGTCTATCCGGGTCACTATAAATGCCAATATATGTGAAAGTTCATGTGTTGAACCTTGTTTATAATGCCTTGGGAGTATAAGCATGGTTGGTAAAAATGCTTTGGAATTCAAGCATGGATTGTTTATGATATTGTAAAGGTTATTGTGTTTTGATTCGGTTGGAATCATGGAAAAATGCTTAGGTTGTAAGCATGTTTTGAGAAAAGCAAGCATGTGGTTTTTAAATGGTTTTATGCATCATTGTTTATGAGCATCCTCACTAAGCATGTCTGCTTACGCTCTCTTTTCCTAATAATGCAGAGCATTAAAGTTTGGGGTAGCAAAGGCAAGGTTTGCAAGGATCCAAGAGATAAACTACTTTGAGTATGAATTTGGTTTATATTTTCGGTTAATAAGGCAGTGTGTTTGCCAAGGTTTTTTGGGTTGTAATCCTATTTTCTTATAGATTTTGAGTATGTTTTCTATGCTGGTTTTTGAGGAAGGTTGATGCTGCCAAGCTTGATGTTAATACATGTTGTTGTTGTGGATGAATGGTATCTTAGGTATGCATCTAGAGTTTCCTCGTGGTTTGCCATGTTGTGCTGATTGGACCAAGTTCAGTATGCTATGTTGAGTGTGTTGGTATGTTGCTTATGCTGAGAATGACTTAATTGTGCATTTTGGGTCGCAAGGCAAAGTGTTTTTAAGAAGCATGCCTTTAGGATATCATTGGATGAGTGGAAACCAATTGGTTGCTGAATTTATGTTGTTTAGGTTGCATTTGCATTTAGATATTGTTGTATGAAAATTTATGGCTTAGTGAAGTGGTAATGTATTGAGGTAAGCATGTTAAATCAGCCAATTGTGACCATTCATGTCTAGGCGTATCAATACGTGTGTTCACCTATCGGTACGGGAAGCCATTTCGAGCTTGTGGTACCGGTACACAGACTAAGAGTTGTGATACGGGAGTATATCATTAGAGTAGCGTACTGATACACGGGTTCACGTATCGGTACGAGAAGGCTGAATTTAGCTTAGAGGATTGGTACACGGGTTTGAGGATCGGTACGGGCATTTGGTTTTGGTAAGGCGTATCGATACGCAGGGTCGTACCGGTACAAGAGTAGGCTACTAGAATTTTTGGAATTCGAATTGGAGAGGGCGTACCGATACCCATGGCAGTTAAGTTAGTTAACGGCTTTAGTAAAGTTATGTTTTCTTTCGTTTTAATCTATGAATGTTGTGGAAGCAATTGAATGGGTTTGGATGATCGTATTGGGCTAATTTTTGACATATAAGCATGGAACATGTTTAATTAAGGGTTGGTAACATAAAAATTGGTAAAGTCCCTGTTTTGGTCAAAATTGCATTTTGGTCCCTAATCTGGTTATAGCCAATCGGATATCGTTGCAATGCCCGATTGAGATGTGTGCTCACCAACAAACGGTATGAACATGTAGGAAAGCGTTAATGCATCTAGACAAGTTAAAAGAAAAAAAAATGGACGAGTTTTGGGTTGAACCTTTCCGGTTTGCTTCTGTAAACCTAATGTAGCTTTCTCGGATCGGTCTTGCGACTAGGCCGGGTCAAGGGGGTTATAGTGCTTATTGGACCTTAATATCTTAATAGACTTAAGGGGTAACGATCTGTTGCCAGGTACTAAATCGAGAAGCTTCGACAGAAGATGTTGAAGTAAATGAACTTACTTTTAGAACTTCCGAACAAGTAAATGTTAAGCAAATAAGTTCTTGGTCAATCCTTGTGGACTCAATACTCAACTTATTGTTGTATTACTTGCTGTCCGTGTATACTTGCACTCATAAGACTAACCTTAGCATTGCTATTTGGCATACTTTTACACTAAAAATATACTCTTTTGCCAAGCGTTATCAATAGTCAACAAGTTTTTGGCGTCGTTGTTGAGGATTGCGACGGAATTTTTTTATTTTCTTTACTTGTTTCATTCCTTTTATTATTTATTTAGTTTAACTAGTGTATGACCAGAAACCACCTTGTGGTGGAAGATTGGCCATATGACCGAGAAATTGAAATAACCTTACGGAGGTTAAAAAGAAAAGCTCGAGAGATGGCACATCGTGGTAATAGAAGAGCTGATGGTAAACCAAACAACCAAGGAAACCATCCACGCCATATTGGGAATTGGCCGAACCTGCTGCCCAGACGTTAATGTGGAGGAGGAGAGACATATCCAAGAACACTCGACACTGAACGTAGACAATTTGATGCTAGGACTAATTGGTCTAGAGGTAAATAAACCAAGTTTTGAACTTAAACCAGTAATGATACAAATTCTCTTGAATATAGGACAATTTGATGGAACACCTACAGGACACCCAAGGCAACACTTAAAGCAATTCATGGAAGTTTGCCAGTTATTTCAGTACCCTAGAGTTTCAGAAGATACAGTGAAGCTGAAATTATTTATATTCTCCTTGAAAGATAAAGCAAAAACGTGGCTTAGTTCTTTGCCACCTGGATCTGTCACCTCATGGGGAGATCTATGCCAGAAATTCTTACTGCCATTCTAACAACCAAAACTCACTACCAAGGTGAGAAGTGAGATCATTACATTTAGACAAGATGATGACGAGACCCTATATAATGTCTGGAAAGATTCAAGGACCTATTGAGAAGATGTCCCATGCATGGATTCCCAAACTAGAACTAGATGGAGACCTTCTACAACAGACTCAATACTCATGCCAGAATAATTGTTGATGTGTTAGCAAATAGTTCGCTACTGGACAAGAATTATACAGAGGCAGTTGGTATCCTTGAAAGGATCTCAACTAATGACTTTGAGTATCCTACTGCCAGACTGGGGACCAGAACTAAAATTAGAAAAAAGCTAGCACTAGATGAATTAACATCAATTCATGCTGAGATTTCCAATCTTACCAGCATGGTGAGAACCTTGCAAAAGAGTAAAGAGTCTCAAGAAATTAAGGAATTGGGCTCATTTTGCACCATATATGGGGATGACCATTTCATGGAAGATTTCCCTGCTAACCCAGAGTCAGAAAATTTTGTTGGAAATTTCAATCGTAATTATAATGCACATTCTAGTACTTACAATGCAAGATAGAGGCAACACCCGGATTTAGCTTGGGGAAATCAAAAGGATAATCAAAACAATGCCCAACGTAAGAACATTTCCCATTGTTAGAATATCACTGGTCAGCAAGGATTCCATCAGAATGTTATGTCGTAGAGGGCGCGAAACAATTTTTATGTAGGGCAAAGGAACAACCAGGGGACTTTGGCAGATTACATGGAGAGGAATGATGCAACTGTCTAGAGTTTGGCAGCATCTATGCGAAACTTGAAGATACAGATTGGACATATTACCAGTGCACTCAGCAATAGACCCCAAAGAGCTTTGCCAAGCAATACAGAAGATGCTCGGCATAGAGGCAATGAACAATGCAAAGTTGTAACTCTTCAGAGTGGCAAACAATGTGATGCTGAGATATTTGACAAGCAGCCAATTAATTGCCAAGAGAAAGAGAAGGGACCAGTAGATGAACTAAAAGAAGCAAAAGAGAAAGAAGCGGACATAAGCAATGACAAACCTCAGTCTGATGCCAAATCTCATTCGGATGCCAACAAACCCTTAGCAAAATCGGTAGAGCCATCATATGCTTATCAACCTCCACCATTTCCATAAAGATTACAGAAGTACAAGCATGATCAGCACTTTAAGCGCTTCTTGGAAGTCCTTAAGCAATTGCAGATCAACATACTATTGGTGGAAGCTCTCGAGCAAATGCCCAATTATGTGAAATTCATGAAGGACATCTTGTCCAAGAAAAAAAGTGGGTGATTTCGAGATTGTAGCTCTCACTAGGGGATACATTGCAATGATACTCAATCGTTTACCACCGGAGTTGAAAGATTAGGGAGTTTTACTATTCCCTGTACCATTGGCAACAGATTTATGGGTAAGGCACTGTGTGACCTAGGAGCCAGCATCAATTTGATGCCAATATCGATTTTTAGAAAGCTCAACATTGAAGCAAGGCTTACCACGTTAACACTTCAGTTGGCATATCGATCCTTTGCACATCCTAAGGGTAAGATTGAGGATGTGTTGGTAAAGATAGACAAATTTATATTCCCAGCTGACTTTATTATTTTAGATTATGAGGCAGATATGAATGTCCCAATTATATTGGGCAGACTATTCCTTGCCACAAGTAGAGCTTTTATTGATGTTTATAAAAGAGAATTAACTATGCGCATGAATGATTAGCATGTTACATTTAATGTGTTTCAAGCCCTTAAATGCGCAGATGAACATGAGGGATGCCAAGCTGACGAGATGATGGAGTCTATTTTCACTATGGACGTGGCATAACTGTGCCAAGATACTGATGATGATGCTAGTGAGTCAGATAGTGAAGAATAGACGAGTAAAGATGCTGAAGGAACATTCTTGGAGAGAGAAAAAGTGAGTTACTTCAGACAGCCAGAACCATTAGAGTTGGCTGGCAGGGAGATCGTGGCACCTAAATCATCCACTAAGGAGCCACCTGAATTGGAACTAAAACCATTGCCAGAACCATCTTAAGTATGCTTATTTAGGTAAACACTCAACCTTGCCATATCATTGCTGCTGATCTAACTAATGATCAGGAGGAAAGATTGTTGGAAATTCTAAGTAATCACAAGAAAGCGTTGGGATGGACCTTGGTTGATATTTGAGGAATAAGCCCAACTATTTGCATGCACAAAATAATTTTAGAGAAATATCATGGCAAAAAAATTGAAGGCCAGAGAAGATTGAATCTGATCATGAAAGAGGCAGTGAAAAAAGAAATTATCAAGTGCCTAGATGTCGGGATAATCTATCCCATTTTCGATAGCTCGTGGGTCATCCCGGTGCAATGTGTGCCAAAGAAAGGTGGCATGATCGTTGTTCCAAATAGCAAGGATAAATTGATTGCCTCCAGAACTATCACTGGATAAAGAGTGTGCATGGACTATAGGAAGCTAAACAATGCCACCAAAAAAGATCATTTCCCCTACCTTTTATCGACTAGATGTTGGATGGACTAGCAGGCAAAACATACTATTACTTCCAAGACGATTATTTAGGATATAATTAGATTGCAATCGCTCTCGAAGATCAGGAGAAAACCGCATTCACTTGTCCATATGGGACATTTGCCTTTCGAATAATGTCATTTGGACTGTGTAATGCACCAGCAATATTCCAACGATGCATGATGTCTATCTTTTCGGATATGATTGAAAATAACCTATAAGTTTTCATGGATGACTTCTTGGTGTTTGGAAAAACATTCGAGGAATGCCTACAGAGTCTAGAGCTTGTATTGAGAAGATGTATTGAGATCAACCTAGTCCTAAACTGGGAAAAATGCCACTTCATGGTGAAGGAGGGCATCGTTCTCAGTCACAGAGTAACCAAGAGAGGCTTGGAAGTAGATAAAGCAAAAGTGGAGGTAATCAAACAATTGCAACCTCCTAAAAGTGTAAAAGGTATCCAGAGTTTTTAGGACATACAGGTTTTTACCGTAGGTTCATTAAATATTTATCAAAACTTTCTAAACCTTTATGCTTGCTTTTAGAACAAAATGCCACTTTTGCGTTTGATAGTTCTTGTTTACAAGTGTTTTAGGAACTTAAAGGCAGATTAATCAATGCCCCCATAGTTGTGGCATCGGACTTAAGAAAGCTCTTCGAGCTCATGTGTGATGCCGGCGACTATGCCATTGGAGCTTTATTGGGCTAAAGGCGTGGCAAGATTTTTCACACCATATATTATACCAGGCAGACATTGAGCCAAGCCCAACTTAACTACACAACAACCGAGAAGGAATTTCTCGTTGTTGTATTTGCATTTGATAAATTCAGATCTTATTTAGTTGGTAACAAAGTTGTTATGTATACAGATCACTCGGTATTGAAATTCCTATTGACAAAAAAGAATGCCAAGCCCAAATTGATCCGATAGACACTATTATTGCAAGAGTTTGACCTCGAGATTCGAGACAAGAAGGGGAATGAGAAATTAGTTGTTGACTATTTATCCGATAGACACCTGCTTGCAGTAAGTTCTATGCCATTGTATGCTGATATAGTCAACTATCTGGTAAGTAATATCATGCCACCGGATCTGGCAAGCAATGCAGGAACCGCTGCCAAATGTGCGGTAGTACTATTAGGATGAGCCCATTCTATTTAAACAATGTGCTGACCAAGTAATTTGCCGATGTGTGCCAAAGGAGGAACATCACAACATTTTGCAATTATGCCATGCAGCACCGTATAGAGGACACTTTGCTGGAATGAAGACCGTTGCCAAGGTATTGCAGTCTGGATTCTTTTGGCCTACCTTGTTTAAAGACACTCAATACTTTGCCAAGGCTTATGATCGATGCAGTGGATGGGTAGCATCTAGCAGACATTAATTGCCGCTCCATAATATCATGCAAGTAGAGTTGTTTGACGTATGATGAATATACTTCATGGGTCCATTTCTCTATTATTCGGGAACCTGTATATCCTTGTAGTTGTAGACTATATTTCAAAATGGGTAGAGGCAATAGCTTTGCCAACAAACAATGTCAAGGCTATTGCCAAGTTCTTGCACAAGCATATCTTCACTAGATTCGGTGCTTCTAGAGCCATCATTCATGATGAAGGTACACATTTTAAGTGTAAATTAATCTCTAGAGCTATGTGCAGATACGGAATCCAGCAACAAATTGCCACCGCCTACCATCTCTAGACAAATGGCCAAGCAGAGATATTAAATAAGGAGATCAAGAATATTCTGGAGAAGACCGTGAATCCATCAAGAAAGGACTAGTCCTTGAGACTAGATGATTCCTTGTGGGCTTACAGAACAACCTTTAAGACTCCTTTAGTAACATCCCTATTCAGGCTCATTTTCAGAAAAGCATGCCATCTGCCAGTGGAATTGGAGCATCGAGCATACTGGACAATCAAAACGCTTGACATGAAATGGAGAGCTGCTAGTGAGAAGTTGCTATTAGATTTGAACGAGTTAGAGGAATTCAAAACATAAGCCTACGAGAATGCTAGACTCTACAAGGAAAGAACAAAATGATGGCATGACAACAGAATATTGCCAAGGCACTTTAAGGTAGGTCAACATGTTTTATTATTTAACTCAAGGATGCAGTTATTTCCAGGAATGCTCAAGTCTAGATGGTCGGGTCCCTTTGAAATTGTGAAGCTATATGCTCATGGAGCAGTAGATATCAAGGATTTGAAAATGGGAACAATTTTTAAGGTGAACGGCCAACGCTTGAAACATTATTGGGAAGGTACTCAAAAGGATGCCAAGGAGGTTGTGCTCATGGCAAAGATTCCATGAACATCATCATCACGGTTTGATTTTTATATATAGTAAGATAGATGTTTTTCTTTTTCAGCATTATATTTGTTTATTTTCTTTTTTCTTTTAGTTTTTATTTTTCCTTGCTACGTTGAAAGTTTTCCTTTGAATGAGTGCAGGTTTGTGTGCCAAGCAGACAGTCAGGTAGAATGCCAGGGCATCTTGGCATGGGGCGATAAGAAGATTGGAGAAAAAGTTTTTATCCGAGCCGTCCAAGGCTTGATGAAGTTCGGCCCAAAATGAATGAGAGAGAATTTTTGCATGAAATTACCCTAGCCACCAAAATAGTGATAAATTAAAATTCAAATTTCAACTCAATCCACTTATCCCTCCACCCTTTGCGCGCCTTATCCCATTAATTCACCCTTATCGCATCAACCTTTTCTTTTCCCTTAAACACGCAAAAGCCCATCATTACCCTCTTTATCTCCTTAAAACTCTAACTGATCCAAACCTTAAAACCTTTCATCTTTCACCTTTTACCCTAGTTGCTTTATCAACAAGAACACCAAGAATCTTTCTCATTCCCTCGATAAAAACCCTTCAAGTTCTCCAACTTATTTCCTTGGCATCTTCTTCGACACCCTTCAAGATATTTTTTAATGAATAAATTCACAAGAAATACGAAGAGAACTTTGTCGTACGAAAATTTTGCTACTAGAAGAATTTCGAGTTCAAGAACGAACCCAACTTGGGTTATTCATCAAAGTTTATGAAGGTAGTCAAAAGCACAAGTGGGAGTTGTTTTGCCAACAAACGACGGAAGTCTACTCCAATATTGTCCGAGAGTTTTATGCTGACCCTACGACTAAATATTCGCATTTCTTGCTCATACGAGGTATGTGTGTCAGATTTGATGAGGGGTATGTTAATGCTATGTTTGAATTGAATGGTGTAGGGGAGGAGCACTCTGATTTTGCTAACTCGTTAGACACTGCCAAGAGGCAAAAGCTACAAAATGATTTATGTGAGCATGGCACCAAGTGGAGCGTGTCACCCAAGGGCCACCGCACGGTAAAACGGCTTGCATTGAAGCCACGGCCAAGAGGGTGGAACCACTTTCTGAAGGCAAACTTGATGTCAACGACTAATAACGAGACTGTCTCGGAGGAGAGGATGGCCTTATTGCATTCGATCATCGTGGGCCGCAAGATCAACATCGGTCGTATCATTATCGATAAAACTTATAAATGCGCCGGTAAGAGTAGTGGGAGTTTGTTTTTCCCTCTGTTGATTTCTAATAATTTTATGAAGCATGGTGTGACAAAGATTGATTCGAACAAGGTCCATGAGACTAAGGGAACAACAATTACGCTTGCCCTGTGGAGGTAACTCACTGCCACCGAGTCTAAAGACAAGGGCAAGGGAAAGGCGACAAAGCCAATGACCAAGGCCAAGTTGCCCAAGGCAAAGCCTGACACTCCTATGCCAACTAGCTTAGTGTGGCAATGCTTTCACAATTTTTCCAACGCAAGAGACCATTCTCCAAAAGTTAGAGAAAGCAGAGGAGCAAAATATCAAGCTTTGGCATTACACTAACGCCAGAGACTGTGCAATCAAAGAAACTCTTGGGAAGATGTCCCCAAGTGTTTTGCCAGCCTTCCCAGAGTTCCCTTCCGACCTATTTGCCAACACTGCTATGCCAGCCAGTCCTCTTTCAGTCCATACTCCATCAGATGCCACTATTTTAGTATCCCTTATTCAAGTTAAATCTGTCAGCACAACCACACCATCTGACTCTAAAGAAGAAACAAAACTTGTCGCAACGCTTGTTGCAGCTGCATCTTCCACTGCCACTGATGTCCCAACTGCCTCTGAGCCACTGAAGATTGTTGAGGAAGTTCTCTATGACCTTATAGCGTCCACAGCCGCATCAAAACCCAGCCTGAAACGCAAAAAGAACGTGATTACTTGAAAATATTACTTGATTTGTATACTCGAACTTCGTGTTACATGATTGTTACTTGAAAAAGATCTCGATCTTACTTGAATTAATGAGTGTTGCTGCCATGTACATCTTGTACATGAAAATATGGACTGTTTTGGCATTGTGAAATATGTGTACATGTTATATGATTGAATTGGCTAGAATAAATGAAAATAAGGGCTGTTTTGCCATTGTGAATTATGTGTACATGTTATATAACTGAATTGGCTAGATTAAATTAAAATATGGACTGTTTTGGCATTGTGAATTATGTGTACATGTTATATGACTGAATTGGCTAGATTAAATGAAAATATGGACTGTTTTGGCATTCTGAATTATGTGTACATGCTATATGACTAAATTGGCTAGATTAAATTAAAATACGGACTGTTTTGGCATTGTGAATTATGTGTACATGCTATATGACTGAATTGGCTAGATTAAATGAAAATACGGACTGTTTTGGCATTGTGAATTATGTGTACATGCTATATGACTGAATTGGCTAGATTAAATGAAAATACGGACTGTTTTGGCATTGTGAATTATGTGTACATGCTATATGACTGAATTGGCTAGATTAAATGAAAATACGGACTGTTTTGGCATTGTGAATTATGTGTACATGTTATATGACTGAATTGGCTAGATTAAATGAAAATACGGACTGTTTTGGCATTGTGAATTATGTGTACATGTTATATGATTGAATTGGGTAGATTAAATGAAAATATGGATTGTTTTGCATTGCAAGAATATATAAACATGTATAATGGACAGCTAAGTAATAAGGCTTAAATTAAAGAAAGTAAACAAGCAATAATTAAGGCTTAAGGATGACATGCTACTTAAAATGTATACTTGTACACTTGATAAGCTTGTGTCATGAAATGCTACTCGAAATGGACTTATACTCTTACTTGAATCAATGAGTATAACTTGTGAACATATCATGAGTGATAAGCTTGAAATAAATTGTGATTATGTTACTTAACTTGGAAATGTTGTAATTTGCTAAACATGCTATCGATTGACTTGAAATGTTTGACGATTGAATTGTGATCTATGATTTTGCTTGTCATGCTATCTTGTTATTCGAATGATACTAGAAAATGTTTACTTGATAATTACTCGATAAGCTTACCATGTTGCTTGATTTGCTTGACTTGGAATGCTATAAACCTTAATATGGCTACTTGATTAATGGAGACATGACATAATAATTGGTTAGAACTAGTACTACCTCACTAAGTACATATCGTACTTATCACTCTCGTTTCCTCTCTTCCCAAACTATAGGTTAGGTGCTTCAAGGTGAATTACTTGATCCTGAAGTCAGATTTCTCGAGCTTGAAGTAAGGCACAAGCAAAAGCATAAGTATAAATCCATACTTGTTTGTAATGCTCCTAGTGGTTGGTGGCACCTAGTCTTGAATATAGTAAGCTAGGACATGCATTATGTTACTCGAAAGTTGTATTTATGAACTTGAGTTGGCCTATAATGTCATGAAAGCTTAAATGCTAAACTTGGAGTATGTAATGTCATAATTCTCATATGGATTAAATGGATTAAGCTGTGCATATGTTATGAGTTTGAATTGAGTATGTCCTAGTCAAGTATGCTAGTCGAACGCCTTGTATGAACATATAAATGCTTGAATAAATATTATAATAATTTATGTATACATGAACTTGATTTTCCAAATGGATAAAGAATGAAACCATGCATGCTACTTGAAGTATGATTCGAATAAATGCTCACATGAACTTAATTTGTTGCTAGTATATGGGAATTGAAATGAAATGAACACATTTTTGCCTAATGCTATACATGATATTAAGACTTGATGAATGAGGAAACTATTTTATGATATGTTAGAACTTGCTATTGTTGAATAGGAAGGGTTCAAATGTACATGCTTTGCTTGTTCACATGCCTAAATAGTAGTTAACCTTGAATGAAGAGTTGAAGGTAACAGATCACATGGATGACCTATAATGTCTATGAAACATGATATGCTAGCTTGAGATATGTTCGATTTCATGTACATATGATCGTGTTTAGTTAAAATTATACGAAATATTTACATGTCTTGAATGTAATGAGATTGAGTTAAAATGAAACATGCTAGTCCAGGTATGCTAATTGAAGGCTTTATATGATCGCATGAATGTAACTTCAAAATGACTAATCAAGGGTTGGCATATAACGAACAAGAATGATAAACATATCTTGCTTGTATGATCAAATGTAATTGTCTAAGTTACTTGCTTGCTAATCACTCAACTCACCCATTAGGGACGAGTTCTTGAAAAGTTTTAAACTATTCGTGTTTCTAGTGTTCCCCGTAGCGCTCCTCAGCCGATTTACTACTCAATCGGGTGGGGGTGTTACATTTGTTGGTATCAGAGCATGGTTTAGTCGATTCTCGGACTAAACATGGACTCACTGCATTGTCATAAGTCTAGTGTGCCACCTAGGAGTTCTTGTTCGTATGGGTAACTTGTAACCAATACAGGTTGTTTTCTTTGTTTACAAAAATTCAATGTAAAAATATTCTGAACTTGATAACGACAGATCTTTATCATTGAAGAAATTCGAGGGCGAATTTCTTTTAAGAGGGAGGAATTGCAATACCCTAAAACTAGGCTTAGGAGAATATTACTATCTTGACCTCTAAGTCAATTTAGCTAATGTGTAACATGGTAGTTATATTAATAATTTAAGACAAAAAATGAAAAGGATGCTTTATGTGCAAGGACTAAAACGAACATCAATGGAAATAAGGTGATTGCATGCTAAAAAGAAATGTACTAGCGGATCTTACACATGCCAACCGAAAAGTTGGACATGTGGGTTAGGAATCTTGTTTTGGGGAGAGAACAAAAAAGAAAACTCTATCTCCTTTATCTTCTCCATGGACGAACCATCTATGTGGGAGAAAGAGAGTTTGCTGTGTGGTTGAATTAAGCTCCGTATTTGAGCTTCAATTTAGATACCTTAGCCAATCCTTCGAATAGTTGAAAATGGTAAGAACATTCCTTTAATTCTTTAGAACCTGATTTTGTCTTGCAAAATTCTTGTAGTGTGAACTTATAGGCTCAAGTTGTTGGATTGTTAAGGAGTAGACCTTTGTGCCATGATTGTTAAGCTATGTGAATTAATTGTTTTTGATGGGTTACCTGTTTGAATGTTTTGGACAACTTTGAATATGATACATATGTTAAATTGTTATGGTTCTTGTAATTTTGTGAAGGTAGTTGTTGCGCGTAATAAATGCTACGCAAATGTGCAAGTATACACGTTGCAAGTTATAGTATAAAAGATATCGTCTCCACAGGGATTGGTGCCACTTCAAGAATCTAGTCTCTTGCACTGTAAAAAGTAAAAACACAAATAAAGGATTATAGGAGTTTAACTAATAACTAATCTAGAAAGCAATAAAGTAAATGAATAGATGAGATCAATTGAGAGAGAGATAGGCCAGGTTATTGTGAGTTGAGGTGTGATAGCCGATTGGATCGTTTTGGTACAAGAGTGCACGGGAAACTCAGTTGCCGTGACAACTTGCACAACGGGGTTGCCTTGGTAACTAATCGATGGTTGCCTGGGCAACTAGTTGGGCAACTACTAGGGCGTCTGGGCAGCAATCTTCAAGGTTCGGCAGAGCGTTCTTCAATCGTTTCTTCTTATCCCTAAGTCGAAACTCTAGCTACTTGTGCATGCCTTGATAATACATCCCTGCATGAATCAAGGGTGAACAACAACCAATCTTGCGCTCCTCTTAGCCGTTGAAATCCTTAACTTATTCCTAAGCCGGATTAATCTTCACCATCAATAGATTGAATAAAGATCATATTCTTTCGTTTCTTGAATCTAACTCTCCCGATATTAGATAAATAGATGAAATCACGAGATCCTCTCCCAATTCACTCGCAAACAAGAATAAGAACCAATAATGAATAAGCCTTGAAATAGAAAAGTGCAAACTCTTATTACCTAAACAAAAACCAATAGTTTCTCACAACCACAAAACACAATAACCATAGCCAAGTAGATTTAGTTCATGGCTAGGTTCCAAAGAAACACAAAATAAATACTCCCTAGCATGAACCCAATCGAACAAGAAAGAAAAAGATGAAGAAGGAGGCTTGTCGAAATCCTCCTTGCCCTAGATGCTTGTCGAAAATTCTCTCCTCTTGCCCTCCTTGGACTTGTCGAAATTCCCCTCTCTTTTTTCTCTCTATCTTGTCAAAATCTCCATCTTATTTATAGGGCTAGGCCAAAGTCCTTCTTTGAGGAGGAAGTTAAGTTGGAATTAAATTATCTTTAAAGAATATAATTCTTTATTATAATTGTATTCCTACTAGAACTTCTCCTATTTTCTTGGAATTTAATTCTTCTTTAATCTCTGCATGGCAATCAAATTCCTTTGGGTTTGGGATTTGCTCCACGTCATCTTGGGCTTGTTTAGTCATCAATTTCGACTACCATATCACCTTTTCTCTTGTCGACAATTGCCATGGCAACTGGCTCGGCGTCTCCTTCATGTATTGCCCTGGAAACTAGTTCGGCATATCCTTCATGTATTGCGCTGGCAACTAGCTCTAGCCTTGCTTTGACAAGTGATCCTGCATATACACACAAAACACACCAAAGCAGCATCTTTTCCCACAAAAACTACCAAGTTATGTAATCAAGCTCAACGATGGAAGGAAACATGGATTAAATCATGAATGGCTAATTATGCAACTAATATGAGCCTAAGTCTAACAATAATATGAGTAAAAAGGGTAAGAAAAATAGTACTTTTGAACACTTATCACACCCCCAAACTCGAACTATTGCTTGTCCTCAAGCAATGCAAACTCATAATTGCCTGCCAAGACTTCAATTTTCACAAACTTAGCTTTGAACTTGATTTCAATTCTCTGAACCGGAGCACAAAGTATGATTGGCTTTTTATTTTTCGGAAAACTTAGGAGTTATTCGGAATCAAACTATAATGCTTGTGAGTGTGTGCAGAGTTGTGTGCAAGTTGATTTTTCGGATTCTATGCAAACAATAGGTTTTCAAATTACTTCATTGGTTTCTTTTAACATGTTTTAACTAGAGCCAGTGTTGGGCACCTCTAGTGTTTTGTTTTTAGTTCTATTAAGTTAATTTCGACTAGAGCCGGTTTCGGGCACCTCTAGCTATCAATTTTTTTAACACATACTAGAGCCAGTTTCGGGCACCTCTAGTGACAAATTTTTATCACATGCTAGAGCCAATTTCGGGCACCTCTAGCATTCATCCAAATTTTATTCTAATCCCCCAATTTGTTAATTATCAACCTAAGTTCACTAGAATTCCTTAAATCAATCAAACCACAACAGTGTTTCATCAAATTTAGCATCATAGTAACATTCTAAGTTTTTCCATGGTTATCCTAGAATAAAAATTCTATCAATTAAGTGCATTGGCAAAGTCATCATCGGATATTCATCAAATCTAAGCAATTCTTGTTCCCATTAAAGGCATGGCAAGCAATTTGTGTATCCTAAATGTAATACTTAAGATGAATGTAACTAAACATGGTAACTACTAATAACAATCCCCCCAAACTCGAGTGAGGCATTGTCCTCAATGCATGCATGAAAATAACGAAAAATAAGAATAATAAAATAAAATAAAATGCATACGAGGACTTACTCTGAGACTTCGTCATCGTAGATGATTAGTTTCCTTTTGGTCGGTGTCTTGATTTTCTTGCTTGAACGTGATGGTTGTTTTCTTATTGCCGGTGGTGGAACCGATCCTCGTACGGGGTTGTCCTCATCGTCCTCTTCATCAATGTCATTGGCTTTTCGCTTGGAGGATTCAATTGGTGCGGTCTTTGTTGGTTCAATGGAGGATTCGTCCGAATCTGAAAAATTAGAAAATGATTACGTAGGAGTTGATTCGAGCATAGGTGCTTTACCTTTGGCTTTTGCAGTGGTTGCAGGGATGTCTTTAGCTTTGGTTGTCGTGGCATCTTCAGGGTTGATTGTCGTGGCGTCAGCTTGTGCATGCACGAAGTAGGTTGCCGTGGCATCATCTGTTGAGGTTGCCGGGGCAAGGATCTCGGCGGGAAAGATTGGGAACGGCACGCGATTGTCCGGGTATTTTTCTAGGATGACTTGGGTGATGGCATTGTTGTGCTCCTTCATGTACTGCATGAACATTAGTTGCCGGTCTTCAATTTGCCTTAAATGGCTTGCCAATGGGTGCAAGAGTGCTTCAAAGTGTCTCGGGGTCGATGAACGAGTTGCCCGGGCGTTAGGTGCTTGGGCATTATGGATTGTCGGGGCGGCAGGAGTTGCCGTGGCAATTGGGGGCCTTGAAGAATCTCTCGGTGCCTCTCCCATTAGCTTTCGGATTAGTGCTTGATTCCAACCAGACTTGGGTAGGGCATTTTCATCGGTGGACTCACTTGGGACATGCATCTCCTTGCAAAGATTAGAAATTAAGCAAGGGAAAAAAAGAGAACCCTTATCTTTTGAGCTGCATACAAAAATCTCATCACAAATAATTTTTCCAATGTTAATGATGCGATTATGCAAAATAGAATGTATGAGCAAAAGACGTGGTATATCAATGGTAGTATTGTGTGTGGTGGGCATTAAAGAAGTTTTAACAAACTTATTCCATAGTTTTGCCTCGGGTTTAAGCAGAAGGCGATTTACCGTGCCCTTGTATTTACCGTCGTTCCAATGAGTTCTCGGTTGAGTGAGTTCTTGAAGCACCTTGTCGAGTTGCTTGGGAGTGATTTGATCAACGAAGGCTTGATGCTCATCCTTCTCAATGTAAAGCCCGTAAAAGGTGTTGACATTTTCAGGACTTATGAGTATGGCCTTGTCACGAACAAAAACATAAGGATTATCCGGGTTAGGTGAGTGAGCATAGAATTCTCTTACCCATGAGATGTTACCCGGTTCCGGTTGATGGCAAAAGATTTGCCACTTTTGATGTGCAATCCTCTTGAAGATGAATGGTTCAAGGCTGAAATCTTGATGAGAGTTGGAGTATTCAAAGCCTTGTTCTTCATGAATCTTCCGGCTTTCAAACTTGGATTGAAATCTTTCTTGAACCACCGGTGTAGCAAACTTCTTGTATCTTGGTTCTTTGGAGGAACTTGGATGAACTAAAAGTTTAATCTTGGATACCATGGATGATCTTGGTTGTGATTTTTGTAAAAACAAAGAAAAGAAAAGAAAAGAAACTAAAAAAGTTGCAAGATAGAAAGTAGGAATAGGTTAAGGGTGATGGGTTTTATAGAAAAGATAGGTGGGTGGGATTAGGGGAAAATGAAAAAGGGTTTAGGGTGAGGGAGAAGTTGTGGTTAGGGTGAATTGGAGGCTTTATATAAGCCTTAGATTCAGCCCATTAGTTTCCTTGTTGAAGATGTTTTCCTACTTGGATTAGAATTCCTCTTTATCTTGAACTTTTTTTCCTACAATTCAAAGACAAATCAAATAAGGGTTAAAATTAAATTAATAAAAATAAATAAATAAAGATGTATAAAGGGATTCTAAAAAAATCTATCCTAAAATATATATATAATAATCGGAAATAGTAAAAAACAATGAATAAAAATAAAAAATTCGAAATAAAATAAATACTTAATCAAAAATAAAAATAAATAAATAAAAATAAAATAAAACTACTAATATAAAAAGGGAGAACATGCTCATGCATCTCCTAAGTTGACCACTTCTTTGTTACGTTCCACATGGGCACCATTGTAGTGCTTCAATCTTTGTCCATTAACTTTGAATTCATGGTTGTCAGAGATGGACTTGATTATCACAGCACCATGGGAGAATGGTTTGACAACTTCGAATGGTCCCGACCATCTTGATTTCAGCTTTCCCGGGAAAAGTTTTAGCCGAGAATTGAATAGGAGAACTAGTTGCCCTGGCGTGAATTGCCGCGGCAATAGTTTTTTGTCATGCCATCGCTTTGTTTTCTCCTTGTAGATTCGTGCATTGTTATAGGCGAGTGCACGTAATTCTTCTATCTCATTGAGATCCATCAAACGCTTTTGTCCGGCACTTTCCCAATCCATATTCACGGTCTTGATTGCCCAGTATGCCTTGTGTTCGATTTCCACCAGTAGATGGCATGTCTTGCCATAGACAAGTCGGAAAGGGGACATACCTAAGGGTGTTTTGAATGCAGTGCGATATGCCCAAAGTGCGTCATCTAGTCTTAATGACCAATCATTCCTTGAGGGATTTACAACCTTCTCGAGTATACCCTTCAATTCCCGGTTGGAAATTTCTGCTTGCCCATTGGTTTGTGGGTGATATACCGTGGCGATCTTGTGTGATATGCCGAAGCGTTGCAATATCTTGGCAATTAGTCTGTTGTCAAAATGCTTGCCTTCGTCACTGATAATTGCTCTCGGCATCCCAAACCGTGTAAATATGTTTTTCTGCAAGAATCGTTGCACGGTCTTGGAATCGTTGTTGGGAACTGCAGCTGCCTCAACCCATTTAGACACGTAGTCGATGACAAGTAGAATGTAGAGGTTGTCGAATGAAGATGGGAAAGGTCCGATAAAATCGATCCCCCATACATCAAACAATTCCACCTCGATGATGTTCTGGAGCGGCATCTCATGTCGTCTAGATTTATTGCCCGTCCTCTGGCAACGATCACATTGCTTGTAAAAGTCTTGGGCATCTTTGTACAATGTTGGCCAATACAAACCGGATTGCAAAACTTTGGCCACGGTACGAGTTCCTCCAAAATGTCCTCCATAGGGTGAAGAATGGCATTGCCGGAGTACATTCGGTTGCTCTTCTTCAGGGACACATCGGCGTATAACCTGATCTGCACATTGTTTAAATAAAACAGGCTCGTCCCAAAAGTAATGCTTAGCATCATGGCAGAACAGCTTCTTCCCTTGGTGAGTAATGCCATAAGGTAAAATACCACAAACAAGTAAATTAACTAAATCCGCGTACCAGGGTATTGTCGAGGCATGTGCTGCCGTGGCGACTGCTCCCAAAATTGCCGAGGCGTGCGCGTTAAAGGCTGTTGCGGTGTTGAGAGTTGTCGAGGCGTGTGCATCCATGGTTGTCGAGGCGTCGAGGGTTGCCGAGGCGTCGAGGGTTTGTTCATCCGGGAATGCATCGCATATCTCTAGATCCGTGTCCTCCTCCCTATTGCATTCCAAACGTGATAAGTGATCGGCCACTTGATTTTTTGTTCCTTTCCTGTCCTTAATTTCAATATCAAATTCTTGTAAAATAAATATCCAACGAATCAAACGAGGTTTAGCATCCTTTTTAGCAAATAAGTATTTGATTGCCGAATGGTCTATATGAACAATTACCTTTGTACCAATCAAATAGGATCGGAACTTGTCAAATGAGAACACTACAGCTAGTAACTCTTTCTCCGTTGTTGTGTAATTCACTTGAGCACTATTAAGAGTTTTACTAGCGTAGTATATCACATGGAAGGTATTACCTGTGCGTTGGCCTAGGACTGCTCCTACCGCGAAATCACTTGCATTACACATGAGCTCAAAAGGTAGCGTCCAATCTGGTGGAACGACAATGGGTGCCGAGGCAAGCTTTTTCTTTTGGGTTTCGAATGCTTGGGTGCAAGAATCATCAAAATCGAAGACTTTATCCTGTTCAAGCAGATTACACAAAGGTTTAGTGATTTTAGAAAAATTATGAATGAACCTCCTGTAAAAACCTGTATGTTTGAGAAAACTTCAAATTCCTTTAACCGAACTTGGTGGGGGGTAATCTCTCGATCACGTCCACCTTGGCTTTGTCTACTTCAATTCCCTTGGATGAAATCTTGTGGTCGAGCACTATTCCTTCATCTACCATAAAATGGCATTTCTCCCAATTGAGGACTAAATCCGTTTCTTCACATCTTGCCAACACCCTCTCTAAATTTCTGAGACAGCTGTCGAAGTCATTACCAAAATTAGAAAAATCATCCATGAAGATCTCAAGGAAGACTTCGACCATGTCTGAAAAGAGCGCCATCATGCATCTTTGGAAGGTTGCCGGGGCATTACATAATCCGAACGGCATCCTTCGGAAGGCATAAGTACCGTATGGGCATGTGAAGGTTGTCTTTTCTTGATCTTCTGGTGCTATGGCAATTTGATTGTAACCTGAATAACCATCAAGAAAACAATAAAAGGGTTTACCTGCAAGACGGTCAAGCATTTGATCAATAAAGGGTAATGGGAAGTGATCTTTCCTAGTGGGTTTGTTTAGCTTTCGATGATCCATACAAACCCTCAAACCGATCACAGTCCTGGTTGGAATGAGTTCATTGTTTTCATTACTTACCACCGTTATACCTCCCTTTTTCGGTACACATTGTACTGGACTTACCCATGTACTATCAGAGATAGGGTATATAATGCCGGCGTCAAGCCACTTGATGATTTCTTTCATTACAACCCCTTTCATGGCATGATTCAGTCTCTTCTGGGCCTCAATTGAAGGTTTGTGATCATCTTCCAACAAGATCTTGTGCATGCACACTGCCGGGCTAATTCCCTTCAAGTCGGCAATTGTCCACCCTATTGCCTTTTTGTGTAGCTTCAACATCTTGATCAGCTTCTTTTCCTGCTCAGGCTGTAACTTAGAAGAAATAATTACAGGCAATGTATTATCGGTTCCTAAGTATGCATATTTTAGTTGCTCTGGCAATTGTTTCAACTCAAGAATCGGTGGTTGTTCAATAGAGGGTTTTTCGAGCTTACCTTCCTTACCTGAGTAATCCAGTGGTTCAAAGTATGTACCTGGTCGATTGACTAGCCAATTTGCCTCTTCTGGTTGTTCCTCATCGACCGGTTCTTCATACTCCTCAGGTTCCTCTTGATCGGCAATGTAGTTGTCGAGGCAACTAAATTCCTCGTTGAAGTTAAACTCTGTTGTGGCATGAAGAAGTTGGCATTCTTCTGGATCATCGGCATGCCTTAGTGTTTGGAACGCATTTAGTTTAACTTGCTGGTCATTCACCCTCATTGTGAGTTCTCCCTTTTCAACATCGATCAAGGTTCTCCCTGTAGCTAGGAATGGTCTCCCGAGAATGATAGGAGCATGCTCATCTGCTTCACAATCCAAAACAATAAAGTCAACGGGAAAAATAAATTTATCAACTTTTACCAGTATGTCCTCGATTTTTCCCTCTGGATGCACATAGGATCTGTCGGCTAGCTGCAGCATAACTGTTGTAGGTCTTGCCTTCCTGATTCCTAGTTTCTGGAAAACCGATTTAGGCATCAAGTTTATGCTAGCCCCAAGGTTGCATAGTGCTTTCCCGACATAGTGGTTTCCAATGGAACAGGGTATTGTGAAACTTCTGGGATCCTTCAACATGGGTGGCATACGATTGTTCAACATTGCCATGCATCCCTCTGTTGCGGCAACTGTTTCAAACTCTCCTAGCCTTGTTCTCTTGGACACAATGTCTTTAAGAAACTTGGCATAGTTTGGCATTTGTTCAATTGCTTCCACCAATGGCAAGTTGATGTGGACTTGCTTTCGGATATCAATAAACTTCTTGAACTGATATTCTTGCTTTTGTCGCTTCAACCTTTGTGGGAATGGTGGTGGAAGTCGGATATCTTCGATCCTTTCATTGGTTTGGAACCTGATTGACGGTATTGTCGGGACAACTGGAGTTGCTGAGGCATTATCAACTGGGGTTGTCGAGGCATATTTATTGTTGGTTGCCGAGGCATGCTTATTGCCGGTTACCGCGGCAATTCCTGGTTCAGCATCTAAGGCTTTGCCGCTATGTTCGTCTTGATCTTTTTGTGGAGTTTTGTCTAACGAGCGGGTTTGAACCTCTCTAAGTTGTTGGCCACTTCTAGTGGTGATCGCCTTACATTGCTCATGGCCAGTTCCTCTTGCGACTTCAGTATCGCTAGGTAAACCTCCTTGCGGTCTAGTGTTCAGATTTTGAGCAAACTGTCCGACTTGATTTTCCAATGATTTGATTGCCGCCTCTTGGTTTTGCAATCTCATCTCGGTCCTGTTAATAAAAGCATCAGTTCTTTTTATGAAATTACTATTCTCAACCATATAAGATTCAGTTTTCATCATAAAAGCATTTAGAGAATTTTCCAAAGAACTAGATGTTGTCGGTTGTTGCTGCGGCAACTGTTGCCGTGGCATATTCTGCTGGAATCCTGATGCTTGTGCATTCTGATTGTTCTGGTTTAGAGCATTGTTGGGATTACTTCATGAAAAACTCGGGTGCTTCTTCCAAGCTAGATTATATGTATTGGACATCACATTGTTGTTCCGATTGTAATTCCTCACATAGAAGCTGGATTCTGGATTCTGCATACATCAGAAGAATTATGGTTATCACCACATAACTCACAAAAAGAATCCATTACCTTGACTTCATGTGTGTTGTTTGGTTTTTGCATGTTCTGAACCATCTTGGTTAAAGTGGCCAATTGTGCCGAAATTGAATCTGATGATCCTAGTTCATGTATTGTGGCTTGGCGTCTAACTCCTCCTCTTCTAGTAGATGGGAATTGATAATCATTCTTAGCCAGCCTGTTTAAGATTTGCATTGCTTCTTCCTGCGACTTATCTAGGAGTATGTCGTTTGTCGAGGCATCTAGCATCATCCTTGTTGGTGTATTCACGGCGTTGTAAAACATTGTTACTTGAGTCCACACCAGGAATCCGTGTAGGGGGCATTTGTGTAGAAGTTTTCTATATCGCTCCCAAGCCTCGTACATGGATTCATCATCTGCCTGCCGAAAAGAAGTAATGTCGTTACGAAGCTTATCAGTCAAATTTGTAGGATTAAATCTAGCAAGGAAATCACGACAAAGATCAGTCCAAGATGCTATTGATCCGGCAGGAATGCTATTCAACCACGCTTTCACCCTATCCCTCAATGAATAAGGGAATAATCTTAATCGTAAGACATCGGGGGTGACTCCGTGTATTTTGAACGAGTTGCAAATCTCGAGGAAAGATTTCAGATGTTGTCGTGCATCTTCAGTTGCTGAGCCACCAAATTGACCAATTGTGTTGATCATATTAAACATTACCGGTTTTAACTCAAAGTGGTCGGCTTCAATTTTAGGTGCGACAACTCCTGGATTAAGTCTATCTAGATCTTCTTCAAGATAGTCTCGAATAGTTCTGTTTCGTGCAAGAATCACTCCTCCTCCTGCTAGAACATCTTGATTCATATTGCCGTCTTGATTGGCCATTGCTACTCTTATCCTTCGTCTAAGTCTTTGTATGGTTCGTTCGATTTCTGGATCAAAGGGATATTCTGGTGTAGTCGGTCTCGCCCTGGTCATATACCAATGCAAAACCAAAGTTTGATAGCCCTTTGAATTTTAAACAAGAAAAGTAAAAAGAAAGTGCAAGAAAATAAAAACAAAGTCGCTATTGTCAATCCCCGGCAACGGCGCCAAAAACTTGTTGCGCGTAATAAGTGCTACGCAAATGTGCAAGTATACACGTCGCAAGTTATAGTATAACAGATATCGTCTCCACAGGGATTGGTGCCACTTCAAGAATCTAGTCTCTTGCACTGTAAAAAGTAAAAACACAAATAAAGGATTATAGGAGTTTAACTAATAACTAATCTAGAAAGCAATAAAGTAAATGAATAGATGAGATCAATTGAGAGAGAGATAGGCCAGGTTATCGTGAGTTGAGGTGTGATAGCCGATTGGATCGTTTTGGTAAAAGAGTGCACGGCAACTAAGTTGCCGTGGCAACTTACTGGGGGTTGCCTTGGCAACTAATCGATGGTTTCTGTGCAACTACTAGGCGTCGGGCAGCAATCTTCAAGGTTCGGCAGAGCGTTCTTCAATGGTTTCTTCTTATCCCTAAGTCGAAACTCTAGCTACTTGTGCATGCCTTGATAATACATCCTGCGTGAATCAAGGGTGAACAACAACCAATCTTGCGCTCCTCTTAGCCGTTGAAATCCTTAACTTATTCCTAAGCTGGATTAATAATCTCACCATCAATAGATTGAATAAAGATCATATTCATTCGTTTCTTGAATCTAACTCTCCCGATATTAGATAAATAGATGAAATCACGAGATCCTCTCCCAATTCACTCGCAAACAAGAATAAGAACCAAGAATGAATAAACCTTGAAATAGAAAAGTGCAAACTCTTATTACCTAAACAAAAACCAATAGTTTCTCACAACCACAAAACACAATAACCATAGCCAAGTAGATTTAGTTCATGTCTAGGTTCCAAAGAAACACAAAATAAATACTCCCTAGCATGAACCCAATCGAACAAGAAAGAAAAAGATGAAGAAGGAGGCTTGTCGAAATCCTCCTTGAACCTAGATGCTTGTCGAAAATTCTCTCCTCTTGCCCTCCTTGGACTTGTCGAAATTCCCCTCTCTTTTTTCTCTCTATCTTGTCGAAATCTCCATCTTATTTATAGGGCTAGGCCAAAGTCCTTCTTTGAGGAGGAAGTTAAGTTGGAATTAAATTATCTTTAAAGAATATAATTCTTTATTATAATTGTATTCCTACTAGAACTTCTCATATCTTCTTGGAATTTAATTCTTCTTTAATATCTGCATGGAAATCAAATTCCTTTGGGTTTGGGCTTTGCTCCACGTCATCTTGGGCTTGTTTAGTCATCAATTTCGACTACCATATCACCTTTGCTCTTGTCGACAATTGCCATGGCAACTGGCTCGGCGTCTCCTTCATGTATTGCCCTGGCAACTAGTTCGGCATATCCTTCATGTATTGCCCTGGCAACTAGCTCTAGCCTTGCTTTGGCAAGTGATCCTGCATATACACACAAAACACACCAAAGTAGCATCTTTTCCCACAAAAACTACCAAGTTATGTAATCAAGCTCAACGATGGAAGGAAACATGGATTAATGCATGAATGGCTAATTATGCAACTAATATGAGCCTAAGTCTAACAATAATATGAGTAAAAAGGGTAAGAAAAATAGTACTATTGAACACTTATCAGTAGTTTTGAATGCTAAATTTCCATTAGGGAATCTTGATGTTGATTGAAGCAAGTTGGTAAATTGATTAAGTTCTTTCATGATTAAAATATGTAGGTTGTACCGAAAATTTAAAGTGGTCACTTTGTTTGGTAATTTCATAATTGTGGGATGTTATGAATTAAATTAAAAATGTTAAAGGATTATTGTAGATGTTGAATGAGGACTGATCTGTTAAGTTTAAATCATGGGATGGTCTAATAAATTGTTAGGGCTGTTTTGTATAAAAATGAACAGCAGTGGACTGTTTTGATATGTAAAAGTATGTATACATGTATAATTGGGACTGTTTTATAGCTAAAGAATTGTATAATAATCTTAATTGAAAGATTAGAATAAATGTTTAAATTCATTGAGATAAGTGTTATGTTAATGCTACTAAAATAAGAACTACCATTTAAGTGATTAGTGAAGCTAAAATCAAGCCTAGTGAAATCTACCCAGAAAACTCTGTTCTGGGCAGCAACTTTGAAAATTCACTATAAATTGTATGAATTGAATTAAGGGATGAAATTTATATTAATGGAACCTTAATATGTCTATTTTCATTAGAAATAAACGAAATGGAATTCTGGATAGTAAAATGGATTTTAGAAATGAAAATCTAGGGACAGTGCAAACTGACCAGTAATGCAATTGGTCTGTCTTTAAGCTAAAAATTGTATTAATTGATAAAGAATTAAAATTCAATGCCTATATTGTTAGAAATAAAATTAAATTAGCTTTCCAACGGTGTAAACCAATTAAAATTCCGACGTACGGAATGAAAGTTATGCATGTTTAAGTAAATAGTGCACAAGCTGCCTGGCAGCAGTAGTTTAGATGTTATTGGTCTTGTATATGTGATGTATTAACCTTGTTGCTATGTTGAATGATTTTGTGATTACATGTTTTGACCTTGTTCTATCTATGTGATTTATTAGAGCAAGGATAGGACTTTGGAGAAGGATCTAAAGTCAAGCATTCAAGGGACAAGAAAAAAAGGGGATAGTATTGCGAGACTAGCTAGCTTGGAGTATTGTGAGTGTAGTTTTGGTAGGGTTAGGACTTAGGTCCTAAAAAAAATTTACATCTCTATTTTCTTGCTATGGATATGCCATGATAGTGAACTTAATTAAACATAAATATGAATTAAAAGGGAAGATTGGACTAAGCTGAAATTTGTGATTAAGTAATAGGATGGGAATAGATAAGTTAAATTATTTAGAAAGAAATGTGTAAACATTGTGTGATTGCATGCCTTGAATGATTCCATTCGAATTTCTTGCCTGTGTTAAACTATGGATGTAAATGCTTGATTTCTTGTTCTTGGTTTTGCCTATTCGAGTAGTGGCATGTATGTATTATAATGATATATGATGCTAGATCCTTGTATCATGAATGCAATTCACTCGAATGCTTATTACTTGAAATGTTTGCTAATTGAAATGCTTAAATCCTTGTACTTGAAATGTGATTTAATTGAAATGCTTGAATCCTTGTACTTGAAGTGTGAGCTAATTGAAATGCTTGAATCCTTGTACTTGAAACGCGACCTATTCGAAATGCTTGATTACGTGTCTCGGATGTATTCATTTGAATTTCTTGCTTGGAATTGCTCTTATGATATAAATACTTGTAAACGTGATATAAACCATGAATATAAAGACATGACTAGATGGCTAAAAATGGCACATAATTCGAATTGCTTACTTGAATAACAAGTTAAATTGCAAAGTGATGAGCTAAGGCTCAATTAGCCTAAGGGCTAAGCTTGACCTTGATATAACTTGCTTGAATATCATTCTTGAACATGAATTGTCTTGCCTTGAACATGAAAGCATGGAACATAAGAAACATCAACAAGCTTTGAAGTATAAAATACACTCCAACTTTTAATAGGAGCTAAGATACTTAAGTTGCCTACAATGGAAGTCCTTGGATACAATGGTATGATGCATGGTATACTTGGGACTACGGTTCATAAGCTACGGCTCGGGGGGACGCCCCATTACATGAAATATGTTATTGGCGATAGTTGGAGGTAACGGGGGAGTTGTACGGAGATTGGCGACAGTTGGTTGGATAGTGAGAAGTATAGGATTACATGTTTTCGATATTAGCCATTTCTATGTGCTTTGAGCTAAGTATCTCTTGGACCTTTATGGTCAAACTTGGACCAATGTTATTCATGACCAATTGTGATCCAAGGCAAACATGTTAAAAAGATATGAACCTTATTGAGAAATTGAATAAGAAATTCAAAAGAAAATCTTGAATACTTGAATTATATCTTGAAATACTTAAATGACTTGACAAGAAATCTTGAACACTTGAACCACTTTACATGAATCCTTGAAATACTCGAATTGCTTGACATGTAATGCTTGATTCTTGACATGAAACTCCTGAAATGATAATTGCCTATGCTTGGACCTTGTATTGTATGATTTGCTACTTGGAATGGCTTATGGTCTCACTTGAGCTAATGTTTACTTGATTGGTTTGCTTGAATTGCTTGACATGCAAACTTGATTACTTGAACATATTACTTGACTTGTATACTTGAACTTCTTGTTACATGATTGTTACTTGAAAAAGATCTCGATCTTACTTGAATTAATGAGTGTTGCTGCCACGTACAACTTGTACATGAAAATATGGACTGTTTTGGCATTGTGAAATATGTGTACATGCTATATGATTGAATTGGCTAGATTAAATGAAAATATGGACTGTTTTAGCATTGTGAATTATGTGTACATGTTATATGACTGAATTGGCTAGATTAAATGAAAATATGGACTGTTTTGGAATTGTGAAATATGTGTACATGTTATATGATTGAATTGGCTAGATTAAATGAAAATATGGACTGTTTTTGCATTGTGAATTATGTGTACATGCTATATGACTGAATTGGCTAGATTAAATGAAAATATGGTCTGTTTTGGCATTGTGAAATATGTGTACATGTTATATGATTGAATTGGCTAGATTAAATGAAACTATGGACTGTTTTGCCATTGTGAATTATGTGTACATGTTATATGACTAAATTGGCTCGATTAAATGAAAATATAGACTATTTTGGCATTGTGAAATAATGAAATATGGACTGTTTTGGCATTGTGAATTATGTGCATATGATATATGACTGAATTGGCTAGATTAAATGAAAATATGGACTGTTTTGGCATTGTGAAATATGTGTACATGTTATATGATTGAATTGGCTAGATTAAATGAAAATATGGACTGTTTTGGCATTGTGAATTATGTGTACATGTTATATGACTGAATTGGCTAGATTAAATGAAAATATGGTTTGTTTTGGCATTGTGAAATATGTGTACATGTTATATGATTGAATTGGCTAGATTAAATGAAAATATGGACTATTTTGGCATTGTGAATTATGTGTACATATTATATGACTGAATTGGCTAGATTAAATAAAAATATGGAATATTTTGGCATTGTGAAATATGTGTACATGTTATATGATTGAATTGGCTAGACTAAATGAAAATATGGACTGTTTTGCATTGCAAGAATGTATAAACATGTATAATGGACAGCTAGGCAATAAGGCTTAAATTAAAGAAAGTAAACAAGCAATAATTAAGGTTTAAGGCTGACATGCTACTTAAAATGTATACTTGTACACTTGATAAACTTGTCACATGAAATGCTACTCGAAATGGACTTATACTCTCACTTGAATCATTGAGTATAACTTGTGAACATATCTTGAGTGATAAGCTTGAAATAAATTGTGATTATGTTACTTAACTTGGAAATGTTGTGATTTGCTAAACATGCTATCGATTGACTTTAAATGTTTGAAGATTGAATTTTGATCTATGATTTTGCTTGTCATGCTATCTTGTTATTCGAATGATACTAGAAAATGTTTACTTGATAATTACTCGATAAGCTTACCATGATGCTTGATTTGCTTGACTTGGAATGCTATAAACCTTAATATGGCTACTTGATTAATGGAGACATGACATAATAATTGGTTAGAACTAGTACTACCTCACTAAGTACATATCGTACTTATCACTCTCGTTTCCTCTCTTCCCAAACTATAGGTTAGGTGCTTCAAGGTGTATTACTTGATCCCGAAGTCAGATTTCTTGAGCTTGAAGTAAGGCACAAGCAAAAGCATAAGTATAAATCCATACTTGTTTGTAATGCTCCTAGTGGTTGGTAGCACCTAGTCTTGTATATAGTAAGCTAGGACATGCATTATGTTACTCGAAAGTTGTATATATGAACTTGAGTTGGCCTACAATGTCACGAAGGCTTAAATGCTATACTTGGAGTATATAATGTCATAATTCTCATGTGGATTAAATGGATTAAGCTGCGCATATGTTATGAGTTTGAATTGGGTATGTCCTAGTCAAGTATTCTAGTCGAACGCCTTGTATGAACATATAAATACTTGAATAAATATTATAATAATTCATGTATACATGAACTTGATTTGCCAAATGGATAAAGAATGAAACCATACATGCTAATTGAAGTATGATTCGAATAAATGTTCACATGAACTTGATTTGCTACGAGTATATAGGAATTGAAATGAAATGAACACATTTTTGCCTAATGCTATACATGATATTAAGACTCGATGAATGAGGAAACTGTTTTATGATATGCTAGAACTTGCTATTGCTGAATAAGAAGGGTTCAAATGTACATGCTTTGCTTGTTCACATGCCCAAATAGTAGTTGACCTTCAATGAACAATTGAAGGTAACCAATCACATGCATGACCTATAATGTCTATGAAACATGATATGCTTGCTTGAGATATGTTCGATTTCATGTACATATGATCGTGTTTAGTTAAACTTACATGAAATATTTACATGTCTTGAATGTAATGAGATTCAGTTAAAATGAAACATGCTAGTCTAGGTATGCTAATTGAAGGGTTTATATGATCGCATGAATGTAACTTCAAAATGACTAATCAAGGGTGTCATATAACGAACAAGAATGATAAACATATCGTGCTTGTATAATCAAATGTAATTGTCTAAGTTACTTGCTTGCTAATCACGCAACTCACCTATTAGGGACGAGTTCTTGAAAAGTTTTAAATTATTCGTGTTTCTAGTGTTCCCCGTAATGCTCCTCAGCCGATTTACTACTCAATCGGGTGGGGGTGTTACAAACAATGTTTTGCCAAAGGCTGAAATATTTTAGAATACTCCTCTGCCTTAGGGAAAATAATTAACTTGGGTCTTCGTGGATTACTCCCTCTTAGTTCTCAAGCCAACATAACTTTAGGGTATGAGTGTAATGGGTTGGATTAATGATGTAATCTGGATTAATGTGGATATTCGTGGTTTGTTCCCTCCTATGTCTCACGCCAAACAGTGCATGACGCAACTCTAACTTAATGTCAGCATAAAAACAACCTTGGCAAATAAAGAAAATAAAGAAAATTGATTAAAATGATTCTAATTTTGGGTAGTGAAATGGCTAAGGGAGTTAAGTAAATTTGATGCATATTGTAACCCCTCGACCTGGCCTAGTCGCAAGACCAAACTGAGCGAGCTACATTAGGCTTATCAAGGTAAACCTTGAAGAAGAAACTCAAAACGCGTCCATTTTTTTCCTTATATCTTATCTAGATGCAAATTATTATCATATATGTTCATGTTGACAGTGGTTGCGAACTCAACTCAATCATGCATCGATTCGACATCGAATTAGGGTATAATTGCAATTTAGGGACCAAATTGCAATTCCAAAAAATTATAAGGACTTAGCCCCTTTTTATGTTACCAACCTTAAATTAGATCGATTTCAAGCATACGTGTCAAAAATTAGCTCAATAAAATCATCCAAACTCATTTAATTGCATCCACAATATTCAGGGACTAAAACTCAAGAAAACAGAACTTCAAAACATCCAACTAACTGAATTAACGGTTAGTCGTATCGTTACACTTACATGCGTATCATTACATGTTTGCTACTTCAAAATCGCCAAACTCCAGTAACTAAAACTCGTATCGATATGCCCTACCAATTACACTTACCCCGTACCGACACAATTCCTCGTGTACCGAAACACTATGCCTGAAAAGGCTTAACCCAACCGATACGCTCAGTCCGCGTATCAAAACATTGGCCACATTTGGCCTAAGCTCGTACCGAAATGCTATCTCGTGTACCGAAACACTAAGCCTGAAATGGATTGTCCGTACCGGTACGGGGACACGCGTACTGATACGCCTGGACCTGAAATGTCATCTTTTGTTGGTTTAACATGCTTTCAAAGATACGAAAACACCCTAACATGCTTCTAACATGAATCCAACACATTCAAAGGTCAAACCTCAGCATGAAAACATAGATTCATCAACAAATCATGGCATCTTGCATCAAATATAAAACTAGAGGCATGCTTCTTAGAAACCAAGCCAAGCAAAGCACAAATCTCAAACCAATGCAACCAACAATCCAAAATGGCCAATTACAAACCAAGAAAAGCAAAACAACATTTCTTCAAACAGGGAGTTTGACAAATCATCTCCCAAAACAACAACGGAACCCCATTGCCCTTATTACTTATAGTCTAATTCGAAACATACTTTTAGTATCAAGCCTTTAGCGATCCCTTGCTTCCTCGTTGCCTCCAAATCTTTAATTCTCTGCATTGCTGGACAAAGAGAGCATAAGCACACTAGGCTTAGTGAGGAGTGCTCAAAACAAAACACCATCAACATATTTAAAACCATTTCCAAACATCACATTGAAATCTCATTTCAATCAACTTTTAGACATCACTTAAAACATCATGCCTTGAAAACATGAACTTAACACTTTAAAAAACCAGCATATTAAACCATATGCAGCATGTATCATTAGCCATCAGCAAATCCTATTGCTAAACATCAATTTAAGCCTTCTCATGCATAGCAAACCATATGCAAAGCTTAAAGAGTAAACATGTATAAATCAAATTATACAACACAAACCATTACATGAAACATCCACAACTATATTAGCTTACAAGTGATCATAACCAAGTTCTTTTACCAAAATAGTTCATCGAATACACGGATTCAAACAAGTGTCCTCTTAACACTTCAAGCCATCTCAACCGAAATAGAGATACAATCACAATCGCGATACATTAACAACCGAGTACAATTACAACTCACGGGGACACCAACCCCAATCATCGGTTAGATGCTTAACCCACTAACAAAAGTTTACGGTACCATATAACCCCTCGACCATTAGGGCACTTGGATGGAGTATTCAGTACACCGTATAAAATCCCTCGACATCCAAGGTGACTTATTATAGTGCACTGTCAATCCTATGGCCGGCCAACTATATCCGATAACATTTTAAACCACATCACTTGCCAATATAATTCACAATTAACCATGTACCTCATTCTTTTTCTATATGCATTAAACCAAATCATTTCCAGAGCAACAAACCATGCTTTTAAACAAGTATTTCCACAAACTTACAAGGATCACTTACCATGTGCATACTTCAACATTTCATAATTAAAATAGTAATAAACACACTTTAAAATATACTTAAACAGTACGTACCCTGTAATTCAAAACAATTGCATAAAACCATTCGTAAAAGCACGACCGGGAGAGAAAACCATTTTATACTTACTTCTGAGTTTAAACCAGCGTTTCAAGCTAAGTTTTAACTCCCATAAACCACCTTTAAACTATTTCAAAGCTGAAATCCATGTTCTCACTCTCCGATACGTGAAACCTCAATTCGTCGATGCGAATTCAAGCGTCTGAAGCCTCCAAAGCTTCACCGATAGCTTTCAGAACAACCTCCCTTGTTTTAACCACATGACAACAGAGGATTAATACATCTCAATGAATTACAAAAACTGCAACAATATCCCTTACAATCCTCAACAATTCTTTCACAATTACCCAACCACAACAACTGAAATCATCATCTAACTCTTTCCAAGCAAAACCCAGCCACAAACTATCAATCTAACACTTCCATTAACATCAATCAACACTCAAAACAAGATTACATCGTTCTTATATCTCCAGCAACTAAACAGTCCACACAACACCTCAAAAATACAAATCTAACAACCTAAATAATTAGGGATTCACGGTGTTTCGGGATTCCAATGTTAAAAACAACTTATCCACATTATAAAACATCCAATACATGTTTAAAATCAATCATCAACACTAAAAAACAGATCCAATATGAATCTTCTCCAATTTCATCAAATAAACCCAATTAAATCAAATAATCATCATAAAAACATAAAATCAAATTATAAATCATGAATCAAGGATCAAATACTTGGGAATATCAATAAAAAAACCATTCAATAAAGGAGAAAAACGAACCTTACCTCTATTGTGTGATTTCTCCCTCAATTGATTGATTAAAGCTTGAAAAACACAAGATTTCAATGAGATTTTGTAAATCAAAGATGAAGAATCATTTATAAATCAAGAATTCAAGAAAATAGATCTATCACCTCTAAAATTTGATGAAAACAAGTGTTTGGCAGCATATAAGTGAAGAGAAAAGTTTACGTCAAATCTTTATAAAATCAATAACTACATTTTAGTAGTAAAACCTCTTCTTATTAATTAATAAAACACATGTTAAAAATCCTTAATTGAAGGAATGAACCACCATCCAAAGTTTGGTAAAATAGCTCCTTAAGGATTCTAAGAATTTGACCCTTTTACAAAATAGTCACCATTTAAAAATAGTTTTGAAAATTTACATTTTGGTTTCCAACCAAAATTTCACTCTTCCAATTTCAATTTTCTCAAATTGATTTCACCAATATTATATATATTAAATAATAATTTTTAACCATTTCCCACATTTTTAACTTACTCAAAAATATTTATTCTCGAATCTGACTCGAATCCCCGACCCGATCCACCAGACCGTCTAACTAGCCCTTAAATCACTAGGCCCAAAACCGAGGTGTTACAACTCTCCCCCTCTTAATAAATTTTGTCCTCAAAATTTACCTGGAGGGAACAGATGCGGAAACTATTTCAACATATCCGACTTGTTTTCCCACGTGGCCTCCTCAACACCGTGATGCCTCCATAACACCTTAACAAGCTCAATCGTTTTGCCACACAGAACCTTACTGCTGGTAACAAGGATCTCCATCGGCTCCTCATCATAAGATAAATCTAGCTTCAGCTCAATATCCTCCACCGGCATAACATGTGATGGTTCCGACCAATACCTCTGCAACATCGGCACGTAAAACACATCATGAATCCTCTCCAACTCAGGAGGTAACCTCAAACGATAAGAAACTGGACCCACACGCTCAACAATCTCATACGGTCTAATAAACCTCGGGCTAAGCTTCCCTTTCCGCCCAAAACGCATCACCTTCTTCCAAGGTGACACCCTCAAAAACACTCGATCACCAACAACATATTCTATATCCCTGCACTTCAAATTCGCATAGGATTTTTGACGATCCTAGGTCGCTTTCAAGCGCTCACATATCAACTTCACTTTTTTATTGGTGTCTTTCAACACATCAGACATCGAAACTTACTTTTCACCAACCTCAGCCCAACACAATGGTGTACGACACTTTCTACCATACAAAGCCTCGTACAGTGCCATCTGTATACTACCCTGATAACTGTTATTATAAGCAAACTCTACTAAAGGCAACTGCTTTTCCCAAGTTCCTTGGAACTCAATGATACAACACCTCAACATATCCTCCAAGACCTAAATCACACGCTCCTACTGACCATCCATCTGAGGATGATATGAAGTACTAAAATTCAGCGTGTTCCTAGAGCATGATGCAAACACTTCCAAAACCTTGATGTAAAGCGCGGATCTCTATACGAAACTATGGATTTGGGCACCCCGTACAAACACACAATCTCATAAATGTAAATATCGGCCAACCTATCCAAGGTATACGTTGTATGCACTGGCACAAAATGTGCACACTTTGTAAATTGGTCAACAATCACCCAAATAGAATCCTTTTTGGTCGGTGCCAACGGCAACCCAAACACAAAATCCATGGTGATTCTTTCCCATTTTCATTCTGGTATCCTTAACAGTTGCAACAACCCGGAAGGAAACTGATGCTCAGCCTTTACTCGCTGACATACCATGCATCGAGCAACAAAATCAGCCACATCTTTCTTCAAACCAACCCAATAGTACTCTTCCTTCAACTTTTGATACATTTTAGTACTACCAGGATGCATAGCAAAAGGACTAGCATACGCTTCGGTGAAAACGATACGCCTCAACTCTTCATCATCAGGCACCACCATCTGACGTTTATAACACAATACCCCACCATCATTAAAATGAAAACTCGTAGGACTTCCATCCATGATATCCTTCACATGCGGTACCAAAATCTCATCATGCGGTTGTTTCTCTTTAATCAACTGCGACAAAGACGGTTTCACTTGCAACTCAGCCAACAACCCGCCGTCACGAGTCACACACAGCTTAGCAAACATAGCCCTCAACTCAACAACAACTTTTCTACTCAAAGCATCGACCACTACATTAGCTTTACCTGGATGATACTTGATGGTCAGATCATAATCTTTAAGCAAATCCAACCATCTTCATTGCTTGAGATTTAACTTCTTCTGCGACATCAGATATTTCAAACTCTTATGATCCATATAAACTACACATTTCTCTCCATAAAGGTAATGCCTCTAGATTTTCAAAGTAAAAACAGTTGCGGTGAGTTCAAGATCATGGGTAGGGTAATTACGCTCATGCACCATCAACTGTCTAGATGCATAGGCAACTATCATACCCTCCTGCATCAGCACACAACCTAGTCCAACATAACACGCATCACTATAGACAACGAACTCTTTCCCTAATTCTGGTTGAATCAAAATCGGAGCTCATGCCAAAGCTTCCTTCAATCTTTCAAAAGCTCGTTGCCTATCCTCCATCCACTCAAAACGAACGTTCTTTTATAACAACTTGGTCAAATGAGTAGCTATACTAAAGAACCCATCAACAAACCTACGGTAATAACCGGCCAACCCTAGGAAACTCTGAACCTCTAACATAGATTTAAGCACTTTCCAAGTCATCACAGCCTCAATTTTATGCGGATCAACACGAATCCCCTCGGCCGAAACCACATGCCCAAGGAAAACAACCTCCACAAGCCAGAACTCACACTTGCTTAACTTGGCATAAAACTGATTAGCCAACAACGTCTGAAGCACAATCTGCAAATGCTTATCATGATCCTCCTCGATACGAGAGTACACAAGAATATCATCGATAAACACAACCACAAACCGATCTAAAAACTCATAGAACACCTGATTCATCTGTCCATGAAAGCAGTCGGTGCATTAGTAAAACCAAACGGCATCACCAAAAACTCATAATGCCCGTATCTCATACGAAACGTTGTATTGGGCACATCCACATCTTTCACCTTCAACTGATAGTACCCAAACCTCAAATCTATCTTAGAGAACACAGAATCAACCATAAACTATCAAACAGATCCTTAATCCGCGGCAAAAAATACTTATTCTTTATCTTCAACTTGTTCAATTGCCGATAGTCTATACACATCCGCAACGTACCATCATTTTTTTCACAAACAACAATGGTGCACCCCACGGTGAAATACTTGGTCTAATAAACCATCGATCGAGCAACTCTTGCAGTTGCGTTTTCAACTCCTTCAACTCCTTTGGTGCCATGCGATATGGAGCAATTGACACTGGTGTCGTATCTGCATAAATATCAATGTCAAACTCCACCTTCCGATCTGGTGATAACCCCGGCAACTCTTTCGAAAAAATACCCAAAAAATCACATACTGTACGGATATCCTGCACCCTTAACTCCTTCGAACCAGGATTCATAACATAGGCTAAGAAAGCCTGACATCCAGAATCCACCATTCGTCTCACTTCTAACGCTGAAACAACATTAGATAAGAACTTAGTGTTCTTACCTACAACCACTCCCTCAAAATCATCAAACAACTTAAGGGATATCCGTTTGGTCTCAAAATCTACCATAGCTCTATGCTTGGTCAACCAATCCATTCCCAAAATGACATCAAAACAACGGAATGGCAACTTCATCAAATCCACGACAAACACATGACCCTGACCATCAGCGGACATCTACGATACAACTTCTTAACCACGATTGTCTCTCCAAGAGAACTAGTCACTCTAACACCTATATTAAGAATTTCAATAGGTACATCAAGCAACTGTGCATGCTCACTTAATATACAAGAATGGATAGAACCAAAATCAACCAATGAATACAACGGCAAAGACCATAAAGTAAATGTACCCGTAATCACATCAGAGTCATTGTGACCCTCATAGTGCGCATACAATCTAGTTGGTCCACCTCCCTCAGGCTGGATAGCAATCGTATGAGCTACAACCCTCTACCTACCATCCATGTGCTAAAACTGGCCACGACCATGGCCTCTCTACGGAGCAAAAATAGGTGCAACATCTTGCCCACCTTCAGCTAACAAAGGACAATCACGTCTCAGATGGTCGCCAGACCCACAACTCTAACAAGCATTAGTCACAATAGCCGCAGGTACCTGACCCTTTCTGGCCAAACATGGGCAATCTAGCCTCAAATGATCACATGATCTGCAAACCCAACAGGTATTATGCGGAGCTCTAACCCGGGTACTCTACCCCTACGCTCCACGCCCAACAACACCTCCACCGTGCCTCTGATTCGGGTGATACCTCCTACCATGGTGTTTCTTAGCTTGACCACTGTCAAAGCTAGAATCCGCCGCTCTCTTACCAGAGCTAAAGCTTCGAGACCCAGAAGATAAACCAAGGTTTTGCTCAATATCCTTGGCTCGCATAACTAGTACGTAAAAATCTGTATAATCAGCAGCAAGTATGTACGTCTTAACCTCTTGCACCAGCCCATAGTAGAAATGATCACATCGATGTCACTCGTTAGGAACCAACTCAGGTTTATACCAGCTCAACCTCACAAACCGCACCTCATACTCAAAAACAGACATACCACTTTGCACTAGAGACATAAACTCTCTCTTCTTTTTGTCCAGATACCGGACGTACTTTTTCTGAAATGTAACACAAAAGAACCCTCAGGATATATCCTCATATTTCATCCTGGCTTTCGCGGTAGTCCACTAACTATAAAAATCTCCCTGCAATAGGGACATAGCATAACCCAACTTACAAGTATCCGTACAACCCATCTGATCCAGTATCCTCTCTGTACTGGCCAACCAATCCTCAAAAGCCTCTAGTGCTAGACCACGAAACTCAACACAGCCCAGACTATGAAGACGCTCTAACAGAAAACCCATTTGCCTAACCACTGGTGCTGACACATGAACACACGCAACCGCTGTATGAAAAACACCAGTCATGGCTTGAATCAACGGCGCCATGTCACCTATCCCTAGCCCAGCTAGCACATGTGGTACTTGCTCCACTTCCGCAAGTGGATTAGGTAGGGGCAGTGACAACCATTCGGGAGGTATAGCATCTTCCTCATTTCTCTACCCAATGGCAGCAGCAATCGTACCAGATTACAACTCTCTCATCGGTCCCATCGTGCTAAAAATATAATAATAAGGCAAGGATCCAAGACTTCCATTTCAAAACCAAAACATTTCAAACTATAATAATAAGGCAATGGCTTTCCCAAACTTCCACCCAACATAGCATAAAGCAATTAACATGCATACCACAACCATCGTGCATAGCAACAACTGATTACAATCCACAACAACATTACAACAACCATACCAACTCTCATTTATCGCAAACATGGCTCTGATACCATCAAATGTAACCCCTCAACCTGGCCTAGTCGCAAAACCAAACTGAGTGAACAACATTAGGATTACCGAGGTAAACTATGAAGAAAAAACTCAAAATGCATCCATTTTTTCCTTTTATCTTATCTAGATACAAATTATTATCCTATATGTTCATGTTGACAGCGGTTGAGAACTCAACTCAATCGGGCATCGATTCGACATCTAATTGGGGTATAATTTCAATTTAGGGACCAAATTGCAATTCTAAATAATTACAAGGACTTGTCCACTTTTTATGTTACCAACCTTTAATTAGTCTGCTTTCAGGCATCCGTGTCAAAAATTAGCTCAATACGATCATCCAAACTCATTTAATTGCATCTATAATATTTAGGGACTAAAACGCAAAAAAATAGAACTTCAAAACATCCAAGTAACTGAATTAACAGTTAGTCATATCGGTACACTTACACGCGTATCGGAACGTGTTTGCTATTTCAAAATCCCCAAATTCTAGTAACCAAAACTCGTATCGATATGCCTTCGCGTACCAATACGCCCTGCCAATTACACTTACCTCGTACCGAAACGGATCCTCGTGTATTGATAATTGTTCAAAAGTACTATTTTTATTACCCTTTTTACTCGTATTATTGTTAGACTTAGGCTCATATTAGTTGCATAATTAGCCATTCATGCATTAATCCATGTTTCATTTCAACGTTGAGCTTGATTACATAACTTGGTAGTTTTTGTGGGAAAAGATGCTGCTTTGGTGTGTTTTTTGTGTATGTGCAGGATCATTTGCCAAAGCAAGGCTAGAGCTAATTGCCAGGGCAATACATGAAGGAGATGCCGAGCTAGTTTCCAGGGCAATGCATGAAGGAGACGCCGAGCCAGTTGCCAGGGCAATTGTCGACAAAGAGCAAAGGTGATATGGTAGTCGAAATTGATGACTAGACAAGCCCAAGATGACGTGGAGCAAAGCCCAAACCCAAAGGAATTTGATTTACATTAAGATATTAAAGAAGAATTAAATTCCAAGAAGATAGGAGAAGTTCTAGTAGGAATATAATTATAATAAAGAATTATATTCTTTAAAGATAATTTAATTCAAACTTAACTTCCTCCTCAAAGAAGGACTTTGGCCTAGCCCTATAAATAAGAAGGGAATTTCGACAATCCAAGAGAGAGCAAGAGAGGGGAATTTTGACAACTCCAAAGAGGGCAAGAGGAGAGAATTTTTGACAAGCATCTAGGGCAAGGAGGATTTCGACAAGCCTCCTTCTTCATCCTTTTCTTTCTTATTCGATTGGGTTCATGCTAGGGATTATTTATCTTGTGTTTCTTTGGAACCTAGCCATGAACTAAATCTATTTGGCTATGGTTATTGTGTTTTGTGGTTGTGAGAAACTATTGGTTTTTGTTTAGGTAATAAGAGTTTGCACTTTCCCATTCAAGGTTTATTCATTCTTGGTTCTTATTCTTGTTTGCGAGTGAATTGGGAGAGGATCTCGTGATTTCATCTATTTATCTAATATCGGGAGAGTTAGATTTAAGAAACAAATGAATATGAACTTTATTCAATCTATTGATGGTGAAGATTAATCCGGCTTAGGAATAAGTTAAGGATTTCAACGGCTAAGAGGAGCGCAAGATTGGTTGTTGTTCACCCTTGATTCACGCATGGATGTATTATCAAGGCATGCACAAGTAGCTAGAGTTTCGACTTAGGGATAAGAAGAAACCATTGAAGAACGCTCTGTCGAACCTTGAAGGTTGCTGCCCAGACGCCCAAGTAGTTGCCCAACTAGTTGCCCAGGCAACCATCGATTAGTTGCCAAGGCAACCTCGTTGTGCAAGTTGCCACGACAATTGAGTTGCCCGTGCACTCTTTTACCAAGACGATCCAATCGGCTATCACACCTCAACTCACGATAACCTGGCCTATCTCTCTCTCATTTGATCTCATCTTTTCTTTTACTCTATTGCTTTCTAGTTTAGTTATTAGTTAAACCTCCTATAATCTTTTATTTGTGTTTTTACTTTTTACAGTGCAAGAGACTAGATTCTTGAAGTAGCACCAATCCCTGTGGAGACGAAATCTTTTATACTATAACTTGCGACGTGTATACTTGCAGATTTGCGTAGCACTTATTACGCGCAACAAGTTTTTGGCGCCGTTGCCGGGGATTGGCAATAGCGACTTTGTTTTTATTTTCTTGCACTTTCTTTTTACTTTTCTTGTTTAAGATTCAAAGGGGCTAACAAACTTTGGTTTTGCATTGGTATATGACCAAGGCGAGACCGACTACACCAGAATATCCCTTTGATCCAGAAATCGAACGAACCTTACAAAGACTTAGACGAAGGATAAGAGCAGCAATGTAATCAAGACGGCAATATGAATCAAGATGTTCAAGCAGGAGGAGGAGTGATTCTTGCACGAAACAGAACTTTTCGAGACTATCTTGAAGAAGATCTTGATGGACTTAATCCAGGAGTTGTCGCACCTGAAATTGAAGCCGACCACTTTGAGTTGAAACCGGTAATGTTTAATATGATCAACACAATTGGTCAGTTTGGCGGCTCAGCAACTGAAGATGCACGACAACATCTGAAATCTTTCCTCGAGATTTGCAACTCGTTCAAAATACACGGAGTCACCCCCGATGTCTTACGATTAAGATTATTCCCCTATTCACTGAGGGATAGGGCGAAAGCATGGTTGAATAGCATTCCTGCCGGATCAATAGCATCTTGGACTGATCTTTGTCGTGATTTCCTTGCTCGGTTTAATCCTACAAATTTGACTGATAAGCTTCGTAACGACATTACTTCTTTTCGGCAGGCAAATGATGAATCCATGTACGAGGCTTGGGAGCGATATAGAGAACTTCTACACAAATGCCCCCTACACGAATTCTCGATGTGGACTCAAGTAACAATGTTTTACAACACCGTGAATACACCAACAAGGATAATGCTAGATGCCTCGACAAACGGCATACTCCTAGATAAGTCGCTGGAGGAAGCAATGCAAATTTTAAACAGGCTGGCCAAGAATGATTATCAATTCCCATCTACTAGAAGAGGAGGAGTTAGATGCCAAGCCACAATACATGAACTAGGATCATCAGATTCAATTTCAGCACAATTGGCCACTTTAACCAAGATGGTCTAGAACATGCAAAAACCAAACAACACACATGAGGTCAAGGTAATGGATTCTTTTTGCGAGTTATGTGGTGATAACCATAATTCTTCTGAATGTATGCAGAATCCGAAATCCAGCTTCTATGTGGGGAATTACAATCGGAACAACACTGTGATGTCCAATACATACAATCCAGCTTGGAAGAAGCACCCAAATTTTTCATGGAGTAATCCCAACAATGCTCTAAACCAGAACAATCAGAATGCACAAGCATCGGGATTCCAACAGAATATGCCACGGTAACAGTTGCCGCAGCAACAACCGACAACATCTAGTTCTTTGGAAAATTCTCTAAATGCTTTTATGATGAAAACTGAATCTTATATGGCTGAGAATAGTAATTTCATAAAAAGAACTGATGTTTTTATTAATAGGACCGAGATGAGATTGCAAAACCAAGAGGCGGCAATCAAATTATTGGAAAATCAAGTCGGACAGTTTGCTCAAAATCTGAATACTAGACCGCAAGGAGGTTTACCTAGCGATACTGAAGTCGCAAGAGGAACTGGCCATGAGCAATGTAAGGCAATCACCACTAGAAGTGGCCAACAACTTAGAGAGGCTCAAGCCCGCTCATCAAACAAAACTCCACAAAAAGATCAAGATTAACCTAGCGGCAAAGCCTCAGATGCTGAACCAGAAATTGCCGCGGCAACCGGTAATAAGCATGCCTTAGCAACCGACGATAAAGACACCTTGGCAACTTGTGATAAGCATGCCTCGGCAACCCCAGATGATAATGCCTCGGCAACTCCAGTTGTCCCGGCAATGCCATCAATCAGGTTCCAAACCAATGAAAGGATCGAAGATATCCGACTTCCAACACCATTCCCACAAAGGTTGAAGCGACAAAAGCCAGATTACCAATTCAAGAAGTTTCTTGATATCCTAAAGCAAGTCCACATCAACTTGCCATTGGTGGAAGCAATTGAACAAATGCCAAACTATACCAAGTTTCTTAAAGACATTATGTCCAAGAGAACAAGGCTAGGAGAGTTTGAAACAGTTGCCGCAACAGAGGGATGCATGGCAATGTTGCACAATCGTATGCCACCCAAGTTGAAGGATCCCGGAAGTTTCACAATACCTTGTTCTATTGGAAACCACTATGTCGGGAAAGCATTATGCGACCTTGGGGCTAGCATAAACTTGATGCCTAAATCAGTTTTCCAGAAACTAGGAATCGGGAAGGCAAGACCTACAACAGTTATGCTACAGCTAGCCGACAGATCCTATGTGCATCCAGAGGGAAAAATCGAGGACATACTAGTAAAAGTTGATAAATTTATTTTTCCCGCTGACTTTATTGTTTTGGATTGTGAAGTAGATGAGCATGCACCCATCATTCTTGGGAGACCATTTCTAGCAACAGGGAGAACCTTGATCGATGTTGAAAAGGGAGAACTCACAATGAGGGTGAATGACCAGCAAGTTAAACTAAATGTGTTCCAAACACTAAGGCATGCCGCTGATCCAGAAGAATGCCAACTTCTTCATGCCACGACAGAGTTTAACTTCGACGAGGAATTTAGTTGTCTCGGCAACTACATTGCCGAACAAGAGGAACCTGAGGAGTATGAAGAACCGGTCAAGGAGGAACAACAAGAAAAGGCAAATTGGCTAGTCAATCGACCAGGAAAAGAAGCTGATCAAAATGTTGATGCTACACAAGAAGGCAATAGGGAGAAGGACGCGGATCTAGAGATATGCGATGCATTCCCGGAAGAACAACTTTTAGTTGCCTCGGCGACCATGGACCCGCACGCCTCGGCAACTATGGACGCGCACGCCTCGGCAACTCTCGACGGCACAGCAGCCTTTGACGCGCACACCTCGGCAATTTTGGGAGCAGTCACCACGGTAGCACATGCCTCGGCAATACCCTGGTACGCGGATTTAGTTAATTTCCTTGTTTGTGGTATTTTACATTATGGCATTACTCACCAAGGGAAGAAGTGGTTCTGCCATGATGCTAAGCATTACTTTTGGGACGAGCCTCTTTTGTTTAAACAATGTGCAGATCAGGTTATACGTCGATGTGTCCCTGAAGAAGAGCAACAGAATGTACTTCGGCAATGCCATTCTTCACCCTATGGAGGACATTTTGGAGGAACTCATATCGCGGCCAAAGTTTTGCAATCTGGTTTGTATTGGCCAACATTGTACAAAGATGCCCAAGACTTTTACAAGCAATGTGATCGTTGCCAGAGGACGGGCAATATCTCTAGACGACATGAGATGCCGCTCCAGAACATCATCGAGGTGGAATTGTTCGATGTGTGGGGGGTCGATTTTATGGGACCTTTCCCATCTTCATTCGGAAACCTCTACATTCTACTTGCCATCGACTACGTGTCTAAATGGGTTGAGGCAGCTGCAGTTCCCAACAACGATTCCAAGACTGTGCAACGATTCTTGCAGAAAAACATATTTACACGGTTTGGGATGCCGAGAGAAATTATCAGTGACGAAGGCAAGCATTTTGACAACAGACTAATTGCCAAGATGTTGCAACGCTTCGGCATATCACACAAGATCGCCACGGCATATCACCCACAAACCAACGGGCAAGCAGAAATTTCCAACCGGGAATTGAAGGGTATACTCGAGAAAGTTGTAAATCCCTCTAGGAAGGATTGGTCATTAAGACTAGATGACACACTTTGGGCATATCGCACTGCACTCAAAACACCCTTAGGTATGTCCCCCTTCCGACTTGTCTATGGCAAGACATGCCATCTACCGGTGGAAATCGAACACAAGGCATACTGGGCAATCAAGACGAATATGGATTAGGAAAGTACCGGACAAAAGCGTTTGTTGGACCTCAATAAGATAGAAGAATTTCGTGCACTCGCCTATAACAATGCATGAATCTACAAGGAGAAAACAAAGCAATGGCATGACAAGAAACTATTGTCGCGGCAATTCACGCCAGGGCAACTAGTTCTCTTATTCAATTCTCGGCTAAAACTTTTCCCGGGAAAGCTGAAATCAAGATGGTCGGGACCATTCGAAGTTGTCAAATCATTCTCCCATGGTGCTGTGATAATCAAGTCCATCTCTGACAACCATGAATTCAAAGTTAATGGACAAAGATTGAAGCACTACAATGGTGCCCATGTCGAACATAACAAAGAAGTGGTCAACTTAGGAGATGCATGAGCATGCTCTCCTTTCAATATTTTATTTTTATTTTTATTTTTAGTTTTAGGAGATATTTTATTTTTCTTCATTATCTTTAGTTTCCAGGTTTTCTTTTCCACAACAAGACTCACAACCACCATGCTAAGGAAATTTACTGCCAACTACTTACCACGGCAACCACAAAAGATGATGCCGCGGCAACCTACATCGTGCCTGCACAAGCTGACGCCATGGAAACCAACCCTGAAGATGCCACGGCAACCAAAGCTAAAGACATCCCGGCAACCACTGCAAAAGCCAAAGGTAGAACACCTATGCCCGAATCAACTCCTACGGAATCATTTTCTAATTTTTCAGATTCGGACGAGTCCTCCATTGAACCAACAAAGACCGCACCAATTGAATCCTCCAAGCGAAAAGCCAATGACATTGATGAAGAGGACGATGAGGACAACCCCGTACGAGGATCAATTCCACCACCGGCAACAAGAAAACATCGCGTTCAAGCAAGAGAATCAAGACACCGACCAAAAGGAAACTAATCATCTACGATGACAAACTCTCGGAGTAAGTCCTCGTATGCATTTTATTTTTCGTTATTTTTATTTTTCCTTAATGCATGCATTAAGGACAATGCCTCACTCGAGTTTGGGGGGATTGTTATTAGTAGTTACCATGTTTAGTTACATTCATCTTAAGTATTACATTTAGGATACATAAATTGCTTGCCATGCCTTTAATTGGAACAAGAATTGCTTAGATTTGATGAATATCCGATGATGACTTTGCCAATGCACTTAATTGATAGAATTTTTATTCTAGGATAACCATGGAAAAACTTAGAATTTTACTATGATGCTAAATTTGATGAAACACTATTGTGGTTTGATTGATTTAAGGAATTCTAGTGAACTTAGGTTGATAATTAACAAATTGGGGGATTAGAATAAAAATTGGATGAATGCTAGAGGTGCCCGAAATTGGCTCTAGCATGTGCTAAAAAAATTTATCACTAGAGGTGCCCGAAACTGGCTCCAGTATGTGTTAAAAAATTGATCGCTAGAGGTGCCCGAAACCGGCTCTAGTCGAATAAATTAACTTATGAAAACTAAAAACAAAACACTAGAGGTGCCCAAAACTGGCTCTAGTTAAAACATGTTAAAAAGAACCCAATGAAGTAATTTGAAAACCTCTTGTTTGCATAGAATCCGAAAAATCAACTTGCACACAACTCTGCACACACTCACAAGCATTATAGTTTGATTCCGAGTAACTCCTAAGTTTTCCGAAAAATAAAAAGCCAATCATACTTTGTGCCCCGGTTCAGAGAATTGAAATCAAGTTCAAAGCTAAGTTTGTGAAAGTTGAAGTCTTGGCAGGTAATTATGAGTTTGCATTGCTTGAGGACAAGTAATAGTTCGAGTTTGGGGGTGTGATAAGTGTTCAAAAGTACTATTTTTCTTACCATTTTTACTCATATTATTGTTAGACTTAGGCTCATATTAGTTGCATAATTAGCCATTCATACATTAATCCATGTTTCCTTTCAATGTTGAGCTTGATTACATAACTTGGTAGTTTTTGTGGGAAAAGATGTTGCTTTGGAGTGTTTTGTGTGTATGTGCAGGATCATTTGCCAAAGCAAGGCTAGAGCTAGTTGCCAGGGCAATACATGAAGGAGATGTTGAGCTAGTTGCCAGGGCAATGCATGAAGGAGACGCCGAGCCAGTTGCCAGGGTAATTGTCGACAAAGAGAAAAGGTGATATGGTAGTCGAAATTGATGACTAGACAAGCCCAAGATGACGTGGAGCAAAGCCCAAACCCAAATTTGATTTCCATGAAGAGATTAAAGAAGAATTAAATTCCAAGAAGATAGGAGAAGTTATAGTAGGAATATAATTATAATAAAGAATTATATTCTTTAAAGATAATTTAATTCCAATTTAACTTCCTCCTCAAAGAAGGACTTTGGCCTAGCCCTATAAATAAGAAGGGAATTTCGACAATCCAAGAGAGAGCAAGATAGGGGAATTTCGACAACTCCAAGGAGGGCAAGAGGAGATAATTTTTTACAAGCATCTAGGGCAAGGAGGATTTCGACAAGCCTCCTTCTTCATCCTTTTCTTTCTTGTTCGATTGGGTTCATGCTAGGGATTATTTATCTTGTGTTTTTTTGGAACCTAGCCATGAACTAAATCTACTTAGCTATGGTTATTGTGTTTTGTGGTTGTGAGAAACTATTGGTTTTTGTTTAGGTAATAAGAGTTTGTACTTTTCCATTCAAGGTTTATTCATTCTTGGTTTTTATTCTTGTTTGCGAGTGAATTGGGAGAGGATCTCGTGATTTCATCTATTTATCTAATATCGGGAGAGTTAGATTCAAGAAACGAATGAATATGATCTTTATTCAATATATTGATGGTGAAGATTAATTCGGCTTAGGAATAAGTTAAGGATTTCAACGGCTAAGAGGAGCGCAAGATTGGTTGTTGTTCACCCTTGATTCACGCAGGGATGTATTATCAAGGCATGCACAAGTAGCTAGAGTTTCAACTTAGGGATAAGAAGAAACCATTGAAGAACGCTCTGTCGAACCTTGAAGGTTGCTGCCCAGACGCCCAACTAGTTGCCCAGGCAACCATCGATTAGTTGCCAAGGCAACCCCGTTGTGCAAGTTGCCACGACAATTGAGTTGCTCGTGCACTCTTTTACCAAGACGATCCAATCGGCTATCACACCTCAACTCACGATAACCTGGCCTATCTCTCTCTCATTTGATCTCATCTTTTCTTTAACTTTATTGCTTTCTAGTTTAGTTATTAGTTAAAACTCCTATAATCTTTTATTTGTGTTTTTACTTTTTACAGTGCAAGAGACTAGATTCTTGAAGTAGCACCAATCCCTGTGGAGATGATATCTTTTATACTATAACTTGCGACGTGTATACTTGCACATTTGCGTAGCACTTATTACGCGCAATATGTATCGAAACACTATGCCTGGAAAGGCTTACCCGTACCAAAATGCTATCCCACGTACTAAAACACTAGGCCTAAACTAGCTTGTCTGTACCGGTACGGGGATACGCGTGTCGATACTCCTGGACCTGAAATGTATTCTTTTGCTGGATTAACAAGTTTTCAAAGATACCAAAATGCCCTAACATGCTTCTAACATGAATCCAACACGTTCAAAGGTCAAACCTTAGCATGACAACATAGATTCATCAACAAATCATGGAATCTTGCATCAAATGTAAAACTAGAGGCATGCTTCTTAGAAACCAAGCCAAGCAAAGCACAAATCTCAAACCAATGCAACCAACAATCCAAAATGGCCAATTTCAAACCAAGAACAGCAAAACTACATTGCTCAAACAGGGAGTTTGACAAATCATCTCCCAAAACAACAACGGAACCCCCATTGCCCTTATTACTTATAGTGTAATTCAAAGCATACTTTTAGTATCAAGTCTTTAGCAATCTCTTGCTTCCTCACTGCCTCCAAATCTTTAATACTCTACATTGATGGACAAAGAGAGCATAAGCACACTAGGCTTAGTTAGGAGTGCTCAAAACAAAACACCATCAATGTATTTAAAACCATTTCCAAACAACACATTAAAATCTCATTTCAATCAACTTTTAGACATCACTTAAAACATCATTTGAAACATCATGCCTGAAAACCATGCACTTAACACTTTCAAAAATCAGCATATGAAACCATATGCAACATGTATCATTAGCCATCAGCAAATCCCATTGCTAAACCTCAATTTAAGCCTTCCTATGCATAACAAACCATATGCAAAGCTTAAAGAGTAAACATGTATAAATCACTTTATGCAACACAAACCATTACATGACACATCCACAATTATATTGGTTTACAAGTGATCATAACCAAGTTCATTTACCAAAATAGTTCATCGGATACACGAATTCAAACAAGTGTCCTCTCAACACTTCAAGCCATCTCAACCAGAATAGTGATACAATCACAATCGCGGTACATTATCAACCGAGTACAATTACAACTCACGAGGACACCAACCCCAATCATCGGTTAGATGCTTAACCCACTAACGGGAGTTTACGGTACCATATAACCCCTCGACCATTAGGGTACTTGGATGGAGTATTCGGTACACCGTATAAAACCCCTCGACATCCAAGGCGACTTATTATAGTGCACTATCAATCCTATGGCCGGCCAACTATATCCGATAACATTTTAAACCACATCACTTTCCAATATAATTCACAATTAACCATGTACCTCACTATTTTTCTATATGCATTAAACCAAATCATTTCCAAAGCAACAATCCATGCTTTTCAACAAGTATTTCCACATACTTACAAGGATCACTTACCATGTGCATTCTTCAATATTTCATAATCAAAACAGTAATAAACACACTTTAAAACATGCTTAAACAATAGGTACCATGTAATTCAAAATAGGTGCATAAAACCATTCGTAAAAGTACGACCGAGAGAGAAAACCATTTTATGCTTACTTCTGGGTTTAAACCAGCATTTCAAGCTAAGTTTAAACTCCCATAAACCACCTTTAAACCATTTCAAAGCTAAAATCCACGTTCTCACTCACTGATACGCGAAACCTCAATTCGTCGATACGAATTCAAGCGTCTAAAGCCTCCAAAGCTTCACCGATAGATTCCGGAACAACCTCCTCTATTTTAACCACATAACAACAAAGGATTAAAGCATCTAAATGCATCACAAACACTGCAACAATATCCCTTTCAATCCTCAACAATTCTTTCACAATTACCCAACCTCAACAACTGAAATCATCATCTAACTCTTTCCAAACACAACCCAGCCACAAACTATCAATCTAGCACTTCCATTAACATCAATCAACACTCAAAACAGGATTACATCATCCTTATATCTCCAGTAACTAAACAGCCCACACAACACCTCAAAAACACAAATCTAACAACCTAAATAATTAAGGATTCATGGTGTTTTGGGCTTCCAGTCTTAAAAAAAACTTGTCCGCATTATAAAGCATCTGATACATGTTTAAAATCAATCATCAACACTGAAAATAGATCCAATACGAATCTTCTCCATTTTCAACAAATAAACCCAATTAAATTAAATAATCATCATAAAAACATAAAATCAGATTATAAATCATGAATCAAGGATCAAAAACTTGGGGGTATCAATAAAGAACCATTCAATAGAGGAGAAAAATGAACCTTACCTGTATTGTGTGATTTCTCCCTTAATTGATTGATTAAAGCTTGAAAAACACAAGATTTCAATGAGATTTTGTAAATCAAAGATGAAGAATCATTTATATATCAAGAATTCAAGAAAATATATCTCTCACCTCTGAAATTTGATGAAAACAAGAGTGTTTGGCAGAGTAGAAGTGAAGAGAAAAGTTTACGTCAAATCTTTCTAAAATCAATAACTACCTTTTAATATTAAAACCTCTTTTTATTAATTAATAAAACACATGTTAAAAATCCTTAACTGAGGGAATAAACCACCAGCCAAAGTTTGGTAAAATAGCTCCTTATGGATTCTAAGAATTTGACCCTTTTACAAACTAGTCACCATTTAAAAACAGTTTTGAAAATTTACATTTTGGTCACCAACCAAAATGTCACTCTTCCAATTTCAATTTTCTCAAATTGATTTCACCAGTATTATATATATATATATATATATATATATTAAATAATGATTTTGAACCATTTTTTGCATTTGTAACTTACTCAAAAATATTTATTCCTGAATTCGACTCGAATTACCTACCCGGTCCACCAGACCATCTAACTAGCCCTTAAACCGCTAGGCCCAAAGCTGAGGCGTTACACATATTGTCCGCACTTCACAAACACTAAATGATCTCAGACTAAAGCTATATTGCTGCACTTGAATTTGTTTATCTGCTTGGCATTGATATATTGAATATTCGAGGAAAAACCTAGAATGATATTTTGCTAGTTGGCAGGTGTTGGTGACTGTGACAATTTTTGCCGAGGTATCTTTTTTCTGTTTTATTTTTAGTTGCATTACTTGAGGACAAGCAATGAGCTAGGTTTGGGGGATCTTAACTACTCAAAAGTACTATTTTTATGTTTATTTTACAATGCCTTTGCTTGCCCTTTTAGTACATTAAGTTGCATTTAGGTATTAAAATCATGCATTTGCATAAGGAGATCATGAGCTATTTTGTTTGTCAGTATGAAGGGTTATTTTATTGTTTTTGATGCAAGACAAAGGCATGCAAGCTTGGCAGAGAATGCAAGAAAGGAAGCCAGAGAATTGCCGAGGCGCAGTTGGCATAGAATGACCAATCAATGCCAAGCCCGGCTGGCAAAGGAGTGACGCCAGCCGATAGGTCAAAGTCTCTATTGGACCTTGTATGCGTCAGCCCTAGGATTCAACTCTGGATAAGATGTGCTATCATCCAATCCCTTGTGCATTCAAAATTTAAATTCAAATGCCTTATCCTAGGGTTTCCCACGTAAGCCTATTTAAAGAGACCGATCAAGCATTTGAGCGGGGATTGGAGAGACCAGATTGAAGAGGTTGAACGGTGGTAAACCAAGACGTGGTCTGGCCAGCTGAAGACCGAGAGCTTAGAACCATTGAAGGGCTGCGTCGACAAAACCCATCCTTGCCCATTCTCTTTGTTTTTATTTATTCTATTGAAATGATGATGTGGAGATGCGATAATGTTTTTTGGATGGAAACCCCAACCATGAGCTAAACTTTTACAATTGGTTGGGGATGTTTGGGATGGATGTTGATTTCATGTTTAGTTTTTAATAATGAAAATGCCTCGACATTGTTTTCTATCTAGCATATACTTAATCTTATTACAAATCTATTGCCAACGGCAGTTGGCATTACGTGCTTATTGTATCCTAATATCTTAATATACTTAAGGGGCAACGGTTTGTTGCTAGGTACTAAGGCGAGAAGCTTCAACAGAAGATGTTCAAGTAGATGAACTTATTTCGAAGTGAGTCTACCCCTTAGGAGTAAAGATTGTCGCTTAATCAAGTTAATTCTTGAAAAACATTCACTATAGAAATATAGGGGTTTTATCATAGTTAACTTAGGGCATTGCCATCGACAGAGGCAATATTACCTTTAATCTGCTCGACAATAAACCAAGGGAGATCATTATTGAAGGCAGGCATAAGTAGCGTAAAATTCGGCATCCCCTTGCCAACGCTCATCATTAATTTTGAATAGCTCATTGCCAGACTGCTTATTTCCACTACTTTGTTTTGTTAACTTTTCAATCAAAATCCCAAAACATTTTGAACACTTTTAAAACTTCTGAACAAGTAAACGTTGAGAAAATAAGTTCTTGGTCAATCCTTGTGGATTCAATACTCAGCTTACTATCGTATTACTTGCTGACCATGTATACTTGCACGTATAAGACTCACCTTGGCACTGCTATTTGCATACTTTTACACTAAAAATATACTCTTTTGCCAAGCGTTAGCAATAGTCGACAAGTTTTTTGTTGTGGGTTGCCTCACATTTTACTGCCATGACATTCATGTTTAATTTTCAGTTTGCCATATAGAATAGTTCGCCATATAGGATTTTAATTTTCATACCAAACTACTAAAAAAAATTGCCTCGATCAATAAGTTATTTTAATTGCCAACACTACTAGTTTAGTTGAATTTGTTATAGATTATCTGTCCTATGAAGAAACTGGAATTTAGAACCTCTATGCCAGTAGGGTAGCATAGCAAAGTAGCTTGGAAATTGAACTCTAGTTTAAGGAACTTTAGTTTCACTATACACACGGTATGTATCCAGTCAGCATAACAAACTTAGGCTAGCTTGAAACTGAACTAAAAAAAACAATGCCAGGGAAGAAAGAATAAGGCAACAATGTTTTGCCAAAGGTTGAAATATTTTAGAACACTCATCTGCCTGAGGAAAATAATTAACTTGGGTCTTCATGGTTTGCTCCTTCTTAGTTCTCAAGCCAACATAACTTTAGGGTATGAGCGTAATGGGTTAGATTAGTGATGTAATCTGGATTAACATGGGTATTTGTGGTTTGCTCCCTCATATGTCTCATGCCAAATAGTGCATGACACAACCCTAATTTAATGCCAGTATAAAAACACCCTTGGAAAATAAAGAAAACACAGAAAAAATGATGAAAATGATTCTGAGTTTGGGTAGTAAAGTTGCTAAGGGAGTTAAGTAAATTTGATGCATATTTCCCGCACTTCACGCAACTTAATAACCTCACACTAGAGTTGTATTGTTGCACTTGAATTTGTTTCAGACTAGAGCTATATTGTTGCACTTGAATTTGTTTATCTTCTTGGCATTGATATACTGAATATCCGAGGACAAACCTAGAATCATATTTTGCTAGTTGGCATGTGTTGGTGACTGTGACAATTTTTGCTGAGGTATCTTTTTGTTTTCTATTTTATTTTTAGTTGCATTACTTGAGGACAAGCAATGAGCTAGGTTTGGGGGTATGTTAACTCCTTAAAAGTAATGTTTTATGCTTATTTTATAATGCATTTTCTTACCATTTTAGTACAATTAGTTGCATTCAGGTATTAAAATCATGCATTTATATAAGAAGTTTATGAGATATTTTGTTATTCAGTGTGAAGGGTTATTTTGCTGTTTTGACGCAAGAAAAAGGCTGGCATGCTAAGTAGGTAAGCTTGGTAGAGAATGCAGGAAAGAAAGACAGAGAATTACCGAGGCACAGTTGGCACAGAAGGACCAATCAATGCCCCTGATCCGTCTGACATAAGAATTCATGCCATCACTCCTATCATAGTCATTGATGGGTCACTTCTCTAAGATAGGTCGATCAATCACATTCACGACCTTATATTATGAATCTAATCCCTGAAGTAATACATGAAAATCTTTTTTGCTTAAAATGTCAATTTGTTGATCGTCATTCCAATAAAGGGTGTCCTTTGGATTAACAGACAAGACCTTGAAACCAAAATCTTAATAATAAAAAAATAGAATAGAATCTCTAGATATCAAGTGCAAGAGCGTCTCAGATTTAACCTTTCAGTGATCATTTCAAGCATAGCTTGTGCCTTTAAAGACTTTGAATGTTGTGTCAATTCAAAGTTGTAAAATCTCCCAAGATGACTCGGTTCATTCACATGATTATCGCGTTGCTACAGAAGACTACTCCTCAATTCTCATTTTTTGCTCCACCCAAAAAATTTGACTTGTTTAACTGTTGGAGTGCAAAAATATCATTCTAAGAATAAAATTTTGGGCGCAAGTGTGCGCTGCTGATTATTGTTGTGTTATTATTATTATAATATAATCATAATCATAATCGTATCTTGAATAGGTGGAGCAAAGCTTCCATATTAAATTTGTCAATCTCACGGCTCTATTAGAGTGATCCGAGATTTATTTATTTCGTAATTTATTTCTTTTTTCTTTTTCTTTTTCTTTCTTTATATATACACATATATTTCTAGTTATTAATTACAATTCATTAGGGCGCAAAAGACTACGCTTAGAATTTCAATTTCAAGCAACTCTTATGGTTAAAATTTGGAGCTTTTCATCATCGAATATCATCAAAGGAGTAGTAGTCTTGCTTTGCTGACCAGAGTCTGTTAGGGGGATCACACCTCATCGTTATCACAACATTCAACTGATCTCAAAATCGATGTCACATCTTGTAATTGATATCCAATGACCTAAAAGGCAAGAATGGATATACATATACGTGCTTTCAAAGCCATTGTATGTTAAGCAAAATGCAACTTTCATTAGAATAAAAATTTACAAACATGACCTATACAAAAAGATCTTTGCTATTTCTGGGCAAAAATAGCAAAGTTGATTCGATGCATTACTTCAAAAGAAAAATTCAAAATGCAAGGAATCAACAAATCTAAATCGAGAAATCAACATCTCCCCAAAATTCATTTCTATCATCTTCTTCTCAAAATTTTAGCAAACGGGCCTCAATTAAACCTTGGACTTGTTCTTCAGGGCTCCACAATTCTTCATCGTATGCCATGTACTTCCTATGTGGTAGCTACATACGGCATTAACATCGTAGCCCTCAGGGTAGGGAGGCTTCTTTGGCTTGGATTGTATAGGGGTCAGTAGCTTCTTCTCAACAAGTGTTGGGAGCAACTCGGCGTAGGTCATATGAATCGGCTGAAGTATCATTTTGGGCTTTGCAGACCATGATGACTGATTCTAGGGACGAGTATGAGGCTGGTTTAAATGAGAACCCACCCCGTGAACATGAGAATCTTCTTCCTTCGGAGGAGCTGTGCTGTAGGGATCATTTATTTTCCCCTTTTTAAGGGAATCTTCGATGCATTCTCCAGTCGTGACCAATTCTGCAAAGCTTATAGCAGGATGACTTATCAAGCGATCGTATAACACTCCTTTTAGAGTATCCACAAACATAGGAGTAATTTCTCTTTCCTGAACCAGGGGCTGAACCTGAGCTGCCAAGTCTCGCCATCGTTGAGCATATTGGCGGAAACTCTCATTAGGCTTCTGTTCTAAGCTTTGCAGTAGGAATCTGCTCAGAATCATATCTATTACGTGCTTGTATTAGTCCAAAAAAGCCTTTGAGATGTCTTTCTATGACTTAATATCAACTCGACGGATTTGAGTGTACCAACGAATTACTGACCCTATCAGACTTTCCTAAAAACAAAGGATGAGTAGTTTTTCATTCTTTAGGAAGGCCGTCATTTTCCGACAATACATGGTAATATGTGCTGAGGGGCAAGTGGTCCCATTGTACTTGTCGAAGTCGAGTACTTTGAATTTTGGTGGGAGAACCAAATCTTCCACAAGGCTTAAATCGACGGCTTCATCTTCTTGTTCATTCTTTCCTTTTATGGCTTCAAGTCTTTTTTCCAAGGAACGAAATTTTTCCTCTCTTTTTTTCTACCTCAGCTTTAATCTTCTCTATTTTATCCATCATGTTCAGGTCAGGCACCTCATTCTCATGGTTTACCCCTAAATCAACATGCTGACTTGCAGATACCTCTACCGAGTGGGATGCAGATGCCCCAGTGGTGTCAATGTAGATTCTCCCTTCAGCATTTATCATTTCTGTGCGAGCTGGGTTTCCCTCCTGATCTTTGGCCGGGTCACTAGAGACATTTTCCTTGTCATCTCCTTTTCCAAGTAAATCAGTTATCTTGGTCATAATCACAGCCTGTGATTGCGCAATCTGATCAATAATACTCTGTTCAGCTCTATCCAAACGGGTCTCGAGATTTCTCTGTCCTTGCTCTAGATTAAACACTCTATCTTCTATCGCCTCGATTCACAAACAAATACCATACTGATGTAGAATGATTATAGTCCAAATTCAATCTGTTTGACATGAAATTGCCCCAATTAATTTCATGGTTTTATTAATTAATGCATGGTATTTGTCATAAGAATGCACAAACTAAGAACTAACATTAACAACTATGACAAAAATAAATGCAATAAGGACTGCAGATGCGTACGTTGATTCTTGAAAAGTCCTTAAAAAGACCCTCATTATGAGAATATGTCTGATTACAAGAAGCTAACATAATAAATTACAGATAACGGTTGTCTTGACGTCTCATCTTTAGGGAAAGAAGATCTGTCATCTTCGGTCTGAGTGGCGATCTCGTGGTTTTCTTCTTCTACTAACCGAAAGGTCCACGACAGTGACATCTACATATTTGGGGCTTTTGAAAGGTTGCTTAACTGTGCGAGCAAAGTGTAGACAAAATTCTTTCATTTGGTAAATTTGGTGTAAATGAGTTGAATTTCGAACCATGCGCCCAAACTACGTAGTCTTCTTGCTCTCATTGTTGCACCGTCTTTTCATTGGTCTTCGTTCGTCCCAACTCGATATTGTAGCATTGTAGCTCTTGGTATCACAGACTTCTCTCTTATTTTTGACTGTCTTCTAAATTGGATTGTTCTCGAATGTAAAAAAATGTGTATGATATGAAATGCAAATTGAATGAAAAAAAAGAAAATAATAATGAAAAACAAGACAAAAAAAGTTAGTATAGCAAAATAATTAAAATAAAGCACTCAACAATAAAGTAGAGCAAGCAATCTGGAATGAATAAAAGGTATGTACAAAAAACCTAAAAGGGTTAATTTTAAATGGGCAACATAACGGCATGGCTCTAAAGAGTGAGCTCTATGGTTCACTTCATGCAGTCTGGATCTAAAGAAGATGGTACTCGAACTGTCGCTTGGACATCGATTCGAGGGAGTACGACCCTTATACCATACGGGGTGAAGACCCACGAAATATAAGAACCGGATTCTGAAAGTGAATTACAACACTATACGGAGGTGAAAACCCCACGAAGCGAAGTAATCACTCCCACTTAAGGGTTCTAAAACTAATGTATGCTAAAAAAGATAAACAAACAAGATTAGGAATTAAAAATTACGATACGAACTCTTTTAAGGTTTGACTCCTTTTATTTTTTTGAAAACAAGAATTTGGTCCCCAGCAGAGTCGCCATGTTGTAGCGACTATTTTTTTCTAAGCGTCAAATGCCGCTATGAAAAATAATAAAAATCGTGTTTGGGGATTTCACGCTTTTATTGAAAAATTATTTAAAAGGGGGAATTTGTTTGAAAACTCGTATTTTAGAAATAGAGTGGCCACCGATCATTTTAAAAAAATAGGTAGACGGGACACCACAAAAAAATAAAACCAGAGATTTTTTTTAAAAAAAATGGGTCTGGGAGTCGGTTACGTACGGGGAAGGGTTAGCACCCCCGCTACGCCCAAAATTGGTACCTAATAGGTTCGTATCGCTTTTATTAAGAAAAATAAAAAATTCAATTTAATTTAATATTTAATTCATAAAATGAATGGTTCGAATATTAGACTTTCCTTAATCCACGGTACCAAAGTAGATGACACTCGGAGACCGAGATGACACTCCCACTAGAATACCGGGATAAAAGGCCTAAAACTATACGCACAAAGACATGTATAAACAAAGTAATTTTGACAAAAATATAAACAAAGCAATTTTGACAAAAATAAATACAAGGTAATAAATAAAATATATACAACATAAATAAGATAACATATAACCTGGTAGGATATTACTATATGTAAAATAAAATAATACATATAAGAAAATGACTTGTGTAAAAATATAAAGCTAATATACATGTACATAAACTTATAACTACAATACTATATAAGTTTAAAAAAACATATATGGATATAAAAATTATAAAACATTATTCAAAAGAAATAGATAAAAAACACATAACTTAATATATACATATATGATATTACACATAATATAAATATCAGACATAATATTGAAAAACCAAATAAAATATAGTATTACATACATATTATATAGGAATAACACATAAAAATATAGACTATACACATGATATAATAAGAACAAAATAACTAACAAAAAAACACTTGTAGCAAATAAAATACACATGGCATCTATCACGTAGGCTAACATCAAAATAAATACACAAACATAAATAAATAGATAAATGAACAAAATATAAAAGAACGGAACAAACAAACCAAAATACAAGCATAAATGAAAGTTGCATAAATTGAAAACTGAAATTAAACAGAATAGAGAACAATAGGGACCAAAGGGGGATATATCTACTAGTTTTAGGACCAAATCGAAAGGGGAATAAAACTTTTAAGGATCAAAAAGGTAATTATACCCATTTGAAATTGATTTTAACCATTTAGGGGACCCGATTACAAATCGTTTAAAACAATAGGGGACTATTTGGGTAATTTGCCTGTGCGGCAGACCAAAATGAAAAAACAAAATGGGACAGAAGGGCTTATGAAGTAATTTACCCCTTTTAAGTCTGAATTAGTTTGATTTAGGGGTGAAATTGTGAACTCTTGAAAACTAAGGAGGACCTGGGGCCGAATTAAATAGTGCGGAAGGACTGACTGTGAGAACTTGAAAATGCGGAGGGACTTAAACCGAAATAAACCTTTTTTTGAAAAATAAAGTCTATAAATGGGCTTTATCCGATTCATTAATTTCTTTTTCCCATTTTTTCAACCCTTAGAATATCAACCCCCATTCCTCTGTTTCTTAAACCTGACCTCCCCCAAATCTTCAACCTATTTTCAAAAGTCGGTCGATTGTCGTCGCATCAGCTGTCGTCTGACAACATCGGCCGCCGCTCAACGGCGTCAATAAAACCCAAAATTTCCCTTAAAACGCCCCATTTTATTTTTTAAACCTAGATTCAAACTTGAACTTTTAGAAAAACAAACCTTTTACCCTAGATCTACAAAATTGAAATCTAAAAATATATTTTTTTCAAAAGCTTTCGATTCTCGAAAACGTGAGTAGAGGGAGGGAAACGTCGAATGGTGCCGATCATCGGCGGCACCAACCTCGGCCACCATGCATGACGGCGACCCCAAACCAAGATTGTAAATTCTTTTTCTTTTTTTCATTTTTATCTTTATTTGTTGTTTTGTTTATTATTCCGAACTGAAAAAAAAAGAGAACAATGACTTTTTTACCTTAGAAGGTTTTGTTTTTTTATTATCTGGACTCCCCAATTTATTACAACGGGTTACATATATATTGATCAGTCTCTGATCTCATTTTGTTTACAAGCATAGCTATAATAAATGAAATCACTGTAGTTGATAATAATTCTGACTTTTTCTATTTTTTTGTTGTTTCGGCCATGCTTGGTGGGTAAGCTGTTGATGGGCGGTCGTACGATGGCGTGGGAATTCCGGTGGTATCGCCACGTGGATGAGAAAGATGATCTCTTTTGGCTAGATCTGTTTTGGGTCATTCGATTAAACTCGATCCAACAGCCGATATCATGTGAAGATGGATGGCTGAGATGAGATCTGGGCGATGACACGACAGCACCGGATGGAGACGTGTGGCGTATAGAAGGCAGATGTTCGTACGCGTGGACTACACGCACGCGTGGAAGACAACTAGCTAGCGCGTGTATCTCACACGGGATATGGAGGGACACTGATCTTCGATCATGGCCGTTGGATCTGGCTTGATCTAACGGCTCTCCTTTGGCTGCATAGGAAAACAGTAGCATATTAGGGTTTAGTTTATTAGATGGGTTTTGTTAGGGTTTGGGCTAAACGGGCCAGATGTAATTTTTTTTTGGTGTATTTGGTGTAAATGGACTGAACTAATAAAATTTTAATTGGGGTTTTATTTTATATATAATATGTCTTATATATGTTTTAGCCCATTAATAACACAATAATAATAATAATACATGCTATACATATACAAACATGCAATATACACAAATTATATATATAAGGATTAACACGCACGTATGGTATATTCACACACTAATAAAAGATAACTATTCATAATGTATATATGCAATACATAAATATTCATACGCATGCAAGGTACATATACACATACATTATACTTTCACACACGTAATAATAACACAAGCATTCATTCATATACCATAATAATACATGCAAACATACACACTAAACACATAATAATAAACATACACACATAACAATCATATGTTATACGCACACAACATTCATATTTATAAACATATACATGCACATATAATTACGCATACATATATTTAGTAAACATTAGACATTTATATTAATACTATTAATTAATAATAATATACATAGCCGGGCAAAAATGAGTGATTACAACATGGAAGCACATGAAAATGCCACGTGTCCTTACCACGTCATCATCTAACAACGTTATTCTCAAGGCACAATAAAAACACGGAAGTAAAGTACAAGGAGCACATTGAACGCATAAAAAGTTTAAACCCCACATTGACAAAAATGACAAAGTACAAAGAACATTTGTGTCATTTTTCCTTTTTTTTTCATTCTTTTTCCCATTGTCTTCTTCTTCCTCCCATAACCCTAGTCATCCCCCATCGCTACCACCATCATTGACCTCATTTCCAACCTAAAAATAGCATCAGAGTGTTCCTCTTTGTCCCTTTTTCGATTATTCCCCTAAAAACAATGTAATTTTTCAACATTTTTTCAATTAAAAAATAGTATCATCTCTAGTCTCATTTTAGATTATAGTCACCACCAAGGTGAAAAAGTTGCTTCTTTAATGAGCAATAGTACTACTTCCCATGTTTTGAAAGCCCTAAACAAAGACGATTGTTGGACTCTGTTCAAGCAGCAAGGCTTTGCACATGAAGAAGAAGGTAACTTTAGAAACCTATTGCCTATTGGTGTGCGGATTATAGACAAGTGCCTAGGTGTGCCTTTAGCAGCTAAAGTACTCGGTGGCTTGTTACGGTTCAAAAGGAAGGAGGATGATTGGCTGCGTGGTACCCTTTGGAACCTTGATGGAGGTCAGAACAGAATATTATCTATCTTGAGGTTGAGTTTCAATAACTTGTCATAACATTTAAAATGATGCTTTGCATATTGTGCCTTATTTCCTAAAAATTATCATTTAAATAACAAGTTAATCCAACAGTGGATTGCTGGAGGCTTAGTTCAAACTGTAGGTGATGATCCTGTATGAGTTCATCATCAATGAGTACAGATTTCATTTTTTCCAGCCTGCAAGCAATAGTGATTCAGTAGAGTTCCAAATACCCATTATGATATAGGATCTCGCGAAATATGTGGCTAGAAATGAATTGCTGGTAATAACAAACAATGATACAACAGTAGTCACCAATTTTATCTAGCCCTTTAAATTTTATGTTTCTAAATATATTAGAGTTAGAGTTCACTAAAATTTAAAAATAAATAGAGTCCCTTTAAGATAAAAGAGAGTCCATTAAACAAAAGTTCATATACATAAATAAAAGACCATTCGGCCCATTTTTTATTATTATTTCGTTTATTATTTTGGGTGTTCTTGAGATTTTGGGTGTTTAATCCAAAGTTTATGGGAAATGTTCTTGAGATTTTGGGTGTTTAATCTAAAAAAGATATGTTTGGATAGTAATTTTAGTGTTAGTGGAGATCTAAGTGGGCTTTTAGGTGAGAAATATAAGAGTGTTCTCGGGAAAAAGGGTTTTACATCGATCGTTTGGTGATCTGAATACAGTCATGACCCGTGCTCTAGTTCGGAGGATCTTCCATCGGGGTTCTTCAACTCGCATCTTATTCAATTTTATCCTTCTCATTTCAATTTTGCCTTTAAATTTCATTTTTTATTTAATTCGGTCCTTATTTGTTTTCCTTTTTGTAAATGCTAGTAATATATGCAATATTGTAGGGTTTGAGCCTTAAATAATTAATTCCCCTAATCTAAGTTTCTTTAAATTAATTAACTATAGGTTTAAGTGTTAAATTAGCTTAGTAATAAAATAAGTTTAGATCCTTAAATAATTAATTTCCCTAATTTAGGTTTCTTTAAATTAATTATAGGTTTGAATTAGCTTATAAAATAGTTTCCTAGGTTAGATCCTTTAAATTAAGTCAATAAAACACACTTAAATTATAATTAACTAGGCTTTAAATAGATACCTTAGTTAGGGTTAGCATAAAGCTTTAAATAACCTACCCTTGAATAATTTTGCTAAGTATTATCTCATATCTAATTAAAACACCTAAAAAATGTAGACTTAGGATTAATTAAAATTTATGTAAACCTAAAACGCGCTAGAAAATATGAGTGACCAAATAAGCGCCGATTTTATGGGCGTTGTGGGGTTTATTTTAGATTTCTGGTCTACCTATTAAAAAATGGCCGATAACTACTCCATTATAAGTAGTGATCTTGCAAAAACTCAATATCAAACAGTTCTTGGTTATTTTTGAATTGAAAAGGTTGAAGAATTACATTGATTTTAGGGGAGTAATCGAGAAAGGGACAAAGAGAAATACTCTGGTGTTGTTTTTAGGTTGGAAATGAGATCAAAGATGATGGCAGTGATGAAGGATGAGTGGGGTTATAGGAAGAAGACAATGGAAAAAGAATAAAATAAATTATTTAATTTTTTTTAAAATTAAGACTAAATTAAAAATAAAGTGTAAAAGTTAAGGACTAAATGTGTTATTATGCGAATTTTTGTTAATTGTCAAGTCATCATCGATTGATTTTTTAACGTATCGGACTAATTTGTTACTTTTTTAGTTATGAGATCAGTTTGTAACTTTTGATAATTAAGGGACTCAATAAATAATTAGGTCCTAGTTGAGGGAATATTTATGTAGTTTACCCTTTATTTTACTCATGGTACGCGCTAATTTGCTTCCTTCAAACTTCGAAGTCGTCTTGTGTCTCTCCAAGTCTTCGGCAAGAAGAAAAATCAAACGAACGCCGGGTTTCCTATCACAAATAAAACTCTTGGTTTTTCTTTTTTATTTTGTTTGTGATAAACAATGAAGAGATCATTTCCCAGCTTCGTTGTTTTGGGTTGGATGTTTCTCCCATGGCTTGTTTTGTCGGCCGTAACCGAGGACGATATGAGGTTCCTTGAAGGGGTCCAGAGTTCACTACACGACCCAGATGGAAAAGTAAGCAGTTGGGATTTCCACAACAATTCGGTTGGTTTTGTATGCAATTTTGTTGGAGTTACATGTTGGAACCAAAGGGAAAACCGGCTGTTACGTTTTGAACTTAGTGGCATGAGCCTTTCCGGACACTTACCTCAATCTTTGGAGTACTGTGGGAGTTTGCAGACTTTGGATCTGTCGGCCAACAATCTTTCTGGTAATATCCCTCCTCAGATATGTTCTTGGTTACCTTATTTAACTACCCTCGATTTGTCTAGCAATGATCTGTCAGGTCCTATCCCTTCTGAATTATCAAATTGTGCTTATTTGAACAATTTGGTACTGTCGAATAATAGACTCTCTGGGCCAATTCCATACCAATTATCTGGTTTAGATAGGCTGAAGAGGTTTTCGGTAGCTAATAATGATCTTACCGGTGCTATTCCTTCAGCTTTTGAGGGACATGATAAGGCAGATTTTGCTGGAAATAGTGATCTTTGTGAGGGTCCTCTCAGAAACTGTGGCGGTTCGAGTAGGAAGAATTTAACCATTATAGCTGCAGCTGGGTTTTTTTACTTTTTTTCCTCTTCTTTTTTATAAATCTGGGACCTCAAGGTTGTCGGGACCTTAAGTGGGTTTAGGAGCTTCAATTTCAATGTTGTTTGGGTTTGGGGTCTGGTGGTGGCTCCATTTGTGATGTGTGAGGCTGTGGAAAAAAGGGTTTATTGGAAGGGATGGTGACAATGGCTGGGCTGAGAGGTTGAGAGCTCACAAATCGACTCAAGTTTCATTGTTTCAGAAGCCAGTTGTGAAAGTTAAGTTGGCTGATTTAATGGCTGCCACAAACAGTTTCAGTGCAGAAAACATAACGTTTTCAACTAGGACTGGAACTACTTACCAAGCACTGCTTCCTGATGGATCGGCCCTCACAATCAAGAGGCTCACAAGTTGTAGGGTCAGTGAGAAGCAGTTTTGTTCGGAGTTGTATCGATTAGGCCAGCTTAGGCATCCAAATGCGACACCCCTTCTGGGATTTTGTATTGCAGGGGATGAAAAGCTGTTAGTTTATAAGCATGTCTAATGGCACTCTATATTCCTTGCTACATGGTAGTGTTGCAGCTGTAGATTGGCCAACTCGGTTTCGGATCAGTTTGGGTGCGGCCAGGGATCTTGCTTGGCTGCACCATAGTTTCTGACCTCCGTTTCTGCAGCAGAACATCAGCTCCAATCTGATTCTTCTCGACGAGGACTTCGATGCCAGGATATTGGACTTCGGATTGGCAGATCTCACGAACAAGCTAGATATTTTAGGCGAATGTGGCTATGTAGACCCAGATTATTCAACCACTGCAGTAGCTTCACTTGAAGGGGATGTATTCGGATTTGGAGTCGTGCTTCTCGAATTGATAAGTAGGCGAAAACCCCTGGAAATTAATGCAGGTGATGGAGAATGCAAGGTTAACTTGGTGGAATGGATAAATCATCTCTCAAACTCCGGTAGAATCGAAGAGATTATCGATGACAATCCCCACGGAAAAAGGCAAAATGAGGAGATGTTGCAGTTCCTTGAAATAGCATTAAAGTGTGTCAATCCTCAGCCGAAGGCCCGATGGTCAATGTACCAGGTTTACGAGTCATTGAAAAACATGGCTGAAGTAAATGGTTTCGCAGAAGAATTTGATGATTTCCCACTGACTTCTTAGAGTATCAGTGTAGCCTTATGGAGTAAAATCAAGACAAATCCGCAGAATATGGTGATGCATACAAAATTATATGTTTGTTATAAAGAATCTATTGTTGTATAACACAAATAATCGCATTAATCTTCGAAGAAATCTTCCTTTTGATCCTTGTTTTGCAATGAAACTAGATACTGGTTCTTGAAATTTACTTTATAATGATTATAAGTAGGAAAGTAAACAAAACTGAATGTTCTTCTATTGTTTCACTTTAATACCAAAAACTGATAACGAGGAAAGTTGACACATATCCAAGGTCCAGATTATTGGAAAACCTACCTTGTTTGGAAACAAAGTCCACTTTACCAGACCACAACTCAATTATCAATATATACAGCTATTCATGGTTAACCATCACTCTTCACAGAACCCCGAAACGCCTCTGTCTAGGAGCATACGTTACAGCTCTTTCTACAATATCCAGGAGTGGCATCGGTACCCACCATGTAAGAAGGGTTCTTTTTGCATTCACCGGCCTTCGCCCAGACTGAGCATTTCTCATTCTCATCAACACAATCCCCAGCTGCAGATCGCCTGTTAGAATGCGGTTTCTGTCTACGGAAGGCCCTAACATGGATCCACTTCGTTGCGGACCATTTCTCACCCTTTAACACCGGGCAACTTCCATGCAAACTTTTAGTATCAGTGGTTGCATCGGGATGCAGACTGAAGAACAGTAATGCATCGCCTTTCCGGGGTTTCACTGCAAGTATTGGCAGTACAGTTGTGTCAAACACCAACAACTACATGGTTGGGTTTCTAGTGCAACAATTAAATAAGTGCAAGATATGGCAGATTGGAAGTTAAGTAGTAATATCTGCAGAATTCATTGGAATAGCAGATCACTAGCCAATCAAAGTTGTCGGACCATAAACCGTAATTAAATGATTCATGATGATTCAGATACTTGTGCAACATTTAACTGAGATTATATTACTTAGAATCAGGGCAAAGTTCCATTATCACGTTCATGTCATCTAAAATGCCAACTTTAAATCTCCAAGGGTGATAACAGTACCTGCAAATCCATTTTTGGCACAATCTGACCAGCTTTCATCCTTGATCTGAGTGAGTTTTCCCTGCAGAAGGGAAAAAGAGAGCAATGAACTAAATAAAATGGAAATGTAACAATATCGTATACCAAGAAAGCGTAAAACACAGACAGAGACTAGATTTCACATGCAAATGCTTACATCTGCATTTGGAAACACAGTTTCCCCACCACTCTCGACATCGGACAAATACACCAATACGGTGGCAACACGGTGACCACCCTGCTCTTGGTTAACCTTGTCCTGAAAATAGTCGAAATGTGGCTCATACTTCTGACCATGCTCATAGTGTAGTATCTGTATGGCCTCTCCATTCTCTGTTTGCAATGCCGATGAGAAAAACAGTCTGGCCACACGGATTAAGAAGTCATAGAGTAACAACAAACAAGTAAAAAAGAAACATACCTATTGGAAGGAAGGTCCATGCTGAAATCCTGGCTTCAATATCAGCAACTACTTCATCCTGCAAATGTGAAACAAAAGACATAACATAAGCCTTTTAAGTTCATAAGGAAGAACATAAAAATGCATATCGAAACAATAAGCCTAGACTAAACAATCTCTAAACTTCACGAGGACATACGAAACACTTGCATGAATGCACCCATGACATTAATTTTAAGGCATTGATTTGATAAGGTGTTTAGCGAGAGCCTGTATGAATAACTCATGTAATAAACTTGTCAACTGTTCTTTGATGAGGAAACAAATTCTTTTGATAAACCCCCCCTGAGATTAGGTTTAGGTGAATCATGAAGGAAAAAGCAGAATCATACAATGCATCAACTATCACCCAAAAACTGGCTCGTTAAGAAGACAGTAAAAGCAGAATATAATTTCTTACAGAAAATCAATAAAGAATATCTGACAATTCTGCCATTAAGTGGTTCAAAAACTTAATTATTTTGCTAACTTTTAGCTATATAATCAAATCTTTCAATATCAAATGTAAGTTCTCTGAAAACAGAGCATACTTGAATTATTGTATCCTATTTTATAGCATCCAATGGAGGGGGAAAAGGGAACACTTCAAAAAATAAATAATCTTTTATCGATCCTATAAAGCTAGATGGTTCATCCTCTCTTCCGAAACTAGAACAAGAATTTTATTGCATGAACTACATACTTTCGATTTAGACAAGAAAAGTACAAGGAAATCAAATTCAAGTTAAATATCAATTTATTACCATAAAAACAGAAAACAAACATCAATTCTGTTTAACGTAGTACACGACATTTCACATGGTTCGACTTTGTCTAACTCCACGTATGAGATTACAAGAATTACCTTTTATATCAATTCTTACCAATCATTTTTAAAGTTAAGGTTTACTCGATAATTACAGAATCAAATACTTGATCGTCAAGAAAACTTATTACATAATACTTATTATCTAATATAAATAGTTACTAAAAGTCATGTATTTATATTCAACCACCAGAATTAAAATATTTCAAAGAAAACCCACCAGAAATAAAACAAAATTCAACTTAATTATCGATTAAAATTTGGTTAATACCTGAGCTTTCTTAAGAAACATGCCGGAGCTGGTTCGAACCTTACTTTCAATGCTTTTACCTGATACATTATCTGCCACCCTTGATTTCTCTAACTTATCCTTAGCCTGAATGTAATACGATTTTGTTTTTAAAAATCAAATAATAAATATAAATTCTTCAAAAAAGTTACTAAAAAAATCAATATCGTCGCTTACCAGAGTAATAAGGTGGTCACATTCCTCAGTCGTTAAAAATCCTTTGTAAATGAAAGCCCTGCAAAAAGGAGGGAAATGAATCGTACATTTCCCAATTTTGAATAAATTAAACTGAGAAAAAAAGAGAGAGAAATTAAATTTACCGAGGATGCCATGAGATTTGAGTAACATGAGTGGGATCAAACGGATCCGACGATGATCCTGTTTTCATTCTAAGAACCGATCCATTCATCTCAGCCGAAGCCAAACAAAAATGAAGGAAAAAGGGAGGGAAGAATCCGAGAAAATGCCGAGAATCCATGTGGGAAAAAAAAAGAAAAACAAAAATGGAATGGCTCCAATCCGTACTAGAATGGCAGGGACTGAGAGGACTTTATATTTGCAGAACTTGCCTTTGTTTTTATTTAATGGGCGCCCATGGGTTTGATCCTGGAAGGCTTTTTCTTTTTTTGGGTTATTTACGTGGAAATGTCAAAAGCGAGAGGAAAGCAAGGAATGTTGGCGGACGCTTCTTCCTTTTAGGACAAGACATAATAATTTATTTAAAACTCACTTTCCAAAATCCCAATGTCCGTTTAGCTTGGTACGACCAAAATTTAAATTTTATTTTTTTATAAATAAGGGATTGTTTCGTTAAAAAAATTTAAATTTAGTCAAAAAAATTACACATAATAATAATATAAGAAATTAAATTTTGAATTTAGATATATGCCAATAGACTATAGTAATTATGGATAGAGTATTTAATCTAGTCGAGTCAAGAAATTTCGAGTTAATCGAGTTGAAGGATATTGTTTTATAACTTAAATTTTATGTAATTTTTTTGAGTCAATTCGAGTTTATGAAATTCGAATCTAGTCGAGTAGTTCGAGTTTATATTAAAATTTAATTGTAAATATTTATAATATTATGATATTAATTAATTCTAATTTAAACATTTTTCTATAACCATATATAATATACATATATATTTTTCATATTTTTTCATATTTGTTATAATATATATATATATATCAAGCAGAATTGAGAGACTCAACTCGAACTTGAAAAAATGATCTATTTTATTGGACTCATGTTAATTAATTTTGAATTATTCAAATTTTCATTTTGTTGGACTCATGTTAATTTTTGAGTTATTCAAAATTTTATTTTATTGGATTCATATTAATTTTGATATAACTAAAATTGTTTTTAAGAACTAAATTGTAAAAATTTGTAAATTAATAAAACCGGTTTGATTTGTCAAGAATACATTTTAAACTTACAAAAAGTGTTTTCATATAAAGATGACTTGAACCATCCTTTAAAGTCAAAATTTTATTTTTACGCAGTGAGGTTTTGATACTTCTTTAAAAGTTTCGATGTTAATTTTTAACCAAACTTTTTCAGTAGGTATTATGATTTCGATACCTCTTTATAAGGTTTTGAAACCTTAAGTAAGGTTTTGATACCTTCCCCTTGTGGTTTCGAAACCACATCTCCAACAGCTATATTTTGTATGATTTTTTTTTTTTTGGATAACAAGAGAGAGCAGCAAAAGAAGCTACATTATGGGTAGGCGATCCGCAAGCAGCAGAGCAGACATAGAAGCAGGTGGGTGGATAAGCAATTGGCAATCAAGTGAGACCCCACTAGCAAGTTTGGCCATTGAATCAGCAACCTTGTTTGCAACCCTGGGAATATGTTGGAAAATAACAATCCAATCCCGATGTACAAAATCACGGATCTGATGTATTATCGTAATGGCCACACTCACCGACGAATCCCGCGAGATCATCGAGAAAGCTTCAAAGCTATCAACCTCCAATATAATCTTTCGGCATCCATGTTGCCATGCCTGCAACAGCCCTGTGTAAACGCCCCACAATTCTGCTTCCAACGGCGAACAAATACCGACAAATTTCGAGATCCCAAACAACCAATCACCATGACAATCCCTGCCAAGACCGCCACAAGAGGCTAAACCAGTAGACGGATCTCTCGCACCATCCGTGTTAAGCTTCGTCCAATCAACAGGGGGACGCACCCATTTATCCGCAATCCTCAAACCAGTAATTGAAGGAGCGGCAACCATTTCCAACGATGACAACGCCCTTACACTTTCAGCAAACAACCATCTATTGTGCTCAAGAATATATTTTGTTCTTACGAATTAAATGTCTTCTAACTTTTTAAAATAATTAATCAAGCCTTTAAACCTTTTGTAAAAAATCAATCAAATCTATTTTTTCTCAAAGAAGTATGTTTTTATTGAAAGCAATATCATACATGAAAGTACTACACTGTGCCTCGTTAAAAATGCAGCCACCATAGATACGCCCCAGACACAACAACCCTCTAAGCAATGAAAATGATGCACTTCACAAGCTCTACAAAAGAATGTCAATTGCCATGACACACGAACGCACAAACCAAAGTTACTCCAAACAAATAGCTCAGACAAAACACACTTGATTACCAGTCAAGCATGAAGCATAACCTTGTATAAAGCCACAGCACCATGTGTCCCCAATCCAACAACCTTTCACCATAAAAACGTTAGACTCCACTCTCGAACTTACCAAACGAAAAACGTCCCACTTCTCAAAAGATTAATACACCATACGGTCCATCCACTGATGGCGCAAAAGCAAAAACAAAAGCATCTGACACCCATATCCTAGATGAAATTGCCCTGGTAACAACTTCCAATTTCATCTCCAGTACTAGCACCATGTCACAACAATGTTGCCATACCAATGTCTGGAAAACCCTATTCTTGACGTCGATCCTACACCATCCACATCTCCGCTGCTATGGACCTCGTTCACGCTCTTCAATCATACATGTTAAATCCTTTATAATATCATCTCCGTTCCCAATACGTTCTGTGCCAATCAATTTACCCAAGTTGAGAGTTTCCCTCGCCTCTCATAATATTACTTTTTTCCAGTTCAAAAAATTTGAATCTGATAGAGAACCATTCGCCAAATCAGTCTCCCTTGGAGGATTTTTCTGTGGTCGGACTCTCCCCTTCTTTTTGAGTCTAATCTCGGCCAAACTTCGTTCTTCAAAGGGAAGAAAACTCAACATAATTACTAAGATATTCTATACTTTATGGTTACCCCGGTTTATACTCCACCACATCAACTATATTAGCCCTTGGGACCTCAGACCGAGGTCCTCAAGCATAAGAGGTAATTCCTCCACCTGAGTCCTCAACTTCATACCACCACGTCCCCTTCGGTATTAATATCCACAATACGATCGATCGTACCTATTGATTCGTCCGCCGTCCACTCATGCGTCTCCTCCAAAAGGTCAAATAATCTCAAGTCCTCACACCTATCCTCCTCTCAAAGGGGGTTTCGCTTCCACATACTCGATTGTTCATAAGACACCGACTCTGGTACAATCGATTCCATGTTTTGCGAATCCATGATTGTGGTTCGTTCTTCACTAGTACAAGCTCATACTTTACTAGTACCAACTGCCTCACCCTCTCAATTGGAGTCAGCAAAAATTCTCTCATAACCTCCGTATCAGACACCACCTCATTAGCGCTTGTATCATCCGCCAATCTTGTTTTACTCTGAGATCCTCTTCTTCTCTCCATACTCCTGATCGGATAATCGTTACCCGGCTCCACCTACAAATCCACTACTTCATCAATCTTCAAAAAACTATTTGTGATCAATTGAACTCTAACTCGCTCAAATGATGAAGTCTCAAACGTCTCATCATCCACTCACACAAAAGAACCCCACGTCGATGTTATGTTTAAGAAGTGTCTGCAGACCACGCGTGTATTGAAATTCCGCTTATCGATAGTCATATTCTACGATTTGGCAAGACAATTTCAGGTGACCAGATCTCTATTTAAAGATAAATGGTGTCGACAGGATTCCTCATCAGCAAACATCAAAAGAACAACTGAACCCATAGCTTGCATCACCGTGAAACCCTTCAATTTTGCTTCATTTAATTCTTGCTCCAATTCCGATATCGTTTGTGTGCGTTTGCAGCAACCATATGCGCATCATCCCCCTCACCAATCTTCTGGATGAATTGGCTGGCAAACTCGACTCAATCATATTCAAGTCTGTACGATTGTCTATGTGATTCACCCTTTGCCTTCGCTCATTTTGTTTTCGCCTCCAATATGAATTACGAACCTCCCTTTTTGCCAACGATACTCTCACCTTTGCATCATATAACCAGAAGCCATTTAATCGTTCTATAACACGATCCGCATCCACTTTCGAAATCATCCTTACAAAGCCGAAACATGATATATCCTTCGCCAGTTTTTTGGTATAAACATATCCACCACCACTCTATGTCTGTCGAAGACTTGTCACAAACCTTACCAATGAAATCTTGTAGATATATTTGATATAAATAGTGTCTAGATCTTCCGATTCCGATCGCCATACCAGTTCTGATTGTCATATTGATGAGCGAATCTCCCACACCGTCCATCTTGCTAATGGTATTTTTCTTGGGTAAACTACATAAATGACCATTCAACTATGGAGTTGATCTCGATTTGACCACTATACTTCTAATTGAAGCAATAAGACCACTCAACTATTAAAATGGACTCAATGTGATTATCTGCCGTTAAAACCTAACGGGGAGAATAATGTGGCAGTTAGTAAATATTTGTATAATTACACATTTAGTCCCTGTTATTTACACATTTTATCAATTTGGTCCTAATTTTATTTTAATAAAATAATTTTATTATTTAATTAGGTGGCGACATGTGTCATCTAATTGAAGAAGGAAAATAAAAGAATGCTCAGCTTGCCCCTAGTAGGAATCAAACCCAGGTAAACTTGGTGTAAGGAGCATGAGTCTACTACTGAGCCAATTGCAATTTTGTGATATAAAACACAAATTGTAATATATATCTTAATTTGTTGTTAATGCTAGAAAAATAAAATAAATATAGATTAAAGGAACTCGAACATGACACACTTAGAATGCATAAAAACATCTAAATCGCTAAATCAAATCTAAAGTAATTAAATTAAAGTTGACACACTTGTATTTTTAAACTAAATTTAATATGCTTTTTCTTTCCACAATTTTTTTTATAATTTTACATTTATAATCATTGAATTATTTTTCAAATTTAATTAATAATTTTATATTTTATTAAAAAATATTTTAATTTATTATATAAGTGAAATTATATTTAAAAAAATCAAAAAATATATATATAAAAAATTCATCTAAAGAATCTAAACTCGCGAATATGATTCAAATGAACTAATATAATTTTAAAATTTTGAATTTTTAATATAATTTCATATATAATAATAATTTAGATAATTTTTTTAATAAATATTAGAATTATTAGTTAAGTTAAAAAGATCAATTCATTCATTATATATGTGAAATTATAAAAATAAATGTGGAAAAGAAAAATATATTTAATTTGGTTTAAAAATACAAAAATCTTAAAACCATATTTATTTTAAATCATGTATCAACAATAATCTAAAAAAATATAAAATGTTGTCAATTTTAATTTAATTATTAGATTAATTTTAGTAGTTTAAATATTTGTATACATCCCAAGTATGTCGTGTTAGAGTCCCTTTTATCCATATATATTTTATTTTTTACTGGCATTAACAATAAACTAACATATATATTAAAGTTTGTGTTTTATGTCACAAAATTGTATTTGGCTTAGCGGTAGACTTATGCTCCTTGCGTCAAGCTTACTTAGGTTCAATTCCTATTAGGGATGGTGAGTCGTGCCTTCTTTTATTTTCCTTCTTCAATTTTTATTTTCCTCCTCTAATCAGGTGGTGACATGTGTTGCCACCTAATTAAATAATCAAATTATTTTAAAGAAATAAAATTAGGATTGAATTAATAAAATGTGTAAATAACAGGGACCAAATGTGTAATTATACAAATTTTTACTAACTGCCATGTCACTCCCTCCGTTAGGTTTTAACGGCCGGTGATCACATTGAGTCCATTTTAGTAGTTGAGTGGTCTTATTGCTCCAATTAGAAGTATAGTGGTCAAGTCAAGACTAACCCTATAGTTGAGTGGTCATTTATATAGTTTATCCTTTTTTCTTATGATTTTGTTCACAAAATTTCTCTAAGGCAATAAAACAAACAGTCTGATCTTTTTCGGTATCTCTTTCTATGTTTTACGGTAAAAAAATGGGTTTAGAGCTTAGAATTAAAGATTAATGTTGGGGTTTAGGGTTAGAGTTTAGAGAATAGAGAATAAGGGTAAGGTGTTTTTTTAGGATTTATAGTTTATAGTTTAAGATTTTTAAATTTAAAATTAAAGATTAAAATTAATTTTTTAGTGTTGAGTACGCACAAAAAAAATATCGAAAAGTGGTATATGATTTTTTTCCTAATACAGAAATCTTGTGTGCTTAACCCTTAAAAGGTTTATGAGTGGTTTGAAAATGTCTGAAAAAAAAAACAGCCGAAACCTATAGCAGTACTCATAAAATATAAATTTAAATAATAATTCAAATGGGATAAGGCTTATATAAAAATAGCGTAGTTGTGATATAAAAATAGTTTATCTTTACTGGTGAATGTTAAATGTAATGATAAGCTATATTATACTTTTAAAAAAATTAAATTTAAATTTTAAAAATTATATTATTAAAAGAGTAAATTACGAATCTTTAATATAAACAAGATAAACAAAAACTAGTTTACCTTTACTATTTGTTTGTATTATATAAATGTTCCCAAGAAGTCAAAAGAATGGACATGTGGTTTGTTAAAGCCAAATTTATAAATTAATATAGATTTAAGGGCTCTAAGAGCAGTTCTTGAATGGACCGCCATGATTCAAGGCATCATTTCTTAAGCAGGATTCAAACTTTAACTTCATTTATGACTGAAACTGTGATATTTAAGTCCATGTTCATTAAACAAACTTCGAAAGCCAGCCATGGTTTTTAAGGACAGAATTCAGAATTCAGATAAAGAGTTAAAAGAGACTCCAACAACGCAAAGACATTGTCAGTTTTTATTATTTCTATATGTCTAAATTATGTCAGGAATCACTCTTTCTAATTCTTCTCCAATCACTATCAACCCTCTCTTCCTACTATATGGTATCCAAGCTGTTTATTTCTTTTCAAGTATTTGTGTTCGATATTTGTATTTGAATGCAAGAAAAAGGAAAAGCCTGGATTCTGGAAAAGAATGTGCATTTCCTGGGTAAATAAAGCAGCCGTTCAAGCAAAGTAGAGCCATATAAAGTTGAAAAGCAAATACTCCATAAGAAACAAAATATCAATAGGAAAGTGACGCAACATTTACTCATTGCTAGTTTCTCAACCATGTATCAAACACGGGTGTCGGAAAAATAAAAAGGCAGAACAATGTGGCAACGTAGGCATCAAACAGTTAACAAACAGCCTTTACTATGACTTGTCTCTTGTCTTGTTTCATGTTTCAGTTTCTTTAGCTGATAAAGTTTGATAGCAAGGGAGTGAAAATGGAAAGGGCTTAAAAGCCCCGCCATTGGAGGTCCCCAAATGAGAGACTCTTCGGGGACGGACTTAGGGCAGCCGCACCCTCTAAGAATTTTAAGTTTTACTATATTATATATATATTTTTGTATTTTTTATTGATAATCTAATTCTGCACTCTTTTATAATTTTGCACCTTCTACATTTTAAATATAACTTTATGATAGTTTACACCCCTTATATAAAATTCTAGGTCCGTCTTGAACTCTTCCATACTAAACACATCAAAAGAGGGGGAATGAAGGACAACTCGCTGCAAAAGTTGCTTCAATTTTTTGTCCAGGAATTCATGTTTTCGTGTCGGTTCTTCGTTTCGTTGCCATTAGATTCCATTGGAAAAAAAGGCATGTCACGTGGCAAAAAGGAAATACAGATTTCATTGAGATCATGAAGATACATCAATAATCTAAGCTAACCTTACTCTAGGTTCCCGCCGGAATTCAGAAGAACTCAAAATCTAAGTAAGGACCAGATGACCCGTCTGAGTCTGTGGTTGCCTTATCATTTGAAGGCGCTGACGACTTAAATGCTTGGTTTAGCAATGGGATATCGACGGGTTTAGGGATTTCTGGAGGATGCGTGGTGCGGATAAGAGCCCAGTTTACAGTTTCGAAGAAAGGGTGTTGCTTGATCTCGGTGGCACCTCTTTTGAAGCCTAATCTCTTCTGTGGATCCTTTGCAAGCAGCCCTCGGATTAAATCCTTTGCAGCAAAACTGATTGAAGATCCGTCTGTAAATTTTAGGGACTGACCAACCACATTGAATAACGTCTCCCGGTTGTCGTTGCCCTTGAATGGCGTCCGTCCCAGTAGTAATTCGTACAAGAAAATACCAAACGTCCACCAATCAACAGCACTCCCATGACCATCTCCTCTTATAATCTCAGGAGCTAAATATTCATGTGTCCCGACAAATGACATGGAGCGGGCGTTAGTTGGTTCTGCAATAAGTACAGGAAATGAGTCTGAATTCATCAAATTTGTTCTTTCACTCTTCACCTTCGCTGTTTTGGAACTGAGAAACCGGGGCTTAAAGCAAGATGGCTGCAAACAAGCAGGCTCTACGCATACAGGCAATTTGCACGCTGGATCAATGCATGCTGGTTGAATGCAGTAGGAAGCGATTGTACATGATGGCTCGGAACAGGACTGCACCAGAGTAGGATTGACTAAACACCGCAATGACAAATCAAAATCCGATAGCATAATGTGGCCATCCTCCCTCACCAGTACATTTTCAGGCTTTAAATCTCTATACACCACCCCCATCATGTGTAGATACTCAAGGGCTAGAAGGACTTCTGAAGCATAAAACCTGCAAGAAGATAGAAATATTATCAGAAAATTTACTTAACTATGGTTCAACACAAATTATCCATGCATCTTTATAAATTGAAACTCCTCAATAACTTTTACTTAACTAGAACTATAAACAAGAAAGACAAAAAAACCTTAAAAGATAGAAACGAACCGTGCCGCAGGTTCGGTAAAATGCTTGCCCGGCTGTCGTTGCCGGAGAATATGAAGATCCCCACCACTGCAAAACTCCATCAACAAGCAAGAAAACTTGTCGGTCTCGAAATGGGAATAAAGGGTTGGTAAAAATGGATGATCTAATGAACTCAGTATCTCTCTCTCAGTTTGTGCTCTCACCAGTTTCTTCCTCCCAGCTAGCATCCCTTTATCCATAACCTTCATTGCAAACAAACACCCCATCCCTCTTAACTCAGCCAAATAAACACTCCCTATATCTCCGCACCCCAACTTTTTCAACAACCTAAAATGAGCTAACCCCAAGTCCCCATCTTTGCCCTTAACATGCTGTATGGCATCCCATCTTCTGTCATTTCCTTTATGAGGTTTGGATGGGCAAAAACTCCTGAAACTGCTCTTTTCACTCTCTTCACAGTCACTACTTTCGGCATTCTTACTAACACTACTGTTATTAGCCGACTCAGAAACACTGCTGCATAAACTGATGCTAACACTGTTCTTAGTGACGTTAACATCTTGAAAACTGCCGCTACTGCTGCTACAACTAATAAGGGAATCAGACCCAGAAATGCTAACATTGTTATGATTCAAACAGAGGTCTTTCAGAGTGTTGGTGACTGGAAAAGTTTCAAGCTTTTCATTTTTCTGAGGCGGTTCATCCATTTTTGAAATGAGAAACCTAACTGAAGGGGGGCGAATACCAGAGGGCTAAAAAATAATGTACCTGATGGTCAAGGGAAAGGGGGTGATGTGACCGAGGTAGTCAAAGAAAGAGAGAGTGAGAAGCAGGATTAAACATGGGGAGTTGGAAACATAAAAAATAAGAACGATTAAAATTAAATAGTTTTCAAATTTCAAACAGTAAGGTAAGAAATTAAACAATATGTATAAGATAAAGAAGGTGATACTGATAACTGGTAAGGGGTTTTGTTTTTTTGTTGTTTTTTTATAAACCCAAGGCTTGTGCTGGGGTTTTGAAGTCATTTTCTTTCTCTCTTTACAGTCCCAGAACATGTTACAGCTTACGGACAAAACAAGGAGCCACAGGAGAGAAAGAGAGGACGGAGGACCCAATTCACGGGAGGATAACAAATGCTGTTCAAATTTTCTGAAAAAAGCAAGGCATTTGAAACAACCCCAATACCGTTATGCTCGATTCCAGACAATTAGGCTTATAAGACATAGATGACTTATGAGAATACCAAATTAATTTCAAGAGTAATTTTATTCAAGTTAAAAATATTTTAAAATTTGGATTTAAGTTAGATGATTTTAGAAAGCAGCCCATTCTTTTTTAACATCTGGTTGATGATAAGTTTCAGATTTAATTGGCTGCCTTTGGAGTTTTGTCCCAATTTTTTTATATAAAAAATAGAAGCACTTTTTTAATCAAAAAACAAAAAATGATTCCATTGAATTTGAATATATTTTTTACTGTTCCCTAGTTGGTGGACTGGGCAATTTACAATGATAGCTTTTTTAGGTTGGGTTTGTGGTTGTGGTAGTTGTAGCAAACGATCATTTATCGGCCACAATAATCTTAAATAACATCTGGTTTAGCTCCCAACTGATGTTTGCTCATTTTTTTAGTGTCTAAATGAGCGTTTCGGGACTGTAGTGACGTCTTTGAAATTGAGTGTCACTAGAAAAAGAGTAATATGGTTCATTTTATTTTATTTTGAAAATATTTGGAAAATAAGAAAATTTTTTAAAAAGATCATGTTTTTGAAAACAAAAGACTTGAAGTCGCCACCGGCTACTAAGGTAGGCCGGACACCATAAAACTAGAGATTCGTTAAAAAAGCGGGTTCGAGAGTTGGTTACGCGTGGGGAAGGATTAGCACGCCCGGAAATCGGTACCAAAATATATGTTGCTTTTAATTGATGGAAATTATCGAAATTTAAATTGAATTTAATCAAAGTGTTCGTGGTTGAATACAATATTTAATTATACGGGCTTGGTCAAATTGGTGAATTCGAATTAATTAAACATTTAATTAATAAGGGTGACGAAACCTCGAACCATAGACTAAACCGACATCTAATAAGCCCGACTGTCGTGTTAATTTATGGTTCAAACTCCGTTCATCACCTTTATGCATGATGCAAGCAGTTAAAAATGATGTGATGACTTATCCAAATTTTATCTCAAATTAAATTACCTTTAGACGATAAGAATTAATTCAAATATTTGATCAACATCAATTGAGTCAAGACTGTTACGACACAAATATTAGAATTAATAAATACCTCCGTTTTATAATTAAATTTAATTAATTAAAGGCATGCCTAATTAAAATACTAAAGTCACATGAATGACAATTAAAATGCATGGCAAAGAAATGCAAGAAATAGAACATAGGCCCACTAAAGTCTTAACCTAGAAAGGCCCAAATTATAAAAAATTAATTAGTGATCTAATTATTAACTAGGTCAATCTAATATTATACCTAAATTAATTAAGTTCTAAAAAAACTAGAAAATCATAATAATTTATAGAATATCTTGAACCATAATAATTAATTCGATTAATTTTAAACTAGTATCCCAATAAGCCAAGGAAACTATCTAAAATGAATCAAATTAATTAATTATGATTTAAATTAGGTGATCTAAGTCAAATATTGATTTTATCATAAAGGGTAATTAAGAATTGTTCAATTAATTTAATGAATTTAACATTTATCCCAATAAGCTTATGATAAATTTAAATTAATTCGAACCTTAAATCTAACTATGTCTTTCAAAATCTAATCCTAAATTTAATTTAATTAATTTAAAATTATGCCCCAATAAGCCGAGCACATAATTCAAATTAATTAAATTAAATTTTACCTTAATCTAACTAAGGCCTCAACCAACCTAAAAACCTAAGCTAAATTCATTTTAATTAATTTAAACACATACCCCAATAAGCCAAGGGCATATTTTAAATTAATTAAAACAAACTTTAAAAAGCTAAACTATCTAAAAATACATACAAGCAAATAATTAAAACCACATCAACAAACAAAATAAAACATATATCACAAATAAATACATTAAGCAAAAACATAGAGAAAAGAAACTCAAATAAATAAAGAGGATCATCAACAAATCTTATCAATGTTTTCATTAAACCATAAGAAAGGTTACACAAAAATAAAATAAAGAAAGAGGATATCAAAACTCAAATATATGCTCGATCAATCAATCCACGTATCGTTGTGATTGGGTTGAAAAGCTTGATGTAAGGGTTAGTTGTTCGAATGAGTGTGGTTTTTTTTTTAAAAAAGCTTCGAATGGTGGGTGAGTTTGGGTATGTTGGTGCGGCAGTAAAGAAAAACAATAAAATGGGCAGCGGAGGCTTTGGGGAAATAAGAAAATATGGGAATGCACTGAAGTTGTGTGCGGCAGTGGCTAGGGGGAATTGAAATGGGAATGGGATAGTGAATTTGGGGAAAATGTCATCCAAAACATGGTCGGGTTAGTGGGGTTTTTTAGGGGAAATGTTTGTGAAAACAAAACAATGGCTGGGGTTTGTTTTTGGGGAATGAAAATGGGTGGAGGGAATTGGAAAAATGGGGTAGCCGTGAGTTCCTATGTGGGGCAAATTATATGGTTATTATTATTATTATTATTATTATTATTATTATTATTATTATTATTATAAAATAGAACTAATAAGGTTCAAGACTTTACTCATTTAGTAGTTGTTCATCCAATAGGATTCAAGCATCCATCCAACCAATGAGAGTAAAGCCTTACTGAGGAAGGATTTGAGATTTTAAATTCTTTTTTGTATTTTTTTACTATGTAAAATCATATATAATGAGCCATGTAATTTTGGGCTTAGGGTATAAAGGTTTTGGGTATTAAACGGGTGATGTGGATTGATCTTATTTCGAGCATTTTAATTTAAACCTGACAAAATTTAGTGTCTATAGTTGCCCCACTTTGCTTATTGCTGTGAAACGGGAATAGAGCAAAGACTAAATATACAAATTTTATTCCATTTTCTGTCCGGCGATTTTCTCCCGGAGTGGCGAAAACAAACTGGTAGCGCTGGCAAGTCCTCACGGAGTGTCAATGGACAAACCAGAACTTCAAACGACTCATTCCTCCGAAGCAGAAGCGAACAAATCCAAATAAATTGCTTTCTCGGAGTGGCGAAAACAATCTGCATATCCTCCCGGAGTAGCAATGGCCAGACCAGATAACTTGCTTTCCCGGAGTGACGAAAACAAAATGGCATATCCTTCCGAAGTGGCAATGGACAGACTAGATAACTTGCTTTCTCGGAGTGGCAAAAACAAAATGGTATATCCTTCCGAAGTGGCAATGGACAGACCAGATAACTTACTTTCCCGAAGTGGCGAAAATAGAATGGCATATCCATCCTAAGTGGCAATGGACAGACCTGATAACTTGCTTTCTCGGAGTGGCAAAAACAAAATGGTATATCATTCTGAAGTGGCAATGGACAGACCAGATAACTTGCTTTCTCAGAGTGGTGAAACAGAATGGCATATCCCTCCAAAGTGGCAATGGACAGACCAGATAACTTGCTTTCCCGTAGTGGTGAAAACAAAATGGCATATCATTCTGAAGTGGCAATGGACAGATCGATAACTTATTTTCCCAGACTGGCAAAAACAACATGGCATATCCCTCTAAAGTGGCAATGGACAGACCAAATAACTTGCTTACCCGGAGTGGCGAAAACAGAATGGCATATCCTTCCGAAGTGGCAACGGACAGACCAGATAACTTGATTTCCCGGAGTAGCAAAAACAAAATGGCATATCCCTCCGAAGTGGCAATGGACAGACCAGATAACTTGCTTTCTCAGAGTGGCAAAAACAAAATGGCATATCCCTTTGAAGTGGCAATGGACAGACCAGATAACTTGCTTTCTCGGAGTGGCAAAAACAAAATGGCATATCCCTCCGAAGTGGCAATGAACAGACCAGATAACTTGCTTTCTCGGAGTGGCAAAAATAAAATGGCATATCCTTTCAAAGTGGCAATGGAAAGACAAGATAGCTTGCTTTCCCGGGATGGTGAAAACAAAATGGCATATCTTTCCGAAGTGGCAATGGATAAACCAGATAACTTGCTTTCCCGGAGTGGTGAAAATAGAATGGCATATCCCTCAAAAGTGGCAATGGACAGACCAGATAACTTACTTTCCCGAAGTGGTGAAAACAAAATGGCATATCCTTCTGAAGTGGAAATAGACAGACCAGAGCTTTAAACGACTCATTCCTCCGAAGCGGCAGGGAATAAATCCAAATAACTTGCTTTCCCAGAGTGGAGAAAACAACATGGCATATCCCTCCGAAGTGGCAATGGACAGACCAGATAACTTACTTTCCCAGAGTGGCAAAAACAGAATGGTATATCCTTCTAAAGTGGCAACGGACAGGCCAGATAACTTGTTTTCCCGGAGTGGCGAAAAAAAAATGGCATATCCCTCCGAAGTGGCAATGGACAAACCAAATAACTTGCTTTCCCGGAGTGGCGAAAACAAAATGGCATATCCTTCCGAAGTGGCAATGGACATACCAGATAACTTGCTTTCCCAGAAGTGGCAAAAATAGAATGACATATCCTTCCGAAGTGCCAATGGACAGACTAGATAACTTTCTTTCTCGGAGTGGCGAAAACAAAATAGCATATCCTTCCGAAGTGGCAATGAACAGACAAGATAACTTGCTTTCTCGAAGTGGTGAAAGCAAAACGGCATATCCCTCCGAAGTGGCAATGGACAGACCTGATAACTTGCTTTCCAGGAGTGGTGAAAACAAAATGGCATATCTTTCCGATGTGGCAATGGACAGACCAGATAACTTGCTTTCCCGGAGTGGCGAAAATAAAATGGCATATCATTCCGAAGTGGCAATGGATAGACCAGATAACTATTCTCGAAATGAAGGTGTCTATTCCCTATGAGCCTGAACGGATAGGCTTTTTAACTTTTCTATCCGAAAATTCTTGAGCTTTGGGTATCTGCCTCATTTGCTTCTGAAATTCTGATATGACGAGTCTAAAATTCCTCGCTCGCTGTCCCTTTCGTGTCTTCACTTTATAGTTTACTCATCTTCTCAGAAATTACCCGATCTAATAATTAAATACCTGTAACAGATGAAGTGCTATGATGGAATGAGTTAGTATGCTCCTAACTTAGGGACGTCTAACTAAGGATAATGCATGAGTGGATTCAGTTTTTATCGATGTTGGGGATAAACCCTTGCTTTCTGGTTGAGCTCCTCTAGCTTCCATTGGCCTTTTTTTCTTTGGCAGATTCTTCATCTTTTGTCCCTTCTTGAAAATGTGCTGCTGATTTGCATTGGTCAGAACAAAATCTATCAATTCGGGATCATTGTCCCTACTTCACTTGGGCTTAAATGTTGCCTCCTCAATGATTCTTCATAACGAGTCTTTCTTATCTTCGGCATTGTGACAAACACATGCCCTCGTGTTTCAAAACTTTTCCTACTTCTATGAGGTCCAATCTTCACAAGGTATTATCTTATCTATACTTGATCTTTCTCCCTTGTTTTCTCTTGAAAGGATTACTGACTTACCCCGGTCAAAATCAAATCTATCATTTGTTGAAGTCCAAATTCATAACATCACACTTACTTGACTGTTATCTCTTATATGACTCTCTATGATGAACCTTATTCTACCTTGGTATGGGGATGAACACATGCCCTACAAGCTTCCAAGCTTTCCGTACTTTGACAAGGTCCCATTTTCCATTTTTTGAACCAAACAAAGTATTTCTTCTTTCATTATTGAATCTTCAATTTTTGTCTTATTCTAAAAGGCAGTTACTATCTCTTCCAAAATTCTCCATAACGAGCCTTTTTCTATCTTAACGTTGGGGTGAACACCGTGCCCCCAAGTCCCCAAATCTTCTTTATTTTCGATAAGGTCCCAAATCTTTATTATTCTGAGCCATACAAAATATTACGGCAGAAAGTTACTTTAAATTTCTGAACTATTTGGCATTATTCTCATTGATAAATTGGTTCTCCATGTTAGGCTAACCATGTAACTCATTGACCTTGGTAGCACCTCGTCTCACCTCTGGGTTTAACTGATGTTTTGCTCTTGACCCATCGGTATCTCCTGCCTCGATGTTGGGCTAAGAACATGCCCCCTAAATCTCCTAACTTTCATTTCTTCAACAAGACTCAATCTTCATTTTGCTGATCCAATCAAGACAATATAACAAATATTCATTTTGAGTCATCGAACTGTATCGCGCATTGAGTCGTGCTATTATTCTCTTCAAACTCACTGACAGGTTTTACATTAGGTCGACCATATACATCCTTGACCTAAAACTCTATCTAGAAGCCATGCAGAAGGACAACTTTCTTCTTTCTAGATCTTGGTAATAACTTATCTTGTCTTTAGGTTTGGCTGTTATTTCTTTTGCCCCTGATCCAACGGGATAATCTTTCTTCTATCTTAACGGTAGGCCAAAAACATGCCCCTTAAGTCTCAAAATTTCATTTCTTCAATAAGATTCAATCTTCATTCTCTTGAACCAATCAAGGCATCGCGACACACTCACTTTGAGTCTTTGAACCTTGTAGCATACCAAGGCTTGCTATCATTCTTTCCTGTATTCCCGACGAGTCATCAGTGTTAGGTCGATCATGTACGTCTTTGTCCCCGAATTCAACATAAAGAATCCAATTCTTCATATTTTTCTCTTATTTTCTTTCCCCTATTTTTCTCTTTCTCTTTTTATGTTAATTTGCTTAATTGGCATTTCAACAAATGATGCTTTTTGGATTCATATACAAAATCAAAATCAATAGAAAAAATAATAGAATGCCCCGGATATCAAATGCAAGAGCGTCTTAGATCCGGCCCCTTGATGATCAATAGCTTGCCTTTGAATGTTGTGACGATATTTGCAGTTGTGAAATTCCTCCCAGATTGCTCGGCTCATCCTCATGATTATGGTATTTGCTTGATCTGTTCGAAAACTACTCATTCTAGTTCTCATTATCTTTCTCCAAAATATATTCATGGTTTTCGAATTTGTTTAACACATGGAGTGTAAAAGAAGAAAAAGAAAGGAAAAATATCAATTCAAGTGTATTCTTTAAATTGCAATTAATACTGTGTCAGTGCCTTCAAAGAGTCATCTCTGACACTAGGGTATTGAACATGTGGAGCATATCTCCTTATTAGATTTGTTCTCCCCCCACAGCTCCATCAGGATGCTCCGAGACTTATTTGATTTTTCATTGATTTTAGGGATTTATCTATGATGCTAGGGTATTGAATGTGGAATTTAGTTCCTTATTAGACTTGTTTTTCCCCACAGCTCATTTAATTGTTCATTTCTTGACAGATTTTTTTTACGTCAAAAGAATTTTCACATTCAAGCTGCTCCATTAGTCTTTCTTAGGAGATTTTTTTATCATCGAACATTATCAAATGAGTAGTAATCTTACGTCTCGCGCTTTACCGACCAGAGCGGGCTGAGCAGGAAATCATACTTCATCGTGATCACAATATTCGATTGATCTTTTATTAGAATCAATGACACATCATGCACGTGATATCCAAGAATCTACGAGGGTAAAAAAGAGTATACATATATTTTTGCTTAAAAGATGCATCCTTTCATTGAAATGAAAAAGAAAAACATAACATATGCCCTTACAAAAAGATCCTTGCTACTTTAGGGCAAAGAGTAGAAAAGTTAATTACACACATAAAAATGACAATAAGAAAAACATGCGACAAAAAGCGAAAAAGGTGAAACCTAAAATCATGGGTAGGATGCATTAGAAATCCTCAAACATTGCAACACTGGTTAATCACCCCGAATTTTCAATCTTTCACAAAAATTTGACCCATTTGTTGATCTTAGGTCCATCATTCTCAAAAGAAAGTATTCATTTCCTAAAAAGTTCATAGATCCTGTCTTTCAAAAATACACACTCTTCTATCGTATGGCTAAGATCACCTTGATGATATCCACATGGGACCCTGGTACCAAACACATTAGGATTGAAATAAGCATTTCGCTTCATGGGAGGCGGCCTCAAGAGTTTGTTATGAACTAACAGGGGTAGCGACTCAGAATTCGACATCGGGAATAACATCTTCGTTCTCTTGTTACTCCCATTCGCATCTTTGTTATGCCCTTTAGCCTTTCTTGCTCCATTTTCCTTAAACGAAATTCTCTTTCTTTAAGAACATCGTTATTATCAAGTATTGTCACTTTCGTATACTCTTCCGGAGCTGTTCTTGACTTCTCAAGCAGGTTTAGAACAACGTCTTTCATGGAATAATTGGGATCATGATAATTGCTGACATGTTTAGATTTTGTTGATGTTGGCATTTTTTCTTTATCTGTCTCTTTTTATCATGGTGACATGATCTTTCCCCAATTTCATAGTGCTGGCCACAATTGAGAAATTAATCTTAAGTCCTGGACCCATTGTCTCAAGCTCTATCACTTTAAGATCTAGAAGATGTTAAACTTTACGCTTAAAACTGACACATCTTTCGAGAGAATGCCCTTGAATTCTGGCATGGTAGTCGCAATGATCTTCTTTTTTGAACCATCTCAAATATGGAGGTGACTGAGTTTTGAAAAAGCATGGTGCAATCAGTCGAGCTTCTAGCAACTTTGAAAACAAATCTCGGTAGGTAAGAGGAATATGACTAAATTGAAAGCCCTCTACTTTCTTGCTTTTCTCTTGAGAACTGAAAGTTGGGTTTGCCGACAACTAGAGAGATTCTTGTGATTCTAGTTCATCTGTCATTCCATTCATTGCCGAAGATAAAATTTTTAAGAGAGAGACCTCGGTCTTATCCGTCACCAGTTTGGCGGGACATTCAGAGGCGATGGCGCCTACCTCACATTGGTTGGTAATAGCTTGGTTTTCATCAGATAAGGTCTTTTCCACTATAAAGCTATAGTCCCGACTTTCGCCTGTTTCTTCATTCATGAGAGAGTCTTCGGGCGGGACATTCGGAGGCGACGCTGCCTACCTCACATTGGTTGGTGATAGCTTGGTTTTCATTAGATAAGGTCTTTTCCACTATAAAGCTATAGTCCCGAATTTCGCCTGTTTCTTCATTCATGAGAGAGTCTTCGGTCAACCTTGCCATGCACAATGGTTCGAATTCCCGACTTAAATGAGACTTATCTTTTGTCCTTGCTGCATCTACCTCTTCAAGAGCACTCACGTCCTGATCCTCATGGTTTAGAGGTGGATTAATTTCCACGTTAGGTCCTTCACACTTTCAGATTCCAGCTTTTATCATGTTTTGCACCACTTTCTTGAACGCCGGGCAATTCTCTATCGTGTGTCCCACTACTTCAGCGTAGTACTCATAGTGTGCGTTAGCATCATACCATACTGGGTAAGGCGATTGAAAGGGAGCAACAAGACATGGTCGAACCAAATCGGCCTTGTATAGTTGCGAGTACAGGTCTGCGTATTAAATTGGTAAAAAAGTGAAGGATTTCTTCTTTATCTCCTCTTCGGGGCCTCTATTCTCCTTTCTACTCGAGCCCTGCACATTTAGGGACATGACTTGGGGTGAGGAGACCGTCGGCTCCTTAGGGTCTTCGTAGGTGTTTGTGTTATTATCCTCCTGATTCATTTTCTTAAATTAGTTTTGAGTTGGTTCTTGGTCCTTTGGCGTAAATAAGATTTTCAAGAGAGAATCTTCAATTTTATCAAATACCAACTCGATGGAACATTCAGAAGCAGTACAGACTACCTTATATTGATTGACGAATGCTTGGTCTTTATTAGACAAAGTCTTTTCCGCTATAAAGTCACAATTCCGACTCTCACTTATCTTTCCAATCTTCCTTTGCACGAACGAGTCTTCAGCCAAACCCTTTCTTTTGGTCATGATAGCCATCATACCCCTCAATTAATTGATTTGCCCCATAGCTTCCTTTTGGAACTTCTTCACATATGCCATCATTTCCTTTTGGTTCCCAACCAAAAGTTCTTTGAGCTCCTCGAGCCTATCCACCCTAGCTACTAGGTCATTCATATTTCTGAAGTTGTACTGGCTCGAAGTCCTCCATTTGCTCTCTCTCTATTTTTTAAGATGAATGTTCATCTTAAACTACTTACATTTTAGCAAAACTTATTTCCATTTGTTTCCTTTCGTTGTAGGATCTTTAATCACTAGCACGGGGTCCCCTAACAATTAATTTTATTATTTCATGAATTAATGCATACAATACATTGTATGCATGATAGCGATAAGCGAACACTTAGAAATGCACAAATAAATGCAAAGAATGTTGATCGACGAATATTCTCGTTAAACAACTTTCCATAATGAATATTGAGTCTCATTACAATGAAGAAAGAAATTAACTTCCCCGTAAGGTACATCTAGATTAGCCTTTGTTCAACTTCTTGACCGATCTCGGACTTTGAGATTCTTTAAATCAATGTTATTGACTCTTTCTTACATTACAAAAGTCTTCAATTTCGATATGTTCTCGAATCAAGACTTCAAATGAATATGTCATGAATATGCACAAATGAAGCACCAAAATTCTTACACATGAAAACCTTTAATCAATTTCAAAACTTAGCAATTTTTGCAAACAAATGCGATATAATGTAAACATGTATGAATGCAAAGAAAAACATTGATCTGGAAAATATCCTTGTTAAACAACTTGCACTAATAGAGACATCGTTCTATTACAATAATGAAAGAAAACTACTGGACATACGACCTACAACAAGATGGTCGTTGTTCATTTTCTGACTCTTTCTTTGCATATTTCTAAAGTCCGATAGAATCCCATGCTAGGAACTGGAGCCATTGGGCAATTCCTCATACTTTAACCATCAAGTTTGTCGTCTTTTGTCCTTGTTCCCAAATATTCTAAGCAGCATCTCAAAGTCGTTCCATCATCGGTATCTGATACTCTTGGATTGCCCCTTTGCAGCTTGCTACTTGGTCCTTGAGCTTCTAAACATCAGCTTCTCTTTCCTCGAATCTACCCCTCGGTCAATCACCTTTTTGTGGGGATCCCTCGAAACTCTTCTCATCGTTGTTATGTACCAAATCTCCCATTGATCAAGCCTTTAATTTCAGATTATTTCCAAATCAGTGTTTTCTTTATGATATGGCAAGATATGAAAATAACGAAAACAAAAGGAAATGGGTTAGTAACAGACATAATAAATAAATTAATTAATTAAATAAAAAGGTAGCAAAGCAAAGTAACCAATGAAGAAAAGCGAAAGCCTAACCTCATGAAGTCTAGCTCACTATGGTTGTCCGCAAGGCTCTAATCGAGGTGGGCTTCCTAAATTCTCAGGCATTTGGGTTCGGTTCTAACCAAGGGTACCCGAACCTATCTTGTTACCTACTGAGGCAACAAGAACCCAAATTCTGGCCCATTATAGGCTTGCGAATTGGATTCAGTTCGAGGGAACGCACGACCTGGTGACGTGGAGGGTTGCTCACATGTCAAAAGGCGTGGATTCTGGAAGTGAATTACCGACCTGTGGAGGGCTACTCACGTGGGTATGTGGTGTTTCACTCCCACTCAAGGGACAGAGCTCGGGTATAGAGCTTGATGATCATGATGCAACACATATCGGTGATTCTTTAGAAATTAAATGAGCAATTAATTCAAAACCACCAATTATCAAAGCCCGTACAATTAAAGCCATATCTCCAAGAAAGAACAACTTGATTAAAGTCAATTTAAATTTCAAAATTTCTATCATTAAAAGTAACATATATTTTCTTGGCCTAACTCACTTTTTTGTTTTGTAAAAAAAAAAATCTTTCCCAGCGGAGTCGCCAGCTGTAGCGACGTCTTTGAAATCGAGTGTCGCTAGAAAAGGAATAATAAGGTTCCTTTCATTTTATTTTGAAAATATTTGGAAAATGAGAAATTCTTTAAAAAAATCATGTTTTTGAAAACAAAAAGACTTGGAGTCGCCACCGGCCACTAAGGTAGGCCGGACACCATAAAACCAGAGATTCGTTAAAAAAGCAGGTTCGAGAGTTAGTTACGCGTGGGGAAGGATTAGCACCCCCATCACGCCCGAAAATCGGTACCAAAATATATGTTGCTTTTAATTGATGGAAATTATTGAAATTTAAATTGAATTTAATCAAAGTGTTCATGGTTGAATACAGTCTTTAATTATACGGGCTTGGTCAAATTGGTGAATTCGAATTAATTAAAAATTTAATTAATAAGGGTGACGAAACATCGGACCATAGATTAAACAGACATCGAATAAGCCTGACTGCCGTGTTAATTTATGGTTCAAACTCCATTCATCACTTTTATGCATGATGCAAGCAGTTAAAAATGATGTGATGACTTATCCAAATTTTACCTCAAATTAAATTACCTTTAGACGATAAGAATTAATTTGAATATTTGAAAAAACATCCATTGAGCCAGGACTGTTACTACACAAATATCAAAATTAATAAATACCTCCATTTTATAATTAAATTTAATTAATTAAAGGCATGCCTGATTAAAATATTAAAGTCACATGAATGACAATTAAAATGCATGGCAAAGAAATGCAAGAAATAGAACCTAGGCCCACTAAAGTCCTAACCTAAAAAGACCAAAATTATGAAAAATTAATTAGTGATCTAATTATTAACTAGGTCAATCTAATATCATCCCTAAATTAATTAAGTTCTAAAAAAACTAGAAAAATCCTAATAATTTATTGAATATCTTGAACCATAATAATTAATTTGATTAATTTTAAACTAGTATCCCAATAAGCCAAGAAAACTATTTAAAATGAATCAAATTAATTAATTATGATTTAAATTAGGTGATCTAAGTCAAATATTGATTTTATCCTAAAGGGTAATTAAAAAATTTTCAATTAATTTAATGAATTTAACATTTATCCCAATAAGCCTAGGATAAATTTAAATTAATTAAATTAATTCGAATCTTAAATCTAATTATGTCTCTAAAAATCTAATCATAAATTTAATTTAATTAATTTTAAAATTATGTCCCAATAAGTCGAGCACATAATTCAAATTACTTAAATTAAATTTTACCTTAATCTAACTAAGGCCTCAACCAACCTAAAAACCCAAGCTAAATTCATTTTAATTAATTTAAACACATACCCTAATAAGTCAAGGGCATGTTATAAATTAATTAAAACAAATTTTAAAAAGCTAAATTATCCTAAAGCGCATACAAGCAAATAATTAAACCACATCAACAAACAAAATAAATCATATATCACAAACAAATACATTAAGCAAAAAATAGAGGAAAGAAACTCAAATAAATAAAGAGGATAATCAACAAATCTCATCAATGTTTCCATTAAACCATAAGAAAGATTACACAAAAATAAAATAAAGAAAGAGGATACCAAGACCCAAATATATGCTCGATCAATCAATCTACGTATCGTTGTGATTGAGGTTGAAAAGCTTGATGTAAGGGTGGGTGGTTCGAATGAGTGTGAGGTTTTTTTTTTTAAAAGCTTCGAATGGTGGGTGAGTTTGGGTATGTTGGTGCGGCAGTGAAGGAAAACAATAAAATGGGCAGCCGAGGCTTTGGGGAAATAAGCAAATATGGGAATGCAGTGAAGTTGTGTGCGGCAGTGGCTAGGGGGAATTGAAATGGGAATGGGATAGTGAATTTGGGGAAAATGTCATCCAAAACATGGCCGGGTTAGTGGGGTTTTTTAGGGGAAATGTTTGGGAAAACAAAACAATGGCTGGGGTTTGTTTTTGGGGAATGAAAATGGGTGGAGGGAATTGGAAAAATGGGGTAGCCGTGAGTTCCTTTTTGGGGCAAATTATATGGTTATTATTATTATTATCTTTTTATCCTATAAAATAGAACCAATAAGGTTCAAGACCTTACTCACTAAGTAGTTGTTCATCCAATATGATTCAAGCATCAATCCAACCAATGAGAGTAAAACTTTAATGCGGAAGGATTTGAGATTTTAAATTCTTTTTTTGTATTTTTTCACTATGTAAAATCATATATAATGGGCCATGTAATTTTGGGCTTAGGGTATAAAGGTTTTAGTATTAAAAGGGTGATGTGGATTGATCTTATTTCGAACATTTTAATTTAAACCGGAACAAAATTTAGTGTCTATGGACAACCAAATTTTTACCTTTTGCTCAACAGCCGTTTGCTCCCAAATGGGATTGGGGACTGCAACCCAAAAAGAGCCTTAATAAATTCAATTTTTAATTAAATTTAAAACTTAATAGGATAAACAATATCATTAATCATCAATCTATTTTCACTTTGATCCTATTTGATAAGTGGAGCTATGAACTAAAACTAAAAATTGAATCACTTCAAAAGTTTTGATCATTTAAATTTATTAATTTAGTTGTTTAATAAGTATTAGATTTGGTGAAATCTCTAAAACTAAATAAGTTGTCAGGATGAGTGTTTTTTAGAGTAAATATAAGAGTTGTAAAGATACATTTAATTGAAGTAAAATATATTCTCATATATATATATATATATATATATATATATATATTTAATTATCGGTATCCAACCCATCAGCCGAATAATTCGGACAGGGTAATCTAGAGGCCCGTTATGGGAACGACCCTCTGAATCCAATTTACTCCATTCACAACGTCAGGATTCAAACCTCTTATATTACTTGAAGGATCTAGTGTCTCATCCCAATCGACCAACCGGTTGTTAGTATCCTTATATAATATTTAAATAGTTTGTTTGATACATATACTTCAAATATCATTTAAATTTAAGAATCAATCAAATTATAAAAATAATAAAACACACTGTTCATCACTCAACTATCTTCTCACTCCTATTTTGGTCACTCAACTTTCAAACTTTTCAATTTAGTAACTGAACTTTCGGATTGCTCCTGTTTTGGTCACCCTAGAATATTTTATTATTATTAAATTTTTTAATATTAGTAAATATAAAAATAATTTAAAATAAATAATAAAATCATATTGTATTATTATTAAAATTTTAAAAAATACCACCGTCGGCGACCACCTCCGACCACCATTGGTCTTAGACTAGACGACCATTTGATCCCAAATTGCACCGATGGACTTGTTTGGACACGCTGAGTCCGAATCTGGTGTTTGTTTCACTGGAAAATGTCTCGAAACCCACAAATCTCGTTTGAAACTTTTCGGTTTCCTCACTTTCGATCTCTTTTTTCTTGGACTTTGAAGCACTTTCCAATAAAATAGAGGTCGTATTCGGACTCAGAGGACCGAGACGAAACAACTGGTAAAATTTGGGATTGAATGGCCACCATCTACGGCCGTTGGTGGTGGCGTCCGACGACGAAGAATGGTGACTGGCGAACAGTTGGATTTAATTTTATATTATTTTTATATTAAATAATATAATAAATGGCAAAAAATTCAAAAATGATAGTAAAATAATCGAGAGTAACCAAAACAGGAGGAATCCGAAAGTCCAGTTTATAAATTGAAAAGTTTGAAAGTTGAGTGACCAAAATAGGAGTGAGAAGATAGTTGAGTGATGATCTATGTATTTTACCCTTATTAAAAAGATGATTCCACAAATAAAAATTAATATATACATCTTTCAAAAATACTTGGTAATACTATATTAAAAATATTAATTTTTATAATCTAATAAATATTAATAGATATTAAATATTAATGACCAAGAAACTATTTAAACGAGTATTGAATACAATCATGTTCTTATATATCATTTTACTTGTTCAAATAAGCAAACAACTATCGATTATCAGTTAATTTAACCAAACGCTTTTATACAATCAGTTAATGCAATCAACTAGTCAAATATGTTAATGCGATCATCTAGTCAAATATGTTAATGCAATTTACTATCATCTATCAGCTATCCGTTAATTATTAAACATAACATTTTTATTAGTCATCAAATTAATATTTTTGACACAATCTTCACTAACATTACGTTCTTTTTTCATTTAAGTCATCGAATGTTAAAAATCTAATCACGATTTTGAGCTAAAATTTGTTATGTTATGTCATTGCTTTAGAGTTAAATCAAAATGTAATTGAGGTTGATCAAATCTGTAATCCCTACAAAAGATATCTAATGTTTTAGGGCTAGACGTTCGCTCGAGTAGTGTCGAGTCCAGTAAAAAAATTTCAAGTTATTCGAGTTTGCAAGTCCTATTTTACGATTCAAACTTTATTTGAATTTTTTCGAGTCGAGTTTTGGAGTTTCTGTACAAATTTAATTGTACACACATATATATATATATATATATATATATATATTTCTATATGCATATACTTAAGGGTGCACATATATATTTCTATATGCATATATTTAGGGATGGGCGGTGCACATATTGATTTAAATTCTAACGGCTTTCTATATGCATATATAATATACACATATATTTTTTCATATTTTCACATGTGATATACATAATATATCATGCGGAATTAAAAAAGTCGACTTGAATGTGAAAACTGATAAACTAATTACTAAAATTTTCGAGTTATTCGAATTTCCATTTTATAACTCAAACTTTATTTGAAATTTTTTCGAGTCGAGTTTATGAAATTTCGAGTCAAGTCAAAATGAGTCGGTTTTTTTCGCCTCGAGTCAAATCGAATAATTTAGTTTTTTCAAGTTGAGTCGAGTTTTGCCTAGCCCTATAATGTTTAACCACTAAACTAAGTTATATAGTTGCTCTATTTTTAATTAAACTAATATTTAATTTAAATTATTATTATTGAATATGGAAAATAGAATTATTTTTATGTTTATTTGGGAATAAAATAAATTAATTAAATAACTATTTATTTTTTTTATAAAATTAATATCAAATCATCCTAAAAGTTAATTTTATTAATTTTTTAGAATAGAATAAAATTTTAAATTATTTAAAATAAATATTCAAATTTAATTGATTATTTGAATTATATTAATCAATTACTTTAAATTAAAAATTATGCGAATTAATTGTTTAAATATTGTTATTTTTTCATATCGTCTAATTATTATATTTTATATTATCTAATATAAATTTATATTCAACTAAAAACTTAATTTGATTATGTTTGAACTTATTTATATATATATATAATTTTTTTGAATTGTCTGATATGATTTACAAGATAATATATATGTTTATTAATCTTAGTCTTTTAATGACGGACATATACTGTGCGGACAAGTTGCCCAAACCTGAATCACCTAAAAATAACAATATTCTTTTTTCATTGAGACAATTATGGGCTTATAAAACATATTTTCAATAGATAATATAGGGAACCTTTGCATTTTTATTGTTGTTGACTTTTTTCTCATAAATATGGCACAAGTAAAATTATTTACATAAATATTGTAATTTGAAGAGTAAAAGTGAAGTCGGCGTGCACTCAATCCGACTTCACTGTTCATCCCAATTTTTTTTATTAAAAATGATTAAGATAGACGGTGGGAATGCACTTTACATAGAAAATACCGTTTAAAGTTGGATTGTAAGTGATACGACTTCAATTTTTTTATTCCAAAAAATCAAAACATTGTTCAAAGACGATGTGCATTCCTATCATCTTCACTTTCACTGTAACAAATGCAATATTTGTGAAAACAATCTAGCTTATGTCATATTTGTGGGAAAAAAGTTAGGTACAATATTTGTGTAATTTTCCCGATAATATAGCGTCATTTTCTTAAAAAAAGCATATGTAAATAAAAAGTCCTACTTTTTAGAGTTTATAGTTATTTAGGGGTTTAGAGTTTAGGGGTTAGGTGTTTAAGTTGTAGGGGTCAGAATTTAGGGTTCAATGTTAGAATTTAAGATTTAGGGATTAAAGTTAGAATTTTAAGATTGTAAAAGATTTTAAATTTTATCTTAAAAATAAGTATACTTGTGTAAACTTTTTTAACACCAAAAATATAGCAAATATTTGGCCTTTTCCAAATATCAAAATCATTGTGTGCCAGGCCAGGAGAAGGTTAAGAAGCTAAGGTAAAAACCAAAATTTGTAGTGTTGGAAGTTGGAACTGGTCGAACAAAGGTAGATGTTTTGCCAATATAGATAACCAATTAAAATTTTGCATACTCTAATAAAAATTTTATGTGACTCACATATACGTTAACCAATTAACTTCTATTTAAAAATAAAATAATAAATTTAGCTTTAGATATTTTTTTCTAATAATTTAATAGTTATATCTCACTTAAATAAATATTATATATTTAATTTTTAGAATTATTTAATATTAATTTTATAAAAAATATATAAAAATAAAAATAAAAAATTTATTTCAGCATGACTAGGGATGGCAATGGATCTTAGACCCGACCCAAATCCGTAGATCCAGATTTGTTTTATAGGGTCTGGATCTTAAAATTTTGGACCCAACGGATTAGGACCGGATCTGGATCCTCTAATTAAAGTACGGATCTGGGTCCGGATCTGGCACTAAGATCCAGACCTGTACCCGTTTATAGAAAAACCCACCTTAATATTAATATTAATATTTAAATTTCACAAATATTATTTTCATTAAACAAAATTTTCTCTTCGGTTGGTTGTTGTTTGTTTTAGGATGTTGATGATTTAAGTAATGTTGAAGATTAGCATTCTAAGGAGGTAGAAGTGCGGTACTCGACTTGCGATAATGGAATTCATGATCTACATTTTTAATGTTTATGTTATTTAAAAGACATTTGTATAATTGTGTTGGAGTTTGTTTTGAGACTTTAGTTTATCATTTTTTACTTTGTTACTAATTGTATTAAAATTAATTTTTTCTCCATTGGAGATGTGATGTGAAATTAGTCAATGACAATTTTATTACGTTAAAAATTAGGTCGAATGGTCTTTTTTTTAATAGACCTGTTTTGGACTCGAATCCATGAGATCCTTTGGATTTGAATCTGAGTCCTAATTTTTTAGACCTGTGGATCCGAAGCGGGTTTGGATCTATGATGTGGAAATGGATCTGGATCTGGATCCAACTCTATCCGGTCCAGATCTGGCCCATTGCCATCCCTAAGCATGACTGTTAAATTTTTGATAGTCAATCGACCAAAATAGAAAATAAAATAATAATAGTTTAATGACAAATTTCAATATTGGATTTTGTCCGAGCAGACCCTCAGACCCCACAATGCACAAGGCCCATGTACTACAACCCAGTATTACATCAAATTCACCCAAAGCCAGCTTCCAAGCCTATAGGTTATGATTGTTTCTGAAAAAAGTGCGGTGGAAAAATGTTGTAAAAAATGATTTTAAAAAGTTCGGTTTAAAATTTTAGTGTTTATTATTAATATTAAAAATTAATTTTAAAAAGATAAAATATTTATTTTAGACATAATAATGTAAAGTAAAATAAATGAATTTGGGTGATGTTCTAATTCACTAATATTATAATATATGAAATAAAACAACTTAAATTATAATATATATTTGTAGAATTTAATTTGAAATATAAACTATATTATAGATTATATATGGACATATCAATAACAAATTTATAATAAATTTAAAATAAATTACAAATAAAATGATTTTATTATCAATATAAATATTATAAAATATATATTGTTTTATAATTATGCATGGTAAACATTAGTTTAACAATCAATTATAATTAAATAATAGATGGTAAAAATGTAATCTTATTTTCAAACCAACTTTTTCACCCAAAAGCTATAATAATCTAGACTTTTGGTTTGGGTGGAAAATCACTTTTAAAAGTGATTTTAATGTTGAAAAGGAAAGTGTTTTTGCATTGATTATGCTTAAAAAGTGATTATAAGTTGCTAAAAAGCAAACCAAAAACAAGTCCTATGAGCCAAATGTAAATTCAAATACGGATTCACTTTTATTTCATCCATATCAGTACTTTGGATGCATAAAATATGTCACATCAATGATAAGTGTTAACTGTCAGTCAACTATAGATTTCTATCAAATTAATGATCGTTTGACTTAAAATGAAACGTTGAAGGTTAATCATTTTGACTTAAAATGAAATGTTGAAGGTTAATGTGCTTAAAAAAGAATAAAGACCAAAATGACTATTAAATCAAACGTTAAGGGACATATTTTTAACATTACAGCCTAATTTAAATGCATGAAACTTTGAATTCTTCTAATCTTCTTCATTCTCTTAACTATTATCTCTTCAATTACTTAATTTTCATAATCTTTAGAGAAATCAATTAGAGGGGTTATAACTCCTAACACTCAAGAGTATTTTTGCTTCTAATAATCTTCTTCAAAAAATGGATTAAAAACCTTGTTTTTCATCTCCCAAAACTAAGGAAAGATATAAGTGTCACGGGTCGCTAGCCCATGATCGAGATGGCCGCACACCAAGGGGTATGTCCAAGCACACCATGTGCCTCACCCGACTGAGGAACCCAAGTCTACACTAACGTTGCACACCATGGGGCCGAGACAAGTACCCCATGTTCTGCCTACAGCCAAAGAAGTCAAGCTAGCACCCTTCACGCACCCAAGGGAGCCCAACCAAGCACACTCCATGTTGCCCACACCATGGAGCCCGAGTCAGCACCCGTTGTGCATACCTGAGGGCCTAGACAAGCCCCATCTGAGTTTCCCATGACCCTAGGGCCAATTCAGCACCAAGCACGCTACCGAGGAGGTTCTGGATGAGAAAACCAGGCTAATACAAGCCCAATCCACCCAAGACACCAAGATCATGGAAAGTTGATAATATTTTGACCAACACACAAGAAAAAGATATCATCCTTTGAGCCACACTAGGAGAAAGTATCCTTGCCACCTAAGGATAATATCATTGAGTGATTCTTGCCCTTTGTAAATTTGGCAATAGTGTATTTGAGTTGTCTAGTTTCCATAGTTAGGAGATGCCAATCTTGAGGATTGATCCTTAACCCTTGGATCAATCCAATATAGTCAGTTATATGCTTAGAGGTGAGCCTATAAATAGAAGCTTCACCTCACCTTTGTAAATCATTCCATCATTTTCTACATTTCTTGAGTAAAAGAGTTTAGAATTTCTCTCCACTTTCTTCTTGTACATACTCTATTGTTTTTCTTGTTTGTCATTGCCTTAATATTTTCCCAACAAGCTTTTGCCATTCTAAGCAATCTTTCTTAGTGATTGAGAAGACTGACTTAGTCTTCGACTAAGATCATCGACTAATGCCGCACGAATCAGTTAGTCAGATTCTAGCCCCGTGACAGTTGGTATTAGAGCCAAATTCTACACACAACCGAGTCAGAGATGGCAGACAACAATGGATCTAACACCAAGTATGAGGACTGTCGTGCTACACGACAAGCAGACAAAGCCAAGAGGGTTAGTTTCATGGATTGAATCACGACACTTGAGGACAAGGTCACCCGCCTTGAGAATACTACAAACGAGGTGCGAGAGAGTCTCAACGTGGTTGATGGCCGACTAGAGGAGTTAGACATGAAGGTTGACACACTCAAGGAGGAGTTCTAAAGGATGATAAATGAGACTGCGGATGATGTCGATCAATAAGACGGTTCCCTCAAAGATGAGATAATCACACTTAAAAAGATTGTGGAGGAACTTGTTCATCAAGCCGAGGTAACAACTTATCAAGCCGATGTAGCGACATTCCATAAGGAGATTGAAGAGCTCAGAGGAAAGCTGCATGTGTACAAGGCAGCGGTGACTAGTGGCTTGATCACGAGTGCACCAAGAATTCGAGTTGAAGTCCTAAAACCGAAAGAGTTCAAGGGGACAAGAAATGCCTAAGATGTCGATAACTTTATGTGGGGATTGGAACAGTACTTTAAAGCCTTGGGTATTGAGAAGGATACCGAAAAGGTAAATACTGCGTCAATTTATTTAACTGACATTGCTCTTTTGTGGTGGCATCATAGGTGCACCAATGAGAAGAGAGGTGGCACCGCGATTCAAACTTGGAGCGAGTTCCAAGCTAAGTTAAAAGTGCAGTTTTACCCCGAGTACATGGGGGATGAAGCCCAATCGAAATTGAGACAACTTAGACATAAGGGCAGTATTTGAGACTATGTACGGGAGTTCAGCGAGTTGCAACTCCAAATTCCTGAGATGAGGGACAAGTTTGCACTCTTTGCATTCTTAGATGGTTTAAAGCCTTGGTCCAAGACTGAATTGCAGTGGAGAGGAGTAACGGAGCTCTTCAAGGTGATAGCTGTCGCCGAGTCATTACCCGAGCACCAAAAGATCGAGTTATCCAAGTTAAAGCCAAGGTACAACGATAATGGTTGGGGAGATCGAGAGAGATAGAATGGAATTAGAAATAAGAAGTCTTTGAGTGGTGAGAGAAGACTATCAAATGACAAAACTAACAAGTTCACTAAGCTATCGGAGAATCGCAGACCAATAAAGTGTTTCCATTCCGATGTACCACACTAATCAAAGATTGCCCGAAAAAGGCAAGTCTTTCTGCCATCCAAGGAGATGTTAGAGCATAAGAGGAGTTTCTACAACTTGGTTCAATTGTAAGCTCGCTTCAAGCCAAGAGTGGTAGTAAAAAGAAAGGGCTTAGGTTCTTGGACGTGCCAATTGCTGGTAAAAAATTGAAAGCACTAGTTGACACTGGTCCATCCGAGTTATTCTTGTCCGAACAAGCTGCCAAACGCTTTAACCTTGGAGTTGAGAAGGTAAATGGTTGGATCAAAACTGTCAATTCTAAGGAAGAACCAATTGCGGGAGTTGCAAATAGAGTAGATCTTCGAATTAGAGATTGGCATGGTAAAGTATCCATCAAGGTAATACCCTTTGATGATTATGATTGTGTTATTGGATTATCTTTTCTTGATCAGATTAACGCACTTGTCTTACCTTGTGCTGATGTAATGTGTACTCTTGACCCTGCCAACAATGCGTCATACCGATGACCTAGGGGACGAGCTTAAAGACCAAAGTATTGTCAACAATTCAATTTTCCAAGAGAGTGCGCAAAGAAAAGATAGCCAATAATGACGAGACCATTGTGACCATAGAAGTCCCTGAGGTAATTGGACAAGTCCTTCAAAAGTTCGAGGACGTGAAGTATTTCGAGTTACCGAAGGTATCACTACTAAGGAGTAAGGTGGTCTACGAGGTTGAGCCCTTTCTGAGTGTTGTGCCATCACCCAAAGGCCCACATCGGAAAGAATCTCTAAAGCTTGAAGAGGTAAAGCAAGCTGAGGCGAGCGAGCCAGAGTTGCTGCTGCTAGATTGCACCAAACCGTTCAAAGCACCAGGCATGGTATGGGAGATCCGTTTATCTGATATGTATTGGATAGAGGTAATCTGTTCGGGTCACTATAAATGCCAATATATGAGAAAGTTCATGTGTTGAACCTATTTTAAATGCTTTAGGATTTAAGCATGGTTTATGAAGTAATGCTTTGGAGGTTTAAGCATGGCATGTACATGGTGTTGCATCATGGTTATTATGTTTTGATTCGGTTGGAATCATGGAGAAATGCTTTGGTTGTAAGCATGTTTTTGGAAAACAAACATTTGGTTTTCAATTGGTTTTAAATGCATCATTGTTGTATGAGCATCCTCACTAAGTAAGTGTGCTTACGCTCTCTTTTTCCTAATGATGTAGAGCATTAAGGTTTAGGGGCAGCAAGAGGCATGGCTAACCGGTCTAAGGATATTTGTATGCATGTATGCAAGTTGTTTAACCTTGGTTTGAACGTGAGTTTATATGTTTATGAATGTTTGTATGCATGTATGCAAGTTGTTATGACCCAAATGAATCTAGAATCGAGGGAAAAACCAGCTAAATTTGACATTACAGGCCCAAGCATATCGATACGTGGGGGACCGTATCGGTACGGCTAGACAAATTTTGGCATAGTGTTTTGGTACGGGTATAAGAATTTCGATACACTTTATTGCTGCTGGAAATTCACTTTTTGGAATGAGCTCGCGTACCAAAACACTGGATAACCGTATTGGTACGGTGTATTAAGAAATTAAATGGGATTTTTGTATTCGATGGGGCATACCGGTACGGTGCTCGTCATACCGAAATGAGTTTGCAATACCGTATCGATACGAGCCTTAGCATATCGATACGGAGACTGTTAATTCTGTTAATGTCATGGAAAAGCAGTTTTGGTTTCTTTCGTTTTAGTCCCCGGGTCTTGATTTACCAATTAAATGAGCATGGATAATTGTATTAAGTTGATTTCTGACATGTAAACATGGAATATGTGTAATTAAAGGATGGTAACATAAAATTGGGTGAAGTCCTTGAGTTTTGTTGAAATTGTAGTTTTGTCCCTAGTTGCGGTTGTGTCCAATTGGATATCGATTCGATGCCCGATTAGGTTTAGTTTTCACTTGTGAACAGTATGTACAAGTAGGAAAGTAATAAAGCATCTAGACAAGATAAAAGAAAAAAATGGTCGCGTTTTGGTCTCATCTTCCTGGTTTACTTCGGTAAACCTAATGTAGCTTGCTCGGTTCGGTCTTGCGACTAAGCCGGGTCGAGGGGGTTACACAGTTGGTAAATCAACTAGTTCTCAAATTTTGTTTTGTAAAAATTGAATTCAATTTTAAAGGGTTTTTTTTTTCAGAGAGGGACATCAGATGAAGAAATCAATAAATGTTAGTAAATTATTTTCAGTTATGTATAAAACTCACTTACAAAGGATTTTTCATTTCTAGGTCATCTAGATCTCCTCAATTTATCATGTTCACAATCATTTTGAATAATAAGTGCATGTGAAATAAGATCAATCTTCAAAGAAAACACATGTTCGAAAAATACAATTTTTTGTCTCAACAATTGTATTCCTTTCAAGTATATCAATTCTCAAAACAAGAAATTTATATGCAACAATATGTTCAGCATAACCAAAGAACATGCTATCAGAGTTTTTACAACCAATTTTTTTTCTTAGGGTATGGAAGTACAACTTTAGCAGGACATCCTCCACTTTTTGTAACACACGAATTTAGTCCGGGTATATATATATATATAATATTTTCGATAAATAAAACCAAAAATAATAAATATTAAATAAATAAATCCATAAAAATAAATAAAATTAATCTAAATATCTAAATGTCCAAATAATGTCCTTTACAAATTAAAGGCCCAAATACAAATCCAAAAGCCCATATACATTGTGTTTTCCGCCCAAATTCATCAAGCTACAACCTAAGAAACACTAAATTTCAGATTTCCCGCCCAAATTTTAATCCAAATGGACACTTGGCGCTTCCCCGTTGGTTTAAATTGTTATTATACGGATTATGGTCTTGCTGATGTCAACAATGACGTCAGCGGTCTGGCCCCTATATAAAGAGGAAAGTGAAATGTCAGTGGGCAATTATTAGTCATTAATAATAATCATTAATAATAATAATAATCACCTATTTAATTGAGCATATAGGTTTAGTATTTAGACAATTTAATCACCTATTTAATTGTTAGAGCCTTTAGCCTTTAGATTCTTTAATTAGGATTCAATTAATTAGGAAGATAATTGTAACAATTTAATGTATATTAAATGAAAACTTTGGGCCCAAATTTGGATAGTGTTCCATTGCTTGCAATGGGGGGTGTTATCTCAACATTGGCTTTAAAGAGGTACACTTAATATACATTACAACTTAGAATTAAATAAATAACCTAGATAATTAATTAGAGCCTTAATTAGGTTAGCACTTTAATTAATTAGAGTAATAAATTAAGTAGTAATATATTTAATTTAAGTGCTTTAATATATGGACGGTGTTCAAGCAATTGTCATTTTCTCATAAAAACTTTAAATTAAAAAATATTCATAGTTTAAATAACTTAATTAATTAGAGCCTCTTTGAGTCAAAACTTAAAATGAATAAGACAATAATAAATCATGCATTTAAACTTTTTATGTTGGAAATTCATTTTTAAATATGAATAGGAGTGCCACTTAACGGGGGTGCTTTTAATCTCATATTTGAATAAAATGAATTTCCTTATAAAAGGATATCTCCATTTGGAATTTTAATTCAATTAATAATTAAGGGTAAAATTAAATTCAAATAATTATTCGAAATGCCAAAATGACACGTAAAATTAAGGTACCAATAACGGGCGTTTGTGGGGTGTTAACCCTTCCCCACATGTAACCGACTCCCGAACCCAATTTTTAAGAAATGAATCTCTGGTTTATTTTTATGGTGTCCAGTCTACCTCGAAGTGATAGGTGGCGACTCCAATTATTTTTTTCAAAAGGAAATAAAAGGTAAATTTGATTTAAACATGGATTGATTGATTTTCCAGAATAAAAATGGTTCAAAATCAAAAAGAATTAAAAAAGGATCAAAATCCCAATTTTACAAAAGTAAATCGTCAGGCTATTTTTACACACGATTTCAAAAATGGTCGCGACAGCTTGGCGACTCCACTGGGGACTTTTAAAAAAACTAAGAGTCAGGCCTAATGAATTTTATGTGGTGTTTTGGCATTTTAGGACAGTAATTTGAATTTAGTTTTTCCATAATTATTAGATTGATTTTTAGAAAGAATGAAGATAGCTTTTTCTTGTGTGATATAAATTGTCATTCATACATAAGCCTTCTGCCCGAGCTTTTCACTTTTAAGTGGGAATGAGGCATGATCCTACGCGAGTTATTCAGCTCCGCAATCAAAATTTTATCTTCCTTTCGGTATACCAACCTTATATATAGTGTGGTTACACCTTTGCTATAAGGGGTTGTATATTCCCAAATCAATGTCTTGCTGTCGCAGTAGACAATAACGATAGTTCGGGTACCCAAAGTTTAGATCGAAACCCACATACTGTAAAATAGAAGCCCACCCTACTAGAGCCAAATAGGGACCATAGGGTAAGGCGAGGTGCTGCCAGAATGTCGCCAGTTTAAATATATTTGTAACACCCCAAAAACCAGTCTAGTTGAAATTAAGCTCCGGTGATTGGAAAATTTTGCATCGGAATGGTCCAATCAATGTTTTGACTCCTTTATTATACTCAATTGTAAGAAAATAAATCTCAATTGAGCTTAATTATTGATCTTGGACATTTTTGAAGGAATTGAAAGTCATTTAGTGACTAAATTGTGAGAATTGAAAGTTTGGGGGTAAAAATAAAAACTTTAGATAGTTGATGGACCACTCTCATAATTTTACCATTTTGAGGTGTGAATCACCTCCTTGCTTGGCTTTAATCATGCGAAGATGGCTGAAATTGTGTCATAAAAGATGACATATTAAGTTGGAAATGAAGTTGGAAAAGCTTTGTAAAATTTTATTATTTTAAAAGGTTTCCTCCCAAAGCTAGGAAACCATCTAATTGGATGCTTGGAAGGAAACCATTAGCTTGAATTAGAAATACGGTGTGTTAAAGAATACGAAGTAGTAAAGAGGGACAAGTTGCTTAAAACTTAAAGACCGAGTCCAAGCTTCCAACTTTCCTTCATCTTTTCCACTAAAGCTAAGCAAGCACCACCATTATCATCTTCTTCCCTAAGCTCAAGCAAGCACCTCACTTCAATCGTTGGAGTTTCCTTGATTTCAAAACACCAAATTAAAGCTCTTGGATTGCTGAGTTAAACCCCTCGAACAATTTATTGATTCCATGGATATTTGAAGTTCAATTTCAAGATTAGGTCTTAAAAGTTGAAGTTTGAACCCAAGTGTTATAAGCTTAAATCCATGGAACTAATTTTGTCTACAAGCTTTATTAAGCTTGTATATTGATTTTAAATCATTGAATATGATTGTAACAATTTCCTTAATCTTTTGCCTAGCTCAAGCTTTGGAAGATCAACCACCATCTCCTACTAGAGCTAAAGGCAAGGGAATCGTAATCCGGGAGCCTTAAGAGCTATAGAAATCAAGGTGAGTGTAGTTAGAGTCTCGAGATTAGACTAGATGTCTTTCCCGATTCCATTTTCATTGATTATCTTATTGCTAACATTGATAAAAAGTTCATTGCATTGAACCCTTTTGGAGGGTATGTTGGTAAGCTCCAGTTGGCTTCCTTATTGACTATTGAAACATTGAGTATCGACATGTTTATTGAATCATAGAGCATCGAACATTTTCATTCAACTATAGAGTATTGATCATTATCATCGATTCATTGAATACTGACTATTGACATGCTATTAAAAAGGTTTATTGTATTGCTACTGATCATTGGAAATTGATTATTGAACATATTGGTATTGGCTAAATATTGTTATCGAATGCACCCGCTCATTTAAATGGACCTAAGGGTCATTTTATTGTCATTGAACTTATTGTCATTGATATTGTGTCGAATAATGGCTTAAATTACTGGAGCTTGGATTCGAGTGGACTATGGATACAATTGACATGCCATAGGATTTATGAGCTCTTTGGTACGGGTAGACTATGGTCCTTGGGCTATAACTTTTATATTTGGCGAGGCGGAAGAATTAGACCATTATTGAATTGGTGAGGCGTAGGAATCCGCGTATCCACTATCTTGATCGATCCAAGGGTTATTATTGGTCTATTGAACTATTGGTAATGGGTAAATGAACCATTGAAATTGGAATTATGCATTTATCATGAACATCGATGAAATGCCATGAAAATATTGACTACTCATGCATCGGATTCCATATTGCATATTCTTACTTGTTTGTGACTACCTCACTAGGCAAAGTATGCCTAATGCATTCATCTTCCATGCATTAAGGTTAAAAAGTTTAGAGTTTGAGATCGGAACTGAAGAAGGTTTTTGGCAAGTCACTACCAACCTAAAGTAAAGTATATCAACCCTATGAACTCCTAGAATGGTGGCAATGTAGTTAAACCAGTTGCTTTTAGTCCTTTTGGTATGTGTATTTTGACTGTGACATGTATAAGCCTTAAGAGCCCTAAATGATCTTTAAATGTTTTGCTAAAAAGGACTAAATATGCATATATGGCTAAAAAGGTGAAAACATAGTAAATGGATTCATGTGATCATGAAACTTGACATGTTGGTAGATTATGATGATTTTAAGTTGCTGGTAAAGTTTCATTGCACTTGGACATTATTTAATATGTCAAATGAGACTAAAACTAGATAAAATCTGTCATTACAGACCAGGGCTTACCTATACGGGTGATGGCTTATCGGTACAGTATTGGATATTTGGGTATAGTCAACATTGGTCAACATAGCGTATCGGAATGTCAAAGGGAGTATCGATACGGAAAATCAACACTATAATCTGGAAAATTAATTGCATCGGTACGGTCTATAGGGTGTATCGAAACGGTCAACCTTGGTCAACTCATTTTGGTACTAGTCTCTCCCGTATCGGTACAGGTATGAAATCCTGAATACTGGTAAGCTTAAGTCATAAATTGCGTATCGATACAGATAGTCACCGTATCGATACGGGTTCATGGTTTCATAACAAATTTAACATTCATGACATAGGCGTACCGACACGGCCTTCCCGAGTATCGGTACGTGTTCTGGTAAGTTAGTTAATAATTCTGGAAACTTATAAAATGGTCACTAAAGTTTATTAAGGCTAATCGGGCTAGTAAACGAATTCTGATTAATATGAAAATTTATAGACATGTTGTTTATAGCTTGAATTTTATTTTTGTATGCCTAATTTTTGAAATTGACATATAATTTATCAAAATTACAATTTAGTCCCTAAAACTTGTAAAAGTTACAAATTGGTCCTACATATATAATTATTGGTTTGTATTGGGCTAATTGAACTTGTAATATTGTTTACATTGGTTGCCAAGAATTACATAGTTAATTTATCAAACATTGACTAAAAATTATCGCACCGATCATCGCATTGTTCATCGGTAACACCTTCTGACCTGGTTCCCGACCAGGTCAGGAAGGGGGTGTTACATTTGTGGTATCAGAGCTAGAGTTTATTCGATTCTAGGACTAAATTGAAGTCTATTGCATTGTTATTGTGTTAATTTGCCACCTAGGAGTTATTTATTGTGTATAAAGTGACTTGCTGACTAACCCGATCTCTTTCTTATAGATGTCTGACTCTAATAAAGCTCGTATAGATGAGCATGTTATCGGCTCCTATACCCACAATGAAAAGATTAGGGGTGGAGATCCTCTACCACAATAGAATCTTTCGGTACAAAACCTGAGCCAGAGGCAACGGCTACTCAGACAGAATGTTACTGAAACATGGCTGACATGTTCAAACAGTTTATGTCTTCAATGAGAGCTGAGCAGGTAGTGCAACCTACTGCACTAGTTATTCAATACGCCTGAGCCCTGATTGACAAGCTACTCAGCTTCAGGCTTATACCTTTACCGGTCAGGATGATGACAATCCTGAGGTTACCGAGTACTGGTTGGATAGCACACTGCAAATCCTGAACAAACAATTACAGTACTCGGATGAACACAAGTTGGAATGCGCTGTCGCATTACTGGCTGATGAGGTACTTCGTGGTGGGAAACTACTATTCTCAGGACATCAAAAGAAGCTATAAATTGGGAGTTATTTTTTTGAGAATTCTGCAACAGGTACATTAGTAAGTATTACCTCGCAGAGAGGCGTAACACCTTCCTTCATCTTAAACAAGGTGGACGACCCGTAGAGTAGTACATTTATGACTTTTACAAGTACTGCTGATACGGAGCCGAATACATCAAGAAGGAGGAAGAGAAGTGCAGAATGTTTATTGCTGGACTTAGTGATGAGCTGCGCCCTATGTTCACAGCATTAGGCATTACGAACTTTCAGGACCTGGTGAATCGAGTCAAAGCCACCGAAGCTGCTCAGAAGGCTCAATGGTTTGGGGGATCCAGCCAATTCGAGAAGAGGCAATATGATGATTCTCGTCTTCTATAGCATAACAAGAATGAAAGTATCGAGGTCCAAAGCAGAATATTTATCCTCAGCCCTCCCGATCTAGAAATATTGCTAAGCCGCAGATGATGAGTTGAAAGTACTGGAGGTTCGTGATGAGCTATACAACATCCAATATGTAATTATTGTCAGAATAAACACCCGGTAGGATAGTGTCACAAGCAGTATGGGGCTTGCTATTTCTGTGGCGAACAAGGTCACTTTATCCGAGACTGTCCACTGAATACCAGTAAGCATGTTGCCATATCAACTTCTACAGCATCACCAGCTCAATCTTATCGAGGCAAATGATCGAAACAAGGTTCATCGGGAGCTACGAGGAGGCCTAGTGGCTCAGCTAAGGTGTCAAACAGACAAGATTCAAAGGCCCCTGCCCAACTGTACCATGTGAGAAGCCGTGATGAGAAGGATGATCCTAACATCATTGCAGGTACCATTGAGTTGTACTCTCATTCTATTTATGCATTGATTGATCTTGTCTTCACACATTCTTTCAATAGTTCGAGGTTAGCAAAGAAGTATACGATGTCTTTTGAACCCACGGTATCTAAGATCTCTGTAACCAATCCTTGGGAGATTGTGTCACCATAAGTTTGGTGTATAAGAACTATCCCTTAGTGATCCAAGGGATTCCTTTTCCGGCCAATTTATTGGCCTTACTGATTTATGAATTTGATGTTATACTGGGACTGGATTGGCTCAGTAAACATCAAGCTTGGGTTGATTGCTCTAAAAAGAAGCTGTATCTTTGAGGACTTGGCAAAGAAAGCGCCACCCTGATGAGTTCAAGAAGCCCATCTTTGTATGCGATGACCTTGGGGACCAAGGATGAACCTCAGCTGCTTAATATTGACACCGTCTGTGAATTTTCTAATGTCTTCCCTGAGGAACTTCCAGGTTTACCGCCAACCCGTGAGGTAGAGTTCGGTATCGAAGTGCAACCTGGAACTGCCCTAGTTTCCATTGTACCATATCGCATGGCCGCGATTGATCTTAAGGAGTTAAAGGATCAGATTCAAGATCTTCTTAATAAAGGTTTCATTCGACTGAGTTCTTCACCTTGGGGAGCTCCGGTCCTCTTCGTGAAGAAGAATGACAGATCTATGAGGCTGTGTATTGACTACCGGCAATTGAACAAAGAGACCGTCAAAAACAAGTATCCCCTACCAAGAATTGATGACATGTTTGATCAACTTAAGGATACTGCTATGTTTTCCAAGATCGATTTGAGGTCAAGGTACTACCAAATGAGAGTCAAGGAATGCAATGTATCTAAAACTGCATTCTGTAGTAGGTACAGGCATTATGAATTCTTGGTGATGCCATTTGGGCTAACTAATACACTGGCATCCTTTATAGATTTGATGAACCAGGTTTTTAGACCCTACCTAGATAAGTATATAGTGGTATTCATCGATGACATACTGATCTATTCGAAGAATGCTGCAGAGCATCGTGACCACCTTCGTATTGTGTTGCAAACCCTTCGGGAAAAGTAAGTATTTGCTAAGTTTTCCAAGTGTGAGTTCTGGCTCACCGAATTCGCCTTCCTTGGGCATATTGTATCAGTTTTTGGTATCCAAGTGGATCCAAAGAAAATCCAAACAATCTTAGATTGGAGACCGCTGAAGAATATTGGTGAAGTTAGAAGCTTGCTTGGTCTAGCTGGCTATTACCAGAGGTTCGTGAAAGGATTTTCCATGATAGAAGCTCCTTTGACAAAGTTATTGAGAAAATATGCTCTTTTTTCTTGGACCGAGGAATGACAGAGAAGCTTCGATCAGTTGAAGCAAGTCTTAACTCATGCACCCGTTCTAACCTAACCCTAGTCTGACAAAGACTATACAGTCTATAGTGATGCACCGTATCTCGAGTTAGGATCTGTTCTCATGCAAGAAGGCTAGGTCATAGCTTATGCTTCTCGACAACTTAAGTCACATGAGTTGAATTACCCCACTCATGATTTAGAATTGGTTGCAGTTTTCTTCGTATTAAAAATCTGGAGGCATTATCTCTACGGAGAAAAATTCTACCTCTTTACCGACCATAATAGTCTCAAGTATCTTCTGACACAAAATGGGTTAAATCTTCGGCAAAGGAGATGGATGGAACTCCTTAAAGACTACGACCTAGTCATTGACTATCATCCGGGCAAGGCCAATGTTGTAGCTGATGCACTCAGCCGCAAACCTCAGTCTAGTAGGTGTTGTTATTGAAAATTGAACCCTATATTGTCATTGTATTGAACTCATTGAATGATCATTGTATTGTAGCTCTTCGTGCTATAAATGCACACTTCCGTCTTCGAAAGCACCATTGTCTCGTAGCTGAACTCCAGGTTCAGTCTACCATCGTATCGAGAATCAAGGCCTTACAGGATCAAGAACCTCAGTTGCAATCCATTTATTCTAAGCTGCAAGATGATGATGAATCCGACTTCAGAATTAATTCTGAAGGTCTCCTATGCTATCGTGACTGAATCTGTGTACCTAATGATGAAGCTCTCCATACTGATATTCTAAAAGAAGCCCACTCAAGCTCTTTCTCTGTACACCCGGGTTCTGTTAAGATGTACAAGGATCTCCGAGAACTCTATTGGTGGCCAGGCATGAAACAAGCCATAATTGATTTCGTGTCTAAGTGTCTTACATGCCAGTGTGTCAAAGTTGAGCATAGTGTTCCTACCAGCCTATTGCAACCTATTGATCTACCAAAATGGAAGTGGGAGAAGATTACCATAGACTTTGTTTATGGTTTGCCATGAACACCCACTAAGCAGGATGCCATATAGGTCCTTGTGGATCGCTTTACCAAGTTAGCACACTTCTTACCGGTTAGGATGGACTACGATCTTCCTATGCTAGCTGACTTGTACATCAAGAAAGTTGTGAGATTTCATGGTGTACCTAAGTCTATCATCTCCAATCGAGACCCACGGTTCACCTTTCGATTCTAGAGATCCTTGTAAGGTGCTATAGGCACCAGAGTTAACCTTAGTACTGCATTCCACCCTTAGTCTGATGGTTAGTCAGAAAGGGTAATTGAGGTAAATATCGAGACCTCCTTTTATCGAATCCGTAAAAATAAACAATGATATTGAAATCTTCCATTACAGATTCTAGAAGACATGCTTCGAGCATGCATCATCGATTTTGGTGGACCTTGGGAGAAATCTTTATCTCTTATCGAGTTTCCCTACAACAATAGTTACCAAGCTTCCATTAGAATGACGCCCTTTGAAGCGGTGTATGACAAACGTTGCATAACTCCTCTGTGTTGGTACAAACTCAGAGAAGGCAAGATGTTGGGCCTTGACCTACTTCGGGAAACTGAAGAACGGGTTATCATCATCCATGATCGTTTGAAGGCAACCTTTGACAGACAAAAGGCCTATGCTGATCTTAAGCGAAGGGATATTCAATTTGAGGTGGGTGAGAAAGCCTTCCTAAAGGTATCACCATGGAAGAAGATTCTGAGGTTTGGCAAGAAAGGGAAATTGAGTCCCCGATTCATTAAACCTTTTGAGGTTATTGAGAAAGTCGGCCCAGTGGCCTATCGTTTAGCATTACCCTCAGAATTAGGCAGGATTTATAATGTCTTTCATGTGTCCATGCTTCGCAAGTACCGACCCGATCCTTCATATATCATTGAACCAGAATCTGTGCAGATCCAACCAAATTTGACCTACGAGGAAGAATCGGTGCAGATTCTTGCAAAAGAAGTCAAGAGGCTTAGTAATAAGTTGGTGCCATTAGTCAAAGTTCTCTGGAGAAATCATTCAGTGGAAGAAGCCACTTGGGAACCGAAAGAGACGATGAAGAAGTAGTACCCTCATCTCTTCAGTTCATATGAAAATTCGAGGATGAATTTTTCGTAAGGGAGGGACAATTGTAATACACTGAAAACCAGTCTAGTCAGAATTATGTTCCAGTGATTGGAATTTTTTTATCAGAATGGTCCAATCAATGTTTTGAATCCTTTATTGTACTCAATTGCAATGGAATAAATCTCAATTGAGCTTAATTATTGATCTTGGACCTTTTTGAAGGAATTGAAAGTCATTTAGTGACTAAATTGTGAGAATTGAAAGTTTGGGGGTAAAAATACAAACTTTGGATAGTTGAGGGACCACCCTCGTAATTTTACCATTTTGAGGTGTGAATCACCACCTTGCTTGGATTTAATCACGTGAATATGGATGAAATTATGTCATAAAAGATGACATATTAAGTTGGAACGGGAGTTGGAAAAGCTTTGTAAAATTTTATTATTTTAAAAGGTTTCCTCCCAAGCTAGGAAACCATCTAATTGGATGCTTGGGAGGCAACCATCAGCTTGAATTGGCAATACGGTGTGTTAAAGAATAAGAAGTAGTAAAGAGGGACAAGTTGCTTAAAACTTAAAAACCGAGACCAAGCTTCCAAGTTTCCTTCATCTTTTCCACTAAAGCTAAGCATGCACCACCATTGTCATCTTCTTCCCTCAGCTCAAGCAAGCACCTCACTTCAATCCTTGGAGTTTCTTTGATTTCAAAACACCAAATTAAAGCTCTTAGATTGGTGAGTTAAACCCCTCAAACAATTTCTTGATTCCATGGATATTTGAAGTTCAATTTCAAGATTAAGTCTTGAAAGTTGAAGTTTGATCCCATGTGTTATAAGCTTAAATCCATGGAACTAATGTTGTCTACAAGCTTTATTAAGCTTGTATATTGATTTTGAATCATTGAATATTATTATAACAATTTCCTTAATCTTTTGCCTAGCTCAAGCTTTGGAAGATCAACTACCATCTCCTACTAGAGCTAAGGGCAAAAGAATAGTAATCTGGGAGCCTTAAGATCTACGAAAATCAAGGTGAGTGTAGTCGAAGTCTCAGGATTAGACTACGTGTTTTCCTGATTCCATTTTCATTGATTATCTTATTGCTAACATTGATAATAAGGTTATTGCATTGAACCCCTTTGGAGGGTATGTTGGTAAACTCCAGTAAGCTTCCTTATTGACTATTGAAACATTGAGTATCGACATGTTCATTGAATCATAGAGCATCGAACATTGTCATTGAACTATAGAGTATTGATCATTGTCATCGATTCATTGAAAACTGACTATTACATGCTATTAAAAGGTTTATTGTATTGGTAATGGGTAAATGAACCATTGAAATTGGAATTATGCATTGATCATGAACATCGATGAAATGCCATGAAAATATTGACTACTCATGCATCAGATTCCATATTGCATATTCTTACTTGTTTATGACTACCTCACTAGGCAAAGTATGCCTAATGCATTCATCTTCCATGCATTTCAGGTTGAAAAGTTTAGAGTTCGAGATCAGAACTGGGGATGGTTTTTGGCAAGTCACTACCAACCTAAAGTAAAGTATATCAACCCTATGAACTCCTAGAATGGTGGCAATGTAGTTAAACTAGTTGCTTTTAGTCCTTTTGGTATGTGTATTTTGATTGTGGCATGTATAAGCCATAAGGTCCCTAAATGATCTTTAAATGTTTTACTAAAAGGACTAAATATTCATATTTGGCTAAAAGGTGAAAACATAGTAAATGGATTCATGTGATCATGAAACTTGACATGTTGGTAGATTATGTGATCATTGCATTTGGACATGGTTTGGTAGGTCAAGTAGGACTAAAACCAGATAAAATCTGTCATTACAGACCAGGGCATATCGATACGGGTGATGACGTATCGGTACGGTATTGCATATTTGGGCATAGTCAACGTTGGTTAGCATAACGTATCAGAACGTCAAAGGGCGTATCGATACAGAAAGTCAACACTGTAATCTAGAAAATTAATTGCATCGGTACAGTCTATAGGGTGTATCGAAACTGTCAACCTTGAAAAACTCGTTTCGATACGGGTATAAAATCATGAATACTGGTGAGCTTAAGTCATGCATTGCGTATCGATACGGATAGTCACTGTATCGATACAGGTTCATGGTTTCATAACAGATTTAATGGCCATGACATAGGCGTACCGATACGGCCTTCCCGAGTATCGGTTCGAGTTCTGGTAAGTTAGTTAATAATTCTGGAAACTTATAAAATGGTCACTAAAGTTTTTTAAGGCTAATCGGGCTAGTAAATGAATTCTGATTAATATGAAAATTTACAGACATGTTGTTTATGGCTTGAATTTCATTATTGTATGCCTAATTTCTGAAATTGACCTATAATTTATCAAAATTATAGTTTAGTCCCTAAAACTTGTAAAAGTTACAAATTGGTCCTAAATGGATAATTATTGTTTTGTATTGGACTAATTGAACTTGTAATATTGTTTGCATTGGCTACCAAGCATGACATAGTTAATTTATTGAACATTGACTAAAAATTATCGCACCGATCATTGCATTATTCACCGGTAACGCCTTCCGACCCAGTTCCCGACCAGGCCGGGAAGGGGGTGTTACAATATTTTTTTGGTTATTTTTATATGCAAAATAAACTGATCTCTAGTTATTTTTACGCAATATAAATTGTTTCTTTTGTAACAATTTAATTTTGTTTACTATATTATTTCACCATACTAACACAATTTTTGTTTTGTTTTGTGTGGGTGTGTTTTATTTGATGTTTTTGGCATCAGATTGCATTCATGAGAGGTATCAGTTCAAGGATCAGTCTAATAGGAAATGGTCATAGGAACTGAAGGGTCTGATACACAAGTGGAGGACAATATGTCACTGTAGACCTAATTCGAGAAGACTCAATACAATAATGAAGACAATATCCGTGGAGGCCAGGTGTCATTAATACTTTGAGAACCATATGATGGGGATATAAAGAGTCATTTCTAATAAGATTGCGGGGTTATAGCATTGTTGTTAGACAGTCAAATAGATCAAGAGATGTTTAGGGCCATGACCCGTTTATGAAGCCCGATATAATTGTTTGTTTTTTGGGAGGATACATGTGATGCCAACAATAGAGAAATACGAGGCTTTGTTACATTGCTATAGGGGTCAAAAAAGAATAAGGTTTATACAAGGCTCAACAATAGTTCAAGTTTCAAGATAGAGTCAACAGTAGTTAAAGAGATAAACGTGACGTAGTAGCTGAAAAGGCGATGATAACCAGAGGAAGGATAGAGGATGAATAAATTGAAGGGCCGTTCAAGGACTGTTTCTAAGCCTAAGAAAGAATAGGAAGTTTTGAATTCAGAAGCGATATCCCAGTTTCAAAAATGATGAACTTATCGACGAATATCATAATTAAATAAAATGTTCATTTCTAATAAAAATGAGTAGCTGAGAAAAATGGTAGAATCAAAAAATGTAGTACAACATTTGAAAGACCAACTCGTAAGTTCCGAAAAGGTACCACAATGAAAGATAAAACACTAAAAGTCAAGCTGAGGCAGTCACCTAGATTATCAGAAGGTAGAATCACAAAATGATTAATTTTAAGAGTCAAGTGCGGGGAGTCGCCTGACATGTATAGATTTTGTTCAAAGAAGTCGTCTGCAACAATATTCTAATATTAACATCGAGCTAGGACAGACGTTGATTCAGAGGCTGAACAAAGTGATCAACAAATGAGCTAGGACTAGCTGATTCTTGTCAACAAATTGACTTCTCCTTGTATTTGACCTTTTGGTTAAATTGGTGTTGCTCTAATGACTAGTCCTTGAAGTCGATACCTCATGCATTCATGCATTGTATCATTTAAATAAAAAATATTGCACTTTTGTTTAAAATATTGCATTGTCTAAAGATAACGTTGCATTAGTTAAATTTATATCTTGAGAATCATGGGCAACATGTCTGTTAAGGTTGGGCAGTCACAAAGATTATTGAGGACCGTTTGGGTAGCATAGAGCAAAAGACTGATCCGTTTGAGAACGAGATGAAAACATGAGCTGCCACATTGCTTGGAATCATGAAGGCTAAGGAAGAAAGATTTCAAATAAAATATCAGCATATGTGATTAGGGTAGAAACTTATCTCACATAAGGGTTTAGTCTGAAAGGATTCTTCTTGCAAAAAGAGAGAGAGAGAAGAAAAAAAGAGAAAAAAGAAGAGAGAGGAAAAAGTCAAAAAAGGAAAACAAAAAAACAAAAAAAGAGAAAAAGAAAAGAAGAAGCAAGTTCAGATCAATATAGCCGGGGGCATTTGCAAGAAATCTAGAAGATTATGAAGACAATAATGAAATGTGTGGCTTCGAAGCACTGGCAAATTATGAAGATGATGAGATGAAGTAGCCCAGTGGACAGCTATAAAAAGACTGAATAAAGTCAAATTCTAAAGTTTTTTCTAGGAATTTTGTTGGGTAGTGGTTAGTGGCAGCCAGATGACATGATGATAGTAGAGTCAAGGGAAGATAGATTTTTTTCTCTGAAGTGTTGAAAGCTGAGGATTCAGTTGAGGGTTGACATTTTCTCATACATGACTTGATTACAGAAAGAGTAGAAGGCACAAAGACTCGAGACAGGGAGAATGAAGACGATGAATATTTCTTTCCTAATGCCATGTTCAGATTTATGGCTCTGCTTTATAAAAAACCATCTTCTGAAGAGACGATCCCCACTGAAGTTTTTGGTTTCATCAGGAATGGATATTTATGTTTTTAGAGTGAATATCCCAGATTCAATTGAAGACTATCATTTGCTAGAGTAGTCGAGATAAAAGAAAAAGGACAGAAGTTGTGACAAACTTTTGTGGATAACTCGTTTTAGTCAGAGTGATATTTTGGCATCTCCCCGACAATTCTTTACTAAAGAATGCCCCAAAGTTAGATGTTCAAGATGCTCATGGAAAGTCAAGACTAAACTGGACCTCATTCATGTTTCCTATCGTGAGTTGTACTTCAAATTGCTCAAAGCTTGACTGCATCATGTGAAACCCATAAAGCCTCATCATCTAAGATGTTACAACATTGATAACCATTGCGAATGTCATAATGGAGTTCATGGTCATAACATTGAAGATTGTTATATTTTCAAGCAACAAGTTCAAAACTTTCTAAACTAGGGGTTTTGGAGGATATACTAAAAGTCAATCTAGTCAGATTTGTAACTTAAGAGGTGGTTACTTGATTGGAGCCAATGCAATTGGATTTCCTGGAGATCAAATGTTAAAAGATGTTAAGAAGAGAAAAAGAAGGAAGAAAAAAGTGAAACCAATTGAGAATCATCAACTGTCAGGGAAGAAACCTTGAACAGACATGCATGTTAAGACCTTCAACCCATCTAGCCAACATCTTGAAAAAGCAGAGTTCATCTAGACGCCAGCCAAAAGATGCTATTAGTTTCCACATTCAAATGATTGAATATTCCTTGAGAAAGAGCAAGTAATTGATCGAAGACACAAGGAAACCCATAGGCAGGATGGTCTTAATTCAAATATTCGATAAGTGCATCAAAATATGAGCAAGAAGTGGCATGCCTTTATGCTGGTAAAAGAAATAAATGAAGAATTGTTGATGGAATTGGAGTGGCTGAAATTCACTCAAGTTTTCCTTGATTAACGGCTGAAAATTAAATCAGGGAAGATCTATCTGTAGTTCCAGGACAGTTGCAGAGTAATACCTTGAATTATCCCAATCACTTTTGCCTGCAAGCATTGAGGGTCCTTTGTAAGGGAGGCATTTCGGTTTATTTGTTTATGATGCTTGTTTCTTATATTTTTGCTCAAATGGCAAACATTTTTTTTACATTCTTTGATTCTCTTAATATTTCATTCATTCTTTATTAAATCACGGGAAAGTTCCAAATACAAATTTTGAGTGAATTACCTCTCAAGCATTGTCGCCCAAGGCCTTTGAATGAAGTGATAACCCAAAATATCTTCCACCTAAAGACGGATTTTCTTCAAAGATATCCAAGTATAGGAGGACATTTGGCATTCCTTCATATCCCTTCACAAATAAAAAATAAGAAAAGTACCAGTTGCTGTCCTCTTTGATCCTGATTATTTTCTTTGGATTCAACCCAAACCAAATATCACCCCTACACTGGGGCAAAGAGGATGAAAGTTTGTTTGCAAGTGAAAGATGTTTGGTTTTGATCATGCTATGATAGTGCTGCCTTGTGAATTAGGGGCAAGAAACAAAAGTGGATGTTTTGAGTACAAGCAAAAGAAAGGCAAGTTGAATGAAGACAAATATTCCAAATCAAGTCAAAAAAGAAGTAAAAAAATAAAAAAGAAAAAGAAAAGAAAAGAAAAGAAAAGAAAAAGAAAATAGTGGAAAGTTTGTGTTCAAAAAGTTAGCTAAATTAAGTTGAAGCAACTGAAGAAAGCAGTAAAGTTGAAAAGAGCAAAAGAAAAACAATATATATGTGAGATCTTTCATTTAAACTAGCCTCTATCTAAAGGATCAGTGGAAGATTGATTTCAAGGAAAGAAAATGAACTCTAGGGTGAAAACCCATAAATGGGTAGTCTAGGGCGATCCAAAAAAAGTAAAAAAAAAGAAAGAAGGAAAGAAAAGAGTATTTCATCCGAACATATTCAGATTAGTGCAAAAATGATATTTCACTTGGAAGAAATGATCATTGGATTCATCACCCTGAAATATATATTTGAGCCTATATATCTCTTTCTTTGGCAGACGTGAGCCATAGCCTACATTACAAGCCTCAAAAGACCATTTTGACCATATACGGGTATTAGAGCAAGTTGAGTTTATCTTCAGAATACATCTCGTTTATCAGGGTTAACATTTCTTCATGGACATTCAGATTTTTAATGCTTGATCGAGATCAGAAAAGAGGGAAAGATGGGCTATAGTGAGTTAGTAAGGTAAAGACTGCCACCTTAAATGGGGTAAAATTAGGTATATGGGAAATGTATCTCTCATAAGTTTAATAATTTAGAAGGGTCATAATGGAGTTGATCTTTGTAGTCTGGTTCGAAGGCTCTGTTGCACTTGGTATTTGGGGGCTTGATCTTATTTTTATTTTTTTTGTTTTCTCACGTTTTCCATGACTTATCAAATTACTCCAATTTCTCAAATCTAGTAAAATAATATTATGAGCTATTCACTTATCTTTTCAACAAGCATCTTACAGATAAATTGATTAGATACAAGAAAAGTAAAGGATTTCGTGAGTATTACTATGTTGTACTAATCCTTCAAGTGCAAGTAGAATAGGAGGTGGCCTCGATACTCGTTTAATGATGGAAAGTATGACGAGGAAAAAACACAACTCCGAGTGTCAGTAACATTCATACAAAGCTGCAAGAAAGTGACACAAGTAATTTTGGGGCAACGATAGAGAGCAGGGGCTACCTTTGGGGCAGAGATGTAGCAAGATCAATCAGTTGAGGGTTTTTGCTATTCAAAAGTAAGAAAATAAGGTGAATGTGAGCAAAGATAATAGTCGAACTCAAACTAGAGTGGGGCAATGCTGCAAAAAAGAAACCTTACAAAACATCATATGCCGGTAAACAAAATCTGCAAGCTAGAACAACAGTGAATCATGATCTCTTTTAGACTTGCAAGAAAGAATTTTGTCAAATAAGCTGAATGAAGATATAGCAAGAGCGATTTTCTAAGAAAAGAGTGATCCACAATATTCAATTTTGAGAAATGTATGGTGAGATGTGGCAAAAGAAGGATCCATATGCTTAATTCATGAAAGGCAAGGAAAGTTCCATCAGAACGAACAAAAGAAAACATTGTTACAAAAGGAAGAAGAATAGAAAAGTAGAAAAGAAAGAAAGTCGAGGTGAAAACCAGAAAAAGTGTCTTGAGAAAAAAGAGGAAAACCAAAGTGAAAACCCGAAATGGCGCTTTGAGAAAAGTAATCTAAAGTGAAAACCTAAAAGGCGCTTTAGAGAAAAAGATGCAAAGATCCTGAAGATTGAACCCGAGTGTGAGATGGGTTACTTTGGCATCAAAAAGAGTTTGGAAAAATGAAGCAAAGAATTTTGAGCTTTCGAAGATGAAAACTTACCCAAGTGGTCCTCATTTGACAACATTCATGCATCATACATAGTTAGGAATCCTTAAGATAAGAGCATGCTAAATCATACTTTCAAGCATTTTTGCATATTTGGTAGGAATTTGCAAAATTAATAAGAAACATGAAAAGATTTTAATTTACAACTTCAAGATTTGAGGGATGGACATGCTCTAAGCATAAAAGAAAGACGATCAACAGAGAAAGAGGAGTGAAAGATCTCATGCGAGCTTCAGACTGAAATATTGAAACTTTTTAGGGAGTTCACCCATAAAAAAAAGGCATCAAATGACTCACATAGGACTAAAGAGTGAACTTGATAAAAGTTCAAGGACTTGGAGAAGAGTTCAAGGACCTGAGGCATTTGCTCACCCAAAATGATGAAAGAAGGGCAAACTCTAAACGATAGGACAAGAAACAAAAAGATCAGTGGGGCATCATTTTGTACAGATCATAATGGAAAAGAAAGAGTGCAGAGCCTAAAAAGAATTTGATTATCGAAGAAGTTGAGGCTTACTCAAGAAGAATGAGAGCTTAACAACAAATTTTCAAGGCAGATTTTATTAAGCATGAAAATAATAAGGATATGTTAAAGAAAAAACTCAAGAAGATCAAGATAAGGTAAGATTTAAGAAGAATCTGAAGAAATAAGGTACTGTCGAAACAAAAGCACAAAACTGAAAGATGAAGCCAAGAGGATCAGAGCTTATCCAAGAATTTATAAGAATCATCAAAGAGAGAAGTGAAGATATCAACCCATTTGAAGAGACGAATTTCAGTAAAAATTACAACCCGTTTGAAGAGACAGATCTCAGCAAAAATTACAACTCGTTTGAAGAAACGAATCCCGGCAAAGATTATAATCCGTTTGCAGAAGTGGATTTCAGCAATAATTTTTAGATTGTTTGTAGAAGACAGAAAGTGCAGTGCACTCTTAAATTCTTGGGGTTATCAACAAGTTCTTCGGGCATGATGTTAAGTCCTTTGCGCATACACTTTCAGAAATGATGAGAACTTTTCGAATGTCGTTGTGATAAAACAATGGGGAGGTGATATCAGCAATGATATTAACTTTTGGATCATCAGCTTCAAAAAAGAGGGAAAAATAGAGAAAAAGAAAGAAAAAGAAAGAAACAAAAAAGAAGATAAAAAGAAAGGAGAAGAAAAAGAAAAGGAGAAGGAAAAAAAAGAAAAGAAAAAGAGAAAAGAAGAAAAAGAAAAGAGAAGGAAAAAATAAATGGAAAAGAGAAAAGAGAAGAAGGAAAAAATAAAAATAGATCATGTTACCAGGATGAAAGCAAGGAAAGATCAACTTTGGGTTCAAATGAGGAAGATGCACAGTTCAATAGGTCAAAAGTTTCAGAATTTCTTGTCACATACGAAGATCGATCAATGGAGGAAAAGAGGATATCTCATATGAACCTCAAAGTGAAAGAACGAAATACTTTAGGCAGAAAAAGTAGAGACTCTAAACATCTTAGCAGTTCAAGATGAAAATTGAGGATATTTCACACCACTTTAAGTTGAAACTTTATTAATTGATGACATTTCTTTTTGCAGGTTTAGTTTTTTCCCAGAGGAGAAGGTGAATCGACGTTCTTATAAAAGAATCCATAGCTCCTAATGAGAAGAACTCGTAAAGAAAAGAATGAAGAACTCCTAATGAGAAGAGTTTGCCACAGAGTTCCTAATGAGAAGAACTCACCCAGTGAAGAAGGAGAAACTCATAATGAGAAGAGTTCTCCCTTTTGAAGAATGTGGAAGTTCATAACGAGAAAAGCTTGCTTATTCGACGCTTTTACAGAGAGGCAAACCAATGTTTTCAAGAAGAACGAAGATTTCATAATGAGAAGAGCTCACTTGTTCGACACCTTTGCAGATAGGTGGATCAACATTTCAGAAGAATGAAGAACTCATTTGAGGAATGAGAAGTTTCTAATGAGAAGAACTTGCTTATTCAACGTCTTTACAGAGAGACAGATCAGTGTCTTCAAGAAGAATTAGGAGATCTTAATGAGAAGAGCTCGCTTATTCGACAGCTTTGCAGAGAGGTAGATCAGTATCGCCAAGAGGAATGAATGGGTTCATATTGAAATGAACTAGTTCAGACTTCGCAGTTAGCCTTGACATAAAGATGGGAAAGTTCATAATGAGAACAATTTGTTCAAGCTTTCTAAAAGAGAACAAAGAGTGAAAGTTCAAGGACTTTGCGGCTCAGAGCAACAGTTGGCAAGTTCGGACAAAATTTGTGTCTTTTCAGTCTTTTCCCTATTCATGTTCCACAACAATTAGCAAAGAGGGGCAGGTGTAACACCCGAATTTAGTCAGGGTATATATATATATAATATTTTTTATAAATAAAACCAAAAATAATAAATTAAAAGCCATAAAAATCCAAAAGCCCAAATACAAATCCAAAAGTCCAAATAATGTCCATTACAAATTAAAAGCCCAAATACAAATCCAAAAGCCCATATACATTGTGTTTCCCGCCCAAATTAATCAAGCTACAGCATAAGAAACAAAATTTTAGATTTTCCACCCAAATTTTAATCCAAATGGACAAGTGGCACTTCCCCGTTGGCCTGAATTGTTATCTCATGGATTATGGTCTTATTGACATCAGCAATGGCGTTAGCGGTCTGACCCCTATATAAAGAGGAGAGAGAAATATCAGTGGACAATTATTAGTCATTGATAATAATCATTAATAATAATAATAATAATAATAATAAATAAAGTAATAAAAAATAGGAGAGAGAAGAAGCTGAACTATTCGGGGAAATCTGATCAGTCGTCGGTGCATGAACGACTGCTGTGGAAGCCGGGAACTAAACCATCGTGAAGGTATCATTCCCCTCTATTTTTTATTTCCTGTAAAAGTCAGAGAACAAAACATTACATTTGAAAAACAAAAGCATAAAATCGAGCCTAAAAAAAGATCAAAGCTCTTATCTTATGGTGGCCGGAGAAAGTTGAACGATAGAGTTGAAAAGGGTCGGGACGGGGTAGATAGCTTCTAGGTGGTATGAGATGGGTGATCTAGTTGGATCGGGGTTAGATTTAGGTTTTAGGTCTTAAAATCGGGAAATTTGGGATTTTAGGGTTTTGATCATGGCGGCGGATGATGGCCAAAAATTGCTCTAGGGCGGCCGATGTTAACCTTCGACGGTCGGGGTTCGAACCCTGGCTACCAGCGAACAGTTGAATGTTGGTCTAAGGTGGCAGAATAGGATTATACGGTGGTGTGTGCGGCGGAGTGGTATCGGAATATATGGTGTTCTTCATGTTCATGAAGAACGATGTAGAACACCATCTAAAATCTAAAGATTTTGATCCAAATTGGTGAGGTTTCTGGGAATTTCGTGTTAAAGGGGGAGAGAATTTGGGAGGGACTATCGGATGAGAGAAATAATGAAGGGGAGAAATGAGCGAGTTGGACTCAGTTTAAGGGTTTATATTTGCACCAAAACGGTGCCATTTTGGCAGCGGGTTGAGGGCTGACCCGCGCGGGTTTTCTAGGTCAGGATAAAGATCCGTGCCCTATTATTGAATTTTCATGGTTTGGGCTTTCAGTTTGTAAATCCTTCAATCTGTTCCTTCTTTGATAAATCCAGAAATTTAAGTTTTAATTTGTTTTCAATTTTGTCCTGAATTTGCTTATTAAATTAATTTCATTATTCTAATTATTATGCTGCATTCTTTTAAAATTGAGCATATAGTTTAGTATTTAGACAATTTAATCACCTATTTAATTGTTAGAGCCTTTAGCCTTTAGGTTCTTTAATTAGTATTTAATTAATTAGGAAGATAATTGTAACAATTTAATGTATATTAAATGGAAACTTTGGGGCCCAAATTTGGATAGTGTTCCATTGCTTGCAATGGGGTGTTATCTCAATATTGGCTTTAAAGAGGTACACTTAATATACAATACAGCTTAGAATTAAATAAATAACCTAGATAATTAATTAGAGCCTTAATTAGGTTAGCACCTTAATTAATTAGAGTAATAAATTAATTAGGAATATATTTAATACATGGACGGTGTTTAAGCAATTGACATTTTCTCATAAAAGCCTTTAAATTAAAAAAATATTCATAGTTTAAATAACTCAATTAATTAGAGCCTCTTTAAGTCAAAACTTAAAATGAACAAGACAATAATAAATCATGCATTTAAGCCTTTTATGTTGGAAATTTATTTTTAAATATGAATAGGAGTGCCACTTAATAGGGTTCTTTTAATCTCATATTCGAATAAAATGAATTTCCTTATAAAAGAATATCTCCATTTAGAATTTTAATTCAATTAATAATTAAGGGTAAAATTAAATTCAAATAATTATTTGAAATGCCAAATTGCTACGTAAAATTAAAGTACCGATAACGAGCGTTTGTGGGGGGTGTTAATCCTTCCCCATACAACAGACTCTTAAACCCAATTTTTAAAAATTGAATATCTGGTTTATTTTTACGGTGTCTGGCCTACCTCGAAGTAATTGGTGGCGACTCCAATTGTTTTTTTTTTCAAAAGGAAATAAAATGTAAATTTGATTTAAACATGGATTGATTGATTTTCCAAAATAAAAATAGTTCAAAATCAAACAGAATTAAAAAGGATCAAAACCCTAATTTTACAAAAGTCAATCGTCAGACTATTTTTACACACGATTCCAAAAATGGTCACGACACTTTCAAGTATTTCATGTAAGGTGAATAACCTCTCCACAACTCATAGGGTGTTTTACCAATTTTTTTATGAGAGATTCAATTTTGTAAACTCCATGAAGAAAGAATAGCTCACGCCAAAGATTTTCATGAACATTAGAGGAAACAAGCACGCAATTAATCATTTCTTTTAATATTCTATTTTTCCTTTCTGCTACTCTATTAGGCTCAGGCGAATAAAGAGGAGTGAGTCCGTGTATTATGTCTTCTTTTACACTATAGTTATTGAGAGTAATATATTCATCTCCTCTATATGATTTAACTCTTTTAATCTTCTCATTCAACTGGTTTTTTTACTCTGTTTTATACTTAAGAAACATATGAAAGGCTTCATATTTATTCCTAAGTAGGTAAACTCTAGCATATCCCAATCATGAATAAGTGTGGAACTATTAATGCTATAGATTAAATTAAGGAATTGCATGTTTTTGAGATATGAAACATTCACATGTCCTAATCCAGCATGCCACAAATCATACGAGTCAATCAAGTAAGCAGAAGGAGATCTAGCATTCACACTTATTATTTTTGAAACATTTATTACAAATAAGTCATTCATACAATATCTCTTACCCACAAAGTCATTATTCTTGGTCAATATAACCTTATCGGATTTAAAGAAAATTTTTATTTTAGTTTTTCCTAACAGTACAACCTTGCCTTTTTAAGAAAATTGTAGTTTGGGAATATTCTCGATAAGTTGATGCTTCCCCTTACTCTATTGGAGTGTAGGAGGTAAACACATTTCTATTGCCACATGTGTGCCTAATGGCACCATAATCTATAATCCATTCAGTCATTTTTTTGACAATATTTCTTTGAGAGACAACCATAGAAATAATGTGTTTGCTTCAATCAAATTAATATTTAACTGAACATGATTTTTAGTCTTCTCTTTCAAAATCTATATTGGTGTGCATAATGTCTTGGCTTTCCACAAACATAACAATAATTTTCTTTCCTTTTGAAGGCAGGGTTATTAGATTAAGGCATGACATGATTTCTAAGCATACTATTATTTCTAGATATATTATTATACCTCGGCATGTCATGTTTTCCATACCTTAAGTTATGTATGTAGCCCATACCTCTTCTAGTGTTTACTTCGATGAGATTAGATCTAGTTGTAAACTCTATCTTGTTCGCGGTTGTTGTTTCCTTCGGCTGGTTTCCTTTATTGTAACACCCCGATCTGACCTGAGGATCCGGAATGTCACATTAGGTCGTCGATTTGAACTGCAAAAATTTTGAATCGTCATTAATCCATGAAATTAAAATCATTTACATTATAAATCATTCATATTAAAACAATTATTATTTAATTCACAAAACATGTGATTTCAAGTTCAAAACTTACAATTTAAAAGGTTTGACTATTACGAAATATTTACAGACTCCACTTGGTAAGGTCCTATGAATACACAAACCACTAAATACAAGTATCATACTCTAGTAATCACTGCTGTTGGAAACTCATACTGCTCAGTGGTACACATCTAATATACTATACTTCATGCTAATAATAAATATAAACATGCAAGCGAGAATAATAATCATGAGGCGCTACCACTAGTCGCCTAAACACATGTTAGCATCAAGAAGTCATCACGCATGACCCAAAAGGCCCAACCATACCGAGATCTCATCAGATCATCAAGGCAAAAGCATACAAGGCAAGACTACAAACCAGAACTAAGGCTCGGGGACACATAGCATAAGGAACATACACTTAGAGTGAGGCCTGAGGACACAAAGCAGCGGGAACGTACACTCTATACTTGGAATCCCCCTTAATTATCTTCGAATGAGGCCCGAAAGACATGAAGTATTAGGGACGTACATTCAGCATCACTTTGGATGAGGCTCAGAGACACATAGCATCAGGAACATACATCCAGTATCTCTAACCATGGTGTTGCAACACTCTATTGCTAGGTATCCGAATCCCAACAACTAATGACTTAACTAGTCAAATGCCTACCCGGCATACAATCAACGTGATCCCAAGGATCACCTTATTGCTGCTAAACATCAACACGCCATTTATTTTACATTACCGAGTTGTTAATACATTATGAATGAGTACATAATTATTCTAATTAATTATCTCTATTAGTCCACATTATCTCATTAATTAAGGCATTAATAATGTTATTAATTGTACATGTTAATTCCCATCCTTAGCTAGCATTATTGATTATTTTATTAAGCGAGAATCGGTACTCAAACACGAGTATTGGTACAGTACATTCAGTACTGGTACTCTCACGTGTACCGATACAAAAATTGCATACTGGGAAATTTTAAATTCATCGAGTACCGGTACGGGTTTACCAATGCATCAACTTCATGGCTACATTTATATAGCATGATATATGCCAATGCATCAACTTTCACATTGTATTAGTAATTATTTACTATATGCTAATGTCATAAGATTTTCATGCTTGTCCATTTGTCATAATATGCTTTATATGCATAAATGCATCATGATCACTAGATAAGTATATCATCATATTAATCATATATCAACATAATATAAACCGGATATAAATTTCTTACCAATATACTTTTCATTTACTCCGAGAGTTCATATACTCTCTAACCTGTTTACCATTTATTATCCATTAATTTATAGCCCAAAATAAACCTTGAGGACCCTAGGTACGCGAGTCAAATATGCACCGAAGTGCTAATACACATAAGGTCGTGCCCACCATCCGCACATTTATAAGGTTGTGCTAACCATATACACGAAGTGTCCTTTATATACACTATAGTGCTAAACCGGATAACCGAATATGCAGCGTGCTGCTGGACTCTATGGCATGCCAACTATACACTGTCCCTCAATGACTTATTTGGGCATAATTTCCGTATTTATTCCATCCATGGCAATGCATATCAACATAATTTAACATTAGGTAGTTCATACCCGAAATAACATTCATAATATAACATCATATATAACTAGTGATCCATGCATTTATATTCAACTTTTGACATATTTAGAACATGTCAAATATATGATTATGACATAAATATCATGCCAAAATAAACAAAGTAGACTCATCGCGAGTCTTCCTAATGATGTATAAAACATCCATATATCATGTTATGTATGCATTGCACTCATCTTGGCCACTTAACATAATGCCTCACTAAGTCATAGTTCGATCCTTTCTTCCATAGAACCTCTAATCTTCTTTGATTCGGACTTGACTTTATTAATCACGTGAATAAAATATTTGTTAGATTCAAATCTAATAATACCTTAAACATGTTGTCTAATATAATCATTCGAATATAAATTTTCCAAATATTTTTTCTTTCTTCATTGTACTGTTCAAAAACTCATTATGGTCCTTAGTGACCAATTTGAACTTCCATAAATTCTTTCGAGCTTGCTGACTAGCATTTAAATACAAAATGTTTCAAATTCCATTTTGTGACAGCTTGCGCTACCTTAAAAGATTTACTTATACATGGAAGAATACTTACTTGATTTTAATTTCCTTTATACTGGAGAAACTAGATTCGATAACGGTTCTAATGGTATAAGCCACATAAATTAATAAAATCTTCAAACATTATGAAAAATCTCTGAATTCACGTCACAGACTTTCCAGGCAGAAAATAGCTCTATAATTTTTCTGACCTTCATTCGAATAAATATTCATATCTTTTAACACAGTACTTGGGATCAATTTCCGTTTGTTGGAAACGAAACTAGACTAACAAATCTTTCCAACGGTATAAAATTCATCATCTAACATTTTTTTAGAATTTATGGAGAAATTTTAAACTTACTGCCATAATTCAATTCCAACATAACTTTCCATAAATAACTTTTAATTTACACCAACTTCTCCCTATTTCTCTACTTGTTATTTTAGTCCCATCACTTTACTTAAAATGACCAAAATAAAGCTTGTATTCATATGTTTTATTTGCATCATTCATCAAAATAGGCTCAAACCTTTACTTCTCTAATTTCTCTTGATTTGTCGAGATGGTTACCAAAATTCAAATATAAGGATTCAAGTTTCTTAAGTTTGCAAATTAGTCCTCCAATCAACATTACAACCTTAACTCCATCATTTTAACTAAAAATCAGATTTGCTCATTCTGCATATCCTCTTTGCCGAATAGACCATTCAAGTTTGACAAATTGTCTAAATGGTCACTAATGTGATTAATCGTCGGTTTAGCATTCTAACTTCATTTTCATGTCTATAACATCATTAATAATATAAATACACATCAAATTCATAAAAATCAAATTTGATCCCTTAATTTTGAAGTTTGCCGAAATGGTCCCTATGTTTTAACTTAGGGTTTTGCTTCCAAACAACAAATCAAGCTTACTAGATCATTAATCCAACATCACAAACCCTAAGTTAGACTTGAATCCATAAACCTTAATCTTATCTATACAACCAAAATATGTAGGGTTTAAATCTCAACTCAATAACATGATTCCAACATCATACAAGCATGATTCTAACTTAAAATCAACCATGGATTCATAAAATCATAAAAGCCCCAATTTGTGCATAAACCCTAATTTCTTCCACATATCAAATCTCATCAATCAAGCAAGTATTCTATAAATTATTTACATCAAAAGATAGAGAACGAAGAGTAGAACAACTTTGTAGTTTGAAATAATACCTAAAAACCGAGATTCGGGGCTTAAATCGAGCTTGGAAATTTCCCTCTTCTTTCTCCTCTTTCTCCATGGTTTATGGCTGGAAAATATCAACATTTTTTTCATCTTTTCACTATTAAATTACACTTGTAACTATTAAATGAATTTTAAATTCATTTAAATAGTGAAATTACCAATTTAGCCCCTTTAAATCCAATGGCTAATTTAATCTCATCCAAAATCAAGGGACACGATTAAATCCATGTATATTTCATCTTCCAAAAATGTCCTCAAAATTTCAAAAATATTTCAAAATTGTCATCCTTGCCAAATGACCAATTTGCCCTCTAACTAGTCTTTATTTACTAGTTTGTTTCAAAATTGACATTCCATTATAATCTAACTAAATTAGTTCCTTCTCAACTGGCAACTATTCCATAAATATCATTTTATGATTTTCAATGGCTTATGAAACAGACTCTGAAATTCCAATTCAATCTGATTTCCTAATATTCACTAAATACTTTTACTACGATTTTACCTTTACCGAGCTATCGGATCTATTTCGAAAATTCTATATTTCCATAATGTACCTCATGTCATCATCCTTCATCCAATAGCCTGGATTTAATCTTGAGTTAGTAGTTACAAACTTTGCCCTTATAATTTTCCAAAATTACGATCTTGCCATTTTCATCCAACGGCTCATATTTAACATGGAAAATTAACTTAAATCCAAGGGTTCATATTCTTCCAACACAAAGAAAATATCTTAGACATGTAAAATGACATAATCAACCTTAGTTTATCATCCTTCAAAATATCCTGGATATTCGATTCGATCCGATTATCCGAATATTTTTCTGAACTTTATCGCTTTATAGCCATTAATACAAACTTTGTTTGAAAAATCTGGGTAGCACGAAAACATCATTCTTGGGGTTAAACTATTCATTTACGGGACTAAAATACATAACTTTTGAAAATTACAATTTAGTCCCTAAACTTTTCCTAAGTTTATACTTTATCCACAAAACTTTCAAAATTTACATTTTGGTCACTAGCCAAAAATTGGGATATTACAGAAAAAGTCAATGGTCGGTCAACACTGCAGGCGATCCTATGCAGCGCAGCTGCAGGGAAGCTACGGTGCACTCGCGGGCAATTATCTAGTGTGGCACGAGTGTAGGATAAGAGCTGTGCACCCGCCTGGACAACGCTCATTCTCGGCGGCGGTGCATGAGGCCTCTTTCGGTGGTTATACTACGGTCGCAAGCTCCAGACTAACACGTTTTCGACTGGGGAATCCGATAGAGGCCTTCGTTTTTTATTTTGGACGCTCGAATATGGCTAACTCATAAAACCCGAGTCTTCTTTTTCTTTACCCCTCCAACAACAACTCCGATGACGATCCTGAGACCACCGGCTAACTCGTCTTGACGAGATGAACGCGGTGGTATAGGAGATTTCATAAATAGATTGTCGGATTTTAGTAGATTAAAGTTGGAAGTTTAGGGAAGAAAATAAGAAAAAAGACGAAAAAGAGAGAGAAAAGGAAGGGATATAGAGAGAAATAAAAAATGATTTTCCCCCATCAACCATCTTTAATTCAAAAAAATATTGGGATGGGTAAATCGCACCTATGGCCCCCAACTCTCAATTCCCTTACTTTTTAGCCATTCATTTCTTCCAATTAAATTTGCCAAGACTTTATTCCTTAATTTAATATTTAATATTAAATTATCCAATCTAGACTCAAGATCCGAATAACTAACCCGAAAATTAAGTCGTTACATTTATGATGATGTGAGTGATAAGTTCTTTCAAGGAGAGTTGCTTTTGTTTGTGTTTGAGTTGTTGTTTGTAGTAATTCTAGGATGTAGGTAGCTTTTTAATCAAAAATTCTAAAACAAACTCATCTTGCCGTGTGATGTTCTTCAACTTTAGGTCCTTAGGCAACTTGTGGTATTTATTGATCTGAACTTTAACCCCCCACATTTTCAATCATCTTCCAACGGTAGAATTTTCTGATGATGAATTTTTTTATCGGTATCCTCGATGGTGTAGTTCAAAATCATGTTGTCCCAAATCTATTTCGATTCCTTGTACGGAAAGTAAAGGTCAAAAAATTTATTCAATAAAGTGGAAATTATGGTGTGCATGCATACCTTGTTGGCATGTATCTAACATTTTGTTTGTTTTTTTAAAGCGGTAGGTGATAATTTTTCTGTCAGCGCAAACGTAACTCCATGCATGTTTAGGATGGAGTAGACACTTATTGCCACCTTTTGACGTTGTTTTCATCTAAGATTCTAATCTTAGAGGTATATGGGAAGGGTTTGGAAAAAGTAGCAGTGGGTATGACCTGAACGGTTTCGATTACACAAGGATTATTATTTGGTGGTTCTGCAGGTAGTGTTTGGTTGGACTCAACAGGGACAGTTATTTCTTGGGTGTCGTTGGCCATTAATGACAATCCTTAAGATTGTAGGAAATTAATGGTAATTATGAAAAGAAGAAGAAGAACAAAGGAATATGTCTGAGGCTTGCACTAGACAATGTCCTTAAGGATATTTCATGACAGTACGTACTCTCATGATTCAACGGACCCTTCTTCAATCCAGAAAAGCAGAGAATATTGCTTTAAATTAGACAGAATACTCAGGTAGGTAGGAGAGAATGAGAAAGCAGAGAATATTGCTTTAAATGAGATGATTTTTTGAAGGCATAAAAATCATCTTATTTGAATTGAATGGTTAAAATAAAGTTAGTTTCAGATTTTTAGGAAGTTTATAACAAATCCTTTGAAAAGAAACTATTTTACTAGGTAAGCCTTTTACTAGTTGAAAATTAGTTTTAAAAATAAGAAAGAATAATTATAAAAAATAAAAATGAATTGGACCTCAAGTTCATGCGGAGGGGTCCATTGTTGAAGATTGAGACAGTAGGTAAATGCTCGAGACGATAGGGAAATTACAGAACCAACTCAAAGTACAATTTTGAGCCTTAAAACACTAACAAACAAAAAAGAACATGATCTTACCCCAAATTGAATTGGAGTTTGTATATAAAGAGTAGCAGATTCCTATCTTACTATTGGGTTGGACACTTAGAACTGAGGAAATTCTAAAGGTCCATTTTTTATATTTCGGGTAATAGGAAACTAGAATTTTTAACGATTCGTATTCGATTAGATTATTTAATTTTTTGGATATTCGATATAAATTATCTAAAAATTTAAAAATAAAGCAGATATTTAAAATTTCAAATCAGATTATCAGATAAAAGAATCAAATTACTCAGATCAAATCTTTTTGCACAGTCGTATTCAGTAATAATAAATAAGATTTGATCGGGCCGAAATTTCTATTGAATAAAAAATATTTTTTAATTAAATGTAATTATAAAAATATATTTGAAAAATGAAACAAACTATGGGTGCTTATCGAGCGAGTCGGTCACGATTCGACTCGTGCTCGACTTGACTCAATACTCGATAAGTTTGATAAAATTTGCTTGACTCAAGTCGTTGCTCGTTAAACTCGCCAGAATTTTTACCTTGTTTTTTAAAAATATATGCAAAATCTAATAATATTATATAGAACTTAATATAAACATAAATAAATAAATTTAACAAAAAATATCAAAATAATGTGTGAAACAATTTCAAAGTTTAAACTCTAAAGTAACAATCCACAAATACACCAAACTAGTATATTTAAACAAAATTAACGAGCTGCTCACAAGCTTATTGAGTCGGGTTGGGCCTTGCTCGACTCGACTTGTTCAGGTCTTGAATCAAGCTCGAATTTGAGTCGAGCCAATTCGAGTCAAGCGTTGACCGAATTTTAATTGATTCGAACTTGAGCTACTCACGAGATATTCAACCAGTTAGCACCCTAAAACAAACTATCATAAATAAATCCAAAAAAAAAATCAATTTGATTGGTTAATAAAAAGTTTTGAAAATCAATTGCATCAGTTTGAGTTCAATTTAATTCTAGGATAAACTAGATATTCGGTACCCTATCTATTCCCATATTTCTACTTTGGCCACCCACCTAATTTTTTAACAAAATAATGCATAATGTTACATTTTGTTTCTATTTTGGTACCCGTTAAAAATTAACGGTAAAGCTAATATGTCATTTAAAAAACATTATTTCCCCTCTCATAATAAGAAAATGTCACGTTAGTTTTACCGTTATTTTTTTTAACAAGAACGCTGGCATATTATTAAAGCAAGAAAAAGAAGAAACAACATAACATGGGAGAGATACAAGGGAAACATATTGAAGAAGACACAGCCACAACAGAAACAAAAAAAAAGACTCACAACCAAGCAAACAAAGGACCAAAAACAAACAAGACCAACACAGACAACAAATCACAAACAAACACAAAGCACACATAGAAAAACAACCAAAGCCGAATGTAACACCCCCTATCCAGTTTGGAAGAGAATTAAGTCGAAGACGTTACCGGAAACTTGAATCTGGACATGCAATTTTATAATCCATATAACGAACGTGTAATCATGACACAATCACATGCTTCTTATCATCTATATTTTCCAATTATTCATGCCATGTCATATTAAGCCTTGATTTTATGATTAGGGATCATTTTGCAAAGAATTCAAAGTTTTAGAGATTAAATTGTATTTTTTATAAACTTGTCAATTTTTAGAATTTGGGGCCATATAACTGAAATTCATGTCTTATTAAACTTACCTTCAAAGTTTCAACTCATTTATAGGTCTATAGCTCATACAATTAACCTATTGAATATTTAGGGTTAAATTGTAAAGTTTAAAAGTTCATTTTCTAATCATAACCATTTTTAACTACCTCCGTACCGGTACTCAAGAGGGCCGTATCGGTACGTTATTAAATTTCCCAAATTCCAGTAACCAATTTTGGTACCAGTACGAAGGCCCGTACCAATATTCTAGAGTACCGTACTGGTACGTCATGCATAACTAAAATTCCAGTAATCCAATTTTGTACCGATACGGTCGACCGTATCGGTACTTTTTGTACCATATGGTAAAATTCGACATGGCCGTACCGGTACGCACCAGATAGGGTACTAGTACGCCTTGCACCAAGTTACAGATTTCAATACTAAATCTTGATCCAAGCCTATCTAAAATATGTTCCAAGTGCATAAGACTAATACATCATATTTCCAACATGTTACACTAACCATAAGTCATGCCCGTGGAGATTCTAACATGCATATGATTCACTTATCCTTATCGGTACCATTTAAGCCATTTCACAAAGCATACTTGCATATTTATAGCTAAATTAGGTTCCATGCATCATTTAACATAGTGCTTACTTATTTTACATGCCAAGACATACTTAAACATACTTGAACCATATGTCACCATACTAGGAGTTAGGGAAACTAATATACATTACACAAAATGCTTGCCGGAGTGACTTGCAACCTTTCCTTGCACGATCGATCTTTAGGGCACTATAGAACCTGAAAATGCATGAAATGAACATGTTAGGCTTATATAGTCTAGTGAGGTAGTAATCAAAATAAACATATAAAAATATGCATCCTTGTATCATAGTATATCATGAGATTACATGATTATTCATAATTCAGAGCATATCACTTGAATACATGCTTGTCTAATTCATGATTCAAACATAGTCACATGAGTTCATACTTGTATAATTCATGAGTAAATGATTTAAATTATTCAATTTTCCTTGGATCATAGTAACTAGTGGATACACGAATTCCCAACCAACATCGCCAAGTCTATTAATGGTTAATCTCTCTGTCTCACCCAGGATCAAAACACACATCCCTCCGCCTAATCACATAAGGGTCGTAACCCAAGGACCGTAGTCCACCTGTATATGAGCTCAATGAATTCTATGACATGCCAATTGTATCCAAGGAGTTTGTAATGTAATGATTATTCATAGTTTCATTATTCATAAGGCATTTCTTGTATCATAATACAACCTTAACTCCCTTGCAACATTCTTGTTAACTTGCAAATCATAATTCTTGATTCATGGATAATTATAGTTCATGTTCATGTCATATATCATCATGTCATGCATTTTTATTCATGTCATGTTCATAATCAAATCATATAACATATATAAGCTTACCAATGACAATTTCCTTAGCTTTACTCTATGGAACCCTTGACACATAAGTGATGCAAATTCATTAATTCAATCAAAATGCAATCGGGATAGCTCCTAGCCATTCCCGCAATATAAACTACACTCACCAGACAATTTGAAGCTATTTTGGCTTCGGATGACAACTCCCTTGTTAGGGGGTTGAACTTGCTTGAAAGAGCTTGGTGATTCCTCGCCACCAATGGATTCTTATAGCATAAAGAATGAGAATTCATCAATATTGACAAGATTTCCATGACATATACAAAGCTAGGGCTCTAGCAATTTGAAAGCATGGAATTTCTATCTTTAGACTTAAATCATGATTCGTGGATAACTTGAAGACATGGATTTCCTTACTAGGTTTTAACCATAGCTTCCTTCCGTGAATTTTCCATGGAATTAGTCATGGAAAAAGAGAATTCAACTCATGGGCTTACCTTAGAATGATCTTAGGATTAAAAGGAATAGCTACTTCAAAAGAAACTCAAGCTTCCAAAGTTCTTCAATGGTGGTGCTTGCTTCCTAAAAGATGGGAAGGTGCTTGCTTGGCTAATCGATAGGTAAGTTTCCTATTCTCTTCTTTTTTTTTTCTTTCTTAATTGATGGAAATTAATTTAGCAAACCAAAGGATGAAGCAACTCCCTTCATCCATGGAAACTTGTGGGGTGACTAACCTCCTTATGGGTTATTTATATGGTTAGCCACTCCACATTTCAATCTTCACGATCCTAGCACTTTACTCCTCAATTCTTTCATTTTAGTTACCTAATTAATTCCATTTGATCTTTAATCCATGATTAATCATAATTTGGATCAAATCTTGTAAATTCAACTACATGATTGTGTCTTAGAATTTAAAATATCTTATCAAAAGCAAAAAAAAAATTCAGTCATCAGAATCTGATTTTCTACTAAGTCATTTTTAGGGGTGTTACACCGAAGCATGGAGGAGACGTCGAAACTCTAAGGATCGACAGGAGAGGGATGGACAAGAACAAAGCCAGCAGTTCAATCATCTCTACCTGCATGTCTTTTCTGTGGGAGTAGAATCATATCATCGAACTGTAGTAATGCAAGAAGATCACCATCGGAGCATATGCGACAAGCATGGAGGCATCGTCGATGTCTAATAGACTGTAGAGAGCAAACCGGAGCCGAAAAGTTCAAGTCAAGCAGACTTCCACTAGTGGAAGGCGAGAGACCCGACCTACCTTCGGTGGAACCGAAAGCCAAAAAACTAAGACCAGAGCGCAATCCAACCGAGGGAAAATAGGAATGACAGAAAAAGAAGGGATAGAATAGAGGCACTCCTTCTCGTCCACCACCACGACCAAACCTCGCAGAAGGCCCAAACGCACCCGAGGGCGTCGGAGAAAGCAATCCCAACGAGCAGACCGAAGGGAACCATTGAAGCACCAAAAAACGAAAGAGAGAAAGGGAAACGAAAGGCAAAGGAGGAGATGGAGGCTGAATACGAAAAGGGAAAAGAAAGGGGAAAACAAGAAAAAAGTAAGGGATGTGAGGTCGACCGCTGAAAGGCACATCGGCCGGCCGCCGCTGAAGGACAAGAGATTTAGGGTTTTTCGGGGAAAGGATGAGATAGGGCAGAGAGAAAAAAGAGTTTTTGTTTTCTTTTAGCTTTGTGGTTTTTCATTTGGTTACTTTTTAACGGTGGGGTATCAAAATAGAAACAAAACATAACATTATGTATCTTTTTTCAAAAAAAAAACTAATTGATTGACCAAAACAAAAACATGAAAATATGTGAGGTACCAAATAAGTAGTATACCTTTGATTCTATTTGGCTATAAAAAAATCAACTAGCTAAATTCACCTTAGAATTCAAAAGTAACTTAATTTAGGGGCAACCAACCAGGTAGGTCTACTAATAGAGAATTGAAAGGGGGTTTTCTTTCTATATTTGGAGGAGACAATTATTTGTGCTAGAATAGGACAAGAAACAACATTGTTTTGCTTTTGATGTTCTTGTACTTTAAATAACAAGGGCACTTATTTTTTTTCATGTTGTGTTCTTCAACAAGTTTAGATGATGATGACCATCACCACCATCGTTATTATCACCTTGTTACTCTAAATGTGTGATAGTCATGTTCGACATACGTTTGCATTTAATATTTTTTTAAAATATATCTATCCACACCATACATAATCATATTACATCCTTAAATATAGTTAAATCTTTAATGAAAAAATTCACATTAACCTCGTTCTCCTTCGTTTTGGATCTTATCCGACTAAGAGTGTATAAGGAGACGATAGATATATATGAGATTAAATCCTCTTAACCATGTACAACATGAAAGTTTTACATATTTTTTGGACCATTGGGTATAGGTAAATGAATGACTGAAATTAACAATAAAAAATAGAAAGGCTATTCTAGAGAAAAAATGGAAATAATCAAAACTAATTGAGTTTTACACAATCTTACATTGTGTAAAATTCAATTAGTTTTACATATTTTTTTACCGTTGGATGAGAGTAAATAAATGGTTAAGATTATTTTCTTTATTTTTTCTTGGGATAATCTTCATATTTCCTATTGTTAATTTTAATCATCTATTTACCTTCATACAACAGTTCAAAAAATATGTAAAACTTTCCGAGATTTACATGGTTAAATTTTACGTGATGAATATATTACAAATGACTCTGCAATCTGAAGATAAAGAAAGGTTGAAGATTTTGAGATTTGAATCTCATATTGTCAATTACAAGATTTTAAGAATAATTGAATGGATCAAGTATGTTAATTTTGGGAGTTTTGAATTTTCTTTTTACTACATATAGGACCAGAAGGAGGTATATCCTACATCTCTATAGTTCATGGCAAGTTGTGCAGCCCACTTGGTATATTAGAATTCTTTTGTCTTGATCATTTCTTTGGATTAAACAACAACAATAATAAAAGTAAACCATATAAACGATCTCTGAACTTTTAAATTGTTTACATTTTGGCCATTGAATTTTAAAAATTTATAATACAGTCATTAAATTTTTAATTTGTTATTATTATAATCTCGTCACCAGCAGCCAGAACTTGATTTCCATCTCTATCAAAATACAGGAAAATAAAACTTTTGAAAGCTCGAGATTTTTTGCGAAATTCCTCTATGACAACACCCATCAGTAATCTATCAAAATCAACTGCTACAACCTTTCGAATGACCTAAAGAGAATCACCTGCAACAAAGATCTTTCGGTGACCCAACTTAGATGCAAATCAATGCCTTTCAACATGCAAGAGCTTTAGCAATAAATGGTTCAACCAAATCTGGCATTTTAAAGGCCCCAATAGCCAATAAAGCACTTGCTCATTCTTCACAACAGCATCAAAATTACTTTAACCACCGCAATTAGAGGACCCAAAGAGATTTTCTTCAAGGGTACCTAAATATTTCTTTCAAAATATGTTTGCATGTAGAATTCTGGGGATCTTTTTTAAAATCAAACGGAACAATGGGGGGCCACTGAGGGCATTAATGTGTTCGAATATGTATATACACATTGTATGCAAGTGGTGGGCTGTGGGGTTGAAGTCGGACATTGAAGAGGATTTATCGACTATGGAGGAAAAATTGAAGAGAAGAAAAAGTAGCGTGTCATAACAACTTTTTTTAACGGCAGCTAACGACGTTGTCCATAATAAAAACAAATTAAATATTCAATGATTACATTGTAAGTTTTAAAAGTTCAATTACTAAAATACAATCATCAAAAAATTCAGAGTCGATTTATGTAGGTTGTCTTAATAACAATAATGTATTTGACTTTTATAATATACATTGAAAATTCTCATAAAAATAGTTGTGCAATATCAACTTAATATTGTTCTAAATAAGAGACTAACCACCCTGGATGACTTATTATGTGTAAACTCTTTTGTAACGACCCAATTTTCAAGTTAATAAATTGAGCATCGGATCCGGGTTCAAATCTTTTAAATTGGGAGAATAATTTTGGAAGCTCAATAAACAGATTATTGGACTAATATGAATAAGAATCTAAAGTGAAAATAAGGAGGATGACATGTGTTTATTAATTAATTATTTTACCCTTTTTTAGGGATAGTGTGAGTGGTAGAAAAAGGAGAGGGAAGAAGATATTTTTGTTGAAGAGAGAGAAAGGAGAAAAGTGGGAGAAAGAGAGAGAGAGAGCTTTGAATCTTGATCTGTTGCAGTCAGAGCTGCCGTGTACGCCACCGCTGCCGCCATTGGCTCCGCCTTGCCAAGATGAGTTCAGCCATGGTCGTCCCATCGTCGTCGCCATCGCCACTCGCTGGAGTGAGAAGAAAGAAGAATAAAAAATGCTAAAAAAACTTTTTATGTCGTCCTCCATCGAAAACTGCCACCACCATTGGATTCATCGCCCAGAGAAATGCATATCTGGAGGTCGTCGTCGTCGTCCGGCCTTCGCACGCGCCACACGCGCTGCCGCCTACGTGTGGGCATGTCTAGCCAGCTGAACCAGGCTGGTTCTGTTGGGCCGAACCTGCCCAGACCACACCGCCTTGCCCGACCGCCGTTGACTTTTTCTGAGGGACCCTACCCTAGGGTTTTTGATGTTCTAAGTTCATTGGTACAGTCTGTTTCGCCAAATTCAAACCCAATAAGCTGTTTTTATGCACTTTATTCCCTAAAGTAGCCCGCTAATGTGAAATTGCTTATGTTGTCGTATTTGTTTTATCCGAAGATTATGTGGACTCGAATATTAGATTCAAGGAGATGATTGGAGGAGCTGGAATGAGGATTTATCGCTATGGTTTGAGGTTAGTACACCTCGAAACTGCTATGCTTCATGAGCATCATAAATGTGATTGCTTTGCGTGTTAGTGCCTGCAAAATAGGTAGATGTTAAATAAGCATGTTTAGAGACCGATATTATGAGACTGATATATATGTGATGCAAGATGATGCTGAGAACATTTTAGAGACTCATATGAGCTTTAGAGACCGTGTAGGGTCATTCGGATATTCGTATATTTATATGATGACTGTTTGAATTGTATGATGTGTTGATTGGGTGCTAGAGTATGGAAATTGATGTGTTGATGGAAAATTATGCGTAAAGGATAAATACCAGAAATTAATCGATTAAATGATCATAAAGTTGATAAATGATATTAAATGATTAAATGCGTTAGTAAACAAACCCTTAATGACTTTCATAAGCTTTAAGGATTGAATAAAGAGTTGTACATCGTATTTCGCAGAAATGGTACAAACCCTTGAGCAGGGTATTTGTACATGCTTTGACCGTACCGGTACGTGATTGGGGGTCGTATCGGTAGGGGTCAACCCATACCGGTACTTGGAAAATTTAGGATTTCTATTGAGTAGTTTTAGTATCAGTACGCATGTGAGTATCGGTGCCCGAGGGTAACGTACCGATACTTGTATTTTAGTACTGGTACCCAATAAGAGAAATAACCTATAAATGCAAATCAAGATATAAAATTTTCGTGTATGATTAATAACCCGATTAATGCCTAAATAAATGAGATAACATGGATTAATGGTGATAATAAGTGAGATTATTGTATACTCCTCCATAATGTACTAACAACTCGGTAATGTAAAATTAATGATGTGTTGGTGATTAGCAACAATAGAGGGATCCATGCGATCGCGTTGCTTGTATGCCGAGTAGGCATTTGATTGGTTGAGTCGATTGATTGATGGGATCCGGATACCTAGAGAGAGTGTTGCAACACCATGGTTAGAGATACCGAATGAAAATTACCAATGTTGTGTGACATGGGCCTCATTCGAAGATACTCGATGAGAGATGCCTAGTGTGGGTGTATGTCTTTGAGGCTATGTGACACCGGGCCTCACCCAAAGAGAGTGTGTGTTTATCCCGAGGCTATGTGACATAGGGCCTTACCTAGAGAAAGTGTGTGTATGTCCCGAGGCTATGTGGCACCAGGCCTCACTCCATGTTTGTGGTTATGATTATGTGTGCTTTTGCCATGATGATCTGGTGAGATCTCGGGTATGGTTGGGCCTTGTGTACCATATATGACGACTTGCATGATGAGAGCATGTGTTTAGGCGACTAGTGGTAGCGCCACGTGTTTATTTATCTCTCCTTCGTGGTCGTACTAGCTTGCATGCTTATGTTTATGATCAGCATGAAATATAGTAGAGCATATGTGTACCACTGAGCTTTGTAAGCTCAGTGCTCGTAATCGTTGTTTTCGTGCGTAGGTCGGTAGATTGATCGAGAGCTCGAGGAGCACTATCAGTTCAAGATTCCAGCAAACGGTGATTGCAAGAGTACGATACTTGTATTTAGTGGGATGAGCATTCATAGGACTTTACGTGGCCTAGTCTGTAACATTATTTTAAAATATTATTTTGATATATAATGTATAAACTTGGAGCTCATATTTTGTAAGTTGATTCATGTTGTTTATTTAATTATATGAAATATTTGATGCTATAATGTTTTGAAAAAAAGCTAAATCTATGATTTTTAAACAAAAATTTTTTGGGTCGAATTTTGAGTGACCCGAATATAGTACTTCGGATCCCGATCAAGTGTTACATCTTTTAAACTAACCATTAAAAAGGCTAAACATATTTTTTATGTGTGAAAATATTCTTGGGATCGTCAAGCTAATGATTTCTATTGTTTTCATTTATTTGATTTCCCCCCTTTCAGACGAATATTTAATAATAAAATCAATTTAGTTGAAATGTTTACAACTCAATTCTAACTTCGATTTTTTTTGCGTGTTATTCTTTAAAAAAATGAAAATTCAACCCCAAATTGGTCAAATTAGTGCATGAATATATATATATATATATATATATATATATATATATATATATAATCTAAATCTATTGATTCAAACTTGGAAGATTAAAATACTCACATTTTGCTAATATTTTCCACTGGAAATTAATTGTAAGTTTGGAATTGGTTCATAAACTTGAAAGACTAAAATACTCACGTAGGTTAAAATCTCATTACTCATGCCACATGTTTCGACCTTCAAACATGTTTTGACACTTGAAACGTTCTTCCAAGAAACAAAATTTCTCTGGAATAATATCAAACACATTTTAAACTCATCAAAAAAATTAAAACGTTCTTTGTTTAAGGTTTTTAAGTTTACTTTGAATATCTGAAAAACCCACTTTATTATTTAAAATTTATTTTTTTATAATTGAAATTTGGATCAAAAAATTTATTAAATAATCATTCAATTTGTACCAACTCAACTTCAAATAAAAAATATCTCGTTTCAAACTGGTCAAATAGGACAACTTTTTCTTGAGTAGAATTAACTCGTAAAATTTTAAAACCTAATCCATAATTGCTTCTTCATTAATCTTCTTTTAAGAAATAAAACTTCACCAATAACTAAGATTAGTTTAAGTTTCATTCAAGAAAAAAATATGATAAGTTTAAGTAATTAAACAAGTATTATTTCCTAACCATATGTCAAAGGTCCATTAAATGATCAAAGACCATAGGTTAAAAAGTAACAATATTGGTGGCAAATTAATGGTGCTATGAATATGACCTTAAATATTTTATTTGATAAATGGATAATAAGGTTTATTTTAATAACTGAGATTGTCAACTCTATATACCGAAGAGTTGAGAAATCATGTATTTTAAAATAATACAACATTTAGTTTAAGATATGTTCAATTATATTTATAACAAATCTTATTAAATTAAGAAACACATTGACGCCGTGATGAATTTTATAACCCAAACCATGTATTTATTTATTTTAATTGATTTAGGCTTTGATCGGTAACTATAAAATTAAAAATAAGTGAAAATAATAAAAAAATATTAAAATAAATAGCTTTATCATTAATAAAATTTATTTTCTTTCACCTTTGTGATTAGACTTGTTCAAATGATTTTTTATATAAAAGTTTGGTGCTATTAGTACAAGAATTTACCAAAAAAACTATTGTAATGAGCTACACTACAAGCAACTACATGACTACCAAAAAATCTACAAATTGAATCAGTATTGTTTACAATAATTTTGAGTATTTACAACTCCATCTCTTACCATGTGTGTTATATAATAACAATAAATGTAATGATCAAACAATAAAAGAAAAACAAGTTTTATATGAAAAATCAATTCAAAAACAGTTTTATATACAAAAAAAAAATTTACGGGAAAATCATAGACAAAGAAGGAGAGTTTCACTAGAATATAAAATTTCACAAAAGAAATAAGTTTGTACGACTAAATAACTCTACAACTTTTTTCACTTAAAACCCTAAAATGTGTTAAAATTCAATGTTGATTGGGCTGCGAGAGAGAAAGTTGGGTGTACGAGGTTCAGGGTGTTTAGATATCACAATGGATGAATTCTTACTTTGTTTTCGAATTTGCTTGGTACTATTGAATCCAGTCAAGATAAATTATTGGCAATTCTTCATGCTATATAGTTGTTTTCCTTTAACCATAATTTTTAACAAAACTCAACATGTGATAGGTAAAAGGGTAATTGTATTAATTATTTATAAGATTACGAACCCAACAAGTGTCCCAGTGAAAAAGCGAATGATGTTCATCCTATGAGACATTTGTTCAAATCATTTTGTTTATTTAAATAATCAAACAACTATCAGTTAATTTTGTCAAACATTTTTATACAATCAGCTAATACAATCCGCTAGTCAAATCAACTAATACAATCAACTATCAACTATCAGCTAATGTAATCCGCTATTAACTATCATCTATCCGCTAGTTGTCAAACAAAGCTTTTATATTATTGTGGATTCTCTATAAAGTTTAAAAGGTTAATTAAAAATTTGCATCTTTTCTCAATAATAATAATAATTTAAAAGGTCGACGATAATCTACTTTTTTACATACTTAATTTGAACATATTAAAGAAATTAAATAAGGATAGTTATTTCTTACATTGAGACGGTATAATTTTTAATTTAATTCTATATAATTATTTAAGAAATTGTTAGTTTTTAATTGATATGTAGATAAATAAATGTGATGGTTTCTTAACTCCACTTGTAAAGTTAAAAAACTTTATCGGTTGTGCATCGCGTAACAAATAATGATGATGATATTTTTTAACGTTTCAAGTTGGATTAAAAAATTGCCATATTTTAATTAAAATTTAAATAAATAAACAGGACACGTTCTAGTTATGAAATACATTGTGATTTTTAACATAGTTTTTGTTGTTATAAGAGTCTAAGTTTAACCACGAGGTGTGACATAGTAATCGTTCATTTTTTTAATTATGTGTCAGGGTTTGATCTACGCGGATAAAAATAGAATATATTTTATGATTAATTATTTACCGTTTTGAAGAAAGCCCGCAATGAAAAATTAATTACTATTACCAATAACGAATACTCTAATTTAAAAAAAAACACTCTTAAGTTTACAAATAATAGTCCATAAGATAATTATTAAAAGAATATGGTTTTAATGAAATGAAAATGTCTATATATACCTAAATTTAGAGCAAGTTGAAGTATGGTCATGGACATTTAAGAAGTAATGGATGTGCGTGTGGACTAAGAGGCAAGAAGGTCAAAATGACATATGCATCGGAGCTTGAACCGTGTTAAACAAGCGTATTGACCGGAAACTTAACAAGAAAAACAAAGGCCAAATCCACACCACTACCACTAGCAACCATTGAAACTTCGATCCTTCCTTGAAACCTCACCGCCCAAGCAACCATGGCGCTACCCATTTGAGTGAACTTTGACTCTTATCTGTTTAACCCCATGTGCGAGGACGAAGCCAAAATTTAAGAGCGGGACAAAATATAAATTTTCAAAGGTAAAAGACGAATTTATAATTATTTTAATTTTTTAGATAAAAATATAAAGAATAAAAAAAATCTTTACCGGGGGAAATAGCCCCTCCTATTAACAATATACCTCCGTCTCTGCCCATGTGACGTCCTCTCCTCCTCTCTCTCTCTCTCGTCTAAACTCAAGCTTCAAATATATATACAATAAGGAGAAATTATTATATAGTCTTGGATCATCACGTCATTCATGGTCCATCTAATGAGATTCATTCATTTAATGACATGTAGAAAAGAGGTGAATATTCACTTTAGAAAAAAATAAAATAAAAAATTATTATTAGATAAGACCATAAATGACGTGGTGATCTAGAGCCCATCTATTAATTTTTCATACAGTAAGAGTTATCGGCCGCAATTTTAGCGCGCTCTCTCTTCCTCTCTCTTTTCAAATCCATTTTCTAATTGTCTAAATTTTGAATTCCGAGACGTTGAAGTTGATTTCTTCTCAAATGGTTTACTTTTTATATTTAAAAAAAAAGGAATAAAATACTCTTGGAAATGTGTTTGCGGTGTTGACATTTCGTGTTTGGTTGTGTAAGAAATGCTAGATGACCACTAAGCATAGTTGAAATTTGTTTGAAACTCAACTGTGTTTTGGTTGTATTACTATTATAAGAAGCGGAAAGCTTTCCAATTTCCATATACGTTGAGAGTTAAAGGCAAAGCTTTTCTTTATCCTCTAAAACAAATGGAGGTTTTGTTAATGAAAATGCCAACATCAGATACTGATGTCGCTCAGCCCATTCCCTACGATCAACGAGCTAACAAGGTATATATTCATTGTTCCTTTTCGACTGCTTTGATTTGTTCTAGTTTCTGGATCCTGAAAGGTTTATGATCTGATTTACTAATGGATTCTTCAATTATTTGTGTTTTTAGACTGAGATTGGAAGAAAACGCCAACAAAATGTTGATCTGAATTCACCATCACCTAGCCATGAAGACTTGGTGGATAGCAAAGAGGTAGATAATTGCATTAACTGCTTGTTCACCTCTCTCATGCATACAAATCACACTTCCTTTCCTAGATTTCTTCAAATTTTGATAATAAAATTGTTGAGAAGTTGCACTCATCAATTACTATGGATTTGAATATTATCAATCATATATGTGTGTTGGTTTTATTAATGTAAATATATTGATCAGGAGGATGAACTTGAATCTGCAAAAGCTGAGATGGGTGAGGTGAAGGAAGAAAATGAAAGATTGAAGAAGATGTTAGACAAGATCCAGGAGAATTACAAGTCACTTCAATTAAGTTTCTTTAAAATCCTTCAACAAGGAGATACCAAGAAATCCACTAGTTCTTTAGTTTCTTCACCACCGGTTAATGTTCCAGAGCCTGAACTTGTTTCACTTTCCCTTGGAACAAGTACTCCAATGGAGTCCATGAAACATGGGAAAACAACAAGCTCAATCAAGAGTAAAGATGACCCAGAGATCAAACCCAGTTTAACTCTTGGATTAGACTCGAAATCTCAATTGTCAACCACTGAAAATAGTTCAGAAGTTCAACTGAAGGAAGATGCTGCAGCAGAAACATGGCCACCGAGCAAGATTCAAAAGACAACGACCAGAAATGGAGATGAAGATCAACAAAACCATGTTAAGAGAGCTAGGGTTTCTGTGAGATCTAGATGTGATGCACCAACTGTAAGTATTGCTTTGTCAATACTTTTAGAAAGCTTTCAATATTTTTCCTTTGATTTGAGCATTGAGTGTTCATTTCTTCCATTACAGATGAATGATGGATGCCATTGGAGGAAATATGGGCAGAAAATTTCAAAAGGAAATCCATGCCCCAGAGCTTACTACCGTTGCACAGTTGCACCAGGTTGTCCAGTAAGAAAACAGGTAAATTTCTTGCTCGGTTGTTCCCATAAGCCTAATCCCATCCCTGAAATGGGTCCAAAGAAGATGTGTTAAGGGGCTAAAACTTGGTGATATATAATATGTAGGTGCAAAGGTGTGCTGAGGATATGTCAATATTAATCACTACTTATGAAGGGAATCACAACCATCCACTTCCCGTTTCCGCGATGGCAATGGCTTCCACCACCTCAGCCGCCGCCTCCATGCTATTATCTGGCTCTTCAACATCTCAACAAGGGCTCAATTCAACAGTCACAGCTACTCTCCCAACTCAAGTACTCAATGGATTCAGCTTCAGCCTCCATGAAAACCCAACAAAACAGTTCTACTTACCAAACTCAACCTCATCACCTTTGCTCCCAACAATTACTCTAGACCTTACCTCTTCCCCTTCATCTTCATCTACAAACTTTCCCAGTTTCCCTTCAACAAATCTCAACTTTTCTTCATCAGAATCTAGAGTATTTCCTGCAGTTTGGGGCAATGGCTACCCTGGTTATGGTGCACAAGTACCCTATTATCAAACTCAGGCTGGGAAAGAGTCCCAAAACCAGATTTACGAGTCTTTCTTGGGAAACAATCTGCAAGGGGAAACTTGTCAACAGTCTTTGACAGAAACCTTAGCCAAGGCAATCACATCAGATCCAAGTTTCAGATCAGTGATAGCTGCTGCAATTTCATCAATGGTTTGTAGCAGTGCAAAATCAGGAGACCCAACTGATCAAAAAGCTGAGAAATTTGGTCAGAATTTGATGCAGGTCATAATTTCTCAAGAGCAATCATCATTTTCATCAAGCTACTTTAATGGATTGGCATCTTCAACTTCTCAAACAGGAAGTTCATTGCTTCAGCCTTCATTTCCTTTCCCCATTTTCAACAGTGCCTTTCAACCAGCTTCTGATTATAAAGAACGCAAGAATTAATGGAATGGAAAAAATGGCCCTTTGAGATTGTTATACTTATTGTTTTTGCAAATAATAATCAATTGGGAAGAATTCTCTCAATCAATTGGGAAGAATTCTCTCAAGTTATTTAAATTGATTAATTTCATCCAAATTTCATTTTAATCCTTAATCTTTGAATTTTTCAGTTAAAATGTAATCTTTTAATAGTACAGTTTTTGGTCTCTCAAATGATTAAATTCTCTTCTGACATAATAACTTACATCAAGTCGAAAACAAATCTTCATTCTATTGATTTTATCAAAACTAAAAATAAAAACAGAAATATGCCACCGTTATTAGAACTAATAAAATAGGGTAATTCACATTTTAAATCACTATACTTGGCATCTACTTTCATTTACATCATAAACTTTTAATTTAATCAAATTACATCATTCAACTTTTATTGTTTACAAATTAAATCACTTATATTGATACAATTATATAATTTTAATAGAAAAACTAAAATTGACACTTTTATTCAACATATTTTCGGCATATCATTAATAAATAATGTTTTATCGGCAATTTAAATTTTTTTGTTAAGATTATAGGAATTCTAGTTATTTTTCTTTGATTTTATTTAAATGATATGTTTCATAAAATTCTTACAGAAAATTATTAAAATTATCGATTAAACATTATTTGATGGTGATATATGAAAAATATGTTAAGTAAAAGAGTCAATTTTAGTTCTTTCTTTAGAATTAGTTAACAATATTAATACAAGCGATTTAGTTCAGTAATGATAAAAGTTGAATGATGTAATTTAATTAAATTAAAGGTTTATGATGTAAATGAAAGTGAGTGTTAAGTTTAGTGACTTAAATTGTAAATTACCAATAAAACATGTTCGAGTCTATAATACATTCGTGCTAGTATGAGGTCAAGTTTATCCAAACTCGAGGACGATCGTCATATAATATAGTATAGCTGTAGTTTTTTCTTTTGAATAGCCCCTACGTAGAGGGAGGAAAAGATAAATTTTGCTCATAATGAATATTAAACTCATAACTTAAGGAAGAAGATATGGTGTTATCTGAGAGCTTAGAATCTTAGAAAGAGTGTCATCATATCCTTTTTATCTCCTTTGTTCTTTTATTTATACTATTATTTTACTTTTAATCTTTTTATATTATTTTTATATTCATGCCGAGAAGAATTCATCTTAAGTTAGTCGGTTCTTCCATTCAAACCTAGCTTAATTGATAAAAAAAATCTCTATCTCTTCTCTTTTTGTTATTTTATTTAAATTTTATGTTATTTTTTCAATAAATCGTTTGAATAAATTCTTAAAGTCTTAAGTTTTGATTTCAAATTTTATAGTATTTAAAGTTGTCAATATTTTGATCCAAACTTCTACTATTCTATCATTCGGTATTACTGTCAACATTCTCAATTTACAGTAGTAGTCTTTTAATTCAATATGTTGACATTTTGATTAGTTCGGTTAAATGAATTGAAGAATTTAACTTTTCTAAGAAATATAAAACAAACAATTTTAATATTAACTATAGCAAATAGTGTTCTTTCCTCATATTGTGATAGTACCTTGGCCAACAATTTAACATGTTTTTGCTATTAAAAGCACAAAAAACTTAGATTAAACGTCTTTTACACGGAAAAAAAGTTATGGAATAAATAAGGCCATTGTCATGTAGTCAAATATCATCCCTCATCGACACAAAACGCAGAGAGTGAAGTACCAGAAGAATAAGTTGGAATAAAAGCTCCTATATTAACCTTATATCCATTGCCAACATAAACGCATCCATTGCTCACTGACATTCCACCATACACGGTTGCACCTGTCTCGTATGACCACAAAATTCTCCCATTTTCAGCATCCATGGCATATATAGGTCCTGTTTTATATGTTGAACCGGCAAAGAGTACACCATTAGCTATACTGACAGGCCCAGTAGCTGTGGAATTGCTTGGATCCGCCGTTGACCATAGGATCTCGCCGCTGTTAGCATCCATTGCCACCCATCCACCGGCAGTCGTATTTATTTCGGATGGTCTCAAAGTAAAATTCTTGGATGCCGAGTTGGCTATGTTGGTGTAGACCCTCTTGTTATCCGTAGCTGCGCCCCATGTGCCTCCTCCGCTTGCTCCGCCTGGTCCGGCATCCTGTACGTCCAGGAAATACATAAATATATATAAATGAAGCATTAGAAGGAAAACAATGAAGCCAACTTACAGTAGACCAAGTAAGTCCACCATTATCTCGATTTAGAGCCCAAGCAAAGCCACTTTTCTGGACAGCAACGACGATATCTTGCTTAGTTCCGTTGAGATGGATGCTTAGCATCATGGGTGCCTCGGCGAAATCGGCATCAGGATTCGGGCCGGGAGGACAGTTCGGGGTGGAAAGATTGTTGCAGGCAAAGAACCAAAGATCATATCCCCCTAGCTGATGATACCATTTGATTGCACCTGTTTCGAAATCAAAAGCTAGGATTGAATTTGAGTGGTTTTCAGGCTCAATACACTTGTCTGGATCAGTTGGCACTGTTTGATTGTTCTCAGCTTCTTGGCATTGACGAATACGAAGAGGGGCCGAATACAGGTTCCCGGTGCCAACATAGACAAGGTTTCGAGTTGTATCGATGGATGGACTGCTTCTCCAGATGCCTCCTCCGGCATATTCGCCCTTCTGTCCGAAATTATCAGGTAGAGTAAAGGTTTGCCATACGACTTTGACGGACCGGACATCTAATCTGGCGAAGCTGCCACGGAATGTGCAGCATTGCTCGAAGCTCACAGTTTCTTCTTGTGAAGATGTGCCGACGTAAAAATGCCTACAAGTTTCAAACTGAATGCTAAGTTAACAATACAATACAAGGTAACATAATAAGTTTACACAATGCGCATTGTACATGAATCTATCCAAGATTGAATGTGCTTAATATATAATGTTATCTATTTTAAGAGTTTGATAAAATAATATTAGATAAAAATAACATTTTTTAACATGTCGAATATAAATGATCCATGCAATCTACACATATATTCACAATTTGATTCACTTGTTTTGAGTATTCACATAAAATTTAAACTGATATTTAACTCCTGAATTAACAATTAGACACATAGGGACATGATTGATACAATATTAATTTTTTGAGAACTCAATATAAAAAGACGTTTTGAAGTTTAGAGGCTAATTTGATATTTAGACAATAGTTTGGGGTGTTTAGTGCAGTTAACCCTAAAAGTTATATATTCCCTATAGTTGACTTACTCTATTATATTGCCTTAATATAAATAATCTCTGCAGCTTGTCGGCGTTATCTAATTGATGGATTAATCAACTTTGCTCTAAAGCGTTAAACAATATATTTCTGGCAATGCTGAGTTCTTTTCATCAAATTGCAGAGCACTATATTGCTTCTAAAGTCAGAAATGACGGTTTTATGTGAAAAAAAAGTCAGAAAATGACGGTTTAGCTGTCTAAACTTAAACAAGCATTGTAATGAGAGTCATTAAGTCTTTTTATGCTACTGTTGACCAGATTTTTTTAAAAAAAATTTAAATCTAATACTAATTCTACTAAGAAGAAAAGAGAATGATTTTAGGGGAAGGAAGTAAAGTGTTTCGAATATATAACTCGTGACCTAAGAAAATAGGAAAAAATAAAAATAAGCAACTTGACCAACTGACCAAATATGTTTGCTAACTGTGACCCAAATTATCTAAATCATTCAATAACATATTTTTCATATATTTAAAGCTTCTTAAAAAGATTATATCTCAAAATCAATGTCAAAATATGCGACAAATATATATCAAATACGAGTATTTCAAATGTTATCCAGCTTTGCAGTAAGTTGACTAACCCTTTGTAGTAAGTTCCAGACATGCAGGGACGGAGGTGTATAGAAGATGGGAGGAGCTGTTGCTCCTCTCAAAATTTTTGGTATAATGTCATTTTAAGTCCTTTTTAATTTAAATATTAATTAAATAAGACAATTGCTCCTCTTAAATTTTAAATTTAAAGGTTTAATAAATTCTTGTCCTTCTCAACGTTAGATCCTAGCTCCGTTCCTGGTGATAACACTAGCAGAATGGATATCAAGCCGGGTTGACCAAACAAGCTCACCGGTTAATCTTTCAACTGCAATAACAACGGCAGGCCCATAGATTCCGAAGATCACCAGATCGTCCGCAATCGTTGGCGATGCTCTTGAAACTGTCCAGTTTACATTAGCAACAAAACCAGTGGCATTAAGCCCCGTTAGCTCCCCCAAGTTTTTCTCCCAAACAAGGGATCCATCAGAGGCATTAACAGCATACATGTTCCCATTCCAGCTCGGGAAATAAAGGGTTCCATCGAAAATCGCAGGCGTCGCTGTTATGTCTTTTCCGGCCACGAATTCCCATTTCAACCGCAGAGCGGAAACTGTTTGAGGCCCGATTTTCCTTTCTTTCTCGGCATATCTTCGGTTGTATAAACCCCGCCATGGTTCAGCCAGTTTTGTGAAGACTGCGGCGCTTTGACAACCGAGTTCCACTGCAAACATCAATAGCGTTCATGTCACTCCCATATACAGAACTTAAAACTTGGGGGGGGGGGGTTAGGATGAAAGAACTTACTGCGAATCCTGCCAAGGTTCTGTTGAAAAATGGGAAAATAAATAGAAAGATGAGAATAATATTGTTTTGGCATATGGATGCCGCCATTGATCTTTGAAGTTGATATGTATATTGTATGATATCACTCTACGAATTTATATGAAACGACATAACCAATACCAGACCACAAATAATTGTAAATAACTCAATAGTCTTCATCATTATTGGTTTTGCTTCACTGTCACTCATTTGACATTGCCTTTAAAAATTATGCCATCCTCGTCTACTTGTAACATGGAAGCAACGTGCAGTGTACAATCTCAAAATTAGAAACCGTAAGCTGCATCCATGACCACTCAACTATACGTCTGATTTTATTTTGACCACCGATTTTTTAATTTTATCAATCAGACCAGTCAACTATTTAAATGATATCAATTAAGCCATTTACCGACAAAATCTAATGGGAAGGTAACGTCGCAGTTAACGAAAATTTGTATAATTACATATTTAGTCCTCATTACTTGCATATTATATCAATTAGGCAAGTTTTGAACATCACACTCATCGTGTCACTCATCTGATTGGAGGATTAAATTTATTAAATTAAATTAAAATTAGGACCAAATTGATATAATATGTAAGTAATGGGGACTAAGTATATAATTATACAAATCTTCGTTAACTGTAATGTCACCCTATCCGTTAGATTTTGTCAGTAAATGGCTTAATTGATACCATTTAAATAGTTGATTGGTCTGATTGAAAAAATTAAAAGATCGATGGTCAAAGTGGTTATGGATGTAGTTTACCCAATTAGAAAATGTCATGACATTTTATTGTTGTTAAAATAATTATATTCCAGATATACTCTGATATTTTTATAAATATTGATTCTTCGAATATAACAAAATTTTGAAATTAAATAGAGATGAATCGAACAAAACCACTACTTTTAAGACAAATTATTTATTTTTATTAAATAGACTATCATTGAGTGATCATGGATGTAATTTACCCAATTAGAAAATATCAGGACTTTTTATTATTTTTAAAATAATTATATTATATAAAGTAAATATCGAGATTTAAACTCATATAAAATTAGACAACATGAACATTCTTAATTATTAAGTTAATTGTAAAATTATAGCTGCTTCATTATTAAAAGAATTATAAAATAAAATTACGTTTTACAAAAACTCTCTTAAATAACAAATATGCAAAACCCTACTCAAAACCCAATAAGAAGTACGGCACTGGCGCTATATCATAATTCAGTCGGCAGACCACCAGAGGCCGTTGATCACATCGATGTGGTCATGGCAAGGGAGAGGTCTGGTTCCCATATCGTGGCCGCTGATCTGAATCAGGCTAAGAGGGCGAAAGAATCGATAAAGCCAACCGAACACGTCGCGATGGAGGCTGATGGTGGTGGAGACAGTAGGCAGGCGCATGTTTTGGACGGGCAAACAGCAGATGCATCCGCATCGGTCGAAGGCGTGGCGATCGGCGGTACGGAGGCGGCGAAGCCTTCTTATGCGAGTATGGCCGGAAAGCAAGGGGTGGAGGCGCAAGATGATGATGCTAGTTTTGGTTTTACTACTGATGGGGTGGGTGTGTTGGATGAGGACTGCATCGTTAATGACTCTGGGATATTTCCCACAATTCGGTTCTCGGATAGGGTTCACGATCAGATTGATGGAGGTATGCAGAATGTGTTAATAGTTCGGTTATTAGGGCGGTCCATTGGGTATGGCGCTCTGTACTCTCGGCTCATGACTATGTGGAAACCTTTTGGTGAAATACAATTGATTGATCTAGAAATAATTATTTTCTAGTGCGTTTTGAGACGGTGCGTAATTATACGATGGTGTTAACCAAAGAGCCATGGAAAATATATGGTAGTTACTTGACGGTGCAACCTTGGAGCCGGTCTTTTTCTATGGCGGAGAAGCATCCCTCCCAGGTTATTGTTTGGGTTCGCATGCCTAGTCTACGATATCGCTATTATTGTAAGGCATTGTTTCGCAGAATTGCTGAAGTTGCTGGTCGGGTGGTGAAAGTTGAGTATAGTACACATATTGGGGAGCGTGGAAAGTTCACGCGTTTAGCAATAGTTTTTGACCTGGCCAAGCCGTTGAAAGCATGCATTGGAATTCATAATTTTATTCAGAAACTAGAATATGAGGGGTTGCACCAAATTTGCTTTGGTTGTGGGGTTTATGGGCATTCGAAGGAAGAATGTGGGGCAAATGGTAATGTTACAGGTGCGATAGAAGTTGATGGGCGCATTCCTCAAGATCAGCCGAGACAGTCCGAGCCATATGGACCTTGGATGATGGTTGCTAGTCATCGACGCCAGATGCGTTCGGGTGTTGGAACTAAATGTGGAGGTCGAGTTACTACTGAAGAGAAGAATGGGTCATGGTTTTCTGTGTTGGAGGGTGCTGAAGAACAGGGGGTTGTGTTTGAAGTAGGCGTGGAGCGTACGGGGGCTGAGGCTACTACGAAGGTTAGACCAACGGGGGCGGTAAACGTTGAGGCTTCTTTATCTAAATCGGTGGGTGCACCAACGTTAGCTTCAAAGAATGTTGCGTACAGGGCTTCAAACCCTAATAAGAAAGCTAAGGCGAATGAGACAGCGGATAAAATAGGGGCTAGTGTCTAGGTTATCTTCTTGGTTGAAGGGTCACAGCCGGCTACGACAGTGCATACTGTAGCTCATAAGATAGGTTCTCATCGTGTGCTCTCGATTATTGAAGCTGGTTCGGATAAGAGTGGTGCAAGGCAGAAGGTTGGACTTGGTGATGGGGTTGGGTTGCGTCAGAATAAAGATAATTGAGGGTTGCGGGTTAAGCGAGCTACGGATTTTCGAGGGTCATCGCGTGCTGCTTTACAGGATTGGGTGCAGTCCTCGTTGAATTTAGTTGATGAAGAGGCACGCCGGTTTGGCCACCTTGGAGCTCCTAACGAGTTAGGGATGGAAGAGGAAGACCCAGATGGCATGGATCATTTACCGGATGAGACGATCCCAACGAATAATCCAGCCGTGTCGGGTGGAAGTCGAGAGAGGGGTACTTCCCACCAGTAAGTTTTTCTTTTCTGTTGATTATTGATGGATGTTCTATTTTGGAATTGTAGGGGTGCGGCAAGTGCCTCGTTTCATCGACATTTTTGAAATTTTGTACGATCTAATAATGTACAAATTGTTGTGGTTATGAAAACACTGATTATTGGAAGAAATGCAGATCGTGTTGTGAATCGTCTTGGGTTTTTGAATTCCTTTAGAATCGAAGCTGTAGGGTTCAGTGGTGGAATTTGGGTTCTTTGGTCATATACTGTTGAGCTTGAGGTGTTGCAAGTCTCTTCTCAATTTGTTAATTGTCGGTGCCATTCACAGATGGTATCGGATTGGGTGCACGTTACTGCTGTCTATACTAGTCCTACGGCAACGCGGAGGAAGTTAGTACGGGATCCGCTGTCAAGATTGGCTCTTGTTGATGGTACTCTTTGGTTACTTGGTGGCAATTTTAATACAATTCTTCATGGGAAGAAGCGTGTTGGGGGATTGCCTAATGTTACAGGAATTAGTAAGTTGTTTTTGAATTTTGTGTTTGATACGAGCATGATTGATGTTAGGTTTGAGGGAAATCGTTTCACCTGGAGTATAGGGGAGTTGTATCAACGTTTGGATCACTGTCTGATGAATCAGTCATGGGCTCAGAAGTTCTCATATACGCGGACGGTGTATTTGAATAGGATTTGTTCTAATCATTGTCCCATTCTGCTATGCTTCAATTTGAATATGCGGTTCTAGCAGAACTGGCCTTTTAGATTTCTTGCGGCTTGGCAGGGGCATGAGGCTTTTCCAAAGTTTTTGGCGCAAATGTGGGATGCTAATACTGATATCATGAGTAATCTGGCAAGGTTTAAGGAACAGTCACAGGATTGGAATCTTGATTTTTTTGGGCATATTGGGAAAAAGAGAGAGAGTTGAGTGCGCGAAGGGCATTGAGAGAGCCTTATAATCTCGACATACTAACTCTTTGCTTAAATTGGAACGGAAATTGAAAGGTGAGTATGAGTTAGTTCTGGAACAAGAAGAGATGTTGTGGTTTCAGAAGGCCAGGGCACGTTGGATTATGTAGGTAGATCGTAATACACAATTTTTTCATGCCTCAACTATGGCATGGTGACGGGCAAATGTGGTTCTGGGCCTTACAGGGGATGATGGTGAGTGGTACACGGATCAACAGGTGTTGCAAGAGATGGCCGTTAATTTTTTTTCAACGTCTATTTACTTCCAATACTTTAAATCTTGTGCCATATGTGTACCATGGGTTCTTTCCGCCATTGATTGATCAGGCAGTAGAAGAGATGTGCAGGGTGGTAACGAATGATGAAGTTAAAGATGCGGTGTTTTCGATGGATCCTTTGAAAGCTCAGGGGGTTGATAGTGTCCGTGCATTTTTTATCAAAAGAATTAGGAGGTGGTAGGGTGTAATGTTGTCAAACTGTGCAGAATATTTTTGTGAGTGGTTGTATACCACCTGAGTTGATGCAAACGTTGACAGTTTTGATTCCTAAGGTGCCAAACCTTTCTGCTCTGTTATCTTTTCGCTTGATTAGCCTTTGTTCGGTGCTCTACAAGGTGGTGACTAAAATTGCGTTGAATAGGATTAAGCCGTACTTATCTAATTTGGTGTCCTGTAATCAAACAAGTGTCATTCTTGGCAGGTCTATCTCGGTTAATATTATCATTGCCCATGAGGTCATTCATTCTATGAGGCGAAAACAAGGACTTCAAGGGTGGATGGCTATTAAAATAGATCTTGAGAAGGCATATGATCGGTTAGATTGAGGTTTTATCGATAATACGCTGCAGGATGTGGGAATTCCTGATTCACTCAGATTATTGATTATGGCGTGTATTTTGTCGGTCTCTTCAAAAGTACTTTGGAATGGGTCGATGACTCGCACGTTTTAGCCTTCGCTAGGGATTCGACAAGGTGATCAGCTTTCTCCTTATTTATTTGTGTTGTGTATGGAACAGTTGAGCCAAGTGATTCGTTTGTCGATTCAGAGGTGAGTGTGGAAATCGTTTCGGCTACGCCGTCATGGGATTGGCATTTCTCACCTTTTCTTTGCGGATGACATGATTCTTTTCACCGAGGCCTCGATTGAGCAAATATTGGTGATTCGTGGTATTTTGAATGACTTTTGCGCTGCATCTGGACTGAAGGTGGGTATTGCCAAGACTACTATTCACTTTTCACAGAATGTGGAGCTTGATCTACGTGATCAGATAAGTGGTATGTTTGGCTTTACTGTAGTTGAGGATTTGGAAAAGAACCTTGGTGTTCCCATTCTGCATCAACGTGTGACGGTGGCTACCTATGATTATCTAATTCAAAGGGTGAAAGATAAACTGTCAGGTTGGACGTCTAGTTCATTATCTCTTGCAGGACGTGTGATACTAGCTAAGGCGGTTCTAACTGCAATTCCGTCATATGCTATTCATACGACTTTTCTCCCTAAAGGGGTTTGTACTGAAATTGAGTGGCTCATTCAGAATTTTATTTGGGGACGAACTGGTGATTGAACTGTGGTACATTTAGTGAGTTGGGAAACTTTATGCCAACCTTTTGCGGAGGGTGGTTTAGGCTTTAAGGTGATGCATAGACAGAATGAGGTGTTCCTTATGAAGGTGGTTTTCTAACTATCGACTAATGGTGAGCAATATAATTGGTATATCAATGATCCAGGACCGGTTTTACGTTCGAATTGCTCACGATTGTAGCATAGGATTTGTTTAGTTTGGTGAGAGGCGGGTGCTAATGTTTCCTGGCAAATTGGTGATGGCTCGAGGTCCGGTTTTGGTTGGATGCGTGGGTGACTGAAGCTAGTCCTCTGTTGAATTCCTTGTGGTAAGGTGTGCATGTGGGTGATTTGTACGCGAGGGTTTCGGATATGATTGATGGATAGTGGGCAATGTAAGTGGGATCTTTTTGAGCATTTAATTACCCCGACAGTTTATCTTCGAATCGCTGCTATACGGCTATCCATGCGACATGGTTTCTCGGATTGTTTGACTTGGTTGTCATCGGATAATTGACAGTTCACTGTTCATAGTGCTTATATGATACGTTTTAGTATTACTTATGGTCCTTTTGAGCATATTTGACAAGTTATTGCACGCTACAAGGGCCTACTAAGATTTCACACTTTTTTTGGTTGGTTTGCCATGGCAGATTACTTACGAATCAAGAACGTTTATGACGTCATATGGAGGATGATAGCAGTTGTTTCACATGTGGTGCTTGTGTGGAGGACATTGGTCATATTTTGCAACATTGTTAGGGAGCGGCTGCGCTATGGGAAAGTGTGATTAAGACTGATAGATTGAATGAGTTTCTTGGGCTTTATTTTAAAGATTGGTTGTATGTGAATTTTGCCAATGTGGAAGATTTTGTTGTGTGTATGTCGAACTGGCCAGTCTTGTTTGGTGTCTTATTGTGGATTCAGTGGAGAATGCAAAATTTGTTAGTATTCGAGCGAGTGTTGTTCACCGGGAATCAGTGCTTGAGGAAGGTTTGCGGTTAATGTTGGGTTTGGAGATGTCGCCGTCAATCGGTGTTGGAGAGCGGCAACAAGGAACTATGGATTTGGCGTGTTGATAGCCTCCCCTTTTAGGTATAAATTGAATACCGATGGAGTGCTCTGCTGCTCGAGTGGAGTAGCTGGTTGTGGTGGGACTATACGAGGCGACACAGGGAACTGGGTGATTGGGTATTCGAAAAGGATCAGTTTGTGTTCGGAGATTAAGGCAAAATTATGGGGCATTTTTGAGGGATTATCGTCTGCTTGGTCCGTGAACATTACATGTTTGATGGCTGAGTCGGATTGTTTGGAAGCCATCCGACTCATCAAAAAGTATAAACCGGGTGCTCCATCGATCGGGTCAGTACCGCATATTGTGGAGATGATGTCTCGTTCTTGGGAGGTTAGTCTGGACCATGTGTCTCGTAAGTAGAACTTTGTTGCTGATGGAATGGCTCGATGTGCAAGGTTTGAGGATTTGATTTGTCGACGTTATCTTGATCCACCTGTGGATATTGTTCCGTTGCTTTACTCTGAGGTTTCTAGTTGATTGTTTGTGTGTTCTTTACTTTGTCAGGGTCATCCTTGGGTATGAACTTTTATTATTAGTAGGTGTACTATTTTCCTCCATTTAGGTTTAGAGAGGTTTTTAACGAGGCACCTATTAATAATCCTTTATTAATAAAAAAAACTCTCTTAAATATATTAGAAACCCTAGCCGCATAGTTTTTTCTTTAGCATTGGTGTTGTCATTTTCTTTTTTTTTTCTTGTTGAAGGCGACACCAGCATTGATACTGGTCGTCGACCGTCAAGATCCATCATTTTTCTCTCTCGTATTTCTCATCGTTTGTCATATTTTTGTTGTGTTTTTTAATTTTTAATAAATAACTTTACCCTTGTGACACTTTTCTTTTGGTTATCCAACCGATTCCCTTGTTTTGAACCCTCGAACTGAATTTAGAAACGTTTCACTATCATTATTTCTTAATCGCGGTTGAGTTATGGTAACAACCGTGTTGTCAATGTGCCTTGTTGTAATATGCAATTTTATGTTGTTTTTTTTATTATTTTACTTTTCATCGTCGATCGGTAGTGAGATTTGTATCTATCTTTTGTTTCAAGTATTTGGGTAGGGTAGATTGTATATTTTTATTGTAATTTTAAAAATATATCTGTTTTATAAAATTAGTGGATTTTAATTAAAAAAAATACTATTTTTATAATTTTTTAAAATATAATTAAACAATAATAGAAGAAAGTCAAAGTTGATTTATAATCTGGCATTCACATGTATGTGGAATCAGGATCTGAACATTCCATTCCCAAATTGTGATTCCATTTTATTAAAATTAATTGATTTAATGGATATTTTGCTTCCATATCTAAATTAATAATTTTGTTTTTACTTCTTAATTATGACATTATTTAGTAAATAACGTTTTGAGTTAAAGTTAGAGGTTTGATCATTCAAACTCATTATTTTAAATGTTTGGTGAATATAGGATTGTAATAGGGGATTGAGGTGAAACCTCTTGAAAAAGTTATTAATATGAGCTTTTTTCAAATTAGAGGTTTTGACATATGAATTATAAGACTCTTTTACCCTTAGTAATTACAAATAATCTCCAAATAAACTAATTTAACATTTTTTTAATTAAATTTAATAATTTATCAAATTGTATTAAAAATAATTATAAAAATAATAAATTAACATATAGATCTTTCAAATATGTTCAGTAATGTTATATTAAAAAAATTAATTTTTATAATCTAATTAATATTAATAGATACAAAATATTGATAACTAATAAACTATTCAAATAAGTATTAAATATAATCATGTCATTATACGCCAGTTTGCTTGCTCAAAAATCAAACAGCTATCAACTATTAATTAATTTTACCAAACACTTTATACAATCAGCTAATACAATCCACTAGACAAATCAGCTCATGCAATCAGCTATCCGCTAATTGTCAAACATAGATCTATAAATTTTAATTCGAACTTATTTAATTATATTAATTTTGTTCTTTTAAAAATTAGAGCTATTAATTTTATTCTTTAATCGACATTTATTGTTACAATGTTGAAGTGGTAGCTAGTAGTGCCAACGTCATGGTCCACGATGTTGAAGTGGTAGCTAATAGTGCCAACGTCATGATCCACGATGTTGAGATGACAATCCACATGTGAATAATACATAAAAACAAGGTTGAACTGGGGGTTTAGACCGAGTTCAATGACATAATTAATTTTAATTAAAATTTTAAGAAATAATATAAACTTTTGAGAAATTGCTAAAATTTTAAAATATTGATATTATTAAAATATTAAAAAATTACTAAAACTAAAATACTACCAAAATATTTTAAAAAACTTATAAAATCATAAAGTATTAAAAATTAAAAATTTAAAAAATATTGGTAAAGTATAAAAAATATTGAACACTTGTATTGAAAAAGTCTTCTAGTGTATCTCATCAAAACGAACTGAATCAAATTAACTAGAGACAATCAATGATTTTTTTCAATGTTCAAAATTTTTAATACTTTATATTTTAGTGATTTAATAAATTTTAATATTTCTTGTAACATTTAGTGTACAATGCTTACTTATACTACCCAGACATTTTTCACTCATAAAAAGGAGATTGTACAACGTTTCAATATACTCGAACTTATATCCTTTTGTACATTATATCAATAACAATATCTATCTCACTGCACTCAATTGACTTTTTACGGAGTGATTTTAAGGATTACATTGATGTAGTATTTAAAGTTAATTTTTTTGAAGTAGAATAAAATTTAAAAAATGTAAATGCTAAATTTATTATTACGTTTACCAACAGACACAACATTATCATTATTTTTTTAATGTGACCATTTGGTAATTTTTTTAGTCGATGAATTAAAAAAAAACATCGAGACTATTCAGGCAATATACACAGTTTTATGAGAATATTGTAATTTGAAATTAATAGAAACAAAAAAAAATTGTGGAGGGAAAACAAAGGTGCGTTTGATTTTAGAGAATACAAAGTATTTTTATCTTTTTAAAAAATAGAAAATTCGGAAGAAAACATGTTTTATAGCAAAATTTGAAAATGATTTTTAGAAAATAAAAAAAAATGAGTAAAATTTTGAAAACATAAAAAAAGATGTTTTCACAATTTTTATTGAAAATGTTTTAGAAAAGTGGAAAACATGAATGTAAAGGATTTGTATATTTGATTACTTGATAATATTTACAATTGACTTATATATAGGCTTACAAATGAATATACAAGGATAAGGGAAATCAAATATTAAATACAAATCAAATATTTAAATACAAGATAAGATTGAGATTGAGATAGAGATAGAGATAGAGATAGGATAAGATAAGATTTGAATGAGATTTGACTAAGAGTTATCTCATGGATTTGAATGAGATAAAAGTTATCTCATCTTATCTTTATCCTTAACACGCCCCCTCAAGATAGAGGATCCATCGAAGACTCCAATCTTGGATCGAAAATGGATGAAGATATTACGACCAAGCGGTTTTGTGAGCGTGTCCGCAATTTGAGCTTTGGATTGAATGTGTTGAACAAGTAGGGAACCCGCAACAACTAAGTCACGAACAAAAAAAGTAATCAAGGGCAAGATGCTTCATATGAGAATGAAAGACCAGATTTTTTGCAAACATATGTGGCACTGAGATTGTCGCAAAAGAGAGATGGTGGTTTTGGTAATGCCACGGTAATTTCTTGAAGAAGACGTTGGGCCCAAAGCACTTCAGCAGATGCATTTTCCACGACACGATATTCAACTTCTGTGGAGGAATGAGAAACAGTTTTTTGACAAGCTAACTTCCAAGAAATAAGATTAGATCCAAGATAAATAGCATATCCAGTAGTGGATCGACCGTCTGTAAAGGATCCTCCCCACTCCGCATCGACAAAAGCGGTGAGATGAAGGGAAGATACCGAACGAAAAAGAATGCCATGGCATAATGTTCCTTTGAGATAACGTAGGATGCGTTTAGTTGTTGTCCAATATGCAAGTGAAGGACCATGCATGTATTGCGACAGAAGATTCACAGCAAAAGAAATATTCGGATGAGTAAGTATGAGATACTAAAGGAGACCAAGTAGTCGACAATACCCAGAAATATCAAGTGTCGTTGATGGTTTCGGTAGAGGTAGCTTGTCGAAAGAGGACATAGGTGTAGAAATTGCCTTGGCATTTTCCATATGGAACTGAGTCAAGATGTCAGAAATATATTGCGCCTGAGATAAAAACAACCCAGTAGGAGTAGAAACAACCTCAATGCCAAGAAAATGGCTGAGCAAGCCCATATCCTTCAAAGCAAACTTCGTAGATAATATGTTGGTAAAGTAAGCAATAAAATCAGTGTTATTACCAGTAAGCACAATATTATTCATGTAGACTAGAAAGTATAAAACAACTCAATTTGCATTATAGATGAAGAGAGAGGCATCAGCCTTTGATTTCGTAAAACCAAAGTGAATGAGAAATTGAGAGAGTTCAACATACCATGCCCTTGGGGCTTGCTTGAGTCCATACAAGGCTTTACGCAACCAACAAATATGAGATGGGTGAGTAGAATCAACATACCCCAGAGGTTATTCTAGATAGACTTCCTCATATAGGGTGCTATTTAAGAAGGCATTATTAATGTCAAGTTGCTTGATGGGCCATGCATGATGGAGGGCAAGAGTGAATATAATACGCACCGTAATAGGTTTCATCACAGGACTAGAAGTCTTAAAGTAGTCAGGACCAACTTCTTGAGAATACCTTTTCGCTACCAGTCGAGCCTTGTATCGATCAACAGAGCCATCAGCATGCCGTTTCACACGAAATACCCATTTGCACCCTACGACAGATTGTGTAGACCATGAAACAAGATCCTATGTTTGGTTGCGTAGCAAGGCAATAAACTCATCAACCATGGCTTGCCTCCATATTGGGTTTTTGAGAGCTTGAGTAACGGTCTTTGGCTCTATTGTGGAAGGCAAAGGATGACATGTAGTAGCATTAACAAATGAAGGACCAAAGTACCTCGGATTTGGCCTACGAATCCATTGTTGTAGAGGATCATGTTGTGGCATGTCAGGGGAGGCAACTTGTTGTGGCAAGTCAGAGGCGACATCTTGTTGTGGCAGATCAACCAAGAAAATTGGTGTGGCAATATAATCATCACTTTGTCGTGGTAGGTTACCTAAGGGAACTGGTGTGGCAATGGAATCATCAAGTTGTCGTGGCATATTAGACAATGAAGCAGCAGGTTGCCAGCATAAGAGGCAATGAGGCATTAAGTTGCAATGGCATAGGAGGCAATGAAGTATTGGGTTGTCGTGGCATAGTAGGCAATGGAGCATCTAGTTGTTGTGGAATAGGGAGGACACGTCGTGTAGCAAAAGAGAAAATGTGGGGAACAAATCAAACATGGCAAGAGACATAGATTCTATTAGTGATCGGCTATGGACATTTATAAGCAGACTGCGTCACAGAGTATCCAAGGAAAACACATTCAGCGGATCGTGGCTCAAGTTTATATGTCCCGTATGGTCTCAGCCAAGGAAAGCACAAATACCCAAATGGTTGAAGCTTGTCATAATTCGGTGCTTGTTGATAAATGATAAGGTAAGGCGATACACTACCCAGTATCGGTATTAGCATCCGATTAATAAGATAAGCAACTGCCTGAAAAGCATGAGGCCAATACTTTGTTAGGAGGGTGCAAAGTGAAGTAGAGAGAGTCTAGTCTCCACTATGCGACGATGTCTTCGTTCAATAGTCCCATTGTGTTCCGGAGTATGAGGTGGTAAAGTAAAGTGGAAAATACTGCCCAAATTCAAAATGAGCAAGAGCTTAAACAACTCACCTCCATTATCAGAGAATAGAGACACAATGGTCTGATGAAAAAAGCATTCAACAAGCCTTTTAAACTGAGGAAATATTACCGCAACATCAAATTTCTTCTTCATTGGGTATAACCAAATATACTTGGTAAAATGATCAACAAACACTACATAGTATGAATATCCATCATAAGTACATGTTTAGTGCTCCAAACATCAGAGTAAAGCAATTCAAGAGGACGAGAGCTTGACATAGTATTTTGACCAAATGGCAATTTATGACTCTTATTAATAAGACAGGAAGAACAATGATAGTTCGTCAAACTAGTTGGGTCATAAGATATATTACAAGTGCTTAATATAGAAGCCAAGATTTTATTGGATGGATGACCAAATTTGTGATGCAGCTGATGCACGAACAAGCAATTGACTGAGTTGACTTGAGGATAAAAGGATCGCGGAGCATAGTAGACACCACCGATTTATTGCCTCAAAGAAAGGGTATTCTCATAGGTCGATCCTTAACAAGAAAATAAGAGTCAAAAAATTCAACATACACATGATTAGTCTGACATAATTTAGAAACTGACACCAAATTTGTATTTAACTGAGGAACACATATGACATTTGTGAGAGAAAGGGGCTTGGTAGCCGTGGGAACAGTGCATCGGCCAACATGAGATATAGATAGGGAGTTACCATTACCCAGATAAACTGTATCATGACCATCATAAGGGGAGATATCCTGAAGAGACCCAGTGGTCATTGTGGTGTTATGCGAGGAACCACTATCAAACATCCAAGGAGCCCGATTAGATGATGAAAGATCAGTAACAATGTTAACAATCGGTGAATCAGACGATGGCCGCTGATAAAAGTTGTTATTGTGAAGAAATCGAACAAGCTTAAGGCAATCCCGAACAACATGCCCTGGCAAATTACAGAACTTGCACACAACATCTTGTTGTCTAGAATGACTAAATTGAGGAACAGAACTACGGCCACCACCATAAAACAAATGGTCAGAGTGACCACCATTCCCTTGAGAACGGTTGGTAGAATAACTATGATTTGAATTAGCCTGCTGCGCAGAATATGTCGTGGAAAGAGGTGTAGCTTGTTCAGACTCTTGTAGGAGTCTCTCGTGATCAGTTAAGATCTCAAACAACTCAAGCATGGATGTCGATGTATTACGTACATGAAGGGCAGCAACAATTGGACGATAATGATCACCCAATTAAATGACAATAGAAATCAAGAGATCTGCATCGGAGATAGGACGGCTTGCCAAGGCAAGATCAGAGGCAATATCATGCATGTCTTTCATGTAGTCAGAGATAGACCTAGAACCACACGGATTGCGAGCCAATTTAGACTTGAGAGCAAGGATACGACCGGGAGATGCTCGAACATAACTTGCAATTAGAGTATCCCATACAATTTTGGCGGTGACAGCGGATGAAATAAGTGGTTGAACTTGATCATCACAACTGCCAAGAAGAGCACTATAAGAATTTGATCCTGACGATACCATCGTAGATATTCAAGATTGGCAATTGTTGCCACAACATCGGTAAACTGAGAAGGGGAAGGCTGTAAACCATCAATATCACTGAGTAGCCCAAAACCAATGAGAGTAGCCTCCATTTGGCGATGCCAAACAGGAAAGTTGGCAGATGTAAGTTTGATTGGGAAGTTGGTTGGTGCATTAAGATGCACAAGATCATTGGAAGTAGAAGATGGAGCCATGAAAGGAGATCCGGTTTAAAGAAGAGCGAAAATGAGTAGAGAAATTCTACTTGGCTCTGATTATCATGTAAAGGATTTGTATATTTGATTAATTGATAATGTTTACAATTGACCTATATATAGGCTTACAAATGAATATACAAGGATAAAGAAAATCAAATATTAAATACAAATCAAATATTTAAATACAAGATAAGATTGAGATAGAGATAGGATTTAAATGAGATTTGACTAAGAGTTATCTTATGGATTTGAATGAGATAAAAGTTATCTCATCTTATCTTTATCCTTAAAAATGAAAACAAAGGTTTTAAAATTTTAACTCTATTTAACCCGGGTTCGAATCCTTCTAATGTCAATTTTACAACTTTACTTTATTTAATTAAATTTTATTTTTATTATAATATTATTTTTAAATAATTATACTTTAATTTAATTCTTCAATGAGTAACTATTTGTTTATTATTATTTAGCTTAAAGATTAAATTAGTCCTCAACAAAAAATAAAATAATCAATTAATTTATTATTGGTTTTTTGAAACCAATTTAGCTCTCATTAGTTGAAACACACTTAATTTAGCCATTCTGTAACAGTTGGCCTAATTTTGACCATTGACACATTGACAACCAAAAAATAATAACGCAAGGCACACATTGAAACCATAAAAAAATCTAAAAAATATTTAAAAATTCTAAAAAAATTTAAAAATATTTCCTAATTGGCCCTTTAATAATTTTTTTTATTTCAAAACAATCATAGTTTTGATTTTTTTTTTCAATTTGGTCTTTATTGATTTTTTTAATTCAAATCCCAAACTCTATTGTTATCGTCACTGTGAGAACTACCATAGCTGTTGTAGATCCCCTATCCCAGTCTTTCTCCAATCCATGTGAATCAAAATTTTCTCTGAGATTTTACTAATTTCCTAAGAAACAAACAATCCTTAACAAACAAACCATGTGTTTTAAGAAGAAAATGGATGTTAAAACCTGGAGATGTCAGATTTAACGGAGATGAATTTTTGAGATCAGAATTTGGTTATATCAATTATCGGTCACAGTTTAATCGGAAACACGGACGAATTTAAACCTCATCACATCTCAAAACACTTGAAGCAATTAAAAGAAACGTAGATTGTTTGAACAAATTTAGAGACCAAACAAGGATCACCAGAGACTTAAATACAAGTAATCCTGGAATGAAACCCAATCATATTGTTGCAGTTTCAGTTCTCTCCTCATCTGATCGAAACTATAAACCACATTTTCTGAAAAGCAAGAAACCCTAACCTTAGATGGGAGGGAGGGAGGTGTTGATTTCAGAACACCAGAAAGTGAGAAAAACGAGACGATGCCACTAGCTCACTGGTTTGGCAATCATTTATAGATCTAAGTAGGGTTGCTTCGATAAAACCTATATAACAACGGTATCATTTCATTCTGGGCCTTCGAGACTGCGGTTGACTTCATTGAGCTTTTAAATTTATTTGTTTTCTAAATTTTAATTTACACAAACATCTGAATTCAACAAGTGGTCTCAGAGAAAAAACGGATAATGTTCATTAGATTCAATCGCTTTGTCTATAAGGTGTCTTTGTCAAAGCTTTAAGAATATATATAAACATATATTACCTTATAATCACTTTTAAACTTATAAAAAAAAGTTTACACAAATATTTTTATTTTGGATTTAGGGATTTTAATTTTAGGGTTTAGATTTTAATTTTAATGATCTATATTTTAAATTTAAAACCTTAAATTGACATACTTGTAGGGACGGAAGAAAATGACAACTCCTAATCATGGTTTCATCCAGGCATAGAAATTTTCTTTAGCTTTTATTTTCATATATATATTTTTTTTTCAAATTGATTCATTGTGAATTTGCCTCCAATTTTTAATATTTATGGTTTGTTCCCAACTCCTAATCATGGTTTCATCCTTGCATGATTGTGTCAAAAATTACACTAGTAGTGTATCAAATAATCCATAAATATATCAGCTAGTCTAATGGGATGAGGTTCTAGATTCCTTAAGTAAAGCAAGGTTCAAGTCCTAACATTGTGAATAGAGAAAATTGGACTGGGAGGGTCGTCCCCATAATAGATCTCTACAGTATTCGATCCGAATTAGACAAACGATGAGTTGAATACCGATAATTAAAAAAAATAAAAATACAAAAATATTATAAATGTAACACCTCATTCCCCATATTCGATTACCGAATATGAGTCGGAGATGTCACAAAACAATAACATGATTGTTTTATTCAAAAATTCTATAAATTTAAAACCTTTAAAAGTATTTAAAAGTAACTAGTACACAAAATCAGAGCCACTTTACTTTACGAAAAATAAATTAGCTATTTGATAAATAACAGACTCTGAACCAAAATAGACAAATTTATCTTATTTATACATGCCATTAAAACTAATTAAAAAACTCAAGTAGGATGTCATTACTGAAGTAGCTTGAGGAAAATTTTCTGAACTTGATGCAACGCCTTACATACACCCAATGTCTCGAACCACTTACGTGTGCACAGGGAAAACACACGCTCAGTACGAACTTAGTGAGGCATTACAAGGTAATCATAAAATTAAATAATAATTAGTCTTTAAGTATAACATAGTATAAACAATTCTCTTATAAAACTATTTCAAGTCAATATTGCTTTAAAGCAAAGATGAAATATTTATGAATATATTTGTAAAAGTTCTTTTATAAAAATAGCCCAAGAAATACGTATAGAGAGAAACTAAGTATATGAGATCGTGTACTCCTAGAGTACTAGTCATTTCCCCTAAGGAGAAAGACAAACAGTACATTAATACAAGCTCGTTGTGCTCCCAGAGCTCACTAGTCACCGAAGTAACGGTAGTCTCAGACAACTAGATCCGAAGATCAATGCATTCCCAGAATGCTAGCCACCATGTGGCAAGTGTAGCTGCAATGCATTCCCAGACTGCTAGTCTCTTATGGCATGCCACTATACTGTAACACTCATGGTAATCTTGGACAATAAAACAATAACATTACCTTTGCAATATATCATTTTATAGATGGTAAAAATCTCATCATTGATAAATCGAAATAATAGAGAAGTTCTTACTCCATTATACCATAATTCAATCTGTAACAATCATCAATATAAGATAATAAAATTATCGTAAACAAAACATAATAAGGCAGTTCATACCCTGTCATGTACAAAACCATCTCTTTTGCCTGAGAAAATATTATATTTCACATAAAAATCAACATTACCAATTTGGTAAAATCATATAGGTCGACTTATCGCAAGTCTTTCTAAATACTTTTAAAACATATAAATGCACTCACCTTGACACTTCTTATCCCAAACTAAAATGCGTGTATTAAGAGAACTTCAAGCTTGGTCATTGCTTTATCTACTGAATTTTCAATTTCTCGTGTTTACTTGAATGTTTCACATTCATCCCTTACATGCACAAATTAATAACACCAATAAGGTACTCATTTTATAATATGTCAGTCTGTGATACCCTTAAAGAAATATTTATATAAAATAATCTACAACTCAGAATTCGATTTTGTTTGTTCTGAAAGAAAACAAATTTTCAAAGTCGAATTCCAGTGCTAAATTTCAGAGGCTGCTACTCTATTTTCTGACCATTTGTTACTTAAAAATTCATATCTTTTGATATCACAATCCAAATCGGTCACCGTTTGTTTTAAACGAAACTAGACTGAACCAGGAGTACAATGGTATTTGTCTTACTTCCTAATCATTTTTATGGAATTTTTGGTGAATTTCCAAACTCACTGGCAAAGACTAAAATTCTGGGCAGATTTCATAATTCACATCTTTAGCATCCTTTAACCATTCTAACACCTCAAACTAATCTTTAATTATATTTTTTCAACAGTTTCCTTTCACGAAAACTCCAAATTCAACTTGAATCCTTAAACCTCAAATTAAACCCTAATTAATAAAATGATATTCCATCAAGAATACATCAATTTCAACTTCAATAAAGCATGGAAATGATAGAACATCACATAACAATCCTAATTCATTTGAATCCCTAAACCCTAAATTATCTCTCCTCAAAATTCAAGAGTTATCTTCAACTATTCCATGAATTTCTTATACCAAATGAAAGAGAATTCAATCAAAAACAAATTTGTATTTCATGAACTAACCTTGAATCCAACTCTAAATGCTTGAAATTTGAACTTGAATTTTTTTTCTCCCTTCTCTAAACCTCACGGTAGTGGAAGAAAGATGAACCAAAATTTCCACACTTTTCTTTTCTTTATTTTCATGCCAAATGGCATTATTTAATCATATTTAATAAAAAAATCTTCTTAATAGTCAAAGACTATTTTACCCTTGATATCCAATGCTCCAAAGCTTATCACTTGTTAAAATATTCAGCCAATGGTAAAAAATAAACCAATAATTTAGTAATTACCAATTTGCCCTTGTAATTTTCCAAAATTACAATCTTGCCATTATTCATCTAACGTTCATATTTAACATGGAAAATCAACTTAAATCCAATGATCCATGTTAAATCCTTCCAAATTAAGGCATGGAAAATATATTATTAATCTTGCCTTATCATCTAACAAAATATCTCAAATATTCAAATCGATCCGATTATCTGAATTTTTCTCAAACTTAACCCTTTTATAGTTTTTAACACAAATCCTGTACGAAAAATTCAAGTAACATGGAAACGTCATTCTAAGGGGTAAACTATTCATTTACGAGACTAAAATATATAACTATCAAAAATTACAATTTAGTCCCTAAACTTTTCCTAAGTTTATACTTTAGCCACCAAACTTTCATTTTATTCATTTTGGTCACGAGTCAAAATTTTAAGGTATTACAATTCTCCCCACTTAAGAAAATTCATCCTCGAATTTTAGCACATACATGCTAATTCTCTAATCAACCTCCCATAAGGATTGTACCACTTTGTGATTCGTTCATGAATCTTTACTATATAAATCTATTCTATTTCTCAATTATTTGACTCCATAAGCCATGATCTTTGTTGGTTCCTCTTCATAAGTGAAATTTAATTGAATCTCAACCCTTTTTTGGTATTATGATAGGTGAAGAATCAAATCAACACTTCAAAACCATTGACATATGGAAGACATCATGGATTTTAATTCTTCTTCAGAACCTAATATAGGTCAATGAATCTTAGGCTAAGCTTTACTTTTTGGTATGAACCATAACACCTTCTTCCAAGGTGAAACTTTTAAGGAATACTTTTATCCTTAACTTCATATTAAATATATAATTTCCATCATTCTAAAGCAATTCTAAAATTGCTTCGAACTATTCTTACTTTATTCTCCACATCCTGAATTGAATCAGATCCAATCATCTTTTAGTTCTCTTTTTAACTCATTATCATCGGGAATATAAATTATCCCTTAATAATATGAACATCCTTTAGACTTAACACCGAAGTCTTTAATTTTTCCTTTTCACCTAACTGAATTCTTTCCAAGCATATCTTTTCTTTCATCTGTAAATCTTTGATCCTATTTATCAAAGTAGACTTAAGATGAAGTTGTATAATCAATACATTATTCTCTTCCAAAGATAATTGGACATTTAATGCTTATAAGGCAAAGAAAGACTTTCGTCTAAATACATCAACCACTATTTTAGCCTTGTTACATTAATACACATCCCAACCTAGTATGGGACATATCATTAAATAACATGGAATCCTTATTAGCTTTAGATTGTATTAATACTAGTGCTACCATCTTAAATTTCTTAGGATCTACTCAGATCCTTTTTGTTGAGATAATGTGACCTGGAGATGCAACTTGAATTAATCAAATTCACATTTGGGTAACTTTTCATATAACTACATTTCCCACAAGGCTTGTAGCACTATTCGTAAATGTTTATCAACTTCTTCTTTCATACTATACATTTAAGGAAGTCATCTTTATACTCGATTGATAATTGTTATTATAAGAAATTTCATCAGTGACACATACTTTTTCCAGGAGCCTTCAAAGTCAATCAAATAAAAACTATACATATCCTTCAAAATCTAAATTAACCTTTCAAATTGTTCGTCATTCTATGGATGCAAAACAACGTTAAAATTTATGCCGAGTCCATAATGCCTTATGCAAGGAACTCTAAAATCTAGAGATAACCTTGGATCTTAATCACACGCAATGAAAATAGGTACATCACGTAACTTCACAATATTTCAGATTTAGAGCTCAACATATTTATTCATTACAGATTTATTCTATATGACCACAATTACCCAAATCAAATCATTTTTATTTGGTATCATTGATAACCTAGTTACAAATCCATCGTAACTCTTTTCCACTTCCACTAGGGGAATGTAAATATGTTACCACATTTCTGATGGTACTTGATGTTTTGCTTCCAGTTGCTAGCCTGTCAAGCATGTAGCCATAAATTAAGTTACTATCCTTTTTATATATGGCCATTAGTATTTGCTCTTCAGATCTAGATACATCATATTCCCTTTTGGATGTATTGACAATGGATTGCAGTGTTCTTTATTAAGACGTTCTAGTTTCCACTCATCATCATCAAGACATAATATTTTCCTCAAACATCCTATATACTTAACTTTGAAGTCTTTATTTTCACCATTTTCAATATTTTTTAACCCTGACAACATTTTTTCATCTTTTAACTAAAAATCTTTAATCCGACCTAAATGAATAGATCTAAGCTAAAGTTCTGTAATTAACATATCGTTCTTTTTCAATTACAGTTGCACATTCATTATTGATTACCATGGCAAACCGATTCGAATACGATTAGAGCACTCTATTTATCAAATCCATGAATGCTGCCAAAGCATTAACATGGCCAATAAGGCACCACTATGAACTCATAGTGCCCAAATCGTGTCTTGAAAATAATTTCTAAGAATATTCTCCTCCTTGACATTCAATTGATATACTTCGAATGAAGATTAATTTTGGAGAACACTTTTGCTTGATTGAAGGGATCATCAATCTACAACATAAATTATATATTCTTTAATACCACTTTATTTATTTGACGATAATCAGTACATAATCTCATCGAACCATTTTTCTTTTTCACAAACATTACTAAAATTCCCCAAGGTAATATATTAAGTCGTATAAAACCTCAATCCCATATTTAATGTAACTGAACCTTTAACTCTCTTATCTCTGTAAGAGCCATTTTGTACAGTACCTTTGATATAAGTTCAATGCTAGAGAAAACCTAAATCTTGAATTTCATTTCACGATCAGATGGTAACCCTGGCAATTCTTGAGGGAACACATCCTGTTATTCATTGATAGTTGAGATACTTTCCAAGTTCAACTTTGAATACTTATATGTTCACAACATAAGCTAGAAAGTGCTTACATCCTTGTGATAGTAGTTTCCAAAAAAATACTAGTGAACCACATTGATCAGAAAAATCTAATTTTTTTCTCATCATTACAATCTCTGAACTTTCTAGTTCGTTTCAGAACTATTCGTTTCAAGCAAAAATTCATAAGAAGCAACTCCATTAAACTTACTAAAATTTGATTTCTTTGAATTACTATCGAGTAATTCTTATAGATTTAACTTACTCTTGTGCTATGTCCCAAGAGATAAGTTACTATCACATCGAGCTTTCCATGATCATCACAATGACACCCTTTTTGTATCTTTTTTTTATATGTTTATCAAACCAATAGTCTAGCGACATTGGTTTTCCATCAATACCCCACCTGAAGTCTCACACTTCAAGACTTCCTAGCTCTCTAGCAATAAAATTTTAAGGAACTTGGGGTTAAATTTCATTTAAAATCATATTCAAGGATCGAAATAATAAACCTTGGTTTAGCTAGGCATTTCCAACTACACCAGCACATTAACATCATATTGCGCGAAAAGCGGTTAATAATTAACCTTGTTACTACTTTTATAGGCCTCATTTCTTTTTATCCAACTGTTCGATCGCTCGACGCGATCTCTAAACTTCAGACATTAACTTTATACAATCAATTCAATAAGCAGTTGCATCAAGTCGCTCAAGCATCAATATAGTAATAATGACAACCTAGTGGCATGTTTACACTTACTACTGATAACAAGCTCGGTTTGGATCCATAACCAGCTAAACCTGTAGCTCTGATACCAATAAATGTAATACCTCATTCCCCATATTCGATTACCGAATATGAGTCAAAGATGTCACAGAACAATAACATGATTTTTATTCAAAAATTCTATAAATTTAAAACCTTTAAAAATATTTAAAATTAACTTGTACAAAAAATCGGAGCCCATTTACTTTACGAAAAATAAATTAACTGTTTGATAAATAACAAACTCTAAACAAAAATAAACAAATTTATATTATTTATACATGCCACTAAAATTAATTAAAAACCTCAAGTAGGATGCCATTACTGAAGTAGCTTGATGAAAATTTTCTGAACTTGATGCAACGCCTTACTTACACCTAATGTCTTGAACTACTTACGTGTGCACAGACAAAACACACGCTAAGTACGAACTTAGTGAGGCATTATAAAATAATTATAAAATTAAATAATAATCAGTCTTTAAGTATAACATAGTATAAACAATTCACTTATAAAACTATTTCAAATCAATATTGTTTTAAAGCAAATATGAAATATTTATGAATATATTTGTAAAATTTCTTTTATAACAATAGCCTAAGAAATACATATAGAGAGAAACTAAATATACGAGTTCTTGTACTCCTAGAGTACTAGCCATTTCCCCTAAGGAGAAAGGCAAACATTACATTAATATGAGCTTGTTGTGCTCCCAGAGCACTAGTCACCGAAGTGACGATAGTCCCAGACTACTAGATCCGAAGATCAACGCATTCCCTGGCAAGTGTAGCTACAATGCAGTCCCAGACTGCTAGTCTCTTATGGCATGCCACTATATTGTAACTCTCATGGTAATCTTGGCCAATAAAACAATACCATTACCTTTGCAATATATCATTTTATAAATGGTAAAAACTCATCATCGATAAATCAAAATAATAGAGAAGTTCTTACTCATTATACCATAATTCATTTTGTAACAATCATCAATATATGATAATAAAATTATCGTAAACAAAACATAATAAGGCAGTTCATACCCTATTATGTACAAAACCATCTCTTTTTGCCTGTGAAAATATTATATTTCACATAAAAATCAACATTACCAATTTGGTAAAATCATATAGGTCGACTTATCGCAAGTCTTCCTAAATACTTTTAAAACATATAAATGCACCCACCTTGGAACTTCTTATCCCAAACTAAAATGCTTGTATTAAGAGAACTTCAAGCTTGGTCATTGTTTTATCTACTGAATTTCCGATTTCTCGTGTTTACTTGAATGCTTCACATTCATCCCTTACATGCACAAGTTAATAACACCAATAAGGTACTTATTTATAATCTGTTAGTCTGCGCTACCTTCAAAGAAATATTTATATAAAATAATCTACAACTCGAAATTCAATTATGTTTGTTCTGACAGAAACTAAATTCGATAAGTTGTTCAACCATATAACTAATAGCCCAAATTCAACTCGTACGATTTATGACAAATTTCAAAGTTCAATTCCAGTGGTGAATTTCGGAGCAGACTACTACTCTATTTTCTAACCTTTTGTCACTTAAAAATTCATATCTTTTGATATCCCAATCCAAATCAGCCACTGTTTGTTTTAAACGAAACTAGACTGAACCAGGAATACAATTATATTTGGCTTACTTCCTAATCATTTTTTATGGAATATTTGGCTAATTTCCAAACTCACTACCGAAGACTAAAATTCTGGGCAGATTTCATAATTCACATATTTAACATCCTTTAACCATTCCAACACCTCAAATTAACCTTTAATTATATTGTTCCAACATTTTCCTTTCATGAAAACTCCAAATTGAACTTGAATCCTTAAACCCTAAATTAATCCCTAATTAATCAAATGATATTCCATCAAGAATACATCAATTTCAACTTCAACCAAGCATGGAAATGGTAGAACATCACATAACAACCCTAATTCATTTGAATCCCTAAAACCTAAATTATCTCTCCTCAAAATTCAAGAGTTATCTTCAACTATTCCATGAATTTCTTATACCAAATGAAAGAGAATTCAATCAAGAACAAATTTGTATTTCATTAAGTAACCTTGAATCCAACTCTAAATGCTTGAAATTTGAACTTGAAATTTTTTTTCTCCCTTCTTAAACCTCACGGTAATGGAAGAAAGATGAACCAAAATTTCCACACTTTTCTTTTCTTTATTTTCATGCCAAATGGCATTATTTAATCATATTTAATAAAAAATCTTTTTAATAGTCAAATGACTATTTTACCCTTGATATCCAATGCTCCAAAGCTTACCACTTGTCAAAATATTCATCCAATGATCAAAAATAAACCAATAAGTTAGTAGTTACCAATTTTGCCCTTGTAATTTTCCAAAATTATAATCTTGCCATTATTCATCTAAGGGCTTATATTTAACATGGAAAATCAACTTAAATCCAATTTTCCATGTTAAATCCTTCCAAATTAAGGCATAGAAAAGATATTATTAATCTTGCCTTATCATCTAACAAAATATCTCAAATATTCGATTCGATCTGATTATCTGATTTTTCTCGAACTTAACCTTTTTATAGCTTATAACACAAATTCTGTTCGAAAAATTGGAGTAACACGAAAACGTCATTCTTGAGGGTAAACTATTCATTTACGGGAATAAAATACGTAACTTTTGAAAATTACAATTTAGTCCCTAAATTTTTTCTAAGTTTATACTTTAGCCACCAAACTTTCATTTTATTCATTTTGGTCACTAGCCAAAATTTTGAGGTATTACAAGTACTAAAAAAATGTGCCCTTTTTGAGGGACACAACTTAATTTTGGTGCCTAGGACCACAATATGAATGAGGGTAGATATGCTAATTGACTAGAACTAAGGTAAGGATTGTACTATGGTACAAAAGTTAGCCTTTTGGATGAAATGTATGAGGATGTAATTTCCCATCTCTTTTCTTTTTGTTAAAATTATTTAATTTCCTTTAATTATAAATCTTTCACACATTTAAACACCATATAGTGTTTTGAAATACAAGTTTCGATGCCTCCAATGTAGCACTCTGAAAAATTCTGGTATCAAACTTCGGTCAATTTCAATATTTTTAATATTGAATATTGAGTCTATAACTTTGTTAACAAATAATAGCGGACTAAATGGAACTTAATAAGATGTCCCTAATAAGAAGTGCCAAATTTGGGGTTATGGACTAAATTGAAATGATTATAAAATATAAGGGTTAAAATTGTAATCTTACCAAAAATAAGACATCTTGAAATTTAAGGATCTATGTTAATAAGAGGGTGGTTTTTTAGAACCACTGATATCTAATTTAGCATTTAATTAATATGAATCAGATATTGAGAAGATTCAGTATGAGGGAAACCTTTTAACCCAATTTATTTTATTAGTCTCATTCCATTAAATCATCTAGTTGTCCGTGTTAATAAAAGGATGATACTTATTGTCACGGGGCTAGAATCTGACTAGCTAATCTGTGCGGCCTTATTCGACGATCTTAGTCGAAGACTAAGTCAGCTTCTCAATCACTAAGCAATATTGCTTAGAACGACAGAAGCTTGTTGGGAAAATATTAAGGCAAGGCAAGAAAGAAAAACAAGAGAGTATGTACTAGAAGAAAGTGGAGAGAAATTCTAAACTCTTTACTCAAGAAATGTAGAAAATGATGGAATGATTTACAAAGGTGAGGTGAAGCCTCTATTTATAGGCTCACCTCCAAGCATCTAACGGTCTAGATTGGATTGATCCAAGAGCTAAATCAATCAATCCCCAAGATTGGCAATCCTAACTATGGAAACTAGACAACTCAAATACACTATTTCCAAATTTACAAAGGGCAAGAATCACTCAATGATATTATCCTTAGGTGGCAAGGATACTTTTCCCAAGTGTGGCTCAAAGGATGATATCTTTCCTTGTGTGTTGGTCAAAAAATGATCATATTTCCATTGTCTTGGTGTCTTGGGCGGATCAGGCTTGCATTGGCCCAGTTTACTAGTCTAAAACCTCCTCGATAGCGTGCTTAGTGTTGAATCGGGCCCTAGGGTTATGGGCAACTCAGATGGGGCTTGTTTGGGCCCCCAAGTGTGCACAACAAGTGCTGACTCGGGCTCCATGGCTTGGGTAACATGGAGTGTGCTCGGTTGGGCTTTCTTGAGTGCGTGAAAGGTGCTAGCTTGGCTCCTTTGGCTGCAGGCAGAACATGGGATGCTTGTCTCGGTCTCATGATGTGCAACACTGGTGCGGACTTGGGTCCTTCAATCGGGTGAGGCACGTGGTGTGCTTGGACAGGATCCTTGGTATGTGGCCATCTTGGTCATGGGCTGGCGGCCTATGATATTCTCCCCCACTAGATCTAGCAACGATTTCGTCACTTATCGATGATAAATCTCGACAGTCTTGTCCTCAAACTGTCACGATTCCTTGGTAGGCTCCCCTTACTCTCTGCTTCAGGGAGTCTCTTCCAAAGTGTAAGGCCTTCGTGCCTTGGGCTAGGATCCAGTGCTCGGTCCGTCAGGATGATTGGTGTCTCCTTGTCATAGGAGACCTTTGCTCCCCTCCATGTTTGACTTAGCTCACTCGGATCTGGGCCATCAGCATCCTCATCCGATGGCTTGGGCAAGTTGGTGTGGGTAGCATGGTCTACTTGCAACTTTGGCAACTACTCTATTTTGTAGGCCTCCTCGCTTACTTGCTCTTTTACTCGGTTCAGTTCTTCGTACGATCTCGCAGGCAACCTATGAACAACAGAATTGCCATGTGTAACAACTCTTCAAATATTGAATCACTTACCTTGGCCATAATGTCCTTACAGCGTTGATCTATCCGCTGCTTGGTCTCCACGTCTTGTTGGTACTCAAGACAAGAGGTGTTGGTAAAAGGGTAATGGGATAGGCCCTCTTTAATGCTCTCAAGTACTCATTGCTCGGGTTGGTTGATGACCTTAGTTGGAGACTCTCGGCTTGCTCCATCCGTCATGGTGCTTGTCTCCATCAACTTGGGCTTCATGGGTCCATCAAACTCATCCATGGGCTCTTTCCATCTAGCTATTTGTGCTAGCAAATCTCTGTAGAAAATGCCTAGTTAAACCGCATGATACCCCAAACCTTGCCTATTTAAACCGTAAGATTTAACACCCTCACCTAGTTAAACCGCGAGATTCCACCTTGCCTAGTTAAACCGTAACTGTACCGACCTTGCCTAGTTAAACCGCAAGATCACCATCAATTTGGGTTGCCTAGTTAAACAGCATGCCCTAAATGAGGTCCCCAACAGTCCGAGTGGCCTTGTTAAACCGCCATACCTCAAGGACCCATGGCCACGATTGGTTTTTTTTATACTTTATAGTGCACTTTTAATCCTATGGCATGCCAACTATATCCGATTGTTTTCTCACCATGTCACATAGCCAACATACCATTTACAAACCATTTACTTACTGTTTTACAATGCATTATACAAAACATCACATATGCAAATCTCATTGCCAATGCGACAATACCATTCCCAATCAGAATAAAAACCACTGCTCACTAGCATTTAATGTACTTTTAAATCCCTACATATGTACTCAAAACCATGCATTTCCAGTAAGTAATTCATACCATGTTTATCACCAAAACATGCAAACAACATGCTCATATCCAAGGCGATATTCAAGAACAAGATAAGGGAAACTTCTTCCAAGCTTAAGTAAGTGTCTCATGCTTACCCTAAACTCCCAAAAACCTTTACAAACCTTTGTAAAGGATTTAAAACTAGTTTCCACTCACCAATACACTTTGCCTTCCTTGCCAATGCGATACAAGCCCTCGGCAAGCAACAAAACAACATCAAGCTTCTTCGCCCTGATTATCCCCATTTTTAAACACATAAAACCAGAGGATAAATGCATCATTATGCATTCACACCACTGCCTCAAAGTAAAACCCCGCAACTCTCAGGTTTCCCACTTAGAAACCATCCAAAACAAACCGAAATCATCATCAAACATTTTCGAAACTTAACCCAGCCATAAAACAGTGATTCAACCCATCAAACAACATCAATTAACATCCAAAAACCCTTTCCCAACATCCTTTTACTTCCAGCAAAGATTAAACTCGAATATCTTCACAAAAACTCAAATATAAGAACCTAAACAGTTAGAGATCCAAGAATTTCGGGATTCTATTGATAAAAAACTTATCAACAACATAATACATCCAAAATAGGTATTAAATCAATCTTAAACACTGGAATTAGATCCACTTCGAAAATTATCTTGTTACATCAATTTTACCCAATTTACTCAATCAAACATTGATAAATTATTAAAATCAGTTCACAATCAATAAAGGAGATCACGGACCTTACCCCTATTGTGAGATTTCTCCCTCAATTGGTTTGATAAAAGCTAAGAAAACACAAGATTTAGATAAGATTTTGTAAAATCAATATTAATTAATCAATTACCAATCATAAAAACAAGTTAAAAGACTTCTTATCTATGGATTTTGATGATAACTTGAGTGTTTGGCTGAGGAGAGAGTGGAGAGAAAAGTTGAGAGAAAAGTTACGTGAATTTTCTTTAAAGAACTTAACTAACTTTTTAACTAAAATTCCTTTTTAATTAACTTTAAAACACATGTTAAAAAATCTTTAATTAAGGGAGAAATCATCAGAAAAACTTGGTAAAATAGCTCCTTAAAGATTATAAGAATTTGACCCTTTTCATTTTAGTCACCTTTAAAAACAGTTTTTAAAACTTGCATTTTGGTCGTCGGCTAAAATGTTTGATTTCCAAATCTAATTTTCCAAAATTGATTTCACCATTATCCTTAATATAATTAATAATCATTTTAGAATATTTTTCCTCCATTTTATCACCTTCAAAAAATATTTAAACCGATTTAATCCCGAAACCAACCCGAAACTCTAATACCGGTCCACCGGACCTTCGAACCAACCTTTAAAACATCTAAGCCCAAAACCGAGGTGTTACAACACTCACCCACTTAAGAAATTTCATCCACGAAATTACACGAAGGAAACAAATGCGGAAATTGCTCCATCATATCCGCCTTGCTTTCCCAAGTGGCTTCTTCAACACCTCGGTGTCGCCACAAGACCTTCACAAGCTCAATCGTTTTACCAGGAAAAACTTTACTGTTGAAATCAAGGATCTCCACTGGTTCCTCATCGTAGGACAAATCCAGCCTCAACTCTATATGCTCCACTGGCATAACATGCGAAGGATCCGACCGATACCCCCGTAGCATAAATACATGGAACACATCATGTATTTTCTCCAGCTCGGGAGGAAACCTCAACCAATAAACCACAGAACCTACACACTCAATAACCTCGTACGGTCCAATAAACCTCAGACTAAGCTTATCCTTATGTCTGAATCTCATCACTTTTTTCTATGGTGACACTTTCAAGAATACACGATCGCCTGCCGCATATTCAATTTTCCTTACGCTTCAAATCCGTGTAAGACTTCTACCGATTCGTAACCGCTTTTAAGCGATCACACACAAGCTTTACCTTTTCATCAGTGTCCTTCAACACATTCGGTAAGGTAACATGCTTTTCCCGTACCTTAGCCCAACATAAAGGCGTACGACACCTCCGGCCATACAATGCCGCATATGGTGTCATCTGTATACTCTCTTGATAGCTATTGTTATATGCAAACTCAAATAAAGGTAAATGTTTCTCACAGGTTCCTTGAAACTCGATAATGCAACACCTCAGTATATCCTCGAAAACCTGGATAACCCTCTCAGACTGCCCATCCGTCTGGGGGTGATACGCGGTGATGAAACTCAACCTTGACCCCAAAGCCTAGTGTAAACTTTTCCAGAACCTTGCTGTAAACCTCAGATCTCTATCAGACACAATGGACTTAGGTACCCCGTGCAAACGTACAATCTCAGCAATATACAGATTTCCTAGTTTGTCCAAAGTATCTGTCGTGTGCACTGCAAGAAATATGCAAACTTCATAAACCGATCAACAATCGCCCAAATGGAATCCTTTTTAGCTGGTGTCAATGGTAGCCCCGTCACAAAATCCATGGTGATTTTCTCCTATTTCTACTCTAGAATTTTCAGCAGTTGCAACAACCCGGATGGAAACTGATGTTCAGCCTTGACTCGCTGACACATCATACACTTGAAAACAAACTCGGCCATATCCTTTTTCAACCCAACCCAGTAGTATGCCTCATTCAACCCACGATACATCTTAACACTACCGGGATGCATAGCAAAAGGATTAGAGTGTGCCTCTATCAAAATAGTGTGCCTTAACTCCGGATCATCTGGCACCACTATTCGACCATTGAAACACAAAACTCCATCACTATCAAAATGAAAATCCGTCGGATTACCCTCCGATATGTCCTTCACATGCTCAACCAAAGAATCATCATATGGTTGTTTAACTTTGATCAACTGTGACAGTGTAGGCTTAACTTGTAATTTGGCCAATAAACCACATTCCCGTGTCACACTCAACCTTGCAAACATAGCTCTAAGCTCAACCGCAACCTTACGACTCAATGCATCCATAAGCACATTAGCTTTACCAGGATGATACTCAATTGTCAAGTCGTAATCCTTAAGTAACTCCAACCATCTACGTTGCCTAAGATTCAAATCTTTATGAGACATCAAATACTTCAAACTCTTATGGTCCGTGAAAACAACATATTTCTCACCATAAAGATAATGTCTCTAGATTTTTAAAGCAAAAACCACATCCGCAAGCTCCAAATCATGATTTGGATAGTTGCACTCATGAACTTTCAACTGCCTCGACGCATAGACCAAAACCTTACCATCTTGCATTAGCACACAACCCAATCCAACATATGACGCAATGCTATAAACCACAAACTCCTTCCCCGATTCTGGTTGAATCAACACAGGAGCATGTGTCAAAACCTCCTTCAACTTTTCAAAACTATGATGCTGCCTCTTTGTCCACACATAAGGAACATTATTTTGCAACAGCTTTTTCAACGGTGCTTCAATACTCAGAAACCCCTCAACAAAACGGCGATAATAACCAGTCAACCCAAGAAAACTATGCACCTCAGATACAAATTTAGGTTGCATCCAATTTAGAATAGCCTCAATTTTTTGTGGATCAACACAGATACCTTCTTCAGAAACCACATACCCCAAGAAACATCACTTCCTTAAGCCAAAACTCGCACTTGCTCAGCTTAGCATACAACAGATTATCCTTCAACACTTGTAACACAATCTGCAAATGCCAATCATGTTCCTCCTCGGTAAACGAGTACACAAGAATATCATCTATGAACACCACCACAAACTGGTCAAGCTATTCATGGAACACCCTATTCATCATATCTATGAACGCAGCCAGGGCATTTGTCAAACCAAAAGGCATGACCAAAAACTCATAATGCCCATACCTCATACAGAATGTGGTCTTATGCATATCTTCATCCTTAACCTTCAGCTGATAATACCCCGAGCTCAAATATATCTTGGAAAACACTGCTGCCCTACGAAACTGATCGAACAAGTCATCAATTTACGGTAACAAATACTTGTTCTTTACCGTTAACTTACTTAACTGTCGGTAATTAATGCACATACACATCGTACCATCCTTATTCTTCACAAAGAGAATAGGAGCACCCCAAGGAGAAACGCTAGGTCGAATGAACCCATGATCCAACAACTCCTGAAGCTGTGACTTCAACTCCTGAAGCTGTGACTTCAACTCCTTCAATTCCTTCGGTGCCATCTTATAAGGAGCAATAGACACTAGTGTCGTACCCACAAACAATTCAATATCGAACTCTATCTCTCTATCCGGTGGTAAACCCGACAACTCTTTAGGAAAAACCTCTGAAAAATCACAAACAGCTCGAACATCCTGCACTCGAACACCCTTAGCTTCAGGATTCATCACAATAGCTAAATAAGTTTGGCAACCTCCTTGCATTATCTTTTTCGCCTGGGTAGCCGAAACAACATTGGAAAAGAACCTTACATTCTCGCCAACCACCATAACTTCATAATTGTCAGCTAACCTCAAAGAAATCATCTTGGATTCACAATCCACAATCACCTTGTGCTCACTCAACCAATCCATACCCAAAATAATATCAAAACCACGGAATGGCAACTCTATTAGATTTGCGGCAAACTTATGACCTTGCACAATCAAAGGACAACGCCTATACAGCTTTCTAGTAGTAACCGTCTCACCAAAAGAACTAGTTACTAACATACCAACATCAAGGGTCTTAACAGGTACATTCAACAATGATGCATGTTCACTCAAGATGTATGAATGAGTAGACCCCGAATCAATCAAAGATAACAATGACAATGATTGCAAAGTAAAGGTACCTGCGATCACATCCGTGTCATTACGACCCTCACAGTGAGCAAAGACCCAAGCCGGTCCACCATCCTCTAGTCTCACCGCTGCGGCATGAGCCAAACCCCTCTGACCATCCTTGCGTCTTTAAAAATTACCCCTGCCATGGCCTCGGCCCCTAGTAGGTGCAGCAACATGTGCCAGTTCATCCCTCACAGTTCGAGGACAATCACGCTTTAAGTGGTTCGCTGATCTATAAATCTAACAACCTTCAACATTACCCCATCACATACCCGTGTGGCACCTACCGCATCGCTTACACTTCGCTACAACACGAGCTCCTTGAGCACCTTGGCCAACTCTGCCACCACGCCTGTGATCTAGCCTATGTCTCTTATCCCTGAACTTCCTATTCTGCCTCCCAAAAATCCTAGAGTCAGCCACTCTCTTACCCAAACTCGCACCCGCAGCCTGAGCTGGTGCACCCAAAGATTGCTCGATATCCTTGGCCCGGTTAACCAACACATCAAAATTCGTGTAATTCGCAGCCAGAAGATACATCTTAATATCCTTAACAAGACCATAATGGAATCTGTCATATCTCTGCTTGTCATCAAGAACCAACTCCAGAGTATATTGGCTCAGACGGACAAACTTCACCTCGTATTCAGCAACAGACATGCCACCCTATGACAGTGCCATGAACTCACGCTTCTTTATATCCAAATACTGGGTACTAAGCTACTTCCTCTTGAAAGCTCTTTGAAAGAACTCCCGAGTAACATCCGCCTCTGGAACGCCAACAATGGTGGTCACCCACTAATGATATGCATCACCCTGTAACAGAGACACGGTGTACCCCAACTTGCGCTCCTCATTGCATCTCATCTGATTCATGATGCGAATCATCTTTTCTAGCCAACCCTCGGCTGTCTTATGGCTCAAAACCTTAAATTTTACACCTCTCAAACTCCTTAACTGCTCCAAAGGTAACCCTTGATTTGCCACCGCAGCTGGTGCCGGTTCTTGAGTCTGTACTCCAGCCACCGCTGCCTGGAAAGCTCTAGTTATTTCCTGAACTAACAGAGTCAAATCACCATATACAGGCACTTGGTGAACCTGGGGTACTTCACCCGCCCCAACGTCAATTGGAAGAACCATCGAAGAAGGAAGAGGTAAAACATGAGGGGGATTCTCTTCTATCTTGTTATTTTGCCCTACCCCAGCAGTATTAGCCATCGATCGCGTCTTACTTCGAGCCATGCTATCAAAAGCATCAAAACACATTAAAGTTAGGCTAGCATTAGGCAAGGATCCAAGAAAACTTTTAAACGCATTTTAAAACCTCGGTAATAGGCAATGTGCCCCTAATTCATGCCCCAACATGATATTAAACAATCACCGAATATATACACAATCACCGTGCATCTTGAACAACATTAGTTAATCAAACAACAACATCCCAACTTTTTGTGAACCTAGCTCTGATACCAATAAATGTAACCCCCTCGACCCAGCCTAGTCGCAAGACCAAACCGAGAAAGCTATTTTAGGTTTACCGAAGTAAACCGGGAAGATGAGACCAAAACGTGACATTTTTTCTTTTATCTTGTCTAGATGCTTTATTACTTTCCTACTTGTACATACTGTTCACAGGTGAAAACTCAACCCAATCGGGCATCGAATTGATATCCAATTAGACACAACCGCAATCTAGGGACTAAACTATAATTTTAACAAAACTCAAGGACTTCACCCAATTTTATGTTACCATCCTTTAATTAAACATATTCCATGCTTACATGTCAAAAATCAACTTAATACAATCATCCATGCTCATTCAATTGGTAAATCAAGACCCAATGACTAAAACGAAAGAAACCAAAACTGCATTTCCATGACATTAATAGAATTAACAGACTCCGTATCAATACGCTAAGGCCCGTATCGATAAGGTATTGCAAACTCATTTCGATACGACGAGCACCGTACCGGTACGCCCCATCGAATACAAAAATCCCATTTAATTTCTTAATACACCGTACTGATACGGTCATCTAGTGTTTCGGTACGCAGGCTCATTCCAAAAAGTGAATTTCCATTAGCAATAAAGTGTATCGAAACGCTTATACTCGTACCGAAACACCATGCCAAAATTTGCCTAGCCGTACTGATACGGTCCCTGGAGTATCGGTACGTCTGGGCCTATAATGTCAAATTTAGCTGGTTTTTCGCTCGAATCTAGATGCATTTGGGTCCTAACAACTTGCATACATGCATTCATAAACATATAAACTCACGTTCAAGCCAAGGTTAAACAACCACATCAAACTCAAGGCCCACTCTAGAGGCATGCTACCTAACCCACTTTATCAAACATGCCAAAATGCACAAATAGTCCATTCTCAGCATAAGCAACATGCCAACACAACCAACACAGCATAATAAACTTTCTCAAACCATCACAACATGGCAATCAATAAGGAGGCTCTAGATGCATACCTAGGCAACCAAACATCAACAACTAAAAGCAAGGGTTAACAACAAACTTAGCAACATCAAACCATCCTCAAAATCCAACATGGAAACATATTTAAAATCCATAAGAAAACAGAATTACAACTCCCAAAAATCATAGCAAACACATTGCCTTATTGACCATAAATATAAACTGAGTTCATACTCAAACTTGTAAATGTCCTTAGATCGGTTAGTTGTGCCTCTTGCTGCCCCTAAACCTTAATGCTTTGCATCATTAGGAAAAAGAGAGCGTAAGCACACTTGCTTAGTGAGGATGCTCATACAACAATGATGCATTTAAAACCAATTGAAAACCAAATGTTTGTTTCCCAAAAACATGCTTACAACCAAAGCATTTCTCCATGATTCCAACCGAATCAAAACATAATAACCATGATGCAACACCATGTACATGTCATGCTTAAATCTCCAAAGCATTACATCATAAACCATGCTTAAATCCCAAAGCATTTAAAATAGGTTCAACACATGAACTTTCTCATATATTGGCATTTATAGTGACCCGGATAGATTACCTCTATCCTATACATATCGGATACACGGATCTCTCATACCATGCCTAGTTAAATCACATGATATCCCAAACCTTGCCTAGTTAAACCGCAAGATTTGACACCCTCGCCTAGTTAAACCGCGAGATTCCACCCTTTCCTAGTTAAACCGCAAGTGTACCGACCTTGCCTAGTTAAACCATAGATCACCATCAATTTGGGTTGCCTAGTTAAACTGCATGCCCCAAATGAGGTCCCTAACAGTCCGGGTGGCTTTGTTAAACTGCCATACCTCAAGGACCCATGGCCACGGTAGATTTTGTTCATACTTTATAGTTCACTTTTAATCCTATGGCATGCCAACTATATCTGATTATTTTCTCACCATGTCACAGAGCAATATGCCATTTACAAACCATTTACTTACTGTTTTACAATGCATTATACAAAATATCACATATGCAAATCTCATTGCCAATTCGACAATACCATTCCCAACCGGAATGAAAACCAATGCTCACTAGCATTTAATGTACTTTTAAACCCCCTGCATATGTACTCAAAATCATGCATTTCCAGTAAGTAATTCATACCATGTTTATCACCAAAACATGCAAACAAATGCTCATATCCAAGCCGATATTCAAGAGCAAGATAAGGGAAACTTACTTATGAGATTAGGTAAGTGTCTCACGCTTACCCTAAACTTCCAACAACCTTTAAAAACCTTTGTAAAGCATTTAAAACCAATTTCCACTCACCGATGCGCTTCACCTTCCTTGTCAACGCGATACAATCCCCCGACAAGAAACAAAACAACGTCAAGCTTTTTTGCCTTGATTATCCCCTGTTTTAAACACATAAAACCATAGGATAAATGCATCATTATGCATTTAAACCACTGTCTCAAAGAAAAACCCCGTAACTCTCAGGTTACCCTCTTAGAAACCATCCAAAACAAACTGAAATCATCATCAAACATTTTCGAAACTTAACCCATCCATAAAACAATGATTCAACCCATCAAACAACATCAATTAACATCCAAAAACCCTTTCCCAACATTCTTTTTACTTCCAGCAAGATTAAACTCAAATATCTTCACAAAAACTCAAATCTAACAACCTGAACAATTAGAGATCCAAGAGTTTTGGGATTCTATTGATAAAAACAACTTATCAACAACATAATACATCCAAAATAGGTATTAAATCAATCTTAAACACTGGAAATCAGATTCACTTCGAAAATTACCTTGTTACATCAATTGTACCCAATTTACTCAATCAAACATTGATAAATCTTTAAAATCAATTTACAATCAATAAATCAAGGATCAAATACTTGGGAATTTCAGTAAAGAACCATACAATAGAGGAGATCACGGACCTTACACCTATTGTGAGATTTCTCCCTCAATTGGTTTGATAAAAGCTAAGAAAACACAAGATTTAGATGAGATTTTGTAAAAACAATATTAATTAATCAATTACCAATCATAAAAACAAGTTAAAAGACTTCTCACCTCTGTATTTTGATGAAAACTTGAGTGTTTGGCTGAGGAGAGAGTGGAGAGAAAAGTTACGTAAATTTTCTTTAAAGAGCTTAACTAACTTTTTAACTAAAATTCCTTTTTAATTAACTTTAAAACACATGTTAAAATATCTTTAATTAAGGGAGAAATCGTCAGAAAAAAGTTGGTAAAATAGCTCCTTAAAGATTCTAAGAATTTGACCCTTTTCATTTTAGTCACCTTTAAAAATAGTTTTCAAAACTTGCATTTTGGTCACTAGCCAAAATGTTCGATTTCCAAATCTAATTTTCCAAAATTGATTTCACCATTATCCTTAATATAATTAATAATGATTTTATAATATTTTTCCTCCATTTTATCACCTTCAAAAAATATTTAAACCAATTTAATCCCGAAACTCTAATACTAGTCCACTGACCTTCGAACTAACCTTTAAAACATCTAAGCCCAAAACCGAGGTGTTACAAACTGGAGCAAAATTTATTGGATGCAAATGGATTTCCTTTACAAGCCAACTCTAAAGCAATGAATTCAATTTTGCTATGCATTATGATTGCCAAGCGGTAATAGCCATTGCAAAGAACAAAAACTTTAATGACAAAAACAAACATATTCATCTAATACATGAGTAATAAAAAAAACTCTAAAATGATGGAGTTATATCAATTGATTACATGAATTCAAAGGTGAATTTTTTAATCCTCTAACTAAACCATTAGGAAGGAAATTACTAAATGAAACATCGGGGAATGAGACTTTTGCCGATATAAGAAATAAAAAATGATGGTAATTCAACTTTTTATGACTGGTGATCCCATGAAGAATGTTCATATGGGTAATAACAAGTCATTGGTTGATCTATAGATGTGAACACTATAAAATTATATCTCGTCCCTTCCTATGGTGTAAGTAATGTTAAAACTACAAGGACAATGAGGATGAGAAAGCACTTAATCAATTATATAGCCTTTATAGGTGGTGAATTGACCTGCAAATATACTTAATGGCTTGACCTATATAAGTTGGAAGTGGGGTTGCTTCTATGATTTTTATTGCAAAGTCTCTAGAGCACTTACGAAAATTCAAGCACGTTCCTGACCTATTAGTGCACAATCATGATAAAAAGAAAAAGAATATATATAATATGATTAATGAGAATATTAGCTTACATATTGAGTTTTTGGTTCATAGAAACATGTTTCACCAAACATTCAATAAGTTATGTCTCTTCTTTCTAAATTCTGGTTCATAGTCCAAAAAGATACAAAAATGAATAAGTTATGTTAGAAAACTCAGCTAAACCCTTCTTTCTAATGTTTATCATTCTTTGAAATATGTGAGGGATTGTTGTAAAAATATAAGATTACCTTGGTATATATTAAAGAATTTCACATCTCTCATATATAGAACTTGTTTTTTTTTGTTTAAATATAAAGACTTGATATTGGGCTTGTAAAAGAAAATAAGATGGTGTTCTCGTGCACACAGAATTTGGTCAAGAAGTCCATTTCAGTTGAAATCAGCTAATTTTTCCCTACACGTGAAGTAGAGGCCCGATCCATTTTTAGTTTTTATAATTATTTTTTCTGGTTTTTAAAACTGGTTTTCAACCATCCAAAGGCTTACCTAGAAAATAGATATTGTCAAAGGTTGTATTATACACTTCCCAAAAAATATGAAAGTATATCTTAATTTTTAACCATTAAATTTATTTTTGGCAGATTTATCCTTGATTAACGTCTATTTTTAATGTCCTTTTTGGGCGTGCATGGCACTATAAATACCATGCACATATGCCTTCAAAAAACATCTCGTTCAAAGTAATCTTCTCTGCTTTCTCATTATCTCCTACCTAGTTGAATATTCTTTGTATCTTGTTCTTTTTGTTTCCTGCATTTATAGAAGGGTTCGTTGAATACTAAAGGGTACCCACTATTGCTAAATATCTTTAAGGACATTGTCTTGTGCACACCTAGGACATATTCCTTTCTTCTTATGTTTTTCATATTAGCCATTAATTTCCTACAAAAGTTGTCAGGCTTATGGTTGTTGCATCCCTAGCTTAATCTTAAATTTTGAGGTGTTATAAAAATATGGGTAAACTTTGCTCAATTTTGTTAAACGATTTTGAATAAGAATGCGTTAGGGAAGTTAAAATTTTGAGTTAGAAATAACGAATATATGTTGTTTTGAATGTTGATAGGATGTGAATTTCCATGTTTATACGCAAACTTATAGGTTGAAATATGTTTTAAATTGCATTCGACACTTGCTTAAACTTGTAGCTTGAAAATAATGAGCTATGTTCTAAATTTCCCTCGCAACTAAGCCTTGTTAGCTATGTTCTCTTGAGCTTAAAAGCTCAGATCTTCGTTCAGTATTCTTATTTGATATCACAAGTTATGTTAACTCAGCCTTGTTTGTTATTTTGTTGATAAAAAATTTCACAAATTTAATTTTTTTATCGTATAAGATTTGATATCCGAAAATTCACACCCCTGGTACAAACTTGACTTCCTATACAAAACTAATGCAATTCTTTTTAAGTCGATTAAATGCTCGTCGTGATAATCACAATTTAGAAGCAATTACCTTAAAATAGCAAGGATGTGTTTGAATATCATAAATTTTTTTAATACAATGTAATAATTAGAGTAATAATCACATCCTCTCTTGTAATTACAAGAAATTATAATGTTCTATACATGTTTAATTGACAATGTGTGATTACACATTTTAATAAGATCCATTAATTAAATATTGAAAATTATTATTACTAAGATCCGCTAATTGGACTAGTGACTAAGGATGCTCATATTGTCTCATCTTATTATTATTAATTGCATGTAGTTAACTCAATTCGAGTCTTCTCTTAAGAACTGTAGAGTGTAATTAAAAACTCCAATTACTCTCAATTTAACAAGATCCATAATGACAATGGTTACTCAAACATGTTATATTTGTATAACTATAAACAATCACATCTAATTCTAATTACTTTCCTAAGGGTGTATAACATTTTACGGGATTGTATAGATCTAGATTTTTTGTTCAACTTTCAACTTTTGACAGGTGTTATAGACTTGATGGTTTAGTAAGACAATTCGAATCATCGGGACAAGTTTGAGTCTTATTGGATAAGAAATGAGCTTGTATAAAACTGACATTTTTATTTATGTGTTTAAAAAAGACCAAGAAAATTATTGTCATTTTTCTTTAGAAAGGTTGATTTTCATTAAATATCTCTATTGTTACATAGGTAAGAGGAGACGTTGATACCGGTGCATGTAAGAGGATTCAAGTATAAATAGAGTTCACTTCATTTCTATCACTCAATTAAACTTTTTACTTTTAAGCGTCTTGAAGAATTATTGGATTTTCACGTTTTTTACAGGCTGACTTAGATATTTGGCTCGAGTTCATCTTCTGATGTCGTATAGATTACTAAGCAAAATTCTAGCACAGTAACACTAATGTGACTTCATTTATTAAATGTCACGTCAACAAATAATTTAAGATTATAAAATATTCAAAAATCAAAATTTTTAAAAATATTAAAATTCAGATAATGATAAAGTATAATTGAAATGTCACTTAAATTTTAATGTTTTAACCAGTATTTTTATTAGAAAATTGGAGATTTTACTATTTTTAAAAGGTAGAAAATCAAATTTAGTTAAATAAGCATATTTAATTGGTTGGTCAAGCTACTTATTTTTTGTTCTCTCATATGTCTTTAGGTCATGAGTTTTAGATTCACTATGAACACTCTTTTCTTTTCCTAAAGTATTCCCTTTTTTTCTCTTCTAAATAAGATTAGAATTAAAATTAAAATTTATAAAAAAAATCAAATCAGTTTAGAAAACAATAAAGACGGGATTGTCAAAGTATAAATGTAAGGTTATATTTTTTATTTTACCTAAAAGAAAATAAATTGTATTCAACTACGATATTATCTATTTTTGAAATAAATAATATTCAGGTCCAGATTATTTTCACTTGTCAAAAAAGTTTGGATTGGAATGATTTTTGACAATTTGAATTTACAATCATAATTTACGAGTGAACATTTAATTACTTAAATTGAGAACACGTTCATGAAATATCAAAATAAAGTTATATTATTCTTTTAATAGTTTAAAAATAATTATAAGATAATATCTATATATGTATTAACTCTTTTAAAATATACACATACCTTATAAATAAAACTATTTAAACTCAAATATCTTAAAATAAATATCGTCTTCTCTTTTACTAAGTTAAATTCTAAAATTATATTACCATCTAAAATAAATATTTTTTTTCGCCGTTGACAAGTTGTACTATTTTAAGATAGTACTAAAAGGAGGGAAATTGACCTTAGTTATAGGTCTGTCTCAACGTAACAAGTTAATCATTTACAGTATGATAGAAGAAGGGGAGTAGATTGGAAAAACGAAGGTGCATTTAACAGTGCACTTTTTAACATTTTTTTCATTCACCGAATAACTTCATCCCCTGCACTTACAACAGTTTTGCCCCCTTTTTTTCCTTTTATATACAAAAAAACTGTAAGAAACAGAAAAAAAAAAAACAGAGTAACCATGTCCCACTAAGAGGGGAGGGGAAAAACAAAGGAAAATAGAAGTTTCTAATGCTTGAAGCAGGCAACCACTTAGAAGACAAGGATAAGAAAAATGATGTTTTTTGGGTATTACAAGATATGTGAAGAGGACTTTGAGATCAGTTTCCAATAATTCTAGGACCAGTGTACAGAGCTCCAACAACAATCAAATCCTCAGGTTTGTCCCTCTCCTGAAGCCAAGCTACCTTATCTTTCTCTTCTTCTGGTATTGATACTTGCTCATCAGCTGCATCAAGTTCTTTTTTTAAAATTAAAAAATTCAGTCCTTTGTTTAATTTTAATAACAAAATATCATTGGGGCGGGGGGAATTGGATGTCAAGTAGGAGGAAAAAGAGTACCCGGGAATCTTGTGAAAGGGTAGTCGGTGTAGTATGTACAGTGCCGTCCTTCGGGATCCGAATACGGAGGGCCTAGAACATCCAACACTGCACATGCTGTCACGGCTGTGAAGCAATGCATGTTGCCTCCATCAGCTGGATAAAGTATGGAGGTCTCGCAAGGAGCAGTCAAGTCAGAGTCGACCTTAACCTTAGCCAACCGGACTTCCGGATGTTGAGCTGCCGTTACAAGAACAAAAATGGTGTCAGTAATCTCTACATGTACATGAAGGATGATGCTCTTACAGCAAAAATGGTAGCGAGGCTTCCGACTATAGTCATCAATAACACGACTTAAACATAGCAAGCATTATACTGCATCTTAAGAATATGGAGCCTAACCAATGGCAATACATGAGCCTTAAAAGCCGAGAATTTGGTTTAACTTGAGCAATCTTTTTACTTAAATTATCATTTCCATTTGGCACTGAAACCCCAATTATGAAGCTGACATAAAATCCCACCCTCTACATTCCCGGCTTTTTACGTCCAAAAAGAACACTTACTTTGTGAAGGATCCACAGCAACTGATGTGCTAGGGACATCCACAACCCAATCATATGATTTGATGTGCATAGTCCCAAAGAGAAGCTTACTGAATACTGTCATCCCAGGGTGATTGTGAAGCGGAAGGACACCGAATGGAGGCAAGCAAAAGATGCCAATCTGTGCATTAGATCAAAATTTGTTCAAGTCCTATTAATGGTAAGAGAGTCTAACATCACTTAAATCACAAATTATGGCTTGCATTTCTTGACACAAGCTGTACTTACTGAAAACTTCTCGCACTCGTGGAGGTGCAGGTATGTTATTGTTGGAGCTCGCCGAGTTACTTGCGGACTGAAATACGGCATCTGTGGGGTAAGACCAACATCAGCCGGCTGAATTTCATCTGCACAAAAGAACAAAAAGAAACAATGTTAGCAGAACATTAGTAGTAGTATCTAATCAAGGCCGTACATTTTCTAATCTTTAGCAATATCTTCATCTGTTATATTTCCCTGAGATATTAAACAACCAGGTTGGCTCCATCCAACACAATTAAATATGAGTACGAAAATAAAATCGAAGAACTAACTAAATAAAAACAACTTAAAGAAAACACAGCCGGATATAGCTCTATCCGATAATCAAACCTGAATCCAATTAAACTATTCGAACACAGACATGATGGGTGAGTTTGCATCACACATAACAAAGGTGCATGAAAATTAGAGCAACTAAAATGAATACAGGCACGAGATATCTTCCATTTGACATCTGAAAGACTGAAACGCCTGATACCAACTTACTAATATAAAAAGGGAAAACAAGAAGATCACATTACGCAGACGGACATGAATAGAAAACAATGCACTCGGCCCATAACACAAGCATTTGAAAGAAAAGCGATAAAACACCAGAAATGGTACACTTCCCAACATTTTTTTACAGTTTTTTTTTCTTAAAGAATGTGACATAAGTAACTGCAAGTAGTTTATGATATCAGATTCCTATGATCTTCATATACAAACAAATGGATAGGTGAATGGGTGGTAAGCCAATGGCTCCTTGCCAAGGGTCCTTTGAAAAGAATAATAAATATGAATATAAAATTAGAGAGAGAATGCAGGCATTTTCAAGTGTATGATTCATTCATCAATGAGTATGAAAAGATAGTTCAGGAAAAACAAATCCTGAACGAATTTCAGAAATCCATGCTTAATTATTCTAAAAAGTTCAATGAAAAATGAGTTGTGTAATTTTTAAGGACTTCTTGGTATGATCAACTACATTTGGACTCAAAAAGCCAAGCAATCCTACGATCCAATAAAACCACAACAAAAACCATACCCAAAAGAGCGCTAAGCAGTTGAATTTTATCGGGAGGAGGGACAAAACCAGTCCCAGCAGAGGCGAAAACGTCCTTGCAAGCATTGAAAAGCCTTTGAACCGGGTGCACCATCTTCCTTTGCTGCCGTCGGCTCTTCTTTCCCCGGCTATCTGAACAAATAGTGTTTCTATTTTTATTCGTATTGGGAACTTTTTTCGTGTCCTCTGTATTTATTTTGGTTTCCTTATCCAATTCACTAAAACCTTTCCCTTTTATATCAGCCACAGTTGCTCTCCCCATTTACAATTCTGAATCAACTCTACCAGAGGCATAGACAAAGTAAGAAAAAAAACGAAGCTAAATTCCGATATGGGTCATTCCGAAAACCATTCAAAATTGGAAATCAAAATATGGGTATCAAACAAAAGTGAAAAGAACCAAGAAATGTCGATGAAGAGATGAAAACGGAGGATTGAGCAGAAGAAACAGGGGACACAAAAGAGTCGAGTGAAAACATTTTATTGATGTTTCCTTCTTTGGGGGTTAATTGTACGGTGTGAGTACAGAGATGTGAAAGATAGGTGTTGGGTGAGGGGAAAGGATAAGGGTATAAAAGGGGAGGAGGAGGAGGGGGCTAGGGTTAAGGTGAAAGGGGGAGGGGAGGAGTGAACAGTTGGTATTTGAAAGAGAGAAGAATGAAAAACCAGGGGCCATACTCTTGGTCTTCCACCTGCAATTTCAAATCTATGGGCTAATTCCAAACAGCGGATTTCTATCTTTCTATCTCTCACAATCCAGTTTTCTTTTTTCTTTTCCTTGTTTTACCCTCCATTGTCTTTGGTTTCTACGATATTATTACCCCCACACGTAAATTCATTTGTTCAAAATTTCCTATGGAACATTTACACTAATATTGTTGTAAATTTTTTTATTTCAAAAAAAATAGTTTCCTTCAAAATATTTTTAACAATATTATTGTTTACTGTTCAAATCAAAAAATTAAGAGATTACAATCAGTTTTTAAACAATATTTTACCAAAAAATAATAAAAAGTTGACCAAAAGCATGTGGCTTGCAATCAGACTTTGAACAGTACCAAGGAATCCTCATGCCACGTGTTTTATCCCAAAATTACACCCCATGCCTTTGGTCGATTTTTTAATATTTTTTAGTAAAAAATTGTTTAAAGACCGATTGTAATCCTTTAGTTTTTTGATTTGAACAGTAAACAACAATATTGTTGGAAATATTTTAAAGGAAACCATATTTTTTGAAATAAAAAAATTACAACAATATTGTTGTAAATTCTCTATTTCCCATTTCCAAAATGTTATTATTTGAGGTTATTTTTAATGATAAAAAATATTTATAATATTTGAGCGAATAGTCATTTGATTATTATTTATCTAAAAGGACATTATGTGAATGAAAAGTGTAAGTTAACTAATAATAAATAATTTAAAATGACTTAATATAATAACATGTCAATAAAAAAGTATTTTTATATTTAATATACCCTATGTCTCATTTAATATATTTAGTATTGATTTTTTTTCAAATTTTTTCAACTTTAACTCATTATTACTTTAAATTTATTATTGATAAAAATGTGAAAATATGTTTTAGAAACCTTCAATCAAGTAGTTTAAAAATATATATATTTTTATAAAATTTAATCAATTAAAATATTTAAAATAATTATGGTCAAAGTTGAAAAATTGACTTTTAAATAGTCAATACTGAACATATTGAATGGGACAGAAGGAGTATGTTTTAATAAAATTATTTTTTGACAATTGTGTTATTTTGTCAAGCCTGCACCTTTGTATATATGACATTGTTATGTCAACATGCACTGTCACGTACGTTTATCACATTATTTCAAGTCATTTATCTTTAGTCGATTAATAATTTTCATCCATGGAGAAGTTATTTTCGTCTAAAATGAACTTTGAGGGTTAAAGTGCTTCAAAACAAAGAATAAAAACTAAAATAATCATCCAACCAAACATTAATGACGTTTTTTAGTATTATATCTTATTTTATTTGATGTTCATTAGTTAAAAATATTCGGAGGAGAAAATTATCCATATTTAAAATAAATGATATAAAAATATATCATACGAAATGGTTATATTTGTAAAAAGGTTTAATTGTTTTAATAATATAAAATATATATTCCAATTAAATAAAATTAGTATTTTTGAAGTTTAAATTTTTTATAATGTAACTGTGTGTATTAAACGATATAAGATTAGAGTAAATTTTAAAAAACAAATTGAAATGATCCAAATTTCTTGGAAAATTTCAAATTTACAAGGAATTTCAAAAAGAGGATCTGTTTATTAAAAATTCCTTATTTAAATTCCACCTAAAGATGTGACCTATTTTACGTGGATGTTGAGATTGAGATTTAATATGGAGCGGGTTGTTGGATTCGTTGGATATATATTGTGTTTAGGAGAAATTATACTATGGGTCATGCTCGCCACGTTATTTATGAGACCAACTAATTAAATGCATTAATTTTATTAATTTTTTATTTCATCTTTTTATCAAGTGAATCTTCACTAATATTTAGTGTAAATTAAATTTAAAAAGATAAGATGAAAAAATTAATGAAATGGATACATTTGATTGGTTAGTCTCATGGATGACGTGACGGGAATAACCCATGGTATAATTTCTTGGTGTTTAGGGATTAAATTTAGAGAAATAAGACACATTCAAAAATATTTAAGAATCTACGGCAAATTAAACAGTATGATGAAAGACGTCTGGCGTCCTGATATTTTTTAATTATTTTTTTTAAACTGTCATGCATTAAACACTCTACACTATAAAAATATTAAAAAAAGGACGACACTTGCTGGTTTACTCCTCTCAAAGCTTAAGTGACAATCTGGGGGGGAGGGGGGCAAATTGTTATGGAGATCTATTAGGAAGCTAGATATTCCGCCAAAAATAAAGAATTTTGTATGGAAAACGTATCATAATGCCTTGGAGTCCAATGGTAACCTTAGAGCGAGGTTTAAATCTCCTTCCTCTGATTACATTCAATGTAGGAAAACAATGAGAGCATTGATCCTATTCTACTTTTTCCCCTCATGCCCAAGTGATTTGGAGCTTCAGGCTTTATTTATTGCCCTAATTTGATCGATTTCCTTGTCGGTTTGAGTAATTGAGGTCTCTTTGATGAAGGCCTCGAGCACATTTTTTTTTTTTTGTGTGTGTTGATATATTTGGAAGTTAAGGAATAAATTGGTCTTGTCGGGACCCTATTGCGTTTTGTCTTTTAGCCAAATCCTGTTTTTCTGAATTAAAGATGCTGCTGAAAACTTTTGATCCGAGAGAGAGGGTGATTGATCAAGATCTTGAGTGGACTCCACGGTCGTCTTGTTTCGTGAAGATTAACTATGAAGCCTCATTTGATCATGCGTTTGGGGAAGCCGGTGCTGCCGTCATTATCCGTGATAAAAGGGATCATGTTATGGGTGGTGTGGTTATGAAGTTTTTCACCTCCTCTTCTGTTATCTTAGTACTTTAACAACACTCAATTATATTTTTCGAAAATTTTCGGTGGCATCAGACAATTTCGGCTTAATTTCCATATTAAATTCTAAGTCTCCTTTGGTGTGGGAGTCAACTGCTATTGAGCGTGAAACGCTATGGATGTCTTCTTTTTTCATGTTGTTTTATTTTCTTATGTTAAGAGAGTTTGTAGTAAGGATGCGAACTGGGTTGCGAAGGCAGTTCGATCTAACTATTGCCATTTTGATTGGGTAGTTGCTATTTCTCACGGCTTGAGGGGATTTTTGTAGCTTTTGTTTTGTTGAAATGAATGTGTGTATGATGTTTATGTCAAAAAAAATTATAAAGGATAAATGAATACATAGAGATAAATAAGAAAAAAAAGTAATTTATCTTAAATAAAATAATAATCTATATATGAATATCCCTCAATATATATATATTATTTATAAAATCAAAGGTTTTTTTTCTTAAAAAATCAAATCATGAATGTAAACAAGTATTTCTCAATCATTACTCAAAACTTAACATCATTCAAGAACCTCAGTCATCATGAAAAGTTAACATGAATCACAAAATTTTGCAAGCATTTATTTCATAAATGACCAATCATATCTCTAACCTATGTAAATATAAATAGCTGTAACCATAATTTGAATACAATCAGCCTATTAGGAAAGCAAAGTTTGTAGGCACTTACCTTGAAAGGTGATATCCAACCTATTTAAAACGACTTCATTTTTATATACCAACTCCAACTTCCTTTGTAGAGAAAACATATCCGGACCCCCTCATTTTTTGACTCTATGGATACCATCAATGCTTCAAAATTTCTCATTCTCTACACGGAACCATGAGATCAACTTTGTTCTTCGTAAATTACCAACCACGTTTGCTTTTTGTTCTAAAATAATAATGAAGAGAGTAAATGTTTTGATTCATTCGTTATAGGTAACGATAGAAAAAGTAATACTATATTAAAAAATTATAACTCCTTAAAAATGAATTGACACGCGTAAGTCATGCATGTAATCGAACAAAATTAGTTTGATTCAATTCATTTAACGTCACAGAACGATTCACGTGTTTATTTATTATATCATACATAAACAAATTAATTTTTTATTTATATTTTATTTAAAAAAATGCATTTGCTAACATAGTTGCAAAATTGATTTAATGTTATTATATAATTTTATGTGTTTTGCTTTTCTCATCTAGGTTTGTTTAGAAGGTAATGATGAAGTAATGGTAATATTCCATATTTCTTTGTTATATGTATGTGTGTGTATATATTCTTTAATTATTTAATCCCTCTTATTTATTTTTGGTTCCAACAAAGGTCCAAAGTTATCCTGTGGAATTTTCGTTTTATAGGTCAAAGACTATAAATCATATGCTGTTTTTTTTATTAGTATAAATCATATGTTGTACTAAGCTACTTGAAGCATTAATTCTTCCATATATTTCTCTAGTAGTTTATGACTTTTTCACGGCCATTTCAACTTTTCCAACATATTATATTATCATATAATTCACAATACCATCACTTTGCTCTAAAATACAAATGCACATAGATATTGAAATTGATGTCTAGGAAATTAATAATGAATAATTTTTTAAATAGTGAATGAATTAATATTTATAACTATAAATTCATAATGATAGACAAATGGAAACTTTTATACTGTTACAAAATGTATTCATATTAATTCAATTATAAAAATATACAATTAATAAAAATGATATTTTAATTTATTTAAAACTTCAAAAGTGAAATTTTAAGCTAGATTAAAACTCGGGCAAATGATTTTTTTTTTACTATTCAAGTTTAATCCAATTTAAATCCACTAAAAGATATGTAAAAATCCTAACTCATCTCATCAGCTTGAGATAAATTAATCAGGTTAGCATGAACTCCCACCATTCCCATCCATATCTATACATATACTATTATTCTACATATTTAAGGTATCTAACCAATTACTAATTGCCCATAGAATTGATGCCCCCGGTCTCTGAAACGATGGATCGAGTTATTAAGAAAATGAAAGAGATTTATGTCCCTCTGGAACTTTTTTATCGACAATTAAAGTTTTTATTAGTTTGAATGTTTGTCAAATTAAGTCTTTTTAATCAAAAAATATATAAATGGTTACAAGGTTTCTATAAAGAGATTTATGCCGCGGTCTCTGAAATGATGGATCGAGTTATTAAAGTTTTTTTTTACCGACAATTAAAGATTTTTAATAAAAAAATTAAGTTTTTTCCCTCTCAAATTTTGGATTAAATACTTACAAGATTTCTATAAAATTTGAAGTTTTTTGTCTCTCTCATTGTCTAATCCTAACTCCGTCCATATTTGAAATTTGAATTTTACTTGAAATTTAATTATTTTAATGGTTATAATAAACGGGGAAATATTTAATCTACCAAGGGTGGGTGTTTTTCACAAGAAAATATAAATGCAATAACTTGCTGGTGTAGTGTAGAAAAATAAAAGAAAGAAAAAGTGAACAATTTTTTTCACAAAAATATAAGAATTTAGAATTTGTCGAGGCATTTTGTAGAATTTTAAATAATATTAAAAGTTTTACAATATTATCTGTCATTTTATCATTTAACAATATACCGTATTAATAATATCTAAATTAATTTTAATAAATAATTTCTAACAAAAATTTTAAACAAGACTATATATAATTATTACAAAATTTGGAAATATAGGTATAGAATAGTCACACCGTTTTGTAGGTAAAAAGTCATTCTTCAAATAATATTATTTATAAAAATATATTTCTGAAAGAAAAGTAAATCAAAATTTAAAAAAATATATATTTCAAGTGAATGGTTATTTTAAAATTAAAAAGTAATCTTCCTAATTGAACGATAGAAAACTGAGTCAAAAATTCTTTAAGTATAAAAGGAACCGTTATTCTCATTTGATAAGTTTACGCCAAACATCTGCCAACCATTATAATTTATAAATAGTACACCAAACATCTGCCAACCATTATAATTTATAAATAGTATAAATATACGTATAGAATAGTCGAAGAGAATTGAACAAAACAAGAGACTAGTAGAAGTGAAATGGTAAAATCCCCCAAAACCATATATAATCTTTAATCGTTTTGTTCAAATCATGCAACTTAATTAATCTTTTAGAGAACAGAGTCAATAATTTATCTAAATACTAAATATTTATTTTAATATTTCTATTTTTTATTTTTATAAAAATATGCTTTTAGCGGCGTTTTTTTAGTCATATAGCAGCGTTTTTCAGCGCCGCTAAAAACATGCCCGACGCTTAAAAAAACGCCGCAAGAAGTGCCGTTGAAACCAGAGTCGCAATACTTCGCGCCGTTTTAAGAAGAAAACACTGCAAAAGGTCAAAATCTGTAGTGACGTTTGTAAAGGCAAACGCCGCAAATAATTGTTCTTTAGTGGCGATTGAAAAAACAAACGCCACGAAAAAACATGTTCATTAGTGACGTTTGTCTTTACAAACACCGCTAATAACTGTTCTCTAGTGGCGTTTGTAAAACGCCGCAAATAACACCATTTTTCTAAAATATATATATATATATATATATATTATAGATTCAAAATATTCGTTAAATAAAATATGTATTTTACCCCAAAAATATATTGTCACAATTAACTTAAAATATTTGTTAAACAAACTATTTATTTTAATACAAAAAGTACATTTGTCGCAATTTAATCTCCTCTACATATTTCGTTCCTAAGTTTCTCTTTTCCGATCCACTTATACTCTGTCTCCTTTAAAGCCTTCTCATACTTTGTCTTGAGCTCAGAAGCTTTATGAACGTAACACTTCTTTTCCTGATGAGATCAAAACACATTATCATAATCTATTACTACATTGATTTCTAATGAATAAACAAACTGTGATTAAAATAATTGAATACCAAAAACTTACCTCATCAGACATGGATTTCCATTTCTCACCACCTTCTTTTGCAACCTAAATTTCATCAAACAAGTTTTCAGTTTGGGGCACCATTAATCCATGGTTTCCAAACTGAGACAAAGTCAGATTTGGAAGCTCCCAATGAGGCATCTCGTTGTTTAATGTTCCCTTCTCTCTTTTACCTCCCAGTCTTTGATCTTCATCTTCACCATATTTCATCAACATCGAATTCGGATAAAAAACGGAGGATTATTCGATTCATGAGGAACCAACAATGGCTATGAAATAATTCCATATATATACATACATTAGAATCAATGCCAAATGAAAAAAAAAACTCTGTAAGGCAGAAGCATTAAGCATCTCACTTGCTGCATTATGGAATTAACTAATCCACGAAACTAAGACCCTTTATTGTAATCCTTTCCCAATTTCCTGATCTGTGAACTTTTCCGCATTCAAGCAATCATCCCATCCATCAGCAATCGGCATTATATTGATAATCTCTTCCACCTGTTGAAAAAACAAACAAGTCAAAAAAGAAAATTAAAAAATCAATCTAAATGTAATTCTTCCAACTCTCTTATCATAAATATTCTTCTTTCATTATGGAAAATCTCATCTTATAGTCCTCAGTTATTAAGTAATGGGTAAATTTAAACAGAAATACACAATCTTCTCTCCAACACGAGCAAATGCCTGGTTAGCATCTTCGCCGAATAGTTGGGGCTTGCGGTAGACCTGAAACACACAGAAAAGGTAAAAAAAAAGAGTGAGCCAAACCCCATACATAATTTGAAACTTTTTCATCTCCATAACTAGAAAAATGGTTTATACCTGCAACACATGCTCCCTCTCAGTATCCTACTACAAAGAAGCTTGCCTAGTCTCAAACAAAATTTTAAATATTACAAGAGATGGTCATGAATTTTAAAGTTCTCTAGAACATTAGACTGGCAGTCAAATATCAACCATCAGTTCTGCAGCTTATATATATTTCAATTAATGCTGCACATGCTGCATTTTATTCCTACTTAAGAAGACTAATTGCAATATAATATAGAATACTAAGACCACCTAGATGTGGATCCTTAACACATGAACCAAGTTGCTTAAAGCTAGATATCACCACTTAATGATTCCCAGAAAACCTGCTGGGATGTAGCCCATATAAAGTTCTTTCATAGTCAGCTAGGACAAAGAACAGATAACTATAAGCATAAATTTTTCTAAGACCACATAGGAATCAGCTGCAGAATCTTTAATCTTTTCACCAAAAGTTCATTCGCTCTTAGATTTCTTGAAATCACCAAAAGGTCGATTAGCAGAACTTGACTTTGGTTTCTCACAGTTGGAAGCTGATAAGTGTTCAAAAGTACTATTTTTCTTACCCTTTTTACTCATATTATTGTTAGATGTAGGCTCATGTTAGTTGTATAATTAGTCATTCATGCATTAATTCATGTTTCCTTCCACGGTTGAGCTTGATTACATGACTTGGTGATTTTTGTGGGAAAAGATGTTGTTTTGGTGTGTTTTGTGTATGTGCATAATCACTTGCCAAAGCAAGGCTAGAACCAGTTGCCGGGGCAATGCATGAAGGAGATGTCGAGCTAGTTGCTAGGGCAATGCATGAAGGAGATGTCGAGCCAGTTGCCAGGGCAATTGTCGACAAAGAATAAGGTGATATGGTAGTCGAAATTGATGACTAGACAAGCCTAAGATGACGTGGAGCAAAGCTAAATCCCAAATGAGTTTGATTTCTATGAAGAGGTTAAAGAAGAATTAAATCCCAAGAAGATAAAAGAAGTTCTAGAAGGAATATAAATATAATAAAGAATTATATTCTTTAAAGATAATTTATTTCCAACTTAACTTCCTCCTCAAAGAAGAACTTTGACCTAGCCCTATAAATAGATCACCAAGCCGTCAACTCCAAGGGAGAGAGGAGAGAGAATTTTTGACAAGCTTCAAGGGGGAGATCTCGACAAGAAGGCTTCATCCATCCTTCATCTTTTTCTTTCTTGTTTAATTAGGTTCAGGCTAGGAATTCTTTATCTTGTGTTTCTTTGGAACCTAGCCATGAACTAAATCTAGTTGGCTAAGGTTATTGTGTTTTGTGGTTGTGAGAAAAAAATTGGATTTTGTTTAGGTAATAAGAGTTTGCACTTTTCTATTCATGGTTTATTCATTCTTGGTTCTTATTCTTGTTTGCGAGTGAATTGGGAGAGCAATTAAATCCGGCTTAGGAATAAGTTAAGTATTTTAACGGCTAAGAAGAGCGCAAGATTGGTTGTTGTTCACCCTTGATTCACGCAGGGATGTATTATCAAGGCATGCACAAGTAGCTAGAGTTTCGACTTAGGGATAAGAAGAAACTATTGAAGAACGCTCTCCCGAACCTTGAAAGTTGTTGTCCAGACGCCCAAATAGTTGCCCAACTAGTCTCCCAAGCAACTATCGATTAGTTTCCAAGGCAACCCCGTTGCGCAAGTTGCCACGGAAACTGAGTTGCCATTGCACTCTTTTACCAAGACGATCCAATCGGCTATCACACCTCAACTCACGATAACCTGGCCTATCTCTCTCATTTGATCTCATCTATTCTTTTACTTTATTGCTTTCTACTTTAGTTATTAGTTAAACTTCTATAATCTTCTATTTGTGTTTTTACTTTTTATAGTGCACGAGATTAGATTCTTGAAGTGGCACCAATCCCTATGGAGAAGATATCTTTTATACTATATCTTGATCTCGTAAATTCATCTATTTATCTAATATCGGGAGAGTTAGATTCAAGAAACGAATGAATATGATCTTTATTCAATCTATTGATGGTGAAGATTAATCCGGCTTAGGAATAAGTTAAGGATTTCAACGGCTAAGAAGAGCGCAAGATTGGTTGTTGTTCACCCTTGATTCACGCAGGGATGTATTATCAAGGCATGCACAAGTAGCTAGAGTTTCGACTTAGGGATAAGAAGAAACCATTGAAGAACGCTCTACCGAACCTTGAAAGTTGCTGCCCAGACGCCCAAGTAGTTTCCCAACTAGTCGCCCAGGCAACCATCGATTAGTTGCCAAGGCAACCCTGTTGCGCAAGTTGCCACGGCAACTGAGTTGCCCTTGCACTCTTTTACCAAGACGATCCAATCGGCTATCACACCTCAACTCACGATAATCTGACCTATCTCTCTCATTTGATCTCATATATTCTTTTACTTTATTGCTTTCTAGTTCAGTTATTAGTTAAACTCCTATAATCTTCTATTTGTGTTTTTACTTTTTATAGTGCAAGAGATTAGATTCTTGAAGTGGCACCAATCCCTGTGGAGAAGATATCTTTTATACTATAACTTGCGACGTGTACACTTGCACAATTGCGGAGCACTTATTATGCGCAACAAGTTTTTGGCGCCGTTTCCGGAGATTGGCAATAGCAACTTTGTTTTTATTTTCTTGCACTTTTTATTTTTCTTGTTTAAGATTCAAAGGGTTAACAAACTTTGGTTTTGCATTGGTATATGACCAGGGCGAGACTGATTACACCAGAATATCCCTTTGATCTAGAAATCGAACAAACCTTACAAAGACTTAGACGACGGTTAAGAGTAGCAATGGCTAATCAAGAGGGCAATATGAATCAAGATGTTCCAGCAGGAGGAGTGATTCTTGCACGAAACAGAACTATTCGGGACTATCTTGAAGAAGATCTTGATGAACTTAATCCAGGAGTTGTCGCACCTGAAATTGAAGCCGACCACTTTGAGTTGAAACCGATGATGTTTAATATGATCAACACAATTGGTCAATTTGGCAGCTCAACAACTGAAGATGCACGACAACATCTTAAATCTTTCCTCGAGATTTGCAACTCGTTCAAAATACACGGAGTCACCCCCGATGTTTTACGATTAAGATTATTCCCCTATTCACTGAGGGATAGGACGAAAGCATGGTTGAATAGCATTCTTGTCGGATCAATAGGATCTCGGACCTATCTTTGTCGTGATTTCCTTACTCGGTTTAATCCTACAAATTTGACTGATAAGCTTCGTAACGACATTACTTCTTTTCGGCAGGCAGATGATGAATCCATGTACGAGGCTTGGGAGCGATACAGAGAACTTCTACACAAATGCCCCCTACACGGATTTCCAGTGTGGACACAAGTAACAATGCTTTACAATGCCGTGAATACACCAAGAAGGATGATGCTAGACGCCTCGGCAAACGACATACTCTTAGATAAATCGTCGGAGGAAGCAATGCAAATTCTAAACAGGCTGGCCAAGAATGATTATCAATTCCCCTCTACTAGAAGAAGAGGAGTTAGACGCCAAGCCACAATACATGAACTAGGATCATCATACTCAATTTCGGTACAATTGGCTACCTTAACCAAGATGGTCCAGAACATGCAGAAACCAAACAACACACATGAGGTCAAGGTAATGGATTCCTTTTGTGAGTTATGTGGTGGTAACCATGATTCTTCTGAATGTATGCAGAATCTGAAATCCAGCTTCTATATGGGGAATTACAACCGGGACAACAATGTGATGTCCAATACATACAATCCAGCTTGGAAGAAGCACCTGAATTTTTCATGGAGTAATCCCAACAATGCTCTAAACCATAACAATCAGAATGCACAAGCATCGGGATTTTAGCAGAATATGCCACGGCAACAGTTACCGCTGTAACAACCGACAACATCTAGTTCATTGGAAAATTCTCTCAATACTTTTATGTTAAAAACTGAATCTTATATGGCTGATAATAGTAACTTCATAAAAAGAACTGATGCTTTTATTAACAGTACCGAGATGAGATTGCAAAACCAAGAGGCGGCAATCAAATCATCAGAAAATCAAGTCGGACAATTTGCTCAAAACCTGAATACTAGACCGCAATGAGGTTTACCTAGCGATACTGAAGTCGCAAGAGGAACTGGCCATGAGCAATGGAAAGCGATCACCACTAGAAGTGGCTATCAACTTAAAGAGGCTCAAGTTCGCTCACCAAACAAAACTTCACAAAAAGATCAAGACGAACCCAGCGGCAAAACCTCAGAGGATGAACCAGGAATTACCGCGGAAACCGGCAATAAGCATGCCTCGGTAACCAACGATAAGCATGCCTTGGCAACCAACGATAGGCACGCCACGGCAACCCCAGTTGATGATACCTCGGCAACTCTAGTTGTTCCAGCAATGCCATCAATCAGATTCCAGACCAACGAAAGGATCAAAGATATCCAACTTCCACCACCATTCCCACAAAGGTTGAAGCGACAAAAGCAAGAATATCAATTCAAGAAGTTTCTTGATATCCTAAAGCAAGTCCACATCAACTTGCCATTAGTGGAAGCAATTGAACAAATGCCGAACTATGCCAAGTTCCTTAAAGACATTGTGTCTAAGAGAACAAGGCCTGGAGAGTTTGAAACAGTTGCCGCAATAGAGGGATGCATGGCCATGTTGCACAATCGTATGCCACCCAAGTTGAAAGATATTGAAAGTTTCACAATACCCTGTTCTATTGGAAACCACTATATCGGGAAAGCATTATGCGACCTTGGGGCTAGCATAAACTTGATGCCTAAATCAGTTTTCCAGAAACTAAGAATCGGGAAGGCAAGACCTACAACAATTATGCTACAGCTAGCCGACAGATCCTATGTGCATCCAGAGGGAAAAATCGAAGACATACTGGTAAAAGTTGATAAATTTATTTTTCCCGCTGACTTTATTATTTTGGATTGTGAAGCAGATGAGCATGCACCTATCATTCTCGGGAGACCATTCCTAGCAACAGGGAGAACCTTGATCGATGTTGAAAAGGGAGAACTCACAATGAGGGTGAATGACCAGCAAGTTAAACTAAATGTGTTCCAAACACTAAAGCACGCCGATGATCCAGAAGAATACCAACTTCTTCATGCCACAATAGAGTTTAACTTCGACGAAGAATTTAGTTGCCTCGGCAACTACATTGCTGATCAAGAGGAACCTGAGGACTATGAAGAACCGGTCGATGAAGAACAACAAGAAGAGGCAAATTGGCTAGTCAATCGACCAGGTACATACTTTGAACCATTGGATTACTCAGGTAAGCTCGAAAAGCCCTCTATTGAACAACCACCGATTCTTGAGTTGAAACAGTTGCCAGAGCAACTAAAATATGCATACTTAGGAACCGATAATACATTGCATGTAATTATTTCTTCTAAGTTACAGCCCGAGCAGGAAAAGAAGCTGATCAAAATGTTGATGCTACACAAGAAGACAATAGGGTGGACAATTGCCGACTTGAAGGGAATTAGCCCGGCAGTGTGCATGCACAAGATTTTGTTGGAAGATGATCACAAACCTTCAATTGAGGCCCAGTTGAGACTGAATCATGCCATGAAAGGGGTTGTAATGAAAGAAATCATCAAGTGGCTTGACGCCGGCATTATATACCATATCTCTGATAGTACATGGGTAAGTCCAGTACAATGTGTACCGAAAAATGGAGGTATAACGGTGGTAAGTAATGAAAACAATAAACTCATTCCAACCATGACTGTGACCGGTTGGAGGGTTTGTATGGATTATCGAAAGCTAAACAAAGCCACTAGGAAAGATCACTTCCCATTACCCTTTATTGATCAAATGCTTGACCGTCTTGCAGGTAAACCCTTTTATTATTTTCTTGATGGTTATTCAGGTTACAATCAAATTGCCATAGCACCAGAAGATCAAGAAAAGACAACCTTCACATGCCCATATGGTACTTAGGTTTTCCGAAGGATGCCGTTCGGATTGTGTAACGCCTCGGCAACATTCTAAAGATGCATGATGACACTCTTTTCGCACATGGTCGAGACTTCCTTGAGATCTTCATGGATGATTTTTTTGTTTTTGGTAATGACTTCGACAGCTACCTCGGTAATTTAGAGAATGTGTTGGCAAGATGTGAAGAAACTGATTTAGTCCTCAATTGGGAGAAGTGTCATTTTATGGTAGATGAAAGAATAGTGCTCGGCCACAAGATTTCATCCAAGGGAATTGAAGTAGACAAAGCCAAGGTGGACGTGATCGAGAGATTACCCCCACCAAGTTCGGTTAAAGGAATTCAGAGCTTTCTTGGACATGCAGGTTTTTACATGAGGTTCATTCATAATTTTTCTAAAATCACTAAACCCTTGTGCAATTTGCTTGAACAGGATAAAGTCTTCGATTTTGATGATTTTTGCGTCCAAGCATTCAAAACCCTAAAGGAAAAGCTTGCCTCGGCACCTATTATCGTTCCACCAGATTGGACGCTACCCTTTGAGCTCATGTGTGATGCAAGTAATTTTGCTGCAGGAGCAGTCCTAGGCCAACGCACAGGTAAGACCTTCCATGTGATATACTACGCTAGTAAAACTCTTAATAATGCTCAAGTGAATTACACAACAACGGAGAAAAAGTTACTAGCTGTAGTTTTCGCATTTGACAAGTTCTCATCCTATTTAATTGGTACAAAGGTAATTATTCATACGGACCATTCGGCAATCAAATATCTATTTGCTAAAAAGGATGCCAAACCTCGTTTGATTCGTTGGATATTACTTTTACAAGAATTTGATATTGAAATTAAGGATAGGAAAGGAACAGAAAATTAAGTGGCCGACCACTTATCACATTTAGAACGCAATAGGGAGGAGGACGCAGATTTAGATATATGCGATGCATTCCCGAATGAGCAACTTTTAGTTGCCTCGGCAACCATGGGTGCGCATGCCTCGGCAACCCTCGACGCCTCGGTAGCCCTTGATGTGCATGTCTCGGCAACCACGGATGCGCATGCCTCGGCAACCCTCGAAGCTGCAGCAGCTCTTGACGCGCACGCCTCGACAATTTTGAGAGCAGTCGACACGGCAGCACATGCCTCGACAATACCCTGGTATGCGAATTTAGTTAATTTCCTTGTTTGTGGTATTTTACCTTATGGTCTTACTCACCAAGGGAAGAAGCGATTCTGCCATGATGCTAAGCATTACTTTTGGAACGAGCCTCTTTTGTTTAAACAATGTGTAGATCAGGTTATACGCCGATGTGTCCCTGAAGAAGAGCAGCAGAATGTACTCCGGCAATGCCATTCTTCACCCTATGAGGGACATTTTGGAGGAACTCGTACCGCGGCCAAAGTTTTGTAATCCGATTTGTATTGGCCAACACTATACAAAGATGCCCAAGACTTTTACAAGCAATATGATCGTTGCCAGAGGACGGGAAATATCTCTAGACGACATGAGATGCCGCTCTAAAACATTATCGAGGTGGAATTGTTCAATGTGTGGGGGATCGATTTTATGGGACCTTTCCCATCTTCATTCGGCAACCTCTACATTCTACTTGCCGTTGACTACGTGTCTAAATAGGTTGAGGCAACTGCAGTTCCCAACAACGATTCCAAGACCGTGCAACGATTCTTGCAGAAAAACATATTTACACGGTTTGGGATGCCGAGAGCAATTATCAGTGACGAAGGTAAACATTTTGACAACAGACTTATTTCCAAGATGTTGCAACGCTTTGGTGTATCACACAAGATTTCCACGACATATCACCCACAAACCAATGGGCAAGCAGAAATTTCCAACCGAGAATTGAAGGGTATACTCGAGAAAGTTGTAAATCCCTCTAGGAAGGATTGGTCATTAAGACTAGATGACGCACTTTTGGCATATCGCACTGCATTCAAAACACCCTTAGGTATGTCCCCCTTCCGACTTGTCTATGGCAAAACATGCCATCTACCGGTGGAAATCGAACACAAGGCATATTGGGCAATCAAGACCATGAATATGGATTGGGAAAGTACCAGACAAAAGCGTTTGTTGGACCTCAACAAGATAGAATAATTTTGTGCACTCGCCTATAACAATGCACGAATCTACAAAGAGAAAACAAAGCAATGGCATGACAAGAAATTATTGCCGCGACAATTCATGCCAGGGCAACTAGTTCTTTTATTCAATTCTCGGCTAAAACTTTTCCCGAGAAAACTGAAATCAAGATGGTCAGGACCATTCGAAGTTGTCAAACCATTCTCCCATGGTGCCGTGATAATCAAGTCCATCACTAACAAACATGAATTCAAAGTCAATGGACAAAGATTAAATCACTACAATGGTGCCCACGTAGAACGTAACAAAGAAGTGGTCACCTTAGGAGATGCATGAGCATGTTCTCCTTTCGATATTTTATTTTTATTTTTTATTTTATTTTTTATTTTTTTGAACTATTTAATTTTTATTTTTTATTATTTCTGATTATTTGCTCTTTTAGGATATATTTATTTTCTTTAAGATTAAAACTACATCTTTCATATTTATATTTTTAAGTTTAAGAATCCCTTTACACATCTTTCTTTATTTTATTTTATTAGTTTACCTTTAATTTTAATCCTTATTTGATTTGTCTTTGAATTATAGGAAAAGAGTTCAAGATAAAGAGAAATTTTGACTCAAGAAGGAAACTTCTTCAACAAGGAAATTAATGGGTTGGATCTAAGGCTTATATAAAGCCTCCAACTTACCCTAAATAAACCCCCTAGCCGTCACCCTTCCCCTAAACCGAAACCCTCTTTTTCTTCTTTCAAAAATTAATCCCACCCACCATATTTACTACCTATCTTTTCTATATAACCAAAGGCAACCAAAGCTAAAGACGTCACAGCAACCACTGCAAACGCCAAAGGTAAAGGACATATGCCTGAATCAACTCGTACGGAATCATTGTCTTATTTTTCATATTCGGACGAGTCCTCCATTGCACCAACAAAGACCGCACCAATTGAATCCTCCAAGAAAAAAACCAATGACACTGATGAAGAGGACGATGAGGACAACCCCGTATGAGGATCGATTCCACCATCGGCAACAAGGAAACAACCATCGCGTTCAAGCAAGAGAATTAAGACACCGACCAAAAGGAAACTAATCATCCACGATGACGAACTCTCAGAGTAAGTCATCGTTTGCATTTTACTTTTCTTTATTTTTATTTCTCTTTAATGCATGCATTGAGGATAATGCCTCACTCGAGTTTGGGGGGGATTGTTATTAGTTAGTTACCATGTTTAGTTGCATTCATCTTAAGTATTGCATTTAGGATACATAAATTGCTTGCCATGCCTTTAGTTGGAACAAGAATTGCCTAGATTTGATGAATATCCGATGATGACTTTGCCAATGCACTTAATTGATAGAATTTTTATTCTAGAATAACCATGGAAACACTTAGAATTTTACTATGATGCTAAATTTTGATGAAACACTGTTAAGGTTTGATTGATTTAAGGAATTTTAGTGAACTTAGGTTGATATTAAAAAAATTGAGGGATTAGAATAAAAATTGGATAAATGCTAGAGGTGCCCGAAATTGGCTCTAGCACATGCTAAAAATTGATCGCTAGAGGTGCCCGAAACCGGCTCTAGTCGAATAAATTAATTAACTTAAGAAAGCTAAAAACAAAACACTAGAGGTGCCCGAAACCGGCTCTAGTTAAAACATGTTAAGAGAACCCAATGAAGTAATTTAAAAACCTCTTGTTTGCATAGAATCTGAAAAATCAACTTGCACACAACTCCGCACACACTCACAAGCATTATAGTTTGATTCCGAGTAACTCCTAAGCTTTCCGAAAAATGAAAAGCCAATCATACTTTGTGCCCCGATTCTGAGAATTGAAATCAAGTTCAAAGCTAAGTTTGTGAAAATTAAAGTCTTGGCGGGTAATTATTAGCTTGCATTGCTTGAGGACAAGCAATAGTTCGAGTTTGGGGGTGTGATAAGTGTTCAAAAGTACTATTTTCTTACCATTTTTACTCATATTATTGTTAGACTTAGGCTCATATTAGTTGCATAATTAGTCATTCATGCATTAATTCATGTTTCCTTCCACCGTTGAGCTTGATTACATAACTTGGTGATTTTTGTGGGAAAAGATGCTGCATTGGTGTGTTTTGTGTGTATGTGCAAAATCACTTGCCAAAGCAAGGCTAGAACCAGTTGCCAGGGCAATGCATGAAGGAGTGCTGAGCTAGTTGCCAGGGCAATGCATGAAGGAGATGTCGAGCCAGTTGCCAGGGCAATTGTCGACAAAGAATAAGGTGATATGGTAGTCGAAATTGATGACTAGACAAGCCCAAGATGACGTGGAGCAAAGCTAAATCCCAAAGGAGTTTGATTTCCATGAAGAGGTTAAAGAAGAATTAAATCTTAAGAAGATAAGAGAAGTTCTAGAAGGAATATAAATATAATAAAGAATTATATTCTTTAAAGATAATTTAATTCCAACTTAACTTCCTTCTCAAAGAAGGACTTTGACCTAGCCCTATAAATAGATCACCAAGCCGTCAACTCCAAGGGAGAGAGGAGAGAAAATTTTTGACAAGCTTCAAGGGGGAGATCTCGACAAGAAGGCTTCATCCATCATTCATCTTTTCTTTCTTGTTCAATTAGGTTCATGCTAGGAATTTGTTATCTTTTGTTTCTTTGGAACCTAGCCATGAACTAAATCTATTTGGCTAAGGTTATTGTGTTTTGTGGTTGTGAGAAACAATTGGATTTTGTTTAGGTAATAAGAGTTTGCACATTTCTATTCAAGGTTTATTCATTCTTGGTTCTTATTCTTGTTTGTGAGTGAATTAGGAGAGGATCTCGTAACTTCATCTATTTATCTAATATCGGGAGAGTTAGATTCAAGAAATGAATGAATATGATCTTTATTCAATCTATTGATGGTGAAGATTAATCCGGCTTAGGAATAAGTTAAGGATTTCAACGGCTAAGAAGAACGTAAGATTGGTTGTTGTTCACCCTTGATTCACGCAGGGATGTATTATCAAGGCATGCACAAGTAGTTGGAGTTTCAACTTAGGGATAAGAAGAAAACATTGAAGAACGTTCTGCCGAACCTTGAAAGTTGCTACCCAGACGCCCAAGTAGTTGCCCAACTAGTCACCCAGGCAACCATCGATTAGTTGCCAAGGCAACCCCATTGCGCAAGTTGCCACGGCAATTGAGTTGCCCTTGCACTATTTTACCAAGACGATCCAATCGGCTATCACACCTCAACTCACGATAACCTGGCCTATCTCTCTCATTTGATCTCATTTATTTTTTTACTTTATTGTTTTCTAGTTTAGTTATTAGTTAAACTCCTATAATCTTCTATTTGTGTTTTTACTTTTTATAATGCAAGAGATTATATTCTTAAAGTGGCACCAATCCCTGTGGAGATGATATCTTTTATACTATAACTTGCGACGTATACACTTGCACAATTGCGGAGCTCTTATTACGCGCAACAGAAGCTCTGACAACCTTGACTTAGCAACCACATAGATTTTTCAGAGTACTTATTTCGAACCTGAAATTGGATCAAGATTCAGTAAGACCTCTAGAAACAGAAAAATGATGAGCATAACAGATCCTGTAAAATTCAGTAACGCTCGACTGATCCCGTAACAAGAAGTAACTCTCAACCAAGAAAAAAAGTACTAAAGAGAATACATATAAATTGCACAAGTATGAGCAAAGATTGGAATCCTAGAGGTGTTTGTAATGATTTATGGAACACAACAGGACACTCCTAAAAGATGATGGCAGATTAAACCATTATCCTGGGCAAATAAAAGACCACTGGCAAAGCATTTTCAGCGCTACAACCACAAGAAATCACCAACGGCAGCATCTATAATACCAAAAAACCAAGAATGACATAGGATATAATGCACAGAATAACTCAAACATATGTCATAATATTACTGCAGACAAGAAGGATTCTAATGCCAAAAACAGCAAGAGATATCCAATTCGCATAAATGATACACTTTACAAAGAAAAATTTGATCACATAAATGATAAATCTTTAAGGAAAGCCAAAAAGTAATTTTGCGAACCTAATGCTCCCGCCAAACCTGTCTTTCTTCTAGGGTCGACCACCACCGCGCTTACCACTCTTCCCTTCTAACCTTCTTCCCACCACTCCCAACATCATCTTCTTCACCATAATCATCATAATACTCTCTTCCCCTCCTTTTCTTCTCCCCCACTGATCTCCTTGTCTCTGTCCCGACATGGTAACCGTGATGCTGCATCCCTAAAAACTATGGCAACCACCGCCTGGTCAATTGAGGCATGATGCCTAGGCACAAGGGCTCCCCCGAGCATACTTCCAAAGAGGAGGGAAACATAAAATTCTTTGTCGTCGATTTGGAGGAGGTCCTAAGAATCGAGCTTGACAGGGAGGGTTTCCGGGGTGGTGGAGGACGCCTTCGACGAGGCATCAGCAACAGAATATTACCGATGATGTTGTCTGACCAGTAAAGACGAATGAGTGAAAGACGACTGGAGGTTGGAGAAAATTAGGGACTGAGTTTGATTTGGGGATCGGGGTGAGAGAAAGTGACTGATAGTGAGTGGGTTAACCAAAGAAATGGACGGGTGTTTTATTAAAACTTATAGCGGCGTTTTCTATACAAACGTCACTAAATAAACCTATTGCGGCGTTTATTATACAAACACCACTATACATTGACCTATTGCGGCGTTTTATTTGCAAACGCCACTAAAGTATCAGCATTTGTGGCGTTTTAGAAATAAACGCCGCTAATTTTATCAGTTTGTGGCGTTCCTTCTACAAACGCGGCAATATGTTTACAATTAGCAGCGTTTTCTTATAAAACGCCGCTAAAAGTGCCGCAATACGTGTAGTAGTATGTAACCTTGTTTAAATATAAAGGCAACAAATTTATATTGGAGTAAAGTACGTGTTTCTCATGAAAATGATATTATAAATTAATTATACATTAATTATATCGCCTTTCAGTTTAACATTAAACGATGGTTGAACTTTTAAAACTTTTATATTGTTAATAAAATTTTAATTTGTTTGGTTAGAAAATTATCATAATTTGATTTTAAGTTGATTCGACAGTTAACAGTAACAAATTAAAAAATTTTAACTTTTAGTTTCTATTGGACTGCCGTCTCTTTTTACTAACATTTATATCTTTGTTCAGTAGTTTCTCCGGTCGACAAAAATCACAAAACTTCTTTTCTTCTTTGTCTTTTTCTTTCATTTAATTCAATTTCGTCGAAAAATCTTCCAATCTGCTCAAATCTCAATCAAAACTAAAAGTTAGTTTTTTTTTTAATTCTAACTATCAACCATTATATTAATTTGAAACCAAACTATGTTAATCTACTAGCCAAGTGGATCCTTTCCACAATAGATATTGATCGAAATAAGCTCCATTCATCGTAAATTTGGCCTTGACGACGATTGTAAATTTGGAACCTTGTGGTTTTTTGAGAAAATACTTTAATGTGTCGTGTCAATTTTTTAATGACAGCTAACGACTGCAACCGTAATGAAAGTGAATTAAAATTTAGTGTATGTGATGCAAATTTTAAAACTTCAATAACTAAAGTGAAAACATACTAAAAGTTTAGTAACTAATAATGCAGTTTTTTTCCTGAAAGAAAAACCCATAACAGTTTCAGTATAGAGGATCGTAAAAGAGAAAAAAAGGGTAATAAGGGGAAATGGAATTAAAGTTGTTTTCCAGTTACGGAAATGATAAGGCAAAATTAGTGCAAAAAAGGGTAGGTAGCATTAGAAACAGCTAAGCAGTAAAGGCATGTACATTGCGATTTTGTTTTTCTTTTATTAGTTAATTAATATCTGCCTTTCAAGTCATGCAAATGCAAAGGTTGGCGATGGGACACACGCATAAATACGCTCATATTTTAGCTTTTGGCCGAAGTTGCAAGTTGTAACGTTAGACTTCGTAAAAAGATAAGCTCAAAATAAACCAAAGAATGGTTACAATGAAAAAATAATAATGTTAATAATTTCTAGAGCAGATGGTTAAATCTTTTAAGTTGACATTTTTTTTTATTAAGTTGTGGGTTCAAGACCCAGTAGGAACAAAATTCTTCTTCCTCCTCAATAGAAATTGTTCAAAAAAAGAATGTTATTTTTTAATAAATTTGAGTTCGAACAATTTTATTTATACGGTATACATAAATTTATGACTTAAAAAAGAATAGATATTATCATGAGACCATATTAAAAGGCCAAAATGTTAGGCAGCAAAAAAACAAAAGAAAAAAAACAGGGGGCTTGTTCTTGTTTTGGTTAGTTTGGTTCCAAATTCATACAAAAAGCTTCAAACTTAATCCTCCATACTCATGAGAAAACACATGAATAGCACGAAGGTTAAGTGATAGGAATAATGAGCCTAATTAAGCATATATATATATATAGGGACGAACCCAAGATTTCATGTAAGGGGTGCAAACTATCAGGAAACAATATTAGAAATATAGGGTGCAAAATTACAAGAGTCTAGGGGGTGCAGAATTAAATTATCAATAGAAAATACAAAGGAAATATATAAAAAATAGGGAAACTTAAAATTTTTAGGGCACCCCTAGGTCCGTTCCTATATATATATATATATATATAATATTTTAATCAATAAAAAACTCAATTTTTCCAAAAAATAGGCAATTTATTCATTTCGAAAGATTTCACGTTATTCATCGTGAATGAAAAGTGAAAGCGAATAACCAATTTTCTCCACTTGGCCTATCCATTTTTTTATTACTTCCATTTATAAAATCTAAAAAAAAAATTATTAGGTGGGATACTTTTTAACATATAATGGGATAATTTATTAATTAAAAGATTGAATATTTGATCATATCATATAAAAAGCATGGGTTATCTATTTCGGAGGCAATTTTAAATCAATATCTTTTTTTTATTATTTGACTCCTATTTAGAATTATTTAAAAAATTACTTTTAAATCGTCTACGTAAAACGAATTCAGTTTTTACAAGACGCAGGTTTAAAAAATATTTTTAATAAAACGTTAATTTTGTGGTGAATAAATTAATAAAAAATAATAATTTATTGTATTTTTAATATAAAACTCGCTTTTGTAAGACGCGAGTTTACTTTAAATGTAATGACGTGAGATTATTTTTCTAAATAAACCTAAATGGGATTATTTTTCTAATTAAATAATAAAAAATATTAATTTAAAATTGCCTATTTTGGACAAAACATGGCAGTGTGAGGGATAAGGGATGACGTCAATGAAAAGGAAAGAAAAGAAAATATCCCCCCTGCTTTTGAGGGTGAAAGAGATAAGTTGAGGAGCAAATTAAGGTTTCTTTATACACAATTTTAACATTTAAATATGTAACAACTGATGTGGATTTAAGAAACTTTCCCCTAATTTAGTCATAATTTATGAATCACTTTTTTAATACAAAAAACTTGAGAAAATTGGACGGACGTGCCTAAATTTTATTCAACAAATTTGACAATTTACTTTCTAAAAGACTATTTTTTTAAGCTTAATAGAAAAATAATTGTTGTAAATAATGCAAGGAAGAACAAGAATAAAAGAGATGAAAGAAATATAGAGATTTGTATTTATTATCAATATTGAAGTGTGTACAATATCTTCTTCAAATTATTTATTTATAAGCATAAAAAGAACATATCATATGGTCATTATTTCAACTATATACAAATATAATATTTAAAGCATAAAATATAAATTCACCAACTTTAACAAGACGAATAGTCTTAATTGCATAATTTAAATTTTTTTTCTTTTTAATTAATTTTACAAACTTTTAGTTGATAATACATATGTGACAAATTTTCTCTTGACTTATGTTTTATTTGCCTGAAACAATCTTTAATATAGTCAACCAACTGACCTACCCCCTCGTTATTGCCTTTTCAATTTAAAAAATTTCCAGAAATCCCTTAACCTATTCACCTACCCGATCGGCCACCCCCGATATCCCTCATCGTTGGTCCGTAGCGTGCACCGCCACCGTCCATCTAGTCGCCTCCCTGCTCTGAAGCAATTGCTTTTGGCCACGCGCTTATCTTCTGTGTCGTTCGTTGTGGAGGGCCGTTTGAGTTTCGGCAAGAACCCCTACCGTTACCGTTACCCATCTATTTTGGCCATTTTCGCCTGTTCTCGTCGTCTATCAGTTATGCCGCTGCCACCATCGAGCTTCTAACGTCGAGCCGAACAAAACCCTACCGGCCGATCATTCGACAGACTCTGGCAAGGACCTCGTCGAAGCTATGTTATATCCGGCCATTCTTTTTACATTTCAGGTAAACCTGGGTAATTTCAAATCTGATTTCGGTTAAGGGAAACATTAGTTGTTGTACTGAAATTTTTTTCGTTCATTTTCAGGCCAAATCGTGTCATTTGGGGTCACTAGCGTTATTTCGGCAACGTTTCTAGTGAATGGCCAGCGAGAATTAACCTTGGGTAAGTGAACCAACCTGAACTGGCTATGTCCTGGTGAACCAGGATCGGTATGAACCTGAACCCAGTTTAAGCCTATAAATAGAGTCTGACCCAATAAACCCGAACCGAGTCCAGCCCAATAAACCCAAATCTGAGTCAACCTGACCCGTTTAAACTGACCCGTTGACTAAGTTAGCTTGCTGACTGAGTCAACTCAACTCATTTCAACTCAGCTCAGTTTGAGTCAACTCATCAGAGTCAACTCTGTCTGAGTTAACTCGTCTGAGTTAACTCAGTTGACTCTAACCCATTGACTGATGATGTTATCATGATCTCAAAATAACATCAGTGTTGACCCTAACCCATTGACTTTGACTGATGATGTCAGCATGACATCATGCTAACATCGGTGTTGATTTTGACCAAAAAATCATTTTTTTTAAAAAATCATATTTTAATTTTTTAACGCCTTGAGTCTGATTTTGAATTCCGTTTCATGAAATTCTGACCCTAAAGCCTCCAAATCTGACATTGAATCTAAAAATGCTTATATACTTAATTATTCAGTTAAGAGCTAATGTAAACGAGTTAAGGTCTGATTAAGGATTATGTTTAATTGAAGGTACTCGCAAATTTGTGATATTGAGGGACGTTGAATGCGAGTTCGAGAAGAATCAAAATTGTATCAAGGGTCGACTAATATAGCAAGGATTCAAGGTAATACTTTACTACCTCGCATGCTTCATGAAACTTGATGGTATCTGGTTGGTACATACACGACTATGATTAAGCGTATTGTTAGCTCTGGTTGAGTCAAATCTATTATGAAAATATAATAAGGGTAATATGGAGAAGATCGATTATTCGATTAAAAAGTTTGATAATCAAGAGGATCTCTGAATTTAGTAAATCATTAATAATCAGTAAATCTCTAATTTTGATTATTGATGATAATGTATTTAATGCCTAAAATAATTGGTTATGAAATGACAAAATTGCCATTGAAATATAAGGATGACAATATACCCCTAAGGGAATGATCTGGAATCTACACTTGATCGGATAAAATCAACTATGTGATCTAAAATCCTTGAACTATTGGGAAAGACTCCTATATCATGATTCTAATATGTTAGTTAATAAATGTTTTGAATGTATCTTGAAGTTTGGACAAAGCTTTGATGATAAAAATTTCTGGAAGTGCTATAGAATTCTGAATTGATCTAAATGACCGAATTGATTGAAATTTTCTCAAGCACTAAATTTACTAAATTATCTAAAATGATTGATATACCCTCAAATTTTGAAAATGAATAAATTGTTCGGAAGAACCAAAAGGACCAAAATGTCGGTAATAACCAAAATGATCAACATATATATATATATACTCGAGCACCAAAACTTTTAATGACTAAGACATGCATGACTTCTAGAATAATTAAATTACCCTTACGACTTGGAATAAGTGGATACTCTTGATAAGTCATAATTTAGATAAAATATGATAACCGTATCGTCCCTAAGGGTTGAGAAAACGAACCTAAAAATATCGGTCTTCTCAAACACTGCTAAAATATCGGGTTAATAAAATACAAAGATTTGTTCGACTATGCGGTGAAAGACCAATAATGAATATGAGGGTGATCGGATCAGCTTATAATGCTACAAAGACTAAGGAAAGAACACTAGCGAGGCGTATCTATCGAATACTAGGAACCCTAATAAAATGGGTTATGGTTAAAGCGAATGATTATAAGAGTCTGGTTGCAGCTTAAAATCTCGTATATTGTGAGTTCGGTCTTTACCTCTTGGGATGAGTTACCAAATAACCTTTGAGAGTCGAAATGACCCAAAATGCCCTTATGAGCAAGTCGTCTGGTACTCTTTGAGTATATTTAAAATATTGAATAATTTGATATACTTGAACTCTCGTTTGATCTCAATCTTTTCAAAATCTTGAATTTATCCTGATATATCTGATTTCTTTCACAATCATGATATACCAAAATTTCTAACTGACCTTGGGGTACAAATTCTCGAATACCTTCTATATGTAATTATCAAGGATCTCTAAGTGATAAATTGAACCATCTAGTGTGTTCATTGCACATGTACATTCTCTCTGTTTTGAAACTAAGACTCTCTATAATCCGAACCATGAATTCTGTCTGTCTAAAAAAATATACCACTATGTCTGATCTGGAAAAACATGCTCTTTGGTTTTTGATACTTTGTAACTATATGTATGATTACTGTTTTTTCATTCTATATGTCTTTAACAAACTATTTAATTTGGGGTACTTCTGGATATGTTATGAAGTCTCTATAGGTTCAGCGCTGGTAATTCCTTATGCACACAAGGTAACCCTTTGGGTAGTGTCGCAACCCCTTCTTTTATGGGTCTTGACGATTTTTTAAAATAAAGACAAAACAACGGAGTCGCCACCAATCTTTTTAAAAGGTGCGATTGGATCACCTAAAGACGGGTCATTTTAATAAAATCATTTTTTTATTAAAACAACGATTTTGGTCTGCGAAAACTCAAAAATGAGTTTGGGAGTCGGTTACGCATGGGGAAGGGTTAGCACCCCCACAACGCCCAAAAATTGGTACCCATCTGATTACACAAAAAGTTTTAATATCAGAATTTGCAAGTTCTTGTAAAATTTAAATTATTACCCATTTACGACTATGATTCCATTTTAACTGTCCTACCATTCAGAGAGTCAACTTTAATCGCCGCCAACACTTATGGCGCTAACCCGTTACCTCCTTTTGGTAGGACACTGTATTAATTATATTTTACTTTTTAATCAAATAATCAAAGACAATTAGTATGTTGAAACTTTTATTATTCTAAAGTGGTTGTTAATCCTAAGAATTGTCTAATTATTTTTTACTTGTTAGGGTTAAAATATAACTAAGTGTATTTTATGATTTTTGGGTGAAGATAATTTTATTAAACTTCAAGGCTCTAAATTAACTAGGGCTCTAACGCTAGAGAACCTAACCTAGGGGTTTTGCCTAAACAAATATTTAAATGAAGTGGCAGACATTAAAGATTTTAAAAACAAATTAAATTAACGGGATAAAGGTAATATTAAGTCAGTTTACAAAATTAAATAAAATATGGAGAAATTGGAAGGAATTTAATAAAATGTTAAATTATGTGTATCCTTCTCGAAGTTGAGTCAACACACATGGTGTTCGGACCATTTTTCTAAAAACGTTAATTAAAACTTTAATTTTAAAGAATGTGATAAAAATAGGTGGCTCAAAAAAGGAAGATGTTAGTAACCAAATTAAAAGCAAATTTTAAAAATATACCAAGTTTATTTAAAAAGAGCTTTATGGAATAAAAATGGTGTTGAGATTTAATAAAATTAAATGGCCCCCTTTTGTTTAAAATGGGTACAAAGCCCAAAAACACTATTCACCCACTTTTATTTTAAAACAAAGACCAAACACCCTATTTTAAAGAATTCATCAAGTGTTCATGTAAAAAATTTGAAAATGGAGAACAATGATCTTTAAAACTTTAAAAAGGGTTAGAATTGCTCCAATTATAGTTAAATTCGAAATAAAAGAAATAAATAAAGAACAAAAGAACAAGAGCAAGATACCTAAAAACCAAGCTTTTCCTCTTTTATTCAACTTGAAATGCCAATACAGACTTGAGAATTTTTGTGTGATTTTCGGATGCCTCTAGTGGTGTGTAGTGGGTGATGAATTACAAGAGTGAGTGGTGAATGAATTGTAGATGTGTTGTGGAGGTGGTGTGTGTGTTTACAATGGAATGAAGCCTATTTATAGGCTTCAAAAACCCTAAAAACCTAAAAATCATAAAGCATATTCCCCTTTTATGCTTGGTATACATGGAAAGGAATCAAACCATATTCAATATAATCCTAAACAAATAGGGAAATATATAAGCCTGATTTTAATTACAAATAATCAATAAATCAATTGAAAATTCGTATTAAGATCAAAATTCCGTATTAAACCCGTATACGATTTTTCTGAACGCGTTGTCTTCAGTAAAACGAGCATATCTTGAGCTCCCGACGTCCTATTGAGGCGTTTCAAGATATGTTGGAAAGATAACTGAAAGATGATCAATACTTAAGAAGACACATTGGCCTGAAAATTCTTGGATCCTATTGGAATTTTGCCATAAGTCCGTGGTAAGGAATCTTTTGCCCATAACTTGACTTTCCATACTTGTCGAGCAGGATCTCTTATAATCTTCCCATATTTAACATAATACGAATTTTGTGTGATTTGCAAGAATAATCCAAATTCCTTAATAATAATATAAAATAATAAAAATAATATATAAAAATGGGTCGGACTTGGGCCTTTATTGTAATTGGACTCTTTATTTGATTTTTTGGGTTTTATTCCAATAATAAGACTAGTTATTATATACATAATTAATTTGATAATAATACCCTAATAATAACATAATATAAAATAAATAAATAAAAAAGCGGGTGAAAATTTAGTGACAACATGTAGGTTCTGATGCTTCGGCTATGGTAATTCCTTATAGACCTAAGGCATCCTCTTAGGTTGGCACCTATGTCCAATGGACCTAGGGTAATTCCTTATGGGCCTAAGACATCCCCTTAGGTTGGCACCTATGTCTAATGGACCTAGGGTAAGTCCTTATTGGCCTAAGGCATCCCCTTAGGTTGGCTCATACGCCCTTTGGGCCTATGGTAAGACCTTATAAATGCAGCTCTGGGGAACTGTATATCAGGGTACAGTTGGATGGTAGTTAGGTTGATATTAAACTTTTCATGCCCCTTTTGCCCCTGTCAAAACTCTTTAGTTGTCGAAAACATTCTGTTTATCATTCTTGATCAGTAATGGATGGAACACACCAAACTTCCTAGCTCAATTCTCGTAATTTATTTTCTTCTTCGATTATCTAAGTTATAGATATTTTGTCTGGTATTTGGGAAATCAAATCAGAAATGACTTTGTTACTTTCAAGCGTAACAACGTTATGAATTACAATTTATGTCTGAAACATGTTCATATTGGCTCATCATATCAGCTCTGATTAACCTTATACATGCTTGTTGCATATAACATCATCTGGTAGTTTTGTATTACTGAGCTCTATCAAGCTCATGCTGTTCTTTTCCATCATAGGTTAAAAGGGATCAATTATGACATATTTAACAATATTAGTTATTAGAGTTCTTTCAGAGTTGCTTGTAGAGTATGATACTATGTAATTAGAGGGCATGTAGGTTCTGTCTTATTTTTATTTCAGAGTCTGAAACTGGTATTTGAAGCTTGTATCATGACTTTATTTTATTGTTTGGATAATTTCTGAACTTATGTTTTAACCCATAACTTGTTTTATGGTTTTAATTGGTTTGAAAATTTATTTATCTGAAATTTTTACTGAGGGACACTCCGTGACCTGAATGTGACTCATTGGATTGGATCGGGATACCCTTATCGTTTTGTTGGTTTTATATATAGTGGTATTAGAGCTTAGAGTTTCATCTTTCTGGGTAGATTGGAGGATCGTCTGTCATAGGGTGTCTGGTCTGTGCATGCCCCTAGACCATAACCGTACTTCCCCGAGCTAGAACTCCGATGTCGAATCTTTTTTTTCTTGAAATAAGTGAACCTAAGTATTCTATCCGCTACAGCTCGATCTATATTGGCAAGAAATGCATGTAACGTTCGTTTGTGATTTGGATTAACTTGATGGATTTGAATCTGTGTAATGAATCTGAGATGGTCTGTACATGTGAAACTGAAGACCTAATTCAGATTAAGAATAAATGTTTGATTATGTGAGATAACCGATATAAGATTTCATGTAAGGTTATTTGTTGGCATTTATTATGTTTGAGAATCTTCTGATGGAAATTTGATAGAAGTATTATGAATTTAAAAGAAATGTGTTTGTGAGCATGGCAAAAGTGCAAATTTTGTAGTGACTCTGTTATATACGAAAGAAATAGTTGTTTGAATATTATGCTGAAGGTAAATGTTACCCGTTTAAAACCTTGGTTATGTCCACCCAACATGAGGAAGGCATTTTTAAATATATATATGTGTGTGTGTGTGGCTTAGTGTACCGTTATATGTATCCTTTGTGGCTGAAGTCTGATGTTTATACCCAAATTCTGGAAGGTCCTATTGGAGACCTTGAGTGCTCGTCTGAACTATAAACAATTTTCCATACATAAACTGATGGTCAACTTGGTAGGATAATTCAGATTCTAGAGGATATACTTCGGGGTTGTATGATTAACTTTTATGGTAGCTGGAAAAGATTTTTATCCCTGTCTGAGTCCACCTGTAATACCAGATATGAGATAAAGTGTTCACGTGGCATCATATGAAGTTTTGTATGGGTTAAAATATCGTATTCTGATTAATTAGCCTTAGATGAATGATGAGATGACTTTGGGTGCATATTAGTCCAAGTGATTGAGGACTCTACTAGATTGATCCGTGACCGTTTGTGATACTCGATAAATAAGCATACTCGGATATATAAGTTTCAGTAGGCGAATGAATGAAATGACAATTTTTGCATTCCTCTGACTTAGGTAAATTTCGAGGTCAAAATTTCTTTTAGGGGGAGAGTTGTAACACCTTGAATTTAATATTAGAATAGAGTAGTATTAAAAAATAAAAAAATATAGATATGTTGAAAAGTTGTTGGTTATGGGAATCAAACCCACAACCTTAGGCTGCCAAGGTTGGTGACCCAACCATCTGAGCTAAGTAGCTCTTAATGATAAGTCATCCCAATTTTTTTTACTTATGTTTTACTTGCTTGAGCCAATCTTTAATATAGCCAACCAACCGACCTACCCCCTCGTTATTGCCTTTTCAACTTTAAAAAATTCCAAAAATCCTTTAACCCCTTCACCTACCAGATCGACCGCCCTCGATCTCCCTCATCGTTGGTCTGTAGCACGCACCACCATCATCCATCGAGTCGTCTCCCTGCTCTAAAGCCATCGCTGCTGGCCACGTGCTTATCTTCTGTGTCGTTCTTTGTGGAGGGCCGTTTATGTTTCAGCAAGAACTCCCACCGATACCCATATATTTTGGTCATTTTTTGCCTATTCTCGTTGTCTGTCAGTCACATCGTTGCCACTATCGAGCTTTTGAAGTTGAGTCAAACAAAACCTTATTGGTCGATCATCCAACGGACTCCGGCAAGGTCCTCTTTAGAGCTACGTTATATCCGGGCATTCTTTTTGCGCTTCAGGTAAATCTGGATAATTTCAGATCTGATTTTTGTTAAGGGAAATGTTGGTTGTTTTATTGAATTTTTTTCATTTTCAGGCTAAATCGTTTCATAGAGGGTCATCGGCGTTATTCTAGCAACGTTTTTGGTGAACGATCGACGAGATTTAGCCTCGGGTAAGTGAACCGGGTTGAACCGACTATGTTCTAGTGAACTAGGATCATTCTGAACTTGAACCCGATTCAAGCCTATCAATTGAGTCTGACCCAATAAACCCGAACTGAGTCTAGCCCAATAAACCCAAATCTGAGTCAACCCGACCCGTTTAACCTGACCCGTTAACTGAGTTAGCTCGTTGACCAAGTCAACTTATCTGAGTAAACTCAGTCTGAGTCAATTCGTCTGAGTCAACTCAGTTTGAGTCAACTCACCCGAGTTAACTCAATTGACTTTGACCCATTGACTGATGACATCATCGTGATCTCAAGATGACGTTAGCATTAACCTTGACATGTTGACTTTGACTATTGATGTCAGCATGATGTCATGAAGAGATCAGCGTTGACTTTGACCAAAAAGTTAATTTTTTCCAAAAATATATTTTGGGTTTTTCGACGTCTTGAGTTTAATTTTAAAGTTCGTTTCGTGAAATTCTGATCGTAAGGCCTCCAAATCTGATCTTGAATCTGAAAATGCTTATGTGTTTAATTATTCAATTAAGAGCTAATACAAACGAGTTAAGGTCTTATTAAGGATTATTTTTAGTTGAAGGTATTTGAAAATTTGGGATATCTAAGGACGTCGAATGCGAGTTCGAGAAAGATCAAAAATGCATCAAGGGTCGACTGATATAGCAAGGATTCAAGGCAATACTTTACTACCTCGCATGCTTCATAAAACACGATCGTATCTGGTTGGTACATGCACGACTCTGATTAAGCTCATTGTTAGCTCTAGTTGAGTCAAATCTATTATGAAAATATAAGAAGGGTAATCTGGACAAGATCGATTGTTCGAATAAGAAGTTTTATAATCAAGAGGATCTAAATCATTAATAATCAGTAAATCTCAAATTTTGATTATTCGTGATAATGGATTTAATGCTTGAAATAATTAGTTATAAAATGACAAAATTGCCCTTGAAATATAAGGATGATAATATACCCATAAAGGAATAATCTAGAATCTACACTTGATTGGATAACATCAACTACGTGATCTAAAATCCTTGAACTGTTGGGAAAGACTCCTATATCATGATTCTAATATGTGATTTAATAAATGTTTTGAACGTATCTTGAAGTCTGGACAAAGCATTGATGATAACAATTTCTAGAAGTGCTATGGAATTCTAAATTGATTTAAATAACCGAATTGATTGAAATTTTCTCAAGCATTGAATTTACTAAATTATCTAAAATAACGGATATACCTCAAGTTTCGCAAATGAATAAATTGTTTAGAAGGACCAAAAGAACCAAAATATCTGTAATGTCCAAAATGATCAATATATATATATATATATATATATATATACTCGAGCGCCAAAAATTCTAATGACTAAGACATCCATGACTTCTGGAATAATTAAATTACCCTTACGACTTGGAATAAGTGGATACTCTTGATAAATCATAATTCAAATAAAATCTTATAATCGTATTGTCCCTAAGGGTTGAGAAAACGAACCTAGAAATGTTGGTCATCTCAAATATTGTTGAAATATTGGGTTAATAAAATGCAAATATTTGTTCGACTACATGGTGAAAGACCAATAATGAATATGAGGGTGATCGATTCAGTTTATGATGCTACGAGGAATAAGGAAAGAACACTAGTGAGGCGTATCTATTGAATACTGGAAACCCTAATAAAATGGGTTCTGGTTAAAGTGAATGGTTGTAAGTGTCTGATTAGCCGCTTAAAATCACGTATATTGTGAGTTCAGTCTTTACTTCTTGGGATGAATTACCAAATAACCACTAGGAGTCAAAATAACCCAAAATGCCCTTATGAGCAAGTTGTCTGGTACTCTTCGAGTATATTTAAAATCTTGAATAATTTTATATACTTGAACTCTCGTTTGATCCTGATTTTCTCAAAATCTTGAATTTATCCTGATATATATGATTTCTTGCATAATCATGATATCCGTAATTTCTGAATGACCTTGGGGGTACAAATTCTCAAATACCTGAATAAAGACGATAATTATCAAACTCTTTCAAATAAGATCCTTAATTCTAAAATCAGTCTAACATGGATTAAAGTTCAATACCTTCTATATGTAATTATCAAGGACCTCTAAGTGATAAATTGAACCATCTAGTGTGTTTCTTGCACATGTATATTCTCTATGTTTTGAAACTAAGACTCTGTTTCTGATCCGAACCATGAATCCTGTCTGTCTAAAAATAATACACCACTATGCCTGATATGGAAAAACTTGCTATTTGGTTTTTAAACATGTATTGGATGTTTTATAATGTTAATAAGTTGTTTCTGACATTGGAATACCGAAACTCCTTGAATCCCTAATTATTTAGGTTGTTAGATTTGTGTTTTTGAGGTGTTGTGGTGGCTGTTTAGTTGCTAGAGATATAAGGATGATGTAATCCTGTTTATAAGTGTTGATTGATGTTAATGGAAGTGTTAGATTGATAGTTTTGTGGCTGAGTTGTGGTTGGATAGAGTTAGATGATGATTTCGGTTGTTGTGGTTGGGTAATTGTGAAAGGATTATTGATGTTTGTGAGGCATGTTGGTGCAGTGGTTTGAATGCATTGAGATGCATTAATCCTCTGTTGTTGTGTGGTTAAAACAGGGGAGGCTGGTCTGGAAGCTATCAGTGAAGCTTTGGAGGCTTCGGACGCTTGATTTGCGTCGGCGAATTGAGGTTTCACGTATCGGCGAGTGAGAACGTCAATTTCAGCTTTGAAATGATTTAAAGGTGGTTTATGGGAGTTTAAACTTAGCTTGAAACGCTGGTTTGAACTCGGAAGTAAGTATAAAGTGTTTTCTCTGTCGATCGTGCTATTGTGAAATGAATTTATGCACTTGTTTGAATTACATGGTACCTACTATTTAAACATGTTTTAAAGTATGTTAGATACTATTTTTAATCATGAATTGTTGAAGGATGCACATGGTAAGTGATCCTTGTAAGTATGTGGAAATACTTGTTAAAAAGCATGGTTTGCTGCTTTGGAAAAAGGTTTGGTTTAATGCATACAAAAACAGTGAGGTATGTGGTTAATTGTGAATTATATTGGCAAGTGATGTGGTTTAAAAAATGTTATCGGATATAGTTGGCCGGCCATAGGATTGATAGAGCACTATAAAGAGTCACCTTGGATGTTGAGGGGTTTTATACGGTGTACCGAATACTCCATCCAAGTACCCTAACGGTCGAGGGGTTATATGGTACCGTAAACTCCCGTTAGTGGATTAAGCATCTAATCGAGGGTTGGGGTTGGTGTCCCCATGGGTTGTAAGTGTACCCGGTTGTAATGTACCGCGACTGTGATTGTATCACCATTCCGATTGAGATGACTTGAAGTGTTGTGAGGACACTTGTTGAATCCGTGTATCCGTTGAACTATTTTGTTAATAAAAATTGGTTAACGATCACTTGTAAGATAATATAATTGTTGATGTGTCATGTAATGGTTTATGTTGTATAATGTGATTTATACATACTTACTCTTTAAGCTTTGCATATGGTTTGTTATGCACGAGAAGGCTTAAATTGAGGTTTAGCAATGTGATTTGCTGATGGTTAATGACGCATGTTGCATATGGTTTAATATGTTGGTTTTTTACAGTGTTAGGTACATGGTTTTGAAGGCATGATGTTCAAATGAAGATTTAAGTGATGTCTAAAAGATGATTGAAATGAGATTTCAATGTGGTGATGAGAAATGGTTTTAAACGCATTGATGGTGTGTTGTTTTTGAGCACTCCTCACTAAGCCTAGTGTGCTTACGCTCTCTTTGTTCTTCAATGCAGAGAATTAAAGATTCGAAGGCAGTGAGGAAGCAAGGGACCGCCAAAGACTTGATACTAAAAGTATGTTTTGAATTAGACTATAAGTAATAAGGGCAATGAGGTTTCTGTTGTTGTTTTGGGAGATGGTTTGTTAAACTCCCTGCTTGAGCAAAGTTGTTTGCTGCTCTTGGTTTGTAAATGGCCATTTTGGACTGTTGGTTGCTTTGGTTTTGAGTTTTGTGTTTGCTTGGCTTGGATTCTAGGAAGCATGCCTCTAGTTTTATATTCGATGCAAAATGCCATGACTTGTTGATGAATCTGTGATGTTTTGCTGTGGTTTGACTCTTGAATGTGTTGGATTCATGTTAGAAGCATGTTAGGGTGTTATGGTATATTGGAAAGCATGTTAAACCAGCAAATCATGACATTTGAGGTCTAGACGTATCGGTACGCGTGTCTCTGTTTTGGTACAGGTAAGCCATTCCAAGCTTAGCGTATCGAAACACGGGCAAGTGTTTCGGTACGGGCTTAAGCCATTTTAGGCCAGTGTTTCGGTACGCAGAATGAGCGTATCGGTACTGGTAAGCCTTTCCAGGCTTAGCGTTTCGGTATACGAAGAACCGTTTCGGTACGAGGTAAGTGTAATAGGCAGGGCGTATCGGTACGCGAGGGCGTTTCGATACGAGCTTTGGTTTGGGGATTTTGAAATAGCAAACACATCGATATACGTGTAAGTGTACCGTTATGGCTAATCGTTAATTCAGTTATTTGGATGTTTTGAAGTTCTGTTTTCTTGCGTTTTAGTCCCTAATTGTTGTGGATGTAATTGAATGAGTATGGATGATCGTTGTGAGCTGAGTTTCGACATGTATGCATGAAATTAGATTAATTAAAGGTTGGTAACGTAAAAAGGGTTAAGTCCTTGTAGTTTTCCAGAATTGCAATTTGGTCTCTAAATTGCAATTGTACCCAATTGGATGTCAATTCGTCGCCCGAATGAGTTGAGTTTTCACCCGTTGTCAATATGAACACTTAGGATAATAATATGCGTCTAGATAATATAAAAAATGGACGTGTTTCGAATATCTTCTTCTTGGTTTACCTCGGTAAACCTAATGTAGCTCGCTCGGTTCGGTCTTGCAACTAGGCCGGGTCGAGGGGTTACACATGTGAAGGCTTAAATAGAGGTTTTTTGCATATGGGACTATGCATGAGATCCATGATACATGTTTTGCATATGGTTTAATATGCATGTTTTACAAAGGTAAAAAAGGGAATGAGATGTTTAAGCAAGATGTTTACAAAGTGTTTTGACTTAAATGGTTTAAATTCATTGATGAGTGTTTTAGATCATCCCTCACTAGGCATTAAATACTTACGCTCTCCTTTCTCATCAATGCAGGGATGTAAGCTTTCAGGGCAGCAAGCAAGTAAGGAGGAATCCAAGAATCGAATCATTTCAAGTACGGTTTTAACAAACGAACTTGTAGTAAAAAAGGGCAATGTGACCAAGTTGTAATTGGGAGGGTTGTATGCTTACTCCCTGTTTTGTACATGTTTCTTTTGGTATTTTGGATATGTATGTGGCTATATAGTTTGATTTGAGGGGTTGGGATGAGTTTTGCATGCTTGGGTAGAGACCATGCCTATATGACCTAATGATTCTTTAGCTATGGATTGAATGTTCATCTAGCATTCTTAATTGGTTGTGGAGTTAATTTTAAATAAGTTTTATGATGTTTGTATGATGTTTGAAGCAAGTTTGATTGAGCCCAAGTGTCACATGTTCGACTAAGAGGTCATAACATATCCAGCCGTACCAATACGGGTCCTCAGGCACTACAACAAAATATGTTTTTAGCGGCATTTTTTAGCCCTATAGTGGCATTTTTTAGCAGCGCTAAAAACTTTCCCTGTGCTTAAAAAAACGTCGCAAGAAGTGCTACTGAAACTAGCGCTACAATAGTTTGCGGCGTCTTCTGACAAAAACCCCGCAAAAAGTCAAGATCTATAGTGGCATTTGTCTTTACAAACGCCGTTAATAACTGTTCTTTAGTGACGTTTGTATTTACAAACGCCGCGAAAAAATATATTCTTTAGTGGCGTTTGTCTTTACAAACGCCGCGAATAACTGCATATTTCCAAAAAAATATAAATTACAAATTCAAAATATTTGTTAAATAAAATATTTATTTCATCCCAAAAATATATTGTCACAATTAACTTAAAATATTTGTAAACAAAATATTTATTTCATTACAAAAAATACATTTTGTCGCAATTTAATCCCCTCTACATAGTACATATTTTGTTCCTAAGTCTCTCTTCCCCGATCCACTACCTCTCGGTCACCCCTAACGCCGACTACCATCCCGAATCCCTATACCAAAAAAGTTAAATACAAGAAGTTAAAAGCAATTTCAGACAATTAAAACAATCAATATGCCTTCTACCATAAGCAATGATAATGCTTCCAGAATAAATAAGAAAGAATAATCAGTTAAGATTTTCGAGGCCCTTATATCAAGCTAATTAGTTAATATGTACGAACAATCAGTAATCGATTAGTTAATATGTACAAACAATCAGTAATCGAATAGTTGTATCGATGGATTGCTCCCCTGTTAGAAATATCAGGAACGATTAGTGACACACAATAGATGTAACAGTCACTTCTCACGTACGATTATCAATGTTGGCAATACACCTCTCCAGAAGCCCAAAACTCCAGCTTCATCATAGACTTCATGAATCTACAAGTATTCCATTTGCAAAAGAATGTAACAAAATATCTTGCATTTTGGTTGACATCACAAAATATTAAGATAATCATGTTTACCGACCACTCCAGGCAAATGTAATAAAAGCATACTCGATGTCAAAACGATAATAAATGCTTGTAATATAATACAACGACTGATATTTTAACTTCATACATTTTTTTCAAGCAATACATTCTCCATAAGTTAAAAGTTCCAACAGTCACTTTTAATTTTATCATCAAATAACACTCCTATCAACTATCATATCCATGTATCCATTCCGCTACACAGCACGAACGTCAGATGTAAATTACTTATTTCACGTTTTTTCTATTTCTCACTATAGGATTTAAAGACAATAGTATCCTACTATTTCAATTAGAGATAACGTGGATCCGATGTTATAAGCGAATTACATAAAGAACAATACAGACAAAGCAACTGTACGTACCACATGGCTCGTTCCATAAGAAAGAGGGTCCATGACAGGAAGAACTGTTTCCTCTGGAGTTGTAGTTGCCAAGCTATTAGAATGGTCGTTCTTAGAGATTTTTGTGTGAGTCTGCATTACAATAGTAGTTTAATTTAAATATGAACAAGCATTTAAACTGAACAAAACATATATATTTTCAGATTGCATGCATGATTCAGAACTAGAAAGAAATGAGAATTTTTATGCGTGACCTAAGACAAAAGAGCAGAAGCTAAGTATAAATAATGTTGGGCACAGTAGCTAAGAACACATTTACCAAGCTCCGTACTTATTATTATTCAGCTATAAGTTTATTTGTGGACTTGGTGAAGAATGCATACAATGAAGTTCTGTTCCTTCTATGTTTTACAGCAAATAAGAAGCTTCCTGAAATGCACATTTTCTTTTTACCTCATGCGTGTCACAACTACCCAAATAGGATTTGTCAACAGCACATTTACACACCTACACAGAAAAATAACGAAGCATATATTTAACTCGCAGATATAAAAAGAAGAGAGAATTACAACACAATTTAGGATATCATATAAAAGTAATCGGCACACATGCTTTACAATTAATAAAAGAGCTTTTACAAAGCTGATACAGGGCAACATTAGAAACACATAAAATTACATTACCCAGCTAAAGCTGCTACAACAAGTGAAAAGAGCATCCCAACTGATCCATCACCAATCCCTCTTTTCTGGCTCTAAAGTGCTGCAGTTTCAGCTTTGCTCCTGAATATTTGATAAAAATAATAATAAACACACTGTACCATAGAAGTAGTAAGTATTTTATGAATCCAGCAAAAAACTGAACAAACAGAATACAACAAATTTAAAAAGCCACTCAACAGTCAACAAAGGAAAAACAGTTTATGAAAGTCAATAGCAAGCAATCCATTCCAATCACAGATCAGTAAGAAAGTCCTGTATCAACCTAAATTGAAACAGTGGCAACAGAGTAACATCAACGAAAAGAGGAAGGAAAAATGAAAAGTTGAGAACTAATGCGACAGTTTATGAAAGAATCTAAAATTTGAAGAACTACGAAATAAATAATTCGATTGCCAACTTTTAAAGAAGATGAATTAAGATAACATAGATTTACCGGTGATTAAAATCGAAAGATCTGTACGGAAACCCTAGAAACGATTTCTTCCAAAAATGAAAACACACAGTCGAAAATTGTACAGACACCTTAAAAGGGAAAAAACTAACCCGCTGTCACCAGCAAAAGAGGGCTTCTTGGCCGCCTCCTTGAGTTCCAGCACTAACAAAGAACCCAGCCAGCTTCTGCTCCTTCCAGAGCTGACCCGTGGAATAAAAAACGCCTTTGCCCATGGAGGATTAAGGGTGATTTAGAGGAAGAAAAAGCCCTAAATGGTTGAAGGAAAAAGGAACTGAGGTTGACGATGGAGGGATTGTGGGTTTGATTTGGGGATCAGGTGAGTGACTGAGAGTGAGCGGGTTAATCAAAAAAGGAATGGGTGTTTTATTAAAACTTATCGCGGCATTTTTATACAAATGTCACTATAAATAAGCCTATTGCGGCGTTTTTTATACAAGCGCCACTATACACGGACCTATTGCATCGTTTTTATTTTCAAAAGCCACTATAGTACGAGCATTTGTGGCGTTTTTGAAATAAACGCCGCTAATTTTATCAGTTTGTGGCGTTCCTTCTATAGACGCCACGATATGTTTAAAATTAGCGGAGTTTGCTAAAAAAACGTCGCTAAAAGTGTCGTAATACGTCAAACTTGGTGTAGTGAGGGATCGGTATGCGGGGTCTGTCAAGGCTCAAAATTGTGCAAAATTGCACATGAGTATCGGTACGCCTAAGACTCGCATCGGTACGCCCCTCAGAAATTACACCTGATATCGGTACGCGGGCAACCATATAGGTACGTCCTTTAGCTACTGGAATTCTCTATTTTGGATATCGAACTACTGGTATCGGTACGCCTGAGGACCGTATTGATACCCTTTACAAAGTGAACCTGTTCGATACGGGCAAAGAGACTATCGATACCCAGTCTGTTATTTCTTGTATTATGCTTTGCTAAACTTTGAATCTTTGCAGTCTAATCCCTATTTGTTGAGCATGCAATTAAATGAGCTTGGATTATTATTTTAAGTTGAAACTTAACCGGATTGCATGTAACCTGATTATTTATGGTTTGGTAACTTTGGATTTAAGTAAGCCCCTTCAGTTTTCCAAAATTACAATTTGGTCTCTAGAGTGTGCTCTCGATCAATTGAATGTCAATTTGATGTCTAATTTAATTGTGAGTGTTACACGCTGCCAACATGATCACCTTATGACTAAATTATGCATTTAGACAAGATAAAAGGAAAAAATGGACTATTTTCTAAGTAACCATTCGGGTTTATCTCGACAAACCCAATGTAGCTCGCTCGGTTCGGTCTAGTGTCTAGGCCGGGTTAAGGGGTTTACATGGTATTATCGTACATACAAATATGTTGACTTGAAACAATGTCGCATCAGTCAAAAAATAATTTTATAAAATTATATAAAATATAAAATTATTGTTTTTGTTGACGTGTCATTCTGTCAAGTCATTTTCAAGTTGTTTATCGTTAGTTGACTAATATTTTCATCTGCAGAGGGGCCATTTTGACCAAAATGAAATGTTCAGGGTTAAATTGCTCCAAAAAAAGAATAGGGGCCAAAGTGACTATTCAGTCAAACGTTAGGGGTTTTTTGGCATTATTCCAAAAATAATTTTATAAAATTGTATAAAATATAAAATGTTTTTTTTTCTTTTGACATGTCATTCTGTCAAATCATTTCAAGTTGTTTAGCGTTAGCTGACTAACAGTTTTCATTCACGGAGGGACTATTTTGACCCAAAATAATATGCTGAGAGCTAAATTGCTTCAGAAAAATAATAGGCGCCAAAGTAATTATTCAATCAAACGTTAGAGACATTTTTTGGCTTTATGCCTCAAGAATAATACAAACTTTTATTCTCATTCCCACACACTTATTTCTTATTCTTTTACTTTGTTATTTTCTTTGTTTTACAGTAACATGTTATTTTGAAATCATGCTATTTTTTATTATAATGGGTATACAAGTTTTTATTTTATTTTAATGGGTATAAAACATGAGACACTGTTAAAAAAAATAGAACATGAGACAGGGGACGAGGGAATTAACCCTTGACAATTGACCAAAACAATCCATGCTTTTAGTATAGTACATATCCACCTACCTCGGACTGTAAGAACTATCACATGGGCGATTTTAAGCCAAACCATCTATAGTCGTATATAAACATAATATATTTAAGACTTGTAGTATTTTTTTATTATGTTGGTAGTTTATATTTGAAAATAAAAAAAAAACTTAGAGTTGATACGACTTAATTCGCAATAAAACGTATGGTTAATTAAGGTCATGAATCAATCCATAATCTAAAACCTTTAAAATCAACCTGCATACATAAATGATCTAGAATTAATTATAATTCAAGACTGCCCACTTCAACCATACTTGGTCTATATTGAACCTAGGAACAAAGTTAAGAACTTCAGAGGAGTCAAGATAAAACTATAAAAATATTTGGTCTAAATTAAACAAAACCGTGAAGCTGACAAACTAACTAAAAAATAATTAAAATTGAAAATTTTCATTAACTAAAGGTGCCAAGGCCCCAAACTCCTACCTACCCCTAACTTTTGTACGATTAAACCTTCCAATTATTGAAAAATTTCCATCAATGTCCTCTTTATCACGTAACCTTAAAACAGGTCCAAACCGCTCCAATGTTTTACAATAAACCCTAGGTTATTTTTTTTCTGTTAGTTGATGTGTTTATGACTGCTTCTATTTTTAGTTATTTGTTATTTGTGTGTTGCTTAAGTTTAGGAGGAAGTTATTCATGGGTTGTTGCTTAAATTTAGGAACATGTTGTTAGTGGGTTGTTCATTTTATTTTGTATAAATTCTGAATGATTGTTGAATAAAATTGTGGTTCAGTTTCCTTCATCCATTGAGTTTTCTTTTCATTAAAACACCGACAATTGGCAACAGAGCTTTTTTTTTCTTGAGGGACCTGTGTTAGTTATTGCTATAGCATGGAAGGTGAAAGTAATTTTTCTTTGATTGCGCCGCCTACATTTGATGGAGACAATTATCCAGTTTGGGCAGTACGCATGGAGACTTACCTGGAGGCTGTAGATCTTTGGGAAGCTGTGGAAGATGACTATGAGATTCCTGCATTGTCGGCCAATCCCACCTTAGCACAGATCAAAGCACAAAAAGAAAAGAAAGCAAGGAAAACAAAAGCAAAAGCATGTTTATTTGCTGCAGCATCACCGACGATTTTCACCCGAATTATGTCTCTAAAGTCAGCAAAGGAGATATGGGATTATCTCAAGGCTAAGTACGAGGGAGATGAAAAAATTCGTGGGATGCAAGTGTTGAATCTTGTACGTGATTTTGAGCTGCAGAAGATGAAGGAGACCAAGACAGTCAAGGAGTATTCTGACAGGCTCGTTAGCATAGCAAATAAAGTCAGACTGCTAGGTTCGTCTCTAGCAGATTCAAGGATTGTGTAGAAAATCCTTGTAACGATGCTTGAAAGGTTTGAGGCCACCATCACCACCTTAGAGAACATGAAAGATATGTCAAAGATTACTTTGGCAGATCTCTTAAGTGCTTTGCAAGCACAAGAGCAAAGACGTGTAATGAGTCAAGAAGATGCCATTGAAAGTGCTCTACCGGTTAAGCATCAAGATGATGTAAAGAATAGGAGGCGAAAGAATAAAAAGTTTCAAGCCGCGAGTGTAGAAAACTCTGCATTTAGGAACAAAAATAAAGCCTATAATAGAAGACCAGGAGTAAAGAAAGATTATCCTCCATGTCAACATTGCGGAAAGAAAGGTCACCCACATTTCAAGTGTTGGAGAATACCGGATGCAAAATGCAACAAGTGTAACCAGATGGGACATGAAGCTGTTGTTTGCAAGTATAAAAACCAGCAATAAGATGGAGCACAAGTGGCAGATCAAGAAGAAAATGATCAGTTTTTTGTTGCAAGTTGTTTCACTAGTCACGAAACGAGTGAAAGCTGGCTCATTGACAGTGGCTGCACTAATCATATGACACATGACAAAGAGTTAAAGAGTACCGAGTCCAAGAAGGTCAAAATTGGGAACGGTGAACACATTATTGTCAAAGGAAAATGGACAGTAGCCATCGCAAGTTATTCAGGTACGAAGTTTATTTTTGATGTTCTTTATGTACATGATATTGATCAAAATCTTCTTAGTGTTGGTCAATTGGTTGAGAATGGATTCAAAGTGAAGTTCATGGAGAAGACACGTGTAATAAAGAATGCTACAGGCCAGAAAATGTTTGAAGTTAAGATGGAATAGAGAAGTTTTTCCCTCAATCCGATGCAGGAGGAGCAATTAGCTTTTCTAGCCAAAGATAGCATCACAATGATGTGACATAAAAGGCTCAGACACTATCATCATCAAGGGATATTGAAAATGAAGTCCAAAAGCATGGCAATTGATCTTCCAGAATTTGATGATCACATAATGACATGTAAGGCTTGTCAGTTTGGAAAGCAAAACAAAAAGTCATTTCCAAAGACTGCATGGAGAGCCACTTGTAAGTTACAGTTAATTCATACAGACATTTTTGGACCTCAAAGAACTCCGTCATTAGCAGGTAATCGATATTATGATGCTTTTATTAATGATTTTACAAGAATGTGTTGGATTTTCTTCTTAAAATTCAAGTCAGAAATTGCTGGAGCATTATGGAAATTCAAAATAATTGTGGAAAATCAAAGTGGCAATCACATTCAAATATTGAGGTCTGATAATGGCAAAGAGTATACGTCAAACAATTTCAATGCATTTTGTGAAGAAGCTGGCATTGAGCATCAGTTGACAGCTCCTTATTAGAGTTAGTGAAAGACGAAACAAATACATCTTAGAAATGACTAGATGTATGCTGCATGAAAAGAATTTACCAAAGAAGTTCTGGGCAGAAGCAACTCATACTGTGGTTTTCCTATAGAATAGATTGCCTACAAAAGCGGTTAAGGATCAAACACCTTACGAGGCTTGGTATGGTCGTAAACCATCTTTGCATTTTTTCAAAATATTTGGTTGTTTGTGCTTCACTCATGTTCCACAGATCAAGAGAGACAAGTTAAACAAGAAGGCACTTCTAGGAGTCTTTATTAGATATAGCAATGTTGCAAAAGCTTATAAAATTTTCCAACCACATAATGGGAAAATTATTATAAGCAGAGATGTTTATTTCGTGGAAGATGAAGAGTGGAATTGGGATGGGAAAAGTGGTCCAACTACAACAGATTTGAAGCTTAAGTTACTTGCTTCAACCACAAATAAAGATGAAAATTGGTTGAATGAGTTGGTGGATGATACTCCAACAAGGGGTACTAGATTGCTTATTGAAATCTATGCAAGATGTAATATAGCTGTATGTGAACCTGCAGATTTTGCTATGGCAATGAAAGACACAAAATGGGTGGCTGCAATGAAGAAAAAGTTGTCCATGATTGAAAAGAACAAAACATGGGAGTTGGTTGATCGACCCCAAGATAGAAAGGTGATTGAAGTCAAATAGGTGTACAGAACCTAGCTTTATGCTGATGGCTCAATCAACAAGCACAAAGCAAGACTTGTGGTCAAAGGCTATGCACAAGTTTTTGGCGTGGACTATTCAGACACCTTCGCACCAGTTGCTCGTTTGGACACCATAAGACTTTTACTTGCTGTAGCGGCTCAAATGAATTGGAGAGTGTATCAACTTGATGTTAAATCAACTTTTTAAATGGAATTTTGCATGAAGAAATTTACGTTGAGCAGCCTGAAGGTTTTGTAAAGAAAGGAGAGGAAGACAATGTGTTTCTTCTCAAGAAAGCCCTCTTTGGACTGAAACAAGCTCCGAGAGCTTGGTACAACAAAATAGATGATCATTTGCTAAGCTTGGGTTTTGAAAGAAGTATATCCGAGACTACCCTTTATGTCAAATGTCATGACAATGATGTCTTGATAGTCTCTCTTTATGTTGATGATCTCTTGCTAATGGGAAATGATGCACGAATGCTTAGCAATTCAAGCGAGAGATGATGAAAGTTTTTGAGATGACAAATCTCGGGTTGATGTATTTTTTCTTTGGAATGGAAATTAAACAGGATGCACATGAAGTATTCATCTGCCAAAAGAAGTATGCTAAAGAAATCTTGAAAAAGTTCAAGCTTGAAGAATGCAAGGAAGTAAGCACTCTTATGAATCAAAAGGAGAAGCTTTGCAAAGATGATGAAGCTGATAAAGTTGATGAAAGATATTCTAGAAGCTTAATTGATTGCTTGATGTATCTTACAACAACACGTCCTGATATTTTAAATGCTGTAAGCATTTTGTCTCGATTTATGCATTGTGCCAGTAAATTGCATCTCAGGGATGCTAAGAGAGTAGTTCGTTATATCAAAGGCAAGAGTAATTTTGGTGTCAAATTCACAAGAAACAAGGAGTTCAAGCTTGTTGGCTTCTCTGATAGTGATTGGGGATGTTCCATTGATGACATGAGGAGTACTTCCGGCTATTGTTTCACTTTTGGATCAGGTGTTTTCGCATGAAGCTCGAAGAAGCAAGAAACCGTGGCTCAATCCACTGCTGAAGCAGAATTTATTGCTGCAGCATCCACTGTTAATCAAGCTTTGTGGTTGAGAAAATTATTATGTGATCTTAACCTTGAACAAGAAGAAAGTACAAAGGTCTTCGTTGATAATCAAGCTGCCTTAGCAATTTCCCACAATCTAGTGTTTCATGGGAAGACTAAGCATTTCAACATTAAACTTTTCTTTTGGAGAGAAGTGCAAAAAGAAGGTGATATTGTACTGGTTTATTGCAAAATAGAGGAGTAGCTTGCAGATATATTCGCCAAACCGCTTCCAGTAAACAAATTTAAAGTTTTGAGAACAACACTTGGTGTTTGCAGTTCCTAAAGCAAAGAGGAGTGTTAGTTGATGTGTTTAGGATTGCTTCTATTTTTAGTTATTTGTTATTTGTCTGTTGCTTAAGTTTAGGAGGAAGTTATTCATGGGTTGTTGCTTAAATTTAGGAACATATTGTTAGTGGGTTGTTCATTTTATTTTGTATAAATTTTGAATGATTGTTGAATAAAATTGTGGTTCAGTTTCCTTCATCCATTGAATTTTCTTTTCATTAAAACACCAACATTTTCTCTTTATCATCGTTCAAAAGTTGAAAACAAAAAACTAGAAAGTAAAAATAAATAGTTTTTAAACGTTAATTCATACATACTCCGTTAAACCATTACTGGAAAGCAGTCAATCATATTCTAAAGTATCTCAAAGGGTCAACGGCCTTTGGAAACATTAGTAGGATACAAAGGACATTTGAGCAGGGAACAGACAAAGACGATAAGTGTTCAACAGCTAGTCATTACATGTTTCTTGGTGAAAATCCTGTTGCTTGGAGTTCGAAGAAACAAAGTATTATTTTTCGCTTGTCAGCTGAGGTAGAATTCAGAAGTTTAGCTAATGCTATGTGCGAAACAATGTGGATCAAATCTCTTTTAATGAACTTGGTATAAAACTACCATCTTCTCCTATTATATGGCGTGGCAATACTAATGCAATTGCACATGCTGCAAACCTGTGGAACACAAGAAAAATGAAGCATATCGAGTTAGGTTTACGCTTCGTACATATGAGAAAAGGTGATGAATGGATCAATAAAGGTCAATTATGTTGTAGCTATTGACCAAATGGCAGATGTACTTACAAAGCCATTGTCTGCAGCTTCCTTCAATATACTTCAGTAAAGACTGAAAGTTTTTTCTCTTGATGAAATAATGAATAGGATTGGTTCTCTCTCTTCTGTTGGTTTGGATACTCGTGATGAGGTGAACAATGACTTTGAGGAATAGTAGTTCTTTGCTGACAAAGGAAGGAGCGATAAGAAATATTTTGAGACCCAAAGTTCTGATCAAAATAGAAAGCAGTAAGTGTGTTAGAAGCTGCTATTGAACTTTAAAAGTTTCTTTACAGTTAGTAATTATTGGCTTAAGTTGTTAGTTGTAAATCATTTAAGCAGTTCTTGTTAACTTCTCTATTATATAAACAAGGACAGAGCTAAGATTTAGGGTTGAGGGCAAAACATAAATGTTTAAAAATGGGGGACAAATTCATAAATAAACAAATTTTTTAAAAAATTATATAGGGAGACAAAGGTGAAAAAAAATTCTGAGGGGTGGGAGGCTATATAGTTCGGTCCCTGTATATAAAGAGAAGATCATATTGTAAACAGTAAGGAAGTTCTCAGTATTATGATAGATTTCAGTTTACCATTCTTTGTTCTTTAGTTTGTGATGCTTACTGTTCATACAAAAATTCAAATACATGTACAAACTTGGAAATTTTTGAATGTATGTATTCAATCGTAATTTCATATCGAGTGTATATTTATATCCGAGACTCACATCCAAATCCTTGTAATATAAGATTATAGATTGTTCTTGGTGCTGTTTTTGGCAGATCATGAAGTGAAAGAGGGCTGCCTTTCTTGCAATTCAGAAGCAATTCCATCATAAAATAGTCTAGAAAGTTCATCATCAGTGCCCGCTAATTGTTTGTTCTTGGGTTCATCATCTTCATCTGCACTACATCTTTCAGCTTCAGCCACGTTCGCAACATTCTTTTCAACCAGTTCTCGAAATATGGAAGATCGAAGGAGCAAGCCCAGCGCAGTAGTTGATGAACACTTGTTTGACTTCATCACATGGATTTTGCTGCTTCCAAGAAATTCTTTATTTGATGAAGAGTCCCAGTAATCTGCAGCCAAGAAGTGATTGAACGAGGGCTTATTATATTCCTCTCTTGGGGTACTGCATTGGCTTGGTAATGTGACTGGCTCAGGTTCTGCCGCCATTGGCATTGATTCATTAGCCTTTAACCATCTGACATAATTACTTAAATCAAAGTTGGTCACTGCATTCATCCCTCTATATTCAATTGCTGCAATGTCGTAAGCTCGAGAAGCCTCTTCTTGGGTGCCTATAAATGACACAAACTCTTTTAATGTGTCGGATATGGGACATGGCCTGTCGAGAAAAATGAAATGTCGTAAAGTATGAAACTTACTGTAAGTGCCAAGGTAGAGATATTTGTTTCCAAAGATTCTTCCTATTCTTGCTTCCCACCTTCCATTGTTGTGGTGCCTGCATGTTGTTGTTGAAAGAAATCTTCAGTTGGCAATAAAAGTAAACCTAAAAATCCTGACATTGATAACCAGATTGCCAAGAAAAGTACATTGCTACTCCCCTATACTTGGATACACCTCTTGAGAATCCACTGCTCTTTCTGCAACAACCAAATTCCAATTGATTTTGTTCAGTTAAATAACTGTGGACGAAGATTTAGATATATGATCTTTTCTTAATCTTGTTTGCAGAGTTAAAAGATAAAGACTCACCTTCTTAATGAGGCCAAGTACTCCTCTTTTGTGAGGGTTTGCATTATTTCAATCTCTTGTTCATAACCTGATATCTGCATAAATCAAGTGAGCTATATTAGTTGTTTATTTACTAATCTTATTTAATATTAAGTAAAGTTTGTTGAATTTAGATGTGAATATCAGATTCGACTATGTGTTTGACATACGATAAGATGTTTTAAAAATTGCATACTATATTTTAAGTTCTTTGGAAGTTCATATATTCATACTCATATTTGTTAAATGAGAGAATGATATATATATATATAGGAAAATTGGTGGAAGTGCAAGTCCCCCAATACTTAAGTGCAGCTAAATCATAAGCTCTTGCAGCAGCTTCTTCATCATCATAAGATCCTGAAAACAAAAGCGAGAGAATATCTTCATTTTTATCTACTAGTATTAAAAAAAAAGATAATTGAAACTTGAATTAGCAGTTAAGTGACATGTACTCACCAAGATAAACTGCATGGATCGATCCCAAAGAGTCGGTTCCACCACAGGAATGAAAGAAGCAACATATATAAAACCACGAAACATGTATTAGATATATGTAATTGTAATAAATCTAATATATCTTAGTACACAACATCAAAATGTACCAAAGATTGAATCAAATAGTGTCAGGGTATTCAATTTTTGTCTAGAACCCACAGTTTTAATTTCCTTGTTTGCCTTTCTTCTTCTGTGTAACATTCCAAGAGAGCTTATCCCACAGATGGGCTTCATATCGACCAGTCCATCGATGCCTGCTCGTTTTCATATCAATAAAATTACTTCGTCTAAGGGATATGAAAACAATATATTTCCAAATCCAATCTAAATTTTAGTAGCTGAAGTATTTCCAATCACATCAGAAATGTTACCACGATTGACTGTAAGTATGAATGTATGTTATCATCTGATTAATTTGCAGTGCCTACCTGCTGGCTCCACGAAACCTTGAACTTCTTTTCACAGTGTTGGCACTAACAGCAGCATTGCCTTGATCATTTTGTCGATGATGACCGTTTAGATTGTCGATATCAATCAAAGCTGGTGGATCTCTCCGCCTTCTTTTGGCACACCTTACGGTTTCGACTTGGACGTTCTCACCGTCAATGGAACACCTTCGGAGGCGGCCTAGCCCGAGGTATTGTTCATCTTTAACCATCATCATTTCCATATCCATCTCTCTTAACCTTTGATTAATTGTTTGAATTTCTTCTTCTTCTCTCTCTTTTTTTTTTCTTTCTTTTTATTGTTTCTCCACCTATAGGGAATCAGTAAGAAGTCTTCTTATATATATATATATAATGTGCTAATCAATTTTGGAGTTATCATGTTTTGTCATAGAGTTGTAATGGGTATATATTATTATGTGATTTAAAGCGTGTCGATGATCTCTATGAGCAATTAATAAGAAAAATCTGAAATACGTGGGAACAAATTTAGGAGGTTCATATTCTGTTTCCCAACCTATATGCAAGTGTATAAAACTGGGTTGTTTATTTCAAATTTGTTTTACGAAGTCGGTTTGGTCATTAGAGAAAGGCTATTATTATCTTTAAATTATTGTGTATATGAAAATGACTGAATCGATAAAAAATAAAAAGGAAAAAGTTAATTGAAAAATAATTGAAAGTATGATAATCATATTAAAAAAAGGTTAATTGGAAGAAGCGACAGTCAAGTTGTTTCATAAAATATTAATTGATTTTAATATATTTGTTTAAATTTTTTATAACTATCAAAATTAAATTTATTGACTGATTAATTCAAATAAAGTACTACATAAGTCTATTATGAGACAACTATTTTATAATTTATTAAATTTGGTAACGTTTATTTTAAATTGTTCCGAAACATGTCTAAATTAAGACTTAAGCATATTTCTTTTAAATGAAGACAAACAATAGGTTGAGTGTGTCTCACACTCTTACCAAACATATATCCCATTCTCATTATTGACTTGTGCTATTTGATTTGTGGTGAGTAATCTGTGGGCAGGATTGGAGTTTGCTATAATTGACTGAGTTTCCTATGGAATCAACTGACACAACTGTAAACTCTATTATTTAATTTAAAGTTGGAGAGTAAAGGAAGAAATTCACTCTGGATTCTATTTCCAGTAAACGAAAATAAATAAATAACACAAATACTTTTTGTTTTAACTTCTCAATTCTGTGGCTGTCCACTACTTTTGAAATGAAAGTTTATTAGTGGCATTCCATTGACTCATGGTTAACTTTCCTTTCCCTATCATAAATTATTTGAAATTATGCTCTAAAACAAAACTATTTTTTTTGAATATGCTCTAAAAAAACAAATTAACTTCAAAATTTAGGCAATGTTGTCGGCAAAATTTAGGGAATAATGGAGTTGGAAACTACTTTTGGGAAAATAAGGAAGGTTGGGTAATTTTTAGGAATCTACAGCAATTGCTGCAGTGAACACCAAAATCATCTCCTGCAGAAGGCGACCAAAATTATTTTATAATTTTTTTGCAGGTTCACGTCCACAATATCATTAAAAAATTAAAAAAATATTAAAATAATTCAAATCGCCTACTGCAAGAAGCGACTTCACCATGTACTGAGTATGATCAACTAGTTAGATGTGTGTTCCTAACACTGTGTTACATGAAACCTCATCCAAAGTATTACTGTCGTGTGGGTTATTGTATTGTTGTGTGGATATTCCTAGTTGTGTGAATAAAAGCACGTAAAGTATGATGAGCTGTTTCTACGAGCTTTATGTTTATACTCTTCTCTCTCTATTCGTACTTATGTGCATGCTTATTTTTATAAATTTCATGTAGTATAGTTGTAACATCTCCTACCTGATTCAGAAAAAATTGGGCCGATGATGTCACCAGAATTCAAATAAGAGAATTAAACATTTAATCGAAGTCAAACATACAAAATGTCAAAGCATAAAAAATTAAACAAGTAAAATATCAATCATCAGAGGAAATAAATCGTTTAATTAAGACCGAATTAATAATTAGGGATTAGTTTGCAAAGTTTGAGAAGTTGGGGAACTAAAATATAATATTTCAAAAGTTTGGGGACTTTACTGAGAATTTATATCTAAATAATTCATTAATAGACTTGGGTCATGATATAACTTATTCATAAAGAAAGTCAACACATAAGTCAAGTTTAACATTTTAAGACTAAATAATGGAGTTTTAAACTTTAAGGACCTATTCGTGAATTTTTAAAAGTTTTAAGGACCAAGGTACTTTTAATTTTATTAATAGGTCTTATTCTTAAATTCATGTTCATCCCAAAACTTGAATTAAAAAAAACGGTGACTGAATCGGAGTTCAATCGAAAAAGTTATGAACTAGTGACTGAAACATAAAGAGTCAAACTTTTAGGGATGGTTTCAAAACCAAAACCTTTATCACAAATTCAAAAAATTTACATTCTGGACCGAAGGTTTCGATACCGCTTAGAATGATTTCGAAACCTTTGCCCCGTTTCACCAAAATATGGCATTTAGGTCATTTCTAACCCCCAATAATCACTATTATCATAAAGCAACTCAAAATACATCTCCAAATTCAATACAAAGGTGTCTTAAACATTTTAATCATGCTGGTACTGATTAATACTCATCAAAATTAATGCACAAATCAAATATCTCATTACTAACCTATATCTCGAAAGTCTAAGATTTACACCGATGTACACACTTCATTTAAATACCTATCAATCATATATATTTTACTTCATAAATTACCATTCAACTTACTTTTCAAGGACCATACTAAAGCATAACATACTTTACAAGATATCACACAAAACAAGCTCAATATAACTTGGCATAACCCAATAAGCATGGTTAATCCATTTCAATTGGTCCATCAATCTCCATTCATTTTTAAAACTTATTCTTATAATTTAATTAGCATAGAATCATAATCAAGTATCCAATTCATAATATATTGCCATGTATCGAGTCCATTATTGATCACCTAATCATATCATAATTTCAAGCAAAGTCATATTCATTTTAATGCAACTAACATGCTTAGTTCATATGCCACCAACTAGGAGTTCGACAAGGAAATTTACTCAATGATCAAAGATTAACTTGCAACCCCTAAATACGATCCCAAACGTCTATGAAGGTTTGATACCTGAAATATATACAAAGAAATAAGTAAACTTATAAAGCTTAGTGAGGTAGTTCAAACATAAATATATTTGTTATATAATGCTTTATATTTACATAAAAAGATTATAATCAAGGTGTGGCAACAAGGCATGTATAATTATCATAATCATGATAATTTCTCAAATCATAACCAACTTCATATGCATACTTATATTCATATTCATATAAAAATTTATAGCCATAATCATAATATCTCAACAATATCCTTATTCAAGTTCATATCCTTGTTCATACATAGTTTCATAAGATTTAACATAAACTTTCATTGTTTTCCTTATTCAAGATCCATTCTTATAAGTTCATAGTCATTAGTAGACATATTCTTTTATTTTCCCTTGGATCAAAATTACACATCGGGTACACGAATTCCCAACCAACTGTCGCCAGATAAACTGAGAAATTGAGAATAGGATCGTAATCCTTTAACAGAGAATGGTCAACCCTCCAACTATCACCAATGACCAAATACCACATCCCTCCTGCTGTCACCAATAAGGATCGTAATCCATTGGGTCGTAACCCACCATACACATGAGCTTAATGAATTCTATGAAATGTCAATTGTATCCAAAGTCAATATGTGTCCAAGGTTGCCTTTAATCGTTTCTTATTTCATAAATAAGCTTATAATTCCATAATACCATAACATAGTTCATAACCTTGTTTCATAGTGAGCTAGAAGCTCCAAAGTACCATAGCATAGTTTCAAAGTAAGCATAAAGCTCCAAAGTACATATCATAGTTTTCATAGTGAGCTAGAAGCTCCAAAGTGTCATATTTCATAGTTTCCCATATTATTGTTTCATTACTTACCATTATAACATAATTCATAATCCAAATCCATTTATTATCATCGTTTTATTTAACATAATCACATTAAAACCAAAGCATACATACTTACATGGCAAAGTTCTAAAGTTAAGCTTGCCAAGCTTATCATCTTGCCACACCAAGTCATCTATAATACTCTAGTTGAGCTTTCAAACAATCACACAACATGTCATATATAATCAAAAAGATTAAATACAATCAGAATGGTTCCAGGCCATTTCTAAAACCCATAACTACACTCACCGAATATTTTTGAGGCTACGTGTCGACTATTGCTAACGCTTGGCAAAAGAGTATATTTTTAGTGTAAAAGTATGCCAAAGAGCAATGCCAATGTGAGTCTTATGTGTGCAAGTATACACGGTCAACAAGTAATACAACAATAAGCTGAGTATCGAATCCACAGGGATCGACCAAGAACTTATTTGCTCAACGTTTACTTGTTCAGAAGTTTTAAAATTGTTCGAAATATTTTGGGATTTTGATTGAAAAGTTAACAAAACAAAGTAGTGAAAATAAGCAGTCTGACAATGAGCTATTCAAAATGAATGATGAGAGTTGGCAAGGGGATGCCGAGTTTTACGCTACTTATGCCAGCCTTCAATAATGATCTGCCTTGGTTTATTGCCGAGCAGATTAAAGGTAGTATTGCCTCTGTCGATGACAATGCCCTAAGTTAACTATGAATAAACCCCTATATATCTATAATGAACTTTTTCATGAATTAACTTGATTAAGCGAAAACCTTTACTCCTAAGGAGTAGACTCACTTCCAAAGTAAGTTCATCTACTTGAACATCTTCTGTCGAAGCTTCTCACCTTAGTACCTGGCAACAGATCGTTTCCCCTCAAGTTTGTTAATATATTAAGGTGTAATAAGCACGCAATGCCAACTGTCATATGGCAATGGATTTGTAAAAAGATTAAGTGTATGTCAGACAGGAAACAATTGCCATGGCATTTTCATTATTAAAAACTAAACATGAAATCAGCATCCATCCCAAACATCCCCCAACCAACTGTAAAGTTTTAGTTCATGGTTGGGGTTTCCATCCAAAAAACATTACGATATCTCCACATCAACATTTAAATAGAATAAATAAAAATGAAGAGAATGGGCAAGAAGGGGGTCTGTCGATGTAGCCATTCAATGGCTCCAAGCTCTTGGTCTCAGCTAGTTGGACCACGTCTTGGTTCACCACTGTTTAGGCTATTCAATCCGATCTCTCCAAAAATCCCCTAACCAACTGCTTGATCGATCTCTTTAAATAGGCTTGCATGGGAAACCCTAGTATAAGGCATTTGAATTTAAATTTTGAATGAACAAGGGATAAGATGATAGTGCATCTTATCCAGATTTGAATCCCAGTGCTGACGCGTACAAGGTCTAACGAAGATTTTGACCGGTCGGCTGACGTCACTCATTTGCCAGCCGTGCTTGGCATTGATTGGTCCTTCTGTGCCAACTATGCCTCAGCAATTCTCTAGCTTCCTTTCCTGCTTTCTGTGCCAAGCTTGCTTGCCTACATCAAAAACAGTAAAATAACCCTTCACACTGGCAAACAGAATAGCTCATAAAGTCATTAGGCAAATGCATGATTTTAATACCTAAATGCAACTAAATGTTCTAAAACAAAAAGTAAATGCATTGTAAAATAAACATAAAAACAATACTTTTGAGGAGTTAACACACCCCCAAACCTAGCTCATTGCTTGTCCTCAAGTAATGCAACTAAAAAAATAAAACAGAAAAACAAAAATATACCTCGGGAAAAATTGTCATAGTCACCAACACCTGCCAACTAGCAAAATATGATTCTAGGTTTGTCCTCGGATATTCAATAAATCAATGCCAAGCAGATAAACAAATTAAAGTGCAACAATATAGCTTTAGTCTGAGGTCATTAAGTGTGCGTGAAGTGCGGGCAATATGCATCAAATTTACTTAACTCCGTTAGCCACTTTACTACCCAAAATCAAAATCATCTTCATCATTTTTTCTTTATTTTGCCAAGTGTGTTTTTATTCTGGCATTAAATTAGGGTTGCGTCATGCACTGTTTGATGTGAGACATGAGAGGGAGCAAACCACGAATACCCACGTTAATCTAGATTACATCACTAATCTAACCCATTACACCCATACCCTAAAGTTATGTTGGCTTGAGAACTAAGAGGGAGCAAACCACGAAGACCCAAGTTAATTATTTTTCCTAAGGCAGAAGAGTGTTCTAAAATATTTCAGCCTTGGGCAAAACATTGTTGCCTTATTCTATCTACCCTGGCATTTTTTTTCCGAGTTCAGTTTCAAGAGAACCTAAGTTTGTTATGCTGACTGGATATATATCGCGTGTATAGTGAAACTAAAGTTCCTTAAACTAGAGTTCAATTGCCAAGCTACTTGGTAATTAAAACAACTTATTGACCGAGGCAATTTTTTAGTGGTTTAGTATGCAAATTTAAATCCTACATGGCAAACTATTCTATATGGCAAACTGAAAATTAAACATGAATGTCATGGCAATAAAATGTGAGGCAACCCATACCCCGTGCATTGTCCTCAATGCATAAAAACAACACATATATAAAAACGAGATTAAAATGCATAAACATGTGAATGAAAATAAAATGAAATGCAAGGAGTTTAAGATGAGGAAGATTCCTCTTTAGAAGGTTCTGGTCGTGAAACGCGTGTTCTCCTCTTGATGAAACTCTCTCTACTGGGGGCCATATGCTTTTTGCACTTCAGGTTGGGTTTTGATGCCGTTGTGGACGCTCCAAGGTCATGGTGAACTTTCTCAACAATTTTCACCAGCTCAGAAGCAGCTGGGACATCAGTGGCAGCAAATGATGCAGGTGCAACAGGTGTTGCGGTAGGTTTTGTTTCTTCTTTAGAGTCAGATGGCGTGGATATGCTGGCGGATTCAACTTGAACATGTATACTAGAACAGTGGCATATAATGGAGTATGGAATGAAGGAGGACTGGCTGGCATAGCAGTGCTGGAAAATAGGTCGACAGGGAACTCTAGGAAGGCTAGCAAAACACTTGGGGATATCTTCTTAAGAGTTTCTTTGATTACATAGTCCCTGGCGTTAGTGTAATGCCAGTGCTTGATATTTTGCTCCTCTTCTTTCTATAACTTTTGGAGAATGGTCTACTGGTGTTGGAATATTTGAGAAAGCATTACCACTGAGCTGGCTGGTATAGGAGTGTTAGGCTCTGCCTAGGGTAGCTTGGCCTTGGTCATTGGCTTTGTCGTCTTTCCCTTGCACTCGTCTTTGGATTCGGTGGCAATGAGTTGCCTCCACAGGACAGACGTAAGTGTTGTTCCCTTAGTCTCGTGGACCTTGTCTAACTCAATCTTTGGCACACCATGCTTCATACAAATATTAGAAATCAACAGAGGGAAAAAACCCTCACTGCTTTTACCAGCGTATTTATAAGTTTATCGATAATGATACGACCAATGTTGATCTTGTGGCCCACGATGATCGAATGCAATAAGACCATCCTCTTCTTTGAGATAGTCTCGTTATGAGTCGTTGGCATCAGGTTTGCCTTCAGGAAATGGTTATACCCTTTTGGCTGTGGCTTCAATGCCAGCCACTTTACTGTGCGGTGGCCCTTTGATGACATGCTCCACTTGGTGCCAGGCTCACATAAATCCTTTAGTAGCTTTTGCCTCTTGGCAGCGTCTAACAAGTCAGTAAACTCAGAGTGATCCTCCCCTGCACCATCCAGTTCAAACATAGTAGTAACATGCCCCTCATCAAATCTGACACAAGTAACTCGTTGAGCAAGAAAGACGAATCTTTAGTCGTGAGGTGGGCATAAAACTCTCGGAAAATATTAGAGTAGACTTCCCCCGTTTATTGGAAAAACAACTCCTATTTTTTCTTTTTGACCACCTTTATGAACTCCGATGAATAACCCAAGTTGGGTTTGTTCTTGAACTCAAAATCTTTCTCGTAGCAAAATGTTCATACGACAAAGTTCTCCTCGTATTTCTTGTGAATTTATTTATTAAAGAATATCTTGAAGGGTGTCAAAGAAGATGCCATGGAAAGAAGTTGGAGAAATTAAAGGATTTTTATCGAGAAAATGAGAAAAGATTCTTGGTGTTCTTGTTGATAAAGCAACTAGGGCAAAGGGTGAAAGGTTTTAAGGCTTGGATCGATTAGGGTTTTTAAGGAGATAAAAAGGGTTGAGAGTTTAATTGGAGTCGTTTAATGTGGCTGGTTAAGGAGGGTAATGATGGGCTTTTGCGTGTTTAAGGGAAAAGAAAAGGTTGATGTGATAAGGGTGAATTAATAGGATAAGGCGCGCAAAGGGTAGAGGGATAAGTGAATTGAGTTGAACTTTGAATTTCAACTTATCACTCTTTGGGTGGCTAGGGTAATTTCATGCAAAAAAATTTCTCTCCTTCTTTTTGGGCCAAACTTCATCAAGCATTGGGCGGCTAGGGTAAAAACTTTCTCTCCAATCTTTTTATCGCCCCATGCCAAGATGCCATGACATTCTACCTAGCAGTCTGCCTCACAGACCAGTACTCACTCAAAAAAAAACCTTACAACGCAGTAAGGAAAAATAAAAACTAAAAGAAAGAAAGAAAATAAACAAATATAATGCTGAAAAGGAAAAACATCTATTTTTCTAAATACAAAAATTAAACCATGATGATGATGTTCACGGAATCTCTGCCAGGAGAACAACCTCCTTAGCATCCTTTTGAGTACCTTCCCAATAATGTTTCAAGCGTTGGCCGTTTACCTTGAAAATTGTTCCCGTTTTCTAATCCTTGATATCTACTGCTCCATGAGCATATGGCTTCACAACTACAAAAGGACCCGACCATCTAGACTTGAGCTTTCCTGCAAACAACCACAACCTTGAGTTAAATAACAAAACATGTTGACCTACCTTAAAGTGCCTTGGCAGTGTTCTGTTATCATGCCATCGTTTTGTTCTTTCCTTGTAGAGTATGGCATTCTCGTAGGCTTGTGTTATGAATTCCTCTAACTCGTTCAAATCTAATAGCCTTTTCTCACTAGCAGCTCTCTATTCCATGTCAAGCGTTTGGATTACCCAGTATGCTCGATGTTCTAATTCCACTGGCAGATGGCATGTTTTTTCGAAAATGAGCCTGAATGGGGATATTCCCAAATGAGTCTTAAAGGCTGTTCTGTAATCCCACAAGGAATCATCTAGTCTCAAGAACCAGTCATTCCTCGATGGATTCACAGTCTTCTCTAAAATATTCTTGATCTCCTTATTTGATATCTCCGCTTGGCCATTCATTTGAGGATGGTAGGCTGTGGCAATGCGTTTTTGGATTTTGTACATGCACAGAGCTCTAGAGATTAAATTGCACTTAAAATGCGTACCTTCATTATGAATGATGGCTCTAGGAGCACCAAATCTAGTGAAGATATGCTTGTGCAAGAACTTGGCAATAGCCTTTGCATCGTTTGTTGGCAAAGCTACTGCCTCTACCCATTTTGAAATGTAGTCTACAGCTGTAGAGATATACAGGTTCCCGAATGATGAGGGAAATGGACCCATGAAGTCTATTCCCCATACGTCAAACAATTCTACTACATGATATTCTGGAGCGACAATTGATGTTTGCTAGAGATGTTACCTGTCTGCTGGCATTGATCACATGCTTTGGAAAAGTAATGAGCGCTTTTAAATAGCGTAGGCCAAAAGAATCTAGACTGTAATACCTTGGCAGCGGTCTTCATTCCAGCAAAGTGTCCTCCATATGGTGCTGCATGGCATAACTACAAAATGTTGTGATGTTCCTCCTCTAGCACACATCGGCGAATTACTTGGTCGGCACAGTGTTTAAACATAATGGGCTCATCCCAATAGTACTGCTACACATCTCGTAGAAAATGCTTCCTAGCATTACTTGCCAGATCTGATGGCATGATATTACTTACCAGATAGTTAACTATGTCAGTATACCATGGCATAGAACTGACTGCAAGCAGGTGTTCATCGGGGAATTCATCTCGAATGGCAGTGGCTCTACCTTTCTCAAGGTGATGTTCTAATCGAGATAAATGGTTAGAAACTAAGTTCTCACTCCTATTCTTGTCTCGAATCTTGAGATCAAACTCTTGCAATAATAGTGTCCATCGGATCAATCTGGGCTTCGCTAGAAATAGTTAGCGAGAAATTCCTTCTCGGTTGTTGTTTAGTTAAGTTAAGCTTCGCTCAATGTCCAGCTGGCATAGTATATGGCATGAAAAATCTTGCCACGCCTTTGGCCCAATACAGCTCCAACGGCATAGTTGCTGGCATCGGACTTGAGCTCAAAGGGCTCTCTCCAATCTAGTGCCACAATTATGGGGGCATTGATTAATCTGTCTTTAAGTTCTTGAAACGCTTATAAACAGGAATCATCAAATGCAAAAGTGGCATTTTGTTCTAAAAGCAAGCATAAAGGTTTAGAATTTTTTTAGAAATCTTTAATGAACTGACTGTAAAAACTTGCATGTCCTAAAAAACTCCTGATACCTTTTACACTTGCAGAAGGTGGCAACTATTTGATTACCTCCACTTTTGCTTTATCTACTTCCAAGCCTTTCTTGGTTACTTAGTGACCGAGAATGATGCCTTCACCATGAAGTGGCATTTTTCCCAATTTATGACTAGGTTGGTCTCAATACATATTCTCAATACAAGCTCTAGACTCTGTATGCATTCCTTGAATGTTTTTCCAAACACCGAGAAGTCATCCATGAAAACTTCTAAGTTATTTTCAATCATATCTGAAAAGATAGACATCATGCATCGTTGGAATGTTGCTGGTGCATTACTCAGTCCAAAGGGCATTATTCGAAAGGCAAATGTCCCAAATGAACAAGTGAATGAGTTTTCTCATGATCTTCGGGAGCGATGGTAATCTGATTATATCCTGAATAACCGTCTAGAAAGTAATAGTATACTTTGCCTGCCAGCCTATCCAACATCTGGTCGTCAAAGGGCTGGTGGCATTGTTTAGCTTCCTATAATCCATGAACACTCTCTATCCGATGATAGTTCTGGAGGGAATCAATTCATCCTTGCTATTTTAAACCACAGTCATGCCACATTTCTTTGGCACACATTGCACTGGGCTGACCCACGAGCTATCGAAAATGGGATATATTATCCCGGCATCTAGCCACTTAATAATTGCTTTTTTTTTACTACCTCTTTCATGCTCGAATTAAATCTTCTCAGGCCTTTAATTGTTTTGTCATGATATTCCTCCAAAATTATTTTATGCATGCAAATAGTTGAGCTTATTCCTTAGATATCAGCCAAGGTCCATCCCAACGCTTGCTTGTGATTACTTAGAATTTTCAGCAATCTTTCATCCTGATCATTAGTTAGATCAGCTGCAATGATCAATGGTGAGGTTGAGTGTTTACCTAAACCAGCGTACTTAAGATGGTTTAGCAAAGGTTTTAGTTCTAATTCAGGTGGCTTCTTAGTGGATGATTTAGGTGCCACGATCTATTTGCCAGCCAACTCCAGTGGCGCTGGCTGTCCGAAGTAACTCACTTATTCATTCTCCAAGAATGTTCCTTCAGTGTCTTTACTCGTCTCTTCTTCACTATCTGAGTCGCTTGCATCATTATAAGCATCTTGGCACAGTTATGCCACATCTATAGTAAAAATAGACTTCATCATCTCATCAGCTTGGCATCCCTCAGGATCATCTGCGTATTTAAAGGCTTGAAACACATTAAATGTAACATGCTGATCATTTATGCGCATAGTTAATTCTCCTTTATGAACATCAATCAACGCTCTACCTGTGGCAAGAAATGGTCTGCCCAATATAATTGGAACATTCATATCTGCCTCATAATCTAAAATAGTAAAGTCAGCTGGGAATATAAATTTGTCTACCTTTACCAACACATCCTCAATCTTACCCTTATGATGTACAAAGGATCGGTCTACCATCTGAAGTGTTACCATGGTAGGCCTTGCTTCGATACTGAGCTTTCTAAAAATTGATATTGGCATCAAATTGATGTTGGCTCCCAGGTTACATAGTGCCTTACCCATGAATCTGTTGCCAATGATACAGAGAATAGTAAAACTCCTCGGATCTTTCAACTTTGGTGGCAATCGATTGAGTATCATTGTACTACATCCCTCAGTGAGAGCTACAGTCTCAAAATCACCCAGTTTTCTTTTCTTGGATAAGACGTCCTTCATGAATTTCACATAATTGGGCATTTGCTCGAGAGCTTCCACCAATGGTATGTTGATCTTCAATTGCTTAAGGATTTCCAAGAAGAGCTTAAATTGTTGATCCTGCTTGTGCTTCTGTAATCTTTGTGGGAACGGTGGTGGTGGATAGGCAATTGCTGACTCTACCGGCTATGTTGAATGATGGTTGGCATTAGAATGATGTCTGGCATCAGACTGAGGTCTGGCATCACTTATGTCCGTTTTTTTCTCTTCTGCTTCTTTTGGTTCATCTACTGGTCCATTATTTTTCCCCTGACAATTAACTGGCTGCTTGTCAAATGTCTCAACATCGCATAGTTTGCCACTTCGAAGAGTTACAACTTTGCATTCTTCATTGCCTCCATGCCGAGCATCTTTTGTATCGCTTGGCAAAGCTCCATGGGGTCTATTGCTGAGTGCACTGGCAATCTGTCCAATCTGTATCTCCAAGTTCCGCATAGATGATGCCGACTCTGGATAGTTGCATCATTCCTCTCTATATAATCTACCAAATTCCCCTGGTTGTTCCTTTGCCTCGCATAAAAATTGTTTTCCGCCCTCTACAACATAGCATTCTGATGGAATCCTTGCTGACCAATACTATTCTGAAGCTGGGCAATGTTATGACGTTGGGCATTGTTTTGATTATCCCTTTGATTTCCTTAAGCTAAATTCGGGTGTTGCCTCTATCCTGTATTGTAAGTACTGAAATGTGCATTATAATTACAATTGAAATTTCCAACAAAATTTATTGACTCTGGGTTGGCAGGGCAATCTTCCATGAAATGGTCCTCCACACATATGGTGCAGAATGGGTCAAATACCTTAATTTCTTGAGACTCTTTACTCTTTTGCAAGGTTCTCACCATGCTGGTAAGATTGGAAATCTCGGCATAAATTGATGTTAATTCATCTAGTGCCAACTTTTCTCTAGTTTTAATTCCGGTCCCTAGTCTAGTAGTAGGATACTCAAAGTCATTAGTTGAGATCCTCAGCACTCACTGCTCGGCGCGATATCCAAACTCACAATATCCCTATACCTGAATAACCAATTCTTACATAACACCTTATCAAACCTATTAAAATGACAACTCCATCAAATTCTCAGCAACCATCTGGTCTTAACCCAGCAAGGAACATCTACGGTACACCTCCGTACCATTCCCACTTATCTCAAACTAACTATTCAGACACCCCACTAAGGATTCCAACATTCATATCAACCAATCTTACATACTTATCCAAGATGCAAGAATGCGCAGAACCAGAATCTACCCAAGAAAACAACAACAAAGATTCCAAAATGAAAATACCTACAATTACTGCGTTGTCACCTCATCCTTCTCAGTGTGCACACACTCTCGTGAAACCTGTACCCCAGACCTGTCAGGCATCTCAGTCCTTTGACTCCCCTCATCATGCTGATAATAAACTTGGTCGTGCCCACAACCTTCCAGCGGTGCTGCAACAGGTGCTAGAGCCCGCGCACCCCTAACCAACAACGAACAATTACGCCTCAGGTGATCCCTTGAACCACATCTCCAACAGGTATCAACAACTACAAGCACATATGTCTGTCCTCCCCTTGCCCACTTAAGGCAATCATGCCTCACATGGCCTCGCAACCCACAGCTCCAACACTTATTTGGCAATTTCCAACACACTCCAGGGTGACTTTTTCCACAATGCGTACACTCAATCGTCTTAACAGTGGAATCATAACCAAACTATCCCAACTCAGCATTGCCTCCAACATGTACAATATTAGGTCAATGCCTCCTATTATAGATCTTTTTACGCCCACCTTTTCCAACTTCGGGTACAACTCTATTTTGGAAACCAGAGCTCCCAACATGATCAGGTATTCCCTGACTCCGCTATAAACTTACAGTTCTCATCTCTGATGCCACGGGTGCTAACCCACCATACTCATCCCTTCTCAAATTCTCCAGGCCCTCTACCGGGGGTCCTTAATACGCAACCCTACCTGGCACAAATACAGGCATACGCATCCCAGCCATAGCTCCTCGAAAAGCTTCAACTATCGCCCGCTCTACTGACGTTAAATCACCATACCCTGTCCTAATAGATACAGGTAATACATGCTTCAAATTCGCAGGTAGATTCGGTGGAGGAGGCAGCAACACTTCACAAAACACAACACCATCCTCAACTCTCTGCTCCTCAGCGACGATCATACCCGACCCTAACTCTCTCCTTGGTGGCACCGTATAAAACGTATCTAAGGCATGATAATTATACCAAAGCAAAAACAACCAGGCCAGCTTCAAGCAAGGATCCAAGACTTTCATTTTAATCTAAAAATTATTTCGTAACTGTAGTAATAAGGCAATGGGTCCCTAATAATACCCCAATATGGCATATATCAAACACCGCACACGTAAACAATCACCGTGCATAGCAAACAACATGGAACAATCATCAACAGCTTAGCAATTTTTCCATAAACATGCAAAACAACAACCAACATCATCCCACATTTCGTAACCTGGCTCTGATACCACCAAATGTAATCCCCTTAGCCCGACCTAGTTGAAACTTGACAAAAGGACCACATTAGGTTTGCCAAAGGAAACCCGAACTAATAACATAAACCGATATGTTTTTCCCTTTTTTTCTATTCTAAATGCATTTAATTAATTCCCTAGGGTGTACATGTCTCAGCGAAAATGTTACAACGAATCAGACTGCAAAACATGGTCCGACTATTCAACATTTCTCATTAAGGACCAAAATGCAAATATCACAAATTATAGGGCTTATGACACAATTAAGATTACCAACCCTTAATTATTCTAAAATCATGCTCACAAGATTATTTCTATTCCAAAACAATCACCCAATCTCAAATAATTGCATTCACAACAAACATGGACCAAATTGTAAGATATTCAAACTTCAGTACAAAATATCACAAACTCAATAGGGTGTACCGATACAGGTAGGCCCCGTATCGATACGGACCAACTAACAAAACAACTTCTCGTATTGAAACACGTATATATGTATCGATACAGTTTGTTGACCAACCTGTACCGATACGGCCTTGACCCCGTACCTATCTCCTCCTTACAATTTCTAAAACTCAGAATTCTAGTAGCTAAAGACCGTATCGATACGGTACCTTGCGTATCAATACGGCAAGCTTAAACGCGAGGGTTCGTTTTGATACGTAATCCTGTGTATCAATATTAGGGTTCTTTTCTCTTAGTGCGTACCGATATGATGGCTATGGGTACCGGTACGCTAGGCTTAATTTCCACGCTTTGAATCTTAACAGGACCTCACATACCGAACCTTAAGGTACCCGTACCGGTACACAGAGGCCTATAATGACCTTTAGGTCTAACATATGATACTTTGGCTCATTCCAAACAGCATTGACACTTATCTAATCTTCATATAACATCAACAACCTACTTGATCATCAACATTTCAACCATAAAAGCCAACCTAGCTCAACTAGCATACTCAAACACCAAATCTAGAGGCATGCTTCCTAGTCAACATTCAAAACATAAAACCATCCATATCTCATGCACATTAAACCTCATACAAGTCCAAACCAGTATATAAAACTTGTATAGACAGAGAGTCTAGCAAACAACCCTCCCAAATATCAAACGGCCCCATTGCCCTTATTACTACAAGTCTATTTTGTATTCATACTTTGCAAACTCAAGTCCTTGGATGTCCCTTAGCTTGCTCGCTGCCTCCAACCTTTATTCTCTGCATTGATGGAAAAAGAGAGCGTAGGCACACTAGGCTTAGTGAGGAGTGCTCTAAAACAAAACACCATCAATGCTTTTAAAACCATTTATAATATTTTTCACTAACCACTTTTCAAATCACTTTTAAAACATCATTTCAACATCATGCCTTAACAAAAACATGCACTTAACATTTCCAAATCATCCACATTAAAACATATGCAATTCATCTCATGAATTAACAACAATATACCAATTGCTAACCTCGATTTAAGCTTTCCAAAGCATACTACCAATGTTAGGATTAAAGAGTAAAACATGTTAAGCTAACATTAACTCATATCATCCATTTCATGGCACAATATCAATTATATTGGCTTACAAGTGATCATGGCACATCTATCTCAAGGTTCACACACGGGAGTTTGTGGTACACATAAACCCCTCCACCGTTGTGATATCCGTGGTGGAGTCTTCGGTACATATAAACCCCTCAACACCACTTTACAAATAATTTCCCCACAACTACACTCTGTAAATTATTACATCAGATACATGGATTTAACAAGTGTTCACCCAACACTTAACATACAAACTACCAGTATCTAGAAGGCCCATCAACAAGAGTTTTTGGTACACATAAACCCTTCCACCATTGTGATACCCATGGTGTAGTTTTCGGTACACCGTATAAACCCTGTAGCGATGTCTTTTTTTCGGTTCGCTAAAAAAATGGGGTTTCAATGTGTTTGGGGTTTTTGGGTATTTAAAAATATGTCCCATTGGGGTTTTAGAAAAATTATATTGTATTTGAAAAATGGAGTCGCCACCGGCCACTTAGATAGGCCAGACACCATAAAACCAGAGATTTGAAAATCATTGGGTTCGGGAGTCGGTTACGGATGGGGAAGGATTAGCACCCCCATACCGCCCAAAATTGGTACTTTAATAATTACCGCTTTATTAATATTAGATTTTCCGGATTAAAGTGACGATTGAATTAAAACTTGGTTATAAGTGCGAGTAAATTTTAAAGGCCCCGTTATTTAAGAGTAAACTGATAGACCACCATCACTACGTTTGATACTGGCCACGTTTACGCTCGAATAAAACGGCACCGTATTGACAATAATATATCCGAAATGCAACTTAAAACATGGCAAATATAAATAAATACAATGCGATAAAAATATCAATAGATACTAACATAATAAAATACTAATTTAACATAAATAAAATTACAATTTGAAACATACATACATAAATATTAATCTAACACATAAATAAAAACAAATCTAACATAAAAAATATTAATCTAAAACATAAATAAATATAAAGCATAAAATACTAATATAAAACATATCAATTAAAAATAGGAACAAAATTAAACAACATTTTATTAAATCAAACAACATAAATAAAAATATACCTAACTAGGAGCCCGAACCCCGACTGACTCCCACCGAGATCTACCACGACCCCTTCAAAAATTAACTAGATCGAATCCAAAATAGGACCCCGATCAAACCGGTTAGGACCGAGGACACTGCCCCAGCCCTAGCTAGCCGGGAGCCTAAGCCCCTTGATTTGGCCATGCCACTTTTGGCTCTCTCGTTGCTGCCCCCAATTGCTCTTCCCATGCCTTTATTTATAGGCAAGTGGGGGGGGGGGGTTAAGGGTGATGTGGAGCACCCTCCTCTATCACATTTTTTTTTACTTTTTTTACTTTATTATTATTTTTTACTTTTTAAATAATTCTTTTTGCTTTTTTTATTTTTTCTTCTTTTTTAATATTATATATATATTATTTTATTATTATTTGTTGATTTTTATATTAATAATAATACTAATAAAACAATACTACAACCCGAACAAAAATTAGTGATTACAGTTGCCCCTCTTTGCTTGTTCTTGTGAAACGATAACAAAGCAAAGATCGAAAGCACTCATTTTTGTCCTTCTTCCTTGTCTTTGGCTTCGGAATCACAAGTTCTTCTGGAACTTTCCACTCTTACTCGGCCAACTCTTCAAGCTTGTAAATTCTTCCTATATAGAACTTTTTTGCCTTCTGATCTTGGAGCTACATGTCCTTACTATATAGAACCTTTCGCATTCTTAGGTGGATCTTTCGGAATGAAAGTTCTTCCTATATAGAACTTTTTACCTTGAAATCTTGGAGTTAGGGCTCTTCCTATATAGAACCTTTCACTCTAAAGCCTCGAGCTACGAGTCCCTCCTACATAGAACTTTTCACTCTGTGACGGTAAAGCTTAGAGTCCTTCCTATATAGAACTCTTCGCCTTCAACGCGGCTGGTTGTTCCTATATAAAACCTTCTGCGACACAGATAGATTCTTTCAACTAAGATTTCCTCCTATATAGAACTGCTAGTCTCAAACCCTAGAGCCGCAAGTTCTTCCTACATAGAACTTTTAGCTTTTGAAATCTCAAAGTTACGGGTTCTTCATATATGGAACCTTTCACTGCAAGGACTCGAAAATATAGGCCATTCCTATATAGAACCTTTATCTTCTAATTTGGGGTTCACGCCAAATTGGCCACCGATCTTTATGGACTCATGCTACTAAGGCTGCCGAAATCTTTCGTCAATTTTGGGGATTCACACCGACAATGGCTACTGATCTTTCTGGACTCACGCTACTAAGGCCGCTAAAATTTTTATTCAATTTTAGGGATTCACGCTGACAATGGCTTTCGATCTTTCTGGACTCACACTACTAAGGCCGCTAAAATTTTTCTTCAATTTTAGGGATTCACACCGACAATGGCTACCGATCTTTCTGGACTCACACTACTAAGGCTGCCGAAATCTTTCTTCAATTTTGGGGATTCACAACGATAATGGATACCGATCTTTCTGGACTCACGCTACTAAGGCCGCCGAAATCTTTCTTCAATTTTATAGGATTCACGTTGACAATGGCTACCGATCTTTCTAGACTCACGCTACTAAGGCTGCCAAAATCTTTCTTCAAATTTGAGGGATTCACGCTAAAAATGGCTATCGATCTTTCTTTAAATTCGGGATTCACGCCGACAATGGCTACAGATCTTTTTGGACTCACGCTACTAAGGCTGCCGAAATCTTTTTTTCAATTTTGGGGATTCACGCTGACAATGGCTACCGATCTTTCTGGACTCACGCTACTAAGGCTGCTGAAATCTTTCTTCAATTTTGGGGATTTACGCCAATAATGGCTACCTATCTTTCTATGAATCACGCTACTAAGGCTATTGCATCATGCCTGAAGGACTTATTGATGGCCCGAAGGACTTATCACCATGCTCGAAAGACTTACTGGTGGCCCAAAGGTCTTATCATTACGCTTGAAGGTCTTACTGATGGTCTGAAGGACTGAATATCCAGCTTTACGCTACTTTGGCTGCCGTCATCTGGCATCACGCTACTATGACTGCCGTCATCTGGCCTCACGCTACTATGGCTACCACATCATGCCTAAAGGACTTATTGATGGCCCGAAGGACTTATCACCATGCTCAAAAGACTTACTGGTGGCCTGGAGGTCTTATCATCATGCCCGAAGGTCTTATTGATGGCCTGAAGGACTTAATATCCAGCTTTGCGCTACTTTGGCTACCGTCATTTGGCCTTACGCTACTATGGCTGCCGTCATTTGGCCTCATGCTACTATGGCTGCCGCATCATGCCCGAAGGACTTATTGATGGCCCGAAGGACTTATCACCATTATCGAAAGACTTACTAGTGGCTCGAAGGTCTTATCATCATGCCTGAAGGTCTTACTAATGGCCCGGAGGACTTACTATTTGGCTTTACGCTACTTTGGCTACCGCCATTTGGCCTCACGCTACTATGGTTGCCGTAATATTTCTTTCTTTAATGAAATCTACTTCTTCAAACTTTTTGACGATTCTTCAAATACCTGTCTAAAACAAGCAAAAATTGACATGCCTCTATCTATATGATGCATGCAATGTAATACTTTTTTTCTTCTCCTTCTTCTTCTTCTTCTTCTTCTTCTCTTTCTCTCTTTGCTCTCTTTTTCTTTTCTTTTCTTTTCTTATTTCTTTCTTTTTTCTTTTTTTATTCTCTCACTCTTTTTTTCTTTTCTTTTTTGTCTCTTTCTTTCTTTTTTCGCTCTCTTCTCTCTTTTTTCTTTTCTTTTTTTCTTTCAATCTTTTTCTGTTTTAAAGTCTTACACCCTAAAAAGGTCGTTCCTCAAATTTCTTCATCTCTTTACTTCTTCACTCTATACTCTTAAATCCTCATTTGATCAATCACTTCGAATCTGAATTAACATTCTTTCAAATCTTTCGTATAGAAGGCTTTCGTGTCTTCAGGATTATCACTTATCTTCATAAATGATCTTCTGGTCCTTATATTATTCTTATAAGAACCCTTGTCATCTTCTTCGCTTGGCGTTGCCCCATTCAATCATGGGCTCCACTGCTTCGAATTTCCTGACCCATCATACAGAGCCTTGATCTATTTCCAATCACTAGGGTGAGCAGAAATGCTTCCATCCCCTGAGCTCATCCTTGATCTTCTCGTAGCATTTCGATGGGAACTAACTCTCGGTACATATGATTTAAATCTCATCATCATTCATTTTTAAAGTAATGCAAAAGGCAATTTACTTGTGTATAAAATAATAATTGTTTGAAAAGATAACAATCATTTTGAAAATCACAACTTGGAGGGAATGCCAAACATTTTAAAAACATTGTTTGGAAGAAATGATAAACATCTTTTTCTTTTTTTATCTTTTCTTCTTTTTTTTTAAAAAAGCCAAACATTTTTGAAAATTAATGTTTGGAGAATGGTAAACAAAATTCGAAGTATATTGCCACACATTTTAAAAACTAGTTTGAGGGAAATGGTAAACATCAAAACTTTGGGAGAAAATGTCAAACCTTTTAAAACATGTTTGCCCCCAAAATATCAAACACCACAGCACATCTGCTTCAAAATGCCAGAGGTCAACTCTAATGAAGCGCATATTTAGAAGATCTTGACTATTGTTGAGATATACACAAATGTATAGTTTCTTCTAGGCTATTAGGCTTTCAATAGGCACAATCCCATACCTAATTTCTAACCCATTTAAGGTGGCTCTCTTAATATCACTAACTCACCATGCCTCATTCTTCTCTCATTTGGGTGTCGATCAAGCACTTCGAAGTTTGACGTTCCTTGAAGCAAGGTTAACCCTTATAGGCTGTTGCGCGTAATAAGTACTACGCAATTGTGCAAGTATACACGTTGCAAGTTATAGTATAAAAGATATCGTCTCCACAAGGATTGGTGCCACTTCAAGAATCTAGTCTCTTGCACTGTAAAACGTAAAAACACAAACAAAGGATTATAAGAGTTTAACTAATAACTAAACTAGAAGGCAATAAAGTAAAAGAATAAATGAGATCAAATAAGAGAGATAGGCCAGGTTATCGTGAGTTGAGGTGTGATAACTGATTGGATCGTCTTGGTAAAAGAGTGCACGGGCAACTCAGTTGCCGTGGCAACTTGCACAACGGGGTTGCCTTGGCAACTAATCGATGGTTGCCTGGGCGACTAGTTGGGCAACTACTTGGGTGTCTGGGAAGCAACCTTCAAGGTTCGGCAGAGCGTTCTTCAATGGTTTCTTCTTATCCCTAAGTCGAAACTCTAGCTACTTGTGCATACCTTGATAATACAACCATGCATGAATCAAGGGTGAACAACAACCAATCTTGCGCTCCTCTTAGCCGTTGAAATCCTTAACTTATTCCTAAGCCGGATTAATCTTCACCATCAATAAATTGAATAAAGATCATATTCATTCGTTTCTTGAATCTAACTCTCCCAATATTAGATAAATAGATGAAGTTACGAGATCCTCTCCCAATTCACTCGCAAGCAAGAATAAGAACCAAGAATGAATAAACCTTGAATAGAAAAGTGCAAACTCTTATTACCTAAACAAAATCCAATAGTTTCTCACAACCACAAAACACAATAACCATAGCCAAATAGATTTAGTTCATGGCTAGGTTCCAAAGAAACACAAGATAAACAATCCCTAGCATGAACCTAATTGAACAAGAAAGAAAAAGATGAAGAATTGAAGCTTGTCGAAATCTCCTTGCCCTAGATGCTTGTCGAAAATTCTCTCCACTTGCTCTCCTTGGATTGTCAAAATTCCTCTCTAATTTATAGGGCTAGGTCAAAGTCCTTCTTTAAGAAGGAAGTTAAGTTGGAATTAAATTATCTTTAAAAATATAATTCTTTATTATAATTATATTCCTACTAGAACTTCTCCTATCTTCTTGGAATTTAATTCTTCTTTAATCTTTTCATGGAAATCAAATTCCTTTGGGATTTGGCTTTGCTCCACGTCATCTTGGGCTTGTCTAGTCATCAATTTCGACTACCATATCACCTTGTGCTTTGTCGACAATTGCCCAGGCAACTGGCTCGGCATCTCCTTCATGCATTGCCCTGGCAACTAGCTCGGCATCTCCTTCATGTATTGCCCTGGCAACTAGCTCTAGCCTTGCTTTGGCAAGTGATCCTGCACATACACACAAAACACACCAAAGAAGCATCTTTTCCCACAAAAACTACCAAGTTATGTAATCAAGCTCAACGTTGGAAGGAAACATGGATTAATGCATGAATGGCTAATTATGAAACTAATATGAGCCTAAGTCTAACAATAATATGAGTAAAAAAGGGTAAGAAAAGTAGTACTTTTGAACACTTATCACACCCCCAAACTCGAACTATTGCTTGTCCTCAAGCAATGGAAACTAACAATTACCTGCCAAGACTTCAATTTTCACAAACTTAGCTTTGAACTTGATTTCAATTCTCAGAACTGGGGCACAAAGTATGATTGGCTTTTCATTTTTCGGAAAACTTAGGAGTTACTCAGAATCAAACTATAATGCTTGTGAGTGTGTGCGGAGTTGTGTGCAAGTTGATTTTTCGGATTCTATGCAAACAAGAGGTTTCCAAATTACTTCATTGGGTTCTTTTTAACATGTTTTAACTAGAGCCAGTTTTGGGCACCTCTAGTGTTTTGTTTTTAGTTTTATTCGACTAGAGCCGGTTTCGGGCACCTCTAGCGATCAAAAAAATTTTTTTAGCACATACTAGAGCCAGTTTCGGGCACCTCTAGCGATCAATTTTTTTTACCACATGCTAGAGCCAATTTCGGGCACCTCTAGCATTCATCCAATTTTTATTCTAATCCCCTAATTTGTTAATTATCAACCTAAGTTTACTAGAATTCCTTAAATCAATCAAACCACAACAGTGTTTCATCAAATTTAGCATCATAGTAAAATTCTAAGTTTTTCCATGGTTATCCTAGAATAAAAATTCTATCAGTTAAGTGCATTGGCAAAGTCATCATCGGATATTCATCAAATCTAAGCAATTCTTGTTCCAACTAAAGGCATGGCAAGCAATTTATGTATCCTAAATGTAATACTTAAGATAAATGTAACTAAACATGGTAACTAACTAAACATGGTAACTACTAATAACAATCCCCCCCAAACTCGAGTGAGACATTGTCCTCAATGCATGTATTAAAGAAAAATAAGAATAACGAAAAATAAAATGCATACGAGGACTTACTCTGAGAGTTCGTCATCGTAGATGATTAGTTTCCTTTTGGTCGGTGTCTTGATTCTCTTGCTTGAACGCGATGGTTTTTTTCTTGTTGCCGTGGTGGAATCGATCCTCGTACGGGGTTGTCCTTATCGTCCTCTTCATCAGTGTCATTGGCTTTTCGCTTTGAGGATTCAATTGATGCAGTCTTTGTTGGTGCAATGGAGGACTCGTCCGAATCTGAAAAATTAGAAAATGATTCCGTGGGAGTTGATTCGGGCATAGGTGCTTTACCTTTGGCTTTTGCAGTGGTTGCCGGGATGTCTTTAGGGTTAGTTGCCAGGGCATCCTCTATTGTGATTACCATGGCAAGTAGTCGGTAGTGAATTTCCTTAGCATAGTGGTTGTGAGTCTTGTTGTGGAAAAGAAAACAAAGAAAACCTGGAAACTAAAGATAATGAAGAAAAATAGAATATCTCCTAAAAATAAAAATGAAAATAAAAAGAAAAAGAAAATATTGAAAGGAGAGCATGCTCATGCATCTCCTAAAGTGACAACTTCTTTGTTACGTTCCACATGGGCACCATTGTAGTGCTTCAATCTTTGTCCATTAACTTTGAATTCATGTTTGTCAGTGATGGACTTGATTATCACAGCACCATGGAAGAATGGTTTGACAACTTCAAAGCTTTCCCGGGAAAAGTTTTAGCTGAGAATTGAATAAGAGAACTAGTTACCCTGGCATGAATTGTCGCGGCAATAGTTTCTTGTCATGCCATCGCTTTGTTTTCTCTTTGTAGATTCGTGCATTGTTATAGGCGAGTGCACAGAATTCTTCTATCTCATTGAGGTCCAACAAACGCTTTTGTCCGGCACTTTCCCAATCCATATTCACGGTCTTGATTGCCCAGTATGCCTTGTGTTCGATTTCCACCGGTAGATGGCATGTTTTGCCATAGACAAGTCGGAAGGAGGACATACCTAAGGGTGTTTTGAATGCAGTGCGATATGCCCAAAGTGCGTCATCTAGTCTTAATGACCAATCCTTCCTAGAGGGATTTACAACTTTCTCGAGTATACCCTTCAATTCCTGGTTGGAAATTTCTGCTTGCCCGTTGGTTTGTGGGTGATAAGCCGTGGCGATCTTGTGTGATATGCCGAAGCGTTGCAACATCTTGGCAATTAGTCTGTTGTCAAAATGCTTGCCTTCGTCACTGATAATTGCTCTCGGCATCCCAAACTGTGTAAATACATTTTTCTGCAAGAATCGTTGCACTGTCTTGGAATCGTTGTTGGGAACTGCAGCTACCTCCACCATTTAGACACGTAGTTGACGGCAAGTAGAATGTAGAGGTTGCCGAATGAAGATGGGAAAGGTCCCATAAAATCGATCCCCCATACATCGAACAATTCCACCTCGATGATGTTCTGAAGTGGCATCTCATGTCGTCTAGAGATATTGCCCGTCCTCTGGCAACGATCACATTGCTTGTAAAAGTCTTGGGCATCTTTGTACAATCTTGGCCAATACAAACCGGATTGCAAAACTTTGGCCGCGGTACGAGTTCCTCCAAAATGTCCTCCATAAGGTGAAGAATGGCATTGCTGGAGTACATTCTGTTGCTCTTCTTCAGGGACACATCGGCGTATAACCTGATCTGTACATTGTTTAAACAAAAGAGGCTCGTACCAAAAGTAATGCTTAGCATCATGGCGGAACTGCTTCTTCCCTTGGTGAGTAATGCCATAAGGTAAAATACCACAAACAAGGAAATTAACTAAATCCGCGTACCAGGGTATTGCCGAGGTATGTGCTGCCGTGGTGACTGCTCCCAAAATTGCCGAGGCGTGTGCATCAAAGGCTGATGCGGCGTCGAGAGTTGCCGAGGCGTGTGCATCCATGGTTGCCGAGGCATCAAGGGTTACCGAGGCATGCACGTCCATGGTTGCTGAGGCAACTAAAATTTGTTCCTCTGGGAATGCATCGCATATCTCTAGGTCCGCGTCCTCCTCCCTATTGCGTTCTAAACGTGATAAGTGATCGGCCACTTGATTTTCTGTTCCTTTCCTGTCCTTAATTTCAATATCAAATTCTTGTAAAAGTAATATCCAACGAATCAAACGAGGTTTGGCATCCTTTTTAGCAAATAGATATTTGATTGCCGAATGGTCCGTATGAACAATTACCTTTGTACCAATCAAATAGGATCGGAACTTGTCAAGTGCGAAAACTACGGCTAGTAACTCTTTCTCCGTTGTTGTGTAATTCACTTGAGCACTATTAAGAGTTTTACTAGCGTAGTATATCACATGGAAGGTCTTACCTGTGCGTTGGCCTAGGACTGCTCCTACCGTGAAATCACTTGCATCACACATGAGCTCAAAAGGTAGCGTCCAATATGGTGGAACGACAATGGGTGCCGAGGCAAGCTTTTTCTTTAGGGTTTCGAATGCTTGGGTGCAAGAATCATCAAAATCGAAGACTTTATCCTGTTCAAGCAAATTGCACAAGGGTTTAGTGATTTTAGAAAAATTATGAATGAACCTCCTGTAAAAACCTGCATGTCCAAGAAAACTTCGAATTCCTTTAACCGAACTTGGTGGGGGTAATCTCTCGATCACGTCCACCTTGGCTTTGTCTACTTCAATTCCCTTGGATGAAATATTGTGGTCGACCACTATTCCTTCATCTACCATAAAATGGCATTTCTCCCAATTGAGGACTAAATCAGTTTCTTCACATCTTGCCAACACCCTCTCTAAATTGCCGAGACAGCTGTCGAAGTCATTACCAAAAACAAAAAAATCATCCATGAATATCTCAAGGAAGTCTTCGACCATGTCTAAAAAGAGTTCCATCATGCATCTTTGGAAGGTAGTCGGGGCGTTACACAATCCGAACGGCATCCTTCGGAAGGCATAAGTACCGTGTGGGCATGTGAAGGTTGTCTTTTCTTGATCTTCTGGTGCTATGGCAATTTGATTGTAACCTGAATAACCATAAAGAAAATAATAAAAGGGTTTACCTGCAAGACGGTCAAGCATTTGATCAATAAAGGGTAATGGGAATTGATCTTTCCTAGTGGCTTTGTTTAGCTTTCGATAATCTATACAAACCCTCCAACCGGTGACAGTCTTGGTTGGAATAAGTTCATTGTTTTCATTACTTACCACTGTTATACCTCCCTTTTTCGGTACGCATTGTACCGGACTTACCCATGTACTATCAGAGATAGGGTATATAATGCCGGCGTCAAGCCACTTGATGATTTCTTTCATTACAACCCCTTTCATGGCATGATTCAGTCTTCTCTGGGCCTCAATTGAAGGTTTGTGATCATCTTCCAACAAAATCTTGTGCATGCACACTGCCGGGCTAATTCCCTTCAAGTCGGCAATTATCCACCCTATTGCCTTTTTGTGTAGCTTCAACATCTTGATCAGCTTCTTTTCCTGCTCAGGCTGTAACTTGGAAGAAATAATTACAGGCAATGTATTATCGGTTCCTAAGTATGCATATTTTAGTTGCTCTGGCAATTGTTACAACTCAAGAATCGGTGGTTGTTCAATAGAGGGTTTTTCGAGTTTACCTTCCTTACGTGAGTAATCCAGTGGTTCAAAGTATGTACCTAGTCGATTGACTAGCCAATTTGCCTTTTCTTGTTGTTCCTCATCGATCGGTTCTTCATACTCCTCAGGTTCCTCTTGATCGGCAATGTAGTTGCCGAGGCAACTAAATTCCTCGTCGAAGTTAAACTCTGTCGTGGCATGAAGAAGTTGGCATTCTTCTGGATCATCGGCATGCCTTAGTTTTTGGAACACATTTAGTTTAACTTGGTGGTCATTCACTCTCATTGTGAGTTCTCCCTTTTCAACATCGATCAAGGTTCTCCCTGTTGCTAGGAATGGTCTCCCGAGAATGATAGGTGCATGCTCATCTGCTTCACAATCCAAAACAATAAAGTCAGCGGGAAAAATAAATTTATCAACTTTTACCAGTATGTCTTCGATTTTTCCCTCTAGATGCACATAGGATCTGTCGGCTAGCTGTAGCATAACTGTTGTAAGTCTTGCCTTCCCGATTCCTAGTTTCTGGAAAACTGATTTAGGCATCAAGTTTATGCTAGCCCCAAGGTCGCATAATGCTTTCCCGACATAGTGGTTTCCAATGGAACAGGGTATTGTGAAACTTCCGGGATCCTTCAAATTGGGTGGCATACGATTGTGCAACATTGCCATGCATCCCTCTGTTACGGCAATTGTTTCAAACTCTCCTAGCCTTGTTCTCTTGGACACAATGTCTTTAAGAAACTTGGCATAATTTGGAATTTGTTCAATTGCTTCCACCAATGGCAAGTTGATATGGACTTGCTTTAGGATATCAAGAAACTTCTTGAATTGATATTCTTGCTTTTGTCGCTTCAACCTTTGTGGGAATGGTGGTGGAAGTCGGATATCTTCGACCCTTTCATTGGTTTGGAACTTGATTGACGGTATTGCCGGGACAACTGGAGTTGCCGAGGCATTATCAACTGGGGTTACCGAGGCATGCTTATCACAAGTTGCCGAAGCATCCTTATCGTCAGTTGCCGAGGCATGCTTATTGCCGGTTGCCGAGGCAATTCCTGGTTCAGCATCTGAGGCTTTACCGCTAGGTTCGTCTTGATCTTTTTGTGGAGTTTTGTTTGATGAGCGGGTTTGAGCCTCTCTAAGTTGTTGGCCACTTCTAGTGGTGATTGCCTTACATTGCTCATGGCCAGTTCCTCTTGCGACTTCAGTATCGCTAGGTAAACCTCCTTGCGGTCTAGTATTCAGATTTTGAGCAAACTGTCCGACTTGATTTTCCAATGATTTGATTGCCGCCTCTTGGTTTTGCAATCTCATCTCGGTCCTGTTAATAAAAGCATCAGTTCTTTTTATGAAGTTACTATTCTCAGCCATATAAGATTCAGTTTTCATCATAAAAGCATTTAGAGAATTTTCCAAAGAACTAGATGTTGTCGGTTGTTGCTGCGACAACTATTGTCGTGGCATATTCTGCTAGAATCCCGATGCTTGTGCATTCTGATTGTTCTGGTTTAGAGCATTGTTGGGATTACTCCATGAAAAATTTGGGTGCTTCTTCCAAGCTGGATTGTATGTATTGGACATCACATTGTTGTTCCGATTGTAATTGCCCACATAGAAGCTGGATTCCGGATTCTGCATACATTCAGAAGAATCATGGTTATCACCACATAACTCACAAAAAGAATCCATTACCTTGACTTCATGTGTGTTGTTTGGTTTTTGCATGTTCTGGACCATCTTGGTTAAAGTGGTCAATTGTGCCGGAATTGAATCTGATGATCCTAGTTCATGTATCGTGGCTTGGCGTCTAACTCCTCCTTTTCTAGTAGAGGGGAATTGATAATCATTCTTGGCCAGCCTGTTTAGAATTTGCATTGCTTCCTCCGGCGACTTATCTAGGAGTATGCCATTTGCCGAGGCATCTAGCATCATCCTTGTTGGTGTATTCACAGCGTTGTAAAACATTGTTACTTGAGTCCACACCGGGAATCCGTGTAGGGGGCATTTGTGTAGAAGTTCTCTATATCGCTCCCAAGCCTCGTACATGGATCCATCATCTGCCTACCAAAAAGAAGTAATGTCGTTACGAAGCTTATCAGTCAAATTTGTAGGATTAAACTGAGCAAGGAAATCATGACATAGATCGGTCCAAGATGCTATTGATCCGGCATGAATGCTATTGAACCATGCTTTCGCCCTATCCCTCAGTGAATAGGGGAATAATCTTAATCGTAAGACATTGGGGGTGACTCCGTGTATTTTGAACGAGTTGCAAATCTCGAGGAAATATTTCAGATGTTGCCGTGCATCTTCAGTTGCTGAGCCACCAAATTGACCAATTTTGTTGATCATATTAAACATTACCGGTTTTAATTCAAAGTGGTCGGCTTCAATTTCAGGTGTGACAACTCCTGGATTAAGTCCATCAAGATCTTCTTCAAGATAGTCTCGAATAGTTCTGTTTCGTGCAAGAATCACTCCTCCTCCTGCTGGAACATCTTGATTCATATTGCCGTCTTGATTAGCCATTGCTACTCTTATCCTTCGTCTAAGTCTTTGTAAGGTTCATTCGATTTCTGGATCAAAGAGATATTCTGGTGTAGTCGGTCTCGCCCTGGTCATATACCAATGCAAAACCAAAGTTTGTTAGCCCCTTTGAATCTTAAACAAGAAAAGTAAAAAAAAAAGTGCAAGAAAATAAAAACAAAGTCGCTATTGCCAATCCCCGGCAACGGTGCAAAAAACGTGTTGCGCGTAATAAGTGCTACACAATTGTGCAAGCATACACGTTGCAAGTTATAGTATAAAAGATATCGTCTCCACAGGGATTGGTGCCACTTCAAGAATCTAGTCTCTTGCACTGTAAAAAGTAAAAACACAAACAAATGATTATAGGAGTTTAACTAATAACTAAACTAGAAGGCAATAAAGTAAAAGAATAAATGAGATCAAATAAGAGAGATAGGCCAGGTTATCGTGAGTTAAGGTGTGATAGCTGATTGGATCGTCTTGGTAAAAGAGTGCACGGGCAACTCAGTTGCCATGGCAACTTGCACAACGGGGTTGCCTTGGCAACTAATCGATGGTTGCCTGGGCGACTAGTTGGGCAACTACTTGGGCGTCTGGGCAGCAACCTTCAAGGTTCGACAGAGCATTCTTCAATGGTTTCTTCTTATCCCTAAGTCGAAACTCTAGCTACTTGTGCATGCCTTGATAATACATCCCTGCGTGAATCAAGGGTGAACAACAACCAATCTTGCGCTCCTCTTAGTCGTTGAAATCCTTAACTTATTCCTAAGCCGGATTAATCTTCACCATCAATAGATTGAATAAAGATCATATTCATTCGTTTCTTGAATCTAACTCTCCCGATATTAGATAAATAGATGAAGTTACGAGATCCTCTCTCAATTCACTCGCAAACAAGAATAAGAACCAAGAATGAATAAACCTTGAATAGAAAAGTGCAAACTTTTATTACCTAAACAAAATCCAATAGTTTCTCACAACCACAAAACACAATAACCATAGACAAATAGATTTAGTTCATGGCTAGGTTCCAAAGAAACACAAGATAAATAATCCCTAGCATGAACCTAATTGAACAAGAAAGAAAAAGATGAAGAATTGAAGCTTGTCAAAATCTCCTTGCCCTAGATGCTTGTCGAAAATTCTCTCCTCTTGCTCTCCTTGGATTGTCGAAATTCCCCTCTAATTTATAGGGTTAGGTCAAAGTCCTTCTTTGAGGAGGAAGTTAAGTTGGAACTAAATTATCTTTAAAGAATATAATTCTTTATTATAATTATATTCCTACTAGAACTTCTCCTATCTTCTTGGAATTTAATTCTTCTTTAATCTTTTCATGGAAATCAAATTCCTTTGGGATTTGGCTTTGCTCCATGTCATCTTGGGCTTGTCTAGTCATCAATTCGACTACCATATCACCTTGTGCTTTGTCGACAATTGCCCTGGCAACTGGCTCGGCATCTCCTTCATGCATTGCCCTGGCAACTAGCTCGGCATCTCCTTCATGTATTGCCCTGGCAACTAGCTCTAGCCTTGCTTTGGCAAGTGATCCTGCACATACACACAAAACACACCAAAGCAACATCTTTTCCCACAAAAACTACCAAGTTATGTAATCAAGCTTAACGTTGGAAGGAAACATGGATTAATGCATGAATGGCTAATTATGCAACTAATATGAGCCTAAGTCTAACAATAATATGAGTAAAAAGGGTAAGAAAAATAGTACTTTTGAACACTTATCATAGGCATAATGAAATCTGAAGACATTCTCATTCAACTTGGATATCTATGGATGATCATAATGGTCTTTGGAGGCTTATAATGTAGGCCATTGGTTCATGGTTAGACGAAGCCGTATCTCTCTGCTCGTATGATCTGGATATGCTCACATGGAGTATTCTTTTTTTTGGGATCACTCTAGACTGCCCGTTTTCGGGTTTTCACCCTAGAGTTCATTTCCTCACTCTCTTTCTTTTAGTCTGCCTTACATTCTGGATGTGTCTTGATGCTTATTTTTGTAAAAAATTATTGATCCTCCAAAGTTCCTTGAATGAATAATTTTGTACATTTCTTGGAGTTCTTGTGATTGGTATGCCCCGATGAAATGTTCCTCTTTCTTTCTTTCTTCTTCTTCTTTTGGGGGGGATTACTCTAGACTGTCCACCTTTGGGTTTTCACCCTAGAGTTCACTTCCTTCTTCTGTATCTTTAGATTAGTGTATTTTGGTTGGATATTGATGCCAACATGATCAGACAGACTACTCTTTCCTCTTTATTTTCGGGATCATTCTAGACTGCCCATTTTTGGGTTTTCACCCTAAAGGTCATTTCCCTTTTCGAAATTGGAAATCTTTGAGCCGACTTGTCTTGACTTGGCTTCAATTCAAGCTTTTATACAAATTTTCAAAATTGTGGATTCTTTATGTATCTCTGGCTCATTTCTTACAGTTGAAGTCTTGATCTTGTATTGTTTGATCTGTGTATGAAGTATATACAATATTTTCTTTTTATTCTTTGTCTTTTTGTCCTTTTCCTCTCTTTTTTCTTTTTCTTTTTCTTTTCTTCTTCTCTTTTTTTCTCTTCTAAGGGAATTCAACTCATCACAGTCCTTTGTCTCGAGGATAATGATGGAGCATTGATAAGTGTTCAAAAGTACTATTTTTATTACCCTTTTTACTCATATTATTGTTAGACTTAAGCTCATAATAGTTGCATAATTAGTCATTCATGCATTAATTCATGTTTCTTTCCACCGTTGAGCTTGATTACATAACTTGGTGATTTTTGTGGAAAAAGATGCTGCTTTGGTGTGTTTTTGTGTGTGTATGTGCAGGATCACTTGCCAAAGCAATGTTGAGCTAGTTGCCAGGGTAATGCATGAAGGAGACGCCGAGCCAGTTGCCATTGGCATTTGTCGACAAAGAAAAAAATGCAATAGGGATGTCGAAATTAATGACTTTACAAGCCCAAGATGACATGGAGCAAGGCCCAAGCCCAAAGGAATTTGATTGCCATGCAGAGATTAAAGAAGAATTAAATTCAAAGAAGATAGGAGAAGTTCTAATAGGAATAAAATTATAATAAAGAATTATATTCTTTAAAGATAATTTAATTCCAACTCAAACTCCTCCTCAAAGAAGGACTTTGGCCTAGCCCTATAAATAGCAAGGAGATTTCGACAATCCAAAAAGAGAGAGCAAGGGGAAATTTAGACAAGAGAGCATTTAGGGAATTTCTCTTCTTCTTCTTCTTTGCTTATATTAGATTCATGGTTTGGGGATTATTCTTTGTATATCTTTTGAACCCAACCATGAACTAACTTGATCGGCTATGGTTATTGTGTTTTGTGGTTGTGAGAAACTATTGGTTTTTGTTTAGGTAATAAGAGTTTGTACTTTTCTATTTCAAGGTTTATTCATTCTTGATTCTTAGTATTGTTTGCGAGTGAATTGGGAGAGGATCTCGTGATTTCATCCATTTATCTAATATCGGGAGAGTTAGATTCAAGAAACGAATGAATATGATCTTTATTCAATCCAATGATGGTGAAGATTAATCCGGCAGGAATAAGTTAAGGATTTCAACGGCTAAGAGGAGTGCAAGATTGGTTGTTGTTCACCCTTGATTCACGCAGGATGTATTATCAAGGCATGCACAAGTAGCTAGAGTTTCGACTTAGGGATAAGAAGAAACCATTGAAGAACGCTCCGCCGAACCTTGAAGTTGCTGCCCGATCGCCCAAGTTGCCCCAACTAGTCGCCCGGGCAACCATCAATTAGTTGCCAAGGCAACCCGTTGTGCAAATCGCCACGGCAACCGAGTTGCCCGTGCACTCTTTTACCAAGACAATCCAATCGGCTATCACACCTCAACTCACGATAACCTAGCCTATCTCTCTCAATCGATCTCATCTTTTCTTTTACTTTATTGCTTTCTAGTTTAGTTATTAGTTAAACTCCTTTAATTGTGTTTTTACTTTTCACAGTGCAGTAACTTAAGCAAAGTGGCCCAAACCAATCCCTGTGGAGACGATACTCGATACTCATATCACTTTATTACTTGCGACGTGTATACTTGCACAATTGCGTAGCACTTATCACACGCAACAAGCATACAACAGAACCCCGAGTTACTCGGCATAATCATGATTTGAACATATCACTCATGCAACTACTCCACTTTTGACTTAAAAGATGGATGGAGCATACAACCACCTTCTGAGCTTTTCACTACAGCGGAGTGCCTCAAAAAATTCTACTCATTTCTCTCTTTTTAAACACTCTTATCCAGGAATACCTTTTAGTAAACCCAAACAGTGGAGTGTAATCTCTCTTTTTCTTTCTTCTTTTTTTGTTTTTTTGTTTCTTTCTTTTCTCTCTTTTTTTAGAATGCCCATTTTGGGTTTCAACCTAGAATCTATTTTCTCTTATTCGAGTCTATGGATGTATTCTCGAATCAAACTGTATCTATACCGGACATTGTCGCTTGTTCCCGCTTGAACGTAATCAATTCTACCCAGCTTTTCTAAACTGGTGCCTATCGAACGGTAGAGTCTTCATGTATCTTATTCTAACACTATTTAACTTAGTGAACTCGCTCTTGATTGCTTCAGCCTTCCGATTTCCATTTCTTATGTTGCTTGGTTTTGCTTTCTGAGCATAAACTTGTCTTCATCCATTTTCCTCTGGTAGTTCTATGGCCTTCATGTCCAATCTATCTGGTTTCATCTCTTTTTCTTAGTAAAGTGAAAGAATACCATTCGTCCTCCCATTCATAGATATCCTGAGAAAACCTTCAGGGGGTAAAGGTTTAGGGTCAACTCTTGATTCAAGATCTTAAATGGCAAGTGCCTGAGAAGGAAAATTCCTAAAATGGGAACTTCCCATTGTCTAAACACTCGCTTTGTTCCTCTGTTGGCCTAAGTGGATTAACGGATACTCACATTTGTAATATCCTCACAACTTTCAATTTCTTCTAAATATAAGCAACTTAGAGTTGATTTCCGAATTTGAACCACATGTATTCTTGCATTTGAGATTCAAGGACCTGGTATAGAAATGATATATACATATGTCCATTCAAAAAAATGTGTGTATGTGTATGGAAAATCAAAAACTACCTCATAACAATGAATGAAATGTTTAAAGAATCAAGGAATGCAAAAATGCTTTCTAAATGGAAATGGGAAAATATCTGTTTGAGAGTTTTTTTCTTCAAAACATTGAGAATTTCTTTATGAACTGATGGGAAAACCATAGGGACCTTCGGACTACCTCCCGAGTACTAACTCATTCCGGCCCTTTCAATGTAGTGTAGGCTTGCCATTTCTCTTGTTTTTCCTTATTGGATCAATTCTTGCGTTAGGACTCCCTCGTCAACCAGCTTCTGGATTTCTCGGTGCCATGATCCAATGCCCCCACATAAAACTCATATGCACTATTCAGGTCAAAGTTGTGGGCAAATGTGTTAGGTGTAATATTCATTAGCCTAGGGGTGAGCTGCTAACCTTTGACCAAATGAGAAAATATGTCTGAAATGAGTACCCCAAATATTTCCAGACTTGCTCGATGAATTTCCCTCGGTGATTCGGAAGGATTATCAGACATCCTTCTCTTACTATTATGAGAATCTTGAAAGTGGTACCCATTTATCTCTTTCTTTTCTTCTACTCCAGGTAGGTATGGTCTTTAAACTTAGGTCCCAAAGTGCATGTTCGATTCTCTCCCCGACTGTCATGAAGTCCTCAAAGCTGGCCTTCATTTTCCCGAGCATGTTATCAAAGAAGAAATATGAAAGGTGGCATGAAACATGGAAGTCACTCTCCTATTTGTCTACGGGACGCTGCACTTGGGTCGCTAAACACAGCCACCTCAAAGCACATTCCTTGAAGCCTTCATCAAGTTTCATCTTCGTACCTTAGAGATACTGACGACTTGGTGCTAGGCCCAAAGCATATTTATATTAGCCCAAAAAGGCATCGACTAAGTCCCCCCACTACTGAACTTGGTCTCTACTCAAATAGTTATACCATATCAAGGTGGGTCCTGCTAGACTGTCGTGGAAGCAGCGGAACAATAATTTTTCATTCTCAATGCAACCCTCCATCTTTTTGCAGAACATGGTCAGGTGAATCTTGGGGCATCTTGTTTCGTCATCATGCGCAAATCTAGGAATATTTGAAATTTGGAGGAATGACCAAGTCAGGGTTCAAACAGAGTTTTGTTGCATCGAAGGCATCAAACTTCTTTTTTTTCTCGAGCCCGTCTTCTAACTGCTCGAATCTTGATTTTTGAGTGTGTTCAATTCTTTTATTCACAATAAAACTCTAATTGGTCTTGGGATTACTCCCCAAAAATTTTATGCAAGGTAATGATAATGTTATGTAAAATATGCCATGACTGTACAATGTGATGCAATGCAATGCGTGAATGCAAATGTGGTGTTGATTCTCGAACAGTCCTTAAAAAACATCCGTTCAATAGAAAAATGTCTAGTTGCAAAAAACTAATAATGAATTACAGGTAACAGTTAGCTTCCTTCTGGAGATCTTGACTTCGAGAAGCAAAGCTCATGCTCCACGTCTAGAAGTCGTCTTCAGGATGATGGGTGACCTCGTCTTCTCCTCTTATGCTACTCCATAGACTTGTGACATCATGATCTTTATGCTTTGTCTTCTAAAAAACATTGACAAGTGTATGCATAATGCATACAAGAGTTTCTTCTTCGGTTGATATGGATGCAAACAAACCGATCTTCGAATAATGCGTCTAAATAGGGTTGGATCCTAGCGGTCCAAAGGGGGTCTACTTAAAGTCTTTAAAACTTTTGGGTTTACATTAAAATTCTCAAAAATCATTTGGTTTACATATTTCCCCTTTTTTATTATCAAAAAGTTTTAACTTACTTAAAAAATGAAACTTTTAGGGTTTTTTAGGAGGGAAAAGAATTCAAAACACAATAATAATATTTTCAAATTTTTTTGAAGGAGTTAAATTAAAATATTTGAGATTTTTACAAAGGGTTAAATGTGAAGATTTTAAAATTAGTGTTCTGTAGTCCCCACTGGATCCCCTGCGCCGTACGTGCCTTACTATCGGACCGTCTTCTTTCTCGATTTCTTTGCTCGGCCTAACTTGATACTGTAATATTATCGTTTTTGGCAAAGCAGACTTTTTTCTCTATTTTGAAAGCCTTTTAAATGAACTGTTCTTGAATCAACACCATGTCATGATATGCAAAATGAATGCAAATAAAAGCGTTGATTCCGCTGGTAATCACCCTTTCGAACGACTTTCATATGAATTAAAGGGTCCAGATTCTGGAGCCAGAAAAAAAAACTTCTACAGATATGCCTCTCTACATGTTTTTGGGTCGCACTCAAGGAAATGAAAGTCTCGGTTAAAATCACTGGTACCGGGTTTGTCTTTCACTTTATGCGTTCAAATAGATCCAAGATGGCTACGTCGATGTTTTCAAGAACCCTCGAGAAGATGATCAAACCATATATCCCTAAAGAGAACATGTCCATCTTCATCGCCTCATCTGGGTGTGCGGGTATGATGCCTCGGATACACTCCCATGCACAGGCTAGGCTGTCTCATCGACTCTGAATCAGGTCGTTAACACAATCGTCACTTATCCTAGCAAAGGTTTTGAACTTCAATGGATAATTCTAGTTCCTTGGCGCTTCGTATAGATCCAATCTTTTTTAACATTCTTCTTATTGAGCAAGGCTGTGTACTCTTCTACCGTGGGTATCATGTCATGTCCGTTGAAAGTAAAGCAGCAAAAAGCAAGGTTCCAGAACTAAAAAATGGCTCGACGCAAAGGCTGATTAACCCAGAAATACATTAAATGTGCTATGTCGCCATAAGTATCAGAATATAGGTCTTGTAGTCGTCAATCCCATCCTTCCCAAATCTCTTTAAGCTCTCATAGGTCATTCTGTTGTAGCCTCTTGTATGTATATCCTGGCATTATGCACTCACTTGGAAAACTGTTACCTTGGGCCCACTGGTTGACTTCTAACCAATGTCTGACGACTATTCTTGAGATACCTTTTATCCATGATGAAAGATTTCTGATCGGGCAAACCACTTGAACCAACACCTTTATGTCATGCAATGCTAATGCAAAAAAAGTATGTATAAAGTAAAAAAATAAAATAAAAAAAGAAATGAGTTAGTACTGAATAAAATCAATAGATACATAAATAAAAAACGAAGTAGATAAGGCAACAACCAGAGCAATCCTATTTATCCCGTCTAAAACACCTAAGTTATCCGTATAGCTCTAAAAGGGTGGGCTTTCTATATTCTCTACATGCAGTTTTGGTGCTAAGAGGTACTCGAATTGTCCTTGATGTCCCCTACTAAGAGTAGCAAGGCCCCCGGTCATCACCCATTATAGGCTCCTTTCAACCGGGTTCAACTTAGGGAGACCCATTCGCTTATACCCATACGAAGGAATGATATCCTCATGAAAGCATAAGGTACTCGAGCCCTGAAGGTACTTTTTAGGCCCATACGGAGGAACGATATCCACACGAAAGCACTAGCGTTTTCCCCCCACTTAAAAGGATAGGTTTATATGCCAAATTTTAAATGCGTTAAAATAAGCGTTCACTTACAATCGAATGTTAATTTAATAGTCACTTTAATCTGAAACTTCTAATATTAATAAAGCGGTAATTATTTAAAAGCTTGACTCTCATTTGTTTTTTTTTTGAAAAATAGAATTGTCCCCAGCGAAGTCGCCATTTGTAGTGATGTCCTTTTTCGGTTTGCTAAAAAGTGGGGTTTCAATGTGTTTGGGGTTTTTGGGTATTTAAAAATATGTCCCGTTGGGGTTTTAGAAAAATCATATTGTATTTGAAAAATGGAGTCGCCACCAGCCACTTAGGTAGGTCGGACACCATAAAGCCAGAGATTGAAAATCATTGGGTTCGGGAGTCGGTTCCGGATGGGGAAGGATTAGCACCCCCACACCGCCCAAAATTGGTACTTTAATAATTACCACTTTATTAATATTAGATTTTCCGGATTAAAGTGATGATTGAATTAAAACTTGGTTATAAGTGTGAGTAAATTTTAAAGGCCCCGTTATTCGAGAGTAAACTGATAGACCACCATCACTACGTTTGATACTGGCCACGTTTACGCTCGAATAAAAGGGCACCGCATTGACAATAATATATCTGAAATACAAGTTAAAACATGGCAAATATAAATAAATACAATGCGATAAAAATATAAATAAATACTAACATAATAAAATACTAATCTAACATAAATAAAATACTATTTTGAAACATACATACATAAATATTAATCTAACACATAAATAAAAACAAATCTAACATAAATAAAATATTAATCTAAAACATAAATAAATATAAAACATATCGATTAAAAATAGGAACAAAATTAAACAATATTTTATTAAATCAAACATAAATAAAAATATACCTAACTAGGAGCCCGAACCTTGACTGACTCCCACCGAGATCTACCACGATCCCTTCAAAAATAGGACCCCGATCGAACCGGTTAGGATCGAGGACACTGCTCCTGCCCTGGCTAGCCGGGAGCTTAAGCCCCCTCAACACCACTTATCGGTAGATGTATAGCCACTAACGGAAGTCTTCGGTACAATAAACCCCTCAACTGTTAGGGTACTTGGATGGAGTATTCGGTACACCGTATAAACCTCTCGACATCCAAGGTGCCTTTTTATAGTGCACTATCAAATCCTATGACCGGCCAATTATATCCGATAGACTTCCCAAACCTTTCTATACCATCACTTGCCAATATAATTCATTTCTTTATCATTTACTCACTGTTTTCATATGCATTATAAAATCATTAAACCAATGCAATCAAAATTTCATTAAACAATGGTAAAAAACATTAACAACACTCGCATTATCTCACAATGCATCATCATCTTTCTATAATCAAATTCCAACATTAAACCATGCTCAAAACATGCATATTCAGTGAGTAACTTAAACATTTTAAAACAAGTGCATAAAATTCAATTGCCAAATCGAGTTTCGAGAGAGAAAATTCATCCATTACTTACTTCCGAGCTTAGACCAACATTTCAAGCTCGATCTAAACTCCCAAACATAATTTTCAAACCTTTGAAAAGCTGAAAACATATTCTCACACACCGACACGCAAGTCCTCGCTTGTCGGCACAGTAAACACACCTCAAAAGCTTCCAAAACGTCTGTTCAAGCTTGAGGACCAACCTCCCCTATTTTAACCATAAGAAAATAGAGGTTTTAACACATCAAAAGGCATTCACAACCCAGCAACAACAAATTGCAATAATCCTCATTGATTTCTCAACAATTACCCTTCCATCCAAATCGAAAACATCACCAAACAACTCACAAACTTTACCCAGCCACAACCTATGGATCTAAACTATCAATTAACATCAATTACCATCCAAAAACACATTAACATCATCATTTTGCCTCCAACAACCATTAAACACCCACAACTCCTCAAAAACTCATAACTAACAACCTAGAAAATTAGATATTAATACAGTTTCGGGATTCCATTGTCAAAACCCAATTATTAACATCATAAACCATCAAAATCATGTTCCAATTTAATCAAGAAGACAACAAATTAGATTTAATTCGAAATCTCATCAATTTCCACAATTAAAACTCAATTAAACCAATTAATTCCATTATAATTATAAAATCTCATTTGAAAACACATGTAAAGGACCAATAACTTGGGAATTTTAGTAAAGAACCTTTTATTAGAGGAGAAGGACGAACCTCACCTCTAATTGATGGCTTTCCCCTTTAATTAGATGAATTTGCATAGGGAAACCAAGAGAAAACAATAGGATTTGATAAGAAAATCATTATATGATCACTTGAAATCAAAAGATTAAGTAAAACAAGATTTTACCTAAAACTTTTGAGGAAGGAAAAAGTGTTTGGCTGGAGAGAATTGGGGAGAAGTTAGTTACGTCAAAATTTTTTAAATCTTTAATTATCCAATTTAATCCCCAAGCCTATTTATTACCTTTTAAAATCATTTAAAATAGCCTAATTAAGGGAGAAAGCCTGATATTAGACTTTGGGTAAATAGCTCCTTAAAGATTCAAAGTTTTGACCCTTTATATTTTAGTCGCTAGAAAAATAGATTTTACAAACATTACATTTTGGTCACTACCACAAAATGTCTTACTTCCAAAAACCCATTTTTCGATATTGATTTCACCATTTATCTTTACATATTAAATAAAGATTTTAGAATATTTTTCCACATTTTTAACTCCTTTAAAAACATTTATTGTGAACTAATCCATAAACCAACTCGAATCCTCTAATCCGGTTCCTCGAACCGTCTATTTGACCTAATTAACGTCTAGGCCCAAAATTGAGGCATTACACTTGGGGTGACAGATCCAGGTGGCAAAGAACTAAGCCACATTTTTTGTTTTATCTCTCAAGGAGAATGTAAATAATTTTAGCTTCACTGTATCTTTCGAAACTCCAGGCTGCTAAAATAACTAGCAAACTTCCATGAATTGCTTTAAGTGTTGCCTTGGGTCTCCTGTAGGTGCTCCATCAAAATGTCCTGCATTCAAGAGCGTTTGTATCATTACCAGTTTAAGTTCAAAATTTGGTGTATTTACCTCTTGACCAATTAGTCCTGGTAACAAATTGTCTATGTTCGGTGTTGAGTGTTCTCGGATAGGTCTCTCATCCTTCACATTAATGGCTGGGTCAGCAGGTGCTGCTAGTATCCCATTATGGTGTGGAGGGTTTCCCTGGTTGTTTGGGTTGCCATCAGCTCCTCTATTACCATGATGTGCCATCTCTTGAGCTTTTCTTTTTAACCTCCATAAGGTTCTTTCAATTTCTGGGTCGTATGGCAAATATTCCACCATAGGGTGGTTTCTAGTCCTACACCAGTTAAACTAAATAAATAATAAAAGGAATGAAACAAGTAAAGAAAACAAAAAATTCTATCGCAATCCCCAACAACGGCGCCAAAAACTTGTCGACTATTGCTAACGATTGGCAAAAGAGTATATTTTTAGTGTAAAAGTATGCCAAAGATCAGTGCCAAGGTGAGTCTTATGCGTGCAAGTATACACGGTCAGCAAGTAATACATGAGTAAGTTGAGTATCGAATCCACATGGATTGACCAAGAACTTATTTGCTCAAAGTTTACTTGTTCGAAAGTTTTAAAAGTGTTCGAAATGTTTTGGGATTTTGATTCAAAAGTTAACAAAACAAAGTAGTGAAAATAAGCAGTCTGGCAATGAGCTATTCAAAATAAATATTAAGCGTTGGCAAGGGGATACCGGATTTTACGCTACTTATGCCAGCCTAAAATAATGATACGCCTTGGTTTATTGCCGAGCAGATTAAAGGTAGTATTGCCTATGTCGGTGACAATACCCTAAGTTAACTATGAATAAACCCCTATATGTCTATAGTGGATGTTTTTCATGAATTAACTTAATTAAGCGACAATCTTTACTCCTAAGGGGGTAAATTCACTTCCGAAGTAAGTTCATCTACTTGAACATCTTTTGTTGAAGCTTCTAACCTTATTACATGGCAATAGGCCGTTACCCTTCAAGTCTGTTAAGATATTAAGGTGCAATAAGCACGCAATGCCAACTGTCGTATGGCAATGGATTTGTAAAAAGATTAAGTGTATGCCAGATAGAAAACAACGCCAAGGCATTTTCATTATTAAAAACTAAACATGAAATCAGCATCCATCCCAAACATCCCCTAACCAACTGTAAAAGTTTAGTTCATAGTTAGGGTTTCCATCCAAAAGCATTATCGTATCTCCACATCATCATTTAAACAGAATAAATAAAAATGAAGAGAATGGGCAAGAAGGGGCTCTGTTGATGTTGTCCTTCAATGGCTCCAAGCTCTCGGTCTTCAGTTGGTTAGACCACATCCTGGTTCACCATCGTTCAGCCTCTTCAATCCGATCTCTCCAAAAATCCCTCAACTAACTGCTTGATCGATCTCTTTAAATATGCCTGCTTGGGAAACCCCAGGATAAGGCCTTTGAATTTAAATTTTGGATGCACAAGGGATAAGATGATAGCGCATCTTATCCAGATTTGAATCCTAGTGTTGAGCATACAAGGTCCAACGGAGACTTCGACCGGTCGCTGACGTCACTCCTTTGCCAGTTGGGCTTGGCATTGATTGGTCTTTATGTGCCAACTGTGCCTCGTCAATTCTCTAGCTTCCTTTTCTGCTTTCTCTGCCAAGCTTGCTCGCGTCAAAAACAACAAAATAACCCTTCACACTAGCAAATAGAATAACTCATAAACTTCTTATGTAAATGCATGATTTTAATACCTAAATACAACTAAATGTACTAAAATGGCAAGCAAAGGCAAAAATAAGCATAAAAACATTACTTTTGAGGAGTTAACACTACGATATGTCCAACATCACTAAATCGAGTCTAATTCTTCTTTGGTTCCATTGCCAAAATGGCAATTCCATGACCATAACTTGATCGAGACATAGAGTTAACGTAGGATTTCATCAATATACACTATAGCACATAATTTCTAATAAGCATGGGAACCTAATATTCAAAGAATTAGGCTTTAGAATTCCTAATCTCTAAAAATCATGGAAAAATCACCATGATAGTTAAATTCAATCTTACTTCATACATGAATTCATAATTTCACAAAACCCTAAATTTAGGAATTAGGGTTCATGAATTTGTGTGCTTCAATTTGAATAAAATCAATACGAAATGAAGGCTAGAAACATGTACTTACCAATTATGTAATTGGATTGAGGAAAGGGTGACTAAGTTAGAGGTAATTTGAATTTGAATTTCAAGAATTCATGAAGCATTCATCCATGGTGATGTATCGGTGAAGAAGATGAAAACGAATTTCCCCCTTTTCCTTCCTTCCTTAGCTTGCCCTGGATATTACCCAATATCTCTTTAATTTCTTTTTTTAATTCAAAATTATCTTTTATCAACACATGGCTAATGACTTGCCATATAAATGGCCTAATCATGGTCCAAATCTTTGAAGTTTCCACCTCTTGCAATCTAGCCATCAAATTATTATTTCTTTCATTTTAATCACTAAATAGCTTTACACACTTAATCATTCCACTTTTCTATCATTCATACCTATGACCTTAAACTTCATATATTTGCAAAAATAATACTTAACATCTTAAATTCTCAAAATTGAACTTAATAAATTCTGAAATTAATCGGAATGAATAATTCAGGAACTAAATTAACTTGTCTAAAAAATAAATTTCGATCATCGATAATCGGAAATCTACTGAGCTAATTTTTGGGTGTTATAATTTTTCCCCTTAAGATAATTCGTCCTCAAATTTTCTCTAGAGCTGAGAAGATAAGATTACTGACCTTTCATACTCAGAATCTTTCAGAAGAAACTTTTATAGGTTAAATGGGTTCATTTATACAAAACGAATCAAACCAATGCGTAGGAGGGATGGAAACGTAAAACACTTATATATTTGACTGAGTTCGAATGAAAAGATTTTTTGACATTGAGTTCATCAAAAGGAAACTTCAATACAGAAAAAGCCCTAAATTTATCAGAGCGGTCTTATCCTGAGTCTTGCAAAGGAATTTTTAGTTTAAAGATTTACCTTTTTCTTAGTTCTGGTTTAACCAAGAGAAATACGAATCTCCTACTCATATATAACTTCATAGGCAACTATACATATCTTGAGCAAAGCTCGTAGAATTTATTAAAGGAAGATTTGAATTCAAAAATATGTTTTTTATTGTTCGATAAGTTATATAAAATAACTTATTCAACAAAGATCGAAGCATCTGAGGAATTTAACTTACTAGTCTAGTCTTATCGACACTTAATTCATAAGGTTGACTGAATATGATTGAATCATCTTTACTTTCCCAAAGTTTCTTGCAAGGTTATCCAAACTAAGAAGCAAATCGAGATCTCGACATGAGTTAATAGATATAGGAGCACCATGTAATCGTATCACTTCCCTGATATACAAGTAAACTATTTTAGGAAAGCCGAAGTCTATTCAAACTGGCGAGAATGAGCTGACTTAATAGATCGGTCGACAATGACCCAAATGGCATCATTTTTCTTTGAAATCAAAGGTAAACCACTGACAAAGTTCATAGTGATTTGTTCCCATTTCCTCTAAAGGAGTTCAATAGGTTGCAGGAGTCCGATGGCGTCTCTATGCTCGATTATAGTTCGTTGGCAAGTTAAGCACTTGGAAACGAATTCGGTAAAGGGCTTCTTTAATTCAAGACCACCAATACAACTCTTTAAGGTCTTTGTACATCTTTACTGTCCTCAAATGAACAGAAAATGAACTAATATGAACTTCTTTCAGATTTTCAACCTTGAGTTGTTTATTATTAGGAATGCAAATTTGATTACGAAAACTTAGAAATCCTTTGGAGTTGGTTGATAAATCATGACTTAATTTTCTTTGAAATTTAAAAAGCAATAGCTTTAAGCTCTTTATCAGATGGTTGAAGATCTTTAATCTTCAAAACAATCGTAGCTTAACTTGAAGTTCTAGAATTATCTTATGATTCTTTTGGAGTCTAAAGTGAATATTTATAGCTTTTGTGGCAATCAAAGGTTTGCAACAAAGTACATCAGCTACAACATTCGCTTTGTCAAGGTGATAATCTATTACCATATCATAATCTTTCAGAAGTTCTATCCAACGTTGTTAACGAAGTTTCAGTTCTTTTTGTGTTAACAAGTATTTTAAACTCTTATGATTAATATACAAGTAACACTTCTCTTCGTAGAGATAATGTCATCAAATCTTCATAGCGAAGACAACAACCGATAGTTCAAGGTTGTGAGTTGTCAAGAAAAATAAACTATAACTTTTCCTTCTTGCATCAATACAAATCCTATCCCCATATGTGATACATCACTGTATACAATGAAGTTTTTGCTCGATTAGGGTTAGGTAAGGGTTGTATCATGAGTCAGTACTTGTTTCAACTGGTTGAAGCTTCTTTGTTGTTTCGCAGTCCGTTCGAAAATAACATCCTTCTAGAGTAGCTTTGTCAGAGGGGCAACTAATGTGGAGAATCCTTTAACGAATCTCTAATCAAGAATTCCTTGAATTTTCTTAGGGTCAACTTGACCGAGAAATGATACTTTAGAAATAACTGCTTATCCTGAAGTGTTTGAAGCACAATTCGGAGGTGTTTATTGTGTTCATCTTTGGTCTTGGAATAAGTCAAGATATCATCAATGAAGACAACAACAACAAACTTGTCAAGATAAGTCCATAATATTCGTTCCATGAGATTCATGAATGCTGCCAGAGTATTGGTAGGTCTGAAAGGCATAACTAGGAATTCATAGTGACCATATCTTGTTCGAAAAACTATATTTTTGCATCACATTCTTTCTTTCTCATCTGATAATATCTAGAACGAAGATCTATCTTTGAAAACACTAAGAATAGTTCAATTGATCAAACAAGTCATCAATCCTTGGTAATGGATATTTATTCTTGATTGTATGGTTATTAAGTTGAAGATAATCAATGCAAGTTCGCATCAAACTGAGAAAATGATTTTATTGATTTCTTTCATACTGATGGTCTTTTAAAGGAAACTTTTATAGGTCAAGTTAGCTAAACTTCAACCAACTTGGTTTAACTACATAAGACAGATCAATACCTATGGAGTATGAAAACACAAGATACAATAAGATTTTGACCAAATTCAGACAAAAGAATTAATCGATACTAAGTTTCCTCTTGTTCAAACCAGAGTATTTTCTTATTTAGAGAGAGTCTTAAACTTATCATAGGTCAGAGTGATCTTATTCTGAGTCTTAGGAGGGATTTGAAATCTAAAAACTTGTTTCATTTTTGTTCCAATTAACAAAAAGAAATGCGAAGTTCTTATTTAAACTTCATGATCGATTATACATATCTCAATCATATTTTTCAGAGTCTATCAAAGAAATATTTTTGGATTGGAATTATAATTCACTAGTTTAACAAGTTATCTAACTTGTTCAACAAGAACCAAAGAATGATTCTAAGAACTTTAGAAAAAAAATCTGGGATAGTAAGCTTATTAATCCCATCTTAATAGCATAAAATTCAGAATGCGTACCAAGCATAACCGAATTATCTCGGATTAATCTTTGCTTACTATACTCGAAACTAAGTTTGAGTTCTTTCAAAGCACTTATCATTAGCAGAGTTTATTTCGGAATACATCAAAGAATACTCAGAAGCCCTATATATTCAAAAGATAAGAGGAACTTATTATTTTCTATTTATCGTCCATATCTTAGACATTTCAAATTATTGAATCTAAGAATTAAATCAATATCTTGTAAGCGAATCAGAATTAAGGAGATCGTATCAGTTGCAAGTCATTAATATTATACAAACATAAACTCCTAGGTGGCATATGCAGAATGTAGACATATAATAAGCTTTGTTATAGTCCTAAAATCGACTAAACTCGAGCTCTGATACTACAAATATAACATCCCCTACCTGGCCCAAAAGAAAATCAGGTCGGTGATGTCACCAGAATTCAAATCAGAGAATCAAACATTTAATCGAAGTAAAACATACAAAATGTCAAAGCATAAAAAATCAAACAAGTAAAACATCAATCATCAGAGGAAATAAATTGTTTAATTAAGAGTGAGTTAATAATTAGGGACCAATTTGCAAATTTTGAAAAGTTAAGTGACTAAAATATAACATATAAAAAGTTTAGGGACTTTGCTGGAATTTGTATCTAAATATTCATTAATAGACTTGGGTCATGATATAACTTATTCATAAAGAAAGTCAACACATAAGTCAAGTTTTAAAATTTTAGGACTAAATAATGGAGTTTTAAACTTTAAGGACCTATTCGTAAATTTATAAAAGTTTCAAGGACCAAGGTAAATTTAATTTTATTAATAGGTTTTATTCTTAAACTCATGTTCATTCCAAAACTTGAATTTCAAAAAAAATGGTGACTGAATCGGAGTTCAATCGAAAAAGTTATGAACTAGTGACTGAAACATAAAGAGTCAAACTTTTAGGGATGGTTTAAAAACCTTTGAGAAGGGTTTCGAAACCTTTATCACAGATTCAAAAATTTTACATTCTGGACCAAAGGTTTCGATACCGCTTAGTATGGTTTAGAAACCTTTGCCCTGTTTAACCAAAATATGACATTTTAGGTCATTTCCAACCCCCAATGATCACCATTATCATAAAGCAACTCAAAATACATCTCCAAATTCAATACAAAGGTTTCTTAAACATTTTAATCATGCTGGTACTTATTTATACTCTTCAAAATAATGCACACATCAAAATACCACGTTACTAACCTATATCTCGAAAGTCTAAGATTTACACTAATGTACATACTTCATTTAAATACCTATCAATCATATATATTTTGCTTCATAAATTACCATTCAACTTACTTTTCAAGGACAATACTAAAGCATAACATACTTTGCAAGATATCACACAAACCAAGCTCAATATAACTTGGCATCATCCAATAAGCATGGTTAATCCATTTCATGTTGGTCCATCAATCTCCATTTATTTTTAAAACTCATTCTTATAATTTAATTAGCATAGAATCATAATTAAGTATCCAATTCATAATATATTGCCATGTATCATTTCCATTATTAACCACCTAATCATATCATAATTTCAAACAAAGTCATATTCATTATAATGCAACTAACATGCTTAGTTCATATGCCACCAACTAGGAGTTTGACAAGGAAACTTACTCAGTGATCAAAGATTAACTTGCAACCCCTAAATACGATCCCAAACGTCTATGAAGGTTTGATACCTGAACTATATACAAAGAAACAAGTAAGCTTATAACGCTTAGTGAGGCAATTGAAACATAAATATATTTGTTATATAATGCTTTATATTTACAAAAAAGATTATAATCAAGGTGTGGCAACAAGGCATGTATAATTATCATAGCTATGATAATTTCTCAAATCATAACCAACTTCATATGCATACTTATATTCATATCAAAATTTATAGCCATAATCATAATATCTTAGCAATATCCTTATTCAAGTTCATATCCATGTTCATATATAGTTTCATAAGATTTAACATAAACTTTCATTGTTTTCCTTATTCAAGATCCATTCTTATAAATTCATATCCATTACTAGAAATATTCTTTTGTTTTCCCTTGGATCACAATTACACAGAGGGTACGTGAATTCCCAACCAACGGTCGCCAAATAAACTGAGAATAGGATCGTAATCCTTTAACAGAGAATGGTCAACCCTCTAACTGTCACCAATGACCAAATACCATATTCCTCCTACTGTCGCCAATTATGTAATTACCACCATGCTTTTCATTGCCAGTCTGCCTCACCACTCTGTCATGGCCATCACCACCACCGTCGGTGTGTTCGTCGCTCGCACCGACCATGCCCTCATCGCCACTCGCGCAGAGGCCCGACCGTTCGTCGTGGGCGAAAATTTGAATATTTTGGATTTAAACCAAGTTCTACCACTCATTTTTTGCTATTTTTCGGCCAACTTGTCAGTTGTGTGAGGCCCAATCACCGGTTTTGAACTCCCCGCGTCATGGTGAGTAAACCTCTGGTCATCGATTGTTAAGTGTTCAAAAGTACTATTTTTATTTTACTCATATTATTGTTAGACTTAGGCTCATATTAGTTGCGTAATTAGTCATTCATGCATTAATTTATGTTTCTTTCCACCGTTGAGCTTGATTACATAACTTGGTGATTTTTGTGGAAAAAGATACTGCTTTGGTGTGTCTTGTGTGTGCAGAATCAGTTGCCAAAGCAAGGCTGGAACCAGTAGCCAGGGCAATACAAGAAGGAGATGTCGACGCAGTTGCCAGGGCAGTGCAAGAAGGAGATGCCGACGCAGTTTCCAGGGCAGTGCATGAAGGAGATGCCGACGCAGTTGCCAGGGCAGCGCATGAAGGTTATGTCGAGCTAGTTTCCAGGGTAATTGCCGATAATGGAAAAAGATGATGTGGCACTCGAATTGATGACTAGATCAAGCCCAAAATGACGTGGAAGAAGATAAATCCTAGAAGAATTGGAGATTCAAAGAGAGATTAAATCCCGAAGAAGATAAGAGCAGATCTAGAAAGAATTTAAATATAAAAAAGAATTATATTCTTTTAAAGTATTTAATCCCAACTTAACTTCCTCCTCAAGAAAGACTTTGACCTAACTATCTCCTATATAAAGAAGCCCTAGCCGCCTATTTCAACAAGTTTAGAGGGAGAGTTCGATTGAGAGAGTTTCCAAAGAGGGCTGGTCGATTTCTTCATCTTCTTCTTCTTTATTATATTCATGTTTGGGATTATTCTTTGTATATATTTCGAAACCCAGCCATGAATTGATGTGAATTGGCTTGGGTTATTTTGGGTTTGTTGTTGTGAAAAACAATTGGATTTTGTTTAGGTAATAAGAGTTTGCACTTTCAATTCAAGGTTTACTCATTCTTGGTTTTTATTCTTGTTTGCGAGTGAATTGGGAGAGGATCTCGTAATTCTATCTATTTATCTAATATCGGTAGAGTTAGATTCAAGAAATGAATGAGTGTGGTCTTTATTCAATCTATCGATGGTGAAGATTAATCTGGCTTAGGAATAAGTTAAGGATTTCAACGGCTAAGAGGAGCGCAAGATTGGTTGTTGTTCACCCTTGATTCACGCAGGGATGTATTGTCAAGGCATGCACAACTAGCTAGAGTTTTGGCTTAGGGATAAGTAGAAACCATTGAAGAACACTCTACTGAACCTTGAAGTTGCTGCCCAACTGCCCAAACAGTTGTCCATCCAATTGCCCAAGTAACCGTTCGATTAGTTGCCAAGGCAACCCAGCTGCGCAAGTTGCCACGGCAACTGAGTTGCCCTTGCACTCTTTTACCAAGACGATCCAATTGGCTATCACTCATCAACTCATGATAACCTGGCCTATTCTCTCTCTTATTTGATTTCATCTATTCTTTTAGTTTATTGCTCTTAGTTTACTCGTTAATTAGAACCTCTATTATCAATTTTGTTTTTATTTTCACAGTGTAGTAACTTAAGCAAAGTGGCCCAAACCAATCCCTGTGGAGACGATACTCGATACTCATATCACTTTATTACTTGCGACGTGTATACTTGCACCATTTGCGTATCACTCAATACGCGCAACAAGTTTTTAGCGCCGTTGTCGGGATTGGCAATTGGTGTTAGTTGTTTTTGTTATTGCTTTTTTTCTTATTAGTTCTACTAACTTCTTTTTGTTTGTTTTATAAAAAAAATCAGGTGCGCTACAAGTTAAGGGACATCAACATGTCAGGAAATAAAAGTCGATCTATTCGAGAGTTGATGTGGGAAGATAGGAATCAATCCAATCAAGAGTTTCTTGCACCCTTTGATGATTACCTATACCAACCGAGAAAAGCATATACCGTGGAAAACTCGTGCACTTGTTGTGGAGAACATCATGTGTTTCAAAATTGCCCTCACATTTTCGGTGCATATGACTACATGGAGAACCATAGATGGAACCAACAGCAAAATCCTTCATGGTATGATCAAAAAGCTCAAAATTGTTTTTACCATAACAATTTTCATGCAGCAACAGACATGCCTCGACAATGTAGTCCTTATCAGCAGCCTAGTGTCACGGCAACAGATATGTCATGGCAATGTAGTCCTTTTCAAGAACATTCCAATTCCTTGGAGGAAATGTTGCTAGCTTCCTTGGCTAGACTTGACGGATCAATTGAAGATATTCGAGAGCTATCAAAGAAAATGGATGCGAGGATAGCTTAGTGGGATGCAACCTTGGGGGATTCAGAAGATCAATTGAGGAGATCCACATATGCCTTGGATAACATGCCCCAAAAATCAATTGCTAGGGATACTGAAATCCTAAGGCAAGATGAGAAAGATCAATACAATGAGAGATCCCCGGTATGTGACGATCAACTAAAACCTCCAAGTCAAGAGCCTGCCAATGAGAAAGACTGCCTGACACTTGATGAGCCTGAGCAAAAAATTGCCTCGGCAATGATTGAGGAGCCTGAACAGAGCAATGCTGCGAAAACACTCAGTGAAGCTGAGAACAACAATACTACAGCAAATTCTGAGGAACCTGATGCCTAGAAGGTTACAACGTTGATGTTGAAGCAAGAATTTGTAGATTGCTCTCATCTACAGTTGCCACGGCAATTGCACGACCACATGCAAGATCAACGAGATGATAATACTTTGCCAATGGAATATGAGCAGGTAATGGTTGAACCTTTCGAATTCTTTATTAACTCACCTCGTCCATTGCAGGTATGTATTGAGGAACCAATATTGGTAGATTTGAAGCCATCGAAATCTCTACTAGTGGAGATGTTTGAGAGGACAAAAGAAAAATGTGTTTGGATTCGTAAAGCTTTTCAGAAAATTGGTTCTTCCCTTGACTTACAGCAAAATTTGGCAACTGATTGCCACGGCAATTGGCTAGAGCAACAATTCCCACGACAACGAAGGCTACATCCAACCATGATGGAGTCCGATGAGAATGAGGTAATTAAATGGTTGGATGTTGATATAATTTTCCCTAATAATAAATTCATGCCTTCAAGAACAGTAGTGAGGTGGAAGATGTGCATGGACTACAAGGGAACACGGAAGAAAGACACGTCCACCATGGTAATGCAAAGGGGAGTAGTTGCGAGCACATTGGCCCAACTCTTTTTAGGCAATATTATCACTCGATGGAGGGTACGAATGGACTATAAGAAGTATCAAAAACGACCCTCCTCCAGTTTTCTCAGATATGCAGTAACCTTAGAAGATGCATGAAAATGCTCTTTCTAAGAATTTTTAATTCTTATTTTTAATTTTTGGAACTTTATTTTATGTTTCGTTTTTTGTTCTTTATTTATTTTGGAAATTTTAGGAGATATTTTATATTTTTTGTCTACAGTGTTCTTTAGTTTTTAGGTTTTCTTTATTTTATTTTCTTTTCAACAACAATACTCACAACCACCATGCTAAGGAAATTCCCTGCCGACTACTTGCCACGGCAACCGCAATAGAGGATGCCTCAGCAACCGCCTCGGCAACTACCTCAGTAGTTGCCACGGCAACAGAAACTGGCGATGCCCAGGCAACAACAATGGCTTCGGCAACTACTGATGCTCAGGCAAGTGAACCTGCCTCGGCAAACATGGATCAAATCAAAGCAATGCTATTCATGCGGTACCAGCCACAAGCATTCAACCACCGAGCGGAATATGAATCAAGCAAACGGCACGAAGGAAACTTATCACTCGAGGTGACGACCTCTCCGACTAACTCATTACATTTAGTTTCTTTTAAATTTTGTTTCACTTTTACATGCACTGAGGACAATACTTCTCTCGAGTTTGGGGGGGTGCTGGTTTCTAGTTAGTTTCATGTTTAGTTGCATTCATCTTTAGCAATCACATATAGGTTGCATATGTTACTTGCCATGCATTTAATTGGATTTAATTGCTTAAGACTTGTTGAATATCCAATGATGAATTTTTTCCACTACACTTAATTGAAAGAACCTTTAATTTTAGGATTGCATGAAAAGAACTTAGAATTTTACTATGATGCTGATTTTTTTTACACGGTTGTGGCTTGTTGATTGAAAGAAACTTAGTGAACTTATGTTGCTTAAAATTTGGGTAAATTTTAAATTGAAAATTAAAAGTTAATTTCTTGCTAGAGGTGCCCGAAATTGGCTCTAGTGAATACAAAAATAAATACCCCGGTAATTAAATTGTTAAAAACCTATTGTTCACATAGAATCTTAAAAATCAACTTGCACACAACTATGCACACACTTGTCACGAGCATTATAGTTTGGTTCTAGGTAATTTTTTTGATATCTGAAAAGTTAAAAGGTGATCATACTTTGTGCCACTGTTCTGAGGTTTGAATTCAAGTTTGAAGCATGTCTTTGATGATTAAAGCCTTGGCAGGTAATTTTTAGTTTTGCATTACTTGAGGACAAGCAATAGTTAGAGCTTGGGGTGTGTTAAGTGTTCAAAAGTACTATTTTTCTTACCCTTTTTACTCATATTATTATTAGACTTAGGCTCATATTAGTTGCATAATTAGTCATTCATGCATTAATTCATGTTTCTTTCCACCGTTGAGCTTGATTACATAACTTGGTGATTTTTGTGGAAAAAGATACTGCTTTAGTGTGTTTTTGTGTGTGCATAATCAGTTGCCAAAGCAAGGCTGGAACCAGTAGCCAGGGCAATACAAGAAGGAGATGCCGACGCAGTTGCCAGGGTAGTGCATGAAGGAGATGCCAATGCAGTTGCCAGGGCAATTGTCGACAATGGAAAAAGATGATGTGGCACTCGAATTGATGACTAGATAAAGCCCAATATGACGTGGAAGAAGATAAATCCTAGAAGAATTGGAGATTCAAAGAGAGATTAAATCCCAAAAAAGATAGGAGAAGATCTAGAAAGAATTTAAATATAATAAAGAATTATATTCTTTTAAAGTATTTAATTCCAACTTAACTTCCTCCACAAGAAAGACTTTGACCTAACTATCTCCTATATAAAGAACCCCTAGCCGCCTATTTCAACAAGTTTGGAGGGAGAGTTCGATTGAGAGAGTTTCCATAGAGGGCTGATTGATATCTTCATCTTTTTCTTCTTTATTCTATTCATGTTTGGGGATTATTCTTTGTATATCTATCGAAACCCAGCCATGAATTGATGTGAATTGGCTTGGGTTATTTTGGGTTTGTTGTTGTGAGAAACAATTGGATTTTGTTTAGGTAATAAGAGTTTGCACTTTCAATTCAAGGTTCACTCATTCTTGGTTTTTATTCTTGTTTGCGAGTGAATTGGGAGAGGATCTCATAATTCTATCTATTTATCTAAAATCGGGAGAGTTAGATTCAAGAAACGAATGAGTATGGTCTTTATTCAATCTATCGATGGTGAAGATTAATCCGGCTTAGGAATAAGTTAAGGATTTCAACAACTAAGAGGAGTGCAAGATTGGTTGTTGTTCACCCTTGATTCACGTAGGATGTATTGTCAAGGCATGCACAACTAGCTAGAGTTTCGACTTAGGGATAAGAAGAAACCATTGAAGAACGCTATGTCGAACCTTGAAGTTGCTGCCCAGCCGCCCAAACAGTTGTCCAACCAGTTGTCTAGACAATCGTTCGATTAGTTGCCAAGGCAACCTAGCTGCGCAAGTTGCCAAGGCAACCCAGCTGCGCTTGCACTCTTTTACCTAGACGGTCCAATTGGCTATCACTCCTCAACTCACGATAACCTAGCCTATTCCCTCTCTTATTTGATTTCATCTATTCTTTTAGTTTATTGCTCTTAGTTTACTCGTTAATTAGAACCTCTATTATCAATTGTGTTTTTATTTTCACAGTGCAGTAACTTAAGCAAAGTGGCCCAAACCAATCCATGTGGAGACGATACTCGATACTCGTATCACTTTATTACTTGCGACGTCCATACTTGCACCGTTTGCGTAGCACTCAATATACGCAACGCCGATCACCAAACCGACGTTAGAAAAGCTTCGTCAGAGCAATGTTGTTCCTAGCCGAGTTTTTGCAAGTTGGTAAGTTAGGTGATATTTCTGACCTATTTTCGGTGTTAGTGATGTGGTTGATGAATCTTTTTGGAAAATATGCATTTTGGGTGTTTTATCGGCCGTTTGAGGCTACACGTGGGTGTCACATGTCGTCCGAGGTAATTTTCAACCACCCTAGATGGTAGCCTCTAAACTGAGCCGATTCAACTCTGAACCGATCTGAATCAACCTTGAACTAGTCCTATGAAACCCAAACCAAATTGTTTGAGTCAGCCCAGTGAGTCACTCGCCAGAGTCAGCCTAGTGAGTCAACTTGTCCGAGTTAACCTAGCTGACCTAATCCGACCTGAGTTGACCTAACTCGACCCAAGTTGACCATTGATTGATGATGTCAACATGATGTCAGAATGACTATTGATGTTAGCATGACATTAGTGTTGACTGCTGACATCAACATGACGTCACTATTGACTTTGACCAAAAGGTTAAATTTTCTAAAAACCCTTATTTTACGTTTCTTAACGTCATGAGTCTATTTTTGAAATCTATTTTGTGAAATTCGAACCCAAAAGCCTCCAAATCTAATCTTGAACCTGAACTTGCGTATGTTGATAAGTAGCTAAAATGGTCACTATCTCATCTTTAATTATGCCTATAATGGTTAGAATATGATGCTGATTTGGACTTTATTATGTGTTTTTCGTTCTGGTCTTTAATTCTGGAGAACATGCTAAAAAGAGGCAAAATTCTGCAAATTTTATATGGAGTCAAGGTTGGGCTTGTGGGCATGAAAGACTGACTGGACGCCACGTTAGCAATTCTAGAAGATGACTTCAGCAGTAGTGATAGCTTATCAGCCGCATTTTGATAGCTTATCAAACGGATTTAAAATTTAAACTTTGGATTATCTTTTGAATTTAATTTAAATATTTTTTGGATTTATCTTTTTATTATTTTAGGGTTATTTTTAGGGTTTTAGAATACTATAAATACCCTATTTAGGGTAAGCTAGAGAATCATCTCTCATCTTCCATTCTTAAATTGTTATAACTTTCTACATTTTATAAAATTCTCTTTTTTCTTTATGTTTTTATTTTCTAGTTTTTTATTTATTTCCTTTTAATATGTCGAGTATGATTTTTACCATAATCATGCTCGGCTAATTTTCCAACAAGCTGGGGGCTTAGCAACAACTCAATTCTGATCGTGAGAATCGAAAAAGCACTTTATAACTTCGAATATATTTCTTAATTTTCTACGAACTTGGATTTGCAATCAGCTTTTCCTTTAAAAATCTTAACACCTTCATTTCAAAAAGAGCTCGTTGGTTTGAATGTTGTTTTGATTTATAGTTGGGAGGAAGGATCGGCTTGTAGCATATTTGACTTCCTATGAATGCACTTAACGATGGATTCGCTAAGGGAAATTGAGATCAGATTCGATTCTTATTGAGACAACATAGTTCAAGTCGGGTTTTTCTAGATTTAAAAGAACTATTTTATTCTAACGGTGATAGTCGTAGTTAGTCTAGCTAGAAAACTTAAATTCAAAAGCTGATTTTGGATTATCGGTTTACCGGAGAGAAAAACAAGTTACAATGGTTGGGCCCTGTAGACTGTAATCGACATTTATCCGGAGTAAAAATCTTATTCAATGATCGATTGGAAATGAGACAAGCGAGGCCTGAGGCTATTTTATTAAATTGATTTAATTCTTGAAATTTACTTCCATCATTCTCGCTTTTACTCTATATTCATTTTCAAGCTCTCTCAATCAAACCTCCCCCCATTTACTTTTTTTTTCTCATAATTGTCAGAATCAAAACCTCTGGATATCAGAAGCTCCTTAGTCCCTGCAGATCGACCCTTCTTATCTATTACTACATTATTTATTTATTTTATTTGAGATTAAGGAATATTTATTTGACAAAAATGACGCTTGTCAAATTGGCACCGTTGTCGAGGACTTCGACAAAGTTACTGATATAGTTTGTTTTGATTTATGACCAGGAAGAATCTGGTACAACTAGCAACTTTTGAACTTGAGATCGAAGCATTTTCCCGAAGAAGACACACACAAACGCTTCGGGAAAGAAGACGACAACAACGAGAACAACAACAACAACATTCTGAACTAGATCTAGAAGCACCTTCTGACACTGTAACACATTTTGAAAATGACTACATAGAACTGATTCTGATAGGAGACGAAGACCAAACTATTCGAGAACTTGCCGCGGTACCTAAGGAGCAACAACCATTGTGCATCACATTCCCGAATGGACAGACACCATTAGCACTAAAGACAGGTTTAATCCATCTCCTGCCGACCTTTCATGGTCTGCCCATTGAAAATCTGCACAAGCATCTCAAGGAGTTTCATATGGTTTGCTTAAGCACGAAACCAAAAGGAGTATCCAAAGACCATATTAAACTCCGCGTTTTCCCTTTTTCCTTAGCCGATTTGGCTAAGGATTGGTTATTTGATTTACCATCTAATTCGTTTACTACATTGACTGATATGGCTCGACTTTTTCTTGACATGTTCTTCCCTACATCCAAAGCAAGTGAATTAAGGCGAAGCATCTTAGGAATTCGACAAAAAGATGTCGAATCATTATATGACTATTGGGAAAGATTCAAGAAATTATGCGCGAATTGTCCACAACACGGATTGTCGAACAAACACTTCTCTAGTACTTCTATGAAGGCCTACTCCCTATTGAAATGAAGATGATCGATGCAGCAAGTGGAGGGGCACTTGTAAACATGACTCCAACTGTGGCTAGAAATTTAATTTCTACTATGGCCACCAATTCCCAACAGTTTCGCCCTTCTAGTGAACCCTTTCGGCGAGTTCACGAGGTAAGTACAGTTTCCTTGGAACATAAAATTGACAAGTTGGCTGACATAGTTCAATCCCTTGTTGCAGATAAAAAAGGTAAAGCTAGGCTTTGCGAAATATGTATGATGCCGGACAATTTCACGGATTATTGTCCGATGCTGCAGGAAGATGCTTCTGCACAAGTAAATGCGGTAGGTAATTTTTTGGGACCTCCCAGAGACCTTACAATCCTAATGCAAACACATACAATCAGGGATGGAAGAATCATTCGGGCTTCAATTATGCACAAAACCAGAGACCAAATCAAGCATATCAACTAAGGCCACCTCCACAGCAGCCGTATCAACAACCAAAGTCGTCATTGGAGTCTATCGTTGAACGGTTGGCACTATCTAAAGAGAAATTTCAGAATCGCACTGAAGCCCACCTACAATAGTTGGATAAACAAATGAGCCAACTAGCTCAGACAGTGGGACGAATCGAGTCCCAAAGAAAATTATCTTCTCAAACGGAGCCAAACCCTAGAGTGAATGTTAGCGCCATCACTCTCCAAAGTGGTACTGTTGTCGCACCAAAAACCACGGAGGAAGACGCCCAAAAGAAAGATAAAGAGAAAGCACCATCGCCCACCATAAAAGGTACATCTGATTCATCTCTCACTCCTTCTCCCTACGCCGTTCCACCCTTTTTTCCATCGAGATTGCTAAGAAGAGATAAACAAGATAAAGAAAGGGAAATCTTAGATATATTTCGGAAAGTGGAAATTAATATCCCACTTCTTGAAGTAATCCGTAAACTGCCAAGGTACGCCAAATTCCTAAAAGATTTATGCGCAAATAAAAGAAAACTTACCGAAATTGAGAAAGTGAATTTGGGGGAACATGTCTCAGCCGTTTTCCAATGAAAGAGTCCGCCAAAATTAAAGGACCAAGGTATATTCGCCATTCCCTGTAAAATCAGTAAGATTGGAATTAAACGTGCCATGTGTGATTTAGGCACTTCTATAAATGTTATGCATCTTGCCTTGTACAACTTACTTTCTACTGAGCCTTTGAAGGATACGAAAGTGATGATACAGTTGGCTTATCAATCCGTAATATACCCAGAATGACTCCTCGAGAATGTCTTAGTAAAGGTAAATGAACTTATTTTTTTCGGCAGATTTTTATGCCATCGACATAGAAAACGACCGATCAAATGCTTCTTCAGAAATCCTTGTCAGTTGTCCCTTTCTTAGTATGGCAAATACAAAAATCGATGTAAGAAGTGAAATTCTTACAATGGAGTTCGACGGTGAGGTTGTTAAGTTTCATGTTTACAAGGCAATGCGACATCCAGATAATGTTGCTAATATTAATTTTATTGATATTATTGAGCCTGCCATTGAAGAATTTATAGAATCTAACTTTGTTAATGATCTATGCAAGGAATTAGAGGACTTTGAAGAAGAGATCAGGGAGTTTGAGAAAAAAATTCAATTGATTCTAATTCACGTTATATACCCTCAGACTCTAAAATTTTGCCTTCTGTATTGCAGGCACCTCAAATTGACTTGAAACAATTGTTGGAACACTTGAAATATGCATTTTTAGGTGAAAACAAAACCTTACCGGTAATTATCTCAAATAAGTTGTCAAATAAAAGGAAGACGACTTGGTGATGGTGTTGCGCTCACATAAAGAGGCCATTGATGGACTATTGCAGATATTAAGGGACTTAGTCCCTCGACTTGTATGCATAAAATAAAGGTCGAAGAATGAGCGAAACTGTCACAAGAAGGTCAACGCCGGTTAAACCCATTGATAATAAAAGTCATGAAAAAAGAGATACAGAAACTTCTTGATGCCGACGTCATTTATCCGATATCCGACAGTAATTGGGTAAGTCCGATCCATGTGGTTCCTAAGAAAACTAGAGTAATGGTGGTCGAAAATTCAAGAGGTGAACTAGTCCCTACGAGAGTGCAAAATGAATGGCGAGTTTGCATCGATTATAGGAAGTTGAACTCCCTAACTCGAAAAGACCACTTTCCCCTTCCTTTTATAGATTAAATGATAGAAAGATTAGCCGGTAAATCTCATTATTGCTGTCTTGATAGATTTTTATGTTTCTTTCAGATCCCAATGGCACTAGAGGACCAGGAAAAAATGACATTTACATGTCCTTTTGGCACCTTTGCCTATCGACGAATGCCATTCGGCCTTTGTAACGCCCCTGCCACATTCCAGAGATGCATGCTTAGCATTTTCTCAAACTACGTCGAGAAGGGAATCAAAATTTTCATGGACGAATTTACCGTGTATGGTAATTCGTTTAATGAGTGCCTTTTGAATTTGACTAATGTGCTTATACGATGCTTAGAATTTAATCTTGTACTTAATTATGAGAAATGTCATTTTATGGTTGATAAGGGATTAATTCTAGGCCATATTGTTTCTTTTAATCGAATAACGGTTGACAAAGCAAAAACAGATATTATACGCTCACTCCCTTACCCCACAACTATGAGGGAAGTCCGCTCCTTTCTTGGTCATGCAGGATTTTACCGCAGGGTCATTAAGGATTTCTCGAAGATAGTGCAACCATTGTGCAATTTGCTTCAGAAGGATCAAGCCTTTGATTTTAATCAGAAGTGCAAAGAATCATTCGATATATTAAAAGAAAAGCTTGTATCAGCTCCAATTGTTCAACCACCAAATTGGGACTACCCCTTTGAGTTCATGTGTGACGTGTCGGATCCAAGTGTTGGAGCTGTCCTTGGCCAGAAAATCGACAAAGAGCCCCATGTCATAGCCTACACATCTCGGACCTTGGATCCAGCTCAAAAAAATTATTCCACGACAGAAAAAGAATTATTTGCTATAATTTTTGCTGTAGAAAAGTTTAGATCTTATTTGCTTGGCACTAAAATTACTATATTGTCTGATCGTGCAGCCTTGAGATATTTAATAAGCAAAAAGGAGGGGAAGCCAAGACTCATCCGATGGATTCTGCTTCTTCAAGAATTCAATTTAGATATTAAAGACAAAAATGGGTGCAAAAATCTAGTAGCCGATCACTTGAGTCGTATTCCCCTCTCCATATTCAACCCACCAATTCAAGATAAGTTCCCTGAAGAGAGCTTGATGGTGGCGCAGAAAAACACCCCATGGTTCGCTGATATAGTCAATTATTTGGCTATAGGTAAGTTACCATTATATTTTTCGAGAGCTAAAGTTAACCAAATAAAACGAGAGTCTCAACTTTATATTTGGGATGATTCGTACCTTCAGAAGCACTGCTCGGATCAGGTAATTCGGTGGTGTGTCACCGAAGATGAGGTAAATTCAATCCTAAACTTTTGTCATTCTTACTCATGTGGTGGACATTTTGGACCAAAGCGAACTGCAAGCAAAATTCTTGAATGTGGTTTCTTCTGGCCTAACATTTTTCTCGACACGTACTTATTTTGTAAATCTTGTGAAAGATGTCAACGTGTAGGAAATTTAAGTCATAGAAACGAAATGTCACTTAACTCAATTTATGTATGTGAAATATTTGATGTTTGGGGAATTGAATATATGGGTCCTTTTGTTTCTTTGTTTGAGAATTTTTACATAATTCTTGTTGTAGATTATGTATCTAGGTGGGTGGAAGCTAAAGCTACTCGGAATAATGATGCTAAAACTACGGTTAATTTTCTTAAAGAATTCATTTTTTTCCAGGTTTGGCACACCACGAGCAATAATAAGCGATAGGGAAAAGCACATTATTAATCGAGTAATTGATGCTCTCATGAAAAAATTTGGAGTGACTCAGCGAATCACGACATCTTACCACCCGCAAACCAATGGGCAAGCGAAAGTATCAAACCGTGAGTTAAATCAATACTTGAGAAAATTGTAAAGATGGATCGTAAAGACTGGAGTGTTAAATTAACCAATGCGTTATGGGCTTACCGAACTGCATATAAAGGTCCTATTGGAATGTCCTCGTACCGCCTTGTTTACGAGAAATCGTGCCATTTGCTGGTTGAATTGGAACATCGTGCATATTGGGCAGTGCAGCAATGTAACATGGAAATGGGTGCAATAGGTGAAGCACGCAAACTACACATCCAGGAACTTGAGGAAATCCGTAAAAACGCTTACGATATCACTCGAATATTTAAAGAAAAGACTAAAGATTTTCATGATCGAAACATTTCTTTTAAATCTTTTGCTATCGGAAAAAAGTTTTGTTATTTAATTCCAAACTTAAACTTTTTGCAGGTAAACTACGATCAAAGTGGCTCGGACCCTTTACAGATACTCAAATCTTTCCTCATGGTGCGATAGAAATTAAAGATGACTCGGGTGTGCAGTTTAAAGTTAACGGTCAGAGATTGAAACCGTATTATGAGAATGCTCCAATTGGTTTAGTCGAAGAACTCAATTTGAAAGAACCTGTAGTCTGATTCAGGTCGTCGAGCTAAACAACGTTAAATAAAGCGCTAAATGGGAGGCAACCCATTTTATTTTATTTTATTTTATTTAAATTTCTATTTTATTTTTAATTCTTTTTCATTTTTAATTTCATTTTATTTAATTCTAGTCTCAAATTTTTTATATTTTATTTTATTTTATTTTATTTTCAGGTACCCTAAAATTTTTCACATCGAAAATAATGCAAATCCAATGATGTAATTCACGCGGGCTTTAGTGAGAGGTAGACCATTTTATCATGGGTGCATGTTAGCAAAGCTTTCCACCATCTAAGTGCATGATTGCCAAACCCACACTTACCCGTCACTTCAATTTTTTATCTCAACCTTCTTTATCCTTATTTTAAACTATTACTATCAATTATATAATTCTTTTCAAATTTTAAATCCCTTGACCCCACACTATTTGACCAACTTTTTTTTTCCTTTTCAAACTCACGTGATAACCTAAGAAAAAAACACACCCCTGTCTCCTCTAAATCACCCAGCCGCAAAACTCATCCCCTACCCCATAACTTTCGACCTTACAACCTCCCCAGCCAACATGGTTCGAACAAGAGAGCAAGCTCGCTGGCTCCCTCAAGCACCTCCAGTCAACTTCACCGGACAGCGACAATATGCGCCGGCATCCATGCCCCTTCCCAGCAATTTCGACTCTGATTCGCTGTCGACACCTCCGCAGCCTCTTCCCCGTCGTGGAAGAGGGTACCGACAGCAAGCGTCTCTGTCGCATGAGCCGAAAGTGATTGTCCCACCACCACCTCCTCCTCCTCTCCATAGTGAGCAACGTCAGCAAGTAAACGCCACCCCACCACCCGAACCCGAGCCTTCGATAGATCACCCACCAACCGTCGGCCGTTCCTCACGCTCAGCACAGCACCACGGTGACACCAATGTTTCCCAGTCACGGCGGAATAGCCTTTCACAATCTCGGCAGCAACATGCACAACTGGCACCATCCTCCACTTCTTTTCGTTCCATGCCGACTGCCACTTCTTCTCGCTCAATGTCGGGTGCTGCTCCCTCCTATTCTATGCATTCGTCCGAACCGGACCACGCCGACGAGGTAAATTTTGACCCTATTTTCATTTGACCCTTAATAATGTACCATCCAATTTTTGTCTATACAGAGGATATCGACACTGGATTTCCTATGGGAGGTCCATCGATGGAACAACTGGATTCTTGCAATGCACAGCCTGCTTCGCCCTCCTTTGCGGCTAGTTCAGGCGACAGCACTATACCGGCTGATATACTTGCAAGGATACTTGCAATTTGACGACGGCAAAATCTTGTGATTTAATAGCGTCCGGCATTATAAGTTTCAGGTTTGCAAATATATTCCTTCTCAAACTCTCGATACTTTGCATTTGCACGAATCTGTCATGCAATTTTTTTACGCTATTGGCTGGACACTATACTCTGAGATTAGATGTAGTACATATTATGAGTTGGTTTTTGAATTCTATGCTACATTTTATTTTTGCAAAATCAGGTTGTTACTGCTAATTCGCCGGATGTCATTTCCTTTCGGTTGTTGGGACAATATTTTAGGATGTCTGTTGCGAATTTTAACTTTTCTATGAGATTCGTGACAATAATTTGGACTTGTTAACTGAAGCTCCACTGTTACAAATGGAAGGAAATTGAGAATTTGGAGGTAGAATCTGGGTTTGGGGATGAACTTGAACTGTAACAATAATTTGATTCAAGTTTCAAGCCAAGTCAAGGTTCCCATAATAAGATATTTGCTGATGGTGCAAGGTATGTAATTTTCTTCCTGCAATCCACAAATTGCGACTCAGAAACGTAAGAGAAGCTATAATTAAAGTGATTACCAAAGCTCAGTATTCCAACCTCTGAATATCAATGTCAGTGATGTAAATAAAGCCAGCAAAAAAGCAATCCGATCTTTAGTAGGTTGCTCGACCGATCAATTTGTAGTCGTGTAAGTTACAAGTGTATTATACACATGAAAAATGATCCTTGGAGGATCATAACCCTGTATTCATTTGCGTCTGACATGGATATTTCCAGGGAAATGAAGAGTCGGAATAACATAGAATGGTACTGAGGTTAGATTTATATAACAGGTTGAAAGAAGTGGTTGTGGCAGCAGTCCAATTTGAACACTCAAAAACAGTATAAACCTTAAGTATTTATCTCAATGACTGATTGAAGACTAGACATTTATAAAATTGCCAAGTTGATACTTTCCGTACTTGCCGTAAGAAAATTTGCTCATTCTGGGACGTTAAGAATAATAGTAAAATTGATCCGAGCCTTATCACTTACACGGGATAGATCATATATGTAAAATATCACTTGTCCTATGAAACAGAAAGAACCATATCCGGTGGACATTCACAGGTGTTACTCTTAGAAGGTTAGCAACAGGGTCTGTACCAATTGGTAAAGCCGATCTTGGTGCCTGTGGACCACCGCCAATTCGATAGACAAGCAGATCACTGAAGTTGGCAATATTAGAATGTGGGGAAAGATCATTTGCGAGGCCGTAGAAGTACTCCTGGAAGAATTGACAGTGTGTAGTTGCTTTGTCAGGAGGATGAAAATAAAATGTAAAGTATACGAAACCAAGAGAAATGCCCCTTCTAAATGAACAAACTATAGAAAATAGAAGGAAACTAGCTTTCATGGCATCACTATCACGATGCAATTCAAATGAAGTATAAAATTTGGTTGTCTAAACACAGAGATACTTGAAACAAAAACTATAATTTCATTGTATTTGTGATGTCAACAAAAGTCAAAGTTATCATTCTTCACGCTTAATATTTGTTTTCACTTGACAAGATATGTCAAGCATGAATGAAACAATGAATTTCAGGTGAAATAACACGGAAGGAAACAATGATAACAATAGGAAAGAATCTATCCACAGATGAGTGTAGCAGTTCTTGTAACCTCTAGCCTTCTGACGAAATTCCTTCCACTGGATCAATGGGCAGTTCAATTGGCGTAGCGGCAATCCATCCAGGAGCTGTTATAGACCCTTGGCCTATATCTAAATCCACAAAGGTAGGTTTCCAACCTTGTTTAGCTGAGAAGCATCCTCGATATGCTGCTCTTCCCAGAATCTGTAGGCCCCACAACAATCACTCTGGGTCCCTGGACCACCAAAATAATCACATCAAAGTTGTGTAATAAAATGCTATTACCTTACATAGAATGAAACACAGAGATACCAAAGCAAAAGGAGAAATAAAGGAACAAAAAATAAATCCTTCAAGGGTATTATTAATACCAAAAATGGTCAGTATAAGGGTAATATGATAATAGTAGCCTATAAAAGTGATGATTTAGTCAAGAAAGATAAACCCCTTCCAAAGCAGCAACGTCTTAACTTAAAACCAAATCTCATACTTGTTGTTAAAGCTACATGTGAAAAAGTCCATACATAGCTTAATTTCCCCATCCATCTCAATTGTAGCACCATACCAAGTGAAAACCTATAAATGAACAAAATTCTCTTTAATACCACACTGTATAAACAAATCAACAATGCATGAAAAGAAGAAACACGTTGTAATATAACTCCCTCAATTTGGATAAAGCAATTGAAAAAGCCAAAAACACGTCCAAATAAAGATTAAATAACAAAGAAAGTTTTTGAATATTTACTTTAATTCCTTCTTAATTAAATTATTTGCAGAACAGTAATCTTACCAATAACCTCATTATCATTAACTTGCAAAATTTGACAATTTCGAACTTTGATACTAAAAAGATTGCATACTAAAAGTCTAAAACATATATTGCGGCTAAAGATTCGATCTTTCTTTCCATGGGAAAAGAATGTTTGAAACTTACGGCGAATTTGACGCGGGGAGGGAAAGTGAGCCACGTCTCAGGGGCCAATTCGGAGCCGAAAATCTCCGCCGAGACGTTAAGTAATCGTGTAACGCGCTATTTTGACTTTCACAAAATGGTGTCGTCTTGTTATGTTTTAATTTTTATCAAGTGTTGTCGTTTTGCTTTTTGGGATAAAATCTCCCAAGTTTGTAGGTTTTCATTTTATCGATTAAATGAATAAAACTGATCTCGTCTTCCTTTGTTCTTCTGCTTCTCCCTAATATTCTGCTTCTTCTCTTTTCTTGCTCTATTCTATCTTCTCCCTCACTCAAATATTCTGTTTCTTTGTTTTGTGTTGTTACAAATCAAAGTTTGAGAGGCGTTTTATTAGCCACCAATCGCCACCGGTGTCGTCATGGTCGCAGCTCCTCCGTAAGACATGGTTTGTTGGCAGATTAAAATATCGGATTACTGGACCTTGTTTTATTCGGGGTTTTATTATATAGGGTTTTAATGACCCAACCCGTTTGAGGTAGCTTGAAGAGTTTGGAAGCCGTTAAGAGAAGGGGGAAAAGAACTCCCTAATCCTTATTCTTTTCTTTATTCAGAATTATGGCTTATATTGTACCGCCCTCGACCTGGATGTCACATTTGGGCCTTAAGCCCAAACCCAAAACCAAAACCATAAAATTTTCTTTTCAAACAGGATCAACCCATCAAGTTGCAAAAGCATTTAAAACCAACGATCAAAATAAATATATGTAAATAAAATATTACGTACGAGCTCCAGGTTAAATTTAAGACGTTTGAAGGTACAATTTAAATAGTACAATTTCAAAATAATAATTACAGACTCCACATGTAAGGTCCTATGAATACATAGCCCACTAAACTCAAATACCGTACTCCGAAGACCACCACGTGCTAGAATCTCGGTCTGACAGTGCTTTACGATCCCACGATCCAACAGTCAACCTACGCACGGAAACAACGATTCCGAGCGCTGAGCTTACAAAGCTCAGTGGTACACATCTACTCTAATATACTTCATGCTAATCATAAACGTAAGCATGCAAGCTAGTACGAGCAATAAGGAAAGATAAATAAACATGTGGCGCTACCATAATCGCCTAAACACATGCCATAAACAAACAACATCTCAACAACAACATAAAAGTAAACAAACCATGAGTGAGGCTCAATGTCACCCGACACTAGGAGACCCACCCATGCTCAGAATCTCACATCGAGCTGCTCGGAATCTCGCATCGAGCGGTATACTCAGAATCTCACATCGAGTCTTCGCCCAGAATCTCACATCGAGCGGGGCTCGGAATCTCACATCGAGCAAATATCATCACCCGGAATCTCACATCGAATGGCTTTCATTTCATCACCCAGAATCTCACATCGTATGGCCTTCATGTGTTGCAACACTCACTCACTGGGTATCCGGATCCCACCAAACAAAGACTTAAAACTAAACAAGTGCCCTACCTGGCACACAACCATCAAACGACCCACCACGAGTCCCTATTGTTGCTATTACAACCAATCAAGCTTTACCGAGTTGTTACGTTTTATGGAAGAGTAATACAATTCATTCCTATCAATTCACATATTCTCCTCTATTACAGTAATAACCACTTGTTAAACATATTCGTCAATTTCCATCATCAACTAACCTTTAGGTCAAATAGTATTAATTACCGATTCCATAAGCGATTATCGAGTATATGCTGATATTAATTGCGATGCCCTATTCTACTCCTAAAGCTTATGAGAGTCATTATAGTTTGTTTCTAGCGCATTAAAATCACTTAATTGAACATATTATTATTTCCAGGTAATACAAGAGGAATCATCATAAATCAGTCAAACAACCAGTCATACAATCAAATTGTCATACAGATATTCAAACAATCTTATACGGTCTCTACAGCTCATGACAGACTCAACATTCTCAAGCTCATCAAGTATCATAATAATTATCAAATCTTGCAATAACAGTACCGACGCATGCGTATTACTCATCTCCTATTTTGCAACCACTAACATGCAAGGTAATTACACTTATGATGCTCATAAAGCATTTCAGAGTTCGAGGTGTACTAACCTTGTGCTGACATCACTAAAATCCTCATCATAGCTTCCCAAAATACCACTTGGTCCAATAATCGACCCCGATCAATCCTCGCATATCAACAATTAAGAAAACACTTAAACTCCAAACGCCCTTTTAAGCCAAGCGAAGGGTCAAACACATAAAAAAGCTTACCGGGTTTGAATTTGGAAAAACGGAGTGCACCATTAGATCTGAAACGTCGAGAAACCCCAGGGTAGGGTCCCTGAAAAAAGTCAATGCCAGATAACGGCGACGGTCAACGGTAAACGACGGTCAACGGCGGCAGATAGCGGTAGACGGCACAGCTTGGCTCGGCTCGGCTAGGCTTTGGCTGCATTAGCTCGGCCTGACTCGGCCGAGTTGGGCCGATTCCACTCGGGTGGCTCGGTCCCCCTGGTGCTAGACCACGTCCACGCGCAGCGGCGGTGCGTGGGGGCGCGTGACAGCGGCCTCTGGCGACCAAACTTCATCGGCCGACTGTTCTCGAGCTGGTGAACTCGGTGGTGGCCTCCGTTTCTTGATTCGAGCCTTTTAACCCCCTTGAACAACCCAACCCAAAACTTCTTCTTTCTCACCTTCTCCGACGGTAACTCTGACGACGGTGATGCTGGTACCGGCGAACTCATCTTGGCGAGATGAACACAATGGCGGTGGTTGTGTCGCGATCAGACTACTATATCACCGTAGATCGGAGTTTGAAATTCTCACCCTAAACTTTTCCTCTATTTTCTCTCTCTCCCACCATTCTCATCTTTTTTTTTTCATTTTCTCTCTCTTCCATCTTTCCTTTTCCCTTTTTCCAACCACCCACTTACTATTTAAAATTCAAACAACCTTTTTACTTTTTTCTTTCTATTTTCTTTTTTCATATTTACCCTTAAGCCCGATTACACATTTTAATTGTGCCATGAACCGCAGGCTCAATACTCGGTCCAAGACCTGATTCGTTAACCCAAAACCTGGGTCGTTACAACTCTCCCCTCCTTAAAAGAAATTTTGTCCTCGAAATTTGCATCCATAACCATGAAGATACCAACCCTCCCAACTCTTCCGTGTCCCCAAGATCTTCCGTCGTGCCACTCTGATATCTCACAACACTTATCAATACGACCATGCCCTCTAAAGGTACAAACAAAGCCTCAACTGATTCCTTTCTATTGAGGGATTTCATCCTCGCTCGGTACATCACAACGACAAGCCAAAACCCAACGGCGCCTTGACAAAACGTCACACAAATGCTTCATCAAAGAAACTTAACTTACTCTGTAGTATCCCAAAAGATTGTTGCACACGAATTCTTCTACTACAACACACGGTCAAAAGGACAAAAGGTTAAACATCCATTGCATCCAAACTAAACAACTATTCTCGTGGTAACTCTCTGATGGAGACTCTGACATCTAATGACATTCCCTTCTAAAACATCGCTGGCCAAACGCCAACCATTACTCAGAGAAATGGTACTAATCTAAAACATCCCTATGCGACTCTTACCCTTACCAAAGATATCAAATGGTACTAATCTATAACCATACCATTACTCAGAGAAATCCCATCAAAACTGTGCACTCATAATCCTTTGCAAATTCACGGTCGTTTATTTAATTTGCATCGATGAATACCACAACATCCTATCAACCTTGAGGAACTCAATACTTATCTCTTAACTGATAGCAAGCATCTACTTGTTACTATCTCAACACATAACTCCACACTGTTTCTCGAACACATGACGAAAGCTTAGCGTCAACTGTCGCTCTCAAAATTCATTGTATACCAACCACTGTACTTTAAGAGAGAATTTATTACCTTGATACAACTTTTTCAAAACACCTACCACAAGATTTCCAAAGCTTATTGGTGACCGTCGTACCCAAATTCAATCGTAACATTATATCCTCTTAACTAAAAATCATATGCTTCTCCTCGTGGCTCCCAAAGTAAATCAACTCTTAACTTAAAACGTGCTAACAAACACTCTAGTACCGATACTGCATCGAGCTAGTATCGACACTCTTTTACATGACCACTATTTAGGATAGCCCCACATAACAGCATGATACTCTGAATCTTGTTACTCAGTATGATCGATTACTTATTTAGCTCATTTTGCTTAGATAGTGATCGACTACACCGTCAACAATTTTTTTACATACCTTATGCCATGTCATTACCGAAACCGCAACTCCCTTAGAGATCAAGTTCCTCAAACTTTACACTTTTGGGAGGAACATAACCTTTTGCTTCTAGCACCAAAAGTACAGCTCTAACGGTACAACAAAACATCTTTGAAAACCTCAAAATCTCATTCCGCTCTAATCAGGTCCATTCCCCTATCATAACGAAATGACCTCACGTAGCTCGGGTTTCCACCAGTGTCTCTCAGCTCATTCCGAAGAAACTGTGATACGATCGAAAGCATCTATGAAGTTTCGGTCATTGTTTCCTTAACTGATTGCAATGCCATTAACCTTTCCCCACATACACGGTCCTTGAGATAATCATCTTTCCAACGCCAAACTTTATGTATTCCTTTACATCCACACTTGTCACGCAAAACATCCAACTCATATTCAAAAGACAACACAGTGGCTCCTACCTTATCTTCACCAAAATACCTTGATGTCACCGCGAACATTACTCACTAACACAACATACTCAAGAGAAAAGAGAATCTTTCTTCCAAAAACCCTATTTTCTAACCATAACAATAAGCATCACCCTTCCAACTAATCTTAGAAAAACACACAGACACCTCACATTCGGTTAAACAGGTAGTCCACCATCTGAAACAGGTAACAGTCTTCTACGATCGTTTAACAACTATCAACAGTTTGGGCAGCAAATTCACGAACCAACTTCTTACTAGGGGATAAGTCTAACTCTCCTTTGAGTGAAACACCTAGACGAAAATGGCCTTACTCAATTTGTTCCTCTGAAGCTGAGCCTACAACTACTCCTCTAGGTCGATAACCCCTGACAACTATGATGGCACCAACATCTAACTCGATCTTACCTCAACATCTACTCACGTTCCTGAAAGGAAGAAAACTTAACGACCCTCTTCGTAAGGCATAAACAAGCCATCTGGTAGATTAAAAGCTCTTGAGCATCGAACTACACACATTAACACCTATCAATTCAGTCAAGCCTGTCTCACGACCCCGTTGCCATCCTCAAAACTATCACTGCGAAGTTCATGACAAAAGGGTGACTATCCAACATTTCCATTGTAAAAGCTAGTTTCTGTCGAGGTCGCGAAGTCTTAAACTCTCTCTCGACATCACCGTCTAGATCCACACTTGATTATCCGGAACAATTTCCACGGTGCAACAGCTCTTAAGAAGATAGCTCTCTCTCAAACCCGTAGAACGTCTAACTTCGACCATACACTGACGAACTAATGGGTCTTGAATCCATTACCTTCGATGAATGCCTCTAAGAATGACAATGATACTCTCTAATTATCAACAAAGACTCATTTTAAACAGAAAAATGGTTCTTCAACCAACATGCACTCACTGATCGAATTCGAAAGCAGATTATCCATTCCCGCAACAAAACCTTTATCCACGCATGACGATAATGATTCCTTGTTGTGAACTCTTACAACGAATCTGAAGACGTCAAGGTGACCACAATGCACAACAAAAATTCTACTCATGCGATATGAGGAGAACACATTCTCAACTCGGGTGTCATCCAACTAACTTGTATCTCGACAACCTGAGGCGACCCCACTCCCGAGATCACTACCATTAACTGTCCCGCACTTAACTTGGTCTTCTCAGCCACGATCAAAACCATCTCGACGTTGCAACATTTGACGCACTATCAAAATTCTAGCCTTAAGGAGTACGAGTTTAGTGTAAGGGCTTGTATTCACTAGACACCTTACTAAAACACCTATACCACCACGGGGTTTACTAGAACCGACTAAACCTAGGCTCTAATACCAAAATGTAACACCCTCGTCCTGGATGTCACATTTGGGCCTCAAGCCCCAACCCAAAACCAAAACCATAAAATTTTCTTTTCAAACATGATCAACCCATCAAGTTGTAAAGACATTTAAAACCAACGATCAAAATAAATATATATATGTAAATAAGATATTACGTAAGAGCTCCAATTTAAATTTAAGACGTTTGAAGGTACAATTTAAATAGTACAATTTCAAAATAATACTTATAGACTCCACATGTAAGGTCCTATGAATACATAGCCCACTATACTCAAATACCGTACTCTGAAGACCACCACGTTCTAGAATCCCAGTCTGGCAGTGCTTCACGATCCCGCGATCCAACGGTCAACCTACGTACGGAAACAATAATTTTGAGCGCTGAGCTTACAAAGCTCAGTGGTACATATCTACTCTACTGTACTTCATGCTAATCATAAACGTAAGCATACAAGCTAGTATGAGCAATAAGGAAAGATAAGTAAATATGTGACGCTACCATAATTGCCTAAACACATGTCATAAACAAATAGCACCTCAACAACAACATAAAAGTAAACAAACCAGGAGTGAGGCCCAATGTCACCCGATACTGGGAGACCCACCCATGCTCGAAATCTCACATTGAGCTGCTCGGAATCTCGCATTGAGCGGTATACTCGAAATCTCACATTAAGTCTTCGCTCGAAATCTCACATCGAGCGAAGCTCAGAATCTCGCATCGAGCAAATATCATTACCCGAAATCTCACATTAGATGACCTTCATTTCATCACTCGAAATCTCACATCGGATGGCATTCATGTGTTGCAACACTCACTCACTAGGTATCCGGATCCCACCAAACAAAGACTCATAACTAAACAAGTGCCCTTCCTGGCACGTAACCATACATGATCCGCCACGTATCCATACAAGTGCCATACCTGGCACACAACCATCAAACGACCCACCACGGGTCCCTATTGTTGCTATTACAACCAATCAAGTTTTACCGAGTTGTTACGTTTTATGGAAGAGTAATACAATTCAATCCTATCAATTCACATATTCTCGTCTATTATAGTAATAACCACTTGTTAAACATATTCGTCAATTTCCATCATCAACTAACCTTTAGGCCAAATAGTATTAATTACAGATTCCATAAGCGATTATTGAGTATATGCCGATATTAATTACGATGCCCTATTCTACTCCTAAAGCTTATGAGAGTCATTATAGTTTGTTTCTAGCGCATTAAAATCACTTAATTGAACATATTATTATTTCCAAGTAATACAAAAGAAATCATCATAAATCAGTCAAACAACCCGTCATACAATCAGATTGTCATACGGATATTCAAACAATCCTATATGATCTCTACAGCTCATGACAAACTCAACATTCTCAAGCTCATCAAGTATCACAATAATTATCAAATCTTGCAATAACAGTACCGATGCATGCGTATTACTCATCTCTTATTTTGCAACCACTAACATGCAAGGCAATTACACTTATGATGCTCATGAAGCATTTCGAAGTTCGAGGTGTACTAACCTTGTGCTAACATCACTAAAATCCTCATCCTAGCTTCCCGAAATACCACTTGGTCCGATAATTGACCCCGATCAATCCTCGCATATCAACAATTAAGAAAACACTTAAACTCTAAACACATTTTAAGCTAAGCAAAGGGTCAAACACATAAAAATAGCTTACTGAGTTTGAATTTGGCAAAATAGACTACGCCATTGGATTCGGAACGTCGAGAAACCCCAGGGTAGTGTCCTCCAAAAAAATTCAGCGGCGGTCAACAGTAGATAACGGTCAACGGCGGTCGATGGCGAAATGCGGCGGTCGGTGACAGAAGGCAGCGGTCGGTGGCGAACAGCGGTGGATGGCGTGGCGCGACTTGGCTGAGCTTGGGCTGAGTCAGCTCGGTATGACTTGGCCGAGTTGAGCTGAGTCCACTCGGGTGGCTCGGTCCCCCTGGTGCTGGACTACGGCTATGCGCAGCAACGGCGCGTGGGGGCACGTGACAGCGGCTCCAGTGGCCTCTGGCGACCAAACTTCACCAGCTGACTGTTCTCGAGCCGGTGAACTCGGCGGTGGCTTCCGTTTCTTGATTCGAGCCATCTAACCCCCTAACCTAAAACTTCTTCTCTCTCACCTCTTCCGACGGCAACTCTGACGGCAGTGATGCTGGTACCAGCAGACTCATCTCGACGAGATGAACACAATGGCGGTGGTGGTGTCGCAATCGGACGGTTAGATCTCCGTAGATCAGAGTTTGAAATTTTCACCCTAAACTTTTCCTCTTTTTTCACCCTAAACTTACTATTTAAAATTCAAACAACCTTTTTCCTTTTCTTTTTCTTTCTATTTTCTTTTTCCATATTTACCCTTAAGCCCAATTACACATTTTAATTGGGCTATGAACCGTAGGCCCAATACTCGGTCCAAGACCCGATTCGTTAACCCGAAACCCGGGTCGTTACACATATCATAAATAAGTACTTCAAGTATACTACTTTTTATTTAGGTACTTAAAATATTTTTTTATCAAAATAAGTACCTAAAATATATTTTTTGTCAAAATAGGTACCTAAAATATTTTTTCGTCAATATAGATACTTAGAATATATTTTTTGACCAAAAAGTATATTTTAGATACTTATTTAGACCCAAAAATACTTTAGGTATTTAGATGAAAAAGTAATATATTTTATATACTTATTTATAATATAAGCTTGTAATTATTTGGTACGATAACATACCCCTATTTATCTATCTATATAAACTTTTAATTGAATCGGTGTGATTAGAGAAATATTCTCCAAATGTTGTGAATAAAATAAAAGAAGAACAAGAGAGATGAACAAGAACAAAGATGGGAGACAAAGAGAGAGACTTGTATTATATTCTCAATGTAGAGTTGTATACAATGCTTTCTCCAAACTCTATATTTATATGCATAAGATGGAAACCCTAATTCCAATAGGTATTAAACCCTAATAACAAAGTACATTAAAGTCTCATTTAATATATGGATATCCACCATAAATAAAGATATTCATAACACTCCCCTTGGATATCCACGAAGATAATGTGCCTCGTTAAAACCTTACTAAGATAAAAACCCTGTGGGGAAAAATTTTCTTTGTGAAGGAAAAAGAGTGCACACATCTTTGATACGCATAACGTGTTGCCTCATTAAAGAACTTACCAGGAAAACCCATTGGACAAAACCTCAGTTAAGGGAAAAAGAGTGCAACGCGTATTTACTCCCCTCATGAAAATATCACATAAGATCTTTGAATCTTCATAATTCAATCTTGAATATAATATTCAAATGTTGTAGTAGACTATGCACTGATGAATAGATCTTCCAAATTACTGCTTGAAATGATTCATCAAATACTATTCTTCTGAAGATCATGAAGGATGAAACTTTGAAGAAATATGTTTTGTTTTTTTTATGTATCCACTTTTTGATTGAGATATAAATTTTGCATTATCTCTACACAAGATAACTTGCATATTATCTTGTGAAAGCAATTCACATATCTTCTGAAGATGTTTAGCCAAACACATATTTCGGCTTTGCCTCGTGCATAGCAATTATTTACATGATTTGGAGAGGTATCAAGTTTTGAAAGATATAAAGGTAATGGTCTCGTAACACTTAGATAGTACTTCTAGACCAATTAAGATATAATGCATAGCAATTATTTTTCGACATTGCTTTATGCTCAACAGATGTGCGTTATGCATGTAAAGTCTCTTTAAACATTTTTCTATGTATATCGTTTGATGCACAAGGATTTTATTGTCAGAGAGATCTCTTCATGGGTCCCAATGATATTCAAATCATCAACATACATAACAATAACAAATCTAGCGCTAAACTTCTTAATAAAAAAATGCTCAGAGAAATTGAATCATTCTTATAGCCTTTCGCTCATAAGTATCCACTAAGGCGATTGTAGAACATGCGCCCAAATTGTTTTAATCTATAAAGAGATATATTAAATTTGATTGAATAATGTTCTCGAGAACTTGAATTAACTGCTTCTATAGTTTAAATCCATCCGAAAGTTTCATTTAAATGTTATTATCAAGAGGCTCATTCAAATAGGATGTAACAATATCTATTAGGCGAAAATTAAGTCTTTTATTGCTAGACTAATAAAAAATCTAAAATTAGTTGCGTCCACCACGGAGGAGCATGTTTTCTCATAATCGATTCTAGGTCTTTGTGAGAATCCTTGTGCAACTAAACGAGCTTTACACATTCTGATGTACGGACTATAAGCCCAAATACTTCTCTTTTCGAAAGAGATTTTAGTTTCGCCTTAATTGCCTCTTTCCATTTTGGCCAATCATTTATTTGTTTACATTGTCCAATTGACAATGGTTAATGATCCACATCATCATCTAAAACCTATAGTGCTATATTGCATGCAAATGCATTATCGACATCAACTTGATTTCAGTTACACTTATTATCAGACATGACATAATTTATTGAGATCTCATTATTATCAGGTACCTGAGTCATGTATAATGTCTCTGTTGGAGACCTTTTAATCTCTTCAAGAGATTTTTATAATTTGTTGATTCCTCGATCAAACCATCATAAGATATAACTCTTTTTCTTTTTCGAGGATTTTTTATCTCTGGAACTTACTTGTCTATCACGCTTCAAGCGTGAGTTAGACTCATTAGTAACTATAGTTTGTCCTTATGGGACATCAATTTTCAATCGTTGCATTTGTACTCTTTTAGGGTCAGCAAAAGCATTAGGCAATCGATCTGCTAAGTTTTGTAAATGAATTATCCTTTGAACTTATAATTCACATTTGTTGAGTATGTAGATCAAAATGAGAGAATGATGATTCACTTCAACTTATTTCTTTTCCCAGCTAATTATTTCTCCCCTAATGTTGGGAAAACTAACTCATTAAAATGACAATCAACAAATTGAACTGTAAATAAATTCCCTATAAAAAGCTCGAGATATTTAATTATCAAGGAGAATTCGGATCCGACATATATTCCCAACCTCTTTTGAGGACCCATCTTTGTGCGTTGTGGTGGAGCAATTATAATATATAACGCACACCAAAAAATCTAAGATGGGAAATATTTGGTTCTCGACAAAAAACCATTTGTAATGGGAAGAACTTATGATAATTTGTTGTCTTGATGTGAATTAGTGATGTTGCATGTAAAATGGCATGTCACCAGTATTATCAAGACCGATTGTCTTTATAGGGTAATCTGGAAAATATGCTCATAATTTTATAAATTAAGCAAGTAACCCCACAAACGCCAAGTTGCGGGTTGATGACAATGATACATATGACTATCTAGTCGATGCATCGATTAAAATCATAAAATATCTAGATGATCTATAAAAAGGGTGTATGGGCCCATACCTGTATCTGTTCCAAAAAATTAACAGATTCATAATCTATCTTAGCTGGTGATGGTCGAATAATTAGTTTGCTCTAAGAGCAAGCATCACATGAAAAATATTACTTTGAGGAATCTACTAGTTCTTCAATGAATAACCACATGAAGTGTCAATAATTTTTAACATCATAATTAAATTGGGATGGCCTAACCGGACAAGCCAAATAATAAAGTTATCAGTAAACTTATGGTTTACAATAACATGAGCTTTAATTTGTACTAATTCTTGTTTAATACAATCCAGATGAAATTGCATGTAATTTTGTCAAGATTTTCTTATTGCCTTGGGGCATACTCGTAACATAGAGATAGTCAACATCCCTTTGACTAATAGTCACAATATGATATTCATTTTTGCGAATATCTTTAAAATTCAATAAGTCTCTTTGCGACTTTGGCGAGTATAACACATTGTGAATATGAAATTGAGTTCCATATAGCAATAATATATTTACTCTTTTGGAGCCTTTTATGATATTAGTACTTCCGGATATAGTACTCGTATTATTCCCTTGTATTTTTAAATGAGAAATATGCATAATTATGCACCTTTTAATATATGCTTTGTTCCATTCAGTTCAAGAAATGAAAAATATTGAATATAGCACAGATCAAATCGATTATCTATCAAAGATAATGTCTCAATAATTTATTACTCTTTCAGAGCATTGATATTTTTAGTACTTTGAGATATAGTACGCACATTTCCTCTTGTATTTGAATGGGAAAAATATTTCTTATGCTTAAGTAAAATATAAGTACTTGAACTGTCCGCTAAGCATAAATTGTCACAATTTATTGTATATTGTATTCCGAAAGTAATCATATTCTTCAAAGGATAATAAATAAATATTTTAACATATTTAAATATATAATAGAAAAACATAAATAAATAATATGTAAAACAAATTAACATAAAGCAAAATAAATTAAAAGATCAATTATTCATTTTATAGATTATAATGAAATAAAATAAATGGTGAATTATTCCCTTCAAGGGTTATGAGGAAATAAATAATATCTAATTGAGATGGACCAACAACACCATAATTATTTTCGCCATTTTCGTAAACAAAATTTGTTTATATTTTCTTTCCTTTATCATTCATGATTATAGATAAAGGTCCATAATGCTTCGGCGTATGACAAGTACGAGATCAATGATTTGTACCATTGCATAAAAGTTTCACTTTCTTAATATATTATTGTCATCTTTATAAACCCACTTCTGGTGGTTATAAGCATTCTTAAAATGATCATCTTGTCAATGTCTATGTTCATGGCCTCAATTGAGAGCACAATTACTAACTTCAAGGAATAGAGCTGAGCCAATAGGTCTTTAAAACCTTTTTCACTTTATTGTGTTTGTAGGACAATATTATTTGCGTGAAAAGTGGAGTATGTTTTTTTAATATATCCTCATCGGTGATACTCTGACCACAAAATTTTAATTTTATTTGAAGCATTCAAATAGCTAAGTTTTATTCACTAACCATATAGTGAATTATCATGTTTGCATTCACTTTAGGGAATGAAACAAATCCGGTAATCGCATGGAATAAACATCATGCTTGCATTCACTTTAGGGAATGCCTCCCATAAAAATTCTTGGATCAAGACGAATTTTCGTAACTTGAACTTGGGAGAAGTCTATAGCCGAGTTTTTCGACACAAGAGAATTATTGCTTTCAAGCAAATATAGACTTTATAACAATCATACTATTAAAGAATAATTGATCAACCAATATATAGAATACTTACCAGACTTAAAAATCAAGACGCCAAATAAAAACTTATAGGTATTGAATTTGTCTTTAGTCTTTTTCTTTTTGAATGAGATTTTCAATCCAATAAAGTATCACACTGGAACCTGGTTCATCCTCGGCGAACCATGAAATAATCACACCTTTTCATCACAGTGTTTTGTGAACCTTAAAAATCAAAACCCCAAATTCAAAAAAATAATAATAAAATCTAATCTCAAATATATATATATATATATAAAGCAAAAGTAAATGAAAAAAATTGTTGATGTGCATATAGCCTGTGGAACTTGGAAAACATCATTGTCAAGTGGCATATCCAATCCGATGTTTTCTTCACTCTCCTTAAAGTAGCAGTTGGTCATTCTATCACCATAATTTTCAAAGTAATTTGATCTCGTAGGTTTCGCTGAAGGCTCAATATTTGTTCCTAATGTTATATATATAAACTCGGTGCAAAAAAGTGTTATTGAATATTAGAATGAAATAATAATAAAATAATATCAAATATACTGACTTTAATATAAGAGTGATTAACCAACCACTATATCGATATATAAATAAGAAAAACATACTATACTTTTTAAGGTAATTTGAATATACGGTAGATGTAGTCATCAATATCATGTTAAATTCTTTTTCGGGAATAGGCAACAAGAACCACGGTAATTGAGCGAGATCGTGCTGATAACGTGTTGTGAATAAAATAAAAGAAGTACAAGAGAGATGAACAAGAACAAAGATGAGAGACAAAAAAAGAGACTTGTATTTTATTCTCAATGTTGGGTTGTATACAATGCTTTTTCCAAACTCTATATTTATAGGCATAAGATGAAAACCCTAATTCCTATGGGCATTAAACCCTAATAACAAAGTAAATATCATGTACGGTACACTAACCGAGTTATGCACTGCGGACAATTGTTCAACTATGTCAGCTGGACCAAGGTATGATACACTCAGAATCACTTATTATAGTTTGCTCGAGAATTTAGCTTAAATCGCTCGTTGATTATCGATGTCGGCTGATGGGTTACTGTGAAGAAGCTTATATGGATTGAAGCTTAGCTGGATGATGAAGCAATTTTCCCACAAAAAAAACTGGGTTACTACCCTAGTAGACTATCATGTAATCATGCAATGAACTTAAAAACATAATCTTTTGTCATTGTTAATAAGAAATGTTTTCGAATACAGGAACACCATTTCCACCGAACTTTCGAGACGTTGTGAAGACAATATTTAAGAGATTCCTCGGGGTATATGCACACATTTACCACTCGCATTTTCAGAAGATTGTGAGCTTGAAAGAGGAAGCTCATTTGAATACTTGCTTTAAGCATTTTGTTTTGTTTACTTGGGTAAGTTTTCTTCTTTTTTTTTTTAAAGTCTCATGTGCTTAAGATAGGGCCTCCATAACTGAAACACTATCATTTTATGCAAGAAAGAAATTCATGGCATTTATAATTTTGAATTTGAAAACAAGCACATATAATCTCCCCTGAGCAATAATCAAGAGATGAAAAAGAGAAAATTAAGAAATAATGTGCCATGGAGAAAAATAGAGAGAAGACGAGGAAGAAAAAAAAGAAAATTAAGAAATAATGTGTCAAGTCAACGTTTTTTAACGGCATCTAGAGATATTGAATGCACCCTAAATATTCAATAACTACTAGTGTAGTTTACCCAAAATATTATATTCACAAGAAACCAATGACTGAAAAACTCTATTAATGTAAGATTAAACAAAGTAGAAAATCTCAACTTTTCGCTTTCGATTCGCACTCCCGATAAACTTTTGTTTTCTTCGATGACTTTGAAGTCGTCGAGTGTCATTCGGGCTTTTCTCTTATCTCTTATTTCCTTTCACTTATAGTTGTTTTAATTTTTTTTTTTGCATAAAGTTAAAAATAACCCCTAATATTTGACCTTTTAGTTATTTTAGTTTCTATTTTTTTGATACAAACAACTATTTAACGTTTTATTTTCGTTTAAATTTCACCATCGTTGAATGAAAATCGTTAGCCAACTAACGATCAACGTCTGAGGCTAAGTGGCGTGTCTGCATGATATGGGGAGATGTTGTGGTGGTGTCACATGACACTTTGCTAACAGGGCATCATATTTTTTTTAAAAAATAATTATTTTTTATATTTTTTAACCATTCAGATGATGCAACATGACACTTTACTGACGTGACATCATCTGATTGGTTAAAAATATATATTTTTAAAAAATTATTTTTTAAAAATAGCCCCAAAATTTTTAGATTTCACAAAATAGCCCTCAAATTTTAAAATCTCTAACTCCCTAGCCCAAATTTCGATTTGAGCTGATTCTGCTGTCGATTGTGACGATGTCGTCCACCACATCGGTCATTGGACCATCAAGATCATTTACCCCACCATTTCACCGCCAAAATCAACCGACCCCGTGAGAAACGTCAGACGAAAGTAAAATCGTTGAATGGTTTATTTGAATGATTCACGTCGAACGACAGCAGAACGAACGATGAACGGTGTGTGGGTCGTTCATCGAGAGGAGGGCACTTCACTCCGTCGTCGGCAATGCGACCAACGCCGACAAAAGTGGCTGAATTTGGGGTTTAAGGATTTGAGGACTATTTTGGAAATATTTGAAAATTTTAAGATATTTTATTTTTAATATATATATAATAAGTATTTTTTAAAATATTTTAACCAATCGGATGATGTCACATCAGCAAAGTGCCATGTGGCATTATCTGATTAGTTAAAAATATTTTCAAAAATATTTTAAAAAAAATTAATTAATTATTTTTTTAAAATGTCACATCAGCAAAGTGCCATGTGACATCACCACGTCATCTCCCTATGCCATGCAGACATGCCAAGTCAGCCTCAAGCGTTGACCGTTAGTTGACTAACGGTTTCCATCCAACAAGGGTGAAATTTGAACGAAAATAAAAAGTTAGGTGGTTGTTTGCACATAAAAAAATAATAGGAGCTAAAGTGATCAAAATGTCAAACGTTGGAGCTACTTTTGACCTTTTGCATTTTTTTTATACCAAGCTCTTATTTTTATTTTAATGATAGTGAATTTTTCATCACAAAATTTTAATTGAGTGACATGTTTGTTTCTAGACTTATAGTTTAGTGAATGAATGATTACTTTTAGAAGAAAAAAAGTGATTTGTTTGTTCCTAAATCTATAACTGAGTGACTTAATTGTTATTTTTAGAAAAAGAGTGACCTATTTGTTACTAAACTTATAAATAAGTGACTTGTGATGTAGTTTGCCCAAAAATTAATACTAATATTTAGATCCTACGATGTACTTATTATCTGGTGACTTCGCCCATCTCAGCTTCGTTGCTTTTCAAAGGGAAGAAAATAAGCAAAACAGTGTTTTTCCTGGTGTTTGACAGTTTTGAGTGACAAAAATGCTGAGGAAATTGCTTTTTCAACAGACTCCCAAAGCTTATCGATTCCTGTCTACCCAGTCAACACTTCCTTCTCTCAACAAATGCTCTGTTTTCTCTTATTGTTCATCGTCGCAACCCGAAATCCCTCTTAGTAATTCCATCGAACAGCTTCAAGACCAACCCAAGAACACCATTTCCATTGACCGTTCTGGACTCTACAATCCTTCTGGTAATTTTTCCGCCTTCTCTCTATCTCTATATTCCCATCATTTCACTCTTTTTTTTCGTTAATTCCTTTTTGCTTTTTTTGGTGGGGGTGTTTTAGAGCATTCTCATGAACCTTCCTCAGACCCTGAACTCGTTAAGCATCTCAAAGGAATTATTAAGGTTAGTAAAATCGGTCTCTTTTGATGTTATAAATTTGTGGGTTTTTGTTACTTTGTAGTTAAGCAACATCTTCAGTTTAATGCATTAAAAATCGTACAGATTACCTGTCAACTGTTGCATTTTAACTGCAGTATCATTAGGACACTCGTTAGCAAAAACCCATGAGCCTTTTAGTAATTGAAACTGTGCCTTTTGTGCTTTGGGACATTGGGTTTTACTGCTTGTGAAATCTTGTCAGTTTCGTGGGAAGAAGTCTTAACAAATCCCAAGGCTGGGTTCTATATCAACCGGGATGTTTTTGGTTCTGAAGGTGATTTCATAACATCTCCTGAAGTAAGCCAGATGTTTGGAGAGGTAACTCAGTTTCTACTGAATTTGTGGATGTGAAGGAATATTCAAGGACACAATTAATTTATTTCTTTTTTTCCCTATTGGCATAATTTCAGATGGTTGGTGTTTGGGCTATGTGTTTATGGGAACAAATGGGACAACCAAAGAGAGTGAACTTGGTTGAGCTTGGCCCTGGCCGAGGAACTCTAATGGCTGATCTTCTTCATGTATGATAGTCACTTGCACTTCTCAGTCAAGTTTACTTCTAGATGTAAAAGATATGCAAATTAGTGCTTTGGAGTTTTTATTTTGTTAGTTTTGTAAGGACTTCGTTTGGTGTTAGTTTTGTAAGGACTTCATTTGGCTTATTTTTAAATGAGTTTTGGTTTATTTCTCCTTAGGGTGCATCAAAATTTAAAAATTTTACGGAGTCTTTGCATATACACATGGTAGAATGTAGCCCAGCACTGCAAAAGCTTCAGCACCGAAGCTTGAAATGTGTGGATTAAGACAGTACCTCTGAAGATGTTGATAAAAGGTCTCGAAGCACACTGTCTGGGACACCTGTATCATGGCATGCGACACTGGAACAAGTTCCAACAGGATGTATGGCATTAACTTCTAGTGTTTTCCCCCCACTGGAAACAAATAGCTAGATACCTTTGGTTTATGAAAGCAGTTCGAATTTTATATCCCAAATAGTTTATGGATGCTTAGCACAACAGAAAAATAGAGTTACAGATTGAGTTAAACAATAACTTGCTATGTTCCGCCCTTGATGTTTTCTCATTTGCTTGCATATGTTGCAGTGCCCACCATAATTATTGCCCATGAATTCTATGATGCACTGCCAGTTCATCAATTTCAGGTTTGTCTTGTTCATTCTAATACCAGGGGCTATGTGACTATCTGTTGTTTCTGTTGCCCTGTGCTGTCTGTTCCTTGCACCATGGAATTTTACAAAGTTGACATATTTTAACTTTAGAGAGCCTTCATTGGGTTAGTGTGATTATACGAAGTTTCTGTTATAATTTGCAGCTTACTTGATTATACATCTGCTTTCATGTTTATGAAAATTGTAAGAGACATTACATTACTTATCCGTTGTCTTATTGCCGATAATATGAGATCATGAGATCCATGGCACTTTGAAGATTGTACAACATAATATAGATCTAGTCATGTAAGACATGGGTGAGTTAATGATTTATGCTTTAATTAGACAAGTTTGAATGCTTGTAATTTTGAAGTTTCCATACTGTCATCTGATTTGCATTGCTTTAATTAAGAAGTTCTTTGCAGAGGGGTTCTCGTGGCTGGTGTGAGAAAATGATAGATGTCACAGATGATTCATTGTAAGAATTTGGCATATGCTCTTACCACATTCAATCACCTTCCTAGTTTACAGAATTTTCTTGTTTGATGCTTTCTTGTATATGGGTTTAGGTTCCGTTTTGTTCTATCCCTGCAGCCTACACCTGCAACTCTTTACCTAATGAAGCGCTGCAAGTGGGCTGTGCCCGGAGAAGTAGAGAAGCTTAATCAAATTGAGGTTTGCCCCAAAGCGATGGACTTAACTTATACACTCGCGAAGAGAATAGGTGTTGATGGAGGTGGAGCACTTATTATCGATTATGGACTGAATGGAGTAGTGTCAGATAGTCTGCAGGTATAGGTGCCTTGTTATTCATCAATGCTACAATGGAAAATCTTGGGAAATTAACTGATTTTAGCTTTGTCACTTTAAGAGTTATAAAATCACTTTTTTCCCTCTTCTGCATCATTTTCTTAACCGCTAAATATGTGCAGGCAATTCGGAAGCACAAGTTCGTTAACATACTAGACAACCCTGGGAGTGCTGATCTTAGTGCATATGTCGATTTTCCATCCATCAAGCACTCTGCGGAGGAAGGTTCAGGTTTGCATCTCTGTTTTATTTGTCAAATTGTTATCCAGTTGTAGTCAGCATATTTCATTCCAAAATGAGTCCGAATGAAATCTGTGAAAGAAAACGATTTATTTCATGATTCCCACATTTCTTTTAGATGATGTATCGGTTCATGGCCCTATTTGTCAGTCCCAGTTCCTTGGTTCCCTTGGAATAAATTTCCGAGTTGAAGCTCTGCTACAAAACTGCACAGATGAACAAGCTGAATTTCTAAGGACTGGATACTGGCGTTTGGTTGGCGATGGTGAAGCCCCCTTTTGGGAGGGGCCAGAGGAACAGGCACCGATCGGCATGGGAACCCGTTACATGGCAATGGCCATTGTTAACAAGAAGCAAGGCATCCCAATTCCATTTCAATGAAGTTTTAAACAGCAATGTTACATTATGTTTTCCTGTTACCATTTAATAAAGCAATATTTTCAGTTGTCTGAGTTTTCATTCAAGTTCCATCTATGATGATACAATACATTTAATACTATAATTTTTGTTCTTTGGAGTTCGACATTCCCTTTTGCTTAGATGATATTGTCAAAAGAATTGCCCTGGGAGATTCACTGATGGATAATTTATTGTGATCAAAGTAGTCGGTAGAGGTGTCGTTCTTATTCCTACATTGAACTGGTATGTTTCATTACATTGTTTAAAAATTTGTTTATGTATATGTAGTTTAATTTCAAGTTTTTAACAAACTATATATGGATGAGTCTACGACGGGAGACGAACGTCATTGAACACCACTAAAGTAAAACACTGCTGAACACCATTTATTTTTTAATGATTGTTAAATAAAGATTAAAGATCCATAGGATTTCACATACAATTAATAATTATTTAAAATAAAATTAAAATTTGGATTAAATTATCTCTCATATTTTTGTTTTATACTATTTTTAATCACCATTTTTAAAATAATAAGATCATATTCAAACCATAGACAAAACAAACCCTAGATATTTTTAATCGCTATTTGTTTTCAATTTCATGCTCCAGTGTGACTGATAGAGTATTTAGTTAAGGAGTTGCAAACTATTCCTATTTATTTAGTTTCTCAAATCTCGTATTTTGGACTTTTGATTTATACCTGTGCTCTGGATCTTTATACAAGTGTATTAAAATCAATATTCTTATAATTAATACCCTGAAGACTCCAAAGCAATTCAATCAATTTGTTTCAAAGTATTTGTATGAAAGACTTTAAAATGAAAATGAAATATAAAGTGGTTCTCAAGTATAGCAGGGAAGTGAAGCCTTTAGGCAAGTGTTTGTAATGAGATTCGTCTATGGCATGGCTAAAACAGGGACAAAAGACAATATTTATAAGTTGAGAAACAATATTAAAACTATACAGCCGAAATATAATAGTAAAAAACAATCGCAGCCGAGGCCAGGGGTTTGTTTGTCTAGGGTTTGAGTATGGTGGAGAATATGATTATATTATTTTAAAAAATAGTGATTAAAAATAGTATAAAACAAAAATATGAGAGATAATTTAATCTAAAATTTTATTTTATTTTGAATAATTATTAATGGTATGTCGAGTCTTACATATTTTTAATTTTATTTAATAATCATTAAAAAATTAATAATATTTAACGGTGTATTGTGTTAGTAGTGTTTAGCAGTGTTCGTCGCCTGTGGTAGAATTTTTCAATATGTTAATACTACATAGTGTATGTGTGAATATAAAAGTTAAAATCATAAATACGTAATTTCCGACTCTTTCAAATGTAATAATATTTGAAAACTATTAATTGATTTGATACTTTATGCGCATGACAATGTCAATTATGTTGATGAAATAAAAGATGATAATTATATTAATAAATTTAACTGTTGAATTGTTAAAATATTACTAAAACAAATATAAATTTTACTATATTCATGTAACGTTAAAATTGATAGTATCGATTGATATTAATCACATCATATTAATTCAAAACTTTATATGCATGGCAATCGCAACTCTATTGATAAATTCAACCGTTTAAATCCTTGTTATATAAAATAGGGATAGTGGCATATTTACCCCTGTATTTTAAAAAATTTACTAATGTGAGCTCTCTACTTTGAAAATGTTCAATCAGCCTCCTACACTTTTTTTTCCGTCATACAAAGTACCCCGCCCATAATGTCGTTATGTGCTGACGTGGCATGAGATGTGGTTGCGTTACACTGTGACACGTGGGTTCTCAGATAGAAAAGGGGAAAATTACAGGATGAAGGGCACCGCTGCAAATTTATTATTTATTTTTTTAGGTTTTTAAAATAAAGAAAAAATAGGCCCGGATGAAGTCATCTTCTTTATTTTTACTCTTACTCTGCACCACCATTGTCCCCAAAAAATTTCTCTCTTCAAATTTCTCATTTGTTTTTGACAAAAAGGTTTGAAAAATGGATGAAAAAAGATATGGGTATGAAACCCCGAGCAGGAAATCAAGTTTTTCAAGCTCCTATTTAAACTCGAAATTGAAGTTGAAAGAAATGAAATGCATATGAGGCGTTAAAGCTCCTATTTGTGTTTCAAAAACGGAGAAGAATCTTGGATGATTGTTCTATGGGTGCGGAAAATTTGAAGAGGTAAGAGGCTCAATTCTTTAGGGTAATAGTTTTTTTTTTGCATAATAATTTCAAAGAGATGTTTAATGGGTTATAGGTTATGGTAATATGTTTTTGTAGGGAAAATGTTATTTTTTCGAATGGCTTGAACAGTCTGAATGTTCTGAAATTCAGTCTGAAAATGGCTTTGCAGAACTAATGAGGGAGAACCAAAATTTAATAGCTGAGATGAGAGAATTAAGGACTAAAATCACATGGTTGAAAGAAAATAGAAGTGTTGAAGCGTTGAACAACCTGTTGAAGGAGGTTAACAAATTGAAAGCTCAGAAAAAATTGTATAAGAAAGTTTTGAACCAAAAAATGGATAATCACATCATACCAATATGGTTTAGGTTCAGTTTTCATTGTGTTGGTTGCTGTAATAGTTTATACTTTATGGTGAAAGTGAATTTGTGTTGTTTATTGCAAATTGTTAGTTAGTCAATTTATTGAACCAAAGAATAATATATACCGTTAAACCGGTATAATTTATACCGATGTAAGTTAGTCATAGTTAGTTAGTTAGCTGTAGTTCAGTAGAACTTACACCGATGTAAGTTAGTCATAGTTAGTTATAGTTAAGAATAATGTATACCTGTGTAAATGTGTTATATATATATATATATATGTACTTGATCCATCAATAAAATTTGTGAAGTTTTACTTTTCTTTAAAAAAGTCTATGATTTATTTTACATAATCGATAATTACCCTGTTTACATAAGATTGAAGTTCACAAAAGATGGAAGTATTCCATTATCAGAAGTTTACCATTACTTCAAAATAAGTACTCTATTACCTTAGGGACTGAAGTTCACAAAATATTCAAAATATTCAAGCCATTCGAAAAAAGAACATTTTTTCTTGCAAAACACATTACCATAACCTATAACCCATTAAACATCTCTCTCAAATTATTCTGCAAAAAATTATTACCCTAAAGAATTGAGTCTCTTACCTCTTCAAATTTTCCGCACCCATATAACAATCGTCCGGGATTCTTCTCTGTTTTTGAAACACAATTGCATAAGCATTTTATTTCTTTCGACTTCAATTTTAAGTTTGAATGGGAGCTTGAAAAACTTGATTTCCTGCTCGGGGTTCCATACCCACATCTTTTTTCATCCATTTTTCAAACTTTTTTTTCAAAAAAACATGAGAAATTTGAAGAGATGATTTTTTGGGGGGACAATGGTAGTGCATAGTAAGAGTAAAAATGAAGTAGATCACTTCATCGGGGCATATTTGTTTTTTCTTTATTTTAAAAACCTAAAAAAATAAATGGTAAATTTGCAGCGGTGCCCTTCATCCTGTAATTTCCCTCCTTTTTTGTTGTCCGAGAAGCCACGTGTCGTAGTGTAACGCGGCAACGTTTGCACATAATGGCGTCATGGGCGAGGTACTTTGTATGATGGAAGGAAAGTACAGAGGGCTGATTGAACATTTTCAAAGTACAGATTTCACATTGACAAAATTTTCAAAGAACAGGGGTCGAATGTACCATTATCCCTATAAAATATCGCATATACATTTTTATATTTAGGGTTTAAATTTGATACACAGGCTGTGTAAAATAAATTTTACACAAGCCTGCCTATTTACTATAAATCAAAATTAAACCTAAACCCTAAAAACCTCAAACCCCAAACTCTAAACCCTAAATTCTAAATACTAACCCTAAATTCTAAACCCTACAATCCAAACCCCTAAATTCTAAACCCTAAATTAAACCCCAAACCCCTAAAACTAAAAGATTTGTGTAAACTAAAGTTTACACAGACTGTGTATTAAAGTTTTTCTCTTATATTTATATTGTGATAATATATTATATTTGTATTGTACCGTCTTATTTTTTTTAGTTGTTTTCGTGTATGTACAAAATTGTGGGATAAGATACTAACAAATCCTAAACATAATTTTTCTACTCATTTTTTATGCTTCTTTATATGGTATTATCAATAAAACAGTAAAAAATAATCATTAATACACTAAAATGGCAGAAAATCCCACTACAAAATTGCAGCAAACTTTGAGTGTGTTGATTTTGTTTGTATATTTCAGGTATCATCTTCCTTCTTCAGCGGGACATGCATCAACAATTACTAAAGCAAAACACAATTTGGAGTATGCTCGGAACGACCATATTTGAATCAAATGACCCTCCTTGAGGCCATTCTCTTTTGCGACTGAATTCCACCCTCTTGTGAACACACAGTACCGAGCTTGGTTTCCCTTTTTGCTTCTTCATCTCCCATCGTTTTAAACTCACCTTCCTCCTCCTCAAACATGGCTCGATCATCAGCACTTCTACGCCCCGCTTGCTGCCTCCTTCCAGCACGCTCTTCTCTTCATCGGTAAGAAACTCTGCCTTGACCTGATTCAGAGGCACGGAGAGACGACCATGATGATCGCTCAAATCAGTAGTGTACAATCTCTTTTGTATGATGAATTTCACCTCACTTCCTTCCATGCCTCTGATCACCTCTTTGAACGTTTCAGGCAAATCAGGTACTGCTTGATGTTGATGGCCACAAGCTGTATCTTTCTGTCTCCGCTTCTTCGCTCTACTGCATCCGCATTCGCCTGACTCGAAACCACGTTTACGATCATCAACCCTTTCTTCTGCTTTCTTTACTTGTTGCTCAGCTTCGGATTCCTCAGGGCAAATTATACGTGTTCCGAATAGTTTGACAACTCTAACTTTTTTCTTCATCGGCTCATCAGCAGCAGTTAGGGTTTTGGGTTGTTCTTCTTCATCATGGCTGCCGGAGAATGCTAATGGCTTGTTGTTCTCAGGGTTTTCAGTCTTCAACAACTTGTCTTTGGCGTCCGCCTCTAACCCTTTTTCCCTGGAGGCAGCCACTTCCACTGCCGTATCTGCTAATAACAGGAAAGGAGGCCAATCCCTTAGAAAATCCATCTTCTTCGCTTACTTCTTCTTTTCTTTTTCGACTAAAACCTTAATAAATAAAGAGAAAAACTTTAATATACAGTCTGTGTAAATTTTAGTTTACACAGAGTTTTTAATTTTAGGAATTAAGAGTTTAGTTTAGGGTTTAAAGTTTAGGGATTTAGGTTATACCCATAATTAAACCCTCGTACATTACATATTATTTCTCATGAAGGGTATTCCTATTTCTTATCAAGTTCAAACTTAAGTGATTTCTCATAATTGTACACAGATTTGGAGATTGATTAAACTATTAGTTTAGTAGTTTATTATTAAATATATTAATAGTTTAATATAATATTATTACTAATTGCGGTGACCTTTTAAAATTTTTCGAGATCTTCGCTAAAAGAACGTAATTTGATTTTTTTTATGTTTTTTTGGAAATATTTTAAAAAGACGAGGAAATTTTTTAAAAATTCGTGTTTTTGAGAAAACAGTAAAACTTAGAGTCGCCATCGGTAGGCCGGACACCATAAAATCAGAGATTCGATAAAAAAAGGTTCGGGAGTCGGTTACGGATGGAGAAGGTTTTGGCACCCCATACCGCCTAAAATTGGTGCCGTAAAAAGAAAATAAATAATTATCGCTTTGTTAATATCGAACTTTGTGAATTAAAGTGACAATTAGTTTAAAATCCGGTTATACGTGTGAGTAAATTTTAAGAGGCCTCCTTATTTGAAAGTAAACCGCAAGACCACCATCACTACGTTGATACTGGCCGCATTTACTTCCGAATAAAAAGGCTTCGCATTAACAACATAATTTAATATTCGAAAGCGAATACTTACCATGCAGGGCAAACATACAAGATAAGGGGAACAAAGCCTAAACACATGAGGATATAAAATATCTAAAAAAATATAACATACAATTCGAACATAATATATAACACGTTTTATACATACTACATCCCGAATTACGCATACATACTAGTATATACACATTTTATACATTATACTATATATGAATATAATATAATACACATATTATTACAACCGCGTAACATATATTTAATACTAACCTATTAACAAACATTATGCATGTATGTTAGATATGATGAATATACAGTATATGTATATATAAAGAGGGGGGTAATATACAAAAGCAAAAAAAACAAATATGTATGAATATACACATACATAACATGTTATATATATACTACGAAATTACCATGTGCGTAAAATAATAACATAAAAAACACATATACACATTTCACAAGGTATGTACACATAATATACAAAAAAACAAGACATAAAGGAAAACAAATACGAATAAAACGAACAAACAAGGAGGGATTAAAATTAAAAGTAAATAAAATACAAGACTAAGAAAATAGAAATGCAATGCAAATATGGATGAAAGAGAACAAAACCAAACGGCCAGGGACTAAAATCGAGACCAAAATCGAATGAAACCGAAGTTTTAGGGGCTAAAAGGGTCATTCACCCATGAAAACCAGATTTTAAATCGACTCGAGGACGAAATTGCAAAGCTTAAAACATCTTCAGGGACTGCGGAGGGTATTTTAAAAAACGGAAGGTTTAAAAAGTAATAAAAGAAACACAAAGGACCAAAGCAAGATGACACCATTTTTTGAGAATGAAATCTGATCAAAGCTGGGGACTAAATTGGGAGATTTGGAAAATATAGAAGCACTAGGGAGATAATTTCAAAAGACGAAAGCCCTTCGGTTATAAAGGGGAGAACACGGAGGGGCTTAAAGTAAGGTTGACTCATTTTTAAAGTTTTAAAGGATGTAAACCCCCCGAAACCCGGCATATTCAACCCTTTTGGCCATTTTAGCTTAACCCTCCCCAAAATGCTTATTTCTTTTCAGACACTCCCCTCTTCTCAAACTCTCCCAAATTCTCTCAACATCCCAGAAAAGATGATCCAACTTCGAAACCACCGTACCGACCGTCGTGAGTTGGCACTGACACCCTAAAATACCATGGAAAAGAACCCACTTCCACTCAGAAACTTAAATCCAACCTACAAACTCTGAAAACCAAACCCTAAACTCCACCCTTGTGAAAACACAAACTCTAAAAGAAAAAAAAAGATAGCTTTTTGTTTAGGAAAGCAACCTTTGCCTTCTTATGGGTTCACCGCTGTTGGCCAGAGGTCTCGGGTTTATCACTAGTGAAGAGGCTAAGGAAGTTCAACGGTCACTAGACCGAAGGTAAAACTCATCGATTCCTCTCTTTCTTTCATCTATGCGATGATAAAAGAAAACCAATATATCTCTTCCAATTTGTTTTTGCTTTTTGTTTTTGTCTTTTATTTCCGCAGATCTCGAATGGGTCTTTACAATGATTCTGAGTTTCTATTTTATAAACCGAGATTGTTACATGAAAAATATTGAAAGAATTGTAATTGTTCTCTGAAATCCGCTGAACGTTTCTGAAAATTAGCTATTTTTGATGCTTCTGTTTTTTGTGCTTTTTCTAATGTTTGTCCATTTTGGTTGCATATCATGACTGCTGAAGGAGGGACCACCGGTGGCAGCAAGCTCTGGTGTGGCTGACAGAGACGGCAGACTAGGGGACCAGAGAAAGGAGATGGAGCATCGTGCGTGCATCTCACTCGTGACTGAAGGGTCTGAAAGGTCAGGGCGTGGGTGCGTGGATCTCTAGAATGTTTTTCTGCTTTCAATTCGGGCCGTTAGATAAAGGTTAGATCAATCAGTCCTCGTGCGGCTGCGCAAGACACAAAGAGCCAGGGTTAGGTTATCAGATTTAGGGTTTTGGGGCTTCAAAACGGGCCTTGTAATTTATTATTTGTTTTTGGGCTTTTTAATGTATAATGGATTGTTTGTATTTGGACTTTAATATTTAATATATTATTGGGCTTTGATATTTAATTAATGTTTTGTGTTTTTTTTTCTGTTTAATAAAGATAATAATAATAATATAATAATAATAATAATATTAATATAATAGTAGTATACTAATATAATAATAATAATATAACATTAATAATATAGTAATATAAAAAGAAATCATAATAGAAACCAAATTATATATAATAACATAGCAATAGTAATAAATATAAAAGCAAACAATAATAACAATTTACAATCGAAAAATCGAAGACAAAAATATTTAATAATAATAATAGTAATGTTTTTGGGTTTTCATGAATAATAATATTTTTGATTTTTTAACATTAATAAATAATAATTATAATATTAATTAATACTATATAAAAAAGGGTAATAATTAAAGTCCATTATTTACAAAAAAATAAAAAACAGGTTAATACCCCGGATAAAATTAGAGATTATAGCTGACTTTCTTTGCTTATCCTTGTAGAACAAGAATAAAGCAAAGACCATAATCACTAATTTTATCTGACTTCCCTGTCTGGAGATTCTGAGCTGCGAGTCCTTCCTAAATAGAACCGTTCGCCCTTCCTCTTCCAGAAATTCTAGAGCTCCGAATTCTTCCCATGTAAGGCCTGAAGAAGTGAAGCCCCTAAAATGATGCCTCGATCCTCGATCGTCTTGACATCAAATGACATCTCACTTTTAGTATTCTAGCATGCCCTCGATCTTAATCGTCTTGGCATGGGGTAATACCTCGCTTTGAGGACCCCGTCTGGTGATGTCCCGATTGTTGGTCATCTTGAAACTAAATATCTCACTTTGAGTATTTTGGAATGCCCTCGATCTTCATCGTCTTGGCATGGGGTTATACCTCGCCTTGAGGATCTCGCCTGATGATGTCCCGATTGCTGGTCATCTTGACACCAAATATCTCACTTTGAGTCTTCTGGAATGCCCTCGATCTTCATCGTCTTGGCATGGGGTGATACCTCGCCTGATGATGTCCCAATTTCTAGTCGTCTTGACACCAAATATCTCACTTTGAGTCTTCTGGAATGCCCTCGATCTTTATCATCTTGGCATGGGGTGATACCTCGCCTTGATGATCTCGACTGATGATGTCCCGATTGCTGGTCATCTTAACACCAAATATCTCGCTTTGAGTCTTATGAAATACCTTCGATCTTCGTCGCCTTGGCATGTAATGTTAGTAAAAGATTCTTGGCTCTTTGTTGATATCTGCCTTTCTTTTCTAGAACATAGAATATGCTTCCTGTTATTTTTTTCCAAATATCTAAAAGAAACAAACACAATGATTTGATGATGCTAGTTAGTATGCTCCTACCTTAAGGATGCCTAACTATTCATGATGCATAATTAATGCTCAAACACCTTTTTTCTTGGCTTACCACTTCGTCTTTCTTTTGTCTTCTTCTTATCTTGGAACATTTGTTGTCACTCCTGAAGTTCAACTCTATAACATTGCCTCCCACTCTACTTGGGATTAAATGTTGTCTCTTCAATGATTCTTCATGACAAGTCTCCTCATTCTCAACATTGGGGTGAGCGCCATGACGCATAAGTTTCTAAGCTTTCCTACTGTGTTAAGATACAATTTTCAAAGTATTTCTTTTGTCTTTACTGGATCCTCAACTTTTTCTTAAATCTGAAAGGACATTGTTGCCTTGCACTGGCCATACAAAATCTACTGTTTTTCATCTTGTGACATCGCCCTCACTCAACTTGGGCTCAATTGTCACCTCTTCTACGACTATTCTCAATGAGCCTTCTTCTATCTCAACATTAGAATGAACACTATGCCCCAAGTTCCCAAATTTTCCTTCTTTTCAATAAGGTCCCAAGTCTTCAATATTTTGAGCCATATGACACATTGTGGTAGAAATTTACCTTGAATCTCTGAACTGATTGATTATTCTCATTCTAATTAGTGACAAATTATTCTTTCATGCTAGGTCGACCATGTAAACCTAAAACTTCATCCCTGAAGCTATACATGCGCACATTCTTCCACTTCTAGACGTTTGCCCCTTGTGTTTGACCATCGTTTGGTCTTGACCCATCGGTATGATCTTTATTCTATCTCAATGTCGGGATGAAATCATGCCCCTAAAATTTCTTCAATAAGACTCGATCATCATTTTACAGATCCAATCAAGTTGAGTCCTTGAACTGTGTTGCGCACTGAGTCGTGCTATTATTCTCTTAGAAATCACTGACGGGTTTTATATTAGGTCGACCATATACATCCTTGACCTAAAACTCTATCCAGAAGCCATGTAGAAGAACAATTTTATTCTTTCTGGATCTTGGTAATAACTTATCCCACCTTCAGGCTTGGTTGTTATTTTTCTATGATTCAACGAGATGGTCTTTCTTCTATCTATATGGTAGACCAAAAAACATGCCCCCAAAGTCTCAAAATTTCACTTCTTCAATAAGATTCAATCTTCATTCTTCTGAATTATTCAAGGCATTGTGACACACACTCACTTTGAGCCTTTGAATTGTGTAGCACACTAAGTCTTGCGATTTTCTCTTCAGAATCACTGACAATTTTTGTATTAGGTCGATCAAGTACATCCTTGACCTTGCATTCTGAACTCTACAATACCTTATTCTTTCTATTTCTCTCTCTTCTTCTTTTCTCTCATTTCTTTTATTTTTTTCTTTCTCTTATTTTTCTCTTTCTTTTTTTCATCTATAAGCCAGTTTGCTGACCATTACTTCAACAAATGATGCTTTTTCTTTAAAAAATCAAAAGAAAAAGAAAAAGAAAAGAATGCCCCAGATACCAAGTGCAAGAGCGTCTTAGATATAATTCCCCGGTGATCAATGGCTTGCCCTTGAATGTTATGGCAATATTTAAAGTTGTGAAATTCCTGCCAGATTGCTCGGTTCATCCTCATGATTATGGTATTTGCTTGATCTGTTCGACAACTACTCCTCTTATTACTTTTCTCCAAAATATGTTTAAGCTTTTTGAATTTGTTTAACACATTGAGTGTAAAAAATATCAATTTAAAACTTTGGTACAGGTATATACTTTCAATTACAATTAATATCGTGTCAGTGCCTTCAAAAAGTCATCTCTAACGCTAGGGTATTGAACATGTGAAGCATATCTCCTTATTAGATTTGTTCTCCCCCCACAGCTCCATCAGGATGCTTCGAGACTTATTTGATCGTTCATTAATTTCTTAACATTTAAAATTCCTTTTCTTTCTCGAGAATTCAACTCATCATAGTCATTTGTCTCAAGAATAATGATGGAGCAAACAACAATACCGCGGGTTACTCAGCATAGTCATGATTTGAAAATTTACTCATATAGCCAAGGCTTTCGACTCAATTAGAGTAAATGGAGCAAAGCATCCTTATTTAGCCTTTTTTGCTATAGCAGAGTACCCTTCTAATTTAATTAATTAATTTTTTACACATGTTCCTAAAAGATTCCCCACATTCGAGCAACTCTATTGGGCTTTTTAGGAGATTTTCCTATCATCGAACATTATCGAAGGAGTAGTAATCTTACATCTCGCTCTTTACCGACCAAAGCGGGCTGAGCAGGAAATCATACTTCATTGTGATCACAACATTCAATTGATCCTTTATTAGAATCAACGTCGCATCATGCACGTGATATCCGAGACTCTACGAGGGTACAAAAGAATATACATATATATTTACTCAAAAGATGCATCATTTCATTAAAACAGAAAAAGCAAACATGACATATGCCCTTACAAAGAGATTTTTGCTACCTTCAGGCAAACAGTAGCAAAGTTGATTACACACAAAAAGGACAACAAGAAAAACATGCAAGAAAAAGTGAAAAAGGTGACACCTAAAAGCATGGATAGGATGCATTAGAAATCCTCAACGTTGCAACACTGGTCAATCAGCCTGGCTCTTTAATCCTTCCCACAAACTCAGCCTCTTTCTTGAAATTAGGCCTTTCATTCTCAAAAGAAAGTATCCCTTTCTTGAAAAGTTCATAGATTTTGCCTTTCAAAGGCATGCACTCTTCAGTTGTATGGCTAAGATCACCATGATGATATTCACATGGAACCTTGGTACCAAACACATCAGGATTGAAATAAGTATTTCGCCTCATGGGAGGCGGCTTCAAAAGTTTGTTCTGATCTAACATGGGTTGCAACTTAAAATTCGACATCGAGAAAGATATCTTCGTCCTCTTGTTACTCCCTTTCGCCTCTTTGTTATTCCTTTTAGCATTCCTTTCCCCCTTTACCTTAGACGAAACTCTCTTTCTTTGAGAACGTCATTATTCGCAAGCATTGTCACTTCCATGGACTCTTCTGGAACTGCTTCAAACTTCTTAAGCGGGTTTAGAACAACGCCTTTCATGGAATGGTTGGGATCATGACAATTGCTGACATTTTTAGATTTTGCTGATGTCGACAATTTCGCTTTATCCACCCCTTTTATTGTGGCAACTTGTGTAACCCCCTCGACCTGGCCTAGACGCCCAACCAAACCAAGAAGGCTACATTAGGTTTGCCGTAGCAAACTGAAGAGATACAAAAAAACCCGATCTATTTTTTTCTTTTATCTTATCTAGATGCCAATTATTAACCCTACATGTTCATGAAGACATCAGATGCAACCCCAACTCAATCGGGCATCCATTTGACATCCAATTGATCACACTAGCAAATCAAGGACTAGATTAAAAAAATAGAAAATTCCAGGATTAAAGCTCACTTTGAAGTTACCCACTTTTAATTAGTCAGGTTCCAAACTTTCATCTCAAATTTTGACTCAATCCGATCATCCTATCACATGCAATTGCATTGGCAAGATTTAGGGACTAAAATGCAAAGAAGGCAAAACTGCCCAGCTTACGTTAGAAGAAATCAACCTTGAGTATTGGTACTGGTGTTAACGTACCGATACGCATAAAATGCACCATACCGGTACAACACTGCCAGTACCGATACACAAAAACCAACTTACCTAACTTTTAGATTTTCAATCATTCGTACCGGTACGCTTACGCGGGTATCGGTACACGAGTTTGGGTTGAAAAAGTGAAATTCTAGAGGCTAGAATGTGTACCGATACTCTCTTACCTGTATCGGTGCACCAGGCTAAAATTGTCTAGGCATACCGGTACACACATACGCGCACCGATCCCCCTTGCCGAATTTTGTCTAGACGTACCGATACGGTCCCCAGCGTATCAGTACGCCTTGACCTGAAATGTCATATTTTGCTGGTTTTCACTTTAATTATCTGTATTGATGGATAAAGAGAGTGTAAGCACACAAGGCTTAGTGAGGAATGCTCAAAACAAAACACCATCAATGCATTTAAAACCATTTTCTCAACATTATCTTTTTAAAACATGCACTTTACATCATTAAAACCAACATATTAAACCATATGCTACATGTATCATTAATCAACAGCAAGTCACATTGCTAACCCTCTACTTAGCCTTTTCATGCATTACTACCAAATGCAAAGCTCAAGGAGAAACATGTATAAATCACATTATACAACATAAAACATTTCAATGATACATTAACAATTATATTGGCTTACAAGTGATCATTAGACAAGTCCAATAACAAAAGAGTTCATCGGATACACGGATTCAACAAGTGTTAACCCAACACTTCAAGCCATCTCAACCGAAATAGAGATACAATCACAATCGCGGTACAATAACAACCGGGTACACTTACAACCCATGGGGACACAACCCTTTTCATCAGTTAGATGTTTAACCCACTAACGGGAGTTTTTGGTACCATGTAACCCTTTCACCATCAGGGTACTTGGATGAAGTATTCGGTACGTCGTATAAACCCCTCAAAATCCAAGGCGACTTATTTACAGTGCACTCAATCCTATGGCCGGCCAACTATATCCGATAACAATATTAAAACCATATCACTTGCCAATATAATTAACCAAATAACATTTACTTCACTGTTTTACCAAGCATTAAACCATGCCATTTTCAAAGCAACAACCATGCTTTAAAACACAAGTATAAACCATACTTACAAGGATCACTTACCATGTGCATCCTTCAGCAAAACATGCTTAAAAACAATATATCAAATACTTTAAATCATGCTTAAACAGTAGGTAACATGTAATCAAAGCAAGTACATAAAACCATTTGAACAAGCACGATCGAGAAAGTAAAACCACTTTATACTTACTTCCGAGTCTAGGTAAGCGTTTCAAGCTTTACCTTAACTCCCAAACCTCTATTCCCAAAACATCAAAACGCTTTAAACCACGTTTTCACTCATCGATACGCGAAACCTCGACTCGCCGACGCAAAATCAAGTATTCAAAGCCTCCTACGCTTCTCCAATCACTTCTGCGTCAATCTCCCATGCTTAAACCACAATACAACAGATGATTAATGCATCACATTGCATTCTAAACACAGCAACTACAATCCTTCTCGGATTTCCACAAAACCTTCACAAATAACCCTCCACAATAACTAAAAACATAACCAAAACACTTCGATTCACAACCCAGCCAACACCTATCGACCTAGCATCATTTCCAACATCAAAACAAATCTAAAAATAGATCCAAAGCGATCTACCACCTCCAGCAACCTTTCAACGACAGAAACACCACAAAACCTCAAAACTAACAACCTAAACAAATAGAGATTCTTAAGTTTCAGGATTCCATTGATAAAAATCACTTATCAACATTATTAAACATTAAAAATATAAATCAAAGCATCCTTAATTATTGGAAATCAGATCCAATGCGTGAATTAACTCATTTTCCCCAAATAACTCAATTAAACATTAGAAAATCATCAAAATTAGATTAGAAACACAAAAAAGGATCAAATGCTTGGGAATTTCAGTAAAGAACCATACAATAGAGGAGATCTCGGACCTTACTCATATTGTGAAGTTTCTCCCTCAATTGATTGGTGAAAAGCTAAGAAAACACAAGGTTTTTGTAATATTTTGTACAAACAATCTTTATAAAACAATTTGAAACAATCAAATCAAGTTAGAAACCACCTCACCTTTGGAAATTTGATGAAAACCTGAGTGTTTAGCTGAGAAGAGAATGGAGAGAAACAAGTTGAGAGAAAATGATGTGATTTTTGTTTTGGAAAATAATAACTAACTTTTTAACAAAATTCTCTTTAATTACTAATTAAATCGCATGTTAAAATAAGTCAAATTAAGGGAGAAATTATCGTAAAACAATTGGTAAAATAGCTCATTAAAGATTCTAAGTATTTGACCCTTTTTATTTTAGTCGGTAGGAAATCACGGTTTTTAAAACTTATATTTTGTTCACTAACCAAAATGTCCATCTTCCAAAACTCGTTTTACAAAATCGATGTTACCATTATTAAATACATAATTAATAATGATTTTAGAGCATTTTTCATAATTTTTCCAACACCAAAAATATACAATCCTGAAACTGGCTCGAAACTCTTCTCTGGTCTGCCGGACCGTCTAATAAGCCACTAAACTGCTAAGCCCTAAAATTGGGGCGTTACAACTCTTCCCCACTTAATGAATTTCGTCATTAAAATTTACCTGGAGGAAACAGGTGCGGAAACTGTTTCACCATATCCGACTTACATTCCCCCGTGGCCTCCTCAGCACCGCGGTGCTTCCACAACACCTTAACCAACTCGACTATTTTGCCCCGTAACACCTTACTGTTGGTATCAAGAACCTCTACTGGTTCTTCATCGTAAGATAGATCTGGTCTCAACTCAATCTCCTCTACCGGCATAACTTGCGATGGATCCGACCTATACCTCCGCAACATCAAAACGTGGAACATATCATGATCTTCCCAAACTCTGGAGGTAACCTTAAGTGGTACGCAATAGGACCCACACACTCAACGACCTCGTATGGTCTAATAAACCTCGAGCTAAGCTTTCATTTTTGCCCAAAACGCAACACCTTTTTCCAGGGCGACACTTTCAAAAACACTTTATCACCCACATCGTACTCTATATCCCTACGCTTCAAATCTGCATAGGACTTCTGACGATCTGTAGCTGCTTTTAAGCGCTCACATATCAACTTTACCTTTTCGGTTGTGCCTTTCAGAACATTGGGCATCGACACAAACTTTTCCCCCGCTTCTGCCCAACATAAGGGCGTACGACATTTCATGCCATACAACGCCTCATAAGGTGCCATCTGTATGCTAGCATGATAACTGTTATTGTAAGCAAACTCCACCAACGGCAACTGTTTCTCCCACGTTCCCTGATACTCAATAATACAACATCTCAGTATATCCTCGAGAACCTGAATCACGCGCTTCGACTGACCATTCATCTGAGGATAATACGAGGTACTGAAACTTAATCGGGTCCCCAAAGTACGATGCAAACTCACCCAAAACCTTGCGATGAACCGCGGATCCCTATTCGAAACTATAGATTTGGGCACCCCATGAAAACGCACAATCTCAGAGATATACCAACTTGTCCAAGATATACGTAGTATGCACTGGCACAAAATGCGCACACTTCGTAAACCAATCCACAATCATCCAAATGGAATCCTTTTTGGTCGGCGTCCAAGGCAGCCCAGACACGAAATCTATAGTGATTTTTTCCCACTTCCATTATGGTATCCTCAATGGTTGCAACAACCCGGAAGAAAACTAATGCTCAGCCTTTACCCCTTGACAAACCATACACCGAGCAACGAAATCAGCCACATCTTTCTTCAGTCCAACCCAATAATACTCTTCCTTCAACCCTCGATACACTTTAGTACTACCGGGATGCATAGTGAAATGACTAGTATATGCCTCAGTTAAAATAGTATGCCTCAACTCCTTGTCCTCAGGCACCACTATTCAACCTTTAAAGCACAACACCCCCTCATCAATGAAATGAAAATCGGTAGGATTTCTATCCATGATATCCTCTACACGAGGTACCAAACTCCCATCGTACAGTTGCTTCTCCTTAATCATTTGCGACAAGGATGGCTTCACCTGCAACTTGGCCAACAAACCCCAGTCATTCGTCACACTCAACCGCGCAAACATGGCTCTCAACTCCACAACTGCTTTTCTGCTCAAAGCATCCGCCACCACATTGGCTTTCCCCGGATGATATTCATTTGTCAGATCATAATCCTTAAGCAACTCCAACCATCTACGTTGCCTAAGATTCAGCTCCTTCTGTGACATCAGATATTTTAAACTCTTATGATCCGTATAAACCATACAGTTCTCACTATAAAGATAATGCCTCTAAATCTTCATGGCAAACACAACCGCGACAAGCTTAAGATCGTGAGTAGGGTAATTACGTTCATGAACCTTCAACTGCCTATATGCGTACGCCACTACCTTACCCTCTTGTATCAATACACAATCAGGCCCAACATACGATGCATCACTATAAACAACGAACTCCTTTCCTGATTCTGGTTGAACCAAGACTGGAGCTCGCGTGAAAGCTTCCTTCAACCTTTCAAAAGCTCGTTGCTATCTTCCGTCCACTCAAATCGAACATTCTTCTGTAGCAACTTTGTTAACGGAGCTGCCAAACTGGAGAACCCTTCTACAAACCTTCGGTAGTAACCCGCCAAACCAAGGAAACTCCTAACCTCCATCACAGACTTGGGCTCCTTCCAACTCATTACAGCATCAACCTTATGCGGATCAACACGAATTTCTTCGGTCGACACTACATGCCCGAGAAACACAACTTCCCCAAGCCAGAGCTCACATTTGCTTAACTTGGCATACAACTGATTCTCCATCAACTTCTAAAGCACAATCTGCAAATGGCTATCATGATCCTCCTCGGTACGAGAGTACACAAGGATATCATCGATAAACACAACCACAAACTGGTCTAAAAACTCATAGAACACCCGTTTCATCATGTCCATAAAAGCAGCTGGTGTATTGGTCAAACCAAATGACATCATAAGAAACTCGTAATGCCCGTACCTCATACGGAAGGCTGTTTTAGGCACATCCACCTCCTTCACACTTAACTGGTAGTACCCCAACCTCAAATCTATCTTGGAAAACACCGAGGCTCCCCTGAACTGATCAAACAAGTCATCTATTTACGATAAGGGATACTTGTTCTTTATTGTCACCTCATTCAGTTGCCGGTAATCTATACACATCTACAACGTGCCATCTTTCTTCTTAACAAACAACACCGATGCTCCCCACGGTGAAAAACTGGGTCTAATAAAGCCCCATTCCAACAACTCCTGTAACTGCGTCTTCAATTCCTTCGGAGCCATGTGGTGCGGAGTGATTGACACTAGCACTATACTCGCAAAGACCTCGATGCCAAATTCTACCTCACGGTCATGTGGCAACTTGGTAACTCTTCTGGAAAAACACCCAGAAACTCACATACGGTGCGAACATCCTGCACCCTCAGCTCCTTTGATCCAGGATTCATAACATAGGCCAAGAAAGCTTGGCATCCCAAATCTAACATTCGACTTTTTTCTAAAGCCGAAACAGCTTTAGACAAAAACTTGGCATTCTCGCCAACAACCACTACCTCATAATCATCCGACAACCTCAAGGATATCCGTTTGGTCTCAAAATCCACCACAGCCAGATGTTCGGTCAACCAATCCATACCCAGAATCACATCAAAACCATAAAATGGCAACTCCATCAAGTCCACAGCAAACACGTGTCCCTGAACCATCAGCGGACATCTACGATACAACCTCCTAACCATGACTGTCTCTCCAAGAGAACTAGTCACTCTAACACCCACATTAAGAATTTCAACAGATATATCAAGCAACTCAGCATGCTCACTCAAAATGTATTAATGAGTAGAACCAAAATCAACCAAAGAATACAACGACAAAGACTGTAGCGTAAAAGTACTTGCAATCATATCGGTGTCATTGCGACCCTTGCGGTGCGTATACACCCTAGTTGATCCATCTCCATGAGGCTGGATAGCTACAATATTAGCCACAATCCTTTGTCTCCCTTCTCGACGTTGAAATGGTCTGCGGCCACGACCATGACCACGCTGCGGAGCAACAACAGGTACAACACCCTGCCCATCTTGAGCCAACATCAGACAATCACGCCTCTAATGGTCGCCTGACCCACAACTCCAATAAGCACTAACCACCACAAGTGTAGGTGCGTGACCCTCTATGGCTAAACGCGAGCAATCTCGCCTCAAATGATCTCGAGATCCACAAACCCAAAAAACATTACACAGTGCTCTAACCTGGGCACCATGCCCCTAGACTCCACTTCCCACAATACCTCTGCCATGCCTCGACTCCGGGTGAAACCTCATGTCACGGTGTCTCTCGGCCTGACCACTGCTATAGCTTGAATCAGCAGCTCTCTTACCCGAGCTAGAACCTCACGATTCAGAAGCCAAACCCAAATTCTGCTTCACATCCTTGGCTCACGAAACCAACACATCAAAATCGGTACAATTAGCAACAAGCATGTATGTCTTAACATCCTGCACAAGCCCATAGCGAAAATGATCACATCGAGTACGCTCGTTAGAAACCAACTCAGGTGCATACTGACTCAACCTCACAAACTACACCTCATACTCTGCAACAGACATACTGCCTTGCACCAGAGCCATAAACTTGCGCATCTTCTCGTCCTGGTATCATACTCCCAAAAACTTTTTCCGAAAAGATTCACAGAAGAACTCCCAGGTCACACCCTCGGTCGCCATACCAGATATCATGGTATTCCACAATGTGTAAGCATTACCCTACAACAGGGAAACAATACAGCTCAGCTTACGAGCATCGGTACACCCTATCTGGCCTAGTATCCTCTCAATACTGGCCAACCAACCCTCAGAGGCCTCAGATGACAACCCTTGAAAATCAACTCTGCCCAAACTACGAAGACGCTCAAGTGGCAAATCTTGCCCCTCAACCGGTGGTGTTGGTACACGAACACCCGCAACTGCTGCCTAAAAAGCACCAATCATGGCCTGTATCAACGGTGCCATATCAACCATCCTTGGCCCAGCCAGCGCAGGTGGTACTTATTTCACTCCCTCAGGTAGAATAGGTGGGGGCGGTGGCAATCATCTAGGAGGTACAACATCCCTCTCATTCTCTTGCCCAGTGGCAGCAGCAATCGCACTAGATCGCAACTCTCTCCTCGGTCCCATCGTGCTAAAATATATCTAAGGCATGATAATCATTTCAAAACAAAAACCGTCAGGCCAGCCTCAAGCAAGGATCCAAGAATTTTATTTCAAAAATCAAAACTTTCCAGACTATAATAATAAGGCAATGGGTACCCCAAAAAGTTCCCCAACATAGCATACACCAACTAATATTCATATATCAATCACCGTGCATTTCAACCATTGTACATAAAAGAGTTACCATACAAATCAAACATGACAACAACACAACAACCTCCCAAATGAACCAAGCCTGACTATGTTACCACCAAATGTAAACCCTCGACCTGGCCTAGACGCCCAACCGAACCAAGAAGGCTATATTAGGTTTGCCGTAGCAAACCGAAGAGATTAAAAGAAACCCAATCCATTTTTTTACTTTTATCTTATCTAGATGCCAATTATTAACCCTACATGTTCATGCAGAAATCAGGTGTAACCTCAACTCTATCGGGCATCCATTTGACATCCAATTGATCACACTAGCAAATTAGGGACTAGATTAAAAATAGAAAATTATAGGATTAAAGATCACTTTGAAGTTACCCACTTTTAATTTGTCAGGTTCCAAACTTTCATCTCAAATTTTGACTCAATCCGATCATCCTATCACATATAATTGCATTGGCAAGATTCAGGGACTAAAAGGGAAAGAAAGCAAAACTGCCCAGCTGACTTTAGCAGAAATCAACCTTGAGTATCGGTACTGGTGTTAACGTACCGATACGCATAAATTGCACCGTGTGGTACACCACGGCCCGTACCAATACGCAATAACCAACTTACTTAACTTTTATATTTTTAATCATCCGTGCCGGTACGCTTACGTGGGTATCGGTACACGGGTTTGGGTTAAAAAAGTGGAATTCAAGAGGCTAGAACGTGTACCAATACTCTCTTACCCGTATCGGTACGCCATGCTAAAATTGCCTAGGCGTACCGGTACACACATACGCGTACCTATCCCCTTGCTGAATTTTGTCTAGACGTACCGATACGGTCCCCAGCGTATCGGTACGCCTGGACCTGAAATGTCATATTTTGCTGGTTTTGCACCCCAATAGTATTCTCAAACCATTCCAACATGCTTATAACACAACACCAACATGCCAAGCATATCACAAGCATTAAGCATCATTATCCTAACATCACAACAAAACTTTATGCATCAAAAAAGGAATCTATAGGCATGCTTCCTAATTTTGTATCCAAGCAACAAACCAAAAGACAAACCAGCACCAAAATCAATCCTTAAAGGCCATTTACAATCCAAGAGCAACTAAAGAAACATGCTCAAACAGGGAGTTCCACAAAACATCTCCCAAAACACAACAAGTACCCCATTGCCCTTATTTATTATATTCTAGTCTCTAACATACTTTGGAAAAAAGTTTTGCTAAGATCCCTTTGCTTCTTGCTGCCTTTCAGGACTTTAATTCTCTGCATTGATGGAAAAAGAGAGCTAAGCACATAAGGCTTAGTGAGGAATGCTCAGAACAAAACACCATCAATGCATTTAGAACCATTTTCTCAACACCATCATTTTAAAACATCATGCCCTTTTTAAAACATGCACTTTACATCATTAAAACCACCATATTAAACCATATGCTACATGTATCATTAATCAAGAGCAAGTCTCATTGCTAACCCTGTACTTAGCCTTTCCATGCATTAGTACCAAATGCAAAGCTCAAAGAGAAACATGTATAAATCACATTATACAACATAAAACATTTCAATGATACAATAACAATTATATTGGCTTACAAGTGATCATTAGACAAGTCCAATAACAAAAGAGTTCATTGGATACACGGATTCAACAAGTGTTAACCCAACACTTCAAGCTATCTCAGCCGGAATAACGATACAATCACAATCGCGGTACAATAACAACCGAGTACACTTACAACCCACGGGGACACAACCCCTTTCATTAGTTAGATGCTTAACCCATTAACGAGAGTTTTTAGTACCATGTAACCCTTCCACCGTTAGGGTACTTGGATGGAGTATTCGGTACGCCGTATAAACCCCTCAACATCCAAGGCGACTTATTTACAGTGCACTCAATCCTATGGCTGGCCAATTATATCTGATAACAATATTAAAACCATATCACTTGCCAATATAATTAACCAAATAACATTTACCTCACTGTTTTACCAAGCATTAAACCATGCCATTTTCAAAGCAACAACCATGCTTTAAAACACAAGTATAAACCATACTTACAAGGATCACTTACCATGTGCATCCTTCAGCAAAACATGCTTAAAAACAGTATATCAAATACTTTAAATTATGCTTAAACAGTAGGTAACATGTAATCAAAACAAGTACATAAAACCATTTGAACAAGCACGATCGAGAGAGTAAAACCACTTTATACTTACTTCTGAGTCTAGGTAAGCATTTCAAGCTCTACCTTAACTTCCAAACCTCTATTCCCAAAACATCAAAACATTTTAAACCACGTTTTCACTCATCGATACGCGAAACCTCAACTCACCGACGCAAAATCAAGTATTCGAAGCCTCCTACGCTTCTCCAATCACTTTCAGATCAATCTCCCCTACTTAAACCACAATACAACAGAGGATTAATGCATCATATTGCATTCTAAACACAACAACCACAATCCTTCTCGAATTTCCACAAAACCTTCACAAATAACCCTACACAACAACTAAAAACATAACCAAAACATTTCGATTCACAACCCAGCTAACATCTATCAACCTAGCATCATTTCCAACATCAAAACACATCTAAAAATAGATCCAAAATGATCTACCACCTCCAGGAACCTTACAACCACAGAAACACCACAAAACCTCAAAACTAATAACCTAAACAAATAGAGATTCTTAAGTTTTGGGATTCCATTGATAAAAATTGCTTATCAACATTATTAAATATCCAAAATATAAATCAAATAATCCTTAATTACCATAAATCAGATCCAATCCGTGAATTAATTCATTTTCCCCAAATAACTCAATTAAACATTAGAAAATCATCAAAATCAGATTAGAAACACAAAAACAAGGATCAAATGCTTGGGAATTTCAGTAAGGAACCATAAAATAGAGGAGATCTCGGACCTTACCCCTATTATGAAGTTTCTCCCTCAATTAATTTGTGAAAAGCTAAGAAAACACAAGGTTTTTGTAAGATTTTGTACAAACAATCTTTATAAAAAATTTGAAACAATAAAATCAAGTTAGAAACCACCTCACCTCTGGAAATTTGATGAAAACCTGAGTGTTTGGCTGGGAAGATAATGGAGAGAAACAAGTTGAGAGAAAATGACTTGATTTTTATTTTGGAAAATAATAACTAACTTTTTTAACAAAATTCTCTTTAATTACTAGTTAAATCACATGTTAAAATAAGTCAAATTAAGGGAGAAATCATCAGAAAACAATTGGTAAAATAGATCCTTAAAGATTCCAAGTATTTGACCCTTTTCATTTTAGTCTAGGAAATCATAGTTTTCAAAACTTCCATTTTGGTCACTAACCAAAATGTCCATCTTCCAAAAATCGTTTTACAAAATCGATATCACCATTATTAAATACATAATTAATAGTGATTTTATAGTATTTTTCCATAATTTTTACAACACCAAAAATATACGATCCCGAAACCGGCTCGAATCTCTACTCTGGTCCACCGGACCGTCTAATAAACCACTAAACCGCTAAGCCCTAAAACTGGGGTGTTACAACTTGACCTTTCCTCAATTTCATACTGCTAGCCACTATTGGGAAATTAATCTGCAGACCTGGACCCATTGTCACAAACTCTAACACCCCAAGATCTAGAAGGTGTTGAACTTTATGCTTGAAACTCACACACTTCTCGATGGAATGTCCATGACTTCTGGCATGGTCATCGCAACTATATTTCTCATTAAACCATCTTAGATATGGGGGTGACTGAGCTTTGACAAAGCATGGTGCAACCTGTCGGGCGTGTAGCAACTTAGAGAACAAATCTTGGTAGGTGAGCGAGCTTAGAGTAAATTGAAAGTCATCTACTTTCTTTCCTTTCTTTTGAGGACTGAAAGTTGGGTTTTTCGACAATTGGAGAGATTCTTTTGGTTCTACCTCATTTGTATTTTCATTAATTGGAGAAGACAAATCTTTTAAGAGAGAGTCCTCAGTCTCACCCATTACTAGTTTGGTGGGACATTCAAAGGCGACACTGCCAGCCTCACACTTATTAGTGATAGCCTGGTTTTCATCAGATAAGGTTTCTTCCACTATAAATTCATAGTCTCGACTTTCACTTATCTTTTCAATCTCCTCATTCATGAGAGATTCTTCGGTTAACCCTACCATGCATAATGATTCGAATTCCTGACTTAAAAGAGACTTATCTTCTGGCACATCCACCTTTTCCCTCGTTGCATCTACCTTTTTAAGAGCGTTCACGCCTTGACCCCCGTGGTTTGGAGGTGGATTAATTTCCACAGTATGTCCTTCACACTTCAAGACTCAAACTTTTAACATGCTTTGCACCACTTTCTTGAATACCGGGTAATTCTCTATCGAGTGTCCCACTACTCCGACGTGGTACTCACAGTGTGCGTTAGGGTCATACCATACTGGGTAAGGTGATTGAAAGGGAGCAACAAGACATGGTCGAACCAAATCGGCCTTGCATAGTTGCGAGTACAACTTCGCGTACGAAATTGGTAAAGGGGTGAAGGATTTCTTCTTTATCTCCTCTCCGGGACCCATAGTCTACTTTCTACTAAAGCCTTGCACATTCTGAGACATAGCCTGGGATAAGGAGACCGTCAGTTCCTTAGGGGCTTCGTAGGTGTCCGTGTTGTTAACCTCCTGATTCAATTGCTTCTGAGCTGGTGCTTAGTCATTTGGCGTAGACAAGATTCTCAAGAGAGAATTTTCAATCTTATCGATGGGACATTCAGAAGTAGTGCGGACTATCTCATACTGGTTGACGATGACTTGATCTTCATCAAGAAAAGTCTCTTTCCCTGTGAAGTTGAAATCCCAATTCTTACTTGCCTTTCCCATCTCTCTTTGATCAAACGAGCCTTCAGTCAAGCCCTTTCCTTTGGCCATGATACTTATCAATTCATCAATTTGCCCCACATTTTCCTCTTGGAGTTTCTTCACATGTGTTATTATCTCTTTTTGATTACAAACCAGATGTTCTTGGAGCTGTTCAAGCTTATCAACCTTAGCCACTAGGTCATTCATGCTTCTAGAGCTGTATTGGCTAGAAGTCATTTCTTTATCCTTTCTAATTTCTGAGGTGAATGATCATCTCGAACTGGCTTCCACTTTAGAAAAACTATCTTCTATTTGCCTTCTTTGACGTCGAGACCGTGTCAATATAGAGTCTTTAATTACTACCACAAAACCCTCTACAATTAATCTTATTGTTTAATTATTTAATGCATGATATATGTTTTATGCAATGCATAGAACAAATGCAATGCGTGGATGTATGTAAGTGAAGACATTGATTTTGTTAGTGATCACCCTCGAACAACTTTCATTGGAGACTAAAAGGTCCTCATCATGAAGAAAGATAAACTTCTACAGATATGCCAAGGCCCTGACTCCTAGCTTTTCGATAGCTTCGAGCAACTAAATAAACATGGATGCCTTCTCTATGTTTAGGGCTACAAAAGGAATAAGGGCTTCAACTTCATTGACTAGGTTCCTTATGTGTTGGGTGACCTCTTGCACTTGCACCATCAGATTGGTGTTATACTGATTTCATTCTTGAATCATGCGAGTAGCGTCGCGAAGGCACTTTAACCAATAATTGTCTCCTCCCTTGACGGCTTCTTCAAGAACTATAATTCTTCTGAAGTAATCTTGATTTGTGTCCTCTAAAGTCTCAATCTGAACTCGGAGTGTTTCGTTCTCTTGTCGAGTAGCTTGTAGCTTAAGAAAGCCATGTCGAGCACGGTATTCATGAAGGGACCGATCTAGCTCCCTAACCCTTTCTTCTAGTTGAGGACATAGTTATACAGTCCTTGCATCTCGAATAGTCAGTTTTTTACTTTCTTGGGACTTGCTCTTCTATGGGGTAGCGTCAATTGCTTGCCTTTCTCAATTTCTTATTTTAGCTTGAGCTTAAGAGTGTCACTTTGGTAACGAGCATTTCTTCCTTCTAAATTTGTGTTAAGCTTTATTAACTGTTTAATTGTCCCGTCTCGCTCATCTATATCTAAACTGACCCGATAAAGCCCACTTTTTTGCTCGGTTTGCAAAGCATCGATCTTCTTATTCACCTCTTCTAGCTCACTTCTTAGGATATCAGCCTCGGAAGGAACCATTCTCAAATGTTCTTCAAGTGACATAGTTGGCCATTGATCAGGCTTTGAAGTCTTGTCATTAATTCTCTTGTGCGTCCAAAAGGCATAGTTTGGGGTAAACATACACTTACTGTCTTCTTCCACCTTTGAATGATAGCAATGATCCCAAGCCCTAGAAATATTTTAAACCTTTTCCCTAAACTCATTCTTGAATGGAAACTCGACGGTGATCAAACCGACAGTGACAGACACAAATTGTCGAGACCCAAAATTCCTTGACAAGAACAAATGGGCGCAAGCAATTCCGCCGCATACAACTATACAAGAAATGAAGGACTCTACCGAGCCATGGCACTCTCCACACAATGTCCTCATTTTGAATATTCTTGAAGATGGTCATCTATTTCTATTTGTCTGGCACTTGCCACCATTCTTTTGCCAGGTATTCTTGCAAAGGAAAAATTTCTTGAAATTATCCTGGGTAACACCCTTGTCAGTATCTTCCAACGGTGACTTCGAATCTATACCTGAAGTAACTATGCACATCTTCTAAAGCGCCATTCTTCATGCTTTCGGCTTGTGTTCAAGCAGATAAAAGTTTCAGTTAGGATTGCCGATACCAGTTTGGCTTTCTTTTTCAACCGCTCGAATAAGTCCAAGGTGGCTACATCAATGTTACCCAAAACTCTAAGGAAGATTATCAAACCATATATCCCCAAAGCGAATAAATCTACCTTTACACCTTCATCCGGGTGTGCTAGTATGACATCTCGAATTAACTCCCATGAAAAAGCGGTGCTGTCTCCTTGAGCTTGAATCAATCTCTTGACCCAATCTTCGCTTATCCCGGCTATGGTTTTAAGCTTAAAAGGATAATTTTGAGACCTTGCTGGCTTCGTGTAGATCTAATCTTCATGAATGTTTTTTTGATTATGCAAGGCTGTGTATTCCTCGATTGTTGGCATCAAATCTTTCCCGTTAAAAGTGAACCAACAAAAGGCGGGACTCCAAAACTGAAAGATGGCTCGGAGCATAGGCTTATTAATTCGAACGTACATCAGAGATGCTATGTCACCATAATTTTCTCGGAACAAAATTTGTGGTCTCCAGTCCCACCCTTCCCAAATCTGTTTCAAATCCCATAGATCATTTTGTAGAAGACTAACATATGTGTGCCGCGCCACAATGCGCTCACTCGGTAGGCTGTCACCTTGGACTCTTTGGTTGACTTCGGACCAATGTCGAACAACATAGTTGATTTCCTCCTTCTTGAGGTACCTTTTATCCATGGTGAAAGATTTCGACTTTGGCAAACCACTCGAATCAACACCTTCATGTTATGCAATGCATATGCGAAAAATATATGAAAAATAAAATAATACAAAAAGAAACAAGTCAGTACCGAATAAAATCAATAAACATAAATAAATAAAGCAAGAAAATAATTCAAGCATCAAATAAAGCAACCCTATTTACATCATTTTTAAAGAACCTAGGTTAACAACATGGCTCTAAAGGGGTGGGTTTTCTATGTCCTCTACATGCAGTTTTGGTTCTAAACAGTACCTGAACTGTCCTCGCTGTCCTCTTCTAAAGAGTAGCAAGGCCTCCAGTCATCACCCATTATAGGGTCCTTTCAACCGAGTTCAATTCATGGGGACCCTTTCGCTATGTCCGTACGGGGAAACAATATTTCCACGAAAACATAGGGTAGTCGAGCCCCGAAGGTACTAACTAGGTCCATACGAAGGAACAATATCCTCACGAAAGCACTAGCATTTTCCCCCACTTAAAAGGACGGGTATAAATGTCAGATTTTAAATGCGTTAAAATAAACTCGCATTTATAAACGAATATCAATTTATTCATCACTTTAATTCACATTTTCCGATGTTAATAAAGCGATAATTATTATTTTTGTTTTTCATGAAAAATAGCCTGACTCACTTTAATTTTGAAAAAAATCAAAACCATTTCCCAGCGGAGTCTCCAGCTGTAGCGACCTTTTAAAAATTTCTGGGATGTTCGCTAAAAGTACTAATTTGATTTTCTTTACGTTTTTTGGAAATGTTTTAAAAAGACGGGAAAATTCTTTAAAAATTCGTGTTTTTGAGAAAATAGTAAAACTTGGAGTCGCCATTGGCCACTGAGGTAGGCCGGACACCATAAAACCAAAGATTCGGTAAAAAGGGTTCGGGAGTCGGTTACAGATGGGGAAGGTTTTGGCACCCCCATACTGCCCAAAATTGGTACCGTAAAAAGAAAATAAATAATTATCGCTTTGTTAATATTAAACTTTGTGAATTAAAATGACAATTAGTTTAAAATCCGGTTATACGTGTGAGTAAATTTTAAGAGGCCTCGTTATTCGAAAAAAAGCCCGCAAGACCACCATCACTACGTCGATACTGGCCGCATTTACTTCCGAATAAAAGGCTCCGCATTAACAACATAATTTAATATTCGAATGCGAATACTTACAATGCATGGCAAACATACAACATAATTTAATAAAAAGGCTCCGCATGTAAGTTAGATATGATGAATATACAGTATATGTATATATAAAGAGGGGGTAATATACAAAAGCAAAAAAAAAAAAAAAACAAATATGTATGAATATACACATATATAACATATTATATATATACTACAAAATTACCATGTGCGTAAAACAATAACATAAAAAAACACATACACATTTCACAAGGTATGTAAACATAATATACGAAAAAACAAGACATAAAGGAAAACAAATACGAATAAAACGAACAAACAATGAGGGATTAAAATTAAAAGTAAATAAAATACAAGACTAAGAAAATAAAAAAGCAATGCAAACAGGGATGAGAGAGAACAAAACCAAACGGCCATGGACTAAAATCGGGATTAAACACTGAAATCGAGACCAAAATTGAATGAAACTGAAGTTTCAGGGGCTAAAAGGGCCATTCACCCATGAAAACCAGATTTTAAATAGACTCGAGGACGAAATTGCAAAGCTTAAAACAACTTCAGGGACTGCGGAGGGTATTTTAAAAAGCGGAAGGTTTAAAAAGTAATAAAAGAAACACGGAAGGACCAAAGCAAGATAACACCATTTTTTGAGAATGAAATCTGATCAAAGCTGGGGACTAAATTGGGAGATTTGGAAAATATAGAAGGACTAGGGAGATAATTTCAAAAGACGAAAGCCCTTCGGTTGTAAAGGGGAGAACACGTAGGGACTTAAAGCAAGGTTGACCCATTTTTAAAGTTTTAAAGGATATAAAACCCTCAAACCCGACATAGTTAACCTTTTTGGCCATTTTAGCTTAACCCTCCCCGTAATGCTTATTTCTTTTCAGCCACTCTCCTCTTCTCAAACTCTCCCAAATTCTCTCAACAACCCAGAAAAGATGATCCAACTTCGAAACCACTGTACCGGCCACCGCGAGTTGGCGTCGGCACCCTAAAATGCCACGGAAAAGAACCCACTTTCCACTTAGGAACTTAAATCCAATTTACAAACTCCGAAAACCAAACCCTAAACTCCACTCTTGTAAAAACCCAAACTCAAATAGAAAAAAAGATAACTTTTGTTTACGAAAACAACCTTTGCCTTCTTATGGGTTCACCGTTGTTAACCAGAGGTCTCGAGTTTATCACCAGTGAAGAGGCCAAGGAAGTTCAACAGTCACTAGACCGAAAGTAAAACTCACTGATTCCTCTTTTTTTCATGTATGCGATAATAAAAGAAAACCAATATACCTCTTCTAATTTCTTTTTGCTTTTTGTTTTTGTCTTTTATTTCTGTAGATCCCGAATGGGTCTTTACAATGATTCTGAGTTTCGATTTTATAAACCAAGATTGTAACATGAAAAATATTGAAAAAATTGTAATTGTTCTCTGAAATCCGCCGAACGTTCTGAAAATTAACTATTTTTGATGCTTCTATTTTTCGTGCTTTTTCTAATGTTTGTCCATTTTGGTTGCATATCACGACTGCTGGAGGAGGGACCACTGGTGGCAGCAAGCTTTGGTGTGGCTGACAGAGACGACAGACGAGGGGACCAGAGAGAGAAGATGAAGCATCGCGCGTGGATCTCACGCGCGCATGAAGGGTCTGAAAGGTCAGGGCGTGGGCGCGTGGATCTATGGAATGTTTTTCTGCTTTCAATCCGGGCCGTTAGATCAAGATTAGATCTAACGGTCCCCGTGCGGCTGCGCAAGACACAAAGAGCTAGGGTTAGGTTATCAAATTTAGGGTTTTTGAGCTTCAAAACGGGCCTTGTAATTTATTATTTATTTTTGGGCTTTTTAATGTATATGGACTGTTTATATTTGGACTTTAATATTTAATATATTTTTGGGCTTTGATATTTAATTAATGTTTTGTGTTTTTTTTCTGTTTAATAAAGATAATAATATAATATAATATAATATTAATATAATAGTAGTATACTAATATAATAATAATAATAAGAATATAACATTAATAATATAGTAATATAAAAAGAAATCATAATAGAAACCGAATTATATATAATAACATAACAATAGTAATAAATATAAAAGCAAACAGTAATAACAATTTACAATCGAAAAATCGAAGACAAAAATATTTAATAATAAAATAGATAATAATAATAATAATAGTAATGCTTTTGGGTTTTCATAAATAATAATATTTTTGATTTTTTAATATTAATAAATAATAATTATAATATTAATTAATACTATATAAAAAGGGTAATAATTAAAGTCTATTATTTACAAAAAAAACTAAACAATAGTTAATACCCCAAATAAAATTAGTGATTACACTAATTAATTTATTAAATATATTATTTCTCATGAAGGGTATTCTTATTTCGTATGAAGTTCAAGATTAAGTGGTTTCCTATACTTGTACAGATTTGGAGATTGATTTTCAAGCAGTCTTTTTTTGCTAACGTTATAATTAAAATTAGAAAACATACAAAAAATAGAAATCATTGTCCGAGTTCAACACTAATTAAGATATTTAGATGATAAAATTGTTTTTGATAAGCTGAAAATTAAAATAGTGGAGAATGTACGTAGCCCGATCTTGGACTTGAAAATCAAGTTTCCTGTGTTTTGAGATAGGTTTTCAAGCATTTTTTAGTTTTTTATATTATAATCAAGGGTAAATTATACCATTAGTCAATAAATTATAAAAATGTTCTATTTTAATCCTTGAACTATTTTTCTGCAAATTTAGTCATTAATGCTACATTTTTTTACTTTGGTCATTGACAGCTAAGTTTTAAGAAAAATAGTAATCTGACTTAGTATAATAATAATAGTTTTAGTTTCAAAACTTATAAATTCTATCAATTTAGACTCGTCTCGAAAAAAAAAATTAATTTAACCCTCCAAAATGACGACACGTGTTTTTTTTGCTCGATCAAATTTAAATTTATTAATAATAAAAAGGTCCTCTAAACGAGGATACATAATCACAATATACACTCCTCATAATCACTAAACAAAAATAACTGAAACCTTTTACAATTGCGACACATGTCATCATTCTATTGGTGATAATTAAAGAAATTTGAATGAAATTTGGGGAGCAAAACCACACTCGGGATAAAGACAACACTTAACCACCATCCACCGTACCAAGCTTAACCTTTGTTACAAGTTGGCAAAACTAATATTTAGATTAAACTGTGATTTAAACTAATTACTAAGAAAAAATTGTATGGATTTAGAGGGATCAAACCCAAGACTTGAGATAAGCAAACATTTAACCACCCGGGCGAGCTTTACAATTGATACATGGTTAATAAAAATAATATTAAAGTTAACTTGTGGTTGAAAATTACATATTTGGATGAATTATAGAAAAATATTTTAATTAATAATGAAGAAAACAATAACATTAAAATAAATTATCGTATTTTATATTCAACAATTAAATCATTATGATAAATTTTTTACGAAAACATCTAATATTTTTTAAAAATAAATCTCAAATTAATATAATACGAATTAATAATTTATATATATTATATTTAAAATCAAAATAGTTTCAACACGATTATAAATATTAAAGTCATCAATAATATACCAATGAACATACCATATGCTTTATGGTACTAGTGAGCATTAACAATGATGAGATTATTGATTCGGTTTTTATTGACATTTTTAAATAAATATATATAGTTTAAATTTTAATTTATTAAGAACATATACTTCAATTGCATACGTAGAAGTATGTTTATATGCAAATATAGAATTTTAAAAATATTAATTAAGTTTAAAAAATTAATTCAAAGATTATATATACGTAATTATAAAAATAAAATGTGACAAAATGTAACACTCTAATCCTGACATGGCCAAATGGGAGGATCTATGATGGCACATTGGGTCATCGAAGCATCCAACAAATTCAAAGTCGATCATTTCTTACTAAATTTTCAAAACATTTCCATAAACAAATTAGACGAGGTCAAGATCATAAATATTTAAGCTTAAAAGCATTTTGTATAAAATCAAAGATCCACTAATTTAACTCAAATACAAGAAAAATCATAATTCAAGTGATTTTCAAACTTGACTCATTAAGGTTTCATACTATAAATGTTCATTAGAAAAAAATAAATATTGTATTAAAAAACCCCAATTAAGACCCCTCATGATTGTATTACCTTCCCGCCTCGGACTAAAGAAATCTATAATTTGTGAGCATAGATAAGATGTTTATATTTTATTTATTTATTATCTTGGCTTTTGGGTGGGGATCTAGGATGTAGCACAGGAATTTGGGGTTTGTGTTGCCAAGGAAAGGGTGGTTGGGGACCAAAAGTATGATCTTTAGAAGATTGAACAACGTAAGACACTGCTAACTTCTGCTTGAATTTTCAGTTTGTATATTTTTCCTTCATTAATAATGTCGAATACAACAATATCTCAAACTCTGTTGTGGAACAATGATCTTTGATATCACTTGTTGGATTCCTTTACATTCATTGTTGAATGGTCAAATGTTGGAAAGCATATCAACTTCTTTCTTATCAGTACAGGTATAATTTAACGAAAACGAAAAAGGTTAAAATTAAAGAAAGAATTTCAATCGAACGAGCTTTCTTGCACTTGTAGTCTTACCAAAAGAAAAGGGTGCATCTAGGCACACAAGACCCCTGATCAATTTAGAAAATTGCATTGATGAGAGAAAAGCTATACGATTTTTAACATTTTATGCAAAAATAAATAAATAAATAAAAATTCACCCAATCTAAGAGCTCAAGACCTCTCTTGGCTGTCATTTTAACCAGAGGTTAAAAAAATGATGCATCAATTGCAAAACAAAAGAATGGGAAAAACAGGTTGAAAGGATGGAAATGGAGAACTAACTTGCTACTTCCCATTGGTATGAGCATTCTTATGGAAAGGCCAAAGATTAACCAGACGCTCAAGCACCACTGCACTTCTCAAGAAGTAGACTGAAAATCCGGCCGGGGTAGATGGAGGAGGGAAGTCTTCTGCCAGCATCGCAAACGGCCGAATCATCTTTTCCATTTTCTCTAATGTGAGATAGGATGCCACGTCTTGCAGCCTTTCTGGACCCATTATAGGCAGTGTATGCTCCTCAGTGAAGCATCATTGTCGTCGTTCCTCTGTCAAAGCAAAAGATCAATGCCGACATGTCAATTGCATCAAGATAAATTATGAATTTGATTAGGCAAAAATCAAAGCCGGCAACATGGGTGATATATCCTACCATGATCCCAAGTTATGTTACTCTGACTCGGGTGTAAGCGTCAAACACAGGTACATATCCAGCATGAGTATAGCTAGACTTATCTAAGTTTTTCAATAAAATCATATCCTCTTAGTGTCAACCACAAGTACATCATGAAAAATAAAGAGTCTAAACAACATAGATCTCAAGTAATTGAAGAATGGATCTAAAAGCATACATTCAAACAACCAGTGCCAATCTGAACCCAGGAGCATTAATCTCCCAATAAAGAATATTAAAGAATTAATGAAGCACATTGCATCATTTGCAGTTTCATGCACCCAGAAAGAAGAAAAAAAGAAAAAAAGAGGTGGGGAAGGGACAACCAAAAATTTTTGATAAACATTTTATAATTCAGGTTTGCGTTAGTATGTTTGATATTAATTTCCATTGTTGATCATTCTTCCATAATAGCTATTCTTTGTACATATGATAGTATTACTATTACCTCCAATGGGGATGAATCTGCACCATGTCTAAATGTCAACTCAATGCGGAACCGTCGTAGGTCTTCTAAAGCTACTTGTAATTTCAATTCCATATTCAATGGTCAAGAATGTTGGAAAAATGCTCAAGTCAAGTATCCTACATTGGGTGAGAAAGTACCTTGAGTTTGGTTTATATAGAGGCTTTTATAGCCTTCCTTGTTGAAGAATAGCAGACAAAGCCCTCGCACGCACGCGCCGCCATCGTCCGGCCGGCTCAGTTTGGTTCGTGTCGAAGACACGTCCACGCGCATTCTATCTTTTTTGTAAATTGTTGAACATTGAAAATTATTCTCTCTAGGACTGCTGTATTTATACTACGTTCAAAAGGTTTGAAATTCGGAACGTTGCAGTAATTAAGGGGATAATTACGAATATTTATCGGATTATTAAGGCAATTATCTAGCACGTTTTAACAGATAATATTGGCACGTTTTACAGCTATCCTTTAAAATATCAGTGTTCAAAACGTGTTGAATCTGGACTGTTTCACGTCCAGATTCGTTCTTCACTGGAGCAGCTGTTTTGAAGCATTTTTAAAACGTGTTTTAAATGGTTTAAATACAGAATTAAAATCTTTCTTATCTTGAAAGTGATTTTACGTTTTTAACCCTGTATTTCAACTATAAATAAGAGCTTTCTCAGCTCATTTTATCCATAAAAAACACATTCTTCTATCAGTCTCTGCTCTCTTTACTATTTTTCAAAGTTTTAGTTTTTCATGAGTTCCGAAAGAAGGGAAGAGCAATACTACCGATCTCCACTCTTAAGTTTGCGTGTACAAACTTTAGAGCGTTCGTGCTAACCTCGGGGGACGATCTGCCTGTAGCAGCAACTACACCGGTTGGGGCGAATCTATTTCTAAGGTAGTGGCTTCACCACGACACGGTTCAATCTTTTTCCGGTTCTTTTACTTTCGCAGTCAATGCTAACGCCCTGGTTTTGCAGTTCTTATTACCAACAATTTAGAAACAGATTACTACTGCAAAATGTCAAACCAATCGAGCAAACTCGCTCCGAATCTTTCCAAGCTCGATGTTCTTGACGGGTTCAACTACCGGAGGTGGTCACAAAGAATAATGATATTCTTTGAACAGCTTGACCATGACTATGTGTTGATCTAGTCACAACCATCTCAGCCGATCTCAGATGCTGCTGATGCTATTACAACAAATGAAGATCTCAAAGCCATTCAATTGTCCACTGATAAGTTAAAAGGACAACAAGACAGTTTGAGGTCACCTGCTGAGTCACATGTCAAACAAATTGTTTGATATGTTTCACAAAGAAAAGAGTGTCAAACTAATTTGGGATACTCTCTAAATGAAGTACGGATCCGACGACGCTAGAATAAAAAAATATGTGGTCGGCGAATGGCTAAAATTTCAGATGACGGGCGAAAAGCCGATCATAGAGCAAGTGCATGACTACGAGAAGCTAGTGTCCGACATTCTTTCTGAAGAAATAAAGATGTGTAAAGTCTTGCAAGCCAACGTCCTGATCGAGAAATTGCCCAAATCCTGGTCCGACTACTGCAATTCTCTCAAACACAAAAAGAGAGATATGACGATTGTGTAACTAGTGGCCCATATGAAGACAGAAGAGGCAAACTGGTTAAAAGATAAGTTTCCAACTCTAGTCAATTTTCTTTAAGAGCTAATCTGGTTGAATCTGGTGGTTCCTTAGGTTCTAGATTTAAACCAAACAAAAAGACAAACTAGAAAAAGAAAACTAAACCAAAGCAGACTACCAACTTCAAGAAGCCAGGAAAGGATAAGGCCTAGGGGAAAGTGGTCAATTGCTATGTATGTGGGCAGCCTGGTCATAAAGCCTACCAGTGTCAACAACGGTCTGATCGCCAGAATCAACCACAACTCAACGTTGCAAAAAATGCAATGATGTCATTGAAGCGGTGGTTTCAGAAGTGAATCTGGTGGAGAACAACACCGAATGGGTCGTGGACACTGGCGCTTCAAGACATTTCTTCGCCAAAAGGGAGCTGTTCGCTAAGTTTGAAGCAGTAGATAAAGGAGAACACGTTTACATGGGAAGCTCTAACAGCTCAAACGTGCTTGGCAAAGGAAAAGTTTTGCTCAAACTGACCTCGGGTAAAACTTTAGCTTTAAGCAATGTCTTGTATGTACCCGCCTTAAGAAGAAATTTGATTAGTGGTGGATTATTGAATAATGCAGGCGTTAAAGTAGTTTTTGAAGCAGATAAACCAATATTTTCCTAAAACAAAGATTATGTAGGGACAGGTTTTTTAAAAAATAATTTATTTGTAATCGAAACCCAGTTTAATGGGAATAATGAAGCCACTACTTCTACTTATACCGTTGAGACTCTTGATATGTGACATGCTAGATTAGGACATGTGGACTTTCAATCACTTAAAAAACTCATAAAAATGAAGTTAATACCTAATCTAGAAGATAATAGCTTTAACAAATGTAAAATTTGTGTAGAAGCTAAGCATACCAAACTTACTTTTAAAATAGTCTCTAAACATAGATCTAAACTTCTAGAGATTATACATACTGATCTAGCAGACTTTAGAAACTGTGAAAGTAAGGGAGGAAAACACTACTACATCACCTTTGTAGATGATTATTCTAGATATACAAAGGTTTATCTCCTTATAACTAAAGATGAAGCTGAGAACTTCTTTCTTATTTATAAGGCAGAAGTTGAAAATCAGCTTGATATGAGAATAAAACATGTTAGATCCGATAGGGGTGGTGAATATGGATCTAATTTCCTTAAAGAGGTGTGTGAGAAGAATAGCATAATATATGAGACCTCTACTCCTTATTTTCCTCAACAGAATGGCATTACCGAGAGGAAAAATAAAACTTTAAAATAGATGATGAATTCTTTGTTAATAAGTTCTGGGTTATCTGATAACATGTGGGGAGAAGCCATTCTCTCGGCCAATCATATATTGAACCAAGTGCCTCATAAGAAATTAGATTGTACTCCCTATGAACTATGGAAAGGTTATGCACCAAATTTGCAATACCTAAAAGTGTGGGGGTGTCTGGCAAAAAAGGTTTGCCTAACTTTAAGAAGACCACTATCTGTCTTAAAACAATTGATGCAGTGTTTATAGGGTATGCTACAAATAGTGCCGCATACAAGTTTGTCTTTAAATGATTTCTTGATTTGTAAATCTAGGGATGCTGTATTTTTTGAGGAATCCCTTCCTCTTAAAAAACCTAGATTAAATGTTGAGACACGACGAGAAAATCATATTCCCACTTCTTCTAGTATTCATGTCAAGTAGTCTCTAGAGTTTGAGTTAGAGCCTAGAAGAAGTAAAAGACAAAAGGTACCTACTACTTTTGGACCAGATTTCATAACTTCCTTTATTATAGAAATAAGTGATTTAGACACTATAAATGAACCTATAGCTTAATCTTTTCTTTTAGATGTGGATCCAAAAACATATAATAAATCTATAAGTTCAATTCATGCTAGTTTTTGGAGAAGTGCCATCAATGATGAACTAGAATCAATTAAGTCTAATCACACTTGGGAGTTAGTTGACTTGCCTAGAGGATCTAAACCTGTCAGTAGTAAATGGGTCTTCAGAAAGAAATTAAGACCAGATGGGTCAATCTAAAAGTATAAGGCAAGACTAGTAGTCAAAGGGTTCACTCAGAAGATTAAATGTTGACTTGTTTGATACGTACTCCCCTATGACAAAAATCTCAACGATCTATGCCTTTTTTGCAATCGCATCCATTCATAAGTTGCATCCACATCAAATAGATGTAAAGACTGCATTTTTGAATAGAGATCTAGATGAGGAGATCTATATAGAGCAACCACTAGGTTTTGAGACACCTAGTATGGAAGGTAAAGTATGTATACTTAAAAAGTCTCTATATGGCCTTAAACAAGCTCCTAAGTAGTGGTATGAGAAATTTTATAAAACCATTTTGAGTTTTGGTTTTATTGTTAATGGAACGGATGCATGCGTGTATTCGAAGATGTTTGGAACTGATTGTGTGATCATAAGTTCATATGTGGATGACATGTTGATTTTCAGTACCAACATTGAATCCATTAACAAAACAAAAAATTTCTTGCCTACTAAATTTGAGATAACTGATTTGAGAGAGATTGATGTGATCTTAGGAGTAAAAGTTACCAAAACTGAAAAGGGATTTTCTTTAAATCAAACACACTATATTGAGAAGGTGTTAAAGAAATTTGACAGTTTTGATGTTAACCCTGTTCGAACTCTTTATGATTATAGTATACATCTATTTAAGAATAAAAGAAGTAGTGTTTCCCATGAAGAGTATGCTAGAATTATTGGAAGCTTTATGTTATTAATTAATATATTCGGCCTGATATTGCCTATGCAGTGTGTAGGTTAAGTAGATATACTCATAATCCTAGTGGTGAACACTGTATTACACTCAAGCGCTTACTTAAGTATCTTAAAGGTACTATTGATTGGCAACTCGAGTTTGTTGGCTTTCCTTCTATTTTAAAATAATGTTGTGACACCAATTGGGTTACCGATAATGATAAAGTAAGCTCTACGGGTGGGTATATCTTTACCTTAGGTGGTGCAGCGATTTCATGGAAGTCTGTTAAGCAGACTTGTATTGCATGTTCTACCATGGAGTCAGAGTTTATTGCTCTTGACTTAGCTGGGCAAGAAGTTGAATGGCTTAGAGATCTGTTAGCAGAAATTCCTTTGTGGGAAAACTGACTCCTCCTGTGTCCTTGTTGTGTGATTCACAAGCAGCGATATGTGTGGCGAAGAGCCAAGCTTACAATGGTAAGAAGAGACACATTCGCATAAGACATGAATCAGTGAGACACTTAATAAGGAACGGAGTACTCTCTTTAGAGTATGTGAAGTCAGAAAGGAAACTTGTTGATCCGCTTACCAAAGGGTTAAGTCAAAAATTGGTTCTAGATTCGTCGAGGGGGTGGGTCTAAAGCCCATTGGTTGAGGAATTCATGGTGGATACTCAATTTAGTTATCTAAGTTCAATGTGGTCAAACGAAACCATAAAGAGTACTCATACTGTACATTTTTACTACCTATCCCTATGACGAACAATGTACATGCCCAGGTTGAGTTTCATTGCTCTTAATAAATTCATAGCCCAGACTTTGGGTAGTCTTAGTGAGAAAGATTTAATGAATTTACCGACTTTGGTTGAATAACTACTCTTAATAAGTTCACAACCCATGTTGAGTGGGTAGTCTTATCGCGAAGGACTGAATGAACTTGCCGCTAGACAAGATGAGTTATATAACTCTTAATGAATTCAATCCCAAGAGTTTGTGTTGTTCTGTTGAGAAGAACTTATTGAATTCACCGAATTAAAGATGTTGAGTTTTTATTCTTAATGAATTCTTATCCCAGAGTTTGGGTGGTTCATTATATAAATGAACTTGAAGAATTCACCTATTTATTTGAGAGGATGAGCTTGAGGAAAAAGCTCTTAATTATTTCATAGCTCTTATCTGAGTGGTTTATAGTGAGATAAACCTGATGAAATAACCTATGTAAGTGAGAAGGATTAGCCACCTTCTATGGAAAACGTTATGCTGTTTTTCTAGTGCACTTACTAGAATCCTGAGGTCAGATGGCAACACTTGTTTACATCTGTATATTTATATACATTTGTATATTTTCTGACACATCGAGGATTTTGGTGGATGAAGGGGTTAGTTTTACGCTATGAGTTTACCCCTATCTTAGAAAGTTCCAGATTCGTTCACTTGTCTAAGAGAAGAATTACTCATTTCACTATGTACTAGTTCAGATACGTTCACTAGTGCTTAAACAGCTAATCTCGCTATTTCTCTTCTCACGTTTTTAAAACTCAAATATTTTATAACTCTGTTTTTCAAAAAGATTCTTTCGCATTTGTGGGAGATTGTTGGAAAATGCTCAAGTCAAGTATCCGACATTGGGTGGGAAAGTGCCTTGAGTTTGGTTTATATAGAGGCTTTTATAGCCTTCCTTGTTGAAGAATAGTAGACAAGGCCCCCGCACACGTGCGCCGCCGCTGCCGCCATCCGGCTGGCTCGGCTCAGTTTGTGTTCGTGTCGAAGACACGTCTGCGCGCGTTCTATCTTTTTGTGGAAAATTCAGAAGAATTCTTTTGTAAACTATTGAACACTGAAAATTATTCTCTCTAAGACTGCAGTATTTATACTACGTTTGAATGGTTTGAAATTCGGGATGTTGCAGTAATTAAGGGAATAATTACGAATATTTATCGAATTATTGAGGCAATTATCTGGCACGTTTTAACAGATAATATTGGCACGTTTTACAGTTATTTTTACAGTTATCCTTTAAAATATCAGTGTTCAAAACGTGTTGAATCTGGACTGTTTCATGTCCAGATTGTTCTTCACTGGAACAGTTGTTTTGAAGCGTTTTTAAAACGTGTTTTAAATGGTTTAAATACAGAATTAAAATATGTCTTATCTTGAAAGTGATTTTACATTTTTAACCCTGTATTTCAACTATAAATAAGAGATTTCTCAGCTCATTTTATCCATAAAACAAACATTCTTCTATCACTCTCTGCTCTCTTTACTATTTTTCAAAGTTTTAGTTTTTCACGAGTTTCGAAAGAAGGGAAGAGCAATACCACCGATCTCCGCTCTTAACTTTGCGTATACAAACTTTAGAGCGTCCGTGCTAACCTCGAGGGACGATCCGCCTATAGCAGCAACTACACCGGTTGAGGTGAATCTGTTTCTAAGACAGTGGTTTCACCACGACACGGTTCAATATTTTTTCAGTTCTTTTATTTTCCCAGTCAATGCTAACGCCCTGGTTTTGCAGTTCTTATTACCAACAAATAACTGACGGGGAAAGCCACCGAGGACCAGATTAACATGGTTGGATCCACCACCATTAACTAAAATGACTTGACGTTGAGCTATCTGAGAAAAGACCGCTGGACAATAGTGTGGAAGTTCCTATCTTGGACACCTCAATAAAACTAAAAAAAAGGAGGGCTTTACCTCTGTGTTTTCGAACATTCTTATCACAATGTGACTCATGTAGTCAAGCTCCTTTGTTTTATACAAATGCTGCAAAGCGTTCCGGGAAACGAGACCAGCTTCTCCCTGAAGAGATTCGTCTAGGTTACAGTACCGAATTACGTTCATGAGAGAATGGATCTGCGATTCCTGTCAGAGAGTTGATGCCAAGTACTGTAACATTGTAAGTAAATATGTAGCAAATTTGGAAAGTCAGGCAAGTCAAGGCTGATGAGAAAGCATAAATGGTAAAGAACACACAAAAATACTTGCTGAATCATAGAAGGAGAAAGGTTTGCTAGTTCTTTTACAGTTTAGACTTACCGATGTGAAGTAAAGTCGTGTTCGTACATGGCGCTCAGGTGTCATGACATTTGCATACCTGATGGAAAATCAGTAAATGTAAGATAAATTAAAATATAGAGAAAGAGGCACGAAAAAGGTTTATACACACGAACTTTGGGTCCAAACGGTATTTGGTCTCTTTATTATCATTATCGTCTTGATCTATTGACATTTCACTTGTGGAATGAGATCTCATGTCATCAATCTTGATGGAAAAATGTTGTCGAAACTCTTGATTAGCCGCCGTTGCAGCCTTGGCTGAGTTTGGGCAGTTGTCTTGATTACTCTTTAACTCAGCAACATGAAGGGCTTCTTCACGAGTATTCCTCGGATCAATCAAAATTTTGCCCAACAAACGGCGTGCAATCTAAAGGGACAGAATAAAAATCAGGACGTCTTTTCTCACACATCAGTACTTCATTTGCATTTATGACGGCTGAAAATGCACATTGTTGAAGGGAAATCAATAGTTATGCGAAGACATTTTATCCCTAATAAATTAGTTGTAGTATCCCTATTCAAATTTAGGCTTTGATTTAGTTCAGTCAAACAGTAAATGTATTAAATACAATCTTTGGTTCAAAACCTTTCTAACTTGAATGAGACATGCTGCAAGGAATCACCTTTGAACCAATTTTTAGCGTTTGCTTTGGATTAATCCCATATTCATTAGGGATGACACCATCTGCCAGAAGCTGCAAGAACAATAGCACAGCAGAGATTAGGCAAAAAAGTGATATTGTAGTCAACAAGAAGGAAGCTTGTTTGATAAGAAGTCTATTCCATTTCCCCGCAATCCCAACACTCTAAACTCTGCAACTTTTACTTGGCTTTGCTTGGTACGAATCTTAACCATTTGATGAACTAATTTTCCATCCTTCATACCAAGCAAGGTCTAAAGGCGGGAAAGCCAATTTAAAAAGCAGTATGATGTCATCAAAATAAGCAAATGAGATAAAGTAGACAAAGAGGTAGAAGATCAAAGAAAAAGTACAGCTAGATGAGATTAAATACAATCAAAATGCTATTATGACTATTATGAGAGATCAACATAAATGTCTCTATGGTCGTAAATGTTTTGTACCTGGGCAACTTTGAAGAGCTCATACAAATCTTCAAGATTAAGATAAGCATTATGCAGAAGATCATATCTGTCAAAAATTAGATTAACCGGAAAAATACATAAGCAATCAGAAAGAAAAGAAGAAGCACTTTAAAACCTTTAACAGCCAAGACCTTTTGATATTATGAATGTTTTAAAATTTTATAATCATGACATAGGAACATGTTTCAGTTTTTGGAGATTTTCATAAAAAGATGTTAAGAAACATTAAAACTCTTGTTATGTGGTATTATGCATATATCTAATGCAGCAATAATGCAAGCCCCCCACCATCAATAAAAGGCTACATCTGTTGAATTTCATAATTTGAACCTTTATGATTAGATGTGACTCTTTATGAACCTTTTAGTGATTAGGTGCAACTTTTTTAGAAATCTAGATTAATGAATGGATGTAACTATTCATCATGAATAGATGTGCCTTTGCATGATGAATAGATGTAACTGAAGAGATATGATTGTTCCAATAGTCACCTTCAATCACTATATAAAGGATTGTAAGTGATGAAGCAAAGCAATTGTATTCCAAGAAATTTCCAAGTGTTATGTGAAGTTCATTAATATATTTTTCTCCCTCTCCAAAAGATTGTGTTATTTTACTTCCATATTCCAACAAAGTGGTATCACGAGCTTGGTTCGATATTAAAAGAAGATGGCCAACAATGTTATGTTTCCATTTCAATTTCCTCGTCTTACAAAAACAATTATGAAAATTGGTGTCTCCGTATGAAGGCTTTACTTGGGGCACAAGATATTTGGGAGATCACTCACAAGGGTTGTGAGTCTCCTCAAGACGAGGCGTCATTGTCGCGACAAGAAAAGGAGGCTTTGACGAGAACAAGGATGAAGGATCAACAAGCTCTCACCCTCATCCACCAATGTCTGGATGATTCGATGTTTGTAAAAGTGGCAAATGCCAACACCGCAAAGGAAGCATGGGAGATTTTACAAAATTCTCTCCAAGGAGTTGACAAAGTGAAGAAGGTTCGACTCCAAGTATTGCGAGGTGAATTTGAAACCTTGCGGATGAAGGAATCCGAGTCCATTTCGGATTATTACTCAAGGGTGGTGGCTATTGTTAATCAAATGAAAAGGTATGGAGAAACTTTAGAAGATGTACGTGTGATTGAAAAGATCCTTCATTCTTTGACTCTAAAGTTTGATTATATGGTTTGTGTCATTGAGTCAAAAGATTTAGACTCTATAACTATTGAAAAAGTTATAGGTGATTTGCAAGCACAAGAAGACAAATTCAGTAGGAGATAAGATGAGTCCATTGAACTAGCCCTCAAAGCCAAGGTGTCTTTGAAAAACAATCGAGAAGAAAATAATCAAAATGGACGAGGACATGGACGAGGTCGATGTTATGGCCAACAAAAATATGGAAGATATGATCGTGAAGATCGTACCAACGATAATGTAAGCACATAATCATGGAATCAGAGAAGAGGAAGAATGAATTATCAAAGAGTAAATGAAATGAGGTATGACAAGTCCAATGTTGAATGCTATAATTGTTATAAATGTGATCATTTTTCTTGGGAATGCCAAAGTGATCCTAATAGAAATGAAGAGACAGTGAATCTTATTAAAGATCAACAAGATATTGAAGAGCAAACATTATTGCTAATACTTAAGACTAAAGAGAACAATGACGCAAGCACATCGTATATTGACAATGAAGCAAGCAATCACATGTGTGAAGAACAAAAGGCCCGGGGAGATGCAAGGAAAAAAGTGGAAGAACTTGAACATGAAATGAAAGAATTGAGGAAAAAACTTGAGACTGAGAAGGTGGCTTAAGAAGAAGCATGTGCTAAAGTTGATGGACTTGAGCTTGAAATAAATGCAGCAATGCGAGATCTTGATTACGAAAGAATGAAGCTAAAAGATGTCAGGGAAGGAATTATGCTTCGAGAAACACAACTACAAACATTTTATTCTACAACTAAAAGAATATCCGTTATGTTTGCAAAGCCACATGAAAAACTAAAGGAGAAAGACGATGAGATTCAAAGAATGAGGAAACTAAACTGGATTTTTCAAGAAAGGGTTAAAAACCTTTGTTTTGAGAACCAATTATGGTGGGACTTGGCGCAGACGAATGAAGCCAAGACAAATTCTCTACAGACCAATTTAGAACAAGTATTGGTGAATGTATACGAGGAACACCGCATGAATGATGGGGACATGATGGATATGGTTGATAACACAGAGTTTGACTGTAAAAGTAGTAATGAAGGATGGCGTAAGACAGTAAATTTGCCACAAGAGCATGCAAATAATGAGAAGCATGGGGATAAAAGATACAAAGACAAGTATCAAGAAGACGTGACATGTGAAGACAAATGACAAGGTGATAAATTGAAAGATGATCGATTAGCAAGTGAACATACTAATTGTAAGTCTAGTGAGGACCATTTAATGAATGGAAAAGAAGATGTAAAAGTTTGGCAGAAGAAGTCTAAGACTCAAGATTGTGATAAAGATAGTGAGCGTAAACGTTACAAGGAGCATAAGCGAGAGCATGAACATTATCATGACCATGATTGTGATTATGATTATGATTCTCAATACAATCGACACAAAGAATGTGATCGTTGTTACAATAAACGAGACAATGATAGAGATTATGACTATGATGAGTTACATGACAAATGGAGGAGAGATAGATACAAATATAGTAAATGAAGGAAACGATCTCCTGATAATCAAGATGATGATATTGATGAAAAATTTAGAAGTACCAAAGTAGATTATTCTAACGTGGAAGTCTGAGTGCGACGAAGAAATGTTCAAATTAAGGGGGTGTTGAATTTCATAATTTGAACCTTTATGATTAGATGTGACTCTTCATGAACCTTTTAGTGATTAGGTGCAACTCTTTTAGAAATCTAGATTAATGAATGGATGTAACTATTCATCATGAATAAATGTGCCTTTGCATGATGAATAGATGTAACTGAAGAGATATGATTGTTCCAATAGTCACCTACAATCACTATATAAAGGATTGTAAGTGATGAAGCAAAACAATTGTATTCCAAGAAATTTCCAAGTGTTATGTGAAGTTCATTAATATATTTTTCTTCCTCTCCAAAAGATTGTGTTATTTTACTTCCATATTCCAACAACATCACTATTGAGGGGTCAATCCATGGAGTGCATTTCAACTTTGATGAGTGGTGTTGGAATGGCAATTAAATCCATGCAACAAACTCCTCGAAATAAAATTAATGGAGGATCTTCTGTTTAACAAATTCAAAGGTATATATCAAAGAATATATAAGGAGGAAGTTAAGTTTTGAGTATGGAAAACAGGAGGCAACGTGCAAAGATAAATTCTTAAACCAGGAATAAAGGATATTTCCACATATGCTTTCTGAATCGTAAAAGTTGTTGGGCACAGGGTAGCTATTCTAACAAAATTGTATTAATAGAATAAACAGTAATTCACTTGCAAGAGTAAGGCTTTGTTTGGTTGAGTGGGAAAATGAAAAGATGGAAGAAGTGGAAAAGTGGGAAGAAATAAATATTTAATGTGCTTAGCAGGAAAGAGAAGTGAGAGCAAAGAAAATGAGAGGGATGATTATTTTCCATCCTTGTATAAAAATAAATCATTCCAGTTTGGAAGAAAAAGAAGGGAGAAAGGGGATAAAATGTGAGAGAGATGTGAGTTAATTCAAAATTATATATTTTTTTAAAGCTGTATATTCTTTTCTCTCATTTTTAAACTCTACCGAGCAATGAATGAAAAGAAATTTGCATTTTCTTTCAATTTTACCATCATTCCTACCAAGCACACCAATGGAAAGGAAAATACATTTTTCTATTGTTCAACTTTTTTACCCCTTTAATTTTTCATCCTTCCAATTTTCTTTCCACTCCACCAAGAAAAGACTAAGAGTCACATGGTAACTATTCTAACAAAATTGTATTAATAGAATGAAACAATTACTCACTTGCAAGAGTCGTAAACATCAGGAATTTGAGTTATATCAAAACGTCTGCACAAAAGTCCTATGTTAGTTAAGCCAAAACTTAATAGGGACACCATCAAAACAATAAGACTTTGAAGATACTACACGGACAATTTGAAGAGCTTAAAAATGATAAAGCCCTCCATACAATCTAAATGGTAGGAAATATGATAGAAGTAACAATATTTAGAGACTTTCACCACAACTAGGATCAAGAAGAAAGAAAGATACCAACTCTTTACGTTCATTATACAAATCTCTTGCAAGTTTTTTCCGCCGAGCAAACATCAAAAGGAATCCCTCGCTACCACAAGGCAATCCAACAGCAATACGATCAATGTCGATATTTGTCTTACCAAGTGCCTTTGCTTGGTCATATGGGAGAATCACATCATACGGGCTTGTCTCAGCAAGATTCTCATCTTCATCCTTGGCAAGTATTCGGACTTGTTCAGTAACCTTCTTAGTCAATGTTACCTGCATATAAGAGGCACAAAATGAAAAAGGCGAACAAAAAAATTAAATGGCTTGGCAAATCAATCTTGACTGAGGCAATAAAATTTTGTATTGCCCTACCTAACACCTAGAAATGCGCTAGAACTGTTATGTCACAAGAACTCAGGAAGTCAATACAGTGTCAAATATTTACTCGATATATTGAATTACCAGTTTGGGAAGTAGCTCAGAAGCATTAGAAGGCAATCGAGCTCCATCAGCCATCCAAGGACACTCAGATGTTACATTACTTTGAGTTGTCCTCGCGCCAGAAGTTATAATTTCATTCAGCCTAGCCTGCGAAACGGAAAAGATAGATTGAAGTAGTACTCAAAAGGATTTGCATATTGTTAAACATGAAACAGCAGTTTCACCACCTTGCATGACCATTCATGTCTATCTTTATACCTCTGTTCTAGGGGGAAGTGCAGTAACTTACGGGACCCACACACGGAGAAGATATTACAAAGTACTACATAGATTAAGATGTTGTCAAATATGATAACTAATAACCACACAACTAAATAACATGCCGGATATAAACCATTATTAAGCACACACCTAGAACTTAGAACTCATGGGTTGTCATTGAACATTGTATCGAAGTCTCTTTAATCAAGTGATTCAGAGTTTCTACAACAGACACATTTAATTGAATAAAATTTAACCACAAGGTAGACGACAGGTCTGTGCTTGCATATGAAAGAGCATGTTAGTAAAGGGAAACAGAACCCAAAATTGGACCCTCAGCACCTCACTTAGACCTAGCAAACTTGACCCGAGACCCGAAATCGACCCGAGCACGATGATCCGAAATAAACTAAACTGAATTTTAGTTGAACCAAAAATAAAACCGAACTGATTTTCAACTGAACCGAAAGCAACCCAAAATAAAGAAAATATATTAAAATAAATAAAGAAAGATGGGATGTGAACTGTCGCATAACTCACCAAAAAGCTAAATATACATGCTATATAAAGTGATAGTGTAAAAACCTAACTCGGCCTGAAAGCCCGATTGAAAGTCGTGTTCGTACATGGCGCTCAGGTGTCATGACATTTGCATACCTTATGGAAAATCAGTAAAATGTAAGAAAAATTAAAATATAGAGAAAGAGGCACGAAACATGTTTATACACATGAACTTTGGGTCCAAATGGTATTTGGTCTATTTATTATCATTATCGTCTTGATCTATTGACATTTCACTTGTGGAATGAGATCTTCTCATGTCATCAATCTTGATGGAAAAATGTTCAGCCTTCCGAAGATTCAGAGTTGCGAGTTCCTGTCATATAGAACTATTCACCCTTCATCTTTCTAAAATTCTAGAGCTTCAAATTCTTCCTATATAGAACCTTTAGCTTGTCTTGAGGTGGATCCTTCGAGATACAAGTTCTTCCTATATAGAACTTATCGCCTTGAAATCCTGGAGCTATGAGTTTTTCCTATATAAAACTCTTCGCGTTGAAGTCTTTGAGCTACGGGTATTTGACCTTTCGCTTTGAAATCCTAAAGATGTTGGTCCCTCTTATATAGAACCTTTCACCTTGAAATCCTGAAGTTGTGAGCTTTTCCTATATAAAACCCCTCGCTTGAAGTCCTCGAGCTACAAGAATCTGACCTTTCGCTCTGAAATCCTGAAGTTGTCGGTCCCTCCGATATAGAATCTTTCACCTTGAAATCCCGAATCTGTAAGTTTTTCCTATATAAAACTCCTCGCTTGAAGTCCTTGAGCTACGGGTATCTGACCTTTCGCTTTGAAATTCTAAAGATGTCGGTCTCTCCTATATAGAACCTTTCACCTTGAAATCCTAAAGCTGTGAGTTTTTCCTATATAAAACTCCTCGCTTGAAGTCCTTGAGCTACGGACATATGATCTTTCACTCTGAAATCTTGAAGATGTCAGTCTCTCCTATATAGAACCTTTCACCTTAAAATCCTGAAGTTGTGAGTTTTTCCTATATAAAACTCATTGCTTGAAGTCTTCGAGCTACGAGTCTCTAACCTTTCGATCTGAAATCCTGAAGATGTCGATCCCTCCTATATAGAACCTTTCGCCTTGAAACCATGTAGCTGTGAGTTTTTTATATAAAACTCCTCGCTTGAAGTCCTCGAGCTACAAGCATCCGACCTTTCGCTCTAAACTCCTGAAGATGCCGGTCCTTCCTATATAGAACCTTTCTCGAAATCATGTTCTTTTTATAGAATCTTCCACTCGACAATGGTACCCCAACTTCTCCTAGTGTGAGTACCAAAAACATCCACTGCTTCCCGGGAGGCTGAAGAATGGGAATTTTTGAAATAATGTCTCAATTTTTGACCACCTTGGCATGGAAATGGTATATCAATTTGAGATTACCGAAAGACCTTCAAAGATAGGGTGAGTTCAAGAACTCTTAATTCTTTACAAAGATCTACCTCTTCATAGGCAAAGTCGTGAATTGTAATCTTTCATAGGATCTAGTCCTCCAAAATACGAGGTTGTAGATCAAAATCTTTGCATACATAATCTTGGTCGATCGACCTTGACCGTCTCTTTACTTTCTTCTCATTTCTTGATCCTCATAGTGGTGGTACCCCTTTCAAATACGGGTTCAACTCTTTCCTTTCAAGCTCTTGAATCTTTGCTCTAAAGTACTTTTCAGATTTCTTTTTTAGATTGGTTTTTTTCTCAAAGCGCCCTTTTTGAGTTTTCACACTTTTTTCCTTCATCTTTTTTCTTTTTTCTTTCTTCTTTTTTTTCTTTTTTTTCTTTCTTTTTCCTTTTTCTTTTTTTTTCTTCTCTTTCTTTTTGCTTTCTTTTTTCTCCTTTTCTTTTTCTCTTTTTCTTTTTTCCTTTCTTCTTTTTTGGGAAAGGTCAAATTAAAAGAATCTATACTTCATGAAAACTTATGAAAGGATCGAATTGAGAAAAATATCCTTAGGAAAGGATTGAATTAAGAAATTCTCATTTCATAAAAATGTGTCCTTATGAATTGATTGAATTGAGAAATTGGTTTTGAGAAAATCATTCTTAAGAAATGATCAAATTAAGAAATTCCTTTTAAGAAAAACATCTTTGAGAAAGGATCAAATTAAGAAATTTGGTTTTAAGAAAAACATCCTTAAGAAAGGATCGAATTAAAAAATTCGTTTTAAGAAAAACATCCTTAAGAAATGATCGAATTAAGAAATTCGTTTTAAGAAAAAAACATCCTTAAGAAAGGATCGAATTAAGAATTTCGTTTTAAGAAAAACATCCTTAAGAAATGATCGAATTAAGAAATTTGAGTTTTAAGAAAAATATCCTTAAGAAAGGATAAAATCGGGAAATTTGAGTTTTAATATAAAATGGTATATGACTTTAAGACTACTGAAATTTCTCATAGAAAGTGGTGTCTCACTACCAGAATACCTTGACTGAAAGTGCTATCTCACTTAGAGACTACCGGAATACCTCGACTAAATGCCCCAACTTCTGATTGTCTTGGCATAAAAAGATGCTCGTTGCTCCCAAATAACCGAAGATTGGAAGACCTTTAAAAATCATAATCATGCAAGTCAAAGGACTCTTGATTCTTTGTTGAGATCTACTTCTCCTCTCGTGAAGTTGTTGATAAGTAGTTTATTTAGCTACCATTTTATCTTTAATTATGCCTTTAATGGTTAGTTCATGTTGCTGATTTGGGTGTTATTATGCTTTTTCTATGCAGGACTGCAATTTTTGAAATTGCACTTAAAAATACATCATTCTGCAGTTTTTCTCTAGAATCAAGGTTGGGCTAGTGGGCATGAATCTGGGCATGAAGAGTCTGATGTGGCATCCAATCAGCAATTTCTAGAAGGTCCAGTCAGCGGCTTCCAGAAGGTTTAGTCAGCGTGGATGAGCGGATCAGCTGCATTTAAAATTCAAATAAAAAATTATCTTTTGTTTTTAGGATTTAAATTTGAATATTTTCAAGGATTATCTTTTACCATTTCTAGGTTATTTTAGGGTTTCAGAATACTATAAATACCCCCTCGGGGTAAGCTAGAAAATCATCTCTCATTCTTAGTTTGTTCTTGCTTTCTAAATTTTATAAAATTCTCTTCTTTCTTTACGTTCTTATTTTTAAGTTTTTATTATTTCCTTTTAAAATGTCGAGTATGATTTTTACCATAATCATGCTCGACTAATTTTCCAACAAGCTGAGGGCTTAGCAACAACTCAATTCTGATTGTGAGAATCGAAAAATACTTTATAACTTTAAATATATTTCTCAATTTTATGCAAACTTGGATTTGCAATTGTCTTTTCCTTTAAAAATCTTAACACCTTCATTTCAAAAAGAGCTCGTTGGTTTGAATGTTGTTTCAATTTATAGTTGGGAGGAAGAATCGGCTTGTAGCATATTTGACTTCTTATGAACACACTTAGCGATGGATTCGCTAAGGGAAATTGAGATCGAATTCGATTCTCATTGAGTCAACATAGTTCGAGTTGGTTTTTTCTAGATTTAAAAACTGCTTTATTCTAATGGCGATAGTTGTAGTTAGTCTAGCAAAAAAAACTGAAATTCAAAAATTGATTTTGGATTATCGGTTTACCGGAGAGAAAACCAAGTTACAAGGGTTGGGCCTTGTAGACTGTAACCGGCAATTATTGGAAGTAAAAATCTTATTCGATGATCGATTGGAAATTAGTCAAAGCGAAGCTTGAGGTTGTTACTTAAACTGAATATTTTCTTAAATTTACTTTCATTCTTAGATTTAAATTTTTTTTCTTGGTTTTATTTGAATTAAACTCTTGCTATAAACACCCCCAATTTATTTACTTTTTTTTTCGCCTAAATCAAGATCAAAACCTTCTACATCAGAATTTCCAAAGTCCTTGCGGATCATCCCTTCTTCTCTTTTACTACATTATTTATCCATTTTATCTGATATTAAGCATAATTTATTTGACAGTTCACGACGCTTGTCAAATTGGCACCGTTGCCGGCGACTTCGGCAAAGTTACTGATATAGTTTGTTTTTATTTATAACTAGGAAGAATCCGGGAGAACTAGCAAATTTTGAACCGAAGATCAAACCATTAGCCCGAAGATGACATGCACAAATGCTTCAGGAAAGAAGACAACAATAACAACATTCTGAACCAGATCTAGAAACACCTTCTGACACTGAAACACACTTTGAATACGACAACATAGAATAGATTCTGATGGGAGACGAAGATCAAACTATTCGAGAACTTGCCGCCGTACCTCAGGAGCAAAAACCGTTGTGCATCACATTCCTGAATAGAGAGACACCATTCACACTAAAGGCAGGTTTAATTCATCTCCTGCTGACCTTCTATGGTCTGCCCAATGAAAATCCGCACAAGCATCTCAAGGAATTTCATATGGTTTGCTTAAGCACAAAGCCACATGGAGTATCTGAAGACCAAATTAAACTCCGCGTTTTCCTTTTTTCCTTAGCCGATTTGGCTAAGGATTGGTTATTTGATTTACCATCTAATTCAGTTACTACATGGACTGATATGGCTCGACTTTTTCTTGACAGGTTTTTCCCTGCAGCCAAAGCAAGTGAACTAAGGTGAAGCATCTTAGGAATTCGACAAAAAGATGCCGAATCATTATACGACTATTGGGAGAGATTCAAGAAATTATGCGCAAATTGTCCACAACACGGATTGTCGAAACAAACATTTCTCAAATACTTCTATGAAGGCCTACTCCCTATGAAGATGAAGATGATCGATGCAGCAAGTGGAGGGGCACTTGTAAACATGACTCCAACTGCGGCTAGAAATTTAATTTCTACTATAGACGCTAACTCTCAACAATTTCGCCTTTCTAGTGAACCTTCTCAACGAGTTCACGAGGTAAGTACAGTTTCTTTGGAACATAAAATTGACAAGTTGGCTAACATAGTTCAATCCCTTGTTACAGACAAAAACGTAAAGATAGACTTTGCGAAATATGTACGATGCTGGACCATCCCACGGATTGTTGTCCGATGCTGCAGGAAGATACTTCTGCACAAGTAAATACGGTAGGTAACTTTTTGGGACCTCCTTAGAGACCTTACAATCCTAATGCAAACGCATACAATCTAGGATGGAAGGATCATTCGGGCTTTAATTATGCGTAAAACCAAAAACAAAATCAAGCATATCAGCCGAGGCTGCCTCCACAGTAGTCGTATCAACAACCAAAGTCGTCATTGGAGTCTATCGTCAAACGGTTGGCACTATCTCAAGAGAAATTTCAGAATCACACTGAAGCCCATCTATAAGAGTTAGATAAACAAATGAGCCAACTGGCCCAGATAGTAGGGCGTCTCGAGTCCCAAGGAAAATTACCTTCTCAAACAGAGCCAAACCCAAGAGAGAATGTTAGCACCATCACTCTCTGAAGTGGTACCGTTATCGCACCAAAAACTACGGAGGAAGGCACCCAAAAGAAAGATAAAACATTATCGCCTGCTATACAAGGTATATCTGATTCATCTCCCACTCCCTCTCCATATGTCGTCCCACCCTCTTTTCTATCGAGATTGGTAAAAAGAGATAAGCAAGCTGAAGAGAGGGAAATCTTAGATATATTTTGAAAAGTGGAATTAATATCCCACTTCTAAAGTAATCCGTAAAGTTCTAAGATCTACCAAGTTCCTAAAAGAAGACTTACCAGAATTAAGAAGGTGAATTTGGGGGAACATATCTCAGTCGTTTTCCAACGAAAGCTTCCGCCAAAGTTAAAGGACCAAGGTATGTTCGCTATTCCTTTAAAAATTGGTAAGATTTGGATTAAATGTGCCTTGTGTGATTTAGGCGCTTCTATAAATGTTATGATTTTTGCCTTGTACAACTTACTTTCTGCTGAGCCTTTGAAGGATACGAAAGTGACGATACAGCTGCCTCCACTTTGTTGATGATCTATGCAGGGAATTAGAGGACTTTGAAGAAGAGATCATGGAGTTTGAGAAAAAAATTTCAATTGATTCTAATTCATGCCATATACCCTCAGACTCTAAAATTTTGCCTTCTATATTGCAGGCACCTCAAATTGACTTGAAACAATTGTCGGAACACTTGAAATATGCTATTTGAAGATAACTTGGTGACGGTGTTGCACGCACATAAAGAGGTTATTGGATGGACTATTGCAGATATTAAGGGACTTAGTCCCTCGACTGGTATGCACACAATAAAGATCAAAGAAGGAGCGAAACCATCACGAGAAGGTCAATGCCGATTAAACCCACCGATGATAGAAGTCGTGAAAAAGGAGATACAAAAGCTTCTTGATGCCGACGTCATTTATCCAATATCCGACAGTAATTGGGTAATTTTGATCCATGTGGTTCCGAAGAAAACTGGAGTAATGGTGGTTGAAAATTCAATAGGTGAACTAGTCCCTATGGAAATGCAAAATGGATGGCGAGTTTGCATCGATTACAGGAAGTTGAACTCCCTAACTTGAAAAGACCATTTCCCCCTTCCTTTTATAGATCAAATGATAGAAAGATTAGCCGGTAAATCTCATTATTGTTGTCTTGATGGATTTTTAGGTTTCTTTCAGATCCTAGTGGCACTAGAGGACCAGGAAAAAATGATATTCACATGTCCTTTTGGCATCTTCGCTTATCGAAGAATGCCATTCGGCCTTTGTAACGCCCCTGCCACATTCTAGAGATGTATGCTTAGAATTTTCTCAAACTACGTCGAGAAGGGAATCGAGATTTTTATGGACGACTTCACCGTGTACGGTAATTCGTTTAATGAGTGCCTTTTGAATTTGACTAATGTACTAAGACGGTGCCTAGAACTTAATCTCGTATTGAACTATGAGAAATGCCATTTTATGGTTGATAAGGGATTAATTCTAGGCCATATTGTTTCTTTTAATGGAATTACGATAGACAAAGCGAAAACGAATATTATACTCTCACTCCCTTACCCCATACCTATGAGGGAAGTACGCTCTTTTCTTGGTCATGAAGGATTTTACCGTAGGTTCATTAAGGATTTCTTGAAGATAGCACGACTGTTGCGATTTTTGCTTCGGAAAGATCAGGCCTATGATTTTAATCAGAAATGCCAAGAATCATTCGATATATTAAAAGAAAAGCTTGTATCAGCTCCAATTGTTCAACCACCAAATTGGGACTACCTCTTTGAACTCATGTGTGATACGTCAGATACGAGCGTTGGAGTTGTCCTTGGTCAGAAAATCGATAAAGAGCCCTATGTCATAGCCTACGCATCTCGTACCTTGGATTCAGGTCAGAAAAATTATTCTACGACAGAAAAGAATTATTTGCTATAATTTTTGTTTTAGAAAAGTTTAGATCTTATCTGCTTGGCACTAAAATTACTCTCTTTTCTGATCATACAGCCTTGAGATATTTAATGAGCAAAAAGGAGGCAAAGCAAGACTCATCCAATGGATTTTGCTTCTTCAAGAATTCAATTTAGAGATTAAAGACAAGAAGTGGTGAAAAAATCTAGTAGCTGATCACTTGAGTCATATTCCCCTCTCCATATCTGACCCGCCAATTCAAGATAAATTCCCTGAAGAGAGCTTGATGGTGGCGCGGAAAAATACCCCATAGTTCACTGATATAGTCAATTATTTGGCTACAAGTAAGTTACCATTAGATTTGTCGAGAGCTGAAGTTAACCGAATAAAATGAGAGTCTCGACTTTATATTTGGGATGATCTGTACCTTTGGAAGCACTACTCGGATTAGGTAATTCAGTGGTGTGTCAACGAAGATGAGGTAAACTCGATTCTTAAATTTTTCCATTCTTACTTTTGTGGCAGTCATTTTGGACCAAAGTGAATTGCCCATAAAATTCTTGAAAGGGGTTTCTTTTGGCCTAACATCTTTCGTGATTCTTATTTATTTTGTAAAACTTGTGAAAGGTGTCAACGCGTGGGAAACATCATTCGCAGAAACGAAATGCTGCTCAATCCAATTCATATTTGTGAAATTTTTGATGTTTGGGGAATTGATTATATGGGTCCATTCGTTTCTTTATTTGGAAATAATTACATAATTCTTGTTGTAGATTATGTATCTAAGTGAGTAGAAGCTAAGGCTGCCCAAAATAGTGATGCTAAAACCACGGTTAAATTTTTAAAAGATTTTATTTTTTCCAGGTTTGGCACACCGCGGGTGATAATAAGCGATAGAGGAACTCATTTTATCAATCGAATAATTGAAGCCCTTATGAAGAAATTTTGAGTAACTCAAAGAATTTCCACGACTTACCATCCGCAGACAAATGGGCAAGCGGAAGTATCGAATCGCAAAATTAAAACAATACTTGAGAAGATCGTCACACCATATCGTAAAGATTGGAGTATCAAGCTAACTGATGCATTATGGGCATACTGAACCGCGTATAAAGGACCCATTAGAATGTCTCCGTACCGCCTAGTATTCGGTAAACTGTGCCACTTGCCGGTTGAATTGGAACATCACGTGTATTGGGCAGTCAAGCAATGTAACATGGAAATGGATGCAATTGGTGAAGCGCGCAAATTGCATATTCAAGAACTTGAGGAGATCTGTAGAAACGCTTACGATAGCGCTCAGATATTTAAAGAAAAAAATAAAAGAATTTCATGATCGTAACATCTCTTTTAAATCCTTTTCTGTCGGTCAAAAGGTTCTACTATTTAATTCCAAATTTAAACTTTTTGCAAGAAAATTTAGATCAAAGTTGCTCGAACCTTTTACGGTAACTCAAGTTTTTCCCCACGGTGCGATCGAAGTCAAAGATGACTTGGGGGCACAGTTTAAAGTTAACGGCCTGATGTTAAAACCGTATTATGAGAATGCTCCAATTGGTTTAGTCGAAGAACTCAATTTGGAAGAGCCTGCAGTCTAAAACAAGTCGTCGAGCTAAACGACGTTAAAAAAGCGCTAAATGGGAGGCAACCCATTTTATTTTATTTTAAATTTATATTCTATTTTTAATTTCTATTTATTTTCAATTTTATTTTACTTAATTTGATCTCAAATTTATTTTATTTTAATTTTTTGGTACCCTAAAATATTTTGGATCAAATATAATGCAACCCAATGATGTATTCCATGCATGGTTCAGTGGGAGGAAGACCATTTTACTATGGGTGCATGTTAGCAAAGCTTCCCACCATATTTAGGTGTATGATAGCCAAACCCACACCTACCCGTCACTTCCATTATTTATCCCAACCATCTTTATCCTTATTTTAAGCTATTCTTATCAAATTATATTACTTCTTTCAAATTTTAAAATCCCTTGGACCCACACCCAATTGACCAGCCTTTGACTTTAATACACTCACGTGATAACCTAAAAAAACCCACACCCCTATTTTATCTAATAACCCTGCCGCATATCCATCCCATCACCTTTAGCCAATGTAAGCATTTTCAGCCCCTATCTCATTTGACGTTGCAACCATGGTGCACACCCGAGACCAAGCACGGCGACTCCTACAAGCACCTCGGGTCAACCTCGCTGGTCAGCGAAGATATACGCTGGCGTTCGAGCTCTTTCTCAGCGACTTTGATTCACTGCTGGCACCTCTGCAGTCTCCACCCTATCGTGGCAGAGGGCAACAACAGCAACCATCTCAGTCGCAAGTTTCAAGCAATGTCGATCCCGCATCGCCCCCTCCTCCGTCTCTCCGTAGTGGACAATGATAACGAGCAAATGCCGCTCTGCCACCCAAACCCGAGCATTCACTTGTTCGTGCTGCATCATCGACCGCTCCACCACCATTGGTCAGCTATTTCTCCCGCTCGTCACAACACCACAATGACGACAACGTTTCCCAGTCACGGCAGAATCACCTTTCACACTCTCGGCAGCAACATGCACAATCGGCACCATCCTCTACTTTCTTCCGTTCAATGCCGACCGCCACTTCTTGTCGCTCAATGCCGGATGCTGCTCCATCCTATTCTATGCATTTGTCTGAATCAGACTAGGCCAACAAGGTAAATTTTGATCCGGTTTCCATTCGACCTTTGCTAATATACCATCCAATTTTTGGCTATACAGAGGATGATGATACCGGATTTCCTATGGAGGGTCCATCGATGGAGCAACCGCATTCTAGCAGTGAATAGCCTGCTTCGCCTTCCTTTGCGGCTAGATCAGGCGACAACACTATACCAACTGATATACCCGATCGCAACGAATGCTCTGAGTGTTATCGTCGTGGCCGAACCTATTCTGTCCCGATCGAGGAAGTCTTGCAAGGATACTTGCAATTTGACGATGAAGTCTTACGATTTAACAGCGTTCGACATCGTATGTTTCAGGTTTGCAAATATATTCCTTCCCAAACTCTCGATACTTTACATTTGCGCAAATCTGTCATGCAATTTTTTGATGCTATTGGCTGGACCTTATACTCTGAGATTAGATGTAGTACATAGTATGAGTTGGTTTTTGAATTCTACACTACATTTTCATTTCTGCAAGATCGAGTTGTTACTATTAATTCGCCAGACGTCATTTCCTTTCGGTTGTTGGGACAATATTTTAGGATGTCTGTTAAGGAATTTAATTTTTCTATGGGATTCATGAAGGATGTCACGTATCAAGGTTATCTAAATGCTTTACTTGAGATTCTGCAGGATTTTGATACTGACCTTGCTTATCTTCCTTACTGGCCTGGCGGGTTCAACATTTGATGCTCGCACAACGAAAGAATGGTGCATACACAACCCCGCGCTTCGCTACATTCACCGGTTCTTGGCCTACAACTACTCCAGACGTAACGATACTACGTCAAATTTAAGTAAGGTTGAAGTGTTCTTTTTATGGTGTATGCAAACTGGTATAAAGGTAAATTTGGGCTTTTGGTTCGCCCGCGCTTTTGAGCGTGTTCTGCGATTCAATCGCCCACTCAACCTCGGACCTTATATTACTCATCTTGCATCTCGTCTCTTTTCATTAACTTTTGACACTGTACAATTCACTTACGCATTTGCAATGGATGCGTTAGATGCACGATGCTTAGACACAATAGGGCTTCTCACCGGCACCCCCAGTGCACCCTATATTGTTCCTCCTGGTACCATTACACCACGTAATGAACGTGTCTTCCTTCAGAGAATCGCACCGTAACTGTCACAAGAAAAGCACCCATAATCGGACGTACACAACGAGATCCACAAAGTACATGATCGGCTCAACTCTATCGAAACCAACATTGCTGAGATTCTGTCTTACCTTCTCCTAGGCACATCCCAACGTGGTTGTGGCAACGGCCGTCGTTAGAATGGGGAGTATCTCTTTTCCCTCTCTTATATTTTGATTTACATATTGGGACAATATGCTTTTAGTGGAGGGGGAAAGAATATCCGTATCAAATTCCTTCTTTATTTTATATGCCTAAAATTAAGTTGCCTTGGTTGAATTGTCGAAATCTCTTGTTATCAATCTTGATTTTTTCTTTGTTTCTTTGAATACCCTATGAATTTCTAATCACACTTTAATCGGATTTAGGGTGCATGATAGTAAATGGCAAAATTGGTGTTTTTCCGTTGAAATTTTCCTTGATATTCCATAAGTTCATTGGTTGATATGTTTCTTGATTCAGTGCACAATACACAATCTTATGAGATTTAAGCCTAAACGAGCATATTTCTATTTTTATTCTTGCTCATGTTCTTGATTGAGTGGCCGGATTAATTTTGATATTCTAGAACTTGTAATTAAATGTATGTCAAAGACTACACGTTGAACTGGATATTTTAATATGATTAGGGCACTTAAGATTAACCCACTTCTCTACCCAAATTGCGTACCCGTTTATATCCATTAGTGAAACATTTTTTGTTCCTTTACCTTTTTCTTTTCTTTACCACAATTGTTAAACTCGAACCCTTTTTTATTTTTACCATCTTTTGTTACCCTGTCAAGACAGGGATTGATTTGCTCCACGGAGAAGAAAAAAGCAAAGGAGAAATGTTTCCCAAAAAAACACACGCAAAAATGAAGAAAAAAAGAGAAAAAAAAGACAAAAAAAGAAGAAAAGAAAGAAGAGAAGGTTCGAATACTATTCAAATAGAAGAAAAAAAACAAGTTCGAACTATGCTCGGAAAAAAAAAGAAGAAAAAAAGAGAAAATAGAGAAGAAAAGCGGAAACATTTTTGGTTGTTTGGTTCACTTCTTTGCACTTGATTACTTTATTTATTTTGTGGCTTGAACTTCTATTAGCATCTCTTGTCTTAACATCTAGCCCACTTTTTGGCCTTATCCCTACCCCAACCTAAGCCCCATTACAACCTTTTTAAAGACCCTTTGATTAATACATCATGATCATTCCAAGTAGTGGCGACTTGATTTTCGAACAAGCCTATGGTAATGTCTTTCTTAATCTTGCCTTTGAGTGATTCCTTTACCCAAAATACATTGAGCGATAATGAGTGAACTCTTGTGAGGTATTGAATCTTGATACATTGAAATTAATGGATAATTGGAATGTCTCGGCTTTTGCTTAAACTTGCTACTAGTTGAGCCTATTTTCTTGATTGTCACCTTGTTTCCGATAATTGATGTGATCGTTGATTCATTTGGTATTCCGTAACATATTGTGGGATTACGGATTGTAACTTGAGATTTTGACATATTTGATTAAGGAATGCTTGAGGACAAGCATTGAATAAGTGCGGGGAAATTTGATAAGTAGTTTATTTAGCTACCGTTTTATCTTTAATTATGCCTTTAATGATTAGTTCATATTGCTGATTTGGGCGTTTTTATGCGTTTTCTATGCAGGACTACAATTCTAGAAATCGCACTTAAAAAGACAGCATTCTGTAGTTTTTCTCTGTAATCAAGGCTGGGCTAGTGGGCATGAAGAGTCTGACGTGGCATCCAGTCAGCGGCTTCTAGAAGGTCTAGTCAGCGGCTTCCAAAAGGATTTAAATTTGAATATTTTCAAGGATTATCTTTTACCATTTCTAGGTTATTTTAGGGTTTTAGAATACTATAAATACCCCATCGGGGTAAGCTAGAAAATCATGTCCCATTCTTAGTTTGTTATTGCTTTCTAAATTTTATAAAATCCTCTTCTTTCTTTACGTTCTTATTTTTAAGTTTTTATTATTTCCTTTTAAAATGTCGAGTATGATTTTTACTATAATCATGCTCGGTTAATTTTCCAACAAGCTGAGGGCTTAGCAACAAATCAATTCCGATCCTGAGAATCAAAAAACACTTTATAACTTCGAATATATTTCTCAATTTTTTGCAAACTAGGATTTGCAATCGGCTTTTCCTTTAAAAAATTTAACACCTTCATTTCAAAAAGAGCTCGTTGGTTTGAATTTTGTTTTGATTTATAGTTGGGAGGAAGGATCAGCTTTTAGCATATTCGACTTCCTATTGACACACATAGCGACGGATTCGCTAAGGGAAATTGAGATTGGATTCGATTCTCATTGAGACAACATAGTCCGAGTCGGGTTTTTCCAGATTTAAAAACTATTTTATTCTAAAGGCGATAGTCGTAATTAGTCTAGCCAGAAAATTGAAATTCAAAAATTGATTTTGGATTATCAGTTTATCAGAGAGAAAAATAAGTTACAAGGGTTGAGCCTTGTAGACTGTAACCGACAATTATCCGAAGTAAAAATCTTATTCGATGATCGATTGGAAATGAGTCAAAGCGAAGCTTAAGGCTATTTCTTAAACTGAATATTTTCTTAAATTTACTTTCATTCTTAGATTTAAACTTTTATTTCTCGGTTTTATTTGAATTAAACTCTTGATATAAACACCCCCAATTTATTTACTTTTTTCGCCTAAATCAAGATCAAAACCTTCTACATCAGAATTTCCAAAGTCCTTGCAGATCGACCCTTCTTCTCTATTACTACATTATTTATCCATTTTATCTGAGATTAAGGTAATTTATTTGACAGTTCACGACGGTTGTCAGTTGTAGATTAATTTTTTTTTATCAATCTTCAATTACCTATTTAAAATAAACAAAATGCTATGATGGTATGAGTTAGCATGCTCCTAACATTAGGATGTCTAACTACAAATGATGCATGAGTGGAGTCATTTTTAGAACTATTGGGGAAAAACCCTCACCTTCTGGTCTATCACCCTTAATTTCTATGGGCTTACCGTCTTTGTTGAATATTTATCTTTTATCTCATCTTGAAAGGAGATTGTTGGCTTGAACTGGCCAGAACAAGATCTATCATTTCATGAAGTTCAATTCTATAACATTGCCCCACTTCTCTTGGGCTTTGTTGTTACCTCTTCTACGACTCTTCATGACAAGTCTTCCCTTATCTCAATGTTAGGGTAGACACCATGCCCCAAAATCCCCCAAATTTTCATTTATTCAATAAGATTCAAACTTTATTTTTCTGAATCAACCAAGGCATTATGGCAGACACTCACTTTGAGTCTTTGAACCGTGTAGCATAGTAAGGCTTGTTGTTATTCTCTTCAGGATCACTGACAGTTTATTCCTTTGTTTTAGGTCGATCATGTACATCTTTGACCTTGCATTCTAAACTATATTCTTGGAACAATATAGAGAAACCATATTCTTTTTTTATTTTTCTTTTATTTTTTCTTTCTCTTAGTTTTCTTTTTTTTCTTTTCTTTCTTTCCTTTCATCTATATGCCAGTTTGCTGATTAACATTTCAACAAAGGAGTAGTAGTCTTGCTTCTCGTGTTTTACCGACCAGAGCAGACTAAGCAGGAAATCATACTTCATCGTGATTATAGCATTCGATTGATCTTTGTATTAGAATTAATGTCACATCATGCACGTGATATTCGGGAATCTACGGGGGTAAGAAAGAATATACATATATTTAATTAAAAGATTCATCATTTCATTGAAATGGAAAAAGTAGCAAATATAACATAAGCCATTACAAAAAAGGTATTTGCTACCTTCGGGCAAACAGTACCAAAGTTAATTACACATATAAAAAGGAAAGCTAGAAAAAGCGAATAAGGCAAAATGTAAAAAACATGGATAGGATGCACTAGAAATCCTCGACCATTGCGACACTGGTCATTCATCCTGCCCCCTCAATTCTTCAAAATTTTCTCAAAAAGTTCAATTTCTTTGTTGTCCATCATCCCCTGAACCAACTGCTAGAATTCTAGACAATACTGGATTTCAAGCCTTTCCTTCTGATGGTACTCACAAAATGCCCCACGCTTGCCTTGTGTATTCTTCATGCCATGCTTGATCAAACCTGCCATGAAAAGCTATTTGAATACCCAACTTAAAGGGGGCCTGATTTCTGACACATCCACCTTCACCCACTTTTCATCTACCTCTTCAAGAGCATTCACGCCCTGACCCCTGTGGTTTGGAAGTAGATTAATTGCCACGTTAGGTCCTTCAAACTTCAAGACTTCAGCTTTTATTATGCTTTGCACTAGTTTCTTGACTATCGGGAAATTCTCTATCATATGCTTTGCTACTCCGACATGGTTCTCACAGTGTTCATTGACATCATACCACGAGGGATAAGGTGGTTGAAAGGGAGTAACAAAATAAGGTCAAACTAAATTGGCCTTGTATAGTTGCGAGTACAACTCCGTGTATGAAATCGGTAGAGGGGTGAAAGACTTTTTCTTCATCTCATCTCTAGGACCCCTAGTCTCTTTTCTATTCGAGCCTTACATATTATGGGATACGGCATGGGGTAACGAGATCATTAGCTTTTTAGAGGCATTATAGGTACTCGTGTTGTTAATCTCATGATCCATTTTCCTAAATTGCTTTCGAGTTAGTTCTCGGTCTGTTAGCGAAGATAAGATTTTTAAGAGAGAATCTTTGATCTTATCCAACACCAATTCAATAGGACATTCGAAATCGGTGCAAACTACTTCATATTGGCTGATGATGGCTTGGTCTTCATCAGAAAAAGTCTTTTCCGCTATAAAGTTGTAATCCTAACTCTCACTTATTTTACTGATCTCCTTTTGCATGAACGAGTCTTTCACCAAACCCTTTCCTTTGGTCATGATAGTCATCATACCCATCAATTCATTGATTTGCCCTATAGTTTCCTCTTGGAACTTCTTCATATATGCCATCATCTCTTTTTGAATCCAAACCAAAAGTTCTTGGAGTTCCTCAAGCTTCTCCACCCTAGGTACTAGGTCATTCATATTTTTGAAGTTGTACTGGCTAGAAGTCATTCCCTTGTTCTTTTTATTTTCTAAGATGAATACACTTATAAAATTAGCTTCCACTGTAGTAAAACTTTCTTTCATTTGATTTTTCTAGTGTTGGGTGAAGTGTGAATGCATAATCTTTAATTATTGTCACAAAATCCCTCACAATTAACCTTATTGTTTAATTACGTAATGCATGATATATGCTTTATGCAATGCATGGAACAAATAAAAAATAAAATGCAAGGATGTATGCAAATAAAGGCATTGATTCCATTGTTGATCAGCCTAGAGCAACTTTCATTGGATTGAAAAAGGTTCTCGATACAAAGGAGGCAGAAAAAATCTTCCACAAATAAATCTCGACCCTAACTTCTAATTCTTTAATAGATCTAAGTAGCCGAAAGAATCTTGATGTCTTGTCCATCCTTGAGACCATAAAAGAAATAAAATGCTTCGACTTCTGCAGCTGGTGTCTCCACATGCTTGGGTAACTCTTATACTCGAACCGTAAAAAATGTGTTATACTGGTCTCGGTCTTGAAGAAATCGGCTAGCATCACGAAGGATCGCGTAAGTAACCTTGAACTGCAACTTCAAGTCTTGATCGAAACTTGAAACATCTCCTTCTAATATTGACTGGCCTAAAGCTCGAGGAATCCATTCTAATTGCGATATTCTTGGAAAGACTGACCGACTCTCTCGTACTTCTTTTGAATCCCAAAAGGTCATCTTGTTGTAGGCCCACCTGGCGGTATTATACGCTTACCTGGAAAACTATCACCTTGAACCCTTTGGTTGACCTCGGACCATTGTCGCACTGTTGAGCTGGTATCCTCCTTCTTGAGATACCTTTTATCTATAATGAAAGATCTCAAATTGGGCAAACCACTTGAATCAACACCTTTATGTCATGCAATGTAGATGCAAAAATATGTGCAGAACAAGATAAAACACAAAAAATAAGTTAGTAGCGGATGAAATCAATAAATGCATAAATAAGCAGGAAATCAAATAAAATCATCAAACTAAAAAACCCTATTTATATCCTATCTAAAACACCTAGGTTATCTGTATAGCTCTAAAAGGGGTGGGCTTTCTATATTCTCTACATGTAATTTTGGCACTAAAAGGATACCCGAATTATACTTGTTGTCCCCTTCTAAGGGTAGCAAGGACCCCAATCATCACCTATCATAGGCTTCTTTTAACTGAGTTTACTTTAGGATGACCCATTCGCTATGTCCGTACGGGGAAACAATATTCCCACGAAAACATAGGGAACATATAGACTCTCTAGGTGAAATGCTGGTAAAATAGGCAAAAGTTATGTGTTGGAAAGATATAAAATAGTGCCAAAATGATTCTTTTACGTGCAAGTATACACGGTCTATAAGTAATACAGTTGGTAAGCTGAGTATCGATCCTATAGAGATTGACTTGGAATTCAATTGCCTTGATTGTTACTTGCCTTAAGAAAAAGTTGATTTGATTTGAAGTTGGTTTTGAAAACAATTAAAAAGAAAAGGAATGAAAGTAAAGACGTTGACAAGGAAGGTGCTTTAATGAATGATGGGCGTTGGCAGGGAATGCCTGGTTTTCGCGCTATTCATGTCGTGCCAGCCTTTAATAACAACCTATCTTGGCATTGTTTGCCGAGCAGATTCAACATTAGCAAAGCCTCTCTCAATGGTCATTTCCCTAAATTGATCATGTACAAACCCCTATATCTCTATAGTGTTTGTTTTTAAATAAACTAATTTGATCAAGATCCAATCTATACTCCTAAGGGGTAGATTTCACTCCCGAAGTAAGTTCATCTACTTGAACGACTTCTCACGAAGCTTTTCTCTTCAGTATTCAACAACTTATTCGTTGCCACCTCAAGTCTGTTAAGATATTGAGGCGCAATAGGCCAATAGTGCCAGCTCTCGCTTGGCATAGTATTTAGGAAATATTAAAGTATGCCGAATAGTGAAAACATTGCCAAGGCAGATTTATTATTAAAAACTAAAATATAAAAAATAGCGTTCAATGCAAACATCCCTCACCAACTATTAAATTAGTTAATGGTGAGGGATTTAACCAACAACGCACAAACGTTTTCGAAATACATCATCATTAAAAACAAAATAAAATAACTTGAAAGAGAAAATGGGCAAGAAGGGGTCTCTCGATGCATCCCTTCGAGATCCAGGCTTCTCGACCAAGCTGGTCGGACCACCCTTCCTAGGTACAGCTGGTTGTCAATCTTCACACACCAATTCCTCATGATCCAATCTTTTTCGATGATCCGTTCCAAAGTCTAGCTTGGTTGGTGTTTAAATAGGCGTGCGAGGAAGGGATAGGATTAGCTCTTCAAATTTTGAATTTTACTGCCCAAGGGATAAGGGATTATCTTCTTATCCAAATTTGAATGAGAGCTAGTCAGGCTAGGGCTGACGTCATACTCTCGTTGCTGCCCTGGCTTCCAAGCTTAGCATGAATTTGGCAACAAGTCTTGGCACCATCTTATCTGCTATTTTTTTGGAAATTGTTCCAATTGCTATCTTTTCGGAGCCTGATCATTTCCTATTTTTTGGGGTCCAACAGCTTCTTGGCATGGCATCAAGTTCACTTCTCTGCCAACCCGTGCTCAGCATTGTCTGGTCTATCTATGCCAACAACACTCGGCATTCTCTCTGGCATTCCTTCCTATGTTTCTTTTTTGGGCGAAATCCTATGCCAAACCTGCAAAATTGCCAACAAAACAACCCTTCACACTGGCATAGACAGAATTCTAAACTCTTTATGCAAATGCATGGTTTTAACATCCTAATGCAACTAAATGCACCTTAAAACAAGCAAAATCATTATAAGATTGGCATTAAAACAGTACTTTTGGAGAGGTAACACACCCCAAACCTAACTCATTGCTTTTCCTCAAGTAATGAAAACAATATAAAAACAAAAACTGTGAAAATGTTACCTCGACAAAATTTTGGTTGAATGCCAACACGTGCTGGCAAGCAGAATTTGGCTCTATTTCTGTCTTTAGTATCTCAGTGCAATAATGCCAAGCAGGTAGTAATTCAAGTGCAGCAATATAACTCTAGTCTAAGTTCATGAAGAGTGCATGATGTGTAGGCAATATGCATCAAGTATCCTTTCACTTCCTTAGCCAATTTTACTACCTAAACTCAGATTTTTATCATTTTTTTCTTTTTCTTTGCAAAGGGTTTCTGCTGCCATTCATTTAAGCTTGCTTCATGACATTATTTAGCGTGAGAGATGAGAGCTGCTCAAGGGATAATGGATTATCTTCTTATCCAAATTTGAATGAGAGCTGGTCAGGCAAGGGATGACGTCATACTACCGTCGCTGCCTTGGCTTCCAAGCTTGGCATGAATCTGCCAACAAGTCTTGGCACCATCTTATCCGCTATTTTTTTGGAGATTGTTCCAATTGCTATCTTTTCGGAGCCTGATCATTTCCTATTTTTTGGGGGTCCAACAGCTTCTTGGCATGGCATCAAGTTCACTTCTGTGCCAACTGGTGTTTGGCACTGTCTGGTGTATCTATGCCAACAACACTCAGCATTCTCTCAGGCATTCCTTCCTGTGTTGCTTTTCTGGGCGAAATTCTATGCCAAACCTGCAAAATTGCCAATAAAACAACCCTTCACACTGGCATAGACAGAATTCTAAACTCTTTATGCAAATGCATGGTTTTAACATCCTAATGCAACTAAATGCACCTAAAAACAAGCTAAAGCATTATAAGATTGGCATTAAAAACAATACTTTTGGAGAGGTAACACACCCCCAAACCTAACTCATTGCTTGTCCTCAAGTAACGCAAACAAAATAAAAACAAAAACTGTGAAAATGTTACCTCGACAAAATTTTGGTTGAATGCCAACACGTGCTGGCAAGTAGAATTTGGCTCTATTTATGTCCTTGGTATCTCAGTGCAATAATGCCAAGCAGATAGTAATTCAAGTGTAGCAATATAACTCTAGTCTAAGTTCATGAAGAGTGCATGATGTGTAGGCAAAATGCATCAAGTATCCTTTCACTCCCTTAGCCAATTTTACTACCTAAACTCAGATTTGTATCATTTTTTCATTTTCTTTGCCAAGGGTTTCTGCTGGCATTCATTTAAGCTTTCTTCATGACATTATTTAGCGTGAGAGATAAGAGCTGCCCAAGAGATAAATGATTATCTTCTTATCCAAATTTGAATGAGAGCTGGTCAGGCTAGGGTTGACGTCATACTGCCATCGCTGCCCTGGCTTCCAAGCTTGGTATGAATCTGCCAACAAGTTTTGGCACCATCTTATCCACTATTTTTTTGGAGATTGTTCCAATTTCTATCTTTTCAAAGCCTGATCATTTCCTATTTTTTTGGGGTCCAACAGCTTCTTGGCATGGCATCAAGTTCACTTCTTTGCCAACCGGTGCTTGGCATTGTCTGGTCTATCTATGCCAACAACACTCAGCATTCTCTCTGGCGTTCCTTCCTGTGTTGCTTTTCTAGGCGAAATCCTATGCCAAACCTGCAAAATTGCCAACAAAACAACCATTCACACTAGCATAGACAGAATTCTAAACTCTTTATGCAAATGCATGGTTTTAACATCCTAATGCAACTAAATGCGCCTAAAAACAAGTAAAAGATTATAAGATTGGCATTAAAATTAGTACTTTTGGAGAGGTAACACACCCCCAAACCTAACTCATTGCTTGTCCTCAAGTAATGCAAACAAATAAAAACAAAAACTGTGAAAATGTTACCTTGACAAAATTTTGGTTGAATGCCAAAACGTGCTGACAAGCAGAATTTGGCTCTATTTCTGTCCTTAGTATCTCAATGCAATAATGCCAAGCACGTAGTAATTCAAGTGCAGCAATATAACTATAGTCTAAGTTCATGAAGAGTGCATGATGTGTAGGCAATATGCATCAAGTATCCTTTCACTCCCTTAGCCAATTTTACTACCTAAATTCAGATTTTTATCATTTTTTTTATTTTTCTTTGCCAAGGGTTTCTGCTGGCATTCATTTAAGCTTGCTTCGTGACACTATTTAGCGTGAGAAATAAGAGGGAGCATACCATGAATCCCCACCTTAATCTAGACATCACTAGGCTTTCTCTTTATCTCACACCCTAAGGTTTTGGACTTGAGAACTAAGAGGGAGTAAACCACGAAGCCTCATGTAGCTTATTATCCCTAAGTTAGAAGAGAGTTCGATCTTGCCTTGGCAGAACATTGTTACCTTATTAGTTTCTTTTACCCTAGCATCATCATCATTTTTTTAAATCTGAGCATAGTTTCAGAAAGTCTAAGTTTACTAAGGGACTAGATACATACTACGTGTTACGTAGAATTTCAGTTACCTAAACTAGAGATCAATTGCCAAGCTAACCTGGCATACTATTCTGCTGGCATGGCATGATAACTAAAGATTAAAATTTCCACATTGGACAGACACCTAGATCAAATTAAACTTTCCTAACAAATGCTAACATTTTTCAAGATTAAATCGAGGCAAAATTTTTCTTTTTTTAGTGGTTCGGTATGCATCTATCCTAAATGACCTAAATGTCATGGTAACAGAAAATTAAACATGAAATGCATGGCATAAATATGAAGAAATGCACAGCCCCAAACCCAAGATGTGTATTATCCCCAATGCATGAAACAACACATATATACAAGAAAAATAGAAAAAATTAAAAATGCATGATCATGTAAATGCAATGGAATGAAATGTATTGGAGTTTAAGAAGAAGATGATTCCCCTTCGGAGACTATTTGCCGTGCGGCACGGGTTTTTCTTCTCACAAATGGCCCTCGATCAGGGGCCATGTGCTTCTTTCTTTTTAGGCTCGATTTTAAAGCGGTAGTGGAGGCTCCAATTTCCTCCTTTTCCTTGGCAGGTTCGATGCAGCAGGTGCATAGGTGGCATCAGATGGTGTGTGTAAAGTAGGTGTCACTAGCGACTTGGCTTTGGTTTCCTTTGACTCAAATGAAGAATCAGAACTGGCAGACTCTACTTGAACTTGAGACAATGGGACTGTGGCATCGGACGGGGTATGAACTGGACTAGCTGGCATGGCATTGTCGCTGGCAGAGGGCTCGGCAGGGAAGTCTAGAAATGCTGGAACAAAATTAGTTGATAATTTTGTAAGAGCCTCCCTGATTACAACATCCTTGGCCTAGATATAGTGTCGCATCTTGGCATTGAGCTCCTCAGCTTTTTCCAGCTTTTGGAGAATAATCTCCTGGCGTTGGTGAATTTGGGACAACATTGCTATTGAACTGTCTGGAACAATTTCTGCCATGGTTGATGGCGCGGCCTTTGACTCATTGGGCTTCGGCGTGGGTGCCTTTGCCTTTCCCTTCCCCTTGTCATTGGGCTCGACAACAACAAGATTCCTCCATATAGCAGCAGTAATTGTTGTTCCTTTGATCATTTGCCCTTTATCTGTATCAAGCCTTGGCACATCATGGAGCATGAAAACGTTAGAAATCAACAAAGGGAAAAACAAGCTGTCAGTATCTTTCACTGCGCACTTGTAAGTTTCCTCAATAATGATCTTGCCAATATTGATCTTGCACCCCATAACAATAGAGTGCAACAGGATCATCCTTTCTTCTGACACGGTCTCGTTATGGGATGTGGGCATCAGATTCGCCTTGAGAAAGTGATTTCATCCTCTCTATTGGGGCTTCAATGCCAGCCTCTTCACCGTCCGGTGGCCCATTGATGAGACTGTCCATGCCGTGCCAAGCTCATACAGATCTGCCAGCAGCCTCTTCCTCTTGGCAGCATTTATTGAGTCAGCATACTCGAAATACTCATCTTCTGCACCATCTAACTCAAACATATTGTTAATATACCCTTCATCAAAACGAACACATTTACCTCTAATCATCAAGAAGGGCGAATCCTTGGTCACAAGGTGCGCATAGAATTCTTGGACGATGGTGGCATAAATCTCCCCTTTTTGCTGGCAGAACTGCGTCCATTTGTGCAAGTTAATCATAGACATGACTTTTGGAGGGAAGTCGTTCGTTGTCTCTGTTTTAAACTCAAAGTGCTTCTCATAGCAAAAACTTCTCGAGGCAAAATTTGTTTCAAACTTGAATCTCCTCGTTGAAGAACCTTTTGAAAGGGGTAGAGGATGGAGCCATTGAAAATCGTTGAAGGAACTTGAAACGACGTTGAAAGATAAAGAAAAAGAACGATTTGGGTTTTGTACTTGTTTACGAAAAGAAAGTAAAAAGTGAGAGAGATGTTTGGTTTCTTTAACCAGTTAGGGTGAGAAAGTGAAAGGTTTTGGGTCGGTTGAGTGTTTTAATGGGAGTAGTAATTAGGGATGATGATGGGAAATAAAAAGAATTAATTTAAAAAGGGGTGGAGTGATAAGGTTGAAGTGATAAGATAGGGTAAGGATTAAAGTGATAAGGTGATTGGTTTGAATTTTAAATTTCAACCGAAATTTTGGGCGGTTGGGGTTTAAGTTCAAATAAACACAACTTCCTTTATTTTACTGGGCCGATGAAACTAGGGTTTTTTTCTCTTCCTTCTATCTTTTGCACCGCTGTATGCCAAGCTACTCTGGCACTGTGTCTGGAAGACTTCTCTATTGGGACATCAGCTCCTGCCAAACAACCCTAGCAGTGTTCTTGGCATGGCATAATGAATATGCACAACTCAAAGGAAACCTTTCAACATAGTAAAGCAATAAAAACTTGAAATTTCAAAAGAAAGAGAAACAATTAAAAACCTTGAAACCTAAAAACAAAGAAAAACTCTAACCTAATATTTACAAAAGTTCAAACCTGATGGTGCTTTCATGTTACCTCTGCCAAGAGGATCACATCTTTGACATTGCTCTGATCACCTTCCATGTAGTGCTTTAAACGTTGGCCATTCACCTTAAAGATTTCGCCCGTCTTCAAGTTCTTAATGTCCACAGCCCTATGAGCATAGGGCTTCACAACTTCAAAAGGGCCAACCCATCTCGATCTGAGTTTCCCTGAAAAAAAAACTTAAGCCGTGAGTTGAATAACAAAACACATTAGCCTACATCAAACTGTCTTGGCATTATCCTACTTTCATGCCAACGTTTTGCCTTTTCCTTGTAGATCATGGCGTTCTCATAGGCTTGTGTTTTGAATTCTTCCAACTCATTTAGGTCTAGTAACCTCTTTTCTCCAACAGCTCTCCTTTCTATGCTAAGTGTTCTGATAGCCCAGTAAGCTTTATGCTCAAGCTCCACTGGCAGATGGCATGGTTTTCTGAAAACAAGTCTAAACAGTGAAGTACCCAAAAGAGTTTTAAAAGCAGTCTTGTAAGCCCACAATGACTCATCTAGTCCCAAGGACCAGTCCTTCCTTGATGGATTAACAGTCTTTTCTAAGATGTTTTTGATCACCTTATTCGAAATCTCGGCTTGCCTGTTTGTTTGTGGATGATATGCTGTGGAAATTCTCTGCTGTATACCATACCTGGACAAAGCTTTAGAGATTAGATTACATTTAAAATGGGTGCCCTCATCCTGAATAATTATCCTAGGGGCGCCAAATCTAGTAAAAATGTGTTTGTGCAAGAACTTGGCAACGGCCTTTGCATCGTTTGTTGGCAGGGCCACAGCCTCTACCCATTTAGATACATAGTCAACAACCACAAGAATATATACATTACCGAATGAGGGTGGAAAAGGACTCATAAAGTCTATCCCTCATACATCAAATAAGTCCAAAGGCATAATGTTTTGGAGTGGTAGTTGGTGTCTGCCAGAGATGTTCCCTGTCCGTTGGCATCGATCACATGCCCTGACATACTCGTGGACATCCTTATAGAGTGTAGGCCAAAAGAATCCTGACTGCAGCACCTTGGCAGCAGTCTTTACCTCAACAAATTGGCCCTCATATGGTGCGGCATGGCACAAATGTAATATGTTGTGCTGCTCATTCTCAAGCACACACCGGCAGATTACATGGTTTGCACACTGTTTGAACAATATTGGCTCATCCCAATAGTATTTCCTAACTTCCCGCAAAAACCTCTTCTTGGCATTGTATGCCAAGTCTGGTGGCAGAATGTTACTTACCAAGTAGTTGGCAATGTCAGCATACCATGGCATGGCATTAATTGTAAGAAAATACTCGTCAGGAAATTTATCTCTTATAGAATTGGTCTTACCATCTTCAAGTTGATGCTCTAAACGTGAGAGATGGTCAGCTACTAAGTTTTCACTACCCTTCTTGTCTCGAATCTCAAGATCAAATTCTTGGAGTAGAAGCGTCCACCGAATTAGTCTGGGCTTAGCATCCTTCTTTGCCGAGAGATGCTTCAATGTCGAATGATCTGCAAAAACCACAACTTTGTTACCAATTAAATAAGATCTAAATTTGTCAAAAGCAAATACAGCCGCAAGAAATTCATTCCTAGTCGTAGAGTAATTTAGTTGTGCTTCGTTGAAGGTTCGGTTAGATAGTAGATGGCATGGAAAACCTTGCCACGCCTTTGTCCCAAGACTGCTCAAACAACATAATCGCTGGCATCGCACATGAGTTCAAAGGGCTCATTCCAATCCGGTGCGATAACTATAGGAGCATTGATCAACTTCTCTTTAAGCTCCTAAAATGCTCTCAAACAAGAATCATCAAAAGCAAAAGTGGCATTATGTTCTAACAACAAGCATAAAGGTTAAGCAATTTTGAAAAGTCTTTAATAAAACGCCGATAAAAACCAGCATGGCCTAAAAAACTCCTTATACCTTTGACACTCGTTTGTGGTGGCAGTTGCTTAATTACCTCAAATTTTGCTTGATCAACCTCTAACCCTCTCTCAGTTACCTTGTGCCCGAGAACAATGCCCTCCTTCACCATGAAGTGGCATTTTTTCCAGTTCAACACTAGGTTTGTCTCTATTCATCTCTTCAAGACTTGCTCTAAACTCTGAAGACATTCCTCAAATGATTTTCCGAACACTGAGAAATCATCCATAAATACCTTCATGTTGAGCAAGATCATATCAAAAAAATGGACATCATGCAATGTTGAAACGTTATCGGTGCTTTACATAGGCTGAATCACATCCTTCTAAATGCAAACGTCCCATAAGGGCACGTGAACGTGGTCTTCTCTTGATCATTAGGGGTGATGGCAATCTGATTATAACCTGAATAACCATCTAAAAAATAATAGAAAGCTTTACCTGCCAACTTGTCTAGCATCTGGTCAATGAATGGCAGCGGGAAGTGGTCCTTCCTCGTGGCATTGTTCAACATCCTACAGTCCATGCACACTCCCCATCTTGTGATAGTTCTAGAGAGGATTAACTCAGCTTTATTGTTTTGTACCACGGTCATGCCACCCTTCTTTGGCACACATTGCACCAGGCTAACCCAAGAGCTATTAGAGATGGGATAAATCATCCCAGAATCAAGCCATTTTATGATCTCTTTTTTCACTACCTCTTTCATGCTTGGGTTTAGCTGTCTTTGGCCTTCAATGGTCTTTCCATGGTACTCTTCCAAGATAATCTTGTGCATGCAAATGGTTGGGCTAATACCTCTGATGTCTGCCAATGTTCATCCTAATTCTTGCTTATGATCACGTAATATTGCCAACAATCTTTCCTCTTGATAATTTTTGAAAGCAATGGCAATGATCACTGGCAGAGTTGAGTGTTAACCTAAATAAGCATACTTCAAGTGATCTGGCAATGTTTTCAGTTCCAACGCTGGTGGCTCCTCAATTGATGGTCTAGGTGCCTTGATTTCTCTACCGGCCAACTATAGTGGCTCAAAATAACTCGCCTCCTCAGCCTCCAAGACTGGTTCTTCTAGTTCCTCAAACAGATCAGCTATGCCATCTAAATTGTTAGCATCAAATTCTGTATCCCGGCATAACTGTGCTGTGTCCAAAGTGTAAATGGACTCCACCATCTCCTCTGCTTGGCACTCATCAGGTTTATCTGCACATTTCAAAGCTTGAAACACATTAAATGTAACATGCTGGTCACTCATGCACATTGTTAGTTCCCCTTTATGAACGTTAATCAAAGCCCTACCCGTGGCAAAAAAAGGTCTACCCAAAATAATCGGGACATTAATATCAGCCTCATAATCCAAACTGATAAAATCAGGTGGAAAAATAAATTTGTCTACCTTTACCAACACATCCTCAATCTTACCCTTGGGACGTTCATAGGATCGTTCTGCCAGCTGAAGTGTCACTGTGGTTGGTCTGGTTTCTATGCCAAGCTTCCTGAAAACTAACATTGGCATCAAGTTGATGTTGGCTCCTAAGTCACATAGTGCCTTGCCCATAAATTTGTTGCCAATGGTGCAGGGAATAGTAAAACGTCTCGGATCTTTCAGCTTTGGTGCCAAACAATTTAGGATTATGGCACCGCATCCTTCGTTCAAAGCAACAGTTTCAAAGTCTCTCAACTTCCTCTTCTTAGACAGGATGTCCTTCATGAATTTGACATAGTTGGGCATTTGCTCAAGGGCTTCTACCAATGGAATGTTGATTTACAATTGCTTAAGAACCTCCAAGAAGCGCTTGAACTGTTGATCTTGCTTATGCTTTTAAAGTCTTGCTGGAAATGGTGGTGGCAGATAAACATATGCCAGCGCTGCTGACTTTGCCAAGGTAGTGCTGGCATCGGTATGCTATCTAGCATAGGTGCTGACATCATCTACTTTTGGTTGCTCTTTCTCTGCTTCACTGGGATTATCTTCTGGGACTGGCTTCTCGATTTGGCAATTAACTGGCTGCTTGGCAACCTTCTCTACCTCACACTACTTACCACTCTGAAGAGTTATGGCTTTACATTACTCATTTTCTTTGTACTGGGCATCTTCTATGTCACTTGGCAATGTTCCTTGGGATCGATTGCTGAGTGCGTTGGCAATCTGGACTGTGGCATCATTCCTCTCCATGTACTCAGTGAGAGTGTCTACTTGGTTAAATCTCTGCCCTTGCTAGAAATTGTTTTGGGTTTTCTGCGGCGTGGCATTCTGATAAAATGCTGGCATACCATTGTTATTGAAAGCTGGCTTGGCATTGTTATGTTGCCTCTGTGTACTATGGCGCTGGGCATTATACTGGTTACCTCCTTGATTTCCCCATGCTAAGTTAGGGTGTTGTCTCCAACATGTATTATAAGTATTGGAGTTAGGATTATAGTAACGATTAACATTGCCAACAAAATTTACCTATTCAAAATTGACAGGGCATTCATCCACGTGATGATTCTCTCCAAAAATTGTGTAAAATGGGTCTAATGTTTTGACTTCTTGGGCCTCATTGTTCATTTGCAACGTTCTTACCATGCTAGTAAGGTTGGAAATCTCGGTATAGATGGACGTTAGTTCATTTCCCATTGGTTTTAGTTCTGGACCCAAGCCTAGTAACAGGATGTTCAAAATCATTGATTGCAATCCTCTCTAAAATGTCAACAGCCTCGGTATACGTCTTGTCAAGCAACGAATCGGCTGTTGAAGCATCAACAACAGTCCTTGTTTGTGCATTTAATCCATTGTAAAAGGTTTGTATTTGAGTCCAATTCGGGAATCCATGCATAGGACACCTTCTCAGCAGATCTTTGAATCTTTCCTAGGCATCATAGAAGGTCTCATCCTCAGCCTGCCTGAACGATCTCTCCTCGTAGCTTGGCAGTGAGTGTTGGCGTCTGGAATCTTGTCAAGAACTTCTGGCATAGGTCTGCCCATGAAGTGACTGAGCCAGGTGGCAAAGAATTGAGCCAAGCCTTAGCTTTATCTCTCAAGGAAAAGGTGAATAACTTTAGCTTCACGGTATCTTCAGGTACTCCATTTTGTTGAAATAATTGGCAAATTTCCATGAACTGCTTCAGATGTTGCCTCAGATCTCTAGTAAGTGATCCATCAAACTGACTTACATTCAAAAGAGTTTGAATCATTACCGACTTAAGTTCAAAATTGACAGCGTTTACCTCTGTGCCAACAAGTCCTCGCATCAAATTGTCAATAGTTAGTGCCGAATGTTCTCTAATAGGTCTCTCATTAACAACTGGGACAACAGGTAGTGGAGGTATCTCATTATTAAGTGGGTTTCCTCCATTTTTCACCACACCATTCCCTCCATTACCTTGGTTTTGCATTTCTCGAAATCTTCTTTTTAACCTCCGCAAGGTTTTCTCAATTTTCGGATCGTATGGCCACTTGTCCACTATAGGATGGCTTCTAGTCATACACCGAGAAAAAAACAAAAGGTAAAAACAAAAATAAAATTGAAAGAAAGACAAGTAAAAATTTAAAAACAATTAATTCTGTTGCAATCCCCGGCAACGGCGCCAAAAACTTGTAGACTCTCTAGGTGAAATGCTAGCAAAAGAGGCAAAAGTTATGTGTTGGAAAAATATAAAACGGTGCCAAAATGAGTGTTTTGCGTGCAAGTATACACGGTCTGTAAGTAATACAGCTGGTAAGCTGAGTATCGATCCCATAGAGATTGACTTGGAATTCAATTACCTTGATTGTTACTTGCCTTAATAAAAAGTTGATTTGATTTGAAGTTGGTTTTGAAAACAATTAAAAAGAAAGGGAATGAAAGTAAAGTAAAGTAAAGAAGTTGGCAAGGAAGGTGCTTTAATGAATGATGGGCGTTGGCAGGGAATGCCTAATTTTCGCGCTATTCATGTCGTGCCAGCCTTTAATAACAACTTGTCTTGGCATTGTTTGCCGAGCAGATCAAACATTAGCAAAGCCTCTCTCGATGGTCATTGTCCTAAATTGATGATGTACAAACCCCTATATCTTTATAGTGTTTGTTTTTAAATAAACCAATTTGATCAAGATCCAATCTATATTCCTAAGGGGTAGATTTCACTCCCGAAGTAAGTTCATCTACTTGAACGACTTCTCTCGAAGCTTCTCTCCTCAGTATTCAACAACTTATTCGTTGTCACCCCAAGTTTGTTAAGATATTAAGGAGTAATAGGTCAACAGTGCCAGCTCTCACTTGGCATAGTATTTAGGAAATATTAAAGTATGCCGAATAGTGAAAACATTGCCAAGGCATATTTATTATTAAAAACTAAAACATAAAAATAGCGTTCAACGCAAACATCCCCCACAAACTATTAAATTAGTTCATGGTGAGGGATTTAACTAACAACCCACAAACGTTTTCGAAATACATTATCATTAAAAACAAAATAAAATAACTTGAAAGAGAAAATGGGCTAGAAGGGGTCTCTCGGTGTAGCCCTTCGAGATCCAGGCTTCTCGGCCAAACTGGTCGGACCACCCTTTCTAGGTGCAGCCGGTTTTCAATCGTCACACACAAACTCCTCACGATCCAATCTTCTTCGATGATCCGTTCCAAAGTCTAGCTTGGTTGGTGTTTAAATAGGCATGTGAGGAAGGGATAAGATTAGCTTTTCAAATTTTGAATTTCAACTACCCAAGGGAAAAGGGATTATCTTCATATCCAAATTTGAATGAGAGATGATCAAGCTAGGGATGATTTCATACTACCGTCCCTGCCCTGGCGTCCAAGCTTGGCACGAATCTGCTAACAAGTCTTGGCACCATCTTATTCGTTATTTTTTCGAAGATTGTTCCAATTGCTATCTTTTCGAAGCCTGATCATTTCCTATTTTTTGGGGTTCAACAGCTTCTTGGCATGGCATCAAGTTCATTTCTCTGCCAACCGGTGCTTGGCATTGTCTGGTCCATCTGTGCCAACAACACTCGGCATTCTCTCTAGCATTCCTTCCTGTGTTGCTTTTCTAGGCCAAATCCTGTGCCAAACCTGCAAAATTGCCAACAAAGCAACCCTTCACACTGGCATAGACAGAATTCTAAACTCCTTATGCAAATGCATGGTTTTAACATCCTAATGCAACTAAATGCACCTAAAAACAAGCAAAAGCATTGTAAGATTGGCATTAAAAATAGTACTTTTGGAGAGGTAACAGTACTCGAGCCCTGAAGGTACTTACTAGGCCCATACGAAGGAACGATATCCTCACGAAAGCACTAGCGTTTTCCCCCACTTAAAGGAAACAAGTTTAAATGCCAAGTATTAAATGCGTTAAAATAAACTCATATTTATAAACAAATGTTAATTTAATCATCACTTTAATTCACAACTTTCGATTTTAGCAAAGTGGTAATTATATATATACATATATTAAAATGGCATGACTCTCTTTTGTTTTAAAAACAAAATCTTGTCCCTAGCGGAGTTGCCAACTGTAGTGATCTTTTTGAAAATTGGGATCGCTAAAAAGGAGTGGTTGTTTTCCTTTCATTTTTGGAGAAATATTTGGAAAATGGGGAAGTCCTTTAAAAGCTCGTATTTTGAAAATAATAAAACTTGGACTCGTCACCGGCCATTGAGGTAGGTCGAACACCATAAAAACTAGAGATTCGATCAAAAACAGGTTTGGAAGTAGATTACGGACGGCGAAAATTTCGGCACCCCCACACTGCCCACAATTGGTACCAAAAAAAGAAAAATAATTACCGCTTTATTAATATTAAACTTTCTGAATTAAATTGAAATTTGGTTATACGTGCGAGTGAATTTTAAAAGGCCCCGTTATTCGAGAGTGAACCAAAATACCACCACCACTATGTCTGGTACTAGCCATGTTCACTACCGAATAAAAGGGCACCGCATTATCAATTTATATTCCGAATGCAACGCCAGACATGGCAAAAAGATAGATGCATGAGAAAAAAATGGTACGAGTACTGAAAAATGTCGTAATTGTCAAATAACTTATCCTTAATCTCAGATAAAATAGATAAATAATGTAGTAATAGAGAAGAAGGGTCGATCTACAGGGACTAAGGAGCTTCTGATGCTGAGAGGTTTTGATTCTGACTTTAGTGAGAAAATAAAGAAAATGGGGGGGTTGATCAAGAGAGTAGAGTAGAAAATAAATGTAAAGTGAAATAAGCGAATAAATTAAGAGAAAATAGCGAAAGTAAATTTTGAAGTGAAAATCAATTAAATAGAAGAGCCGCAAGCTTCGCTTTGCCTTAATTCCTACTGATAATCGAAGAAGATTTTACTCCAAATATTTACCGGTTACAGTCTACAATGCCCAACCCTTGTAACTTACTTTTCTCTTCGGTAAACCAACAAATCAAAGCCAATCATTGGTATTTTGTCCTTATTTGGACTAACCACGACTATCGTCGCTAGCACCAATACAGTTTAAGTTTTAGAAAAGTTTGACTCGGGTTATGTTGTCTCAATGAGAATTGAATCCGATCTCAATTTCCCTTAGCGAATCTGTCGCTAAGTGTGTTCATAGGAAGTCGAATATGCTACAAGCCGATCCTACCTCCCAACAATAAATCAAAACAACATTAGAGTCAATGAGCACTTTTTGAAATGAAAGTGTAAAGATTTTTAAATGAAAGGTCGATTGCCAATCCAAGTTTGCAGAAAATTGAGAAAGATATCTGAAGAAATTAGGTGCTTTTCAATTCTCACAATCGGAATTGAGACATCGCTTTAAGCCTTTGGATAATTAAAAAATTAGCTAAGCATGATTATGGTAGAAATCATACTCAACATTTTAAAAGAAAATAAACGAAAACTTAAAAATAAGAAGGTAAAGAAAAATAGAATTTTATAGAACTTAGAAAGCAAGAACAAAATTAAGAATGAGAGATGATTTTCTATCTTACCCCAATGGGGTATTTATAGTATTCTAAAACCCTAAAAATAACCTAGAAATGATCAAAGATAATTCTTGAAAATATTCAAATTAAATCCTAAAAACAAAAGATAATTTCTAATTTGAATTTTAAATGCAGCTGATCCGCTCATCTGTCCTTGTTGACTAGACCTTCTATAAGCCACTGACTGGACCTTCTAGAAGCCGCTGACTGGATGCCACGTCAGACGCTTCATGCCCAGATTCATGCCTACTAGCCCAGCCTTGATTCCAGAAAATAAAACTGCATAATGTTGTCTTTTAAGTGCAATTTCCAGAATTGTAGTCCTGCATAGAAATCGCACAAAACATCTAGATCAACAACATGAACTAACCATTAAAGGCATAATTAAAGATAAAACTGTAGCCAAATAAACTACTTATCAAATTCCCCCTCACTTATTCAATGCTTGTCCTCAAGCATGACTTAATCAAATATGTCAAAATTTCATGTTACAATCCTTCATTTTGCCTCATATCCAAGAACACCAAGTAAGTCAAGATCGCATCAATTATCGGAATCAAGAATAATGATCAAGTGAAAGGCATAAATAGGAATAAGTTAAGCAAAACCATGACATCCTATTAACACTCAATACCTCACAAGGATTCACTCATTTTCGCTCAAAGTGTTTCGGGTAAAAAAAAACGCTCAAAGCCAGAACCAAACATAACATTACCATAAGCTTGTAAGAAAATCAAGTCTCCACCACTAAAATGAACAAGATGCATTAATCAAAGGGTATTTAAAAATGTTGTAATTGGGCTTAGGTAAAGGTGGGGAGAAGGCCACAAATATGGGTTAATCATCAAGACAAGAGATGCAAAAATATACAAGTTCAAGCCACGAAATAAACAAGGTAAACGAATGAAAAGAAGTTAGACAAAAATCAAACAACCGATGGTTTTGCTTTTCTTTTCATTTTTCTTTGTTTTTTTCTCGAATCTTTTTCTTTTTTGTTCTATTTGAGCACAGTTCGAACCAATTTTTTTTCTCTTGTTTTTTTTTCTTTTTTCCTTTTTTTTTGAAACATTGCTTCTTTGCTATTTTTTTCGTTCATGGAACATGTCAATATTTGTATTGATAAGGGTAACAAAAGAGGGTAAGAATAAAAGGTTTCGGGTTTATAACGTGATAAAAGAAAGAAAATGGTAAAGGCACAAAAATGGTTCACTAATGGATATAAAAAGGGTAGGCAATTTTGGGTAGAGAAATGGGTTAATCCTAAGTGCCCCTATCATATTAAAGCATCAAGTTCAAAAATGTAGTCTCGATATGCATTTACTCGCAAGTTCTAGAATGCCAATATTAAGCCCGACACACTCAATCAAACAAATGAGCAAAAATGAAAAAAGAATGCTCGTCTAGGCTCAAATCTCACAAGAAAGTGTAATTTGTATTGATTCAAGAAACATGTCAATCAACAAACGCATGAGATATCAAGCAAAATTTTAAAAAAAATCACTAATCATGCCATCCGCTATCATGTGTCCTAATTCAAACAAAAAATGTGTTCCAACAAGAATGACATTCCAAAATATTCAGCAAGATGAAGGATGTTCAACAAAAGATTCAACATATTCAACCAAATCATACTAAATTTCAAGCATATGAATATACAAGGGAAAATTCAATTTAGTTCTCTAACCCCTCACTTAAAGCATATTGTCCCAATATGAGAAATTGAAGCATAAAAGAAGGAACAGAGGTACTCCCCGTGTCTAATGAAGATAGGTTGTTCAAAATCGTTGTCAACATCTACCACATGAGGTGTCGCATGGCTGTCGCTGGCTGAGAACACTGGTTCGTGTGGTTCAGGTGCTACAAAGGATGGCGAAAGATCGATTGGTACAGCTGGCTGAGCATGTTCATGCAGAGGCGAGACCGGCGGCTGGTGGCTTTGGGAGAGGGTCCACCGGTTGTGCGTTTGGGGTGTGGAGTCGTGGCTGAAGAAAATGAGGGGCTTCAGGTGGTGGCTGCTTGGTTCGAAGGGTTTCTTGGTTTTGCAGATTTGAAAAAAAAATAGTGAAGATCGGTGGAAGAAAGTTTAAAATTGCAAAAAAGGGAAGAGAGTGAAGAATGCGACAGATGGCTTTTGGGTTCGGCTAATATGCACAGAAGGATGGTGAGAGGTTTGCTAACATGCACCTTTTAATAAAATGGTTTTTCTACCACTGATCCATGCGTGAGATATCTCCATGGATTGGAAATTGCGTCATGTTCGATTCAAAATATTTGGGGTACCTTAAAATTCAAATAAAATAAATCTAAAACCAAGATAAATAAAATAGAATTGAAAATAAATAGAAATTAAGCGAATAGAAAATAAAATGGGTTGCCTCCCATTAAAGCGCTTTATTTAACGTTGTTAGCTCGACGACCTGATTCAGACTAAAGGTATTACGACAAATACTTCCTCCAATTCTTGCACTTTGTCCAACTGAGAATTTCCTTAAGAGAAATTCTATGATCATGGAGTTTTTTTGTTTTCCTCTTGTTGGTCCGGTATTCATTTAAGTTTTTCCTCGAATTTCTTCCAGCTCTGAAAGCTTGTTCGAAATAATCATCAGAAAGATATCGCTTTCGCCTGAATACGTGTACTTTAAATGTTCCGGCATTGGTTTCGACTCAATATCCAGTGCCTGCAAAATGGAAGGTAACATTTTAGTTTTCGAAGGAGTTAGGAAAAAGTCAAAATAGATAGAAGCAATATTTTCCAACTCCCTAATTTCTTTGACGTGACTCTTCAATTCCCTGTACAAATCATCGGATAAATTAGTTTCAAGAAACTCATCAACTAAAGGCTCATAAACGTCAATGAAACTAATATTTGAAACATTATCAGGGTACTTCATCGCCTTGTAAACATCAAATTTAACAACCTCACCGTCAAATTCCATGGTAAGAATGCCACTTCTAAAGTCAATTTTGGCATGTCCGTGCTTAGTAAGGGGCGACCAAAAAGGATTTCGAATGAAGAATTGGTTCGGTCATTTTTCATGTCAATGACATAGAAATCCGTAGAAAAAAATTAAATCATTTACCTTAACCAGCACGTTCTCAAAGAGTCTTTCAGGATAAATGACGGATCTATCGGCGAGCTGGATTGTCACTCTAGTTTCCTTCAAAGGTTCTACACTAAGTGAATTGTAAACAGAAAGTGGCATAACATTTATGGAAGCACTCAAATCACACATAGCACGTTTAATTCCTACCTTACCAATTTTACAAGGAATAGCAAACATATCTTGGTCCTTTAGTTTACGTGGAAGCCTACGTTGAAAAACAACATATATGTTTTTGCCTAAATTTACCTTCTCATTGTCGGTAAGTCTCCTTTTGGTTGTGCAAAGGTCTTTCAAGAATCTGGCATATCTTGGTAATTTTTGGATTACCTCAAGAAGAGGTATGTTTATCTCCACCTTATAGAACACATCAAGTATCTCCTTTTCCTCGGCTTGTTTATCACGTTTAACAAACCTCGAAGGTGGGACGGCATAGGGAGATGGCATAGGAGGAGTTTGCGATTTATCCTTCTTTTTCCTCTGGGATCTTGCGTCAACTTCTTCTTTCTCCCTCTGGGATTTCGATTCATCTTTTTTCTAGGATTTTGTGGCAACATCCTCTGGGACTGGTGGTGCGACAACTGTGCCACTCCGAAGGGTGATTACGCTAACATTTTCTCGTGGGTTCGCCTTGATTTTGCGGCAACATCCTTTGGATTTTAAACGACTCACTGCTAATGTCAGTTAACTCATCTGTTTGTTAATTTCTTGAAAGTGTGCTTCGGTCTTTAGTTGAAACTTTTCCTGGGATATCGCCAAACGCTTGACAATTGACTCCAACGATAGTTTTCACTATTGATATTGTTGTGTTGTAGGTGGTTGATAAGCTTGATTCGGTCTGGGATTTGGTCCATAGTTGAATTTTTGATGGTCTCTCTACCCTGGTTATAGGAGTTGGCGTTAGGATTGTAAGGTCTCTGGGGAGGTCCCAAAAAATTTCCTACTACATTTACTTGTGTGGCAGCATCTTGTTGCAACATTGAACAGCAATCCGTAGCGTGGTCCGGCATTGTGCAGATCCCACATAGTCTAGCTATACCAATTTTGCCTGCAACAAGAGATTGAACTATATCAGCCAACATATCAATTTTATTCTCTAATGAAACTATACTTACCTCGTGAACTCTTCGAGAGGGTTCACTAGAAGGGCAAAACTGTTGAGTGTTGGCAACCATAGTAGAAATTAAACTTCTAGCTGCAGTCAGAGTCATGTTTACAAGTGCACCTCCACTTGATGCGTCGACCATCTTCATCTCCATAGGGAGTAAGCCTTCATAGAAGTATTGGAGAAGTGTTTGCTCCGACAGTTCGTGTTGTGGACAATTTACGCATAATTTCTTAAACCTCTCCCAATAGTCATATAATGATTTAGCATTTTTTGTCGGATTCCTAAGATGCTTCACCTTAGTTCACTCGCCTTGGTAGCAAGGAAAAACCTGTCAAGAAAAAGTCGAGCCATATTAGTTCATGTAGTAACCGAATTAGACGGTAAATTAAATAACCAATCCTTAGCCAAATCGGCTAAGGAAAAGCGCAAAGTTTAATTTGGTCTTCGGATACTCCCTGCGGTTTCGTGCTTAAACAAGCCATATGAAATTCCTTAAGGTGTTTGTACGGGTTCTCATTGGGCAAACCATGGAAAGTCGGCAGAAGATGCATTAACCCCGTCTTAAGTGTGAATGGTGTTTCTCCATTTGGGAATATGATACACAATTGTTATTCCTCTTGAGGTGTCGCGGCAAGTTCTCGAATAGTTTGGTCTTTGTCTACCATTGGAATTGATTCTTCGTTGTCGTGTATGAATTGTGATTCTGCTTCAGATGTTGCTTTGGGATTTAGATCAGATTGGCATTGTCTTTCTTATTGTAGTCGTTGTTGTCTCTTTTCCCAAAGTGTTTGTGCCTGCAGTCTTGCTTCGATCTCTTGTTCAAAATTTGCTAGTTCTCCCGGATCCTTCCTGGTCATAAATCAAAACAAACTTTAATCAGTAACTTTGCCGAAGTCCACAACAACGACGCCAATTTGACAAGTGTCAAATAAATTATCCTTCATCTCAGGTAAAATAGATAAATAATGTAGTAATAGAAAAGAATGGTCGATCCACAGGGACTAAGGAGCTTCTGATGCTGAGAGGTTTTGATTCTGACTTTAGCGAGAAAATAAAGAAAATGGGGGGGGGATTGATCAAGAGAGTAGAGTAGAAAATAAATGTAAAGTGAAATAAATGAATAAATTAAGAGAAAAATAACTAAAGTAAATTTTGAAGTGAAATTCAATTAAATAGAATAGCCTCAAGCTTCGCTTTGCCTTAATTTCAACTGATCATCGAAGAAGATTTTACTCCGAATATATGTTAGTTACAGTCTACAATGCCCAACCCTTGTAACTTACTTTTCTCTTCGGTAAACCAACAAATCAAAGCCAATCTTTGATATTTAGCCCTTATTTGGACTAACCACGACTAATGTTGCTAGCACCAATATAGTTTAAGTTTTAGAAAAGTTCGACTCGGATTATGTTGTCTCAATGCGAATCGAACCCGATCTTAATTTCCCTTAGTGAATTCGTCTCTAAGTGTGTTCATAGGAAGTCGAACATGCTACAAGCCGATCCTTCCTCCCAACAGTAAATCAAAACAACATTTGAGTCAATGTACACTTTTTGAAATGAAAGTGTAAAGATTTTTAAAGGAAAGGCCGATTGCCAATCCAAGTTCACAGAAAATTAAGAAGGATATCTGAAGAAATTAGGTCCTTTTCAATTCTCACAATCGGAATTGAGACATCGCTTTAAGCCTTCGTCTAATTGAAAAATTAGCTGAGCATGATTATGGTAGAAATCATTCTCAGCATTTTAAAAGAAAATAAATGAAAACTTAAAAATAAGAAGATAAAGAAAAAGAGAATTTTATAGAACTTAGAAAGCAAGAACAAAATTAAGAATGAGAGATGATTTTCTAGCTTACCCCGATGGGGTATTTATAGTATTCTGAAACCCTAAAAATAACCTAGAAATGATAAAAGATAATTCTTGAAAATATTCAAATTAAATCCTAAAAACAAAAGATAATTTCTAATTTGAATTTTAAATGCAGTTGATCCGCTCATACGTCCTCGTTGAATAGACCTTTTAGAAGCCGCTGACTGAACCTTCTAGAAGCCGTTGATTGGATGCCACGTCAGATGCTTCATGCCCAGATTCATGCCCACTAGCCCAGCCTTGATTCCAGAAAATAAAACCGCAGAATGTTGTCTTTTAAGTGCAATTTCCAGAATTGTAGTCCTGCATAGAAAACACACAAAAACATCCAGATCAGCAACATGAACTAACCATTAAAGGCATAATTAAAGATAAAACAATAGCCAAATAAAATACTTATCAAGTACTAAATATATGAACATAGGAAATATATATATACTATATTATAATATAAAATCTTATAATATGCTACATTTTAAAAACACTTAACCTTTAATATATATATATATAGTTTTTTCGGAACTGAATCACATATACATATATAATATCTATAAAATCCTTAAAATATATATTACATATTGAAAAAACAGTTTACCCTAAAAATAAATATTTATTTATATATATTATGAAACAAAGTAGTACGCATATAAGATAAACAATACATATATTATAATAAAATATTCATACTATATATATATAATAAAAAATTTAATCCAAAACACACTTATATATAATAATAAAAACAAAATAATATACTAATGTAGGAAAAGCATGTATACATGATACATTCGAACTTAAACTACATAAACAAAACAACTAATAAAAACAGGCATCAAATATACCAAATCAAGCAAAACAAGTAATCAAAATAAGCAAACAACTATATTAAACATGGATGGTAAAAGAAATGCAGGGACTATAAAACAAACAAAAAAGAAAACATGGAATTAATATACATGAACATCAGGACTAAAAATAGACAAAAAAATAAATCAAAAGGGGAAAAGGAGATTTGTCCAATAGAATCGAGACCAAAATGAAAACGAAAGCAAGGTTTGAGGGGTCGAAAGGGTATTAACCCATTTAAAAACTGATTTAATATAAAGAAATGGACGAAATTAAAAAGCAATTGAAAATAAGAGGGACTGGGGGCGTGATTCACAAAGGCGGAATGGCTTCTAATGTAATTTCAAAAATGCGGGATGACCATATGACAATAAACCCTTCAAAAATGATGAATCGATTCTAAATTGGGGTGAAATTGAAAAGCGATTTAAAACCAACGGGACTGATGTCGTGGTTTTGAGATACGAAATGACTCAGAGCGATAAATAGACTGGGGCAGAAGGGTTTATTAAACGATAAACCCATTTTTAAAACGAGGGTCGAATATAAAACTTAACCTTTAGAAAAAATAGCATTTATTTTATTTATTTTAAAACTCTCTCAAAGAGTCGAAACCAAACCCTCTGTTCTTTTTCCCTTAAACCCAAAAATCGTCACAAAACGTCGTACCAGTTGCCGCTAAACGACGCCGACGACTAAAAATCAACCCCCTTTACTCACTTGAAACCTAGATCCAAATTGGTATTTTAGAAATCAAACAAAAAACCCTTTTTTATAAATCAGTTTCGAAAACCTCCTTACTTCTCCCTTTTTCAAAAAAACAAAACCCTTACAAGAAGCACGCATTCCCCTTCTACACTTGGTTCATCCATGGTGACCCGAAGGTCTTGGGATTATCACTGATAAAGTTGTGCATAGAAAACTGATGAGTGATTTAAATAGTTATTATTTTGTCATTAGTTACTCCTTGTTTGTCGGTTTATGTAGCTAATTTGGGCATTTTCTCTTATTTTCTGTGATGGACGTTGGATTTCAGAAAACTATGCTAAAAAGGGCAAAGTTCTGCAGTTTTATTTTCTGGAGTCAAGGCTTGGTTAGTGGGCATGAATCTGGGCATGAAAAATTTGACTGGACGCCACGTCAACGCTTCTAGAAGATGACGTCAACAACATCAGATAACTTATTAGCCGCATTTTGATAGCTTATCAGATAGATTTAAAATTTAAACTTGGGATTATCATTTGTATTTAATTTAAATATTTTTAGGATTTATCTTTTATCTTTTAGGGTTTTAGAATACTATAAATACCTCATTGGGGTAAGCTAAAAAGGCATCTCTCATTTTTTTAGCTTTGTTTCTTTTTACTTTGGAAGTTTTACAAAATTCTCTTCTCTTTTATTTTTGTTTTAAATTTTATTTATTAAATGCTAAGTATGATTTCTTCCATAATCACGCTTAGCTAAATTCTTCAATTAGCCAAGGGCTTAAAAACACTTAACAACTTTGTTTTACATTCTTAATTTTATGAAAACCTAGATCGGCAATCGGCTTTTCTATTAAAATCTTTTCGCTTTCACTTCAAAAAGCTAGCGTTGACTTGATTGTTGTTGAGATTTACAGTTGGAAGGAAGGATCGACGATAGTCGAGGTTTTGACTTCCTATGAACACACTTAGCGACGGATTCGCTTAAGAGAATTGAGATCGGATTCGATTCTCATTGTGACAACATAATCCGAGTTGGGTTTTTCCAAATTTTAAAAACTGTTTTGTTTTAACGGCGATAGTCGTGGTTAGTCTAACCAGAAAACTTGAATCTAAAAATTGATTTTAGATTATCGGTTTACCAAAGAGAAAAACAAGTTACAAGGGTTGGGCCTTGTAGACTGTAACCAGCATTATCCGGAGTGAAAATTCTTTTTCAATGATCATTTTGAATTGAAGCGGAGCAAAAGCTTTAGGCTAATTAATTTAATCAATTTATTTTTACTTCACATATTCTCGCTGTGATTTTACTCTTACTCTCTAGTTTCTTCGATCAAAACCCCCCATTCACTAAATTATCCTGCAACAGTCGGAATCAGAACAACCGTATATTAGCAACTCCTTAGTCCCTATGGACCGACACCTTCTTCTCTCTATACTACATTTTTATTTATTTATTCTGAGATTAAGGTATATATTTTATTTGACAAATAGGACGCTTGTCAAATTAGCGTTGTTGCCAGGGACTACGGCAAAGTTACTAATATTGTTTGCTTTGATTTATGATGAGGAAGAATCTGGGCGAATTTGGAGATTTTGAACCGAAAATAGAAGCAGTTGCCCGAAGGTTGCACGCACGCACACTTCGGGAAAGAAGATAGTGACAACAACGATTCCAACAGGAACTAGAATCATCCTCCACAACCGAAACACACTTTGATGACACCGACAACAAACAGACTCCAATGGTTGACGAAGATCAAACCATTCGCCAACTTGTCGCGGCACCACATAATCAACAGCCACTGTGAATTACGTTCCCGAATAGAGACACACCATTAGTGCTTAAGACGGGCTCGATACATCTTTTACCCACCTACCATGGTTTGCCGAGCGAAAATCCACATAAACACCTAAAAGAATTTCATATGGTTTGTTTGAGTACAAAACCACAGGGAGTATCCGAAGACCAAATAAAACTTCCCGCTTTTCCTTTTTCTTTAGCTAATATTGCCAAAGATTGGTTATTTGACTTACCTTCTAATTCAGTTACAACTTGGACTAATATGGCGTGACTTTTTCTTGATAGGTTTTTCCCTACGGCTAAGGCAAGCGAACTGAGGTGGAGCATCTTGAGTATCCGACAAAAGGATACTGAGTCGTTATACGACTACTGGGAGAGATTCGCTAAGTTGTGTGCAAATTGCCCACAACACGGGCTATCAGAACAAACGCTTCTTCAGTATTTTTACAAAGGCCTAGCTCCAATGGAAATGAAGATGATCGACAAATTGGCTAAAATTGACAAGGTAAGTAATGTTTCATTGGAAAATGAAATTGAAAAATTGGCTAAAATTGTTCAATCCCTTATTGCAGATAAAAAAATTACGACTAGACTTTGCGGTATATGTACGATTCCAGAACATCCAACGGATAGTTGCCCAATGATACAAGAGGAAGACGCTGCGCAATTAAATGCCATGGGTAATTTTCCCAGACTTCCCAGAGACAATACAATCCCAATGCCAAAGCATACAACCCATGATGGAAAGATCGTCTGAACTTTAATTACGCACAAAACCAAAGACCAAATCAAGCACACCAGCAGAGGCAGCCTTATCAACAGACGAAATCATCCTTGGAGTCCATTGGTGAACGGTTGGCGATATCTCAAGAGAAGTTTCAGAACCGCACTGAGGCCCACCTACAAGAGTTGGACAAGCAAATGACCCAATTGGCTCAGAAAGTAGGGCGACTCGAGACTCAAGGTAAACTACCCTCTCAAACTAAGCCAAATCCAAGATAGAACGTCAACGCCATCACACTTCGAAGTGGTACCACTATCAAACCAAAAGCTATGAAAGAAGACGGCTAAAAGAAAGATAAAGCGCAATCCCCCATCCAGCATGATACACTAGGTTCGTCATTTATTCCTTCCCTCTACGTCGTGCCACCTCATTTTCCATCGAGGTTGGTAAAGCGAGACAAAAAGCTGAAGAGAAGGAGATCCTGGATGTGTTCCAAAAAGTGGAAATTAATATCCCACTCCTTAAAGTAATCCAAAAAGTGCCAAGGTATGCCAAGTTCCTAAAAGATTTATGTATTAACAAAAGACGACTTACTAGAATTGAGAAGGTGAATTTGGGGGAACACGTCTCACCCGTTTTCCAACGGAAGCTTCCACCAAAATTGAAGGACCAAGGTATGTTTTCCATTCCCTGAAAAATCGGTAAGATTGGTATTAAACGTGCAATGTGCGATTTAGGAGCTTCTATTAATGTTATGCCCCTTTCTCCATATAACTCACTGTCTGTTGAGCCCTTGAAGGATACAAAGGTGACAATACAGCTAGCTGACCGATCAGTAATATAGCCAGAAGAACTCCTTGAGAATGTTCTAGTAAAGATAAATGTCCTCATATTTCTGGTAGACTTCTATGTGATAGATATGGAAAATGATCGGTCCAACACTTCCTCAAAAATTCTTCTCGGACTTCCCTTTCTAAGCACAACCCATACAAAAATTGATGTAAGAAGTGGAATTCTCACAGTGGAATTCGGCGGTGAAGTTGTTAAGTTTGATGTTTATAAAGCAATGAAATATCCTGATAATGTTGATAGTATTAACTATGTTGATATCATTGAACCTATCGTTGAAGAATATTTTGAGACTAATTTTATTAATGATATGTGCAGAGAAATCGAAGAACTTGAAAGTGACATTAGGGAGTTCGAATATATTTTTTCGATTAATGATGAGCCGAATCTTGCACCTTCACAATCTAAACTTCTACCTTCGATTTTGCAGGCACCATAAATCGAACTTAAGCAGCTACCGGATCACCTCAAGTATGCATTTTTCGGGGGAAAAGAGACATTACTGGTAATTATTTCCAACAAGCTATCCAAAGAAGAGGAAGATAATTCGGTAACGATGTTGTGAGAACATAAAGAGGCAATCGGATTGACCATATCGGACATAAAAGGACTTAGTCCCTCAACTTATATGCACAAAATTAAGATTTAAATAAGGAGCGAAACCGTCACGACAAGGTCAGTGCCAATTAAACCAACCAATGATGTAAGTTGTGAAGAATGAGATACAAAAACTCCTTGATGCAGATGTAATTTACCCAATTTCATATAGTGACTGGGTAAGTCCAATTCACGTGGTACCTAAAAAGACTAGAGTTACAGTAATCAAAAATTCAGAAGGTGGGTTAGTTCTAACACGAGTTCATAATGGATGTTGCATCGATTACAGGAAGTTGAACTCCCTAACTCGAAAAGATCATTTTCTATTACCGTTTATAGATCAAATGATAGAACGTTTAACCGGTAAATCTCATTATTGTTGTCTTGATGGTTTTTCAGGTTTCTTCCAGATCCCTGTAGCACTTGAAGATCAAGAAAAAACGACTTTTACATGTTCGTTCGAAACATTCGCCTATCGTTGGATGTCGTTTGGGCTCTGTAACGTGCCATCTACGTTCCAGAGATGTATGGTAAGCATATTTTTTGATTACATCGATAGGGGAATTGAGGTATCTATGGACGACTTTACGGTTTACGGTAATTCATTCAGTGAGTGTCTATTAAATCTAACAAATGTTTTAAGACGTTGTCTTAAATTTAATCTTGTGTTAAATTATGAAAAATGCCATTTTATGGTTGATAGAGGATTAATATTAGGACATATTGTTTCATTTGATGGAATTGCCGTAAATAAAGCTAAAACCGATATTACACGCTCACTTCCTTATCCCACAACTGTGAGGGATGTTCGCTCTTTTCTTGGCCATGAAGGATTTTATAGTAGATTCATCAAAGATTTCTCGAAGGTAGCACAACCATTATGCAGTTTACTTCAGAAGGATCAAGTATTTGATTTCAACGAGAAATGCAAGGAATCGTTTGATGTTCTAAAAGAAAAGCTTATAACGGCGCTGATCATTCAACCGCCGAACTGGGAATATTCATTCGAGCTAATGTGTGACGCATCAGATACAAATGTTGGAGCCGTTCTTGGCCAAAAAATCGAAAAAGAGCCACATGTCATAGCTTACTCATCTCGCACCTTAGATCCAGCCCAGAAAAATTATTCAACGACGAAAAAGAATTGTTTGCTATTATTTTTGCTCTAGAAAAATTCCGATCATATTTGCTTGGCACTAAAATTACTGTGTTTTTTGATCATGCAACCTTACGATATTTGATGAGCAAGAAGGATGTGAAACCAAGGCTCATCCGCTGGATCATACTTTCTTTAGGAGTTTAATCTGGAGATTAAAGATAAAAAGGGATGCGAAAACCTAGTAGCAGATCACTTGTGTCGTATTCCCCTTTCCGCATCCGATCCACCGATTAAAGATGAGTTCCCCAAAGAAAGGTTGATGATGGCGCAAAAAGCTACACCATGGTTTGCGGATTTGGTCAATTACTTGGCTATAGGTAAGTTACCACTAGATCTACCAAGAGCTGAAATTAACCGACTAAAGCGAGAATCCTGATTTTATTTTTGGGACGGTCCCTACCTTTGGAAGCATTGCTCAGATAAGGTAATTAGGCGATGTATAGCCGAAGATGAGGTAAATTCATTCCTAAACTTTTATCATTCCTACTTATGTGGCGGCCATTTTGGACCAAGGCGAATTGCACACAAAATTCTTGAATGTGGTTTCTTTTGGCCTAACATTTTTCGCGACATGTATTATTTTGTAAATCATGTGAAAGATGTCAACGTGTAGGAAATTTAAGTCTTAGGAACGAAATGCCCCTAAACCCAATTTATGTATGCAAAATATTTGATGTTTGGGGAATTGATTATATAGGTCCTTTTGTTTCTTCGTTTGGAAATTTTTACATAATTCTTGCTGTAGATTATGTATCTAGGTGGGTTGAAGCTAAGGATACTCGAAATAACGATGCCAAAACCACGGTTAATTTTCTTAAAGATTTTGTTTTTTCCAGGTTTGGCACACCGCGAGCGATAATAAGCGATAGGGGAAAGCACTTCATTAATCGAGTAATTGATTCTCTTATGAAGAAGTTTGGGGTGACTCAGCGAATTGCAACATCTTACCATCCACAAACCAACAGGCAAGCGGAGCTGTCAAACCATGAAATTAAATCAATACTTGAGAAAATTGTAAAGCCGGATCGTAAAGACTGGAGTGTTAAATTAAACGATGTGGGATGGGCATACGAACTGCATATAAAGGTCATATTGGAATGTTGCCACACCGCCTTGTTTTCGGGAAACCGTGCCATTTGTCGGTTAAATTGGAACATCGCGCGCAGTGTAACAATGTAACATGGAAATTGATGTAATCGGTCAAACACGCAAACTGCATATCTAGGAACTTGAGGAAATCCGTAAAGACGCTCACGATAGCGCTCAGATATTTAAAGAAAAGACTAAGGATTTTCATGATCGAAATATTTCTTTTAAATCTTTCGCTATCGGACAAAAAGTTTTGTTATTTAATTCCAAACTTAAACTTTTTGCAAGTAAACTACGATCAAAATGGCTCGGACCTTTTATAGTTACTCAAATCTTTCCTCATGGTGCGATCGAAATTAAGGACAACTCGGGAGAGCAGTTTAAAGTTAACGGTCAGAGACTAAGACCATATTATGAGAATGCTCCAATTGGTTTAGTCGAAGAACTCAAATTGGAAGAACTTGTAGTCTGATTCAGGTCGTCGAGCTAAACGACGTTAAATAAAACTCTGAATGGGAGGCAACCCATTGTTTTTACTTTCCGTTATTTAATTCATTTCTAATTATTTATTATTATTATTATTAATTATTTTTATTTTCAGGTGCACTGAAATTTTACTCGAATAAATCTAACAACTCCAGTATAGTCGGATTTGAGGTAATCACCAGCATAAAAACGGTGGCAATTGCTTTAAAAAATTTCTCACATGCGGGTCCTACCTTATCCACCAAATTGATTTTCAACACCTAAAAAATTGACCCGTGCTTTATCCTCGTCTCCCTACTCCTTTTTCATTCAAATTTTAAAACCTCGTGGACCTCACCTCATATAATTTATCACCATTTGACCAAATTAAAAATAATAATAAAAACCACGAGCCAACTCCTTTATTTCCCCTTTACCACGTGATAACTTAAAACAAAACCCATACCCTTTATTTCCCAAAACCACCCGCCGTGTCAAGGCCATCCCTTATTATATTACGACCCTGCCTTGACAAGCCCGTTCATTACCGAGCAATGGTGGACCAAGTGATGATATGAGCAGTCCCTAAGGAGCTACCAAGTCAAGGATGCAAGTTGAGAAGCTTTAGGAAAGACGATGAAGGCCCTATCCAGAAAGTGTCCTCATTTGGGACGAAGCAACGTCTACTCACGGCATTCCTGGTAAGTTTATTTAGCTCTTTAGGGGGAAGTGGTCTGGTGTCGGGTCTCCACCATCCCCCTCGCCTGGGCTAGCGACCGAGCTTCCTTGGTGTAAGCGACCTACTCCTAGGCCTATGTGGGGCCTAGGTGTGCGGGCAGTGGGGCCTAGTGATTGGCGACCGCCTCCCGGAGAAATACCTAGGGGGACAGTTTGGGGCCATAGGGCCCCATATCGCGCTTTGTGGTCAAGTACGAGGTTGGAGTGCGATTATCGCTAGGCCTGCGGGGATCGAAACTCTAAAGCCTTAGGGCCTTGTGACCCCGAGAAGGCTAGACCGAGATAACTCCTTGGACAATGAGGCATGAGGAAGGCTGAGTTGTCCGGTAACACCCATTTCAAGTGCCGCACGGCTTGCCAACCGAGCAAAGGGGGCCTGTCCGTGACACGTGGTATCAAAGCGAGAATACGATGGACAATGTACTCATTTGATGGTGGCGTTTGGCTATGGCTTTTGATACAGTGGTGCGTATTTGTTAACCAGACGCCATAGTGCTCATGTACCAACTGGAACACTATGATGCTTTATTTAGTGGTTGTGGTGCGTGGTGACGCTGCACGGATGCGTAGCAAAAATGAGAGTTGGACTATTTGTGGATCGGTTGGTCTCACGCCAAGCGCTCCACGGGTGGAGTAGGCAGGGTGGATCATCATTACAGGAAAAAAAAGAGAGACTACTTTTTTTTCTGTGCGCAGAGGCGCTGGATTGTGCATTCTACGCCAAGCGCTCCTGTGAATGGAGTAGGCAGGGTCGAATGATAGTAAACCAAGCGCTCTTTGGACCGGAGTAGGCGGGGTGGGGACTGCGCTGCGTTCCCCATGTGGGAGTAGGCGGGTGGTCTAATCCCACGCCAAGCGCTTTTTTTCAAGGAGTAGGCGGGATGGTGTAATGTCACGCCAAGCGCATCCATTAGTGGAGTAGGCGGGGGGGTCTAGTTTCACGCCGAGCACCCCGTGAGGTGGGTAGGCAGGTGGCTAGAACCTCGCTCAGCGCTTCCGCGAGTGGGGTAGGCAGGGTGACTCCTTATGCTGATTGATCAAGACCTAGTCAAGGCGCAAAGGTGTCTAATGGTGGGTTTGGCAAGGTAGTGTCGATGTGTTACATTAGCGCGGTGCCGCGATGAATTAGGGCACAAGTGGTGCTCATTTGTTCGTTATGGCGTAAACATTGTTGTTGGCTGATCGAGACAGCGGTCGAGTTGAGGCGTAAAGAAGCGCAAGAACTTTTGTGGATGAGATTGATCTTTGCATAGTAGTGCATGTCCGTGATTTGGGACACCGGCAATATTTTTTTTTGGTTGCTTTAAAGGCTCGTTGAAGGCTGTCTATGGGACATGATGAAGTGTGTATTCCTCATAGCATGGGGGCACAAATTCTAGCAATATGGGGATGCTTACGCATCACGCGAGAGGAGAGTCATTCCCTATGGTGGCTATCGGTAATAGTGATGCTTATTTTGATACATTGTCTTGTGTCGGTAACCCTTGCTTATTGATGTTTGTTTTGTCCTGTTAGTACAAGGGCGTGTGTAGCCCGAAGCATAAAATGTTCTTATTTTTGTTAATCTGACATATTGGTGCTTGTCATTTCCAGGGTAATGGGATAAATTCTTGATTGATGAAAGTTAATGGCAATATTGTTTATCCTGGCACTGTGGTGCTTGATTGTTGCCTAACTATCTTTTTCCAGGTGAAAAGAGTAGTGGTATAGATGGTTGTAGAGTGATACAACAGATAGTCATGGGTTCGTAGACTAACCTTAAAAGAAAGAGTTAGAGACAACTTGAAACCGTTCCATAATTGCTTTGGGTTCGGGGACTCAAGGCGGCGGAGTCGTGTTCTTCAAGGTGGTGGATTCGCCCATTGATAAAATTAAAGGGGTATGATAAAACTCGTTTGTTGTGGGAGTACTTTGGTATAGTGTGATCGTCTAAGGGTGCAGGACAAGACTTTTAGGACCTCAAACTATTTAACGAAGTGGTCAAAGGATCACGACGAACGCTGTATGCCAGATGGAGTGGCCCCTCTCGAAACAAAAATAGAGTAAAAGGGAGTGCAAAGTTATTAGTATTCTCCCTCTTGTGTGTTGTGGACTCTTGTAGCGGACGGACACATCATGGGTTCTCGGGGAAAAGTTACATTGTCAGATAAAATCAAGGAGCCTAAGGGAAATGTTTCTCATAGCTAATGATTTGTCTGTAAATGGCAATTTTCTTAAGACACATTGGGTCTTAAGGTAAAAAGGAATGTGTTGCGATGTGGTAGTTTGGACCAGATCCTCTGGCAATAAATTGCAATATGAGATGACAAAGGGTAAGGCAAAGTGCTATTTGTAAAGCTACTCGTTTGGGTGAGAAACACAAGGGTGGTAAACTTGGTAATGTGGGTGCATTTGAGGAAAGCTCTCCTTAGGAGTTCCTTCACAAGCAGAGCCAAAGAGTAAGCGTGGGACAGACAAGCTCGATGGGTATGTGGTGATGATTCAAGTACAATTCAGATCTCACCCAAGTATTACAAAATCCCCAATTTTGGCAGTGGAGATATGGGCTACTACCGACAAGCTAGTTGGTGGGGCGAGCTAGTAAAGCCAAGGCTTAGGTCAAAGTTGATGTATGGACCAAGAGACCAAAAGCAAAACCTGGTTACCACGGATATGTCAGTGTTACCCAAAAATAGAAATGTGGTGGTCAAGGAAGTTATAACGCACTTCCCAGAGTTTGGCAATACAGAGCGTGAATTGCAGTGGGAGTCGTACTGGAAAGTCCCATTGAACTTGTAAGGTACATTTCATTTTATTGTTATGTAATTGTTCTAACCAATTTTGTTGTCAGTTTTCTCTTTGTGTGTGTTCTGACGACAGGTGTTCCTACCAATTCCTTGAGGGATGTGGGGGCAATTGATTAGAGAACCAAGACGGTTTGAAGGTTTGGCAGGTGTCAAAAAGTCTTGGTCGTATGCAACAGGGATAAATGTTAGCTTCATGTAACAAAGAAGGACACGATACAAATATCACATCTATTTGTAAAAGTCGATGTCTGTGCAGGCACAATGATTTTGGGTGTGTCAACAAGAATGGTGACAAACGCGAAAACGTGGAACGAGTATTGCCCAGAGAGAGAACACACCCAGGTGCTGGGGCGTCAACACAAGGTGGTGGGTTGGTAGACCCTAGTCGGTTTAAGGAACTTGAGGCCGTAGTGGCTGCCATGAGAGCTATGGCATCAAATGATCGGCTTTGAGCAATAAAGGAAATGCAGCAAGAGTTGACCCAGACTATCAAAGATTTTGGTAATGGAGGCAAAAGAAGCATTAAGTCATATGAAGTTCGGACTAGATGAGATCAAGACTCATATTAACCTGATACAAATAGCTATGAGCAATTCGATGACAGTAGATAGGGTCTGAGGACTAGGGTTTCAAAACCTCAACGGTATGAAGGGAACAGAGATGCTAGGGAGCTTGAAAATTTCTTGTTCAACGTCAAGCATTATTTCCGATATACGCATACTAAAACAGATAAAGACAAGGTCGCGGTGGCCTTGGTGTATCTAATAGGGGACGCCAAGTGGTGGTGGCGGTCCAAGTTATTAATGGTGTTTGTCCTATCAAAATATGTGATGAGCTAAAGGGAGAGTTAATGGGCTCATTTCTTTCCCAAAAATGTAGAATATAATGCTCAAAAGAAGCTAAGGGATTTAGCGAATACATGTTCTATTCGAGATTATGTAAGAGAATAAAAAGGTATTGATCCTACATGAGAATACTCTACTGACTAGATGTTGTGTGCATATGGGGAAGAGTTTGGTTCCTGCGAAAACCTAAGTTACACATAGAGGGCACAAGTGAGACATCATTTTGAAGTCCACAACACGAGACTAATGTTGATATGATGGTTGTGGGGTGCTAATACAGGTTCCTTTGTGGGCGTGATTAACATGATGAACTTTTCTAGTAAGTGGATAATGGGGAAGACATGTCTTTTGGGAAGAGGGTAATGGCCCCGTGACAAGTATAGGTCATGTGTGTCAAGAGATCAAATGCGTACTTTTGTGCTTATCAACAGTTCTATCTGTTACAAAGGGAGTGAAGGAGAAACGAAATAAAGGGGCAACTTGATTGGCTATTACAAGGGCCATAAGAGACCATTAAGAAGTTCTAGCGATGACATATGACCATCTATTTTGGCTACTGGAACAAGGGCAAGGTTGTTCGAGAGAATATTGGTGGGCATTCATTTGGTAAATGGTGCAGGTATAATTGAGTAAGAAGAAAACCTCACGCGTGGATGATATTAGCTTGTCGTAGAGACTGCATTCTCAAATAGTCAAAACACTTGGGGTATACATACAAAGGCATACCATGATTGGTGGTAGCATAAGGCAATGTGTACCAACCAGGTAATCATACGAGACTTGTGTGGATATGTTTTCATTGATAAAATTGCTTGTATGTCTTATAAAAATAGGATGTATTGCGGAGAACAAAAGGCAAGTACAATGCAATACGGTGTTGGCAACTAGAGAGAATCTATGCATTATTGAGCAACCAGGTGCAACGCGAGCATGTGCTGGCAAAACTTGGGTTAATGTTGATGACAAATGTATGGTGACGCATTCAATACTTTGGAGGTCTCGGTATGAGATGAGGCAAAGTTGACGAAGATGCTTAACGTCGAGGAGCAAGCCATTGAGTGACGAGTCATAACACGTTTGCTCATGATCAGGTATGTTACTTTTGTATTTGTGTAGGTTAATGGGCAGATCGTGGAGCACAGAGAAACTACAAGGCACTTGTTCGAGTGGATCGATGGTTTGTTACTTGTCTTTTGCCCGAGCCACAATCAGACTAAAAGTGGGGGAGCATGAATCTAAAACTCAACATGATAGAAGTAGAACTGAGTCATAATGAGTCTGTGGTCAGTCTAGATGGTTACGGATGTACAACATAGTCAAAAGGGGATAGAAAGAACCCAGGATCGAGGCTTGAATTATTTGCTTGAAGGGTCAAATGGCGGGACAAGGAAAACATACCAAATCGAGCACGAATCGAAGATGTGCTGCCATAAGGGTTTGTATCGGCTCAACAGGTGATGAAGAACTAGTGTCAATATCAATGAGAACCATCCCTTCTTGGATTACATAGATAAGGGCATCGGTAGAGGAAGTGGGGGAGAATGTCAGAACCATCCCTTCTTAGACTACATCGACGAAACCATCGATAGAGGAAGTGGGGGAGAATGTCAGAACCATCTCTTCTGGGGCTACATCGATGAGGCCATGGATAGAGTAAGTGGGGGAGAGATGTCAAGGCCATCCCTTATTATATTACGACCCTGCCTTGACAAGCCCGTTCATTACCGAGCAATGGTGGACCGAGTGATGATATGAGCAGTCCCTAAGGAGCTACCAAGTCAAGGATGCAAGTTGAGAAGCTTTAGGAAAGACGATGAAGGCCCTATCCAGAAAGTGTCCTCATTTGGGACGAAGCAACGTCTACTCACGGCATTCCTGGTAAGTTTATTTAGCTCTTTAGGGGGAAGTGGTCCAGTGTCGGTCTCCACCATCCCCCTCGCTGGCTAGCGACCGAGCTTCCTTGGTGTAAGCGACCTACTCCTAGGCCTATGTGGGGCCTAGGTGTGCGGGCAGTGGGGACTAGTGGTTGGCGCACTGTCTCCCCGAGAGAAATACCTAGGGACGGTTTGGGGCAATAGGGCCCCATATCGCGCTTGTGGCTGAAGTACGAGGTTGGAGTGCAGTTATCGCTAGGCCCTGCGGGATTCGAAACTCTAAAGCCTTAGGGCCTTGTGACCCTGAGAAGGCTAGACCGAGATAACTCCTTGGACAATGAGGCATGAGGAAGGCTGACTTGTCTGGGTAACACCCATTTCAAGTGCCGCACGGCTTGCCAACCGAGCAAAAGGGGCCTGTCCGTGACACGCCGCACCCCTCCCCTTCGGCCAGCACAAAACCCATCAGCCAACTCCTTCGACCTTGCACCCATGGTGAGAACACGAGGCCAGGCTCTTCGTCTTCCTCAGACTCACGAGCCAGTCATCCTCGGTGGTCGTCGGTAGTTTGTGCCACCATAGTTTGTGGTCGTACCCAGCAATTCTGACTCGTAACCAGCCCCGCAGCCTCCTCCCCGTCATGGTAGAGGGCAAGGATAGCAAGGACCTCTGCCGCACGAACCAGAAACCACTACTCCTCTTCCTCCTCCTAGCCGTAGTAAACGTCGGCAGCAAGCTGACGTCGTGCCACCACCCGATCCAGCCCTAACCGCACACCCTCATCCTCATGCCTTTGCAGCACAGTGGCGATGATCCAAGCAAGAGCCAGTTCGAACCTCGGATGCTCTTCCTTCACGCTCGTTCCACCACCAACAACTGGCTTTCCGATCGCAGCAGGGTACTAGCCCTATTCGGGTTTCATCCTCTTCCTCCTTCCATTCGATGCATACTGCCGCATCATCACAATCCATGCCCAACGTCGCTGCATCCTCTTTCTCCATCCACTCGGCAGCCACGAATCGAACAAACGAGGTAAGCTCTGGTTTTTATTTCGTTCAACCCCTGCTAATATTACATCCTATTTTTGGCTATACAGATAATTTAAATTTTGGCTTTATGGGGGAGGCTTTGAAGGAGCAGCTGAATGTTGGGAACGATCAACCAACCTCGTCCTATCCTAACAGCGAGCGACTAGCTTCGCCTTCATTTGCAGCCAACACAGGTGATGACACTATACCAACTGACTCACAAAATGGTAATGATGAAAATGCTGAACGTTATCGTCGCGGCCACACCTATTCCATTCCAATTGAAGAGAATCTAAATGGATACTTGAACTTTGAGCTTGAGGAGCTAAGGCATTTCAATAGCATCCGGCATCGCACGTTTCAGGTTTGCAAATACATTCATGAGCCAACGCTTGATATCCTACATCTGTGTGAATCTGTTATGCATTACTTCGATGCTATATGATGGTCTTTATACCCTGCAGTCCGATGTAACACGTACTATGAATTAGTTTTTGAATTTTATGATATTTTCTCATTTAGGCAAAGATGTGTTATTACTGTACATTCACCTGATGCTATATCCTTCCGTTTGCTAGGACAATATTTTACTATGAGATTCGTGACAGATGTCACGAATCAAGGCTATTTAACTGCATTACTTGAGATTTCGCAGGATTTTGACACTAATATTGCCTACAAAGTGCTTACTGCCATCGCAGGGGTAACATTCGATGCTCGCACCACCAACGGTTGGAATATCCATAGCCCAGCTCTTCGCTACATCCACCGGTTCTTAGCATACAACTATTCTGGGCATAACGACACTTCATCGTGTTTGAGTAAGATGCACGGTGTTTAGATACTATGGGACTCTTGGCTGGTACAGTTGATGCCTCTTATATTGTTCCTTCGAGGGTCACTACGCCTAGGAATGCTCGCGCCTACCTTCGGCAACCCGCACCACAATCAGCACATTGAGAGAACCATTAGTCGAACGTGAACGAACACCTTAACACCATCGAGACCGACATCGCTGAGATTTTCTCTTACCTTCGCCCGGGAACGTCTCGCCAAGGTCGTGGTCGTGGTCGTAATTAGTTGAGGAGTATTCTATTCCCTTTTTTTTGCTTTATTTTTCATAATTGAGACATTATGAATTAAGTGAGGGGGTGGAAGTTGCATCAAATTTTACTTTGCTTATTCCATTGGTTGGAACTGAGTTTTTCTTGAATTGATGTATTGAACTTAATGGTTGCATCTCTCATTTTTCACCTTGTTTCTTTGTTTTTCTTGTGAATTTTAATCTCGCTTTTGCTAGAATTTAGGTTGTATGATAGCGCTTGGCATGACTAATTGGCTTTTCTTTAAAATTTCAATTGACATTCCATGTATTTGTTAGTTGAATTGATAGCATGACTTAGTACAATTTGAACCTTTCATGTGAGTTTTTGAGCCTAATGAGCATACATTTGCATTCTTGCTCTTTTTTTACTTGAGTGTGCCGACTAATTCTTGGTATTCTAGAACTTGTAGCGTAATGCTTTTCGAGGCTACACGATTGAATATGTTGCTTTAATATGACAGGGGCATTAGGATTTAACCCTTTTCTCTACCCAAAAAAAATGGCCTACCCTTTATTTATTTACCCCTTAGATAACCAATTTTGAGCCTTATCATTTTCCTTGATTTGCCACATTTTCAACCCGTACCGATTTTTTTGTTTTTCCCTCTTTTTGTCACCCTTTTTTGGACAAAGTTAAGGTTATTCCGAAGCGACAAAAAGAGAGATTTGAAAAAAAAGAGTGTAGAAAAAAACACAGTGCAGTTTCGAACAGTGTAGAAAAAACACAATGCAATTTTGAACAGTACAGAAAAATACAGTGCAGAACAGGTCAAATAAATTGTTCAAGCAGTGAAAAAACAGTTTGGTTTGAGTAAAAAAAGAAGAAAAGAAAAAGAAAAGAAAAATAGAACTTGTTTTCCTTTCTTTCATTTTACTTCTCTTTGAATAATTCTTTGGAATAATTTTCTCTTTGTCCTGAATTTTTAACCCCGATCTTTGGCCTTTATCCTACCCGAACCTTAGCCCCATTACAACCCTTTTAAAGACCTCTTGATTATTGTGTCATGTTCATACTTAGTATTGGAGATTAGATTTTGTTACAAGCTTATGGTAATGCTTTGGTCAGTTAGGCTTGAGCGATTCTTTTTACCTGAAACACTTGAGCGGAATGAGTGAACCAATGTGAGGTACTAAAGTCTTGCTTCTTTGAGATTAATGAATAATTGGAATTTCATGCTTTACTATTACTTTCTTTTAATTGTGCCTTTAGCTTGATTGCTCTTGAGTTTTATCAATTGCTATGATTTACTTGAAAGACATAGAAATTTTGTGAAATAGAGATAGCAACTTGAGGTTTTTGATACATGGATTGAGAAATGCTTGAAGACAAGCATTGAATAAGTGATGGGGAATTTGATGAGTGATTTAAATAGTTATTATTTTCTCATTAGTTACTCCTTTTTTGTCGGTTTATGTTGCTAATTTGGGCATTTTCTCTTATTTTCTATGCAGGATGTTGGATTTCAGAAAACTGTGCTAAAAAGGGCAAAGTTCTGCAGTTTTATTTTCTGGAGTCAAGGCTAGGTTAGTGGGCATGAATCTGGGCATGAAAAATCTGATTGGACGCCACGTCAGTGCTTTTAAAAGATGACATCAGCAACGTCGGATAACTTATCAGCCGCATTTTGATAACTTATCAGACAGATTTAAAATTTAAACTTGGGATTATCATTTGTATTTAATTTAAATATTTTTAGGATTTATCTTTTATCTTTTAGAGTTAATTTTAGGGTTTTAGAATACTATAAATACCCCATTGGGGTAAGCTAGAAAGACATCTCTCAATTTTTTTAGCTTTGTTTCTTTTTACTTTGGAAGTTTCATAAAATTCTCTTCTCTTTTATTTTTGTTTTAAATTTTATTTATTAAATGCTAAGTACGATTTCTTCCATAATCATGCTTAGCTAAATTCTTCTATTAGCCAAGGGCTTAAAGCGAAGCTTCGATTCACCTTGTGAGAATTAAAAAGCACTTAACAACTTTGTTTTACATTCTTAATTTTCTAAAAACCTAGATCAGTAATCAGCCTTTCTATTAAAATCTTTTCGCTTTCACTTCAAAAAGCTAGCGTTGACTTGATTGTTGTTGAGATTTACAGTTGGGAGAAAGGATCGACGATAGTCGTGGTTTTGACTTCCTATGAACACACTTAGCGACAGATTTGCTTAGGGGAATTGAGATCAAATTCAATTCTCATTGAGACAACATAATCCGAGTCGGGTTTTTCCAAATTTTAAAAACTATTTTGTTCTAATGGCGATAGTCATGGTTAGTCTAACCAGAAATCTGGAATCTAAAAATTGATTTTAGATTATAGGTTTACCAAAGAGAAAAACAAGTTACAAGGGTTGGGCCTTGTAGACTGTAACCGGCATGTATCCGGAGTGAAAATTCTTTTTCAATGATCATTTTGAATTGAAGCGGAGCAAAAGCTTGAGGCTAATTAATTTAATCAATTTATTTTTACTTCATTTATTCTCACAGTGATTTTACTCTTACTCTCTAGTTTCTTCGATCAAAACCCCATATTCACTAAATTATCTTGCAATAGTCAGAATCAGAACAACCGTATATTAGCAACTCCTTAGTCCCTGTGGACCGACACCTTCTTCTCTCTATAGTACATTTTTATTTATTTATTCTGAGATTAAGGAATATATTTTATTTGACAAATACGACGCTTGTCAAATTGGGGATTTGACAAGCGTCGTGAACTGTCAACATAATTATCCTTAATCTCAGAATAAATCAATAAAAACGTAGTATAGAGAATAAGGGTCAATTCGCAGGCACTAAGGAGTTTCCAATATTGGTATGAATCGATCTTTAACCAAGAAACCTGCAAGTAAAAAAATAGGGTTTAGCGAAATGAGTTGAATAAATCTAAGTAAACGTAAATGATAATTAAAGGGAAGTAAATAGTTGAAAGTAATTATGATAATTTATAGCCTCCAGCTTTGCGTCGCCTCAACTCGTTTCGAACACTGAAATAGATTTTACTTCGAGTTCTTGCCAGTTACAGTCTACAAGGCCCAACCCTTGTAACTTGCTCTTCTCTACGGTGAGCTAATTTTCCAAGGTCAATCCTTAGACTTTAACGCTTTTTTGGATTAACGACGGCAATCGATGTTAATGCCAATGTTGTATTCTGTGCTAGAAAAGCCCGTGCTTGGATAATTTTGTCTCAACGAGAATTGTATCCGATCTTGATTTCTCTCAGCAAACCACCATTGAGTTTGTCTTAGGGAGTTGAATTTGCTACAAGCCTACTCTTGTCCCCAACGGTAGATCAAAACGTCGATCAAACCAACACGCGTTTTTTGGGTTGAAGGAGTTGAGATGTTTAAAGGAAAGGTCGATTGCCAATCCAATAATGCCGAAAATCAAGAAAGAAATTTGAAGGTATGAAGAGCTCATGCAATTCTCACAAAATGAATTGGGTTTCGCTTAGCTATCAGCTAATGGTAAATTTAGCTAAGCGTGACTAAGGAAGAAATCATACTTAGCATTAAAATAAAGAAAATTTAAAAGAATAAAAATAAAAAGAGAAGAGAATTTTATAAAACTTCCAAAGTAAAGAAAAAACAAAGCTAAGAATGAGAGATGAGAGATGATTTTCTAGCTTACCCCAATGGGGTATTTATAATATTCTAAAACCCTAAAATAACTCTAAAAGATAAAAGATAAATCCTAAAAATATTGAAATTAAATACAAAAAGATAATCCCAAATTTAAATTTTAAATCCGTTTGATAAGCTATCCAAAACGCAACTGATAAGCTATCAAAGAGTTGACGTCATCTTCTAGAAGCGCTGACGTGGCATCCAGACAGATTTTTCATGCCCGGATTCATGCCCACTAGCCCAACCTTGACTCTAGAAAATAAAACTGCAAAACTTTTCCCTTTTTAGTACAGTTTCTGAAATCCAATGTCCTGCATAGAAAATAAGAGAAAACGCCCAAATCAGCAACATAAACCGACAAACAAGGAGTAATTAATAACAAAAGAATAACTATTTAAATCACTCATCAAATTCTTAATGCTTGTCCTCAAGCATTTCTCAATTAATGCATCAAGAAATTCAAGTTGCCATCTCAATTTCACAAAATTCTCAAGACTTCCAAGCAAATCAAAATCATAGCAATTGATAAAAGCTCAAGAGCAATCAAGCTAAAGGCACAATTAAAAGCAAGTAATAGCAAAGCTTAACATTCCAATTATTCATTAATCTCAATGAAGAAAGACTTAGTACCTCACATCGGTTCACTCATTCCGCTCAAGTGTTTCGGGTAAAAAGAATCGCTCAAGCCTTACTAATCAAAGCATTACCATAAGCTTGTAATTAAATCTAATCTCCACTACTAAGTATGAACATGATGCAATAATCAAGAGGTCTTTAAAAGGGTTGTAATGGGGATAAGGTTCGGGTAAGATAAAGACCAAAGATTGGGTTTTAAAAATTCAAGACAAAGAGAAAATTATTCCAAAGAAGTACTCAAGGGAAGTAAAAATGAAAGAAAGGAACACAAGAAATCAAACAATCAAAGCTTATTCACTCTCTTTTTCTTTGTTTCAAACTTCTCTTCTTTTTTTCTTTTTTTTATAAAAACAAAACTATTTTTTTCACTGTTCGAACAATCTATTTGAGATGCTTTGCACTGTATTTTTCTGCACTGTTCGAAACTGCACTGTGTTTTTTTCTGCACTGTTTTTTTCAAATCTCTTTTTTTCGCTTCAGAATAACCTTAACTTTGTCCTAAAAAGGGTGACAAAAAGAGGGAAAAACAACAAAATCAGTACGGGTTTAAAATGTGGTAAATCAAGGAAAAGGATAAGGCTCAAAATTGGTTATCTAAGGGGTAAATAGACAAAGGGTAGGCCATTTTTGGGAAGAGAAAGGGGTTAAAACCTAATTCCTCTATCACACTAAAGCATCACATTCAATCGTGTAGTCTCGACAAGCATTATGCCACAAGTTCTAGAATGCAAAGAATTAGTCGGCACACTCAAAATTAACAAAGAGCAAGAATGAAAATGTATGCTCATTAGGCTCAAAACTCACGTGAAAGGTTAATTGCACTAAGTCATGCTATCAATTTAACCAACAAATGCATAGAATGTCAAAAATTTTAAAGAAAAACTAATCATGCCAATTGCCATCATGCTTCCTAAATTCTAACAAAAGCGGGATTAAAATTCACAAGAAGAACAAAGAAACAAGGTGAAAAATGATATATGCAACCATCAAGTTCAATACATCAATTCAAGAAAACTCAGTTCCAACCAATTGAATAAGCAAAGTAAAATTTGATGCAACTTCCACCCCCCACTTAACTCATAATGTCCTAATTATGAAAAATAAAGCAAAATAGAGGGAATAGAACACTCCATGAGCTAATTACAGTCGCGAGCACAGATTAATTTCGCCTCCAGTTCAAGAACATTGTATCGTGGCCAAGACCTTGGCGTCTTATGTAGACCATCGCGGCGGCCGGTGATTTTAGGAGAGGGCTCGATTTGGTGCTGTAAACTTGGGTGTGGGCGACCTTGCGGTGATGGAGAAGGGTGCGACTGGGTGATTTAGAGGAAATAAGGGTGTTGTTTGTTTTTTTTAGGTTATCACGTGAAAATGGGAAAGGAAAGAGAAAAAAATGGTCAAATAGTGTGTGATAGGTTATCAGAGGTGGGGTTCATAGGAGGTTTAAAATTTGAAGGGAATAACATAATAGTTTAAAGTAAGGATAAAGAAGGTTGGGATAAGGAATGGAATTGATAGGTAGGTTGGGTTTGGCTAACATACACCTAAGGATGGTGAGGGTTTAGCTAAAGTGCACCAAAAATAATTTCTCCAATGTTTATCCATGCGTGCAATATTCCCATGGGTTGGAAATTGCATATTGTTCGACCAAGAATACCGCAAATGACTCTATTAAAGTTTGATTCAAAATATTTGGGGTACCTAAAAATTCAAATAAATAAATAAACTTGAGATTAAAATTAAATAAAAGAAAATTAAAAATTAATAGAAATTAAAAATAAAATAGAAATTTAAAAATAAAATAAAGTGTGTTGCCTCCCATTTAGCACTTTATTTAACGTCGTTTAGCTCGACGACCTGATTCAGACTACAAGCACTGCGACAAATACTTCCTCCAATTCGTGCGCTTTATCCAACTGAGAGTTTCCTTATGAGAAATTTCACCATTGTAGAGTTTCTTCATTTTTTCTGACAAAATACCTTTTTTACTCTTCAATTTATCTGGCGGTAATTTTAACTCCAAATTTGGTGCCTGTAAGATGGAAGGAAAATTTTTAAGTTTTGAGGGAGTTAAGCGTAAATCAGAATTAACAAATGAAATATTTTCCAACTCCCTTATATCGTTATCTTCATCTTCTAATTTCCCACACATTTCATCGGATACGTTAGTTTCAACAAGCTCATTTACCAAAGGCTCATAAATACCAACGAAGCTAACGTTTGCCATAGAATTTGGGTGTTTCATCGCCTTATAGGCGTCAAACTTAACAACCTCACCGCCAAATTCCATGGTAAAAATGCCACTCTTAACGTCAATTTTTGTATTCGTCGTACTAAGGAAAGGTCGACCGAGAAGAATTTCTGAAGAAGTGTTTGATCGGTCGTTTTCCATGTCGATGACATAGAAATCTGCCAAAAAAATAAGTTCATTTACCTTTACTAAGACATTCTCGATGAGTCTTTCTAGGTATATCACGGATTGGTCAGCTAGCTGTATCGTCACTTTCGTTTCCTTCAAAGGCTTAGCAGAAAGTAAGTTGTACAAGGCAAGAGGCATAACATTTATTAGAAGCGCCTAAATCACACATGGCACGTTTAATTCCAATCTTACCGATTTTACAGGGAATAGCGAACATACCTTGGTCCTTTAATTTTGGTGGAAGCTTTCGTTGAAAAATGGCTAAGACATGCTCCCCCAAATTCACCTTCTCAATTTCGGTAAGTTTCCTTTTATTTGTGCATAAATATTTTAGGAATTTGGCGTATCTTGGCACTTTACGAATTACTTCAAGAAGTGGGATATTAATTTCCACTTTCCGGAATATATCCAAGATTCCCTTTTCTTCAGCTTGCTTATCTCTTTTTACCAATCTCAATGGAAAAGGGGTGGAATAGCGTAGGGAGAGGGAGTGAGAGATGAGTCATACGTACCTTGTTTGGTGGGTGTTGGTACTTTTTCTTCATCTTTCTTTTGGGCGCCTTCCTCTGCGGTTTTCGATATGATAATGGTACCACTTCGGAGAGTGATGGAACTAACGTTATCTCTCGGATTCAGCTCTGTTTGAGAAGGTAATTTTCCTTGAGACTCGAGTCGTCCTACTCTCTGAGCTAGTTGGCTCATTTGCTTATCTAACTCTTGTAGATAGGCTTCAGTGTAATTTTGAAATTTCTCTTGTGATAGTGCCAACCGTTCGACGATGGATTCCAATGACGACTTTGGTTGTTGATACGGCTGTTGTGGAGGCGGCCACGGCTAATATGCTTGGTTTGGTCTTTGGTTTTGTGTGTAATTAAAGTTCAGACGATCTTTCCATCCTAAGTTGTATGTATTAGCATTGGGATTGTATTATCTATGGGGAGGTCCGAGAAATTGCCTATGGCATTTAATTAGGCAACGTCTTCCTCTTGTATTATCGGGCAGCAATTCGTTGGATGTTCTGGACTCGTGCATATCTCACAAAGTCTAGTCGCGACTTTTTTATCTGCAACAAGGGTTTGAACAATTTCAGCCAATTTGTCAATTTTATTTTCTAATGAAACATTACTTACCTCATGAACCCGTCGAGAGGGTTCACTAGAAGGGCAAAATTGCTGGGAGTTAGCGGCCATCGTAGAGATTAGAAACAAAAAAACAAAACCCTTACAAGAAGCACGCATTCCCCTTCTACACTTGGTTCATCCATGGTGACCCGAAGGTCTTGGGATTATCACTGATGAAGTTGTGCATAGACAACCGACGACTGCGACTTCAAAGGTAAAACAAAAAACCCTAAACTCAAATTATTTTTTTACATGCAATATAAACTGGAGAAAATACCTCAAAACTCTGGGTTTTTTGTATTTCTTGAATGATTCCCCGTAGGGTTTACAAACTGTTCGTGCTTTTGTTATATAGCCTCTAATTTTTACATAGAAAAGGAAAAAAGAAATATAATCCCTAAATCCCTATTGGTTGCCCTTCTGGAATTTGGATGTATTCATGTATTGTTCTATTTTTTGTCGGCTTGTCTTTGATTTTTCTGGTATTTTGTGCTACCTCTGACATCTGGCGTTTTGCTTGTTTGCATGTAAGGGGAGGTGATGACAGGACTGACGGCAAAGGAGGGGACTAGACAGAGATTGAGGCTGTTGGGAAGTTCACGACTGAGCAAGTGGTAAAGTTGAAAGATAGGGAGTGCAATACACGTGTGTGTGTGAAATGGCAACGGGCGTGCGTGTGGCGTATGGAAAGCTGAGGAGTTATCACATCTTTGCATCTGGACCGTCAGATCCGATTTGGATATGACGGCTGATAATTGACTGTTGAGAAACATAAGGTGTATTAGGTTATTTTAATTAGGGTTTTAGGGCAGATTAAGTTTCAAAAGTATAATTAGGGTTTAGGACATTTGAGCTCCAAATTGGGTCAAATATAATGTAATAAAATTTTGGGGTTTTTTTAAATACTGTAAATGAACTGTATAATAAACATCTGGGCTTTTTTTATTAATTATCCATTAGTTTTTTATTTTTGATTTTTTTATAATAATAATAATTATTATTATAATACAGATATACAAATAGAACTATAGTAGTTAATAATAATTAATAATTATACTATATAATAATTAACAATATAATACTAACAATAATATCATTAATAATAAACATAATGATAACAATACTAACATAAGTATACTAATAATAATAGTAGTAACATTTTTGGGTTTTCAATCATAAGTAAGTAATAAGATAATAGTAATAAGGAAATGATACTATTAATAATCTTTTTGTTTTGATTTTTTTAACTATAGTGATAATAACATAACTAATAAAATGCTAATAAAGATAGATATTAGAAACAAGTCCATTATCGCAAATATTGACAAAAATGTAAAAGATAGGTTAATACCCCGAATAAAATTAATGATTACAAGATGTAGTTCAGTAGAACTTACATCGGTATAAGTTAGTCATAGTTAGTTAGTTAGTTATAGTTAAGAATAATGTATACCAGTGTAAATGTGTTTTATATATGTACTTGATACATCAATAAAATTTGCGAAATTTTTTGTTTCTTTACAAAAAAATTATGATTTATTTTACATAATCCATAATAACCCTGTTTACAAAAGATTGAAGTTCACAAAAGATGAAAGTATCCCATATCTTTTTTCATCTATTTTTTAAACTTTTTTTCAAAAACACATGAAAAAATTGAACAAACATTTTTTTTGGGGGGGGGACAATGGTGGTGCAGAGTAAGAGTAAAAATAAAGGAGATGACTTTATCGAGACCTATTTATTTTTTTCTTTATTTTAAAAACCTAAAAAATAAATAGTAAATTTGCAGCGGTGCCCTTTATCCTGTAATTTCCCCCTTTTTTGCTGTTCGAGAAGCCACGTGTCGTAGTGTAACGCGGCCACGTCTCATGCCACATCAGCACATAACAACGTTATGGGCGAAGTACTTTGTAGGACGAAAGGAAAGTACAGGGAGCTGATTGAACGTTTTCAAAATACAGACCTCACATTGACAAATTTTTTAAAGTACAGGGAACAAATGTACCATTATCCCTATAAAATATCACATATATATTTTTATATTTGTATTGTGATAATATATTATATTTGTATTGTGCCATCTTATTTTCTTTTAGTTGTTTTCGTATATGTCCAAAATTGTGGGATAAGATACTAATAAATCCTAAACATAATTTATCTGCTCATTTTTTATGCCTCTTTGTATGGTATTATCAATAAAATAGTAAAAAATAATCATTAATACACTAAAATGGCAGAAAATCCCACTTCAAAATTGCAGCATACTTTGAGTGCGTTGATTTTGTTCGTATATTTCTGGTATCATCTTCCTTCTTCACCGAGACATGGGTCAACAATTACTAAAGCAAAACACAATTTGGAGTATGCTCGGAAGGACCATATTTGAATCAAATGACCTTCCTTGAGGCCATTCTCTTTTGCGACTGAATTCCACCCTCTTGTGAACACATACAGTACTGAGCTTGGTTTCCCCTTTTGCTTCTTCATCTCCCATCGTTTTAAACTCACCTCCCTCCTCCTCATACATGGGTCGATCATCAGCACTTCTATGCCCCGCTTGCTGCCTCCTTCCAGCACGCTCTTCTCTTCATCGGTAAGAAACTCGGCCTTGACCTGATTCAGTGGTACGGAGAGACGACCATGATGATCGCTCAAATCAGTAGTGTACAATCTCTTTTGTATGATGAATTTCACCTCACTTCCTTCCATGCCTCTGATCACCTCTTTGAACGTTTCAGGCAAATCAGGTACTGCTTGATGTTGATGGCCACAAGCTGTATCTTTCTGTCTCCGCTTCTTCGCTCTACTGCATCCGCATTCGCCTGACTCGAAACCACGTTTACGATCATCAACCCTTTCTTCTGCTTTCTTTACTTGTTGCTCAGCTTCGGATTCCTCAGGGCAAATTATATGTGTTCCGAATAGTTTGACAACTTTAACTTTTTTCTTCATCGACTCATCAGCAGGAGTTAGGGTTTTGGGTTGTTCTTCTTCATCATGGCTGCCGGAGAATGGTAATGGCTTGTTGTTGTTCTCAGGGTTTTCAGTCTTCAACAACTTGTCTTGGGCGTCCGCCTCTAACCCTTTTTCCCTGGAGGCAGCCACTTCCACTGCCACATCTGCTAATAACGGGAAAGGAGGCCCATCCCTTAGAAAATCCATCTTCTTCGCTTACTTCTTTCTTCTTTTCTTTTTCGACTAAAACCTTAATTTGAAGAATTGTTTCTAACAATGTTGGTGTCTGAGAATGGAAGATAAGTTATTTATAAGTAGTGAAATAAACCCACTTACATTACATATTATTTCTCATGAAGGGTATTCCTATTTCTTATCAAGTTCAAACTTAAGTGATTTCCCATACTTGTACACAGATTTGGAGATTGATTAAACTATTAGTTTAATAGTTTATTATTAAATATATTAATAGTTTAATATAATATTATTATTAAATATATTATTTCTCATGAAGGGTATTCTTATTTCGTATGAAGTTCAAGATTAAGTGATTTCCTATACTTGTACAGATTTGGAGATTGATTTTCAAGCAGTCTTTTATTGCTAACGTTATAATTAAGAATAGAAAACATACAAAAAATAGAAATCATTGTCCGAGTTCAACACTAATTAAGATATTTAGATGATAAAATTGTTTTTGATAAGCTGAAAATTGCAATAGTGGAGAATGTGCGTAGCCCGATCTTGGACTTGAAAATCAAGTTTCCTGTGTTTTGAGATAGATTTTCAAGCATTTTTTTAGTTTTTTTTATATTATAATCAAGGGTAAATTATACCATTAGTCAATAAATTATAAAAACTTTTCTATTTTAACCATTGAACTATTCTTCTGCAAATTTAGTCATTAATGCTACATTTTTTTACTTTGGTCACTAACCTCTAAGTTTTAAGGAAAATAATAATCTGACTTAGTATAATAATAATAGTTTTAGTTTCAAAACTTATATATTCTATCAATTTAGACCCGTCTCGAAAAAAATAAATTAATTTAACCCTCCAAAATGATGACACATGTTTTTTTGCTCAATCAAATTTAAATTTTATTAATAATAAAAAGGGCCTCCAAACGAGAATACATAATCACAATATACACTCATCATAATCACTAAACATAAATAACGAAATCTTTTATAATTGCGACACATGTCATTATTCTATTGGTGAAAATTAAAGAAATTTGAATGAGATTTGGGGGAGCAAACTCACACTCTGGATAAAGACAACACTTAACCACCATCCACCATACCAATCTTAACCTTTGTTACAAGTTGGCAAAACTAATATTTAGATTAAACTAATTACTAAGAAAATTTTGTATGGATTTAGGGATCAAACCCAAGACTTGAGATAAGCAAACATTTAACCACCCGGGCGAGCTTTACAATTGATACATGGTTAATAAAAATAATATTAAAGTTAACTTGTGGTTGAAAATTACATATTTGGATGAATTATAGAAAAATATTTTAATTAATAATGAAGAAAAATAATAACATTAAAATAAATTATCATATCTTATATTCAACAATTAAATCATTATGATAAAATTTTACGGAAATATATAATATCTTTTAAAAATATATCTCAAATTAATATAATACGAATTAATAATATATATTACATTTAAAATCAAAAATATTTTCAAAACGATTATAAATATTAATGTCATCAATAATATACCAATGAACATACCATATGCTTTATGGTACTAGTGAGCATTAACAATGATGAGATTATTGATTCGGTTTTTATTGACATTTTTAAACAAATATATATAATTTAATTTTTAATTTATTAAGAAAATGTACTTCAATTACATACGTAAAAATATGTTTATACACAAATATAGAATTTTAAAAATATTAATTATGTTTAAAAAATTAATTCAAAGATTATATATATGTAATTATAAAAACAAAATGTGACAAAATGTAACACTCTAATACATGATCAAATCGGAGGATCTATGATGGCACATTGGGTCATCGAAGCAGCCAACAAATTCAAAGTCAATCATTCCTTACTAAATTTTCAAAACATTTCCATAAACAAATTAGACGAGGCCAAGATCATAAATATTTAAGCTTAAAAGCATTTTGTATAAAATCAAAGATCCACTAATTTAACTCAAATACAAGAAAAATCATAATTCAAGTGGTTTCCAAGCTCGACTCTTTAAGGTTTCATACTATAAATGCTCATTAGAAAAAAAATATTTTACTAAAAAACCCCCAATTAAGACTCATGATTATATTATCTTCCCGCCTCGGACAAAAGAAATCTATACCATATACACACTACAACAAATTTATCAATTTGCACTATTTTCTAAGTTTGAAGCTAAGTTGCTTGTTTGACACTACAACAAAAGAAATCTATACCATATACACACTACAACAAATCTATAGATGAGATGTTTATATTTTATTTATTTATTATCTTGGCTTTTGGGTGGGTATTTAGGATGTAGCACAGGAATTTGGGGTTTGTGCTGCCAAGGAATGGGTGGTTGGGGGACCAAAAGTATGATCTTGAGAAGAAGATTGAACAACATAAGACACTGCTAACTCCTGCTTGAATTTTCAGTTTGTATATTTTTCCTTCATTAATAATGTCCAATACAACAATGTCTCAAACTCTCTGTTGTGGAACAATGATCATTGATATCACTTGTTGGATTCCTTTACATTCATTGTTTTTTAAAGTTTAAAGCCTGACGTTGAATGGTCAAATGTTGGAAATCTTTCTTAGCAGTACAGGTATAATTTAACGATATTTAAAAATTATAAAATAACACTCAAATCTATAATATACATAAAAACGTGTAAGATAAGATGTATTTATTACAAGTATTTATATTCTTTTTTAATTATAAGTATTTTTAAATAAATATGTTTTTTTATCATTGACGCATTGTGATATTGTTGGCTGAATATTATTATTTTTAATTATAAGGATCGCATATTTGCAAAATTGTAATAATCCTAATTTTAATATGGGATTGATGTTCAAGTTAAAAGTTCTCTTTTATCTACAAGTTATAAAAGATGAAAGTAAAAATATATACATTTACAAGCCCTTTTGTGTTATTATTGTCGGTTCAATAGAAAAATTATTATATGATCTCGGTTTATCACGTTATTTATGGTCATGTCCACAAAAAATCAGCCACATAATTTCTTTTTTTCCATGTCATTTTTATTTCAAAGATGAATATTCATATTTTATGCCATGTAAATAGGGAGTATGTAGTTACATAAAAATTGATTATGAATGAATTAGTGACATGAGAAAAGAGGATCAATTGATTGATTTTTAGTGGATAGAGACCATGATAATGTGATGAACCAGACGCATAAAATAATTTTTCGTTCAATAGAGATTTGATACAAAAAATAGTAAATAAATATCGATATTATTAGTATCTTCCTTAAGGTAATTAGGCCCCGTTCGGCTGCCCCTTTTTAAGTGTTGTTACCATTCAAAAGAATTTCAATCGAACGAGCTTTCTTGCACTTATAGTCTTGCCAAAAGAAAAGGGTGCATCTAGGCACACAAGACACCTGATCAATTTAGAAATTTGCATTGATGAGAAAATCTATACGATTTTAAACATTTTATGCAAAAATAAATAAATAAATAAATTCACCCAATCTAAGAGCTCAAGAGCTCTCTTGGCTGTCATTTTAACCAGTGGTAAAAAAAATGATGCATCAATTGCAAAACAAAAGAATGGGAAAAACAGGTTGAAAGGATGGAAATGGAGAACCAACTTGCTACTTCCCATTGGTATGAGCATTCTTATGGAAAGGCCAAAGATTAACCAGACGCTCAAGCACCAATGCACTTCTCAAGAAGTAGCCTGAAAATCCGGCCGGGGTAGACGGAGGAGGGAAGTCTTCTGCCGGCATCACAAATGGCCGAATCATCTTTTCCATTTTCTCTAATGTGAGATAGGATGCCACGTCTTGCAGCCTTTCTGGACCCATTATAGGCAGTGTATGCTCCTGCTTCAGTGAAGCATCATTGTTGTTCCTCTGTCAAAGCAAAAGATCAATGCCGACAAGTCAATTGCATCAAGATAATTTATGAATTTGATTCGGCAAAAATCAAAGCTGGCAACATGGGTGATATATCCTACCATGATCCCAATTTATGTTACTTTGACTCAGGTGTAAGCGTCAAATACAGGTACATATCCAACACGAGTATAGCTAGACTTATCCAAGTTTTTCAATATAATCATATCCTCTTAGTGTCAACCACAAGTACGTCACAAAAAATAAAGAGTCTGAACAACAAAGATCTCAAGTAACTGAAGAGTGGATCCAAAATCATACTTTCAAACAACCAGTGCCAATCTGAACCCAGGAGCATTAATCTCCCAATAAAGAATATTAAAGAATTAATGGAGCACATTGCAGTTTCATGCACCCAGAAAGAATAAAAAAAGAAAAAAGAGGTGGGGAAAGGACAACCAAAAAATTTTGATTTATAATTCAGGTTTGCGTTAATATGTTTGATATTAATTTCCATCGTTGATCATTCTTCCATAATAACTATTCTTTGTACATATGATAGTATTACTATTACCTCCAATGGGGATGAATCTGCACCATGGCTAAATGTCAACTCAATGCGGAACCGTCGTAGGTCTTCTAAAGCTACCTGTAATTTCAATTCCATATTCAATGGTCAAGAATGTTGGGAAAATGCTCAAGTCAAGTATCCTATATTGGGTGGGAAAGTACATTGAGTTTGGTTTATATAGAGGCTTTTATAGCCTTCCTTGTTGAAGAATAGTAGACAAGGCCCCCGCAAGCGCGCTGCCGCCGGCCGGCCGGCTCGGTTTGGTTCATGTTGAAGACACGTCCACGCGCGTTCTATCTTTTTTGTAAACTGTTGAACATTGAAAATTATTCTCTCTAGCACTTCAGTATTTATACTACGTTTGAATGGTTTGAAATTCGGAACGTTGCAGTAATTAAGGGAATAATTACAAATATTTATCGGATTATTAAGGCAATTATCTGGTACGTTTTAACGAATAATATTGGCACGTTTTACAGCTATCCTTTTAAAATATCAGTGTTCAAAACGTGTTTAAAATATCAGTGTTCAAAAAGTGTTTTTAAAACGTGTTTTAAATGGTTTAAATACAGAATTAAAATCTTTCTTATCTTGAAAGTGATTTTACGTTTTAACCCTGTATTTCAACTATAAATAAGAGCTTTCTCAGCTCATTTTATCCATCCAAAAACCACATTCTTCTATCACTCTCTGCTCTCTTTACTATTTTTCAAAGTTTTAGTTTTTCACGAGTTCCGAAAGAAGGGAAGAGCAATACTACCGATCTCCACTCTTAAGTTTACGTGTACAAACTTTAGAGCGTCCGTGCTAACCTCGGGGGACGATCCGCCTATAGCAGCAACTACACCGGTTGGGGCGAATCTGTTTCTAAGGTAGTGGTTTCACCAAGACACGGTTCAATCTTTTTCCGGTTCTTTTATTTTCCCAGTCAGTGCTAACGCCCTGGTTTTGCAGTTCTTATTACCAACAATTTAGAAATATATTACTTCTGTAAAATGTCAAACCAATCGAGCAAACTCGTTCCGGATCTTTCCAAGCTCGATGCTCTTGACGGGTTCAACTACCGGAGGTGGTCACAAAGAATAATGATATTCTTTGAACAGCTTGACATTGACTATGTACTGATCCAGTCACAACCATCTCAGCCGATCTCAGATGCTGCTGATGCTATTATAACAAATGAAGATCTCACAGTCGTTCAACTGTCTACTGATAAGTTCCAAAAGGAAAACAAGACGGTTTGAGGTCACCTACTGAGTTACATGTCAAACAAATTGTTTGATATGTTTCACAAAGAAAGGAGTGCCAAACTGATTTGGGATACTCCCAAAATGAAGTACGGATCTGACGACGCCAGAATAAAAAATATGTGGTCAGCGAATGGCTAAAATTTCAGATGACAGACAAAAAGCCGATCATGGAGCAAGTGCATGACTACGAGAAGCTGGTGTCTGACATTCTTTCTAAAGGAATGAAGATGTGTTAAGTCTTGCAAGCCAACGTCCTGATCGAGAAATTACCCAAATCCTGGTCCGACTACCGCAATTCTTATAAACATAAAAAGAGAGATTTGACGATTGTGGAACTGGTGGCCCATATGAAGATAGAAGAGGCAAACCAGTTAAAAGATAAGGTTTCCAACTCTAGTAAATTTTCTTTAAGAGCTAATCTGGTTGAATCTAGTGGTGCCTCAGGTTCTAGATTTAAACCAAACAAAAAAAACTAGAAAAAGAAAACTAAACCAAAGCAGGCTACCAACTTCAAAAGGCCAAGAAAGGATAAGGCCCAGGGGAAAGTGGTCAATTGCTCTGTATGTAGGCAGCCTGGTCATAAAGCCTACCAGTGTCGACAGCGGTCTGATCGCCAGAATCAACCACAACTCAACGTTGTAGAAAATGCCAATAATGTCATTGCAACGGTGGTTTTGGAAGTGAATCTGGTGGAGAACAACACCGAGTGGGTCGTGGACACTGGCGCTTCAAGACATTTCTGCGCCAAAAAGGGAGTTGTTCGCTGAGTTTGAAGCAGTAGAAAAAGGAGAACAAGTTTACATGGGAAAATCCAGTAGCCCAGACGTGCTTGGCAAAGGAAAAGTTTTGCTCAAACTGACCTCGGGTAAAACTTTAGCTTTAAGCAATGTCTTGTATGTACCCGCCTTAAGAAAAAAATTTGATTAGTGGTGGATTATTGAATAAGGCGGGCATTAAACTAGTTTTCGAAGCAGATAAACTAATACTTTCCTGAAATAGAGATTATGTAGGGAAAGGTTTTTTACAAAATGGTTTATTTGTAATCGAAACCCAGTTTACTGAGAATAATGAAGCCACTACTTCTACTTATACTGTTGAGAATCTTGATATGTGGCATGCTAGATTAGGACATGTGAACTTTCAATTACTTAGAAAACTCATAAAAATGGAGTTAATACCTAATCCAAAAGATAATAGCTTTAACAAATGTGAAATTTGTGTAGAAGCTAAGCATACCAAACCTACTTTTAAAACAGTCTCTAAACATAGATCTAAACTTCTAGAGATTATACATACTGATCTAGCAGACTTTAGAAACTGTGAAACTAAGGGAGGAAAACACCACTACATCACCTTTGTAGATGATTATTCTAGATATACAAAGGTTTATCTCCTTAGAACTAAAGGTGAAGCTGAGAACTTCTTTCTTATTTATAAAGCAGAAGTTGAGAATCAGCTTGATAGGATAATAAAACGTGTTAGATCCGATAGGGGTGGTGAATATGGATCTCATTTCCTTAAAGAGGTGTATGAGAAGAATGACATAATACATGAAACCTATGCTCCTTATTTTCCTCAACAAAATGGCATTGTCGAGAGGAAAAATAGAACTTTAAAAGAGATGATGAATTCTTTGTTAATAAGTTCTGGGTTATCTGATAACATGTGGGGAGAAGCCATTCTCTCGGCCAATCATATATTGAATCGAGTGCCTCATAAGAAATTAGATTGTACTCCCCATGAACTGTGGAAAGGTTATGCACCAAATTTACAATACCTGAAAGTGTGGGGGTGTCTGGCAAAAGTAGGTTTGCCTAACTTTAAGAAGACCACTATCGGTCTTAAAACCGTTGATGCAGTGTTTATAGGGTATGCTAAAAATAGTGCCGCATACAGGTTTATGTCTTTAAGTAATTTCTCGATTTGTGAATCTAGGGATGTTGTATTTTTTGAGAAATCCTTTTCTCTTAAAAAACCTAGATTTAATGTTGAGACGCAACGAGAAAATCATATTCCTACTTCTTCTAGTATTACTGTCAAGGAGTCTCTAGAGTTTGAGTTAGAGCCTGGAAGAAGTAAAAGACAAAAGGTAGCTACTACCTTTGGACCAGATTTCATAACTTTATTTATTACAGAAATAAGTGATTTAGACACTATAAATGAACCTATAGCTCAATCTTTTCTTTTAGATGAGGATCTAAAAACATATAATGAAGCTATAAGTTCAATTGATGCTAGTTTTTGGAGAAGCGCCATTAATGATGAACTATAATCAATTAAGTTTAATCACACTTGAGAGTTAGTTGACTTGCCTAGAGGATCTAAACATGTCAGTAGTAAATGAGTCTTTAGAAAGAAACTAAGACCAGATGGGTCAATCCAAAAGTATAAGGCAAGACTAGTAGTCAAAAGGTTTACTCAAAAGTTTGGTATTGACTTCTTTGATACATACTCTCCTGTGACAAAAATCTTAACGATATGTGCCTTTTTAGCAATCACATCCATTCATAAGTTGAATGTACATCAAATGGATGTAAAGACTGCATTTTTTAATGGAGATCTAGACGAGGAGATCTATATAGAGCAACCACCAGGTTTTGAGACACTTGGTATGGAAGGTAAAGTATACAGACTAAAAAGTCTCGCTATAGCCTTAAACAAGTTCTAAGAAGTGGTATGAGAATTTTCATAAAACCATTTTGAGTTTTGGTTTTATTGTTAATAGAGCGGATGCATGCGTGCATTCAAAGATGTTTGGAACGGATTGTGTCATCATAAGTTTATATATGGATGACATGTTGATTTTTAGTACTAACATTGAATCCATTAACAAAACAAAAAATTTCTTGCCTACTAAATTTGAGATGACTGATTTGGGAGAGGTTGATGTGATCCTAGGAGTAAAAGTTACCAAAACTGAAAAGAGATTTTCTTTAAATCAAACACACTATATTGAGAAGGTGTTAAAGAAATTTGACAGTTTTGATGTCAACCCTGTTCGAACTCCTTACGACTCTAGTATACACCTCTTTAAGAATAAAAGAAATAGTGTTTCCCAGGAAGAGTATGCTAGAATTATTGGAAGCCTTATGTTCTTAATTAACTATATTCGGCCTGATATTGCCAATGCAGTGAGTAGGTTAAGTAGATATACTCATAATCCTAGTGGTGAACACTGGATTGCACTCAAGCGCTTACTTAAGTATCTTAAGGGTACTATTGATTGGCAACTCGAGTTTGTTGGCTTTCTTTCTGTTTTAAAAGGATATTGTGACACCAATTGGGTTACCGATAATGATGAAGTAAGTTCCACAAGTGGGTATGTCTTTACCTTAGGTGTTGCAGCGATTTCATGGAATTCTGCTAAGCAGACTTGTATCACATGCTCCACCATAGAGTTAGAGTTTATTGCTCTTGACTTAGCTGGGCAAGAAGATGAATGGCTTAGAAATCTGTTAGCAAAAATTCCTTTATGGGGAAAACTGACTCCTCTTGTGTCTTTGTTGTGTGATTCACAAGCAGCGATATGTGTGGCAAAGAGCCAAGCTTACAATGGTAAAAAGAGACACATTCACATAAGACATGAATCAGTGAGACACTTAATAAGGAACAGAGTACTCTCTTTAGAGTATGTGAAGTCAGAAAGGAACCTTGCTGATCTGCTTACCAAAGGGTTAAGTCAGAAATTGGTTCTATATTCGTGAGGGGGTGGGTCTAAAGCCCATTGGTTGAGGAATTCATGGTGGATACCCAACTTAGTTATCTAAGTTCAATGTGGTCAAACGAAACCACAGAGAGTACTCATAGTGTACATTTTTACTACCTATCCCTATGACGAACAATGTACATGCCCAGGTTGAGTTTTATTACTCTTAATGAATTCATAGCCCAGGCTTTGGGTAGACTTAGTGAGAAAGACTTGATCAATTTACCGACTTTGGTTGAATAACTACTCTTAATAAGTTCATACGCCAGTGTTGAGTGGATAGTCTTATCGCGAAGGACTAAATGAACTTGCCGCTAGACAGGATGAGCTATATAACTCTTAATGAATTCAATCCCAAGAATTTGGGTTGTTCTATTGAGAAGAACTTATTGAATTCACTGAATTAAAGAGGTTGAGTTTTTATTCTTAATGAATTCTTATCCCAGAGTTTGGGTGGTTCATTATATAAATGAACTTGAAGAATTCACCTATTTATTTGAGAGGATGAGCTTGATGAAAAAGCTCTTAATTATTTCATAGCTCTTATTTGAGTGGTTTATAGTGAGATAAACCTGATGAAATAACCTATGTAAGTGAGAAGGATTAGTCACCTTCTATGGAAAATGTTAGGCTATTTTTCTAATACACTTACTAGAATCCTGAGGTCAGATGGCAACACTTGTTTACATCTGTATATTTATATACATTTGTATATTTTTTGACACATCGAGGATTTCGGTGGCTGAAGGGGTTAGTTGTATGCTATAAGTTCACCTCTATCTTAGAAAGTTCCATATTCGTTCACTTGTCTAAGAGAATAATTACTCATTTCACTATGTATAGTTCCAAATACGTTCACTAGTGCTTAAGCAACTAATCTCGCTATTACTTTCTCACTTTTTTAAAACTAAAAAATTTATAACTCTGTTTTTCAAAAAGATTCTTTCGCATTTGTGGGGGATTGTTGGGAAAATGCTCAAGTCAAGTATCCCACATTGGGTGGGAAAGTGCCTTAAATTTGTTTATATAGAGGCTTTTATAGCCTTCCTTGTAGAAGAATAGTAGACAAGGCCTCCATACGCGCGCGCCGCCGCTGCCGCCGGCCGGCCAGCTCGGCTCGGTTTGTGTTCATGTCGAAGGCACGTCCGCACCCGTTCTATCTTTTTATGGAAAATTCAGAAGAATTCTTTTGTAAACTGTTGAACACTGAAAATTATTCTCTCTAGGATTGCAATATTTATACTACATTCAAATGGTTTAAAAGTCAGGACGTTGCAGTAATTAAGGAATAATTACGAATATTTATCAGATTATTACGGCAATTATCTGGGACGTTTTAGTAGATAATATTGGCACGTTTTACAGCTGTCCTTTAAAATATCAGTGTTCAAAACGTGTTGAATCTGGACTGTTTCACATCCAGATTCATTCTTCATTGGAGCAGCTATTTTGAAGCGTTTTTAAAACGTGTTTTAAATGGTTTAAATACAGAATTAAAATCTATCTTATCTTAAAAAGTGATTTTATGTTTTTAACCTTGTATTTCAACTATAAATAAGAGCTTTCTCAGCTCATTTTATCCATAAAAAAACACATTCTTCTATCACTCTTAAGTTTTAGTTTTTCATGAGTTTCGAAAGAAGGGAAGAGTAATACCACCGATCTCCACTCTTAAGTTTGGTGTACAAACTTTAGAGCGTCAGTGCTAACCTCAGAGGACGATCCGCCTATAACAGCAACTATACTGGTTGAGGCGAATCTGTTTCTAAGACAATGGTTGCACCATGAAACGGATCAATCTTTTTCCAGTTCATTTATTTTCTCAGTCAATACTAACGCCTGGTTTTGCAGTTTTTATTACCAACAAAGAACTGACGGGGAAAGCCACCAAGGACCAGATTAACATGGTTGGATCCACCACCATTAACTCAATTGACTTGACATTGAGCTATCTGAGAAAAGACCGCTGGACAATAGCGTGGAAGTTCCTATCTTGGACACTTCAATAAAACAAAAAAATGAGGGCTTTACCTCTGTGTTTTCGAACATTCTTATCACAATGTGACTCATGTAGTCAAGCTCATTTGTTTTATTCAAATGCTGTAAAGCGTTCCGGGAAACGAGACTAGCTTCTCCCTGAAGAGATTCGTCTAGGTTACAGTACCGAATTACGTTCATGAGACCATGGATATGCGATTCCTATCAGAGAGTTGATGCCAAGTAATGTAACATTGTAAGTAAATATGTAGCAAATTTGGAAAGTCAGGCAAGTCAAGGATGATGAGAAAGCATAAACGGTAAAGAACACGCAAAAATACTTGCTGAATCATAGAAAGAGAAAGGTTTGCTAGTTCTTTACAGTTTAGACTTACCGATGTGAAGTAAAGTTGTGTTCGTACATGGCGCTCATGTGTCATGACATTTGCATACCTGATGGAAAATCAGTAAAATGTAAGATAAATTAAAATATAGAGAAAGAGGCACGAAAAAGGTTTATACACATGAACTTTGGGTCTAAACGGTATTAGGTCTCTTTATTATCATTATCGTCTTGATCTATTGACATTTCACTTGGGGAATGATATCTTCTCATGTCATCAATCTTCATGGAAAAAAGTTCACCATTCCAAAGATTTAGAGTTACGAGTTCCTCCCATATAAAACTGTTCACCCTTCCTCTTCCTGAAATCCTAGAGCTTCAGATTCTTCCTATATAGAACCTTTAGCTTGTCCTGAGGTGGATCATTTGAGCTACAAGTTCTTCCTAGATTGAACTTATAGCCTTGAAATCTTGGAGCTATAAGTTTTTCCTATATAAAACTCTTTGCCTTAAAGTCTTTGAGCTACGGGTATTTGACCTTTCGCTCTGAAATCCTGAAGATGTCGGTCCCTATTATATAGAATCTTTCACCTTGAAATCCTGAAGCTGTGAGTTATTCCTATATAAAACTCCTCGCTTGAATTCCTCGAGCTGCGAGCATTTGACCTTTCGCTCTGAAATCCTGAAGATGTCGGTCCCTCCTATATAGAACCTTTCACCTTGAAATCTTGAAGCTGTGAGTTTTTCCTATATAGAACTCCTCGATTGAAGTCCTTGAGCTACGGGTATCTGACCTTTCGCTCTGAAATCCTAAAGATGTAGGTCTCTTCTATATAGAACCTTTCACCTTGAAATCCTAAAGCTGTGAGTTTTTCCTATATAAAACTCCTTGCTTGAAGTCCTTGAGCTACGGGCATCTGACCTTTCGCTCTGAAATCCTGAAGATGTCGGTCTCTCTTATATAGAACCTTTCATCTTGAAATCCTGAAGCTGTGAGTTTTTCCTATTTAAAACTCCTCGCTTGAAGTCTTTGAGTTACGGGTCTCTAACCTTTCGATCTGAAATCCTGAAGATGTCGGTCCCTCCTATATAGAACCTTTCACCTTAAAACCCTATAGCTGTGAGTTTTTCCTATATAAAACTCCTCGCTTGAAGTCCTCGAGCTACAAGCATCCGGCCTTTCGCTCTGAAATCATGAAGATATCGGTCTCTCGTATATAGAACCTTTCTTGAAATCATGTTCTTTTTATAGAATCTTTCACTCGACAATGGTACCCCAACTTCTCCTAGTGTGAGTACCAAAAACATCCACTGCTTCCTAGAAGGCTGAAGAATGAGAATTCTTGAAACAATGTCTCAATTTTTGACCACCTTGGAATGGAAATGGTATCTCAATTTGAGACTACCGAAAGACCTTCAAAGATAGGGTGAGTTCAAGAACTCTTAATTCTTTACAAAGATCTACCTCTTCATAGGCGAAGTCATGAATTGTAATCTTTGATAGGATCTATTCCTCCAAAATACGAGGTGTAGATCAAAATTTTTTCATACATAATCTTGGTCGATCAACCTTGACCGTCTCTTTACTTTCTTCTCATTTCTTGATCTTCATAGTGGTGGTACCCCTCTCAAATACGAGTTCAGCTCTTTCCTTTCAAGCTCTTGAATCTTTGCTTTAAAGTACTTCTCAGATTTCTTTTTTAGATTGGTTTTTTCTCAAAGCGCCCTTTTTAAGTTTTCACACTTTTTCCTTCCTCTTTTTTCTTTCTTCTTTTTTTCTTTCTTTTTTCTTTCTTTCTTTTTTTCTCTCTCTCTTTTTTCTCTTTTCCTTTCTTCTCTTTTTGGGAAGGGTAAAATTAAAAGAATCTCTACTTCATGAAAACTCATCCTTATGAAAGGATCGAATTGAGAAATTCTTTTTAATTGAGAAAAATATCCTTAGGAAAGGACTGAATTAAGAAATTCTCATTTCATAAAAATGTGTCCTTATGAAATGATTGAATTGAGAAATTAGTTTTGAGAAAAACAACCTTAAGAAATGATCAAATTAAGAAATTCGTTTTAAGAAAAACATCCTTAAGAAAGGGTCAAATTCAGAAAATTGGTTTTAAGAAAAGCATCCTTAAGAAAGGATCAAATTAAGAAATTCATTTTAAGAAAAACATCCTTAAGAAAGGATCGAATTAAGAAATCCGTTTTAAGAAAAACATCCTTAAGAAATGATCAAATTAAGAAATTTGTTTTAAGAAAAACATCCTTAAGAAATGATTGAATTAAGAATTTTGGATTTTAAGAAAAGCATCCTTAAGAAATGATAAAATTGGGAAATTTGAGTTTTAATATAAAATGGTATCTCGCTTTGAGACTACTGGAATTTCTCATAGAAAGTGGTGTCTCACTACCAGAATACCTTGACTGAAAGTGGTATCTCACTTAGAGACTACTGGAATACCTCGACTAAATGTCCTAACTTCGGATCGTCTTGGCATAAAAAGATGTTCGTCGCTCCCAAATAACCGAAGATTGGAAGACCTTTAAAAATCATAATCATGCAAGTTAAATGACTCTTGATTCTTTGCTGAGATCTACTTCTCCTCTCGTGAAGTTGTAGATCAAATCTTTTATCAATCTTCAAATACCGCTTAAAATTCAATAAGATTCAATCTTCATTTTCCTGGCCCAACCAAGGCATTATGACATACACTACTCTTGAGTCCTTAGACTATCTACCATACAAAGTCTTGCCATTATTCCCTTCAGACTCACTGATGAGTTATTCTTTTGCGTTAGGTCGATCATATACATTTTTGACCACGACTTCTAACTTTATTCCTGAATAATATAGAAAAACCTTCTTTATTTTCTTTTCGTTTTTCTCATTTTTTCTTTCTTTCTTTTTTTTTTTTTTTTCTTTCTTCTTTTTATTTCTTCCACTCCTTTCATCTATATGTCAATTTGATAATTAACATTTCAATAGAGGATGTTTTTTGGATTAATATACAAAATCAAAATCAAATAGAAAAAGAGTGCCCCAGATATCAAATGCAAGAGCGTCTTAGATTCAATCCTTCGGTGATCAGCAGCTTGCCATTTAATGTTGTGGAAATATTTAAAGCTGTGAAATTCCTCCCATATTGCTCAGTTCATCCTCATGATTATGGTATTTGCTTGATCTTTTCAAAAACTACTCTTTCTTGTTCTCTTTATTTTTCTCCAAAATATGTATGTTCAAGCTTTCCGAATTTGTTTAACCCATGGAATGCAAAAAATATCATTAAGAGAATTCTAAGTACAAGTATGTGCTTCTGATTGCAATTAACATGGTATCAGCGTCTTCAAAGATTCATCTCTGATGCTAGGGTATTGAACAAGTGGAGAATATCTCCTTATTAGATTTGTTCTTCCCCCATAGCTCCATCAGGATGCTTCAAGACTTATTTGATTGTTCACTCATTTCTTAAGTAGCTAAATTTTCTCTTCAACTCATCACAGTCCTTTGTCTCGAGAATAATGGTGGAGCATACAACAATACCCCGAGTTACTCGGCATAGTCATGATTTGAAAACTTACTCATACAGCCAAGGCTTTCGACTCAATTAGAGTAAGTGGAGAAAAACATCCTTATTTAGCCTTTTTGCTATAGCGGAGTACCCTTATGATTTTTCTCTACATTTTTCATTTATTATCATTTTTTCTTTCCTTTTTCTTCTATTTTTTCTTTAATTTTAATCCATGTGTTCCTAAAAGAATTCTCACATTCAAGCAACTTCATCAGGCTTTTCTGGGAGATTTTCTTATCATCGAACATTATCGAAGGAGTAGTAATCTTACGTCTCGCGCTTTATCCACCGGAGCGTACTAAGAAATAAATTATACTTCATTGTGATCATAACATTCGATTGATCTTTTTATCAGGATCAATGCCACATCATGCACGTGATATCCGGGGATCTACTAGGGTAAGAAAGAATATACATATCTATATTTAATTAAAAGATGCATCCTTTCATTGAGAGGAAAAAGGAAAACATAACATAAGCCCATAACAAAAGTATTTGCTACTTTCGGGCTAACAGTAGCAAAGTTAATTACACACAAAGAAATGCAAGAAAAGTGAATAAAGCTAAACCTAAAAAAAATCGATAGGATGCACTAGAAGTCCCTAACCATTGCAACACTGGTCATTCATCCCGACCCTTCAATTCTTCAAACTTTCTCGAAAAATTCAATTTCTTTTTTGTCCATCATCTTCTAAACCAACTGCTTGAATTCTAGACAACACTAGATTTCATGCCCTTCCTTTTGATGGTGCTCATAGAATACCCTATGTCCGTCTTGTGTATTCTTCGTACCATGCTTGACAAAACACGCCATGGAAAGCTGTTTGAAAACCCAACTTAAAGGGGACCTGATTTCTGACACATCTGCATTCACCCTCTTTTCATCTACCTCTTTAAGAGCATTCATGCCTTGACCTTCATGGTTTGGCAGTGGATTAATCGCCACATTAAGTCCTTCACACTTCAAGACCCCAGTTTTTATCATGTGTCCCACTTTCTTGAACACCAAGCAATTCTCTATCATGTGTCCCACTACTACAGCGTGGTACTCACAATGTGCGTTAACATCATACCATGAGGGATAAGGTTGTTGAAAGGGAGCAATAAAATATGGTCGAACCAAATCGGCCTTGTATAGTTGCGAGTACAACTCCGTATATGAAATCGGTATAGAGGTGAAAGACTTCTTCTTTATCTCTTCTTTGGGACCCCTATTCTCATTTCTATTAGAACCTTGCACTTTCTAAGATACATCATGGAGTGAGGAGACCATCAGCTTCTTAGGGTCCCTGTGGTTGCCCATGTTTTTAACCTGCTGATCCACTTTCTTCAATTGCTCCCGAGCTGGTTCTCGGTCCGTTGGTGAAGACAAGATTTTTAAGAGATAATCTTTGATCTTATCCAACACCAATTTTATGGGACATTCAGAAGTAGTGCGAACTATCTCATATTGGTTGATGATGGCTTGGTGTTTATCAGACAAAGTCTTTTCCGCTATAAAGTCATAATCCCCACTCCCACTTGTTTTTTCGATCTACTTTTTCATGAACTAGTCTTCCGACAAACCCTTTCCTTTGGTCATGGTAACCATCATACCCATCAATTCATTGATTTGCCCCATAGATTTCTCTTGGAACTTCCTCATATACGCCATCATCTCCCTTTGATTCACAACCAAAAGCTCTTGGAGCTCATTAAGCTTATCCACTCTAGCCACTAGGTTATTCATACTTGTGAAGCTGTACTATCTAGAAGTTATTCCTTTGTTCTTCCTATTTTTTGAGACGAATGCCCTTCTCAAATTGGCTTCCACTTTAGTAAAACTGTCTTCCATTTGTTTTTTTTGGGGTCGGAAGAAGTATGAGCGCTAAATCTTTAATTACTGTCACAAAATCCCCCACAATTAATCTTATTGTTTAATTACTTAATGCATGGTATAAGCTTTATACAATGCATGGAACAAATAAAATGCAAGGATGTATGGAAATAAAGGCATTGATTCCTTATGTAGTCACCCTAGAGCAGCACTCATTGCTTGAAAAAGGTTCTCGATGTAAAGGAAATAGAAAAATTGTCCACCAATAAGTCTTGACCCTAAATTCTAATTCTTCAATGGCTCTAAGTAGCAAGGAATCTTGATGTCTTCTCTATCCCCGGAACCATAAAAGAAACGAAGTGTTCTGGCTTCTGTGGTTGATGTTTCCATATGCTGGGCTACCTCTTGCACTCGAACTATCAAAAATATTTTGTACCGATTTTAGTCTTGAATAAATCGACTAGTATCATGATGACGCGTAAATAACCTTGAAATGCAACTTCAAGTCTTAACCGAAACTTGAAACGTCTCTTTCTAATGCTGACTGGCTTGAAGCTCGAGGAATCCATTTTGATTGTGATATTTTTAAAAAGACTGACCGATTCTCCTGTATTTTTCTCGAATCCCAAAAGGTCATCTTGCTGTAGGCCCACCTAGTATACTTCGTTATTATACGTTTACCAGCAAACTATCACCTTGAACCCTTTGGTCGACACCGAACCATTGTCTCACTGTTGAGCTAGTATCCTCCTTCTTGAGATACCTCTTATCCATAATGAAAGATCTTAATTTGGGTAAACCACTCGAATCAACACCTCAATGTCATACAATGTAAATGCAAAAATATGTGCAGAACATGGTAGCGCAACAAGAAATAAGATAGTACCGGTAAAATCAATAAATGCAAAAATAAAGCAAGAAATTAAATAAAGCGCTGAGTAAAACCCTATTTACATCCTATCTAAGACACCTAGGTTAATTGCATGGCTTTAAAAGGGGTGGGCTTTCTATACATGCAATTTTGGTACTAAAAGGTACCCGAATTGTCCTCGTTGTCCCCTCCTAAGAGTAGCAAGGCCCCCAGTCATCACCCATTATAGGCTCCTCTAAACCGACTTCAATTAAGGGGGACCCATTAGCTATGTCCATACGGGGAAACAATATTCCCACAAAAACATAGGGTACTCGAGCCCCGAAGGTACTTACTAGGCCTATACGGAGGAATAATATCCACACGAAAGCACTAGCGTTTTCCCCCTCTTAAAGAGATAGGTTTAAATGTCAAATTTTAAATGCATTAAAAAAATGCATTTATAAACAAATATTAATTTAAATTAAAGTGACAATTAAATTGAAATTTGGTTATACGTGCGAGTGAATTTTAAAAGGCCCCGTTATTCGAGAGTGAACCGAAAAACCACCACCAGTACGCCTGGTACTAGCCACGTTCACTCCCGAATAAAAGGGCACCGCATCAACAATTTATATTCCGAATGCAACGCCAGACATGGCAAAAAGAGAGATGCATGAGAAAACATGGTACAAGTACTAAATATATGAACATAGGAAATATATATACATATTATGATATAAAATCTTATAATATGCTACATTTTAAAAACACTTAACCTTTAATATATATATATATATTCGAAACTGAATCACATATACATATATAATATTTATAAAATCCTTAAAATATATATTACATATTGAAAAAATAGTTTACCCTAAAAATAAATATTTATATATATATTATGAAACAAAGTAGTATACATATAAGATAAACTATACATATATTTTAATAAAATATTCATACTATATAATAATAATAATAAACAGTTTAATCCAAAACACACTTATATAATAATAATAAAAACAAAATAATATACTAATGTAGGAAAAGCATGTATACATGATACATTCGAACTTAAACTACATAAACAAAACAACTAATAAAAACAGGCATCAAATATACCAAATCAAATAAAACAACAAGTAATCAAAATAAGAAAACAACTATATTAAACGTGGATGGTAAAAGAAATGCAGGGACTGTAAATCAAACAAAAAAGAAAACGGAGATTTAATATACATGAATAGCAGGACTAAAAATAAACAAAAAAACAAATCAAAAGGGGAAAATGAGATTTGTCCATTGGAATCGAGACCAAAATGAAAACGAAAGCAAGGTTTGAGGGGTCGAAAGGGTATTAACCCATTTAAAAACTGATTTAATTTAAAGAAAGGGGCAGAATTAAAAAGCAATTGAAAATAAGAGGGACCGGGGGCGTGATTCACAAAGGCGGAATGGCTTGTAGTGTAATTTCAAACACGCGGGAGGACCATATGACAATAAACCCTTCAAAAATGATGAATCGGTTCTAAATTGGGGGTGAAATTGAAAAGCGGTTTAAAACCAGAGGGATTGATGCCGTGGTTATGAGATGCGAAAGGACTCAGAGCGGTAAATAGACTAGGGCTGAAGGGTTTATTAAACGATAAACCTATTTTTAAAATGAGGGTCGAATATAAAACTTAACCTTTAGAAAAAAATAGCCTTTATTTTATTTGTTTTAAAACTCTCTTAAAGAACCGAAACCAAACCCTATGTTCTTTTTCCCTTAAACCCAAAAACTGTCATGAAATGTCGTACCAGCCGCCGCTAAACGGCACCGACGACTGAAAATCAACCCCCTTTACTCACTTGAAACCTAAATCCAAGTTGGTATTTTAGAAATCAAACAAAAAACTTTTTTTACAAATCGGTTTCGAAAACCTCATTACTTCTCATTTTTTTTTCAAAAAACAAAACCCTTACAAGAAGCACGTATTCCCCTTCTACACTCGGTTCATCTATGGTGACTCGAAGGTCTTGGGATTATACCGATTAAGGTGTGCATAGACAACCGACGGCCGCAACTTCGAAGGAAAAACAAAAAACCCTAAACTCAAATTATTTTTTTACATACAATATAAACTGGAGAAAATACCTCAAAACTATGGGTTTTTTGTATTGCTTGAATGATTTCCCGTAGGGTTTACAAACTGTTCAGGCTTTTGTTATATAGCCTCTAATTTTTACATAGAAAAGGAAAAAAGAAATATAATCCCTATTGGCTGCCCTTCTGGAATTTGGATGTATTCATGTATTGTTCTGATTTTGGCCGGCTTGTCTTTGATTTTTTTGGTATTTTGTGTTGCCTTTGACATCTGGCGTTTTGCTTGTTTGCATGTGATGGGAAACGATGACAGTACAGACGACAGAGAAAGGGACCAAACAGAGATTGAGGCTGTTAGGAAGTTCACGACCGAGCGCGTGGTGAAGCTAAAAGATCGGAAGTGCAATACACGTGTGCGTGTGAAATGGCAAAGGGCGTGCGTGTGACGCGTAGAGAGCTGAGGAGTTATCACATCTTTGCATCTGGACCATTAGATCCGATTTGGATCTGATGGATGATAATTGACTATTGAGAAACATAAGGTGTATTGGGTTATTTTAGATTAGGGTTTTAGGGCATATTAGGTTTCAAAAGTATAATTAGGGTTTAGGACATTTGGGCTCCAAAATGGATAAGATATAATGTAATAAGCTTTTTTGGGGGGTTTTTAAATACTATAAATGGACTATATAATAAACATCTGAGCTTTTATTTATTAATTATCCATTAGTTTTTTTTGTTTTTTTAGTTTTGTTTTATAATAATAATTATTATAATATGGATATAATGATAGAACTATAGTAGTTAATAATAATAATTAATAATTAATAATTATAATATATAATAATTAACAATATAATACTAACAATAATATCATTAATAATAAACACAATGATAACAATACTAACATAAATATACTACTAATAATAGTAGTAACATTTTTGGGTTTTCAATCATAAGTAATAAGATAATAGTAATAAGGAAATGATACTATTAATAATCTTTTTGTTTTGATTTTTTTAACTATAGTGATAATAACATAACTAATAAAATGCTAATAAGGATATATATTAGAAACAAGCCCATTATAGCAAATATTGACAAAAATGTAAAAGATAGGTTAATACCCCGAATAAAATTAGTGATACAAGATGTAGTTCAGTAGAACTTACACTGGTATAAGTTAGTTATAGTTAGTTAGTTGGTTAGTTATAGTTAAGAATAATGTATACCAGTGTAAATGTGTTATGTATATGTACTTGATCCATCAATAAAATTTGCGAAGTTTTAAGTTTCTTTACAAAAATTTATGATTTATTTTACATAATTGATAATTACCCTATTTACAAAAGATTGAAGTTCACAAAAGATGGAAGTATTCCATTACCATAAGCTTATAAAAGATTGAAGTTCACAAAAGATGGAAGTATTCCATTATCATAAGTTTACCATTACTTCAAAATAAGTACTCTATTACCCTAGAGACTGAAGTTCACAAAATATTCAAGCCATTCGAAAAATAACATTTTTTCCTGCAAAACATATTACCACAACCTATAACCCATTAGACATCTCTCTGAAATTATTCTGCAAAAAAAATTATTACCCTAAAGAATTGAGTCTCTTACCTCTTCAAATTTTCACACCCATATAACAATCGTCCGGGATTCTTCTCTGTTTTTGAAACACAACCGCATAAGCATTTCATTTCTTTTGACTTCAATTTTGAGGTTGAATGGGAGCTTGAAAAACTTGATTTCCCTGCTTTGGGCTCCATACTCATATCTTTTTTTCATCCATTTTTCAAACTTTTTTTCAAAAAAACATGAGAAATTTGAAGAGAGGATTTTTGTGGGGGAGAATGGTGGTGCAGAGTAAGAGTAAAAATGAAGGAAATGACTTCATCGGGGCATATTTATTTTTTTCTTTATTTTAAGAACCTAAAAAAATAAATGGTAAATTTGCAGTGGTGCCCTTCATCCTGTAATTTCCCCCTTTTTTGTTGTGCGAGAAGCTACGTGTGGCAGTGTAACGCGGCCACGTCTCATGCCACGTCAGCACATAACAAATTTTCAAATATTGCATATACATCTTTATATTTATATTGTGATAATATATTATATTTGTATTGTACCATTTTTTTTTAGTTGTTTTCGTACATGTCCAAAATTGTGGGATAAGATACTAATAAATCTTAAACATATACTCATTTTTTATGCTTCTTTATATGGTATTACCAATAAAACAGTAAAAAATAATCATTAATACACTCAAATGGCAGAAAAATCCCACTTCAAAATTGCAGCAAACTTTGGGTATGTTGATTTTGTTCGTATATTTCTGGTATCATCTTCCTCCTTCACCGAGACATGGATCAACAATTTCTAAAGCAAAACACAATTTGGAGTATGCTCGGAAGGACCATATTTGAATCAAATGACCCTCCTTGAGGCCATTCTCTTTTGCGACTGAATTCCACCCTCTTGTGAACACATACAGTACTGAGCTTGGTTTCCCTTTTTGCTTCTTCATCTCCCATCGTTTTAAACTCACCTCCCTCCTCCTCAAACATGGCTCGATCATCAGGACTTCTATGCCCCGCTTGCTGCCTCCTTCCAGCACGCTCTTCTCTTCATCGGTAAGAAACTCGGCCTTGACCTGATTCAGAGGCACGGAGAGACGACCATGATGATTGCTCAAATCAGTAGTGTACAATCTCTTTTGTATGATGAATTTCACCTCACTTCCTTCCATGCCTCTGATCACCTCTTTGAACGTTTCAGGCAAATCAGGTACTGCTTGATGTTGATGGCCACAAGCTGTATCTTTCTGTCTCCGCTTCTTCGCTCTACTGCATCCGCATTCGCCTGACTCGAAACCACGTTTACGATCATCAACCCTTTCTTCTGCTTTCTTTACTTGTTTCTCAGCTTCGGATTCCTCAGGGCAAATTATATGTGTTCCGAATAGTTTGACAACTTTAACTTTTTTCTTCATCGGCTCATCAGCAGGAGTTAGGGTTTTGGGTTGTTCTTCTTCATCATGGCTGCCGGAGAATGGTAATGGCTTGTTGTTGTTCTCAGGGTTTCAGTCTTCAACAACTTGTCTTGGGCGTCCGCCTCTAACCCTTTTTCCCTGGAGGCAGCCACTTCCACTGCCACATCTGCTAATAACAGGAAAGGAGGCCAATCCCTTAGAAAATCCATCTTCTTCGCTTACTTCTTTCTTCTTTTCTTTTTCGACTAAAACCTTAATTTGAAGAATTGTTTCTAACAATGTTGGTGTCTGAGAATGGAAGATAAGTTATTTATAAGTAGTGAAATAAACCCACTTACATTACATATTATTTCTCATGAAGGGTATTCCTATTTCTTATCAAGTTCAAACTTAAGTGGTTTCCCGTACTTGTACACAGATTTGGAGATTGATTAAACTATTAGTTTAATAGTTTATTATTAAATATATTAATAGTTTAATATAATTAATTTATTAAATATATTATTTCTCATGAAGGGTATTCTTATTTCGTATGAAGTTCAATATTAAGTGATTTCCTATACTTGTACTGATTTGGAGATTGATTTTCAAGCAGTCTTTTTTTGCTAACATTATAATTAAAATTAGAAAACATACAAAAAATAGAAATCATTGTCCGAGTTCAACACTAATTAAGATATTTAGATGATAAAATTGTTTTTGATAAGCTGAAAATTGCAATAGTGGAGAATGTACGAAGCCCGATCTTGGACTTGAAAATCAAGTTTCCTGTGTTTTGAGATAGGTTTTCAAGCATTTGTTTAGTTTTTTTATATTATAATCAAGGGTAAATTATACCATTAGTCAATAAATTATAAAAACTTTTCTATTTTAATCATTTAACTATTTTTCTGAAAATTGAGTCATTAATGCTACAATTTTTTACTTTTGGTCACTACAGCTAAATTTTAAGAAAAATAGTAATCTGGCTTAGTATAATAGTAATAGTTTTAGTTTCAAAATTTATATATTCTATCAATTTAGACTCGTCTCGAAAAAAATAAATTAATTTAACCCTCCAAAATGACGGCACATGTTTTTTTCTCAATCAAATTTAAATTTATTAATAATAAAAAGGTCCTCTAAACGAGGATACATAATCACAATATACACTCCTCATAATCACTAAACAAATAACCGAAACCTTTTACAATTGCGACACCGTCGTGAGGATGAATCTGCACCATGGCTAAATGTCAACTCAATGCGGAACCGTCGCTTCTAAAGCTACCTGTAATTTCAATTCCATATTCAATGGTCAAGAACTGACGGTGAAAGCCACCAAGGACCAGATTAACATGGTTGGATCCACCACCATTAAATGACTTGACATTGAGCTATCTGAGAAAAGACCGCTGGATAATAGCGTGGAGGTTCCTATCTTGGACACTTCAATAAAACTAAAAAAAAGGAGGGCTTTACCTCTGTTTTCGAACATTCTTATCACAATGTGACTCATGTAGTCAAGCTCCTTTGTTTTATACAAATGCTGCAAAGCGTTCCGGGAAACGAGACCAGCTTCTCCCTGAAGAGATTCGTCTAGGTTACAGTACCGAATTACGTTCATGAGGGAATGGATATGCGATTCCTGTCAGAGTAGTTGATGCAAAGTAATGTAACATTTAAAGTAAATATGTAGCAAATTTGGAAAGTCAGGCAAGTCAAGGCTGATGAGAAAGCATAAACGGTAAAGAACACAAAAAAATACTTGCGGAATCATAGAAAGAGAAAGGTTTGCTAGTTCTTTTACAGTTTAGACTTACCGATGTGAAGTAAAGTCGTGTTCGTACATGGCGCTCAGGTGTCATGACATTTGCATACCTGATGGAAAATCAGTAAAATGTAAGATAAATTAAAATATAGAGAAAGAGGCACGAAAAAGGTTTATACACGAACTTTGGGTCCAAACGGTATTTGGTCTCTTTATTATCATTATCGTCTTGATCTATTGACATTTCACTTGTGGAATGAGATCTTCTCATGTCATCAATCTTGATGGAAAAATGTTGTCGAAACTCTTGATTAGCCGCCGTTGCAGCCTTGGCTGAGTTTGGGCAGTTGTCTTGATTACTCTTTAAGTCAGCAACATGAAGAGCTTCTTCACGAGTATTCCTCAGATCAATCAAAATTTTGCCCAACAAATGGCGTGCAATCTAAAGGGACAGAATAAAAATCAGGACGTCTTTTCTCGCACATCAGTACTGAAAGTACTTCATTTGCATTTATGAAGGCTGAAAATGCACATTGTTGAAGGAGGAATCAATAGTTATGCGAAGACATTTTATCCCTAATAAACTAGTTGTTGTATCCCTATTCAAATTTAGGCTTTGATTTAGTTCAGTCAAACAGTAAATGTATCGAATACAATCTTTGGTTCAAAACCTTTCTAACTTGAATGAGACATGCTGCAAGGAATCACCTTTGAACCAATTTTTAGCTTTTGCTTTGGATTAATCCCATATTAATTAGGGATGACACCATCTGCCAGAAGCTGCAAGATCAATAGCACAGCAGAGATTAGGCAAAAAAGTGATCTAATAGTCAACAAGAAGGAAGCATGTTTGATAAGAAGTCTATTCCATTTCCCCGCAATCCCAACACCCTAAACTCTGCAACTTTTACTTGGCTTTACTTGGTACGAAAGATGGAAAATTAGTTCATCAAATGGTTAAGATTCAAAGTAAGAAAGTAATTATGAATATTAACCATTTGATTAACTAATTTTCCATCCATCATACCAAGCAAGGCCCAAAGGCGGGAAAGCCAATTTAAAAAGCAGTATGATGTCATCAAAATAAGCAAGTGAGATACTGTAGACAAAGAAGTAGAAGATCAAAGACAAAGTACAGCTAGATGAGATTAAATACAATCAAAATGCTATTATGACTATTATGAAAGATCAACATAAATGTCTCAATGGTCCTAAATGTTTTGTACCTGGGCAACTTTGAAGAGCTCATCCAAATCTTCAAGATTAAGATGAGCATTATGCAGAAGATCATATCTGTCAGAAATTAGATTAACCGGGCAAATACATAAGCAATCAGAAAGAAAAGAAGAAGCATTTTAAAACTTTTAACAGCCAAGGCCTTTTGATATTATGAATGTTTTAAAATTTTATAATCAGGACATGGGAACATGTTTCAGTTTTTGGAGATTTTCATAACAAGTTGTTAAGAAACATTAAAACTCTTGTTATGTGGTATTATGCATATATCTAATGCAGCAATAATGCAAGCCCCGCACCCTCAATAAAAGGCTACAACATCACTATTGAGGGGTCAATCCATGGAGTGCATTTCAACTTTGATGAGTGGTGTTGGAATGGCAATTAAATCCATGCAACAAACTCCTCGAAATAAAATTAATGGAGGATTTTCTGTTTGACAAATTCAAAGGAATAGATCAAAGAATATATAAGGAGGAAGCTAAGTTTTGAGTATGGAAAACAGGAGGCAACGTGCAAAGATAAATTCTTAAATCAGGAATAAAGGATATTTCCACATATGCTTTCTAAATCATAAAAGTTGTTGGGCACAGGGTAACTATGTAGATTCTTGTCATCACAGCCTACATCTTTCGCATCAGAAATCCAATTAGGAAGTGCATGTTGGAGCATCTTGTGGAGCATCCAGTGGAGAATCTTGATATTCCAACTGATGCATCAATCAAATCAAAGACTCTCAAGAAAGGTGAGCATTTTTTCTAAGGAACAGCACGTGAAGTTTGAGTTGCTGTAAAAAAAACAGCAAAGATAAAATTACTGGTTTTTTCTTCTTCTTCTTCTTCTTTGCACAAGGCATCGCATCCAAGATCCAAGCTGGTTCTCTACTACGTTTACTCACCAGCTTGAGGGGAGTGTGGATTCTAACCATGTAATTAGAGTTTATTTCTAAGTCAGTAACTAGTAGTTTAAATTTACTAGAAGTCTTCTTTAAATTAGAAATAAAGTCTTATTGTATTCTTTAAATTAGAGATAAAGTCTTATTTAAATTAGAGATAAAAGTATAATTTTAGCTATACTAAAACTCTGTAATTGCCTATTTAAAGGATCACCTTATACACATTTGAATATGTAGAATAAGAAAATGTGATAAAGGGGCCATGGTGGCCGGAGAAGATAAACGCCGGTGAACAATGAACAATAAATATGAAAAGCTAGAGTTTATCGATAGAACAAAAATAGTATTTTCAATAGAGAACAATGTGTTTCTCTGTATTTTCTTATTCTACATATTCAAATGTGTATAAGGTGAGCCTTTAAATAGGCAACTACAGAGTTTTAGTATAGCTAAAACTATAATTTTATCTCTAATTTAAATAAGACTTTATCTCTAATTTAAAGAAGACAAATAAGACTTTATTTCTAATTTAAAGAAGACTTCTAGTAAATCTAAACTACTAGTTACTGACTTAGAAATAAACTCTAATTACACGGTTACAATCCACAAGCTATTCTAACAAAATTGTATTAATAGACTACACAATAATTCACTTGCAAGAGTAAGGCTTTGCTTGGTTGAGTGGGAAAATGGAAAGATGGAAGACGTGGAAAAGTGGGAAGAAATAAATATTTAGTGTGCTTAGCAGGAAAGAGAAGTGAGAGGAAAGAAAATGAGAGGGATGATCATTTTCCATACTTGTGTAAAAATAAATCATTCCAATTTGAAAGGAAAAGAAGGGAGAAAGGGGAGAAAATGTGAGAGATGTGAGTTAATTCAAAATTATATATTTTTTCAAAACAGTATATTCTTTCCTCTCATTTTTAAACTCTACCAAGCAATGAATGTAAAGAAATTTGCATTTTCTTTCAATTTTTCCATCCTTCCTACCAAGCACGCCAATAGAAAGGAAAATACATTTTTCTATTGTTCAACTTTTTTACCCATTTAATTTTTCATCCTTCCAATTTTCTTTCCACTCCACCAAGCAAAGACTAAGAGTCGCATGGTAACTATTCTAACAAAATTGTATTAATAGAATGAAACAATTACTCACTTGCAAGAGTCGTAAACATCAGGAATTTGAGTTATATCAAAACGTATGCACAAAAGTCCTATGTTAGTTAAGCCAAAACTTAATAGGGACACCATCAAAACAATAAGACTTTGAAGATACTACACGAACAATTTGAAGAGCTTAAAAATGATAAAGCCCTCCATACAATCTAAATGATAGGAAATATGATAGAAGTAACAATATTTAGAGACTTCCACCACAACTAGGATCAAGAAGAAAGAAAGATACCAACTCTTTACGTTCATTATACAAATCTCTTGCAAGTTTTTTCCACCGAGCAAACATCAAAAGGAATCCCTCGCTACTACAAGGCAATCCAGCAGCAATACGATCAATGTCGATATTTGTCTTACCAAGTGCCTTTTCTTGGTCATATGGGAGAATCACATCATACGGGCTTGTCTCAGGAAGATTCTCATCTTCATCCTTGGCAAGTATTCTGACTTGTTCAGTAACCTACTTAGTCAATGTTACCTGCATATAAGAGGTACAAAATGAAAAAGGCGAACAAAAAAATTAAATGGCTTGGCAAATCAATCTTGACTGAGGCAATAAAATTTTGTATTGCCCCACCTAACACCTAGAAATACGCTATAACTGTTATGTCACAAGAACTCAGGAACTCAATACAGTGTCAAATATTTACTCGCTATGTTGAACTACCAGTTTGGGAAGTAGCTCAGAAGCATTAAAAGGCAATCCAGCTCCATCAGCCATCCAAGGACACTCAGATGTTGCATTACTTTGAGTTGTCCTCATGCCAGAAGTTATAATTTCATTCAGCCTAGCCTGCGAAACGGAAAAGATAGATTGAAGTAGTACTCAAAAGGATTTGCCTATTGTTAAACATGAAACAGTAGTTTTACCACCTTGCATGACCATTCATGTCTATCTTTATACCCCTGTTCTAGGGGGAAGTGCAGCGACTTACGGGACCCATACACGGAGAAGATATTACAAAGTACTACATAGACTAAGATGTTGTCAAAGATGATAACTAATAACCACACAACTAAATAACATGTCCGATATAAACCATTATTAAGCACATACCTAGAACTTAGAACTCTTGGGTTGTTCTTGAACATTGTATCGAAGTCTCTTTAATCAAGTGATTCAGAGTTTCTACAATAGACACATTTAATTGAATAAAATTTAACCACAAGGTAGATGATAGGTCTGTGCTTGCATATGAAAGAGCATGTTAGTAAAAGGAAACAGAACCCAAAATTGGACCCTCGGCACCTCACTTAGACCTGGCAAACTTGACCTGATGTAGATTAGTATAAGTTAGTTCGGTTAGTATAGAAGAACTAATCCTAATCCTATTCTAACGAAGTAGTTAATTTGTACTCTAACTCTGTAACTAAAATAGATAAGAGTCCTAGAGTCTTAGAGTCCTACTTTTATAGTTAACTACTCAATGTAAAACTCCTTGTATGAAGTCTATAAATAGACTTATTCTCTGTATAATAAATGTAGAACAGAGAGTATTTCAACTCTGTAATTAACATGGTATCAGGTTAGGTTGATTCAATAAAAAAATTCTTTCTTCTTTTCGATCGAACCTCTTTTGCATAAATCACCATGGGTAATCTAGAACCTTCTTCCTCAGAAAATAGCTCCCAGATTAGTCCAGCTGCATCTGATTTCCAAATCTCAGATACATCTATCTCTCCGATAACCTCCTACAAATTAAATGGAAAACTAGCAGAATGGAAGTCTTCCCATTCCAGATTTCAAAAGGAAGCTCATTTTGCATCTGTTGGAAAATCCTCTGGTGGTCTCGGTAAAGATAATTCCTCCAGTAGCTTCAGTAGACAACAGATTGAGGAACTACAACAAATTTTCAGTAATCTATCCTCTAAAAACACTAGTAGTGTCTTTACAGCCACTGACGGTAGTGTTTCTTACTTGGCAGCAGTAAATTCCTTAAATTGGATAATGGATTCTGGTGCTACTGATCATATGATAGGGAATTCTACACTATTTCATATGATAGGGAATTCTACACTATTTCATACGTATTGTAATCACAAATCTCCCTCATCGATCAAGATAGCAGATGGTTCTCTCTCGACAATGAAAGGAAGTGGTTCCATTAAATTAACCAATGAAATATTTTTGTCTAATGTCCTATATGTTCCTACACTTGCATGTAATCTGTTGTCTGTTAGCAGGTTGATTAAGGACCTTAAATGTGAAGTTAATTTTGGGGCTGATGGTTGTGTTTTGTAGGCACAAGACTCGAAGATGGTGATTGGCAGTGCTAGGCTGAGTAATGGCTTATATATCCTTGCTGGATTACCTTCTAAAAACCCAAATATCTCTACTTGTTTCCAGACCTCAGTGTTATCTACTAGTTTACTTTTAGATGAAATTATGTTGTGGCATTTTCGATTAGGACATTCAATTTTTTTCTATCTTGCTAAATTGTTTTCTACTTTATTTAATAATAAAAATCCTTCTTCTTTTACTTGTGACATCTATCAAATGGCAAAACATACAAGAAACAGTTATGTTCCTTCTTCATTTAAACCTACATCACCATTTTATACTATACACAGTGACATTTAGGGCCCTTCTGAGGTTAAAAACATCTCGGGGTCTAGATGGTTTGTGTCATTTATTGATGACTACTCTAGGATTACTTGGACATTTTTAATGAGGGACAAATCTAAAATTGATCACATCTTTAAGAATTTCTATAAATGGTCAAAACACAGTTTGATGCAAACATTAAAACAGTGAGGAGTGACAATGGGGGTGAGTATCTTAGTAGGTCACTGGGCAATTATTTTCGGGAAAAGGGATCTTACACCTTACTTCTTGTGTAAATACACCCCAGCAAAATGGTGTGGTTGAAAGGAAAAATAGACATCTTTTGGAAGTTACTAGGTCTCTTCTTTTTTCAGCTAGTGCACCTAAATATCTTGAGGGGAAGCTCTTCTTACTAGCACATACCTTATAAACAGGATGCCTAGCAAGGCCCTAGGTTTCAAAATACCTACTGAGACTCTTTTACATCATTTTCCTCACTTTTTAAGCCTCTGTCCTCAGTTGTTCCTCTTAAAGTCTTTGGATGCACAGCTTTTGTTCATGTGCATAGTAACCATAGAGGTAAACTTGATCTTAGGTCCCTAAGGTGTGTGTTTATAGGATATTCGACTCAGAAGGGTTACAAATGTTACTCTCTCACTACTAAAAAGACCTATGTTTCATTTGATGTCACCTTCTTCGAAAAACTACCCTATTTTGCAGGGACAAAAATTCAGGGGGAGAAACACAAGGAATTTCAGCACCTACAACAGCCTGCACAGCCTATTCTTTCTTTTCCCATCCTTGATGAGTTTGCTGCCAATCCACAACCCACTATTTCCTTAAAAAACAGTGATGAAACTGTGAGCCTTGCACCTAACAGTGCAACAATTGAACCTTCTCCCCAGTCTAAAATCTCCAGCCCTTGTACAACCCCTCCGCCTACACTCAGAACCGTACAGAATACCTCCCAAAATTCTGAGTCTCCACAACTTGCTGACAAACAACTTATGGTTTATTCAAGAAGAAACATAACATTAACTGAAGCAGTTAGTCAGCCTAACACTTGCCAAGAGCTAGCTTTGAATCCTGCTCTGCTAAGGAGATAGGAGGTAATGTTATTCCTAATGATTCTGCCACTATCAATCTTGACGATTTTCCTATTGCTATTAGAAAGGGGGTAAGGAAATGTACTGCTCATCCTATTAACAGATTTGTAGCTTATGGGAAATTACGATCAGGTTTTAAGGCTTTTACAGCTAGTGTTGACAGTGTAAAGATTCCAAAGACTGTGGCAGAAGCTCTTGGAATTCCTGAATGGAGGATTGCTGTTGAGGAGGAACTCAAGGCACTGCAAAAGAACAATACCTGGAACCTTACTGATCTACCAGAAGGAAAGAAGGTTGTTGGGTGCAAATGGGTGTTTACTGTCAAGTATCACTCGGATGGTAGTGTAGAAAGATACAAGGCTAGGTTAGTAGCTAAGGGTTTTACACAGTCCTATAGAGTGGACTATCAAGAAACCTTTGCACCAGTGGCTAAACTAAACTCTATTAGGGTGCTACTTTCAGTTGCTGTTAACATGGACTAGAAATTGCATCAATTGGACATCAAAAATGCATTTCTAAATGGAAATCTTGAAGAAGAGGTGTACATGCAGTTTCCACCAGGATTGGGAGATAAAGCAACAAGACGGACAATGTGCAAATTAAACAAATCACTGTATGGTTTAAAACAGTCTCCTAGGGCATGGTTTGATAGATTTGCTAAGGCCATGGTTAAAAATAATTTTAGACAGAGCCAAGCAGACCATACTCTATTATGGAAAGTTGCACATAATGGTACGATTACTCTATTAATTGTCTATGTTGATGATATGATTATAACTGGTGATGACATAGGAGAAATAGAGAAGTTGAAGACTGTCTTGGCTAGAGAATTTGAAACAAAAGACTTGGGAAGCCTGAGGTATTTCTTGGGAATGGAAGTTGCAAGATCCAGTGAGGGGTTAGTGATAAATCAAAGGAAATACATCCTAGATTTACTCACAGAAACTGGGATGCTTGGATGTCGACCAGAAGAAACTCCAATGGATCCAGGTTTAAAATTCTGTAAAACAGAATTGGGGAATCCACTGAACAAGGAATCCTACCAAAGGCTGGTGGGAAAACTAATTTATCTTTCACTCACCAGGCCCGTCATTGCATACTCAATGAGCATAGTCAGCCAACACATGAGTGATCCACGTGAAGAGCATATGGAGACTGTTAATAGGATCCTGAGGTACCTAAAATTTACCCCAGGAGCTGGACTAATTTTCAGAAAAAGCCAGGACAAAACTGTCAAAGTCTACACAGATTCAAGCTGGGGTTGAGAGCTAACAAATAGAAGATCGGTTAGTGGTTATTCTACATTTGTATGGGGGAATTTGGTTACTTGGAGAAGTAAGAAACAGGCTGTGGTTTCCAGGAGCAATGCTAAAGCAGAGTTTATAGCAATGGCTCTTGGGATTTGTGAAGGAATTTGGATTAAAAAACTCCTTACTGAACTGAAATTAGATGGAAGTTCAAATTTTGAGATCTATAGTGACAACCAATCAACAATAAGTATTGCTAAGAATCCTGTACAACTCGACATGACTAAACACATTGAAATTGACATGCAGTTCATCTAAGAAAAGGTAAATAATGGGACAGTCAAGCTTCACTATATTCCCACTAGGAATCAGCTAGCTAACATTTTTACTAAAGCACTTCCAAAAGTGGCTTTTGATGAATTTTCATCCAAACTGAGTATATACAACATATATACACCAATTTGAGGGGGGTGTAGATTAGTATAAGTTAGTTCGGTTAGTATAGAAGAACTAATCCTAATCCTATTCTAACGAAGTAGTTAATTTGTACTCTAACTCTGTAACTAAAATAGATAAGAGTCATAGAGTCTTAGAGTCCTACTTTTATAGTTAACTACTCAATGTAAAACTCCTTGTATGAAGTCTATAAGTATACTTATTCTCTGTATAATAAATGTAGAACATAGAGTATTTCAACACTGTAATTAACACCCGAGACACGGAATCGACACGAACACGATGACCCAAAATAAACAGAACTGAATTTTAGTTGAACCATAAATAAAACCGAACCGATTTTCAACTGAACAGAAAGCAACCAGAACAGAAGGCAACCCGAAATAAAGAAAAGATATTAAAATAAAGAAAGAAAATGGGATGTGAACTGTCGCATAACTCACCAAAAAGCCAAATATACATGCTATATAAAGTGATAGTGTAAAAACCTAACTCGGCCTGAAAGCCCGACTGAAACTGACCGATTTCCTATTAACCCGATATTGACCAGACCCGAAATCAACCGACTCAAAAATAACCAAACCGAAAGTCAACCGACCTGATCCGATACACGAACCAAAATCGCCATAGACCCGTACTAAAACTGAATGTCCGAACCAAACCCGAACTGAACTTAAACTGAATGTAGTCAGAGCCGAAATGACCTAAACCGAATGACCCGTTTGCCACCTCTAACCTCACTTACGGCTTAAAGATTTTAGGAGTTATATAGATTCTTAAATTCAATTCAGGAAGAAATGCATTAACACAGACAGTAGCATTAGCAATCTTAGGGATGAACTCCTAATTGGGCTAAATTCACAAATTAGCCCCTGAATTATACATGTTTTCCCACTTTAGTACTGAAACTTTTTTTGGCCCACTTTCGTACCTACACTATCATTTCATCCCATTTAACCCTAAAAGTTAATGGCACCCAATAAGAACAAGCCATATGCCATACACTTATTGGCTATCATTTTGGGGGGTAATATGGGGAAAATGGTAGATTAGGTACCAAAGTGGGCCGAAATAAGTTTAGGTGTTAAAGCGAGAAAACATGTATAGTTCAAGGGCCAAATCTTGAATTAAGCCTTTAAGTTGCCCAAACCTATAAAAGCATGCTCGTGTTCTTTATCCTTTTTTTTTCTTAATGGTCATGCACCTTTAATGGCTGTTAGTAAAGAGTATAGAATGCATCAAAGTCGGGTTTCGAACTCTGAACTCTAACATTCACATGGAATTTCCCATGCTTCCTCTTACTTTTGTAACTTTTCACCCCCAGTTCCTAAGAAATCTTATTTTGGTCACCAATATTAAAAGAAAACTTTATGTTAGTTCTCAATCGACACTAAACTAATAGTAACAATAAATTATTGATAGTATAATACAAGGTCAAAATTACAAAAGGTCCATGAGGAAACTTAGTCGATCCTATTCACGAACATAAACAAACCTCTTCAAAGCTCCCTGTGATCCAACAATACTTAAAAAATCAAGTTAGACAGGTGAGTAGTCTTTGTACTGAATAGATAGGATAAATCAATCCATTTACCACGCCAATTTTAATTTATTGAATTATATGATACAAAAACAGCTAGTCGAATCAAGGGCAAGAGGTGATACAAACCTTTGCTTCTACCATCTCAATGCTTGCATTCTCGAGTCCGTCCAACATAGAGGAGTCCTTGCTAACTAGGGAGACCTTGATACGATAACAAATTCAGCCATACAAATTCAATATTAAAAGGCAGAATGACTTGTTAAGGGAACCTTACAAACCAGGATTGGTGTTAGCTGCCCTTCAAGGTCAAGTAGGCCTTTAGCAAAAGCAGCTGCAGACATCTGTTCATTGATTTAATTTAAAAGCCTACTAATGATTCCAAATGGCAGTAGAACTGTATATTTTCAGATCATGACGATATGTACTATGAAGGCGAAGCAGGCCAGTGCCTTCACCTGTAATTTTATAACTATTCATCACTAGAAGTTGAATATATCTGAATTTATCACTATTTTAACTACTTGGAATGTATAACATAAATCTCTTGAGCTAAGATTAATTTAAGCAATTTCTAAAAAGATCAAAAAATCTTAATGAGCACAGTCTTGTCATATAGGTCACAAAAAACCATTAACATTCAAAGGTTAGGATTGATTGTAGTGACCTGGATACATATTATTTCGAACATATCTACCCAGTTCTTCAGCCTGCATGGAAATGAGAGACAAAAAATTATCAAATAGAAAAGAAAAGGGAAATCAAACAAATGAAGTGAGAGATATTTAATTAAAATTTTTATTATCCCTCTTTCCTTCCTTCCAAACCTTAGATGTCTTAAAACTAATGCCCACGTTAAATTCACTATGCCCTTCTCATTTTTAGCTTTTCAATACTATCCTCACTTTAAATTGAAATAATTTTCTTAGCTTTCAGGATAGTTTAGCACCTCAAGTGAAAAGCGACTTTATAATTATAAAATAATTTGAATAAGTTAACTGAATTATTACTTGTTTCCTCCCAGCATGTGTAAGAACACCTCCATATTTAAGAACCATCAGAGCTTCAACAGGCCGTTCTTCTTCACCTTCACCTTCACCATTACTTTTTTGAACTTTAACCCACTTAAGGGGCTTTAAATGAACCTTTCTATAGATACCAGAAAAATGCCCCCCCCCCCCCCCTAGAAACCAAATAAGTTATCACGTGACAAGCAGCCAATTTAACAACTAAAAGAAAAGGGAGAAAATAGTTATATACCTGTCTGTTGTGTGTATAAAGAAATATTGTGTGTACGATAAGAAATGAGGAATCATGAGTTTGTATATCCACAACACAGAGATCTTTAGAAGAGCAAAGTAACGAGAAAAATAAAATGAATACCCTAGAGCTAATAGATTGAAAAAGCAAGTGATTTCAAGATATGATATATTACCTCCTCAAGTACTGCCTTAACTTGACGAAGCTTTTCAGCATGTTCAAGATCTTCAGCTTCATTATCACTTCCAACGCCTGGTCTATTTCACATAAATAATCCACATTGAATCACTATATATCCTCAAAATAAATTCAAAAGCACCAACTGGTATGTACTTTTCTCATTAAAAACAAATAACATATGCAGATATTTCTTCAGGTAGTATACATCCTCCCATCCACTTCCCCAAGAAAACAAGAAAGAAGGCCCTCAAAGGTACTATAACATAACAGAACCACAGCTAAACTTGTTTCTCCTTTCTTTTTTTCAGCTCTCAAAGTCTTTCCCCTTCTAAACTAACCAAGAAGCATTTATTACCTTCCCAGCTTCTCTTATCCAGTTAAACCATAAAATCACTAGTTTGCACCCACGATATAGCCAAAATTCTCATGATTTAAAGTAGACCCCAAAACCTATCCTACTAAATTTGTTGCAAATCCTCTTCCTGTCTGGTAACATAGACAGGCTACAAACTTTTGTTTTCATTCGTTTTGATGTTGAGTTGCAGGGAGGAGAATATTTGAAAGTGGTTCTGCTAGATCAAAAGGAAAGTATGAAATATGACCTGGGTACAAGGATCCTTGTAGCATCTAACAGATCTTGCAACTCAACAGCACTTTTAAGTTTTGTCTGAAAAAATAAATAGATGCTTAGGCAATAGAGTTACCTATGGAACAAAAATATGAGACAAAAGAAAGTGAAATATTCACCTCAGATCTGGGTCGTCCCCCATTGTATTTTAGCATCAAAGTTTAGCAGTTTTTCCTCAGTAACCTTCAATTTTACTTTCTGCTTGGGAGTTCTATCACCACTGCTCATTGCGGAAAGTTAATTTAAGAACGAAAAGTTGAGAGCACTAACCAACCTAGGTAAAACAGAAAGGAAAATGTAGTAACATACTGGCGAATAACAACTATGACACAACGTAGCTCCTCAGACTGTCCAAATGAGCCAATAACTCCACTTCCTTGGCGAGTAAGTCTTTCAGGAGGCAGGGTTGGTTCATTTACTTTCCATGGTAATGTTGGCGGTATTACTGAAGAAAGATGAGGAGTTTTTGCTTCTAAAAACATCTTCCTCAACACACAAGCATCATCATCGTAATACCTGTATTATAAAAGAGAAAGTATGCCTTGTTCATAACAAATAAAAAAGAGAGGATGTGGCATTAGTAAGTTTAGAACGAAAGGAAAATCCTGTCAAAAGAAATTAAATAAACTTATAAAAACGAAATGAACAAAAGCTTTAAATGAACTTGTTTTTCCCATCATATATAAGGAGAGACAAAAAATTTGGACAAAAAATATCTTCCTAATAATTGGTTTCACCAAATTCCCTGGTTGGTGTTGTGATCATCCCCTGTATAGGGCCACAACCGGGTAGATGCATCGTGGCCAGCTATGTATAAGGCCCATGGTTGGGTAGGTAATAAGTTGTCCTCATTTCAATCATCGTCATGTTTAGGGAAAAGAGTCTGCATTCCATAGTTAGGGAAGCGTCCTCATTTCAAGCATTTCAATGTCTAATCGGGTCATTTCCATAAAGTTATTTTTGCATATATGTAGGGAGTGGACAGTCAACAGAGTTTGGACTGATCCACTGGTACAGGTATGTATCTTACACACCATCGAGGCGGCCCCTACCTCCCAAGTCGATGGTGTGGGTGAGTCTTCTTTTGTAACCCGAATATTTCTTTTATTTAATAAAACCACTTTTTTCTTTCGGGAAAGGTGGGGGTCGACTATGGGCATCCGCTATGCCCTACAGTATCGACTCGTGGCTTGAGGGATTATGTTGTGGCTTAAGAACTGACGCATTACTTGCTTTATCTTGAATAGATTAGCAGAGAATAAGGTTGACTTGGTCGGGAAGCGTCCCTTTCAAGTGCCGCACGGTATACTTGCCGAGTGAACGAAGATCTGCCGAGAACAAGGCTGACTTGGTCGGGAAGCGTCCCTTTCAAGTGCCCCACGGTTTACTTGTCGAGTGAATGAAGGTATAGCCATGACACGTGGTATCAGAGCCAGGTTGATGCGAATTTAAATTTGTACGACAGTAAATTGTTGGACTCCACACCAAGCGCCCTCGTAAAAAGAGTGGGTTGGGTGAGTCAACAATATTAAACAAAATGAGAGTTGGTTAGAGCACAAAGGTGTCTAACTGTTGTTTCGGGCACAGAGGTGCTAACGAGTTGAACCTGGTGGGATTAATACACAAGAGGCAACTAACATTAACCACTATGGTTGTTTCAGTGCAATAGGCACTTATTTCTTATTGCACAAGAGGTGCCAACGAGTTGAACCTAGTGGAATCAGTACACAGAGGTGAACTGACGCTAACCACTATGGTTATTTCAGTGCGGAGGCAATTTTTATTTATCACACAGAGGTGCAAACGAGTTCAAACATAGTGTCATCAGATCACAGAGGTGACTGACGTTACACACTATGGTTCTTTTGGTGCAAAGACACTCAATATGTCTTGAAGTCTTAGTTGGGTCGTCATAGTGAAATTAGTACACAAGAGGTGTCTGACGTTAATCACTATGGTTACCTCAGTATTGAAAAGGTGGCTACTTGTAAATTGATGATGCATGCCTAGTAATCATATTGAAATCAGTGCATAGAGGTGTTTTTCGTTAACCAAAATGATTATCCTAGCATGATGTCGCTCGGGAAAGTAACCCACTATGGTGTTCATTTATGTTCAGCGAAGAGGCGCTTGTTGTGTTGAAAGGAAGAATGTTGTTGGTTTTGTGGCACAATATTGCCTAACTTGATCAATGAGAATTTGACAATTATTTTTTTCTTGGCACGATGGTGCTTGGCTATGTTTGCAGGATACGGCGGTGCATACTTACCTTTCGAAATGGCTAAAAGTCGAAGCAATGGGTCGATGGATCCTGCCAAATTTGAAATGATGTAGCTGCCATGAAAGCTCATATGGTCACAAGCGATAGTGTTAGGGAAATTGAGGAAGCCCAACAGGAACTGGCGGATTCCATAAAGGAACTCAGTAATGAAGTAAAATAAGCTATGAGTGATCTTAAGAATGGGTTGGCTGAACTCAGATGTCTCATCAACCTAGTCCAAGTGGCTGTAGGCAATTCAACTGCAGGTGACAAGGGCCAGAAGGCCAAGGTCCTAGATCCCCAACGGTTTCAAGGGAACAGAGACGCCAAAGAGCTTGAGAATTTCTTATTTGACATTAAACAATACTTTTGAGTCGTGCATACGACATCAGATGAGGACAAGGTCTCCACAGCCTCGATGTATTTGACAGGGGATGCCAAGTTATGGTGGCGGTCCAAGTTTGATGGTAATGTGTGCTCTGTCAAGACTTGAGAGGAGATGAAGAATGAATTGAAGAATGCATTCCTCCCGGAGAATGTGGAGTATAATGCACGAAAGAAGTTGAGAGATCTCTCTCACACAGGGACAGTACGTGAGTATATGAGAGAGTTTGTCGCGTTAATGTTAGACATCAAGGATATGGCCGAACAGGACAAAATGTTTTACATTCTAGAAGGACTCAAATTGTGGGTGAGAATAGAGGTCTAGAGACAAAGACAGCAAAATGTGGCTGAGGCGATGGTTGCTGCCGAACGACTTAATGATTACAGTGAAGATTCCACAAAGCGTAAGGGTACACCCGCGAGTGGTGATGGCACTAGTCGGGGCAATGGAAATGGTAACAACGGAGGGAATGGTAATGTCAATAACAATGGTACTAGTAATGATGTTACCCATGGTAACAGCAATGGCAATGGGATAGCGAGTTACAAAGTGGCGCGAGTAGAGAAACCTTCAACTTGGGGAAGCGATAGAGGACAAAATAATGATTCCTCTATGCGAGGGCTACGTTGCTTTCTTTGTCAGGGTCATCACCGACTGGCAGAATGTCCATAGAGGAGTACACTATCGGCATGAGAACTACTCCAAAAGGTTCGGATCAGTTTGGCCACCGATCGGATGACAAGAGGGATGAGCCAGCTAGAGTGGGTTCTATCCGTTTCTTATATTCTATGCAAACAGAACAAGACAATGCTATGACAGAACCAAGGAGAGGCTTGATGTATGTGAACATAGTTTTGAATGGGAAAGACACAAAGGCTTTGGAAGACACCGGAGCAACCGACTCCTTCATTTCTCCAAAGGAAGCTGAAAGGTGCAATCTGACACTGACCAAAGAAGTGGGGCGAAGAAAAGTTGTGAACTCTGAAGCATCAAGTATATGGGGAAGTGTAAGGAATGTAAAGACCAAGATTGGATCATGGGAGGGAAAGATTAGCTACACAGTAGTCCTTATGGATGACTTTGGCGTCGTCATAGGTTTGGACTTCATGATATCTTTCGGTCCCTTCGGCGAGCTGTTTGATATTCCAAGGGGAGCAACCAGGAGTGGCAGAGGCCAAGATTTTTCCAAAGGCTACTGGGAAGACGTTGTCAACAATGCAATTACATAGGGATGGAGTAGATGGTTCCTGGAAGCGTGGAGCTCAAGTTTGCCAAGTCGACGAGGATGTCGATAAATTAGGTGGGGGATAATGTTGTGGCCATCCCCTGTATAAGACCACAACCGGGTAGATGCATTGTGGCCAACTATGTATAAGGCCTATGGTTGGGTAGGTAATAAGTTGTCCTCATTTCAATCATCGTCATGTTTAGGGAAAAGAGTCTGCATTTCTATAGTTAGGGAAGAAGGTCCTCGTTTCAAGCATTTCAATATCTACTCGGGTCATTTCCATAAAGTTATTTTCGTATATATGTAGGGGGTGGAAAGTCGGCAGAGTTTGGACTGATCCACTGGTACAGGTATGTATCCTACACACCATCGAGACAGCCCCTATTGCCCAAGTCGATTGTGTGGGTGAGTCTTCTTTTGTAACCCGAATATTTCTTTTATTTAATAAAACCACTTTTTCTTTCGGGAAAGGTGGGGGTCGACTATAGGCATCCGCTATGCCCTACGGTATCGACTCGTGGCTTGAGGGATTATGTTGTGGCTTAAGAACTGACGCGTTGCTTGCTTTATCTTGAATAGATCAGCAGAGAACAAGGCTGACTTGGTCAAGAAGCGTCTCTTTCAAGTGCTGCACGGTATACTTGCCGAGTGAACGAAGATCTGCCGAGAACAAAGTTGACTTGGTCGGTAAGCGTCCCTTTCAAGTGCCGCACGGTTTACTTGTCGAGTGAACAAAGGTATGGCCGTGACAATTGGCTTGTAGCAATTACCATTAACTCCTTGAATACATTACTTTATATCTAAAGTGGAATCTAGCTTAAATAACATATGTGTAAGAATTTCTTTATGAAAGTTCAAATAATTGATGAGCAAGTTATATTGCAGTTAGTTCTGTTGACTGATAATATTAGCTAAGTTCCATTGGAGACATAACAAAACACAGTGAATAGACAAGAAAAGAAAATAGAAAACCAAGATCAAGAACTTAGACTTTGCTAGGTAGGAAGGATGCAGCGGGGTAAGTACAGAAAATTGTTAATCCAATGGTTAAGTTTCATAATTATACTTTGTAGCTTAACCATTGGATTGACAGTTTTTCCATCTTTCTGTTCATCATACGGTGCAATGCCTATAGACATCGTTATATTCAGGGCCGGCATGCACATTGATTTTTTTGTTCCTACTCTTTCCGTCTATGAGACATGATATAATGATAATTAAAGTTAATTAACAAAGATGCCAAATCACTTTACGCAAGTGCACACAGATATAGAGAATAATAATTGTGATATTGCATTCAATACAATATGTAGAATGCTCAAATGGAAAATATTGATATGATCAACACCATTTATAATCACAAGACTAGAGAGAAACTGGTACTTGTAAGAATTTTTCACAAAACTCCATCCATTCACATCACAAACATATGAACTCCCCTCGGAACGCAAAAGATCAAATCCACACACCTGCAAGAAATCAAACTGGTTACTAAATTGATATGCCATATAAACCATTATAAATTGAAATGGTAAGCATCCAACCTATAATCAATTGGTAATAGGTGAAGGGGCCAAACTTTAATATAAGACCACAATAAACCTAAACTTAACAAATGTTGGATAACATCAGGGAAACACTTCCCCTTACATTTAGCTCACAAGGCCTACACAGAGCCTCACCATGGATCATCAATCTCATGAGGAGTTATCTGGGAAGAACAACATAACGAAATATGGGCTATGATACCACGTTAAGCATCCAACCTAAAACCAATTAGTAACAGGCACTGCGGCCCAACTTTAATATAAGACCACATAAAATCTAATACTTAACAGAGAAAAAAAATCTTGAGTTAGGTTAGGCATTTCTGTCAAAGCCAGCCAGAAAATCATATAGCTCTTAATAAACCCATCTTTCTGGATTTAATTAAAAAGAAACGGTGGTGCTATGTGCAGTTATTTCTGCAAGCCTGCAAAATCATTTAGACAACCATATATGGGATACGATCCACTTACACAGAATGTAAAACTCATAATTTTACACGTTTTTTTGGTTCGTTGGATGGGTGAAATAGATGACTAAGGTTAACTTCTTACTTTTTTTCCAAGTGATAATCTTTACATAACCCGCTGTTAATCTCAGCCATCCATTTCAACCAGCTGTTAATCTCAGCCATCCATTTCACTCCTACAACGATTCAATAATCGTGTAAAAATTAAAAACTCTTACACTGTGTAAATGGATATATATATATATATATATATATATATATATATTTCTTCCTACAATTGCATGAAATCAGTTTTCATAAACCAAATATATAGTAACTGTTAACACGCAAACAGATCTTTTAATTCCATGAGTTAAAGATTAATTGGAAAAGGAAATACTAAAATTTTGATATAAAGAAAAAATCTAAGAGCTACAAATGATGGTAAAGTATATAACAAAGCAATAGGTACAAATAATAACCCAAGAATCTAATATGAAAGAGACACTTTATGCAAAAAATATATATATATATACGAGCACATTATTCTTTCAAAATACTCATGCTTCAAGCCATGAGAGAACATAAAGACAAAAAGACAAAGTTGCAAGAAAAGCAAAACAGAAATAAGTTGTAGCGGTAGCTATCGTATAGCTCAAAATACATGGCCATCAATCCATAAAGATTAACAAAAAGGGCAATGGAAAATTCATAAATGCGATTAAACAGACATACCGCTTGCCTAAATGCGATGCAAACTTCCCTGGCCATTTGCTTCTCATTAGGTGTCAGCAACACAGGATATCTGATCTGTCAAATTAGGTAACACAGATATACCTAAACATCATATATTCCACCAACCATGAGAAAATCTAGCAGTGAATCGGTTATGTTAGCCAATAAGGTAGCTCGTTATGTAACGTGCTAAATGCTCTACACTAACAACTATATAAATTTCTGCATTAGTTATGTAGCCAGATTATGCGATGTGCTAAATGTTCTATGCATCAATAGTAATTAACCTCCGTCACTTTTCACTGCAATTCATGGAAGTGATTAGCCTCAATGAAAACAAATAAATAAGCCACTATAGGGGCAAGGTACACTCAAATTACAACCTTTTGCACATGATTTTGTGCCATTATCTTTTTCATATGCATTTCTGCTAAATTATTTACTTGACCATGTATCTTATTTGCTCTTCCCCTCGGCAACAACTTGAAGGTATGATTTAAGTTATTGCACTAGATTAAAACACCTCAAACAATGTGCATCATAAAGAATGTCCAAGTTATGATTATCTTCTTTTATGGTTGTTGCGGATACTTTGACTTTCAATGTATTTTCACCCACTGGCCTGACTTTAATCTCTCTAGCATAAAAGAATCCAACTGAAACAATATCCTAATAATTTGAGTCCAACTAAACAAATATTGTTCATCATCCACTTCAACTCCCAAAGATGATAAAAAAACACATAGTTTTAACTTGAAACGACATGCTAACTTTCTGTAGACAAAACATCCTTCTACACTATAGACAAAACATTAATAAAGGACACGAGGTTGCTTGACAATCAAGAATTGACAAAGAAACAAGAGATTGACAATGAACCATAAGGATCAAATAGTGGGATTTCTGAACATGTACACAGGTACCTATATCAAATAGAAGTAAAGAATAAGCTTTGGATTAATACTTACTTCTTTTTCATCCGGATTTCTCATAACAACACCATCAACAACAGGAGACTTCCTAGCCTCAGCATGAGCGTATTCAGGGCCAACTGTATAGACCTATATTCATTTGACAGGATGATCAGACAAATTTTCCAAGGAGAGAGATGGACAGATAGAAAGAAAGTAGCAACATGGCTAAAGTTAAAAGAAACTCAAAGAAAGATCCAGCAGAATCACGTGAACCTATTGTACGGTCTGCATATGGAATGGTTCTTTTTTCCTAATGCAAATATCAATGCCTAAAAACCAACATTCAATATCTGAGCTAATAGTATTAAATTCACAAAAACGGAAAATGTGAGGCTACCCTTATATGTTGTTTCCCTCCACTCTCATAGCCAAACAGTGTTAAATGCAAAGAGTGCACTGTGCACTATTGAATGCAAAAAATTTGTAACAATTACACAATCAGGCTTCATATAATTATCGCTCAAAGTATACAAAATTAACTACAAATTTTGTACACCAAATTTACAACCTTAACATCAGTTCCTCCAGTTGGCATAAACTCTTCATATATGTAAGAACCTTCACGTCTTACTCTTCTAACTTCAGGATGGAACTTACTTGATCTGTTTCCAACCTAAAAAAAGAAGTTATACCACATTACAATTTACATTTTCCAGGAGAATATCAAAATAATGGACAGTTAAGCATAATGGCAGCTGCATTTAAAAATAAAATGAGAAACAACAGTTGTCCCTTAAATCAGGCCAAAAGTTGCCAGTATTCTCCAAATAACGCATGATTTTTATAAAATTCATATCAGAGCTTCAAAAGATACAAAAGGTTGTAGCCAAAAGTTCAAGATAGATATTCAGACCTTCCTAAACAATTCTTTCATGCCTCCACCTGCTGAGCTAGGGTAATATATCATTATACTATGATCATCCCCTTCAAAAAAAGGAAGAAAACAATGCTGTTAGCATACATGCATACAGGGAAAAGGGTCTGGCAAAAGCTACAACACAGTGATGAAGTCCAGAGAACAGGAATCCTCCCAGGCTTCATGAATTAGGTTTCAAGACTCAACCCCATGCAGCTTAAATGTGCATAGTTCTCAATAATAGAACCTATTAAACTGAGAAGATAATTTTGAACTTAAAATATGGAAGTGTAGGCATTTGTAGATGCATATTTTGATCATTTTCATAAGTCGGGTGGTTGTTATTCCACATATCATAAAATCAATAAGAAGACAATCTTATACATATGTTATTTTCTTAGAAAAATGGTTTTACCAAAAACAAAATGCCTGCCCCTTAAACTCTATAAATCAAGCCAGTCAATAAATCAATATTATGTAAGAAAACAGTGATCTAAATATATTGCACATGCAATAACCTTACTGATCCTCGTCCATACTATATACAAACAGAAGAACATAATTAAATTTTTGGTGTGGAGAATGAAATTAACGAGCAATGGATGAAATGTCCAGTATTTGATCTTGTTACATGACCCAAAACGAAAATATGCTTTAACATACTCTTTGCGTTGCAAGTCAAGCTTTATGTAAACAAGAATGCCACAAAGAACCACATTAAGTTCATATTCAACTGGTGAGGAGCAAACATATGCTAGAAGATAAAAGTATAAAGACCAAACTCACCATCAACAGGCTTCTCCACAAATGGCTTCCAGAAACGATTTCCATGCACTTCAACATAATCTTCATCTTCACTAAAATAATCCAGCTCATGGTACGGTGCTTTTCTATTTACAAGGACATATATCGGAACAGATATACCGAACATTTTAAGCCGCTTGAATCCCAAAATAACTAGGTTAGTCTTTGTTAATCAACTGCTATAACATTATACATTTCAACAATTTATATAACCAGTTCTCCGACAAGCTCAAAGGATAATTTTTTACCTCTAAGAAAAAAAAAGCATCGACCAATTATGGTATAGATCTAGCTTTATCTCATATTCAATCAATTTTCAAAAATTACTATATTATGCTAGGCACAAGAGAGCCAAACTACTACTAAGCCGTCGCACCTACATCCCAAACGAAGCAGGTCAAGATGGATGCTTAGGATGTATACCTCATATACCTTCCGGCGATCATGAAGAAGGTGTTGTGTTTCCAACTCATTCACAAGGAACGGTCTGAATCACAGAGCAGAAACAGTTGCAAACATATTAATTACTGCTTAATGGGTATAGAAAAAAAGAGAACTGTAATTATTCAAAGAACTAGATCATAAAAAATGCAATAAACTAGTAGATATTCTATAGATTAAGAAAATTGGGCAGAAGTTAACTTCCTTCGGTCTTTAAGCGATTGATTCTGCTGAAAGAAACATAGTTGAGATGGAATAATCCGGTTACAACTTCACATACATGGATGGGTTGAAATAAGTTAAAATGACTCTATGTAAGGCTAAATTACTACAGGTGTAAGTTATTCGAGAAGTGTTATAGCTTGAAGGGGAGTGTAAGTTGACAAGGAGTGTTAGAGTTTTTATTTCATGTGTAATTAGAGTTTATTCCTAATCAGTAGTTTAAATTTACTAGAAGTCTTATTTGAATTAGAAATAAATATTATTCCTAATCAGCCTATTTAAAGGCTTACTCTGTATACATTTGACAATTAAGAATAATAAAAAAATACAGAGAAACACATCGTTCTCTCTGGAAAAATATCGTGTTCATCTTCTTTAAACAACAAATCTCTAACCACGGATCACACACAAACCACCATCACTCATTGCATCTCCGGCCACCATGACCCCTTTCTCACATGGTATCATGAGCCAACAACAATCTTGATGTCGTCACCATTGCTGCCATCTCTAATCTGAAATAAATCGACGATCTGATTTTTCAGATGCACATCGTTTTTCTTTTCTGCTGCTTTCATTAGGCCACACTCGTTCCTTTGCTTCTCCCTCATTGGAATCTTACATCTCTGGTGAAATTTTTACTTGTTTAATTTTGTTGTTTTGTTGTCTATTTAATGGTTCTATCTTAGCCAATCAAAAAGATAGATGAAAAGTTCATAGTTTAACCTTAAAAACTATTTGGTTTTATCTTAGCCATCAATCCAAAAAGATAGGAGAAGTATTTGGTTCTATCTTAGCCATCCATCCCAAAAGATAGGAGAAGAGGTTCTAGTTTAACCTTAAAAACTAGATAATATTTTTTAAGGGATTCTACATCAAAGATCCAAGCTGAAACTCTAATTTGTGTAACTATCAGCTTAAGAGGGAGTGTAGATTACTGCAATCACTTCCTACATCATTCGCATCAAACCTCATAGTCTGGAGCATCCTGTGGAGCAATCTTGATATTCCAACAGATGCATCAACCATCTCTAGCGTACCATAAGTTGAATGGCATCAACAATTGCGACGCAAGAACATCATGGTTCTGTCCTCACTCTTCAAATCAAAGACTCCCGAGAACGGGGAGCATTTTTCTCTAAGAAACAGCAGATGAAATATGAGTATGGCATCACATCCAAGATCCAAGCTGGTGCTCTACTTCGTTTGCTCACCAACTTGAGGAGGAGTGTAAGTTATTCGAGAAGTGTTGGAGCTTGAGGGGGAGTTTAAGTTGACAATGAGTGTTAGAGTTTTTATTTAATGTGTAATTAGAGTTTATTTCTAATCAGTAGTTTAGATTTACTAGAAGTATTATTTAAATTAGGAATAAGTATTATTTAAATTAAAGATAAAAGTATAGTTTTAGTTATATTAAAACTATATATCAGCCTATTTAAAGGCTTACTCTGTATACATTTGACAATTAAGAATAATAAGAAAATGTAGAGAAACACGTTGTTCTCTCTGGAAAATATCCTGTTCATCTTCTTCAAACAACAAATCCCTAACCACTGATTACACAAACCACCATCATTCATTGCATCTCCGGCCACCATGGCTCCTTTCTCACAGTCTAGACTACAATAAAAGACTTGAATACTATGACACTAATGAAGACCATGGCACTTAATAAAACAGCCGCAATGAGGCACTTCCCGTTGCAATCATGTGCAAGAACCGTGTATATTAGTCCATTAATTGTGTGCATCTCCTCTATAACATTCATAGCTATATGTGCATCCCTTTGATGGATGAAGTTTATGAAGGAAGGTAGAGATTGTTGTCTTCCTACAATCTCTCTTAGAAGAAGTAACTCTGAGAGTTACCTTGCGTCTTTTCCTGCGAATTTTATCATAAACCCATATATTTATGGGCTCCATTTTCATATAATCATGCACCGTTATATAAAAAGGAATTTTATAGTAAACCGGCCTCTCCCTGGTGGCGGCAACCCATCCTATATTGCCGATCAAATTCGACAGGTTTTCCAGCTTATGATAATTAAGACTCCAGAACTTAAAGCAGAGGTAGGCATGTAATGACTCGGATTCCAGAAATTCGAGGGTCGAGTTTGATTGGGGCATGGGCCTCGTGTTTGAAACGTGTTCTTGGGCTTTTAGGAGCCTTTTGGGCTAGCTTGGGTGTTGGGCTCAAGTGGTGGTTGGATTGGGTTGAAGAGAGATGGAAGGGTATCATGGTAAATACCTAAATGGAAGAGTAAGAGGGGGAGTAAGGTTATTTTCTGCACTTGTGCAGAAAATGAGATCATCATTTCTTAAAGTCTTCATCTTCTTCTTTCCATTTGCTCTCTTTCCCACAACACACCATCTAAAGGTAGGATTTTGAGAGTTTGAAGTAAGAATCCCGTTTGGCTTGTTGAGAGAAGTTTTACCAGCTTGAAAGGATCTACATTTCAAGGTAAACTTTGTATGGTTTGGAGAAAGAAAGAGAGTTGTTGAAGGATTGAGTGGTTTGGACGGGATTGGAGTTTGAGAGCTCTAATCTTTACTTTAGAATATGTTTTTGGCCCTTTTTTATCCCCCAGCAACGTGGTAATGTGTTTTGTAATCTCTCCATGTAGTGAAAGAGGTTGGGAGCTCATCCAAGGCTCAAGAAGGGAGGAAAGCTTGAAGCTTGGAGGAAAGCCTTGTGTTATCAGCTAAGCTAAGGTTAGTACACTACTAACTCTCATAGTTTCCTGGAAATCATGAAATTAAGTGTTGAAACGTGATTTGGTGTTTTTGGCCTAAGAGTAGCTTGAGTGGTTGTTAATGGCAAATCTTAGGATTGTTGTTGTAATGGCTTGAAATCGGTTGTAATCCACCCAAAACTATTACCATAACTTGTGGGAATGATTTGGGGTTTAACCATGGGGTTAAATAGGGTTTCTAGGTGAAACTCGGACCTAGAGCTTAAAAGTGGGGCTCGCGTACCGGTACGGAGCTTAGCATATCGGTATGCCTTCGTAAAATAGGGGGAGGATTGTGAGGGGAGTACCGGTACGCCTCCCCGTGTATCGGTACCCCTTGCAAGTTAGAAATTCCAGTAATGCTACCGCGTACCGGTACACAAGGGGTGTATCGATACGCACTGTTACATTGCATGTGAGAGGCTTCGAGTATCGGTACGCGCGGGTAGGTGTACCGGTACGGATGTGGATTGGTATAGGGCGATCCTATTACCGATAAGGGGGTATCGGTACGCATTGGGGCGCTTCGGTACAGCTTGATGATTCAAATCTTTCGAATCTAAAATGAGTATCGGTACCCATGGCTGAGTATCGATACCTAGAGGGGAGTACCGATACCCACATAGGAGTATCGGTACTCGCTGGGCATTCTGCCCAAGAAATTCGAGTTTACATTCGGGGGTTCTATAATTCGAGGCAAAGGGCCTTGGGGGTCTTTTAAGGTGTAAAACGAATACTAAAACTGAGAAATAGAGAATTTAACCCCGTAAGTGAAATAATCGGCTAATAACTTGGTAAATATTGGGTAAACCGTGTGAGGTAGAAACACAAAGGGATCCTAGGTGGATCAATCGAGACTGTATGGTAAATTAGGGTCCTTGCTGTGTGCTAGGGGACGCCTAGGTAATCGAGTCTTCCCTTGTTACTGGGATTGGATACCCTAAGTGTGTTGTAACACCTTAAAGATTCTCGATTGTTGGATTCCGATGCTTTGTGGTTGCGGGCCTCATTCGAAGATGCTTGATGAGAGATCCCGAGCATGGATATAGGATCCCGATGCTATGTGGACGCGGGTCTCATCCCTCGAGTATAGGATCCCGATGTTATGTAGACGCGAGCCTTGCTCAGAGTATAGGATCTCGATGCTTTGTGGACGCGGGCCTTACTCGTAGTGTAGGATCTCGATGCTATGTGGACGCGAGCCCCACTAAAGTGTAGGATTTTGATGCTTTGTGGACGCAGATCTCACTTAGCTGTTGATGGTTATCTGTGTGATGCTATGTAAGTGCGTAAGGTTTCTGTATGAGCTGTGTGCGTGATCATACATTCATAATGCCATGTGTTTAGGCGGTTATGGTAGTGTCATTGCTATAATGCCATGATATCATTCTTGTTGCATTGCTTTATTTATGATTTTGCATGAAGCATGGTTGAGTGGCAGTGTATCCATTGAGCTTGTTAGCTCAGCGTTCGGAATCGTTGTTTCCGTTCGTAGGTTAGTAGGTTCTCGAGAAGCGTAAAAGAGCACCATCAAGGTTGGATTTCAGCATCGACTCTAGTGGTTGAGTACAAATACTAGATGTAATGGGCTATGTATTTTGTAGAACCCTACTCTTATTTTGTATTATTCGGTCAAAAGTCGAATGCTTTAATATTTGTAAATGGAGCTCCGTAAATGTTATTTTAACTATCTGGATTTAACTATATTTTAATGTATGGACTTAAGTTTTATTGGACTTATTTATGACGAGCTTGAAAAAGGAAATTTTTTATCAATGTGAATTTTGGGCTTAAGGCCCAAATGTGGCATCCGGGTCAAGGGTGTTACATTTAGTGGTATCAGAGCTTAGGTTTAGTCGGTTCTAGGATGTCCCCGGGGGAGTCTAGAGGAGTGTATAGGTATCTAGCGAATACATGCTCATGAGTCGAAGTTATACTTATTTTAAAGCTGAAAGTCGATGGTGTGACCTTATTTATTGTTGTACAGAATAGAATCATGCCAAGGAGGGCAAGAATCAATGAAGAAAGTTTGGGCTCCAGGGAACGGAGTTACGACGAGGAATATGTGCCTGGCACAGAGGACATGTCGGAGGACAGTTGATCGGGGAGTCAACTACTTCTCACATCTGAATCAGGCGTTACATTGGATCGTAAGGGCGATACCGAGGGTATCTGCTACCCCTCGTGAGGCACCTGTTGAAAGGGTAAGAAGGCAAGGCGCTACAGATTTTCATAGATCGGGGTGGGATAACCCAGTACGGGCGGAACAGTGGTTGCAAGATACACGTTGGATCATGAGGCAGATGAGGTTGAGATTAGAGGACAAGCTGTCTTGTGTTTTGTCCCTGTTGAAGGGCAATGCCAGAGAATGGTGGGAAATGGTAGAGCTTGGGTGGCACCCCAATCGACCATCTTATGATGATTTTCTCAATGAGTTCGAGAAGAAGTATGTGGGCGAGGCCCACATCTATACCTTGAGAGATCGATTTAATCATCTTGTGCAAGGAAATCGGTTAGTATTCGTATATGAGCAAGAGTTTCTTCAGTTGAGTAAGTATGCCCCTGAATTGGTTGCCACCGAAAAGATGAGGTGCAAGAGGTTCTTGAAGGGTTTGATGAAGGAAATCCAGACTTACCTAACTGCTATGTCACCGAGGGTGTTCTCGGAGTTGACTTCGAGTGCAAGCCTCTAGAGCAAATGTAAGGCTTAACATATGGCCTGTTTGGTGGGCAAGAGAGTTCGGGTAGAAGGACCCAGAACCCCTCCAACAACAACTCGTAAGCTTTCTCGGGGAGAATCAGAAACTGGTAGAATTATAACAGAGGAGCATCGAATCGAAGTTCAAGGTCAGACCGAAGATCTGAGTCAGCTGGTCGTAGAAGGCCATCTTCTTCATCCATGATGAGCCCGAAGGGTTCACAGATGAGTGTGGGCGCACCAGTTTGCAATAAGTGTGGACGCAAACATAGAGGCAAGTGTTGGGGAGCAGCAAGAGTCTGTTACCGGTGTGGGTCACCAGATCACTTTGTAAGGGACTGTCCAGTGGCTGTTGTGACCTCTTCAGATCAGGTTCAGAGGACTGTATATCCAACCTAGAGAGGTCGAGGTCTTGCTCGGGGAGGAGCAAGCCATGTATCGGGAGGCACCTTCTAGTCTACCGTCAGAACACCAGCTAGGCAGTATGCAGTCAGGGCTCAAGAGGATTGCGCAACTACGAATGTTATCGCAAGTACGTTCACCCTGTTTTTGGTCCCTATTGTTGCTCTTGTGGATTCGGGATCTACCCACTCCTACATTCGTAGTGGGATATCTCAGCAGTGGGGTATTCCTACCGTGAATCTAGAGGTATGAGTTTGTGTGACTAGTCCCTTGGGACATGATGTGTTAGCGGACAAGGTGTATCGAAGATGCCTGATCGAGGTTTAGGGGTCGTTTTTAACGGATTTAATGGTTTTACCGTTTCAAGAGTTCGATGCCATCCTGGGGATGGATTGGCTCTTTGAGCATGATGCTAGTCAGGGGTGTAGAGCAAAGAGTTTGAAGCTTCGTGTTACAGATGGTTCCAAGCTGATTGTGCAAGGTGAGAGAAATTCGTGTCTATCTAGTTTGGTATTAGCTTTGTCAGCTCAGATGATGTTACAACTAGGTTGTGAAGACTTTTTGGCCCATGTGGTGGATGCAAGGGTTGAGGGTCCCATGCTTGAAAATCTTGGATAGTTAATGAGTTCATCGATGTGTTTCCGGAGGAGTTACCTGGGTTACCACCTGACCGTGAATTAGAGTTTCGAATTGATGTGATTCCAGGTACTACACTAGTGTCCATCGCACCGTATCGGATGGCACCCGCAGAAATAAAGGAGTTAAAGAAGCAAATTCAAGAGTTGCTAGAGAGAGGCTTTATCCGAACGAGTGTCTCACCTTGGGGAGCACCGGTCCTGTTTGTCAAGAAGAAAGATGGGTCTATAAGGATGTGTATTGATTATCGGCAGCTTAATAAGGTAACGATAAAGAATCGTTATCCCCTTCCGAGAATTGATGATTTGTTCGACCAGTTGAGAGGTGCTCGTGTGTTTTCTAAGATAGACCTAAAGTCAGGGTACTACCAATTGAAGGTGGTGAATGAAGATGTCTAGAAAACCGCTTTCAGGACGCGGTATGGACACTATGAGTTCTTGGTAATGTCGTTTGGGCTTACCAACGCACCAGCAGCATTCATAGACCTGATGAATCGGATTTTCCAACAGTACCTAGATCAGTTTGTTGTGGTTTTTATTGATGACATCTTGATGTATTCGCGTTCTAAAGAATAGCAAGACTACCATCTGCGTGTAGTTTTGCAGACCCTCCGAGATAGACGTCTTTTCGCTAAGTTCAGTAAGTGCGAATTTTGGCTTTCGAAAGTGACATTTCTTGGTCACATTGTTGCTACAAACGGGATCCGCGTGGACCCTCAGAAGATCCAGGCTGTAGTGGAGACCTCCACGAAATGTTTCAGAAGTTCGTAGTTTCCTAGGACTTCCGGGGTATTATAGGCGGTTTGTTAAAGGTTTCTCTGTCATCGCCGCACCGTTGACCAAGCTATTGCAAAAAGGGGTCCCTTTTGAATGGAATGAGATAAGACAACGAAGTTTTGAGCAACTAAAAGCTTATCTCACTGAGGCTCTGGTTTTAACCCTACCTGAGCCCGGAAATGAGTATATTGTGTTTAGTGACGCGTCTTTGAATGAGATTGGTTGTGTCCTTATGCAAGAAGGTAAGGTGGTTGCTTATGCTTCGAGACAGCTTAAACCGCACAAACAAAATTACCTTACCCATGATTTGGAGCTCGCGAGAGTCATCTTCGCATTAAAGATTTGGAGCACTATCTCTATGGGGAGAAGTGTTATATTTACACGGATCATAAGAATTTGAAGTACCTGCCTACACAAAAGGAGTTGAACTTGAGGCAACGAAGGTGGATTGAATTGTTAAAGGACTATGATTGCATCATAGAATATCACCCTCGAAGGCGAATGTTGTGGCTAACGCCTTAAGTAGGAAATCTATGTCGGACTTGAGAGCCATGTTTGCTCGTTTAAGGATGACCGAGGATGGAGGTCTTCTAGCCTAACTTCGGATAGAACCAATGTTGGTACAAGAGATAAAGAGGACTCAAGCTTTGGATGAAGAATTAATAGCACAGATTGAAGCGGTCCAGAAGGGTGAAGCTTCAGACTTTGAGGTACGAGATGGTGGGTACTTGTACTTCAAGGGGCGGCTGTGTGTTCCGGCCTTGGAAGATTTGAGAGGCCACATCTTAAGAAAGACACACCATAGTCCTTTCACGGTACATCCGATAAGCAACAAAATGTATCAAGATCTTCGTCCTTTTTATTGGTGGCCAAGTATGAAAAGAGATGTCTCTGAATTCGTGACAAGGTGCTTAGCTTGTCACCAAGTGAAGGCGGAACATCAAGTTCCATCAGGTTTGCTTCAGCCTATTTAGATTCCACAATGGAAGTAGGACCGGATTACCATGGATTTTGTCACCGGGTTACCAATGACCCAAAGGAAGCATGATGCCATTTGGATTATTGTGGATCGTTTGACCAAGTCTGCTCATTTCTTGCCAGTGCGGATGGATTTTACCTTGAAGAGGTTGGCTCAATTGTACATAAATGAGATAGTAAGGTTGCACGGTGTGCCATCATCGATCATCTCATTTAGAGACCCACGTTTTACAACTAGGCTATGGAAGAAAATCCATAGCGCCTTGGACACCAACCTACATTTCAGTACAACGTTTCACCCTCAGATCGATGGTCAGTCTGAGAGTGTCATTCAGATCCTTGAGGATATGCTCAGGTGTTGCATTGTGGATTTTGCAAAGAGTTGGGAGGACCAGTTGCCGCTTGTAGAGTTTGCATACAACAATAGTTACCAGTCGAGCATAAAGATGACCCCTTTTGAGGCTTTATTTGGGCGTAAGTGTAGGACACCCTTGTGTTGGACCGAGCTCAATGAGAGGAGGATCGTGGGATCCGATTTGGTTAGCCAAACCGAGGAGAAAGTTTAGATCATGAAGGAAAGGTTGCAAACGGCTTTTGACCGCCAAAAGGCCTACACGGATCATAAACGCAAACATATTGAGTATGATATCGGTGAGAAAGTGTTTCTCAAGGTATCTCCGTGGAAAGGAATCATTCGTTTTGGACGCAAGGGGAAGTTAAGCCCAAGGTACATCGGGCCTTATGAAATTCTTGAGAGAAAGGGACCAGTGGCTTATCGGTTAGCCTTACCCCCGGAGTTGGCTCGTATCCACGATGTTTTCATGTGTCTATGTTGAGGCGTTATCGTTCCTTCACATATTGTTCCGCTTGAAGAAATTGAGGTAAATACCGACTTGACATATGAGGAAGTTTCGGTTGGAGTCCTTGACACAGGAGTTAAAGAGCTTCGCAACAAATGTATACTTTTGGTGAAAATGTTATGAAGGAACCACGGGGTCGAGGAAGCAACATGGGAAGTCAAGGACGACATGAGAATTCTTTACCCGCATTTGTTCCCATCAAGTAAATTTCGAGAACGAAATTTTCTTTTAGGAGGGGAGAGTTGTAACGAACCGAATTCCAGAAATTCGAGGGTCGAGTATGATCGGGGCATGGGCCTCGTGTTTGAAACGTGTTCTTGGGCTTTTAGGAACCTTTTGGGCTAGCTTGGGTGTTGGGCTCAAGTGGTGGTTGGATTAGGTTGAAGAGAGATGGAAGGGTATCATGGTAAATACCTAAATGGAAGAGTGAGAGGGGGAGTAAGGTTATTTTCTGCACTTGTGCAAAAAATGAGATCACCATGTCTTAAAGTCTTGATCTTCTTCTTTCCATTTGCTCTCTCTCCCACAACACACCATCTAAAGGTAAGATTTTGAGAGTTTGAAGTAAGAATCCCGTTTGGCTTGTTGAGGGAAGTTTTACCAGCTTGAAAGGATCTACATTTCAAGGTAAGCTTTGTATGGTTTGGAGAAAGAAGGGAGTTGTTGAAGGATTGAGTGGTTTGGATGGGATTGGAGTTTGAGAGCTCTAATCTTTAGTTTAGAATATGTTTTTGGCCCCTTTTTATCCCCCAGCAACATGGTAATGTGTTTTGTAATCTCCCCATGTAGTGAAAGAGGTTAGGAGCTCATCCAAGGCTCAAGAAGGGAGAAAAGCTTGAAGCTTGGAGGAAGGCCTTGTGTTATCAGCTAAGGTTGGTACACTACTAACTCTCATAGTTTTCTGGAAATCATAAAATTAAGTGTTGAAACATGATTTGGTGTTTTTGGCCTAAGAGTAGCTTGAGTGGTTGTTAATGGCAAATCTTAGGATTGTTGTTGTAATGGCTTGAAATCGGTTGTAATCCATCCAAAACTATCACCATAACTTGTGGGAATGATTTGGGGTTTAACCATGGGGGTTAAACAGGGTTTCTAGGTGAAACTCGAACCCAGAGCTCGAAAGTAGGGCTCGCGTACCGGTACGGGGCTTAGCGTATCGGTACACCTTCGTAAAATAGGGGAATGATTGTAAGGGAAGTACCGGTACACCTCCATGTGTATCGGTACCCCTTGCAAGTCAGAAATTCCAGTAACGCTACCGCGTACCGGTACACAAGGGTGTATCGATAAGCACTGTTACATTGCTTGTGAGAGGCTTCGAGTATCGGTACGCATGGGTAGGTGTATCGGTATAGATGTGGATCGGTACAGAGCGATCCTAGTACCGATAAGGGGGTATCGGTACGCAGTGGGGCGTATCGATACGGCTTGATGGTTTAAATCTTTCAAACCTAAAATAAGTATCGGTACCCATGGCCGAGTATCGGTACCTAGAGGGGAGTACCGATACCCACTTAGGAGTATCGGTACTCGCTGGGCATTCTACCCAAGAAATTTGAGTTTACATTCGGGGGTTCTATAATTCGAGGCAAAAGGCCTTAAGGGTCTTTTAAGGTGTAAAATGAATACTAAAACTGAGAAATAGAGATTTTAACCCCGTAAGTGAAATAATCGGCTAATGACTTGGTAAATATTGGGTAAACCGTGTGAGGTAGAAACACATAGGGATCCTAGGTGGATCAATCGAGACTGTATGGTAAATTAGGGTCTTTGCTGTGTGCTGAGGGACGCCTAGGTAATCGAGTCATCCCTTGTTGCTAGGATTAGATACCCTAAGTGTGTTGCAACACCTTGAAGATGCTCGAATGCTGGATCCCGATGCTTTGTGGACGCGGGCCTCATTCGAAGATGCTTGATGAGAGATCCCGAGCATGGATATAGGATCCCGATGCTATGTGGACGCGTGCCTCATCCCTCGAGTATAGGATCCCGATGCTATATGGACGTGGGCCTTACTCAGAGTATAGGATCTCGATGCTTTGTGGACGCGGGCCTTACTCGTAGTGTAGGATCCCGATGCTATGTGGACGCGGGCCTCACTAAAGTGTAGGATTCCGATGCTTTGTGGACGCGGACCTCACTTAGTTGTTGATGGTTATCTGTGTGATGGTATGTAAGTGCGTAAGGTTCATGTATGAGCTGTGTGCGTGATCCTACATTCATAATGCCATGTGTTTAGGCGGTTATGGTAGCGCCATTGCTATAATGCCATGATATCATTCTTGTTGCATTGCTTTATTTATGATTTGCATGAAGCACGGTTGAGTGGTGGTGTATCCACTGAGCTTGTTAGCTCAGCGTTCGGAATCGTTGTTTTCGTTCGCAAGTTAGTAGGTTCTCGAGAAGCGTAAATGAGCACCATCAAAGTTGGATTTTAGCATCGACTCTAGTGGTTGAGTACAAATACTAGATGTAATGGGCTATGGATTTCGTAGGACCCTATATGTATTTTGTAACTCTTATTTTGTATTATTCGGTCAAAAGTCGAATGCTTTAATATTAAAGCACTAAATGAGTCAATCAGACTCAGACTCTATCTTTCAGAGAAATACAAATGTCAAAGCACTAAATGAGTAGGATGAGAACAGCTAGAAAACAAGACTTCAAACTTTTCAACATAAGTGAAACCAGACTATTTACTGTTTTCAACTGGAAATTTAATTTGCAAATCTGTGAGGGAGATCCACACCTCTTGTTTCTTGTTCCTCTCTTCTAAATTTAAAATAAAAAATGATAAAGCCACCTATAATAGCAATCGTAAATAATATAATCAACAATATCATAATGTAAATCTGAGACAATGTGTTTCAACTAAATAGCAAAAAACGTACCTTTCTATCGGATCTTCAAGAATAACCTCATCACCAAAATAGAGAATCTACAAAATGAGAAAAAAAGATGACATTTCTCCGCAAGCAATCCATAAGAACAAAATAATGTAACATCTTTCTTGAAATACACGTGTTCAAGATATTTGATACATATCCTGGCATGGATGCCGGGACATGACCAGTGACAATCCTCCAAAGACATGAACATTAAAAAAAAAGTTCAGGACAAATTTAGAAAAAAAAAAATTGAATATATAACATAGGCTGCACTCAAACCCCAATCAGAGTAACATAGGCTACGATTAACATAGGCCCCATTATCACGCGCATGCAACAGCAAACTTCCGCATAGCATGACAAACACACCAATAGAATTTACCAAAAAAAAAAGTAGTATATTTTTCATCACTGTAAATCATGATTATCCATTTATATTTCCCCTAAACTAATACATATGAGTACATCAAATTAAACTCAAACATATAATAAAACAATACTAATTCAGATTAATTTAAATTTAAGGTTCGAAAGTTATATATGATCTACCTCAAATTCGCCAAAAGCCTTAATCCTGTCCAGAATCTGTCTCATTGGAGCCGAAAATGCCTGAAAAAGGAAGAGAAAAAATGATTAAAACTTAAAATTTAAGCATTAAAACATAGCAATAAATGCTACTTTATATTACTATATAAACCATGCATTCCTCCCAGTAATGCTGTTTTCAAAAAAATATATATGATTTTCATATATTTATTAGAAAACTTGAGCAAACAAAAGAGACAAGGACCTCGCTTCCGCATTTCACCTTCTTTTCCAAGACGCAAACTCCAACAATTATCTTCCCATATCCTTCTCCTCCTCCTCCTTCTCCCATTTCTTTTATCTGAAAGATAAAAAGAAATAATCTCAACGAACAAAAAGAACACCGCGACGGGAAACTCTTCCGCTGCCAAACACCGCCAGGACGCCAATCCGGAGACTTGCAGGTAGGTAAAGGAGATCTAGAAAAAGAAGAAAACGGGGGGGAACAGAGAATGCGATTGAGCGAAGAAGAAAGGAAACAGGGCGTCGAGTAGTTGGCGAGAAATATCGAAGAGGGAAATGCGACGTAGCGTTTTAAATGCCGAACAAAAATGGAAGAGAAACAGGGGGATTTAATCTCATTTCTTAGGAAAGAGATTGTATTTATAGATTTCTTTAAAGTATTGGGGGATGTATAGAGATAAAAATATGATGGATTCTGGTACATTCAAGTGGGTCATGATTTTGCTTTGCAAAAGGGACGCGCGAAGTTTATGGTTTCCAAATTAGTGTTTCAAGAGCCTCTAGGTATTGAAAGTTTTTTTTGAGGCTTAAATTAAAAATAAGTGTTCAAAGTATACTATTTTTAAATTTTAAGTGTTTAAATTTTTAAAAGTTATAATGTTAAGTGTTCGGCCGTTAAAAAAGTATTATCCATTTAAAAAGTAACACATGGCATAAATATTAATTTTTTTAATTATTTTTGAAAAAAATTAAAATTTAATTTTTTAAAAAATCCCAAAATTTACAAAAATATTCAAATCAGTCCCTAAATACCTAAAAATCTCTAAATCCTCACTGCTGTCGCCGCCGGCCCCATCCGTTCAGTCGTCGGACCCAGCCGGCCATTTCCCCCAACTCTTTGTCTTCGAAAACCGGCAAACGGTGTACCAATTGAATGGTTATTTCGCGTTCGACGCTCAATGTTCGGTTGGCACACCATTTGTTGATTTTCGGCGACGGCGAGTGGGGAAAAATGGTCAACTGGGTCCGACGACCAAAAGGGTGGGGTCGGCGACTACGGCTGCAACGGTGAGGATTTGGGGATTTAAGGATTTGGGGACTATTTTAGAAAGTTTTAGAATTTCAAGATTTTTCGTAATATTTTATGTTATTAAAAAATAATTTAAAGAAATTAAAAATGACACATGTCGATTTTGTATTGGTTAATGATTTTTTCAACGGTAGTTAACTACTAGGCACCTAAAATTATAACTTTTAAAACTTTAGACAAATATTTTTACAAAAAAAAATACTTTAGGCACCTAAAATTCAAAAAATGCATACTTTAAGCACTTATTTTTCATTTAAGCCTTTTTTAATTATATTGTGTGAATACAAAATAATATATGTTACTTAGTATCAATTTTTTAATAAGTTACGTTTAAAAAAATTGGGTTTTTCAAAGTGTTCACAGGAAAAAGTGAGTTCGGTGACTAATTCTTCTGTGTTCTGTTCGCACATACAAGGGACAAACGTTAGTCACAAGTTTTAAAGTTGTTTCATACCTAGGACGAAAATTGAACCCTCGACCGTTAGTACATTTTAAAAAATTTTAATCGATCAAGTGACTAAAATGTTCATTCGCCTTCCATTTTGTATAGTTTTGGATCCTGGTGTTTACATTGGTAACATAAAATATTGTTTTGTTATACCAGAAAATAGGACACTCATACTACATGTTAAGCAGGCATCGATAAAGTTAATAGGGTGTGCAATTTTTTAAATATATATATATATATATATATATATATGATCCACTTACACAATATAAAAGTTTTGCACGTTTTTTGGATCGTGAATGTAGGAAATGGATGGCTAATATTAACTTCTTACCCTTTTTCAAGTGATAATCTTCACATATTCTACTGTTAATTTCAATCATCAATTTCACCCATCTAACAATCTAAGAAATGTGTAAAACTTTAAAACTTTTATACTGTGTAACTGGATCTTATCCCATATATATAATTTAATATAATGTATACTAAATAGGTATTTTCTTACTCATAAATCAGAAGATATCATGTATTTTTATATATTGTACCAACAACAATATCAATTAAATTAAACTCAACCAGTAAAGTGTACGAAAATTGTTAATGTAACAAATAATAATGTTATTCAAACTTATCAAAAATCAAAACTCCAGTACTTTTTATAACTTCTTGAGTATATATTTATTGTTAGGGTAATTATTTTATGTGTCCCGTCAGTAAAAATGTTTCTACAAGCATGCTTGTAAAGCTGTCATATACCCTTTTAAGGGTCTTAAATCCTAACTCTTAAATCTTAAACCTTAAACTCTAAAATTTGAATCATAAAATATATTTTTAAACACTAAAATTTAACCACAAACACTAAAACTCTAACCTTAAATTTTAAACCATAACATCTATACCTTAAAAATTAGGTATTTGTAAAAAAAGTTTTTCACCGTTAGTGCATAGAATATTCTCTTATTATGAAATTTTTATTGTAGTTGTTAGACTTAATGCAATATTTAAAGTAGGTGCCGAATACTTACATAAATTTCTCGAAAACCAGAACTCATAAACTTTTGTAACTTCCTTAGTATATATATCTAATTTTACGAGATTTACCTCATTTGGTAAACTCAATAAAATATTTCGATTGTCGCATTATACTTAAAAAGTTAAAAAGGATTTCGACATGCAGTCAAAGACAATGTTACTAGCTACTGTTTTTCTCCTGGCCTTGGAGATTCTCCCTGTGCTTTGTTCTCTCTGTGCCTTGGTGTATGTTTGTTTTTGTTTTCAATGTTCTTGTGTGTTTTGATTATGCTTTGTATTTTTCCCTCGCTCTCCTATGTTTTTTTTTATATTTGTTTTGTTTCTCTCCTTATTGTATTTTTTTTTGTTGACTGAATGATGTCGGCTTTTAGTTCGGAAAAAAAAAACTAAAGGGCTTTTAACATAAATTGTAACTACATGTAATGTTATGAGATTTATGTTATTTGTTAGACTCAATATATTTTTTCAAGTAGATACTGTTAAAGTTATCATGGTATACTCAAAATGTTAATTGTTCTTTAACATTAATTGTAGCTACATGTCATTTTACCTAAAATTCTCAAGTTTAAAACCTTCAAACTTCCATAACTTTTTAGTATATATATATATATGAGATAGGATTCTCTTACACTATAAAATTTTATATTTTTTTGGACCGTTAGATAAAGTTAAATGGATGGATGAGATTAAAGTAGAAAATGTGAATATTATCATTTGGAAAAAATAAGGAAATAATCATAGTCATTTATTACCATCATCCAACGGTCCAAAAAAGGTGTAAAAGTAATTAAGTTTATATATATAGGGTTAGGATCCACTTACATGGTGTAAAACTCATTTAATTTTACATTAATACATGATCATTTGATGAGTGTAATGGATGGATGAGATGAAAAGTTAAAAATAAGGAGATTTTTAAGGAGAAAAAATAGGAGTGCTTCATCTCATTCATTCATTCTACTCATCTAATGATCATGGATTAGTGTAATAGGATCCTCTCTCTCTCTTTATATATATATATATAGTTTAGTATCCACTTACATGATGCAAAACTCTTTTAGTTTTAGACTAATCCACGACCATTGGATGAGTGAAATAGATGGATAAGATGAAACCCTCATATTTTTTTCTCCTTGAAAATCTCTTTATTTTCAACTTTTCATCTCATTCATTCATTTCACTCATCTAATGATCATGGATTAATGTAAAACTAAAAGAGTTTTACACTATGTAAGTGGATCATATCCCTATATATATATATAATTTTACGAGATTTGGATAATTTATTAGACTTAATGCAATGTTTCAGATAGATTTTGAAATTTTTATTACAATAGGCTAAAAAAGTTAAAGGATTATTTTAATGTGAACAATAGTAGTTCTAGACATGTGTAATAGGTCTGATAGCACCGAGTCCCAAAAAAATAGGACCCCAAAATTAGGTCTCTGGTATATATATTATGTCATCTTTTGGAACTTCGATACTAAAACTTTAGAGTATCTTATAAATAGAATTCAACAAGCAACTAGGACGAAAATCACCAACAACAAAAGTTGCATTCATTCCTTTCGGCAAATGACCCTCCTCATGAAAAGAGACGAGCACACGCATTATGTCATTTTTCAAGAACGCCTATCCTTTCATAAAAACTCAAATGTAAAGTCATCCAGACCTGGCGGTTTAGATCCATCACATCCCCATACAGCCTTCCAAACTTCGTCCTCAATAAATTCCACCTCTAGATCACGTATTTATTCCATAGTCAATCATTGGAAACATACATCAACTCCGCAGGTTGGGAGAAATGTTTTCGGAGTTCTTTATAAAAAAAGATGATTCAAAATTTTCAGCTTCATCACCCATCTCCCTTCAATACGTAAATCACCAATGTTATTGCACAAGCCTCGAATCTTTGTCGATCTGTGAAAAAAGCTCAAATTTTAATCACCCGACCGTAACCAAAATGCACGTGATATTTGCCTCCAAATAGACTCACAACATTTCATTAGCCTCTACAAATCGTCAAGAAGTTTTCTCCTTTCAACGTTACACTCCTCATCTACTTCTCCCACCCCACTTGATCATATATATCCTCAATAAGATTCGAGGTTACTTTATATGTTGATTCACACTCCCAAAAAACCATCCTTGTTTGACTCACGCAAAAAATGTCACATTGTTCGTAGCTTGTGCATGACACTGTCACCCATCTCACGACTAGATAAGCTCAATCACTTTTATTCCATCATCCGTACATGTGAATGATTTTCGAACCAACAATTTAGGAAGCAGATCGAGCACGATACCCAGTCCAATTCATCGCTAAAATGTAGGAGTGGTGTATGATCTGACAAATCGCGATGAAGATTGTCATGCGTTAATCTTGCAAGCTTATCCACTCACTCCCCCGATATGAGAAAATAATTCAATCGACAAAATCTATTATCCGAGTCAAACCACGTAAAACGCTTCTCTATTATCAGTACATCAAAATATCATGAATCCTTAATGAAGGCCACAAAATCAACAATACCCCTTAACCAACTGACACATCTACGTCTCTTCTCCATGGACTTAACCATGTTAAAATCACCTCCTAAACACCAAGCACCCATTTGATTTGTAATACCCCAATTTTTGGTTAGTGACTATTTTGCAAAGAATTAAAAGCTGGTGGTTTGAGTTCAATGACTAAAATGAAAATGTTAAAGTTTGCTGACCAAAGTGAAAAGTTAAGAAAATTTAAGGACCAACATTGTAATTTTCCCAATAATTATTTTTATTTTATAGTTAAATAGTTCACATAAGGGTGTGAATCGAATATAAAATTTTTGGTTCGATTCGATGTTTCGATTATTGGGAAATTGCAATTAAAATTTAAGTGTGATTCGGGTAATCGTATGGGCTCGGAATGTAATGGAATTTTGAAGGGAGTTGTAAGAAGACTTGAAGAGTATGACATTTTGTTTTGGAATCGTTTTTTAATTGATTTAGATTCGATTGAAGACAGTATTTTGAAATAGTGCACAAAGGGCATTTTTGTGAATACTTGGATTCATTAATGGCATTTTAGTCATTTTGCCCCTACCTTTTAATTAAAGATGGCTATGGAAAAGTGATAAGGTTAGGTGTCAACACCTAATTGGTCATAATTGAGGGGTAAAATGGTAATATTACTATTGAGGGAGATTTTTATATTGGATTTAAAGAATTAAAATGCCATTTGTCATGTTAATTAATGATAGAAAAAGCTAGAAATTTTCTCTCATCTTCTTCCTCATTTCGAAAACATCCTAGCCAAGGTAAGAAAGTTTTTGATTCAATTTTTGGTTTGATTCGATTGGTTTTTGGTTTAAGATATGAAATAGAAAATTAATCTCCATTGAATTCTCTTTCATTTGTATAATTTTTGAGTGGTTTCCATGATTATATGTTGAGATTAGGGATTAGGGTTTATGAAGAACAAGTTGAGAATTCATGTTTTATGGATCCTTTTTATTAAATGTGATGTTGTGATGTTGTTTCAAGCTTGCAAATAGTGAAAATTCCATGAATTATGATGTAGGTTGAATTTGGGAAAATGGAAAAATTAGGGGAAACTCTTGCAAAAATTTTATTTGAAGTGAGAATGATGTTAGAAGCTTGAATATGTTGTTTTGAGGTTGAATTCATGCTTGAATCAAAATGTAAAGTTTGGTCAAAGTGACCTTTGGTATCTGCTGTAGTAGAAAATATTGGGAAAATTATGGAAATTTTTCCTAAGGTTATAAATAATGTAAGGACGATTTTGTAAACTTTAAAAAGTTATTTGGACTAATGTGGAAGTTTATAAAGTGTTGAGGATTAAGTTGTAAATTTGGGAAGTTTAGGGGTTTGGTTGTTAAGCTTGTTTTTGAAGTGTATTGTGTTGGAAAATTAAGTTAAAGTGATTAGAAGGTTGATTTTGAAGTTATGTTAACTTTGGGGACCAATTTGAAATTTCTGCAATTCAAGGACTAGTGTGTAAATTTTTAAAGTTTGGGTCCTCAAGTGTAAATAATGAGAAATGTAAGGTTTGGACTTGAAAATGTTGGTTGAAAGTTTAAAAAGAATCTTTAGGACTAAAATGAATATTTTGGAAAGTTAAAGAATTATTAGGAAATATTATTCCTAATACGTATCAATGTTAGTATGATACTAACATGTACTTTGAATGGTATGTGTTGTTGAAATGTTGTGTAGATCGTAATCGAGATACAAGCAAGGCTGCTGATAAAGATAAAATTCAAGAGTAAGGTTGGAAGTAATAGTACAGCTTTTTAGTGAGGCAAAGGTGAGTGCAATCTTATTTATTTTAATTAGTATACGAGGAAGACTTGCGATAAGTCTACCTCAAATATTGAAAGAAAAGGATTTGATTTATATTAAATAGTTTTGAATAGTTTTATGAATGATTTCGGGTACGAACTGCCCTATGCATATTTTTATATGTTAAATTTATTGATTTTAATCTATTGATATTATCGAAATGAATGAAAGGTTCATAATAGTGAATTGTGCAAAAAGCCCATTGTATGATTATTGAGAGTCTTGGTATATTGGCATGCAAAGTTGTGGAGTATATCGATATAATATTACTGTCAAATTACAGTAATGATACAGTGAGCTGTGTTTTACAGCTATGACCTATCGGTTAATACTGTTGTTAAGTTACGGCGGCAATACAATGAGTTGTGTTCTACAACTATGCCCTATCATTATTATTGATGTCGTTAAGTTACGGTAGTGTTTACATTGATACATTGACATTGATACATTGATATATTTTTTTATTATGGCACAACAAATTGGTTGATGTCAGCACATGTGCATACTCATCATTAACTCGCATACCATGTATTCTCATCCATAGTACATTGGGCTATATTGAAATTGAAAGTACAATGGATCGTATTGATATAACATGTATTGTATATATATATAATATTGAGATTTTTACAAGTTACGGAAAAGGGGAATGGTTTTGATAAGTCAGTCTGTATAATTTTCAAATCCTTTTTTATAGTTATATTGCACTCTATTATTTCCATTATTACTTTGCAAAGAAATGTTTTAATTATTTTACATTGCCTCACTAAGTATATACTTAGCGTATGATTGTTTCACACGGAGATATTAAGGAGCACAAGGAGTAAGGAGCAACAGAGGACATCATCATATTTTGGAGAGCCGAAAATCAGTATCAGTATGACATCTTTGATGTTATCTTTTGATATTACTAGTTGGCATGTATATTTATTAATGTTTTGGTTGCTCTGATATGTATGTGGTTAAAAAGAGATAGTTTAATCGTATTTTATTTACTATCTAAATGATTTGTAAATTAGGCAGTTTTAAGTAGTTTTATTAGTCATATGATTTAGAAATGAACTGCCTAGTTGCTGCTTAAATCTAGGTTCGAATTTAACTTAAAAATATTAGTTTTAAATTTTACGCGAATAAATATTGTTTTAGAAAATGGTAAATTATTTATATTTAAAAGAAACAAAATTTTATCGATTTTAAAATAAGAACAATTGTCCAAGTGTCATGTGACATCTCTAACTCGTATTCAGTGATGGATATGAGAAAGAGGTGTTACATTTATTGGTATCAGAGCTATAGGTTTAGTCGGCTCTTGGCCAGAATGAAAGTTGTTTTTGTTGAAAAGTGTGTACATACCACTAGGATGACAAAATTACTGATCTGATGTTTATATAATTGATGAATGTCGCTCCTTACTAACGTAGTGATTACGTGATTATAGATGGCTGAATTAGGAGGTTCCAGACAGGCTACAGAACATGAGGTTCCAGAAGAAGTTGGAAGTGAGAATAATGTGGTTAATAATAACCCTCCATGTAACGCCTCGATTTTGGGCCTAGGAGTTTTGGGGAATGGTTTAGTTGGTCCGATGGACTGAAATTAGAGATTCGAGTCGGATTCGGAATTTAAATTGGATTGAATATTTTTATAAGGGATAAAAATATGGGAAAATAGTCTAAAATCTTTATTAATTATATAAATGATTTTGGTGAAAACAATTTTGGAAAAAGAAATTCGAAAATGAGACATTTTCAGTTAGTGACTAAAACGCAAAGTTTGCAAAACTATTTTTAGTGACTGTTTTGAAAATGGGTCAAAACTTTGAATCTTTAAGGAGCTAATAATCCAAAAGGGTTTCATCAGATTTCTCCCTTTAATTAAATATTTTCAAATAAGTTTTTAAGAGATATAAATAGTAGAGAGAATTAATTAAACACAATTAAGCTTTTTAAAAGAATTTCACGTAACTAACTTTGTAACTCCTTTCTCTCAAATTCTCTTCAGCCAAACACATTTCCAGCTTCAATTTCTTCAGGTAAAATTAGGATTTCAAAGAGTTTTTGATTTCCATGTAATTTCTAAAGCTTTTACATCAAATACTTATTGTTTCTACCTTGATTTTCATGGTTTATAAATCAATTGAGGGGAGAAATCAGCATTGGAGGTAAGGATTCGTTCTTCTCCTCTAATGAAAGGTTATTTATTGAAATTCCAAAATTCTTGATCCATTTTATATGATTTTCATTGGGTTTTGATTAATTAAACTCGGATTTGTGGTTTAATTGATGGTTTATGATGAATAATTGAAGAAATTCGTAGTGATCTGTTTTTGTTGAGTTAAGGATTGGTTTATACCTTGATTTTGATGTTTAATATGATAATGAAGTGAGTTTTGATGATAGAATCCCGAAATCTATTGAATCTCTTGTTTGTTAGATTGGTAGTTAAGAGATTTTGAGGTGTTGAGGTTAATTATTGGTTGCTGGAGGTATAAGGCTGTTTTAGGTTGTTTTTTTGTTGTTAATTGATATTATTTGAAGGTTGAGATTCGTAGTTGTGGGTTGGGTTGAGGTTTTTGGTGAATCGAGGATGTTTTCAGTTTATAAGTTGTGGTGTTATAGGGAATTATAGTTAGATAAATGTTAATTGATGGTTGCTGTGAGTTTGGATGCATTATAATGCACTGGATCCTCTGTTGTAATGTGTTTGAAACAAGGGAAGATAATTCGGAAGTGAACCTTGGTGTTGAGGAGTTGTCAGAAGCTTAATTTGACATCGGCAAGGAAGGCGTTGCTTTATCGGTGAGTGAAACGGATAAGAATGGCTTTTCAAAGATTTGAAAAGGTTTAATAGGAGTCTAGACTAGGCTTGATAAGCTGGTCTAAGGCTCGGAAGTAAGTAAAGTGGTTTTCTCTCTCGATTTCGGTTGGCAAATGATTTATGAATGCACTTTCGAAATTATTGTTTACCTCCTATTTTATGCATGAAATGAGCATGGTTTAATACCGAGAATTGATATGAAATGATGTTAGATGCATTTGGAAAGTAATGCATGATTCTAATGAATGTTTATGAACATGGCTTATGCATGGTTTAATGCAAAATGAAATGAACAGTGAGGTATGGTTATAAAAGTGAATTATATTGGCAAGTGATGAATTAAAAATATTATGGAAATGTTATCTGATATAATTGGAAGCTATAGGATTTAAAGTGCACTATAATAAGTCGCTCGTGGTTGTAGAGGTAGTACGAGAGGTACTTACTGCGATCATGTGAACCCTAATTTTGTTGAGGTAACACTTAGATGGCTTTTACTCCAGCCATGAGCTGTAGAGGTTGATGCGTTGAATGTGTATACTCCAAGTTGGAGGATTAGCCTTGGTAGTGTAGAGGTGGTGCATGTGTTGCACAACTCCATGCCATTGAGCTGAAGAGATTGCGAGATCTCTTGGAAATCTGTGCATCTGATGTTAATGATGGTTTATGAAAAGGATGTATATGGCAACGGATCACTTGGAAGCCAATATAATGTTTTAAATTGTATCATGTTGATGGATTGGTTTGAATGATGTGATTTATACGTGTTATACTCCTTAAGCTTTGCATATGGGATGTTATGCTTGGGTAGGCTTAAGTGGAGGAAATTGCATATGGGAATATGCTCTGGAAATCCTTGATACATATTGCATATGGTTTAATATGTTGGCTTTGTAAAGATTAAGTGCATGTTTTGAAAGAATGGCAGGATTGTTCTTAAATGGTTTAAAATTGCATTGGATGGTGTTTTGTATTTTGAGCGCTCCTCACTAAGCAATGATTGTTTATGCTCTCTTTTATCATCAATGCAGATTGATTAAGTGCAAGTGGCCTAGCAAGCAAGAAGGGAATACTCAAGACTTGAATTACCAAAGTATGTTTGAGTTTTAAGTAGTAATAAAGGCAATGGGCTTAAATGTTGTTGGGAGGGTTTGAGTTGTTACTTCTCAATTTGAGCAAGTTTATATTGTTGCTTTGGACTTGTGATAAACTTAGTTTGTTGGGTTTTGCATATGGTTCTTGCTTTAGTTGCTTGAGTATTAGGAAGCATGCCTATAGTTTACCTTTGAAGTATGATGATTGTTTTTTGATGATTGGTTTATGGTAGTTGATGGAAAATGGCCAATGATGATGTTATTTGATTGTGAGAAGCATGCTTAAGTGTTAGAATTCGAAAACAAGGCTAAAAACCAGTAAATTTTGACATTACAGGTCAGGGCGTATCGATACGTCTGTGCCCGTATCGATACAGGTAAGTGTTTTCAGGCATAGCGTATCAATACACGGGTGATCGTATCGATATGGGTAAGCACATTTTCAGGCTTAACGTATCGGTACACGGGTGACCGTATCGATACGGGTCTACAGTTTCAGGCATAGTGTATCGATACACGTGAAGGTGTATCGATATAGTTTTGAGTTACTGGAATATAGAATTTTGAGAAAGCTCAGGCGTATCGATACACTTGCCCGCGTATCGATACAAGCAGTGGTTAAGTTAGTTAAAAGTATGTTTTAAGGTTTCTATTTTCTCCTATTTTAGTCTCTAATTGTTTTACTTGCAACTGAATGAGTTTGAATGATCACTTTGACCCGAAATTTCACCAGTATGCATGTAATTGGTTTAATTGAGGATTGGTAACTTTAATTGTGGATTTGGCCCTTCTAAATAATAGAATTTACAATTTGGTCCCTGAATGTTATGTATGCAAATGGATGAGTTTGGATGATCGTTTAAAGTTGAAATTTGATATATATGCTTGCAACCTGACTAATAAAAGATTGGTAAAGCAAATTACAAGTTAACACTTATGGATTTATAGATTTACATTTTGGTCCCTATTCTTGTAAAGTGACCAATTGGATATCAATTCAATGCCCGATTGAGTTGGGTTTCCACTCGTTGTTTATATGTACATGTAGGGTATTGACCATCATCTAGATAAGATAAAGAAAAAATGGTTGCGCTTTTCCCAAGTTCTCATTTTCAGTTTACTTCGGTAAACCTAATGTAGCTTGCTCGGTTCGATCTTACAACTAAGCCCGGTCGATGGGGTTGTGGGCCGACTGATCATGTGAGTCATGATTGCCCTATGTTAGCTAGAGGTGCATAGGCTCCTACACCTACTGTGGTTGCCCCGAGAGGTCGAGGGCGTGGACGATGACATTTCCAGCCGAGAGATGGTGGGCGTAGGACTGTGGCACACACTGTTGCTATCCAGCCAGAGGGTGGAGGTCCCGCGAGGGTGTATGCGCATCGTGAGCGACGCAACGATACCGATGTGATTGTAGGTACCTTTACTTTGCAATCTTTGTCGTTGTTTTCATTGGTAGATTCTAGTTCCACCCATTCATATATTCTGAGTGAGCATGCACAGTTACTTGATATACCTGTTGAGATTTTGAATGTTGGTGTTCGAGTAACTAGTTCTTTGGGCGAAATGGTTTTGGTTAGGAAGTTATATCGAAGGTGTCCTTTAATGGTGCAAGATCATGTGTTTGCCATGGATTTGATGGAGTTGTCATTCTATGGTTTTGATGTAATTTTGGGGATGGATTGGTTATCAGAGCATAGGGCGGTTGTGGATTTTAAAACCAAACAGATATCCTTGCGTCTTGCCGATGATTATGAAGTTGTGGTGGTTGGCGAGAATGCAAAGTTCCTGACTAATATTGTTTCAGCTTTGGAAGCAAGTCGAATGTTGAAATTTAGATGTCAGGCGTATTTGGCCTATGTTATGAATCCTGGATCTAAGGATGTATGCGTACAGGACATCCATACAGTTTGTGATTTTCTGGAAGTTTTTCCTAAAGAGTTGCCAGGGTTGCCGCTGGATAGGGAGGTAGAGTTTAAAATCGAGACGTATGTTGATACGGCTCTGGTGTTCATTGCGCCTTATCGCGTGGCACCTAAGGAATTGAAGGAGTTGAAGACTCAGTTGCAAGTGCTGCTTGATCGAGGTATCATTAGACCTAGTGTCTCACCCTGGGGTGTATCTGTGTTATTTGTGAAGAAGAATGATGTCACGATGAGGATGTGCATCGATTATCGGCAACTGAATAAGTTGATGATTGAGAATAAATATCCCTTGCCGTGGATTGATGATTTGTTTGATCAGTTTAGGGGTGCTTCGGTGATAGATTTGAGGTCTGGATACTATCAGTTGAAAGTGAAGGATGTGGATATGCAAAAGACTGTCTTCCGTACAAGGTATGGGCATTATGAGTTTCTGGTTATGCCTTTCGGTTTGACAAACGTCCCGACTACGTTTATGGACATGATGAATCGAGTGTTTCATGAGTACCTTGATCAGTTTATGGTAGTGTTCATAGACGATATTCTCGTGTACTCCCGTACCGAGGAAGAGCATAATCGGCATTTGCGGATAGTGTTGCAAGTGCTGAAGGATAATCAGTTATATGCTAAGTTGAGCAAATGCGAATTTTGGCTTAAGGAGGTGATGTTCCTTGGTCATGTGGTTTTCGCGGAGGGTATACGCGTCGATCCATAGAAAATTGAAGTTATTCTCAATTGGAAACAACCTAAGTTTGTATCGGAGGTGCGTAGTTTTCTTGGGTTGGTTGGTTATTATCGCCGTTTTGTTGAGGGGTTCTCAAGCATTCCAGCACTGTTGACCAAGTTGCTACAAAATAATGTTCCTTTTGTGTGTATGGATAAGCAACAACAGGGTTTTGAAAAGTTGAAAGAGGTTTTGACACACACTCTTGTGTTGATTCAGCCTGAATCTGGGAAGGAGTTTGTGGTTTTTAGTGATGCATCGTATGTTGGCTTGAATTGCGTGTTGGTGCAGGGCGGGAAGGTTGTGGCCTATGCATCAAGGCAGTTGAAAAAGCATGAGCTCAATTATCCAACTCATGATTTGGAGCTTGCGGCTGTGGTGTTCACATGGAAAATTTGGCGACATTACCTCTATGGTAAGAAGTGTGTGGTTTTTACGGATCATAAGAGCTTGAAATATTTGATGTTGTAGAATGAGTTGAACCTTAGGCAGCAAAGATGGTTGGAGTTGCTTAAGGATTACGATTTAACCATTGAGTACCATCCGAGTAAAGCAAATGTGGTGGCGGATGCTTTGAGTAAAAAAGTTGTGGTTGAGTTGAGAGCTATGTTTGCTCGGTTGAGTGTAACTCGTGATGGGGCTTGTTAGCCGAGTTACAAGTTAAGCCTACGTTATCATGGTTGATTAAAGCTAAGCAACCGTACGATGATTCGTTGGTTAGGCATGTTAAGGACATAGCGGATGGAAATCTGTCAGATTTTCATTTTGATGATGGTGGAGTTTTGTGTTTCAAGGGTCGGATAATGGTGCCGAATGATTCAGAGTTAAGGCACACTATCTTGGCGAAGGCACACTCTAGTCATTTTGCTATGCATCCTGGTAGTGTTAAGATGTATCGTGATTTGAAGGAGGCATACTACTGGGTTGGGCTAAAAAATGATGTGGCCGAGTTTGTTTCCAAGCGCATGGTATGTCAGCGGGTCAAGGCTAAACATCAATTTCCATCCGGGTTGTTGAAACCGCTGAAAATTCTGGAATAGAAATGGGAGAGAATCACCATGGATTTTGTAATAGGTTTTTCGTTGACACCGGCTAAAAAGGATTCTGTTTGGGTGATTGTTGACCGGTTCACAAAGTGTGCACATTTTTTGCCAGTGCATACAACGTTTACCTTGGACAAGCAGGTGGATTTGTATATAGCTGAGATTGTGTGCTTGTATGGTGTACCTAAATCCATTGTTTCGGACAGGGATCCGAGGTTTATGGCAAGGTTTTAGAGAAGTTTGCACCAATCTTTGGGTTCGAGGTTTAGTTTTAGCACTGCGTATCATCCTCAGTCGGATGGGCAGTTTGAGCGGGTTATCCAGGTTTTGGAGGATATGCTGAGATGTTGCATTATTGAGTTCCAAGGAACCTGGGAGAAGCAATTTCCTTTATTTGAGTTTGCTTACAATAACAGTTATCAGGCGAGTATATAGATGGCACCCTATGAGGCTGGTCGGAGGTGTCGTACGCCCTTATGTTGGGCTAAGGTAGGGGAAAAGCATGTTACCCTACCGGATGTATTGAAAGATATAGATGAGAAGGTTAAGCTTGTATGTGACCGATTGAAAGCGGCTGTGGATCGGTAGAAATCTTATGCTGATCTAAAGCAAAAAAAAGGTTGAATATGCGGTGAGAGATCGCGTATTCTTGAAAGTGTCACCGTTGAAAAAAGTGATGAGATTCGGACGTAAGGGTAAGCTTAATCCGAGGTTCATTTGAATATACGAGGTTATTGAACGTGTGGGTCACATAGCATTTCGGTTGAGGTTGCCTCCCGAGTTGGAGAAAATTCATAATGTGTTCCATGTTTCGATGTTGAGGAGATACCGATCTGATCCATCACATGTTATGTCGGTGAAGGATGTTGAGTCGAGGCCAGATTTGTCCTATGATGAGGAACCGGTAGAGATTCTTGATACCAGCTATAAGGTTCTATGTGGGAAGATGATAGAGCTTGTTAAGGTATTGTGGCGGCATCGGGGAGTTGAGGAGGCCACATGGGAGAGTAAGTCAGACATGAAAGAGCAATTTCCGCATCTTTTTCCTCTACGTAAATTTTGAGGACGAAATTTCTTAAGTGAGGGAGAGTTGTAACACCCCGATTTTGGGCCTAGGAGTTTTGGGAAATGGTTTTGTTGGTCCGGTGGACCGAAATTAGAGATTCGAGTCAGATTCAGGATTTAAATTGGATTGAATATTTTTATAAGGGGAAAAAATATGGAAAATAGTCTAAAATATTTATTAATTATATAAATGATTTTGGTGAAAACAATTTTGGAAAAAGAAATTTGAAAATGGACATTTTGAGTTAGTGACTAAAACGCAAAGTTTGCAAAACTATTTTTAGTGACTATTTTGAAAATGGGTCAGAACTTGAATCTTTAAGGAGCTAATAATCCAAAAGGTTTTCATCAGATTTCTCCCTTTATTAACTATTTTCAATTAAGTTTTAAGAGGTATAAATAGTGGAGATAGTTAATTAAACACAATTAAGCTTTTTAAAAGAATTTCACGTAACTAACTTTGTAACTCCTTTCTCTCAAATTCTCTTCAGCCAAATACATTTCCAGCTTCAATTTCTTCAGGTAAAATTAGGATTTCAAAGAGTTTTTGATTTCCAATTAATTTCTAAAGCTTTTAGATCAAATACTTATTGTTTCTACCTTGATTTTCATGGTTTATAAAGTAATTGAGGGGAGAAATCAGCATTGGAGGTAAGGATTCGTTCTTCAACTCTAATGAAAGGTTCTTTATTGAAATTCCTAAGTTCTTGATCCATTTTATATGATTTTCATTGGGTTTTGATTAATTAAACTCAGATTTATGGTTTAATTGATGGTTTATGATGAAAAATTGAAGAAATTCGTAGTGATCTGTTTTTAGTGAGTTAAGGATTGGTTTATACCTTGATTTTGATGTTTAATATGATAATGAAGTGAGTTTGGATGATAGAATCTCAGAATCTATTGAATCTCTAGTTTGTTAGATTGGTAGTTAAGAGATTTTGAGGTGTTGAGGTTAATTATTGGTTTCTGGAGGTATAAGGCTGTTTTAGGTTGTTGTTTTGATGTTAATTGATATTATTTGAAGGTTGAGATTCGTAGTTGTGGCCTGGATTGAGGTTTTTGGTGAATCGATGATGTTTTCGGTTTATAAGTTGTGGTGTTGTGGGGAATTATAGTTAGATAAATGTTAATTGATGGTTGTTGTGAGTTTGGATGAATTATAATGCATTGGATCCTCTGTTGTGATGTGTTTGAAACAGGGGAAGATAATCCGGAAGTGAACCTTGGTGTTGAGGAGTTGTCGGAAGATTAATTTGACATCGGCAAGGAAGGCGTTGCTTTGTCGGTGAGTGAAACAGATAAGAATGGCTTTTCAAAGATTTGAAAAGGTTTAATGGGAGTCTAGACTAGGCTTGATACGCTAGTCTAAGGCTCGAAAGTAAGTAAAGTGGTTTTCTCTCTCGATTTCGGTTGGCAAATGATTTTTGAATGCACTTTTTAAATGATTATTTACCTCATATTTTATGCATGAAATGAGCATGGTTTAATGCCGAGAATTGATATGAAATGATGTTAGATGCATTTGGAAAGTAATGCATGATTTTAATGAATGTTTATGAACATGGCTTATGCATGGTTTAATGAAAAATGAAATGATTTAAATGATGCATAAGAAAACAGTAAGGTATGGTTATAAAAGTGGATTATATTGGCAAAGGATGAATTGAAAATGTTATGGAAATGTTTTTGGATATAATTGGCCGGCCATAGGATTTAAAGTGCACTATAATAAGTCGTCCGTGGTTGTAGAGGTAGTACGAGAGGTACTTACTCCAATCATGTGAACCCCAATATTGTTGAGGTAACACTTAGATGGCTTTTACTCCAGCCATGAGCTTTAGAGGTTGATGCGTCGAGTATGTATACTCCAAGTTGGAGGATTAGCCTTGGTAGTGTAGAGGTGTTGCATGTGTTGCACAACTCCATGCCATTGAGCTAAAGAGATTGCGAGATCTCTTGGAAATCCGCGTATCCAATGTTAATGATGGTTTATGAAAAGGATGTATATGGTAACAGATCACTTGGAAGCCAATATAATGTTTTAAATTGTATCATGTTGATGGATTGGTTTGAATGATGTGATTTATACGTGTTATACTCCTTAAGCTTTGCATATGGGATGTTATTCTTGGGTAGGCTTAAGTGGAGGAAATTGCATATGGGAAGGTGCTGTGGAAATCCATGATACATATTGCATATGGTTTAATATGTTGGTTTTGTAAAGATTAAGTGCATGTTTTGAAAGAATTGCATGATTGTTCTTAAATGGTTTGAAATTGCATTGGATGATGTTTTGTATTTTGAGCGCTCCTCACTAGCAATGATTGCTTACGCTCTCTTTTATCATCAATGTAGATTGATTAAGTGCAAGTGGCCTAGCAAGCAAGGAGGGAATACTCAAGACTTGAATTACCAAAGTATGTTTGAGTTTTAAGTAGTAATAAAGGCAATGCGGCTTAAATGTTGTTGGGGGGTTGAGTGGTTACTTCTCCGTTTGAGCAAGTTTGTATTGTTGCTTTGGACCTGTGATAAACTTGGTTTGTTGGGTTTTGCATATGGTTCATGCTTTGGTTACTTGAGTATTAGGAAGCATGCCTATAGTTTACCTTTGAAGTATGATGATTGTTTCTTGATGTTTGGTTTATGGTAGTTGATGGTAAATGACCAATGATGATGTTATTTGATTGTTAGAAGCATAATTAAGTGTTAGAATTCCAAAACGTGGCTAAAAACTAGCAAATTTTGACATTACAGGTCAGGGCGTATTAATACGTCTGTGCTCGTATCAATACAGGTAAGTGTTTTCAGGTACAACGTATCGATACACGGGTGACCATATCATACGGGTAAGCACATTTTCAGGCTTAACGTATCGGTACATGGGTGACCGTATCGATACGGGTCTACGGTTTCAGGCATAGTGCATCGATACACGTAAAAGTGTATCGATACGATTTTGAGCTACTAGAATCTGGAATTTTGAGAAAGCTCAGGCGTATCGATATACTTGCCTGCGTATCGATACGGGCAGTGGTTAAGTTAGTTAAAAGTATGTTTTAAGGTTTGTGTTTTCTGTCGTTTTAGTCCCTAATTGTTTTACTTGCAACTAAATGAGTTTGAATGATCACTTTGACCCAAAATTTCACCAGTATGCATGTAATTGGTTTAATTGAGGATTAGTAGTTTTAATTGTGGATTTGGCCCTTTGAAATAATAGAATTTACAATTTGGTCCCTGAATGTTTTGTATGCAAATGGATGAGTTTGGATAATCGTTTAAAGTTGAAATTTGGCATGTATGCTTGTAACCTGACTAATCAAAGATTGGTAAATCAAATTACATGTTAACCCTTATGGATTTATAGATTTATGCTTTGGTCCCTATTCTTGTAAAAGACCAATTTGATATCAATTCGATGCCCGATTGAGTTGGGTTTCCCCTCGTTGTTTATATGTACACGTAAGGTATTAACCAACATCTAGATAAGATAAAGATAAAAAATGGTTGCATTTTTCCCAAGTTCTCCTTTTCGGTTTACTTCGGTAAACCTAATATAGCTCGCTCGATTCGATCTTGCGGCTAGGCCGGGTCAAGGGGGTTACACTCCAACTCAACTGGATCAGGAAAGAGCACCATCACAGCAGGGAATGCCTGTGCATGACTAGGGTCTTTTCTTCAGTCATTGGAAGTGATTCTAGCTCGTTTCCAACCTTCAGCTTTCTCTGCTCCCCATATGACAATTGCTAAGGAATTAAAAAGTTTGGGAGCACCCAAATTTAAGGGAGATTCAGATGATGGTCCAGTGGCTGCTGATACATGGTTAAATGATTTAAAGATCATGCTTGACGGATTTCGTTGTTCTGAGATGGATAAATTGGATGGAGCTGTCTCATTACTTCGAGGTCAAGCTAGGTTTTGGTGGACTAATGCCACAATGCATGTTCCTTCTAAGTAAGTGACCTGGCAATTCTTCTTGGAGGAATTCAAGAATAAATATATTGGAGATCAGTTCATCCGGGAGATAAAACAACAATTCCTCAACTTGAAGCAAGGAAATCAGACTATCTATGAATATGAATGTGAATACAACAAGTTGAGCCGATTTGCAACAGAGTTGATCCCTATTGAAAAGGACCGATGTGATTATTTTATTAAAGGTCTGAATATGAGACCAAAAGAAATGTTGGTGGCATTGAACCTGCCTACCTTTCAAAAGGTGGTGAATCGAGCTAAAGCAATGGAACATGTCTATTCGGAGGACACGACAGAGTAGACTTCGCAATCTAATAAAAGACCAGGAACATCTTTAGCTCTTTTCTCATCGAAAAGGAATAAAGGTGGTTCTTGGTATAAGAATAAATTTGGATATACTCGTAAAGGAGGCAATGTTGGAGGAAATAAGCAGGCCCAGACAATTAATTCTGGTGTTGGTTCATCATCCCAGTTTAGAACTCAGTCTTGTGATGTTTGTGTTAAACGCCATTCAAGTACATGTTGGTTGGTGACCATAGCATATTTTAACTGTGGAAAGACATGTCATTTTATGAGAGATTGTCCTTCAAAGTCTGGAGAGAAACTTGTACAGACAGAAAGGTCTGTTGTGATGCCACCGAGAGGCAGGGGAAGAGGCGGACCGGGAAGACCATCTGAGTCAGCTTCGCAAGCGGAAAGGCATGCACCAGCTCGAGTTTATAATATATGGACTAATAAGGACCGGGATGACTCAGAAATTATTACAGGTACATTCTATATTTTTGATAAGCATGTATTAGTTTTGATTGATCCTGGTTCTATGCATTCGTATATTAGCACTAAGTTGATTGAAGAGATGGATATTTCATTAGAGTCTATCTCTAGTGATATAGTGGCAACAAACCCATTGGGTCGGAGTGCGAGAGTAAGTAAAATATGTAGAAATTGTCCGATAAAAGTGCAACGAACAAAGTTTTTGGCAAACCTAATGGAGTTACCTTTCGAAGAATTTGAAGTGATATTAGGCATGGATTGGTTATCTTTCTATCATACCATTGTAGATTTTCGCTTAAAGCGATTAATCTTGGAAAATTCAAAAGGTGAGGAGATAATAGTAGTGGGAGAAATGATAAATGCTTTATCTAATGTGATATCAACAGTTTCTGCGAAAAAGCTGCTATTAGAAGGTTGTCAAGCTTTTCTAGCTAATGTGGTGGATACTCGAACTTTTGGAATTAAGTTGGAAGATATTCCCACTGTTTGAGAATATCCAGATGTATTTCCTGATGAGTAACCGGGATTACCCCATGATCGGGAAGTAGAATTTAAAATAGAGGTGTTATTTGGTATTACACTCATATCGATGGCCCCGTATAGAATGACACCAGCTAAGCTTCGAGATTTAAAGGCGTATTGCAAGAATTATTGGATCGGGGTTTTATAAGGCCAAGTGTGTCACCTTGGGGTGCACCAGTATTATTTGTGAAAAATAAAGACGGGTCTATGTGACTATGCATAGATTATCGTCAACTAAACAAGGTGACCGTGAAGAATAAGTATCATCTTCCATGGATCGATGATCTGTTGAAAAGTATCATCTTCCAATGCAATAAAATTAAGGACAGGCTTGGATTGTTATCTGTTAAAAAGTACTTGAGACTCACCTGACTGTTCGTCTGGTTGGCCCAGCTCTTCTCGATCTGCTCATCTGCGCGAGCCTGTGATTACCCTCAAGGTCTCGTAACCTTGTGCGACATCTGATTACAATTTTACTCTCGTATTAACTCTATTTCGTTGTAACCCAGGTTTGAGCACTGTTGTAGAGCGTAGAGATACGGGTGCTCAATAGACCTTATTGACCGACCCTTTTTACGATGTGTGTTCCTTGTGTGCTATATTATTTTTTAAAATATATTGTTTAAATGATCATGTGCAAATGAATGTTTTCTCTGGTTTTAAAGAATATACAAACTATCTTTGATTTGTAAACATGGCAATCTCTCTTATTTGAAGCATGATTTTTATATATGTTTTAAAGTATGTCTTTATGTCTAACTTGAAGCATGATTTTTGTTTTACCGAGACATATGTGTGTGTGGGCGCGTACGTGTGTGTGTCTAATTCATGATCACAGATGATACTATTTACTTTAAATCATGACCTCGTTTGCTCCTACCGTTAACTCCTGTTAAAAAAATTCATAATTCAGTCAGAAGAGCCATGTGTCACTTTATTAACAAAAAACTCAGCCAAATTTAATAAAAAGTGGTAAATTGCACATTAATCATGTCAAAATTTTATTTTTATTCAATTTAGTCCAAAAATATTTATTTAACTTGAAATTGACCCAATTTCTTTCTAATTTTTACAATTTGGTCCAATATTTTTAATATGATGATATTTTGGTTCATTTTAGTCCTAAAATTTTATATTTAACCCAATATTAACCCCAATTTCTTTATATTTCTTTAATTTAGTCTAATATTTTAAATATAATTATATTTTGTTCAATTTAGTCCTAAAAATATGTATTTAACCCAAAATTAACCATAACTTCTTTTTAATTTTTAAAAATTGGTCCAATATTTTTAATATGATGATATTTTTATTCATTTTAGTCCTAAAAATATTTATTTAACTTGAATTTGACCCCTATTTCTTTCTAATTTTATAATTTAGTCCGATATTTTTAATATATTTATATTTTTATTCATTTTACTCCTAAAAATCTTTATTTAAGCCAGAATTGACCACAATTTCTTTCTATTTTTTTAAATTTAGTCCAATATTTTTAAGATGATGATATTTTTGTTCATTTTAGTCTTTATTAACCCAAAATTGATCCATATTTTTTTTTCTAATTTTTATAATTCAGTCTGATATTTATAATACAATTATATTTTTTTCATTTTAATCTTTATTTAACCCGAAATTGACCCCTATTTCTTTCTATTCTTTATTATTTAGCTTGATTTTTTTGTAATTTTTAAAATTGACCCCTATTTATTTCTAAATCTTTATTATATGTTTAATATTATGAAATTGACCCCATATTTCTTTCTAAATCTTTATTATATGTTTAATACTTTGAAATTGACCCCTATTTCTTTATTTTTTAAATAAATATTTTTAGGATTAATTTCATCATATTAAAAATATTAGACTAAACTTAAAAATTAGGAAGAAATTGAGGTCAATTTCAGGTTAAATAAATATTTTTAGGACTAAAATGAACAAAAATATAATTATATTAAAATATTGGACTAAATTATAAAAATTAGTTAGAAATATGGGTCGAATTCAAGTTAAATAATGATTTTTAGAACTAAAATGAACAAAAATATCAGCATATTAAAAATATTGGACTAAATTATAAAAATTAGAAAGAAATTAGGGTTAATTTTGGGTTAAACAAAGATTTTTAGTACTAAATTGAACTAAAATATAATTATATTAAAAACATTGGACTAAATTGTAAAAAATATAAAGAAATAAGTATCAATTTTGAGTTAAATAAAGATTTTTAGGACTAAAATGAACAAAAATATCATAATATTAAACATATTAGACTAAATTATAAAAATTAGAAAGAAATTGGGATCAATTTCATGTTAAATAAATATTTTTAGGACTAAATTGAACAAAAATAAAAATCTGAGAGACTTAACGTGGAATTTACCCTTTTTTAAAGTCAACTGATTTTTTTCTTAATAAAGTGACATGTGATGCATTCTGATTGGCCCATAAATTTTTTTAACGAAAGTTAACGTAATGGGCAAATAGGGTCACGATTTAAAATTTAGGGGACAAAACGTTCCGAAAAATTATTTAGGGGACAACTCTGTACAAAGTACATACTTTAAGGGCCAATGGTGCTATTAAGCCTTTCTAAATTTTGTAGTTTAGTCCAGTACTAGTCATTATTGAAATTAATATTATATTTTGTTAAATCACATGTCCTTTGATATTATTTTCTTTGATTTGTATGGTTTTATTTTGACAATTTCTTAATAAATATTCAAATACTTCACTAATTATTTTGGAGTTGTAATGTTCGTAGGTTGGTAGTAATATTAGAAATATTCGACCATTAATAATAAAGTTAGTAAAAACAATAACTATTGGGGTAAATTACATTCAAGGTCACTTAATTATGAGTTTGGTATCAAATATGTCATTTTTCTTCTAAATGTTACAAATTACTCTAACAATTAACATATTGTTACAAACGGGTCACTATATCGTTAAACTTGAAACGAACGTCTAATGCAACATCTAAATAGCATTTTTTTGTCCCTAAAACTTATATATTTCATTAATTCCATCCTAATTCGAAACAATTCAATAAATTTAATCCTTCATATTTAAAAATTCTATCAATTTAATCTTTTTCCATGATACTGTCAAAACAAGCGAGTTCTTCGGATCAAAGCAATAGTTAAACTTGAAACGAACATCTAAAGTGATATGGTATAAAAATATTTTTAGTCTCCAAAACTTATACATTCCATTAATTTTATCCTTAATTCGAAATGATTCAATAAATTTAATCCATCATATTTAAAAATTTCATCAATTTAGTCTTTTTGTACGATATTGTCAATGCAAGCGAGCCCATCGAATCAAAGCAATGGTTGGATAATTGCATTCTGCCATAAAGTTGCAACAAGCTACTGTTAAACTGTTATTGTACCAGGAAAATAAGATGAAAATAATATAACATTTTTGGAAGAATAAAGACTAAATGAAAAAAATTAAATATGAAGGGTTAAATTTATTAAATTGTTTCGAATTAAGATCAAATTAATAGATTCTATGATTTTCGAGGACTAAAAGTGTTATTATATCAAAACACGCTACTATTCCTGTAGCGATGTCCGTTTCGCTAAAAACGTGCTTTTATCTATTGTTTTGTTTTGAAAATAATGTCTTTCGTGGGGTTTTAAAGAAACCGCGTTTTATTTAGAAATTGGAGTCGCCACCGGCCACTTAGGTAGGCCGGACACCGTAAAACCAGAGATTTAAAAATTGTTGGGTTCGAGAGTCGGTTACGGATGGGGAAGGATTAGCACCCCCACACCGCCCAAAAATTGGTACTTTAATAATTACCGCTTTATTAATATTAGATTTTCCGGATTAAAGTGACGATTAAATTAAGATTTGGTTATAAGTGCGAGTATATTTTAAAGGCCCTATTATCCGAGAGTAAATGCCCAACCACTATCACTACGCTGATACTGGCCCCGTTTACGCTCGGATAAAAAGGGCACCGCATTGACATTATATATTCCATTATGCAAACTTAGTGAAATAATTCGGAAACATACATTTGCTTTGACATAGTAAGGACAAAATAATGAAAAACATGGATCTCACAAAATTAAATAAATACAATAAAACATGAAAATAGCACATCATAATGATAACAATAACGAGGCATGAATAAAAACATGTGGGAAATAAAAACACATACTTCGAGAATACATACATATTAAAAATAAAAACACAATGTAACATTATGCATGACATAAATGTATTATGATGTTAATTTCATAAATCAAAACCGCATGCTAACAAAGAAACTAATACCTAGGGCATAACATATGACATAACTCGCATACACAAATAAACAAATAAAGACATGGCATTATACATGGCCAAAAAAACACACTAACATGCAACCTACAAACATAAATCTCATGCTAACAGAAACAAGCATACCATGAAAACCAAGCTAAAGTATGACATTCATAACAAATACATACCATGGATAAAAAGATTGAAACACGAAAAATAACGCATCCAATAAACATAAACGATGATAAATGGGAACTTATGTGGGAATAGAGAATAACACGAACATGCTAAGAAGAAAATAAAGAGGCATACACAATCGAAATATGACAAGGGACTGGATTGAAACAAAATAAAACCGGAGACCAAAATTAAAAGCAGCTGAAAGTATGATTTGATGATGGTATTGCAAACTGAAAGAAAGTCCAGAGGACCAAAGGTGTAATATGCCCATGCAGCACGCTTGAAATAAAAATTTCAAAAATGCAGAGGTCTTTGGGGCATAATTTGACCATTTGAAAACCGATTTCAGTTTAATTTAGGGGTTAAATTGAAAACTATGGCAAACTAGGGAGGACTGGGGTTGTGATTATCCCATGCGGTGAGACGAAAATGAAAATAATGAAAACACTGAGGGATTTATGACACTATTTCACCATTAAAAAAATAAAACACTTATAAAACCCCCTCATCCGGCCCAAAATCAAACTTTTCCCCATTTTTTAACCTCTCTTTATAAAACACCCAGCCCTTATTTTTTCTCTCAAAACCAAACCCCCAATCTTTGATAAACCCAGAAGCCGACAGCCAACCCTCGTCTCCTCCGCCGCAGCTAGCCGGCACCGGCAGACTTAAAAAGGACCACCAAAACGCCCCTTGCTTCAACCCAAACCCGAATCTAAACTTAGATTTACGCAAAGACTCCCCCTTTTACCTAGATCTAAGAAAACTCAGAAGCGAAAACCACCTTTTTAAGAAAACCGAGACCGAAAGAACGTTTCCCTCCTTAGCCGGCTCACCATATTTAGGCTTGTTGTCGGTGGGGGTACTGACGACCGAAGGTAAATCACTCACTCCTTTTCTTTTTTGGTTATTTTTAGAGTATATACATGCATGCAACACTAAAGATGAATGGATACCTTTGTGTGTTTTTGTGTGTTCGAAAAAAGAACAAGAGGATATGATTCTTTTTTTTTGTATTTCTGATAAAACTGATACAACTGGTCACTTGATAATCTCTGGTTCTTACAACCTTTCATACATATATCCTCTATGATGTTTGCAGAAAGTACTATAAAGATACATAATATTTTTTGGATTTGAAATGATACTGACATTACTTGTGTTTCTTGTGTTTTCTGATGTATCTAAGTACAGTGGTTGGGGCTGGTGGTGCGGCAGAGGCATGGTGGAGATGATCTCTTGGCAGACGCATCCCTGGCTGTTGGATCAAATCTGATCCAACAGCTAGGATTGCTCAAAGACCAGATGGCTGAGATGAGGCCTCGAAAATGATGTAGTGGTCCGAGATCGTGCCACGTGGCCTGGAGAAGATGGTCGGCCTTGCACATGTCTCACACGCGCGAGTGGATAATCCAAAAGCCTGCGCGTGGACTTCACGCGGTAGATGAGGGGTCTTCATGCTTCATCCGTGGTCGTTGGATCCATATCTGATCCAACGACCCTTGTGCAGTTGCGCAAGATGAAAGGAGGGCATTAGGGTTCCAATATCTGATATGGGTTAGGGTTTCTTAGGATGTGGGCTAGCCGGTTCGGGCCAGATGTAAAAACATGTGGGTTTCAACATTTGTACATGGGCTGGATATCTAATTAATTTATTTTTGGGTTTTTGATACTTTATCTGTTTATAATAATAATAATAATAATAATAATAATAATACGTATATATATATACATGCAAGCACACACGTACATGGACACACATACGTATATAGCAGACATATACATACTTACGTACACAATTATGACAAAACATATTCGCATACGACCAGACATAATAATACATACAATTCATGCAATACTCATTCGTATACATAATAATAAGGACTTTAATAATACACATATGCAAACATGTATAAACATGCACGTAATAATTACTAAGGCACACTTTGCATACATTAATTATACGTACAATATATTACGTATACATGCAATAGTACTATGTAAATTATTAAACTAACGTAAATTAACGTGATGTTTATACACCGGATAAAAATGGGTGATAACAATTCCCATCAAATATTTAATTACCAATGACCTATTTGTAACAATATTTAATTGAGTGACATGTTTGTAACTCTTATAAGAGAAATGACATGTTTGTTACAAAACCCATAATGAAGTGACTTGTAGTATAGTTTACCCTAACTATTAAAAAGATTACCATTGGGTATTAATGAATGAAGTGATAAGATGTTAATTGTGTATCAGGCTAATTATTAGAATATATTATAATATTAAAAGGGTATACTACACAAGATATCACTAAACTTTAGGCATTGTACTTATATCGTTCATACCACTGAACTTTCAATTTGTTCAATTTCAATTATAGCATCAAACTTTCATTTTGCTTTAGTTATACAAATGAGTCGTTAAAATACAAAAGACTTGATGACATTAGCAAACAATGTCGTTTTGGGGTGTCTATTGATGTCCAAAACGATGTTGTTTCATGCACTAAACTTTAGGAGTGTATCAATTTTTCTTTTAATCTTTAAAATGATTATATTCTAGCCACTAAACATTCTAACCATTGTTGTCGATCAATCATCGCTCGTCATTAGTCACATTTTGCAATAACATCGATGTTAAAACATTCATATTTCACTTATATTTCTTCTTTCCGAATTATTTTTTCATGAAACTTACTCAAAACCAATGAAATTAAACAAAAAGGTTGCCATTTTTGAGGGTTTGTGAGTTTTCTTGGATTTGAGGGTTTGGTGGTGTTCATTCAAAAATCCAAATGGTGAGAAACATTCTTTTGAGAAGACAAACACCATACCTCGAAACTAGCCTCATTGGGCAGTCGTCTGAGGTGGTTGGAGTATTAGCATGTCAGACCTTTTGATAGATTTTGAGTGGGTTTTGTAGAAAATTAATCCAACAAGAATAAAGATAAGGGAAATGCAAGTGTTTTAGTATTGATCTTGTCGCGAATGGCGACTGATGACGGGCGACCGATTGAGCTACAGCAGAAGCTGAAATATTCAATAATAAAAAATATTTTAAAATTTTATGGCAAAATCGCTACATCTCTAAAATTTATTGCCTAAAGGCTAAAGTGACAATGGCGAGTTAGTTTGCAAGCGCTCGAGAGTTCTAGTTATAGGCGCTATGCAACTTATGGGGTGAGGTTGGATCTAAAAATGTCATGCTTGGCAAATTTTGCCAATTTGGACCTATCTTTTAATATACAAAATCCTTTTATGTGATTCTTGTGGCCCAACCCAAGCTAGGCCGGCCATGGATGGTTGCTCTTGAATCCATTTTGTACCCTGAGGTTACTTGTTTTTCTTGGCTAAGCAAATACCCGAGATTACTATATCCGAAAGAATGGAGCAATCCTACTATCATCGGCTGAATCTAAAAATTAAAGAATAAGAGTTTAAAATATTTTTTCAAATGAATATATAACTTTTATTATCTTTACACGTTAAACTAAATGTTTAAAAAAAATAACACTAAATAAATTTTGTTTTCTAAAAAAATTAAAATAATTGAGAATGCCTCCTCCAGATAACGAGTTTATGTTTCACTATAGCTTGTGCCGTATATTACAAAATATAAGCTAATGAACCCCATTTCATTAATAATTATTTCTAACTGTAATATTTCCCTAATTTTGTCATTCTCAATGAGTCCTTTAGAAACCATCTTGAGTCCTCTCCATAATCAGTTAAATGTTGAACCTTGAAAACCCCTCTTTTGGACAAGCAAGCAAGCTCGTAACATGTTCGATGACATTACCATTTACAAGAGATTTTAACAGTGAGATAGTCGTCAATGCTCGAAGCAATTGGCACAAACTAACATGTGTTGGTACAGAAATAAAATCGTTCCATTTCAAAATTCAAAGAAATAATTCAAATTAAAACCCGAAACTAAACCATAAAATAATTATAGCACATAAAAGAGAAAAGAGTTCCTATAGCAAAAAGGATAGAAGCCGTTTTGTATAGGTTTGATGCACAATTTGTCTTCTAAGTTTATCAATTTTCTCATTTTGGTACTTAACTTATTTTTTAGACTCACGTGCCTCTTAATGTTTGCACCATTACCCATTTTGCCCTCTATCGTTGTCCTTGCTGTTAAAAAAAAATTCAGCCAATAACATCATGCCATGTCATCTCCTCTTTAACTAAGTCAACCTACCTGATTTTATTTAAAAGGTGAATGTCATATCAAGTTTGTCATGTTTGTTTTTTCTTCAGTTTAGTCACTGAAAAATCTATTTTTACCTAAAATTGACCTCTATTTGTTTCTAAATTTTATAATTTAGTCCAATATTTGTTATTGTTAATAATATTATTTTATTTAAATGTTAATATTTAATAAAAATAAATTAAATTAAATATTTTAGTATTAAATTAGTAATTTTTTAGATAAATTAAATTACCTAAAATTGACCCCCAATAATTACATATTCGAATTATGTTTTTCTAAAAAAATAAAGTTTAAATCCTAATCATATTTTTGTCTTATAGCTTTTTTCACTTTTTAATGTTGATTTTCTCTTAAATTTTTATAAAATCAGAAACAATATTCGTCCAAACTAAATTACCATAAATAATTTTAGAATGAGATTTGAATTTTAGGAAGCAATCTGATTCTGATCTCATTGTGCTGACTCTATTCCAGGTTCTCTTCCCTTCAACAATCGACGATGCAAAGGGAAATGATGAGATATGTAAACAATACGATTTTACATCATAGTTATGTAAATTTGGTTAAAAAATTCAAATTTGATTCAGCTATTTTTAAGTTAATTTTCAACGTATCTATATCTAGTAAATTTAAATAAAAATATTTTTATTATTAAGTATGAATTAAATTTTTATCAATTCAAACTTTTAAAATCTCTAAATAATAAATAATATCTTAAATTTTTAACAAATGAGATTTTAGGAGGAAGTGAATGAAATTTTAGGAGAAGATTTGAATTTTCTAAAAAAATAGAATATAATTCGAATAAGTAACTGTTGGGTCAATTTTAGGTAATTTAATTTATCTAAAAAATTAATAATTTAATATTAAAATATTTAATTTATTTTATTGTTATTAAATATTAATATTTAAATAAAATAATATTATTAATAGTAACAAATATTGAAATTAATTATAAATTTTAGAAACAAATAAGAGTTAATTTTAAGTAAAAATAGACTATTCAGTGACTAAATTGAACAAAAAATAAACCTGACAAATTTGACATGACATTTACCCTTTAAATAAAATCGTGCGAGTTGACTTAGATAAAGAGGAGATGACGTGGTGCGATGTCATTGGTGAATTTTTTTAACGACATGGGACAAAATGGATAACGTTGCAAACGTTAGGGGACAAATGAAGCGGCGGAGCCAAGAATTTCATATAGAGAGGTCATAGTAGAATATAAGATTTTAGGAATTCTCGTAGTATTACAATAATTATTGTTGGTCCTATATCCTAAAAAAGACATTTTAATTATATTAGTGAAATTATTTACAGCCTAAAACTTGTATATATATTCACATAAGCTCAAAAAATTCGTTAAATATTAAAATAAAAAAATAGTAAACGTTATACATATAAAGGAACAGAGTTATTGCCTTGGATTTGTCCTTGAAGATTGAAAAAAATGATTTCTAGGTGCCAGTGACCACGTGTTCAATGCATTATCTAAAGGTCGAAAGTACATGACTTGGAATCAATGCCTTCCATTATTATCATGCGTAATCCTTTCTTAGACACATGTATCACTAATTGTCATGACTATCATGTCACATATCACCTTGTAGTACATAGTAGAAACCTAGATTACTACTATATATAGAGAGAGCCTATAGTTAGTTTAAAATTACGTAATTTAACGACTAAACAAGTGGTTTTAGTAAAAAAACAGATGATATTCATCATAAAATACTTAAGTTTAATTAATTTTTGCAATATATATACATTGTCAAATGGTTAAGAATATGTATGAACAGATATTACATTATAATTACCTTTAGACTATTCAAAAAAAAATATCTAATTGGTCAGTTGGTCAAACTTTCTTATCTTTGTTTTCTTATATACCTTTAGGTCAAGAGTTTTAGACCCACTAGAAGCACCCACTTTCTTCCCATAGTGTCTCCTTCCCCTTCCCTGTAGGTAAGATTAGAATTATAAATTTTCAAAAAAAAAAATCAATACAGCTTGGTTTTTTATAATCAGTTGTATTTAATTAGTTGACTGACTGATTTGAATTAAATATTTTAGACGTTCACTATAAGGACGACTATCTATATTCAATTTACTCTATTTATAACATTAAAATTTAAAATTTTAACCTTATTTAAGAGATCTAGTGCTTTATCCTTTTAAATTAACTAGTAAAAAAATTACTAAATCAACTTGTTAATTGTTAACTCAACTTGTAATGAATGGTTGTATCCTGTTTCTTAAATTGTTTGCTTTTTAGGCATCACAAGAAATGCAAGCTCATTCTTTTTATAATTAGACTTCGAAAGCTTCGCATCCTAACCGATAACAGTTATAATCCAATGTATTTGTTGAAAAGTGTTTTAGGGTCAAAAGTATTTTTGGAGTCTGAAATAATACTAAATAAATAATTTTTGAAGAAATTTGAAAAGTGTAATCACTCATTTTTGTTCGGGCTTTTAGTATTTTTAATATTATTATAATAATATTATTATTAATTTAAATAAATAAATAAATAATAATGTAAAAAAAGAAAAAATTTGCGTGGAGCTAAAGCCCTACGTCACCCTAAGAATCCCCCCTTTGCCTATAAATAGGAGGCATGAGGAGACCAATTGAAGCAATGAATCGGCAAAATGGGGCTGGCCATAAAGAGAGCAGTGCTCTCGGCTAGCCCAGGGCCAAAGGGCAGTCCCCTCGATCCTAACCGGTTCGATCGGGTCCTATTTTGGATTCGGTCTAGTTATTTTTTGGAGAGGTCGTGGTAGATCTCGGTGGGGTTCAGTCGGGGTTCGTCATTCGAGCTCCTAGCTAGGCATATTTTCTTTCCTTTTTATTTGTGTTGTAATTTTTATGATTTAATGAAGTAGTAGTTAATTTAAAATTGTTTTTTTAGTTTGTATGTTTATTTATGTTTTAGATTAGTATTTATTATGTTTTAAATTTATGTTTTATATTAATATTTTATTTATGTTAGATTTGTTTTTATTTATGTGTTAAATTAATAGTTATGTATGTATGTTTTAGATTAGTATTTTATTTATGTTATATTAGTATTTTATTATATTAGTATTTATTTATATTTTTATCGCAATGTATTTATTTATATTTGCCATGTTTTTTAAGTTTGCGTAACGGATATATTTTGTCAATGCAGTGCCCTTTTATCCGAGCGTAAATGGGGCCAGTATCAGGCGTAGTGATAGTGGTTGGGCGTTTACTCTCGAATAACGGGGCCTTTAAAATCTACTCGCATTTATAACCAAATTTTAATTTAATTGTCACTTTAATCCTGAAAGTTTAATATTATTAAAGCGGTAATTATTAAAGTACCAATTTTGAGCAGTGTGGGGTTGCTAATCCTTCCCCATCCATAACCGTCTCCCGAACCTGACATTTTGAAATCTCTTGTTTTTACGGTGTCCGGTCCACCTTGAGTGGCCGGTGGCGACTCCATTTTTAACTAAAACATGGGTTTTTTATAAAACTCCATACGGGAAGATAATATTTTCAAAAATAATAAAATAAAAACACCTTTTTTAGCGAGGGGGACATCGCTACAGATGGCGACTCCGCTGGGGATATTTTTGTTTTTCCAAAAACAAATGAGAGTCGTGTTTTTTCAAATGATTACCGCTTTATTAATATCGGAAATTCCGGATTAAAGTGACTATTAAACTAACATTCGATTATAATTGCACGTTTGTTTTAACGCATTTAAAATATGGCATATAAACTCATTTTTAAGTGGGGGAAACGCTAATGCTTTCGTGGAGATATCGTTCTCTCGTATGGGCCTAGCAAGTACCTTCGGGGCTCGAGTACCTTATACTTTTGTGAGGATATCGTTCCTTCGTATGGGTATAAGCGAATAGGTCCCCCTGAGTTGAACCCGGTTGAAAGGAGCCTATAATGGGTGATGATCGGGGGCCTTGCTACTTTTAGTAGAGGACATCAAGGACAATTCAGGTACCTCTTAGCACCAAAACTGCATATAGTGAGCCGTAGGAGCCAACCCTTTAGAGCAATGTGAAACTCTGCCCGATTAGTGGTTACCCTATTTAGGCTCTGGTGCCTTATTTCTTGTTCATGAACAGTTTTAATTGCTTTATTTTGTTTACCATTTGTTTTATTTAATAATTTTATTTGGTACTAACTCACTTCATTTTATTCTCATCGCATTGATTCCATCTGCGTCATTATACAACATCATCACAATCTTAATTTTGCATTGCATTCACATAAACCATTTTGCATTTAAGAAACAGTTTGCATATAGATGTATCAATTTTAAAGTCGGTCATCGGGTTGCCCCATTAAATACAACGAAGTTGGTCGATCTAGCACCATAACATCTACAAGAGCTTGATCTTGGGGCATGTCTAAAAGCACCCCCATATCTTTTACAAACATTATGCCTCTAACAAGGCCTCAGTCTAGGGGCATTCTTTGCCAAGGCCCAGCCCTCATTGCCGAGTCAAACCCTTGCACCCCTAAAATGTCTACATTGACCAGAGTCTGTAAAACTGCACCCAATCCAAAAAAATAATGAGCTGCCATAAACCAACACATAATTTATGAACCCAACTTAGGGGGCAACAGAATCCGCACTCAAAGTGTCAAATTCAAGAGCAGTTTCAGACGATAGCACAAGAACGAACAAAATGTTGGGGCATGCACCCAGATGGATGATCGAACCCTAGAAGAGGTTAGGGTACCGTCACACGCAAAAGATCAAGATCCTGACATGACCAGCCGAGAGTCAGGGGCATCCCATTGAGGGCCAAAAAATCATGTCACATTCATGCATTTAGTTGCATTCATCTTTCATTAAATCATTTTTGCATACGTCATACATTTATGTTCAGTGCATACACTAAAGTCACCTTGCATTTAGGATAGACACATGCATTTAGGCCTAAAATTCATGCATTTTTGCTTGTACATACAAACAGGTCTACGAAAGGGATCGAACATCCTCAACATGAAGGCAATCAAGACGGCCAACCTTAGTCTCAGAGGAGACCAAACACAAAGAGGATGCTGAAACATCAATAAAAGGTAATAGTGACATATTTTGTGAACATTTACTGATTAATGTTTTTTTTTCATTTTCAGGTCATACCTCTCCGCCAGTAGAGCAGCAGAAGTAGCCTTTTTTCAAATCTTGCCCTCGTCATTGTTGATAGGCCAACATTTCCAGATTTTGCTTTACCGCTGATGGTGCAACAGTATAGACATCTTGAAGATCTCGTTTCTCCGTTGATGGTGCAACAGATCCGAACCTTTCCCCAAGAAGATCGAATTTCTATTCAGGTCTTGTTTCTCCGCTGATGGTGTAGCCAGGCCTATTTTTTTTTAGTTTTACTTCTTTGTACAGTTCAAAAAAATCAATAAAAAAGTAAAAATAAAGAAAAAATCAGAAAAATCAAAATAAGTAAAAATGAAAAAAAATCAAAAGAAAATTTATCAACTTTCATCGCCCGATCTAGTCTCTCCGCTGATGGAGTGACCAGGTCCAAGCTCCTGTTGTCCTCAGGTCCTGCTCTCCGCTGATGGTGTAGCCGGTTCCAGGTCATCATTGTCCAATCTAGTCCTCCGCTGATGGAATGGCCAGGTCCAAGCTCCCGTCGTCCTCGGATCCTACTCTCCACTAATGGTGTAGCCGGTTCTAGGTCGTCATTATCCAATCCGGTCCTCCGCTAATGGAGTGGCCGGGTCCAAGCTCCCGTCTTCATCAAATCCTACTCTCCACTGATGGTGTAGCCGGTTCTAGGTCGTCATTGTCCAATCTGGTCATCCGCTGATGGAGTGGCCGGGTCCAAGCTTTCGTCATCCTCAGATCATGCTCTCTGCTGATGGTGTAGCCGGTTCTAGGTCGTCATTGTCCAATCTAGTCCTCCGTTGATGGAGTGGCCAGGTCCAAGCTCTCGTCGTCCTCAGATCCTGCTCTCCGCTGATGGTGTAGCCGGTTCCAAGTTGTCATTGTCCAATCCAGTCCTCCGCTGATGGAGTGGCCGGGTCCAAGCTCCTGTCGTCCTCAGATCCTGCTCTCCGCTGATGGTGTAGCCGGTTCCAGGTCGTCATTGTCCAATATAGTCATCCGCTGATGGAGTGGCCGAGTCTAAGCTCCCGTCATCCTCAAATCTTGCTCACCGCTGATGGTGTAGCCGATTCCTGGTCGTCATTATCTGATACAGTCCCTCCGCTAATGGAGCGGCTAGGTCCCAATTATTGCTATCATACTTCTCCGCTGATTGTGTAGTAGGGTTCCAGTTAATGTTTTGCTTCTCCGTTGATGGCGATGTTAGATCCAACTTTACTGACTTTCAAGTTCTCTTTATTAATGTTGTAGCTAAAAAAATCAAAGGAAAAAGAAAAAGTCAAAGAAAAAAGAAGAAAAAAATCAAAGAAAAAAAATAAGAAAAAATCACAAAAAAAAGAAAAAAAGAAAAAAAATCAGAAGAAGTTAAAAAATGAATGAAGAAGAAAAAAATGAAATGAAAAATCAAAAGAAAATTTATCAACTTTCATTGCCCGATTTAGTACTCCGCTAATTGAGTGGCTAGGTCCAAGCTGCAATCGTCATTTGATCCTGCTCACCGCTGATGGTGTAGCCGATTCCAGGTCGCCATTATCCGATCCAGTCCCTCCGCTGATGGGGTGGTTGAATCCATGTTACCAATGTTCTCCGATTTAACTTCTCCGTTGATGGAGGAGTGGGGTCCAACATCTATCTTTCGACCCGGTCTCTTCGTCGGTGTTGTAGCGAGGTCATTTTTACTCTCGTATTACCATGATGAAAAATAAGAAAGAAAAGAAAAATATGAAAAAAAAAACAAAAAAGCAAAAAAAAAAGAAGTAAAAAGTTGTCAGTTTTCTGATCTTGCCTCTTCGTCAAAGTTGTAGCTGGATCAGACATCAGAACTTTCGTCCATCGATCCTGCCTCTTTGTCGGTGTTGCAGCTGGGTCAAACCCTCTTTAGGTATTAGCTTATTATCAATAATGTAGCAAGTGGGACTCATTTTACTTCCCCAACAAACAACCCCCCATTTTGAAGATTTTGCTTCCTCCAAGAGTGACAAAGTAGATCCGTCAAGTTTATAAAGAAGACATGCGCCGAAAAGAAAGAATATCTACCGAAGAAAAAAGACATACGTCAAAAGGAAAGAAGTTCAACCAGATCGGACAAAAATGGTTATTCTTGTCTTTACTCTATTCATATTACACAGCAATGAGCAAAGAGGGGCCACTGTAATCACTCATTTTTGTCCGGGTTTTTAGTATTTTTAGTATTATTGTAATAATAATATTATTAATTTTAAAAAAATAAATAATAATGTAAAAAAAAGAAAAAAAATTGTGTGGAGCTAAAGCCCCCACGTCACCTTAAGAATCCCTTATTTTGCCTATAAATAGGAGGCATGAAGAGACCAATTGAAGCAATGAATCGGCAAAATAGGGTTGGCCATAAAGAGAGCAGTGCTCTCGGCTAGCCCAGGGCCAAGGGGCAGTCCCCTCGGTCCTAACCGTTTCGATCGGGGTCCTATTTTGGATCCGGTTTAGTTATTTTTTGGAGAGGTCGTGGTAGATCTCGGTGGGGTTCAGTCGGGGTTCGTCATTCGAACTCCTAGCTAGGTACATTTTCTTTCCTTTTTATTTGCGTTGTAATTTTTATGATTTAATGAAGTAGTGTTAATTTAAAATTGTGTTTTTTAGTTTGTATGTTTATTTATGTTTTAGATTAGTATTTATTATGTTTTATATTAATATTTTATTTATGTTAGATTTGTTTTTATTTATGTGTTTAATTAATAGTTATGTATGTATGTTTTAGATTAGTATTTTATTTATGTTATATTAGTATTTTATTATGTTAGTATTTATTTATATTTTTATCGCAATGTATTTATTTATATTTGCCATGTTTTTTAAGTTTGCATAAGGGATATATTTTGTCAATGCGGTGCCATTTTATCCGAGCGTAAATGGGGTCAGTATCAGGCGTAGTGATAGTGGTTGGGCGTTTACTCTCGGATAACGGGGCCTTTAAAATCTACTCGCATTTATGACCAAATTTTAATTTAATCGTCACTTTAATCTGAAAAGTTTAATATTAAAAAAGCGGTAATTATTAAAGTACCAATTTTGGGCAATATGGGGTGCTAATCTTTCCCCATCCGTAACCTACTCCCGAACCCGACATTTTGAAATCTCTGATTTTTACGGTGCCCGGTCCACCTTGAGTGGCCGATGGCGACTCTATTTTTAAATAAAACACGGGTTTTATAAAACTCCTTACGGGAAGATAATATTTTCAAAAATAATAAAATAAAAACACTTTTTTAACGAGAGGGACATCGCTACAAAAAGCACTTTTCAACTAAACGCAAAAATTAAAATTGACCGTTTTTGTATTTGAAAACTGATTTTTTAAGCTAAAATTACAGTTTTAATATTCATTTTATTATCCTATAATGTATTTGTTTTACAACTTAGAAATGTATAATTTGCATCCATACGTAATTATAGGATTAATAAATTATTTATGAGTTTAAAAAGTTTCTATCTCTTCATGTCAAAATTTTAAATAAAAACCATTTAAAATTTTAAATAAAATATGTATAATTATTAAATTTTATTTATTTTTAATAAAAAATATTTTATGATTTTTATGATAGTTTAAGTTGGTATATTTCATATATTATAATATTAGAGAAATTAATTATTATTTAGGGTAAATTACACCAGTAGTCACCGTACAATTGCTTCTTTTCTATTTTGGTCAGTAAATTATTGTTTTGGCAAAATCATCACTAACGTTACATATTTTTCCTATTTTGGTCACTGTTCGTTAAGTTTTAACGGATATAGTGACATTGCATGGTAAAATAACAATTTTAGTCCCAAAACATATATATTTCGTTAACTTGGTCCTCATTTTCTAGAGTTCAACTCATTGACTTTTTGTGTAATCTAGCCCTCATACTTTCACTTTCCTTCAAAAACAACCATCTTCTTCATTTAGAAAAGATGCCTTCAAGCTGCGTAATCTGTTGCGAACTCCTCATTGCCATTTTGCTCCCTCCAGTTGTTGCAACGTAAGAAAATTTTCTCTTTTTTGTTTGGGTTGAAGTTCTGATTTTTGGTTTAAATTTAAATTCTGAGTTTTTGATTTGTCCCCCTTTTTTGCATGTTTTTAAGTTCCTCCCTTTTGTTTGGGTTAAAATTGATGGTTCCACCACTCTATGGTTATATCACAAAACTTAATAATGCTCATCCAAAAATGGAACCAATAATTGAAGCTTACAATGAAAGATAAATGCCACTCTAACTTTATCTAGTATTGTTCATTATTACCTAAGGTAAAGAGTTGCATGTTTTCTAATGGCTCATCTCATCATGTTTTTTTTAAGGAAAAAAAATAAGATTAAAGCATCCAAACTGCATCTTTCACTAAATCAAAATGAAGCATCATTGAAAGACAATTTGAATTCATGGTAGCATAAGTACATCAATATCAGTCAATGAGCAGCACACATCAAATAACAAATCAAAGCTTAAAACATCACCATATTCATAATTAAACAAGACTAAGAACTTGAATAATAAAATAGATTATCCCATGAACATAACCCAGGATCGTTAAAATCAAACAAATACAGAACTCTGCCTGCAAAAGGGGGACAAATCAGAAACCCATAATTTAAATTTAAACCGAAAATCAAAACTTCAACTCAAACAAAAAGGAGAAATTTTACTTATGTTGCAACTACAGTGCCTTAAGCAGACACCCAAAGGAAGAAGAAAATTGACGATGTGGAGTTCGTAGCAGATTTCACAGCTTGAAGGCATCTTTTCTATGTGAAGAAGATTGTTGTTTTTGAAAGAAAGTAAAAGTGAGAGGTTATATAATACAAAAAGTAAAAAAAAAGGTTAAACTCTAGAAAATGAGGGCCAAGTTGATGAAATGCATATTTTTGGACTAAAATTGTTATTTTATCATGTAATATCACCATCTCTGTTAAAATTTAACAGAAACTTAATGGCCAGTGACCAAAATAGAATATATATATATAATGTTAGTGACGATTTTGTCAAAAGATAGTTTGGTGACCAAATAGAAAAGAAGCAATAGTTCGGTGACCACTGGTGTAGTTTACCCTATTTTTTAATTATATAGTTTTTTAATTTATAACATCGTGTCCAAAATAGTCATTTATCTTTTAAAAATACTTTTTGACAATAATATCAAATACTTAAATTTTAAACTAAATAATTTAAAAATATTTCTCAAAAACACTCTTTAAATAAACTTTTCACCATATTTTTCAAAAGTAAATTAATCTTAACTCACCAAGTCACCATTGACGTATACTTCATTACTTGCTAATTAAGAACCCAAAAACCATGATGAAGCTAAAGCCTATGTTTAATCAGTTCATGAACTACTACCTTTCTTTTCTCTCGTTTTCAAAAACCTTTTAGTCTTCGTTTTTCCGACAGCCCCGACCTTGTCGGTGGTTGTCGGTAGGGGTGTTTAAAAATATTTGATCCGAATATTTCAAATTTCAGATTATCTGAAAATTTAAAAATTTAAAAATTTAAATTTTATGAATATTAATTTTGTTATTTTTAATAATTTAGTGCTTGTTATATCCAAAAATTAAAAAAATCGAAATATTCATAGATGTGAATCTTGTTATATTTAGTAATTTATTGTTTGTTATATTCGAAATTTTGAAATTTTCAGAAATACGAATTTCAAATTCAAAAAAATAATTAAATCAAAATATATTTTCGAATAATCGTATATCCAAATATCTGATCTGATTATCCGATATTCGAATATCCAATTTTTTTGAATCAGATACGGATCACTATATCATCGATCTGAAAAATTGAATATTCAAAAAATTAGAATCGAATCTAATATCCGACAATAAACACCCCTATCACCTCTCTCTTTTTCCTTTTCTCTTTTGTTTCCCTCTTTTTCCTCTTTTGAATTTCTTTTCTTTTTTTGTTCTTGTTGTCGGTTCGTCAATTTTTACTGGTTCGTTCGCAGGATCTTCTCTCGATACCCAGGGCTTTATCGCGACTACCGTCTCGCGGTGAGTTGATTGTCGTCTGATTAGGGTAGGAGGTTGAGGAGGAGGTGAGGGTTTCTCCCTTTTCTCTCTTCTTTCGCTTCATTCCGAATCTCTCTCTCCCGATTGTTGGTTTGGTGCCCTTCCGATGCTAATCTGTTTACTTGGTTCTCCGATGGCCTTCTTGACCCATCTTGCATTGCCGATCCCATAATCTACATGCAGTTGAAGATGTGCTTGTTGGCTTTGCTTTGCTCCGGTGTCTCTGATTGTTCTTGGGCTCTCGTTTGGTCCTGATGTTATATGTTGTTTGTTGTTCTTTTGTTCTTATGTTTTTTTTTCCTATTTGTTGTTGGTGATATTCTAGTCCCGGTTCACCCTTTGTGGGTCTTGTTGTTGTTCGTTTATTCTGGGTCATTTTCTTCTATTCTCTTTTGTTTTATGTTTGGTTTGTTGTTTGTTTTTTGTGATTGTTTTTAATAAATGCTGGCTTACTTATAAAAAGAATCAGTTCATGAATGATCATAATATTTATAAATTGCCAAAAACTAATACTTCCTGTCTGTCAGTAGTTAACTATCAGAAAAATTCCAAAAACTAATACTTTAACACATAACTCAAGCGGGGGCACCCTGAATGGAAAACTAAGCCTTTTTTTAGGAATGAAAACCAAGTCTTTCACAATGTCAAAATAGGGAACCTTTTGGATAATATTTTATTTTATAACCCTTTTGTTTTTTGTTTTTGTTTTTATCATTTTGTCTTAAACAAAGACTTAAGCTCTATCTTATCTTAATTTCCTATAAATTAGCTTAGGAATAGGAACTCATCAGCTTTGTTTCATTCAGTTCCAAAACATGGCGAAGGCATCTTTCTTCTGGTTTTCCTTTTTCATACTAGTAGTAGCAACTGCATCTGCAACTGCAACTGCAACAATGGGGAAGGTGGGGATATATGAGCTGAAGAAAGGATACATGTCTGTCAAATTTACCAACTGGGGAGCTACCATTGTTCCACTCACCCTCCCTGACAAATATGGTTAGTTTCCCTTAAACTTTACCCCTTTGATTTTCGCTCCAAAACTTGACAACTTCAAGTTGCAATCTTTGTAGATCTCTGGCTTTTTGTTGATTACTTATTTCAGGGTAGTAATTTGTGTTTGTTGGTGATAATTTTCAGTTAAAGTGGGTGACATTGTTCTGGGATATGACTCAGTCAAGGAGTATATGGTAAATCTTGTCTCTTTACTTTCATCCACTTTCTGCTTTCCTGCTTTCCCTTTGTTCTGTGAAAGGAAAATCACAGTGTTTCTTAGGACAGATTCTCATCCATGTTTATGCTTTGCAAAATCCAAGTCTTTCAATCCATTAATGGCTTTTTTTTTAATCTACAGTTTTTTGTAAATTTTTTTTTACTCTGATCTTTTAAAATTATAAGTTTACTCTTAAAATGTTTTACTTTTAGCCTCAGCGGATTTTGAAAATAGTTTGGAGTTTAATTACTTTTTAATGAGAGATTTAATTAGATTTTTTCAAAAAAAATTAAGGGCATATTTAAAATATTAAAAATTTACAAAAAATTTCAAAATTCTGAGGAAATTAATTAAAAGATTTAAAAGACTTAAAACTCTCTTTAAAAAATAAAGGAACCAACCCCTTTGTTCTATTACTGTCCGCATCTGATTTTAGCTTATGTACATTATGTATACACGTGAAGCATATAAATACAAATATATGTTTGTAAAAGAGACCTACATGAATATTTATAAATGAAAAAAAGAGTGATCAAAAGTATAAGGAAAATTTTACTACGCTCGTTGAACATCACTTACGCTAAACATCGGTGAATATTATTAAATTAATTAATAAAGATTAAAAATCTCAATGACTTAATATAATTATAAATTATTTAAAATAAAATTTTAATTAAATTATTTTTCATTTATATTATATTTTTTATTTTTTTAAATAATTAAATCAAATATCAACCTTAGTCAATTTAAAAAATAAAAAATTTTAAACCCAAAACTTAAAATTCTAAACCGTAAATCCTATACAGTTGTTGTAATAAAACAGTTTGGGGTTGTAAACTTATCTAAAATAACAATAACGACAGGAGACAGTAACGCCTAAAATGGTTATTCACATATACATATATTAAGTGTTGATTGACTTTAACAGAAACCCGAAGATTTTTTAACTATTAAAATCCTAAACCTTAAATCTTAAACTGTAAACCCTAAATTTTAAACCTTAAACCCTAAAACTTAAATCATAAAGTATAAACCCTAAATTCTAATATTGACTTTAGGCTTTAGGATTTAGGTTTTATGGTTTAGGGTTTATAGTTTATAGTTTAGGATTTTAAGTTTATGATTTAGGATTTAGTGTTTATAGTTTAGGGTTTAGAATTTTAGTATTTAGAGTTTTGAGTTTTGGGTTTTTTATTTTTTAAATTGACTAATGTTAATATTTGATTCAATTATTTAAAGAAATTAAAAAAAATAATATATATGAAAAATAATTTAATTAAAGTTTTATTTTAAAAAATTTATAATTATATGTATAAATCTTAAAATTTTTAATTTTTATTAATTAATTTAATAATATTTAGCTGTATTTGTCGAGCTTGTTAAACCCGTTCAAAGTATAAAGGGTTATTCGTATAAGGACTCTGTACATAAATAAAGTAAAAAAGAGAGAATTGCTTTCAATATTTATTTCTAAAATATAATATTATTTATTTTCAAAGAAGAAAGTGAATAAGTCAAAATCCCGGCCGCCCTAACATAATTAAAATTCCTGAAACATTTCCTTGAAAAAAAAAAAACATATGTATTTTTTTAATATCTTAACGTGACTTTCTGATGGCTGTCTCTATCTATAATCTCTTGATTAACTATTAAATTACAATTATACCCTCGAAGAATAATGATTACAAGAAAAGGTTACAGCTGGATTTGTGCTATAATTTTTTTTCTTTAAATACAATTATTCCTTTGAAGAATCTGGACCTACCTATCATTTCGGTCTCCGGGGCATAAAATTGTTTAAATGGTATGCTGCACTGACGAAATTAGGAATCTTTAATTAAAGGTTAAGATAAAAGTATATATTATTCAAGGTTAATGTCGAAATTTTAGTATTATAAAGAATAAATTGAATTAACAATTTTTAGGAGGGATTAAAGAAATAATTTTTCCATTTTAAAAAAATTATTGTCTTTTTCTTTATATTGACCAAATCACCCATTAAGAGTGAAATTGAACAGAAATTAGGAAAAAGACTAAAATTTTAAAATAGAAAATAGTAAAATAACTTAATTGGACTTTGTATTTTACGTTTTTGGTGATTGTTTTTTCTTCCCAAAACTTATTGAGTAGAATATTCCTTTTACGTTACTTGAACTGGATATGGGGTATAACCTTCTTTCAGATATTTTATTTGATATTTTATACCCATATTACAACCATATATGTTACAATATCCTAAATTCAATGAAAGGCACCACATTCGAAGGAGACGTTTATCCTAGAAATAACATATAAGTTCCATAACTTCTAGGTTCAGGTCGTGGTTTAATATGGAATTTTTTATAATATTCCATATAATACTAAACAAAAACATGTCAGTGTGAATTTATATAGCTGAAATAATGGTGGGGATTTATTATAGCAAAGGTAGGCCTGAAAGGCTAAGATCACATTACCGTTATATAGTATATTCTTCTTTATTTTAGTAAAGTATATGTTTATTTTATAGTTTATGATCGGATTCGTAGCTCTTTTTCTTATAATATTATCTTCAAGGTTCGAATTCGAGTTTTTCCCTTGAGAGAACAATGTGACTAGGGATGGCAACATGCTGGATCTGGGCTAGACCCAGATCTAGACCCATTTTCACATCCTGGATCCAAACCCGCCTCGGATCCGCGAGTCTAGAAAATTGGGACACATATATAGATCCAACGGATTTCACGGATCCGAGTCCAAAATGGGTCTATTAAAAAAATGACCATTTGACCTATTTTTTAACGTAATAAAATTGTCATTGACTAATTTCACTTCACATCTCCATTGGAGAAAAGATTAATTTCAATACAACTACTAACAGAATAAAAAGTGATAAACTAAAGTCTCAAAAAAATTCCAACACAATTACACAAATGTGTTTTGAATAACACAAACATTAAAAAATGAAGATCATGAAACATTCCATTGTCGCAAGCCGAGTACCACACTTCTACCTCCTTAGAGTGCTAGTCTTCGTCACTACTTAAATCATCAACATCCTTGTAATAGCCCATTTTGGTCTGGGCTCGACCCATTAAAATGCCCAAACTCAGATACAAGCCCAAGTCCAATAACCCAACCCATTTTATTAGACCCAATTGCACAACTAAACCCCTTACCCATTGCAGCCCAATACCCATGACCCTAAACAAATAATAAAAAACCCTAGCCCTGCTATTGGAGCAGCTGCCACCGCCCATGAGTAACCATGCATGCGTCAGCCAATCCTTGGCCGTGCGATGCACGCGCGTATTGGCCGCACTCCTCACACGCCCACTTGTTTGCTCCACCGCCCAGTCGCCGCGTCAGACCTGAAAAAGCAAAAATAGAGAAATCATTATACTTTTCCAGATCTGTAAAATCAAAAGAGAATGCAACTTGTAATCTCTTTGTGGGTATAAATCAACCCACAAACTATTGTAATATTTTACGGAAGATCTTCGAAATAAAAGAAAAAAAATAAAAAATAGTTCAAAAAGTGGTTCAAGTAGTTTCAATCCAACAACAACAATCAAGGTAAATGAAGGTAAAATGCCTCTTATTTATGTTATTTCCCTTTAAAAAACAGTACATATTTATTTTAAAAAATTGAAATAACCTATATCTACAAGCATCGAAGGCGTTTTAAAAACATAAACCGTAAATAAGATTTAGGGTAAAAAACTCACCTCAGGAGAATTTTTTAGCATCTTCGTCTGCCGTCGACGGCGGCGCTCCATCGCCGGATCGCCGTGGTCTGCTGTCAGCGACCACCTGGCACCGAGGCTGGCTAAGGAAGAAGTTGAGAGCGTTTTGGGGTGGGGTGTTTTAATAAAATTTGATTCAAATGATTTTTGGGTATTAAAAACATATATATATATATATATATTGATACGAAACGACGTCGTTTTGGACATTACCCGGATAACAACCTGCCCCCATCCAGGATCCGCGCAAAAAAGGTTAATGGGGAAATTCATTCTGCAATCCCTGAAAGTTTTAAAGGCTTTGTAATTTGGCCCTAAAATCAGTTTTAATCATGCTAAATGGAATAATTACGAATCAGGTCCCTTTCTCTTTTTATTTTCAGTCTCGCGTTTTATTTTTCTTTATTTACGTTTTACTGTTTTTATTTTTTTAGCCCTTTACTATTATTTTCATCTATGTTTGAGCCCTTTTTTTGTATTTGTTATGTACATAATATAGTATACAATATAGTACATTATATAAGTATGTATATATGCATGTAACATATGTAATATATATAAGATATTATTTATGTATTTATGTATATATATTATGTAGTATTTTATTTTTTTATTATTTCATATTTATATCATTTATATTAATTTTATATTATTTATTATTTTTCATAAGTATTATATATATTTTTAGCCTCATTATTCCGATATTTCTATTAAGAGTGTCATCCCGGCCTCCGGGTGACATCTCCTCTGAATGTCGTGGATACAAAGGACAATTTTGGATTTATCACATAGATTTAACTATTTTTATCTTTTTTTACTTCTTATTCATTATTTATATATTTATTTATTTTTCTTTAATAACTATCGTATTCTGCCTCATTATTCTGATATTTATGCTGGGAGTGTCATCCCGGCCTCCGGGTGACATCTTCTTTGAATGTCGTGAATACTAAAGTAGATTTAAACTATTATTCGTTTTTTGGAAATTAATTATTAAATTAAATCAAAATTTTGTTTTCCTTAAATAAATATAATGCGAACTTTTAGGTACTAATTTTGGGCGTATTGGGGGGGCTAACCCTTCCCCACTCGTAGCCAACTCCCGAATCCATCTCTGGTTATCTTTTCGGTGTTCGGCCTACCAAAAGTAGCCGGTGGCGACTCCACTCTTCGTTTTAAAAATTTAACGGTAATCTATTGGGAGTGTCATCTCCTTTGATGCCGCAAAGCATTTCACACCATTATCTTCAAAAAGAAAAAGGGTCGCAACAGCTTGGCGACTCCGCTGGGGATCTAAATTTTGTTTTCAAAAACAAAAGAGGAGTTAGGCCTTAGTCAGGGTTCGCATTGTAATTATTAAGGAAAATTTAAATTCAATTTAATTTAATTTTTAATTGTCAATTTTTGTTTGATATGAACTGTCATCATACATTAGTGTTAGAACCCTTAAGTGGGAGGGAGTACTTCGCTTCGTGGGGTTTTCACCTCCGTATAGTGTTGTATCTCGCTTCCGAAGTACCGGTCCTTATATTTCGTAGGGTTTTCACCTCCGTATGGTATAAGGCTCGTATTCCCCCGAATCGATGTCCCAGCGACAGTTCGAGTACCCTTACATTAGATCCAAACCACATATAATGAGTCGTAGTGTCCACCCTTTAACCACGCCGTTACTCTGCCCGTTTAGGAATAACCCATTTTAGGTTTTGCTTTGTCTTTTTTATTGTTTATATTCCCTGTATATTTCAATTATTATTCACCATTCATTTTATTTTATTTATCTGATTATTCTGTTACACTGACTCGTTTTCTCTGTTGTTCATTTTTTCTTGCATCTGAATTGCATATCATAAATACCTAGGTGTTGATTCAAGAGAAATCCAATTTAGAAGGCGTTCAATATGGAAAGGGTTATATAATGACAAAAGTGATAATGCTATAGTTTGGGGATGGTCCGAGCGTATATAGATGGAAAAAGGAGACAACCTAGCATCAAGACACGTATCGAAATTATCGGGCCCACATTGATAGTTTCCCAGCAGAACGACCTTCATGAGTTAAGGGAAATATGGCAACATTGGGATTCAAGCATGAAGTAGAGCTTCCAACAAGAGTTTGGCGACATAGCATTTCTATTAGATGTGCAAAATGACATGTATTTGTTCAGGGCCTTAGCGCAATCCTGGAACCCATGCTATAATTGTTTCACTTTTGGAAAGGTAGACCTGACTCCAATCATCAAGGAATATTCTACGTTACTTCGTTGTCCGAAAATCAAGGAGGAGATAATCTACATCAAGCCTAAAGATCTGCCACCTTTCATGAAGAATTTGGTTAGCATCACTGGATGAGTAAAAAATGGTTCAAAAGGAAGATTCCAAGAAAAGAAAAGGCTGATTGCATACATTGGGCTCACATCCGAGGCTTAATTCACCGATATCCTGACCTACCAAAAAAGAGATACCTATTTGCTTTTGGTATTTACGGTATGGTCATCTTTTCGAAGATCGTGGGACATATAGATTATGCCACGATAGATCTATTTGAGAATTTAAAAAAGGGGATCAACCTGGCTCCAGCCATTCTAGCAGAAACTTTTCGATCATTAAGCGAGTGCAAGAAAATGAGAGAGGGCAGATTCTTGGGATGCATTTCGTTGTTAGAAATTTGGATCCAGAGTCACTTATGGGATTTAAAGTATTCTCACGGGATATCCTCACCACATTCTCTCCTATAAAGACTTTTTTAGAAGAGTACAAAGCTGAGACCATGACCAAAGACCAATGGGTGGCTGGCTTTCAAGACCTACAAGATGACACTGTCAGATGGAAGATACCATGGCTAATATTGAGTAACTTTCTCTATTGTTGCGGAGAATACGGTTGGGTGCCTCTGCTAGGGATTTGGGGAGGAAGTGGATATTGTCCTTTACTCGTGTCACGCCAGTATGGCTCAATGCAGTTTGTTCCTGCCACTCACGGGTTAAACACGTCAGACTTCGAATATAAGGGAAATGGATGCAAAATGCAGGTCCAAAAGATAAGTCGTTTGTGGAAACGTATGTATATGGTCGAAGTCTACAAAGGTGATTCATCTCTCACCCCTGGGTACGAGTAGTGGAGACTTAGCCGAGTTAATGATGTTGTTCCTCATGCGAACCCAGAAGTTGTCTAGACTATGAGAGAACATATGGAAGACGCTCTTTCAGACTTGGAAAAGGCTAAGAGAGCCTATCAAAAAGAGGTACGAGCCTTGGAAAAGTGCATCGCTGACATAGAGGCAGCAAATTACCTGGCCTCTATAGATGTGGAGAAGTACGAGCGGTAAGAGAAAGGCATCTTGAAATAGAAAAAAACCTCAAAATTGATCATGAAGATTTGAGGAAAGAGTGGCTAGAGCTGAAACAGAACCTGCAAAGAAATGGCTTGGACACCACCGCCAAAAAATTGACCGCTAAGCTACTAAAAGAAAGAAATAGAACAGATAGCTATGCTCGGAGATATGAAGCTGGTCAGAAAAGGTAGATAGAAAGACGAAGGAGCTAGTAACTGTTACTCAAGAATTGGCTGCCAGTCAAGCCCAAAACCAGGGACTAAAAACTCAGAACGAGGAATTTGAAGCTCAAATTCTGCAGCTGGAAGGACTTCTACAAGAATATCACAACCAAGACAACGTCGCTGCCCTAGGCCTTGCGCGAGAAGAAAATAAGTTGCTAAAGGCCAAAGTGACTGAACTCGATGGTGCTCTTCGTGATTGTAAGAAAAGGTGGGTGTCTTTTGAAGGAGCATTGCAGGAAGATAATCGTCGAATAATATATGGACTGCAATAGGCCGGTCAACTAATCTGAGATTAGCACAGAGTGATGACAGACGCTATGATGCAAGCACATGGGGTAGCCCGATACATCCAAGGCTTGGCCCAAGAAGTACGTGAGCTAGGTGCACGCGTCAGTCCGGAGTCAGAGTTGGGATCCCAGGTGTATGCTTTGCTTCAAGAAGTAGAAGTCTTAGGGATAGAAGCCAATCGCTATCTGTAAATGTGTTATCTTTGCTTTTTGTAATCAGACTTATTCATCTAATGAAAGTCTTTCTAAGGACTACTTGTGAATCAACACCTACACGTGTCTTCATTCTTGCATAACAACATCATTGTTTTTTGTTCTCTAATAAAGCTTTCATTTTAGCATTGTTTGCACATCTATTTTGTAAATTAAAACATTAATTGCATTAAACACATTGCTAATAGAGAAAAGATATTTATATTAGAGTAAGGTAGCAGAAAAGACAAGAAAATAATCTCACTAGTATAACTTCAAAATCATTGACAACTTAGTGGCTAGAGTAGAGAATCTTGAGGAACTTTAAAGACAGCTGACCGGGATCCAGAGAGAAATGATGACACATATAAAAGCTTCTCAAGAAGAATTTAGAGAGAAACTAAATGAGCTAAAGAGTATGATGACTACTGCAATCAAAGGAAAATGTTCGGCAGAAACAGAGATAGAAATTGAAAATGCAGTAAGAATTGGGGTTTTTACTTCGTGGAAGAAGGAATTGTACCTAAAAAAGAACATGTTGTCATCAACAAGCTTGAGGTGGCTCACATAGTCTCAGAATGCCCCATGATCTTATGTTGGATAAAATCCACGATTTTATCATGAAAATCCTATCCCAACCGACGAAGAAAGATTCAAATGAGATAAAACTGTAGAACGGAGAATGTCCAGAAAACAATAATGAGGCAAGGATGTTGGCTACCCCAATAACTGAATTAGCGTCTCCTATAACCCAAATTCAGCATTTGGTGCCCGCCTCCTTAGAACCCCTTCAGTTGTCAGCTAATCGTGCTTCCAGTTCTCAAAATAAAGAACAGAAACCGAAGAACCCTCAATACAGTCTTATCCCTTTTACCTACTAAGAGTTATTTTCAAAGTTGCTAGAAGCCCGACTAGTCAATCCTGGTTTTGTTAGGCCCCGGTTGCCTCCATATCTGAGATGGTTTAAGGAGAATGATCATTGCGACTTCCATGCAGGTAATCAAGGCCATTCCATTAAAAATTGTAACAGTTTCAAACGAAAGGTGCAACGTCTTATAGATTCAGGGTATTGGGGTTTGAGCCCATAAATCAAGGTCTAAAGATCAACTTGCGAAACACGACCAACACTGTAAAATCAGGGGAAGAACAAGTCACGCAAAAGAACAAGATAAATGAAGCAGACCTGCATGTGCCGAATGAAATTAGAAATGCAAGTAAATGTCAAGATTATAATTCTTCTATAGAGAATGTTGTTCTGGACCCACTTGAAAAATCTAGAGCAATTATAGAAAAGCCCAAACAAGTAATGGCCCATGGAAACAAGGATGTTTTCCAGAGGGGTAAATTTTGGGAAAGAGGAGTAAGAAATGCCGAAATGCATGATGATGACACTAAAAAGAGTAGCAAGAGGATAAAGACGTTAATCCCGGTGTCATATTCTGATCTATTACCCTTGTTAGTTCAAAACAAACTCTTAAGGCTACCTCCCCAAAGACGATACTCTTATCCTAATATGCATGGTGTCAGGGTTTCATGTGAATATCATCGCGGTGACTTTAGTCATGCAACAGAAGATTGTGTGTTTCTCAAAGGCAAGATCTATGAACTTTTTGAGGAAGGCATGCTCGCTTTCGAACATGGAAGACCTAAGTTTAAAGGATCAACATACGCCAGAGAGTCAAAATCTTTGGTAACAAATGAGAATCAAAACCAGGTCTCTCAGAGTATATCCCCATATCTGAATCTGTTACGTCCATCCAGTTCACATACCAATGATCCGATCAGAGTCAGAGGCCATCAAGATTTTAAATGTAAAGAGAAAGAATGTACGGTCGAAAGATGAAGATTTCAGATTATGTTGGCCAAAGGACAATATCCAAAGATGAAAGGGAAGAGACCTCTTAGGGTTTTTAATACACCCATTTCGGTTTTACTCCCCTACTGGATACAAAAGAAATACCTCGTTCTCATGCCAACAGAGGATACATTAGATCCATCTCTTTTTCACGATCCAAGTAGTACTTGTGATTTCCATATGGGGGCGCCAGGGCACCATACCAACGGATGCTGGATTCTGAAGCAAAAAATAATGAAGTTGACTTATGAGGGGAAACTAACGTGCGATATGGTAAAGCAGTGGAAGCAGGAGAGAAGAGAGCAAGAAGTATTGAAAGGATAAAAGTACATAAAATTCTACTCAAGACAGACTGAAGTTATGTTTTTTTGTCTTATCCATATTTTGAATACGGCTTGTTATGGTATCTCTACAGTTAGGGTTTCATTTTGAAGCAATGTATCGAATCAACTTTGCTATCCTTGGCCTGAGTATAGAAAAGATCTTTTTGTAAAGCGCATATGTCATGTTTGGTAATTTTCATTCCAATGAAGAATATATTTTGCTTAACATACAATAGCCTTGAAAGCATGCATATATATACCTCTTCTTGCCTTTGTAGAGCCCTAGATATCAATTGCAAAATGCAACATTGGGATCAATTGAATAATTTGATAACGATAAGGTCTAATTTCTCCCCTAATAAACTCTGGTCAGCAAATCAAGATTACTACTCCTTTAATGATGTTTGATAAAGAAAAAGCTCCAAAGTTAACCATGCAGAGTTGTTTGAAATTGAAATTCTAAGCTTAGTCTTTTATGCACTAATGGATCAAAATATAAGGAAATAAAAAATATTAAAAGAAAAAACCACTCATTTGCTCGAAAGCCTGGTAATAGGCATAATTAAAGCCTAGTAATATGCATGTTTAAGCCTGGCAATAGGCATGTTCAAAGCCTGGTAATAGGCGTGTTCATAAAAGAAAATACATGAGGCACACACATACACCTAGAATTCTATTCTTAGAATGACATTTTTGCACTCTAATGGTTAAACAAGTCCATTTTCTTGGATGGTGCAAAAGCAAAAATTGAGAAGGGGTAGTCTTATGTAGAAACGCGATAATCATGGGGATGAACCGAGTCATTAAAGGAAATTTTACAACTTCAAATCGCCATAATATTCTAAGTCTTCATCGACACAAGCTATGCTTGGAATGATCACCGAAAGGTTAAATCTGGGATGCTTTTGCACTTGATATTCACAGCTCCTATTCTTTATATATTTTAATTTTGGTTTCAAGGCCCTGTATGCCAATCCAAAAGAACACCCCTTATTGGAATGACAATCAGCAAAATTGACATTTTAAGAAGAAAAAAGTTCCTTGTATTACTTCAGGAGTAAGCTTCAGGATACAAGGTTGTGGATACAAATGATCGACCTAACACAGAGGAATAACCAATCAATAATTACAGCGAGAATGATGACAAGAGTACATATGCCAGACAGTTTGGAAATTTAAAGCAAGTTTCTCTCATTCAGAGAAATGAAGATTGAACCATTGACGGGAATAATATCTCTGAACACAAGGAAAGTTTACAAATCTAAGGCATTCGTTCGCCAAACAATTGAAGATGGAAGAAGACTCTGTGTGATGGGTTAGTGTCGACAAATCAATTGTGCCCAAGACTGAATAAGGAGAAGTACCAGATAAGTAATAAGAGTGCATGACAAGAAAATAGTTGAGCCCATGATCGAATAGGGCAATGATGAGCAAAAGAATGGCACGAGTCCCTACAATAGTACATGGACTAAAGGAGAATGTTCGTAGAAATGAGAAATGACTCTAGATTAAAAGTGTGTTGTGAGACATATTTGAGATAACACCGAACTGATAAGAAGAAGATTGAAGAGCATGTAGCAAAGGAATGAAGCGAAGAAGAAATCCGAGAATGACTTTTTGAGGACTAGAAGTTTCAAAAAAACAAAAAAATGAAAATGTTTCATATCATATAGATATGCATCCCTAAGATTTGGAGCATGCTAACTCACATTATTCAAGTTTCTTGTCTGTTTTCTTGACAGATGTTCAAGAATTAGAGGAAGATCAATTTTTTTATGCTTCGCAGCGGAAGAAAACTAGGGTATCCTTCAAGGTTTTCCAGTCTTCATCTTTCATAGAAGTGATGTAAACTTTTCGGCAATCTTGTGACGGGATACCCTTTCATGCCTATGACGATCATAAATTAGGGTATGAACTTTCAGTCTTCAGCTTTCATGGAAACAGTGAAAATCATGTGGTACTTTCGAAGCAAGTTACACTTTAATGTCAAGAAGGTCAGAACCTAGGGCATCCTTTCAATTTTCCAGTCTTCAACTTTCATGGGAGCTGCAAAAATTTTCTAATAGTCTTACAGCGAGATGTCATTTTGATGTCAAGATGATCAGAACCCGGGGCATCCTTTCGATTTTCCAGTCCTTGGCTTTTAGAGAAGCGGGGAAAATCATGTGGCAATCTCAAAGTGAGTTACTCTTTTGTGCTTATGATGATCAGAAATCGGGGCACAACATTTAGGGATTTTGCAAACTTTAGCTTTCGGGGTAGTAGCAAAAATCTTCTAGTCGTCTTGCAACAAGATACCATTTTATACCTATGACGATCAGAAATAGGGGTATGATCTTTCAGTTTTCCTATCTTTATCTTTCATGGAAGCAGTGAAAACATTTCGGTAATCTTGTAGCGAGATACCCTTTTCATGCTTATGACGATCAGAAATCGGGGCATGATCTTGTAATTTTCTAGTCCTCTACATTTTGGGAAACAATAAAAATCTTCTGGCAGCAAGGTATCATACCTATGACGATCATAAATCAGGGCATGATCTTTAAATTTTTCAGTCTTCAGCCTCATGCGAAGAAGCGAAGACTCGTGCCACTAGAAAGCCTCCCAACTCCAAGATTTTGTCTTCGCAGCAGAGCATTCCGGTTCAAAGAATTCAAGAGAACGGTCGATGCAGATCAACTGAAGATCAAGATAGCATGCGGTGTTAGAGAAGAACCCTTAGCCTACCCGGACCAAAATGGTCATTCTTTTGTCTTTGCTCTATGCCTGTTAGACAGCAATGAGCAAAGAGGGGCAGCTGTAATAGCCCACTTTAGTCCGGGCTCGACCCATTAAAATGCCCAAACCCAAATACAAGCCCAAACTCAGATACATGACCAAATCCAATAATCCCAACCCATTTTATTAGACCCAATTGCACAATAAACCCCTTACCCATTGCAGCCCAATACCCACAACCCTAAACAAATAATAAAAATCCTTAACCCTACAATTAGAGCAGCTGCCGCTGACCATGAGTAACCCTGCACGGGCCGACCAATCCTTGGCCATGCGATGCACGCGCATATTGGCCGTACTCCTCACGCGCCCACTTGTCTGCTCCACCGCCCAGCCGCCGCGTCAGACCTGAAAAAGCAAAAAAATAGAGAAATCATTATACTTTTCCAGTTTTGTAAAATCAAAAGAGGATGCAATTTGTAATCTCTTTGTTGGTATAAATCAACCCACAAACTATTGTAATATTTTACGAAAGATCTTCGAAATAAAAGAAAAAATGGTTCGAAAAAATTAAAAAAAAAATAGTTTGAAAAGTGGTTCTAGTAGTTTCAATCCAACAACAACAATAAAGGCAAATGAAGGTAAAACGCCTTTTATTTATTTTATTTCCCTTTAAAAAAATAGTACATATTTTTTTAAAATTTGAAATAACCTAGATTTACAAGCATCAGAGGCGTTTTAAAAAAATAAACCGTAAATAAGGATTTAGGGTAAAAAACTCACCTCGGGGGAAATTTTGAGCATATCCGGCCATCGTGGATGGTAGCGCTCTGCCGCCGAATCGCAGTGGTCTGCTGCCGGCGACCACCTGGCACCGAGGCCGGCTAAGGAAGAAGTTGATAGTGTTTTGGGGTAGGGTGTTTTATAAAATCTGATTCAAATGATTTTTGGGTATTAAAAACATATATATATATATATATTGATACGAACGACGTCGTTTTGGACATTACCGGATAACAACTCGACTCGATCTAGGATCCGTGCAAAAAAGGTTAATGGGGAAATTCGTTCCGCAATCCCTGGAAGTTTTAAAGGCTTAGTAATTTGGCCCTAAAATCAGTTTTAATCATGCTAAATTGAATAATTGCGAATCTGGTCCCTTTCTTTTTTTTATTTTCAGTCTCGCATTTTATTTTTCTTTTTTTTTCATTTTGCTGTTTTTAGTTTTTTAGCCCTTTACTATTATTTTCATCTATGTTTGAGCCATTTTTTGTATTTGTTATGTACATAATATAGTATACAATATAGTACATTATATAGGTATGTATATATGCATGTAACATATGTAATACATATAAGATATATTATTTATGTATTTATGTATATATATATTATGTAATATTTCATTTTTTTATTATTTCATATTTATATCATTTACATTAATTTTATATTATTTATTATTTTGCGTAAATATTATATATATATTTAGCCTCATTATTCTGATATTTCTATTAAGAGTGTCATCCCGGCCTCTGGGTGACATCTCCTCTGAATGTCGTGGATACAAAGGCCAGTTTTGGATTTATCACAGAGATTTAACTATTTTTATCTTTTTTTACTTCTTATTCATTATTTATTTATTTATTTATTTATTTTTCTTTAATAACTATCGTATTCTGCCTCATTATTTCAATATTTCTGCTAGGAGTGTCATCCCGGCCTCCGGGTGGCATCTCCTTTGAATGTCGTGAATACCAAAACGGATTTAAACTATTATTCATTTTTTGGAAATTAATTATTAAATTAAATCGAATTTTTGTTTTCCTTAAATAAATATAATGTGAACTTTTAGGTACCAATTTTGGGCGTAGTGGGGGTGCTAACACTTCCCCACTCGTAACCAACTCCCAAATCCATCTATGGTTATCTTTTCGGTGTTCGGCCTACCAAAGGTGGCCAGTGGCGACTCCACTCTTCGTTTAAAAATTTAACGGTAATCTATTGGGAGTGTCATCCCAGTTTTCGGGCCTTTTCTTGGAGGCCCGTTCTCGATTTGGAAGCTATATGTTTTAAATAAAAAATGGTAAAAATGGAGTCACCACCGGTCACTTGGATAAGGTAAACCGAACATCAAAAAGTCAACTAGAGATGGGTTCGGGAGTTGGCTACGAGTGGGGAAGGATTAGCACTCCCACTACGCCCAAAATTGGTACCTAAGGTTCGCATTATATTTATTAAGGAAAATGAAATTTTTTATTTAATTTAATCATTAATTTCCAAGATGCATACACAACAGCCTAAATCTGCCTTGGTATTCACGATATTCAAAGGAGATGACACCCGGATGGCCGGGATGACACTCCTAATAGAAATATCGGAACAATGGGGCAAAATATTATATACGATATTTATGTAAAATTATAAATAACATAAAATTAGTATAAAGTAAAAAAACAAATAAAATACTATATAATATACAATATATATATTAATATACATGTAAACATAAATACATAAAAAATATTTTATACATATCTTATATATAAATATACATATTACACAAATACTATATAAAGCAAATATTATACTATATACGTATTATAAGTACAATATATGTTACACATATTATATATAATATACATAATAATACTATATACATTATGTAAAAAATAAAATAAAATAAAATACATCGAATATAGAAAGAACTAAAATTAAAGAAAATAAAAAAACGATGCAAAAATTAAAAGTAAAATAATATACAAAACATATATAAAAAAACATACCAATATGAAAACATAATCAATATAACTATATATTATTATATAAATAAATACAAAGATAAAGACCGAATTTTACCCCACAAAGAGCTCGAATGAAAAACTTGACCGGCCCCCATCAAGATCTCGACGCCACCTCGACATGGCCTCAAAATTTAACTAGATCAGACCACGAAAGGGACCTCGATCGAATGTTGGACCGAACCAACTGGGGCCGAGGGCACTGCCCCTACCCCCGACCAGCTTCTTGGCCAGCCATGCTTGCTTCGTCCAATTTCATGGCCTTGGCCTAATTTGGCTTTGTGTCAATTTCCCTCAAAATGTTGCCACCATTTGTGAATGGTAGGTCGCTATTTATAGCCAAAAGAGATGTGGGGGGAGTGACGTGGCTCAACGTGAGCCACGTGAATTTTATCTTTTTTTTTTTACTTTTTTTATTTCATTCGATAAGCTCTCCTATACAAAAAAAATTTGGGGTATTAAATACCTAAAAAGGTGAATACATTGATTTTACAGATAAAAAATTTTCGGCCGATAATGTCTTTTTTCTTGCTTTTCAAGTCTGCAAATACGACAGCGTGGACTGGATAAAGGGTTTTTTAATTGGGCTTATTTTGGGTCTAACCCGGACAAAAATGGGTTACAACAGCTACCCTTCTTTACTCATCGCTGTGTAACAGGGATAAAGTAAAGACAAAATAGTGACCATTTTGGTCTGGGTAGGTTGAGGGTTCTTCTCTGACACCGTCCGCTCTCTTGATCTCCGGTTGATCTGCATCGACCGCTCTCTTGTATTCTTCGAACTGGAATGCTTCGCTGAGAAGACAAAATCTTGGAGTTGGGAGGCTTTCTATTGGCACGAGTCTTCACTTCCTCGCAGGAGGCTGAAGACTGAAAAATTTAAAGATCATACCCCGATTTCTGATCGTCATAGGTATGAAACCTTGCAACCAGAAGATTTTACTATTTTCCAAAATGATGAATACTAGAAAATTACAAGATCATGCCCCAATTTCTGATCGTCATACACATGAAAGGGTATCTTGCTACAAGATTACCGAAAAGTTTTCACTGTTTCCATGAAAGATAAAGACAGGAAATTTGAAAGATCATACCCCGATTTCTGATCGTCATAGGCATGCAATGGTATCTTGTTGCAAGACGACTATAAGATTTTTGCTACTTCCCCGAAAGCTAAAGTTTGCAAAATCCGTAAATGATGTGCCCCAGTTTCTGACCATCATAGGCACAAAAGAGTAACTCACTTTGAGATTGCCATATGATTTTCACCGCTTCCCTAAAAGTCAAAGATTGGAAAATCGAAAGGATGCCTCGAGTTCTGGCTGTCTTGACATCAAAATGACATTTCGCTGTGAGTCGGTTAGAAAATTTTCGCTGCTCCCGTGAAAGTTCAATACTGGAAAATTGAAAGGATGCCCCGGGTTCTGACCGTCTCGGCATCAAAGTGTAACTTGCTTCGAAACTACCACATGATTTTCACTACTTCCATGAAAGCCGAAGACTGAAAGTTCATACCCTAATTTCTGATCGTCATAGACATGAAAGGGTATCTCGTCATAAGATTGCCGAAAAGTTTATGCTGCTTCCATGAAAGATGAAGACTGAAAAACCTTGAAGGGTGCCCCAGTTTCTGACTGTCATAGGCATCAAATCACAAACGTTTGAGTACGAAAAATTCTTAAATCTTTGTTGAGAGTTGCTTCTTCCGCTGTGAAGCATAAAAATCTGATTTCCTCTAATTCTTGAGCATCTGTCCAGAAAACAGACAAGAAACTTGAATAATGCGAGTTAGCATGCTCCTAATCTTAGGGATGCCTATCTATATGATGAATGATAAGGAACATTTTTAGGGTCGTTTTAAAAACTCCTAGTCCTTGAAAGGTCATCCTCAGATTTCTTCTTCGATTCACTCCTTTGTTGCATGCTCTTCAATCTTTCCTTATCAGTTGGGTATTTATCTCAAATATGCCCCACACCACGCCTTTAATCTAGAGTCATTTCTCATTTCTGCGAACACTCTCTTTTAGTCCATGTACTATTGTAGGGACTCGTACCATTCTTTTGCTCATCATTGCCCCATTCGATCCTGGGCTCAACTATTTTCTTACCATGCACTCTCATTACCTCTTCGATACTTCTCTCTATTCAGTCTTGGGCACAATTGATTTGTCGACATTGAACCATCACATAAAGTCTTTTTCAACCTTCTAGAGAGCGAATTCCTCCGATTTGTAAACTTTCTTTCTGTTTGAACATATTATTCCCTTCAATGGTTCATTCTTCATTTCTATGAATGGGAAAAACTTGTCTTAAATCTCCAAACTGCCTGGCATATGTACTTTTGTCATCTCTTTCGCTCTAATTATTGACCGGTTATTCCTCTATGTTAGGTTGATCATTTGTATCCACAACCTTGTATCATGAAGCTTACTCCGGAAGTAATACAAGGAAATCTTTTTGCTTAGAATGTCAATTTTGCTGATTGTCATTTCAATGAAGGGTGTTCTTTTGGATTATAGCATACAGGACCTTGAAATTAAAATCAAAATATATAAAAAAAACTAGAATAGGAGCTCTGAATATCAAGTGCAAAAGCGTCTCAGATTTAACCTTTCGGTGATCATTCCAAGCATAGCTTGTGTTTGTGAAGACTTTGAATATTATGGCGATTTGAAGTTGTAAAATTCTTTTAAATGACTCGGTTCATCCCCATGATTACCGCGTTGCTACAGAAGACTACTCCTTCTCAATTCTCACTTTTGCTCCATCCAAGAAAATGGACTTGTTTAACCATTAGAGAATAAAAATATCATTCTAAGAATGGAATTCTAGGTGCATATGTATGCTTCCTGTATGTTTTTTTTATGAATATACCTATTATCAGGCTTTCGAGCATGCCTATTACCAGGCTTAAACATGCCTATTACCAGGCTTTAATTATGCCTATTACCAGGCTTTCGAGCAAATAAATGTTTTTTTCTTTCAATATTTCATTATTTCCTTATATTTTGATCAATTAGTGCATAGAAGACTACGCTTAGAATTTCAATTTCAAGCAACTCTGCATGGTTAACTTTGGAGCTTTTTCATCATCGAACTTCATCAAAGGAGTAGTAATCTTACTTTGCTGACCATAGTCTATTAGGAGAGTAATTAGACCTTATCGTTATCACAATATTCAATTGATCTCAATGTCGTATTTTGCAATTGATATCTAGGGACCTACAAAGGCGAGAAGAGATATACATACACATGCTTTCAAAGCCATTGTATGTTAAGCAAAATACATTCTTCATTGGAATGAAAATTATCAGACATGACATATGCCCTTTATAAAAAGGTTTTTGCTACACTCAGGCCAATGATAGCAAAGTTGATTCGATGCATTGCTTCAAAAGGAAACCCTAACTGTAGAGATGCCATAACAAGTTGTAGTCAAAATATTGATAAGACAAAAAAGCAGAACTTCAGTCTGTCTTGAGCAGAATTTTATTCACTTTTATCCCTTCAATACTTCTTGCTCTCTTCTCTCCTGCTTCTACTACTTTACCATATCGCGCATCAGTTTCCCCTCATAAGTCAACTTCGCGATTTTCTGCTTCAAAATCCAGTATCTGTTGGTATGGTGCCCTGGTGCCTCCATATGAAAATCGCAAGTACTACTTGGATCGTGAAAAAGAGATAGATCTAGCGTATCCTCCATTGGCATGGGAACGAGGTATTTATTTTGTATCATATATAGGAGTAAACCCAAAAATGGGTGTATTGAAAACCCTAAGAGGTCTCTTCTCTTTCATCTTTGGATATTTCCCTTTAGCCAACGTGATCTGAAACCTTCCCCTTTCGACCGTCTTTCTTTCTCTTTGCCTTTAACATCTTGATGGCCTTTGACTCTGATCGGATCATTGGCATGTGAACTGGATGGACATAACAGATTCAAATCTGGGGATATACTCTAAGAGACCTGGTTTTGATTCTCATTGGTTACCAAAGATTTTGACTCTCTAGCGTATGTTGATCCTTTGAACTTAGGTCTTCCATCTTCGAAAGCGAGCATGCCTTCCTCAAGAAGTTCATAGATCTTGCCTTTAAGAAACGCATAATCTTCTGTTGCATGACTAAAGTCACCGCGATGACATTCACATGAAACCCTAACACCATGTATATTATGATAAGAGTATCGTCTTGGGGGAGGTAGCCTTAAGAGTTTGTTTTGAACTAATAGGGGTAATAGATCAAAATATGACCTCGGGATTAACGTCTTTATCCTTTTGCTAATCTTTTTGGTGTCCTCATCATGCATTTCGGCATTTCTTACTCCTATTTCCCAAAATTTACCCCTCTGGAAAACATCCTTGTTTCCATGCATCATTACTTGTTTGGGCTATTCTATATCTGCTCCGAATTTTTCAAGTGGGTCCAGAACAACATTCTCTACAGAAGAATTTTAATCTTGACATTTACTTGCATTTCCAATTTCATCCGGCACATGCAGGTCTGCTTCATTTATCTTGTTCTTTTGCGTTACCTGTTCTTCCCCTGATTTTACAGTACTGATCATATGTGGCAAGTTGATCTTTAGACCTTGATTTGTGGGCTCAAACCCCAATACCCCTGAATCTAAAAGATGTTGCACCTTTTGTTTGAAACTGGTATAATTTTTAATGGAATGGCCTTGACTACCGGCATGGAAGTCGCAATGATCATTCTCCTTAAACCATCTTAGATATGGAGGCAACCGGGGCCTAACAAAACCAGGATTGACTAGTCGGGCTTCTATAAACTTTGAAAACAACTATTGGTAGGTAAGAAGGATAAGACTGTATTGAGGGTCCTTCAGTTTTTGTTCTTTATTTTGAGAACTGGAAGCACGATTAGCTGACAACTGAAGGGGTTCTGAAGAGGCAGGCACCAAATGCTGACTTTGGGTTAGAGGAGGCGCTAATTCAATTATTGGGGTAGCCAACATCCTTGCCTCATTATTGTTTTCTGGACATTCTTCGATCTGCAGTTTTATCTCATCTGAATCTTTCTTCGTCAGCTGGGATAGGATTTTGATGACACCTCAAACTGTACGAGCCACCTCAAACTGGTTGATGACAACCTATTCTTTTTCAGGTACAATTTTTTTTCTTCGAAGTAAAAACCCCAATTCTTACTGGCATTTTCAATTTCCATCTCTGTTTCTGCTGAACCTTTTTCTTTGATTGCAGTAGTCATCATACTTTTCAGCTCATTCAGTTTTTCTCTAAATTTTTCTTGAGTTACTTTTATATGTGTGTCATCATTTCTCTATGGATCCCGATCAAATGTCCCCGAAGTTCCTCAAGCTTCTCTACTCCAGCCACTAAGTTGTCCATGATTTTGAAGTTGTACTGGAGAGATCACTCTAAGATGAATATCTTCTCTCTGTTAGCAATGTGTTAAATGCAATGAATGTATTAATTTACAAAATGAAAGGTGTAAACAATGCTAAAATGAAAGCTTTATTAGAAAACAAAAATCAATGATGCTGTTATGCAAGAATGAATGTACATATAGGTGTTGATTCATAAGTAGTCCTTAGAAAGACTTTTATTAGATGAAGAAGTTTGATTACAAAAAGCAAAGATAACACGTTTACAGATAGTGACTAGCTTCCACCCCTAAGACTTATACTTCTTGAAGCAGAGCATACACCTGGGATCTCAACTTTGATTCTGGACTGACGCGTGCACCTAGCTCACGTGCTTCTCGGGCCAAGCCTTGGATGTATCGGGCTACCCCATGTGCTTGCACCATAGCGTCTATCATCGCTCTATGCTAATCTTAGATTAGCTGACCGGCCTGTTGTAGTCCATATATTATTCAACAATTATCTTCCTGCAAGCCTTCTTTAAAAGACACCAGACTCTCCTTGCAGTCACGGAGACCACCCTCGAGTTCAGTCACTTAGCCTTCAACAAATTATTTTCTTCTTGCGTAAGGCCCAGGGCAGCGACGTTGTCTTGGTTATGATATTCTTACAGAAGTCCTTCCAACTACAGAATTTGGGCTTCAAATTCCTCTTTCTAAGTTTTCAGTTCCTGGTTTTGGGCTTGACTGGCGGCCAATTCTTGAGTAATGGTTTCTAGCTCCTTCGTCATTCTATCTACCTGTTTCTGACCAACTTTATATCTTCGAGCATAGCTATATGCTCTCTTTCTTTTAGTAGCTTAGCGGTCAATTCTTTGGCGGTGGTGCCCAAACCATTTCTCCGTAGGTTCTGTTTCATCTCTAGCCACTCTTTTCTCAAATCTTCATGATCAGCTTTGAGGATTTTTTTTCTGTTTCAGGATGTCTTTCTTTTGCCGCTTGTACTTCTCCACATCTATAAAGGCCAGGTAATTTCCTTTAGGTCGGCGACGCACTTTTCCAAGGCTCATACCTCTTTCTAATGGGCTCTCTTAGCCTTTTCCAAGTCTGAAGAAGCTTCTTCTATATTTTCTCTCATAGTCTGAACAACTCATTGGTTTGCACAAGGAACGACATCATTACCCCGTCTAAGTCTCCACTGCTCATACTCGAGGGTGAGAGATTAATCACCTTTGTAGACTTCGACCATATACATACGTTTCCACGAATGGCTTATCTTTTAGACCTGTATTTTGTAGTCATTTCCCTCATATTTGAAGTCTGACGAGTTTAACCCGTGAGTGGCAGAAACAAACTGCATCGAGCCATTCTGGCGTAACACGAGTAAATGAAAATATCCACGTCCTCCCTAAATCCCTAGTAGATGCACCCAATCGTATTCTCCGCAACGATAGAGAAAGTTACTCAATATTAGCCATGGTACCTTCCATCTGACAGTGTTATCTTGTAGGTCTTGAAAGCCACCCACCCATTGGTCTTTGGTCATGGTCTCAACTTTGTACTCTTCTAAAAAATTCTTTATAGGAGAGAAGGTGGTGAGGCACATCCAGCGAGAATACTTTAAATCCCATAAGTGACCTCAGATCCAAATTTCTAACAAACGGAATGCATCCCAAGAATCTTCCCTCTCCCATTTTCTTACACCGTTTAGTGGTCGAAAAGTTTCTGCTAGAATGGCTGGAGCAGGGTTGATTCCCTTTTTTAATTTCTCAAACAGATCTATCGTGGCATAATCTATATGTCCCACAATCTTCATAAAGATGACCATACCGTAAATACTAAAAGCAAATAGGTACCTCTTTTTTGGTAGATCAGGATATTGGTGAATTAAGTCTCGGATGTGCGCCCAATGTATGCAATCAGCCTTTCCTTTTCTTGGGATCTTCCCTTGGAACCATTCTTTACTAATTCCTGTGATGCTAACTAGATTCTCGGTGAAAGGAGGTGGATCTTTAGGTTTGACGTAGATTCTTTCCTTTTTGATTTTCGGACAAAGAAGTAAAGTAGAATATTCCTCGATGGTTGGATTCAGGTCTAGCTTCCCGAAAGTGAAACAGTTATACCCTGGGTTCCAAAATTGCGCTAAGGCCCTGAACAAATACATGTCGTTTTGCACATCTAATAAAATGGCTATGTCTCCAAACTCTTGTTGGAAGCTCTGTTTCATACTTGAATCTCAACGTCGCCATATTTCCATCAGCTCATGAAGGTCATTCTACTGGGAAACTATCAACGTAGGCCCGATATTCTCTGATACATGTCCTGCTGACAAGCTGTCTCTTTTTTCCATCTACATTTGCTCGGACCATCCCCAAACTGTAGCATTATCACTTTTGACATTACAGAACCCCTTCCATATTGAAGGCCTTCTAAACTGGATTTTTCTTGAACCAACACTTAGGTATGATATGATATGCAATGTAGATACAAGAAAAAAATGAACAACAGAGAAAACGAGTCAGTGTAACAGAGTAATCAGATAAATAAAATAAATTGAATGGTGAATAATAATATACAAGGAATATAAACAATAAAAAAGACAGCAAAACCTAAAAAAGGTTATTCCTAAACGGGCTGAGTAACGACATGGTCAAAGGGTGGACACTATGGGTCATTATATATGGTTTGGTTCTAGAGTAAGAGTATCCGAACTATCACTGGGACATCGATTCGGGAGAATACGACCCTTATACCATACGAAGGTGAAAACCCTACGAAATATAAGGACCAGTACTCCGGAAGCGAGATACAACACTATACGGAGGTGAAAACCCCACGAAGCAAAGTACTCCCTCCCACTTAAGGGTTCTAACACTAATGTATGATGACAGATCATATCAAACAAAAAGTGACAATTAAAAATTAAATTGAATTTAAATTTTCCTTAATAATTACAATGCGAACCCTGACTAAGGCCTAACTCCTCTTTTATTTTTGAACACAAAATAAGTCCCCAGCAGAGTCGCCAAGCTGTAGCGACCCTTCTTCTTTTTGAAAATAATCTGACATGCTTTGTGGCACCAAAGGAGATGACACCCGAAGATGTCATTTTGATGTCAAGACGGTCAGAAACCGGGGCATCATTTTGATTTTCCAGTCTTTGGCTTTCAGGGAAGCGGTGAAAATCATGTGGCAATCTCAAAGTGTGTCACTCTTTTGTGCCTAAAACGGTCAGAAACTGGGGCACACCATTTAGGGATTTTGCAAACTTTAGCTTTCGGGGAAGTAGCAAAAATCTTCTAGTCGTCTTGCAACAAGATACCATTTCATGCCTATAACGTTCAGAAATTGGGGGTATGATCTTTCGGTTTTCTAGTCTTTTGCTTTCATGGAAGCAGTGAAAACCTTCCGGTAATCTTGTAGCGAGATACCCTTTCATGCTTATGACAATCAGAAATCAGGGCATGATCTTGTAATTTTTTAGTCTTCATCATTTTGGAAAATAGTAAAATATTTTGGCGGCAAGGAATCATACCTATGACGATCAGAAATCGGGGGTATGACCTTTAAATTTTTCAGTCTTTAGCCTCCTGCGAAGAAGCGAAGACTCGTGCCACTAGAAAGCCTCCCAACTCCAAGATTTTGTCTTCGCAGTAGAGCATTCCGGTTCGAAGAATTAAAGAGAGCGGTCGATGCAGATCAACTGAAGATCAAGATAGCGGGTGGTGTCAGAGAAGAACCCTTAGCCTACCAGGACAAAAATGGTTATTCTTTTGTCTTTGCTCTATCCCTGTTACATAGCAATGAGCAAAGAGGGGCAGCTGTAATAGCCCATTTTGGTCCGGGCTCGACCCATTGAAATGCCCAAACCCAAATACAAGCCTAAAGTCAGATACAAGACCAAATCCAATAATCCCAACCCATTTTATTAGACCAATTGATCAACTAAACCCCTTACCCATTGCAACCCAATACCCGCATCCCTAAACAAATAATAAAAAACCCTAGCCCTGCAATTGGAGCAGCTTCTGCCGCCCATGAGTAACCCTTCACCTTCGTCGGCCAATCCTTGGCCGTGCGATGCACGCGCTTATTGGTCGCACTCCTCAAACGCCCACTTGTGTACTCCACCGCCCAACCGTCGCGTCAGACGTGAAAAAAATAAAAAATAAAGAAATCATTATACTTTTCTAGATCTGTAAAATCAAAAGAGGATAATAACTTTCTTATATACCATGCCAATGATATCCACCACTTCTGCATCATCATCACAATCTTCATTAATAGTGGAATAAGCATGTGTTCCTTTAAAAGTGTCTTTGTCATAAATAAATAAAAATTACATTAGAAAATAATGTAAAATATAAAATTAAAGCAAAGGAATGGAAATAATATAACTACTGTAATACCTCAAAAATTTGGTTAGTGACCAAAATGAATAAAATAAAAGTTTAGTGACCAAAGTGTAAAATTTGAAAAGTTTGGTGACAAAGTGTAAAATTGGAAAAGTTTAGGGACCTAAGTGTAAATTTTTCCAAAATAATTTTTATTCAGTATGAGGATAAATTTGATCAGAATAAGGATTTTGGTAATAATTTTGGAAGTTAGAGTGCAGTAGAAAATATGAAATTTTGATTGAAGAAAGTTGTTAAGAGTGCTCAGGCTAGAGAAAGTTTGGGGGTGACCTTCTGGGAAGTGTCACATATCTGTATTTTGATTAATAAAAAGGATTTAGAAAAAGTAGGAAAAATTCGCATAAATGTTTGATGAAGAGTTTTCAAGAAAGATGTGATTCGATAGAGGTTTCGAGTAATTATCAGAATTTTTAGATCAAGTCAAATTTCTAAATTTGACTTTATTAAAATATAGTATTTTGTATGAAAAAGTTCATTTAATCATGGAATTAGGAAAATTGTGAAATTCCTGAATTAGAATTGATTGTTAGATAAAGGAAAAGCGTAGAAGGTGAAAATCGAGAAATTGGATCGAACAAAAATCATAAATGATATTTTATGATTATTTAATAATGATAGCCGGTTGGATTGGAACTAAGCTAGTTCAAATATGATGGGATGGCATAATTTTGAACTAGTTGTAATTTTTATTTAGTTAAGGGGCGATTTTGGAATAAGGTGAAAAGTGAATTTAAAATTTATTTTTCATTTTACATGTGGCATTTTACTATTATATGTTGGAAGATAAGTCAAAATTGATGAAAAAAAAGGGTTCATCTTCTTCTTGACATTTCGAAACTAAGGGGAAAATGAGAAGAAAATATCAAAAATTTTCTCAAGCCATTTTCAAGGCATTTGATCAAGAATTCAAGCAAGGTTGTTTAAGACCATGATCAAAATCGGGATCGAACTAACAACCTAGAAAAGGTTAAAGATCAGACTTGAAGCTTAGTGAGGCTGGTAACATTGGCATCTGTAAAGTGTCAAGGTGAGTGCAATACTTACTTGGATATTTATACGTTATAAGAAAGACTTATGATAAGTCTAACATGGAAATAATTGCATGATATTATATTATGATTTTATATTTGGCATAATAGAATCTGTCAAAAGTAGAAATACAAATGCATTCATCACTAGTTATATGATGATAATTTGCTTATTTATGATATTCCGAGTATGAACTGCTCAATGTTAAATTATGTTGATATATATATATAAATATATATATTGCCATGGATGAAATGAATATGGAATATGGGATATATGCCCAAGTAAGTTATTGATGGATAAGGTATAAATGATATGCTATAGTGTTTAGCAGTTTAGTATTTTGTACGGGCACTATAGTGTATATAAAAGACACTATGTGGGATGGTTAGCATGCGCTTACGTGCAAGAGGGGACGCCCTTATGTATATAATGGTTAGCACGACCTTACGTGCAGGAGGGGACGCCCTTATGTATATCTTGGTTAGCATGACCTTACGTGCAGGAGGGGACGCCCTTATGTATATAATGGTTAGCACGACCATACGTGCAGGAGGGAATGCCCTTATGTAAATCATGGTTACCACGACCTTATGTGCAGATAGAGAAAATGGCTTTATATTCCTTAGCACTTAAGTGCAGTTTATTAGCATTTTGGTGCAGTTTAGATTCGTTTACTCAATTATATTCTGGGCAATAACTTATTGGGAGAATAAATGGTAATAGGTCAGAAAGTATTTGAACTCTCAAAATAAATGGTAACAGATTAGAGAGTAGATGAACTCTCAAGATAAATAACAAATAATTTAGAGAGAATATAATCTCTCAAGATAAATGGCAAGCAAATCGGTAGGATTTTATATCCGGTTATATCATGTTAATACATAATTAACATGAGGAAAAATGAAAACAAGAATAGTGATCATAATGCATAGTTAATATTATCATATCATGATTTTAATCAGGTTGTATTGCATAGAATGTTATAACATTGCCTCACTAAGTATATACTTAGCGTGTGATGGTTTTCACGCGTAGGTAAAGGACAAAGATCAGAGTAAGGAGTAACATGCATCACTATCGGGAAGAATAGTAAACAATGTTGGTAATGACATCTTTAGATGTATTTTAAATTCTAGTTGGCATGTATAGGTTATTAGTAGTTATTTTAAACTAATCTACATGTGTTTGTAATAAATTATATTTAGATATGTGGTTAGTAAATAATGGATAATTTTATTAAGTTGAGAAATGGTTTCATAGATTTTCTAGTAATGGAAATCAGGTAATTGTTTGAAAAATGGATTTTAGAGTAATCGGAAAAAAATTTATTTTAAGCAGTTTTAGGTAGTCTTGTCATTTATAGAGTGTAGTTATAAACTGCCAAGTTGCTGCCTAAAATCAGAATCAATTTGATGGTTTAAAAATTTGAAATTTATTTTACGCAATTAAGTGAAAAAGATAAATTTGCTATTTTTGACTAATATGAATAATATGAAAATGTGATTTAATTTTTTTATGTGAGACTCTCATTAGTATTAGGTATTAAATACTAGTAAGGGTGTTAAATTTATTGGTATCAGAGCTACAGGTTTAGCCAGTTCTAGGTAAGAATTGAGTCTCTATAGAGAGTCGGAATTATATACATGCCACTAGGATGTCAAAATTTACTGATAATGGTATAGGTATGTGATGATGCCTGTTACTTGATATGTTACTCCTTAATTATATTAGATGATCGTGACATGAATAGATGTCAGATCATCAGAAATCCCAACAGGCAATCGAGCATGATATGCCTGTTCAAAGTGGAGGTAATGAGGTGAATCAGAATCCACCTCAGGTTTGACCGAATGTAGAGCAACAAGCTTAGGAGTAAGGAAATATGCTCGTACAAGATCAAGGCTTATTTCTTCAATCATAAATCGGCAAGCATTAGTATCGGTCCCGAGGGAATTAAGGAAAGTGAGAGCATCCGAATTTTGAAGTGATACTGATGCAGATCCAATGGCTACCGATTTTTGGTTGAATAATATTAAGATTATGTTAAGCAGAATTCCCTATGATGATCAAGGAAAAATTAGAAGGAGTAGTATCCCTTCTAATAGAGCAAGCTAGCGTGTAGTGGAACGTAATCACTACACAAGTAAACCCGGAACAAATTTATTTGGGAATTCTTTCTACAAGAATTCAAGGAAAATTATATTGGAGATGTGTTCATTGATGAGATAAGACAATAGTTTCTGAATTTGAAACATTATGGCAGATTAGTCTAGGAACATGAATGTGATTTCAATAGACTGAGCCGAATTGCAATAGAGTTTATTCTAACTGAGAAATCCAGAATTGATAGATTTATAGTTGGGTTGGATTCTCGGTATATAAGGGTATTGGTCTCGCGCCACTTCACTGCTTTTCAAGAGGTGGTGAACTGAGCCAATGCAATGGAAAAAACAATATATGTATCTTTTGGAACCAAGTACATAGGAAAACTCGAGGATGAACTTTCGTAAGGGGGAGAATTGTAATACCTCAAAAATTTGGTCAGTGATCAAAATGAATAAAATAAAAGTTTGGTGACCAAAGTGTAAAATTTGAAAAGTTTGGTGCAAAAGTGTAAAATTGGAAAAGTTTAGGGACCTAAGTGTAATTTTTTCCAAAAATGATTTTTATTAAGTATGAGGATAAATTCGATCAGAATAAGGATTTTGGTAATAATTTTGGAAGTTAGAGTGCAGTAGAAAATATGAAATTTTGATCGAAGAAAGTTGTTAAGCGTCTCAAGCTAGAGAAAGTTTAGGGGTAACCTTCTCGGGAAGTGTCACATTTCCGTATTTTGATCAATAAAAAGGATTTAGAAAAAGTAGGAAAAATTCATATAAATGTTTGATGAAGAGTTTTCAAGAAAGATGTGACTCGATAGATGTTTTGGTAATTATCAAAAATTTTAGATCAAGTCAAATTTCTAAATTTGACTTTATTAAAATAGAGTATTTTGTATGAAAATGTGTATTTATTCATGGAATTAGGAAAATTGTGAAATTCCTGAATTAGAGTTGATTGCTAGATAAAGGAAAATCGTAGAAGGTAAAAATCGAGAAATTAGATCGAACAAAAATCATAAATGATATTTTATGATTATTTAATAATAATGGCCGGTTGGATTGGAACCAAGCTAGTTCAAATGTGATGGGATGGCATAATTTTGAACTAGTTGTAATTTTTATTTAGTTAAGGGGCGATTTTAGAATAAGGTGAAAAGTAAATTTAAAATTCATTTTTCATTTTACATGTGGCATTTTACTAATATATGTTGGAAGATAAGTCAAAATTGATGTAAACAATGGTTCATCTTCTTCTTGACATTTCGAAACTAAGGGGAAAATGAGAGAAAATATCAAAATTTTCTCAAAATTTTCAAGGCATTTGATCAAGAATTCAAGCAAGGTTGTTTAAGACCATGATCAAAATCGGGATCGAACTAACAACCTAGAAAAGGTTAAAGATCAGACTTGAAGCTTAGTGAGGTTGGTAACATTGGCATCTATAAAGTGTTAAGGTGAGTGCAATACTTACTTGGATATTTATACGTTATAAGAAAGACTTATGATAAGTCTACCATGGAAATAATTGCATGATATTATATTATGATTTTATATTTGGCATAATAGAATCCGTCAAAAGTAGAAATACAAATGTATTGATCACTAGTTATATGATGATAATATGCTTATTTATGATATTCCGAGTATGAACTGCCCAATGTTAAATTATGTTGATATATATATATAAATATATATATTGCCATGGATGAAATGAATATGGAATATAGAATATGGAATATGGAATATGGGATATATGTCCAAGTAAGTTATTGATGGATAAGGTATAAATGATATGCTATAGTGTTTAGCGGTTTAGTATTTTGTACGGGCACTATAGTGTATATAAAAGACACAATATGGGATGGTTAGCATGCGCTACGACCTTACGTATATAATGGTTAGGACCTTACGTGCAGGAGGGGACGCCCTTATGTATATAATTGGTTAGCATGACCTTACGTGCGCATAATGGTTAGAATGCCCATACGCAAGTGCGAGGGAATGCCCTTATGTAAATCATGGTTACCACGACCTTATGTGCGAGATAGAGAAAATGGCTTTATATTCCTTAGCACTTAAATGGAGTTTATTAGCATTTTGGTGCAATTTAGATTCGTGTAATCAATTATATTCTGGGCAATAACTTATTGGGAGAATAAATGGTAATAGGTTAGAGAGTATTTGAGCTCTCAAAATAAATGGTAACAAATTAGAGAGTAGATGAACTCTCAGGATAAATAACAAATAATTTAGAGAGAATATAATCTCTCAGGATAAATGGCAAGCAGATCGATAGGATTTTATATCCGGTTATATCATGTTAATACATAATTAACATGAGGAAAAATGAAAACAAGAATAGTGATCATAATGCATAATTAATATTATCATATCATGATTTTGATCAGGTTGTATTGCATAGAATGTTATAACATTGTCTCACTAAGTATATACTTAGCGTGTGATGGTTTTCACGCGTAGGTAAAGGACAAAGATCGAGTAAGGAGTAACATGCATCACTATCGGGAAGAATAGTAAACAATGTTGGTAATGACATCTTTAGATGTATTTTAAATTCTAGTTGGCATGTATAGGTTATTAGTAGTTATTTTAAACTAATCTAGATATGTTTGTAATAAATTATATTTAGATATGTGGTTAGTAAATAATGGATAATTTTATTAAGTTGAGAAATGGTTTCATAGATTTTCTATTAATGGAAAATCAGGTAATTGTTTGAAAAATGGATTTTAGAGTAATCGGAAAAAATTTATTTTAAGCAGTTTTTAGGTAGTCTTGTCATTTATAGAGTGTAGTTATAAACGCCAAGTTGTTTGCCTAAAATCGGAATCAATTTGATGGTTTAAAATTTTGAAATTTATTTTACACAATTAAGTGAAAAAGATAAATTTGCTATTTTGACTAATATGAATAATATGAAAATGTGATTTAATTTTTTTATGTGAGACTCTCATTAGTATTAGGTATTAAATACTAGTAAGGGTGTTAAATTTATTGGTATCGAGCTACGTGTTTAGCCAATTCTAGGTAAGAATTGAGTCTCTATAGAGAGTCGGAATTATATACATGCCACTAGGATGTCAAAATTTACGATAATGGTATAGGTATGTGATGATGCCTGTTACTTGATATGTTACTCCTTAATTATATTAGATGATCGTGACATGAATAGATGTCAGATCATCAGAAATCCCAACAGGCAATCGAGCATGATATGCCTGTTCAAAGTGGAGGTAATGAGGTGAATCAGAATCCACCTCAGGTTTGACCGAATGTAGAGCAACAAGCTTAGGAGTAAGGAAATATGCTCGTACAAGATCAAGGCTTATTTCTTCAATCATAAATCGGCAAGCATTAGTATCGGTCCCGAGGGAATTAAGGAAAGTGAGAGCATCCGAATTTTGAAGTGATACTGATGCAGATCCAATGGCTACCGATTTTTGGTTGAATAATATTAAGATTATGTTAAGCAGAATTCCCTATGATGATCAAGGAAAAATTAGAAGGAGTAGTATCCCTTCTAATAGAGCAAGCTAGCGTGTAGTGGAACGTAATCACTACACAAGTAAACCCGGAACAAATTTATTTGGGAATTCTTTCTACAAGAATTCAAGGAAAATTATATTGGAGATGTGTTCATTGATGAGATAAGACAATAGTTTCTGAATTTGAAACATTATGGCAGATTAGTCTAGGAACATGAATGTGATTTCAATAGACTGAGCCGAATTGCAATAGAGTTTATTCTAACTGAGAAATCCAGAATTGATAGATTTATAGTTGGGTTGGATTCTCAGTATATAAGGGTATTGGTCTCGCGCCACTTCACTGCTTTTCAAGAGGTGGTGAACTGAGCCAATGCAATGGAAAAAACAATATATGTATCTTTTGGAACCAAGTACATAGGAAAACTCGAGGATGAACTTTCGTAAGGGGGAGAATTGTAATACCTCAAAAATTTGGTCAGTGATCAAAATGAATAAAATAAAAGTTTGGTGACCAAAGTGTAAAATTTGAAAAGTTTGGTGCAAAAGTGTAAAATTGGAAAAGTTTAGGGACCTAAGTGTAATTTTTTCCAAAAATGATTTTTATTAAGTATGAGGATAAATTCGATCAGAATAAGGATTTTGGTAATAATTTTGGAAGTTAGAGTGCAGTAGAAAATATGAAATTTTGATCGAAGAAAGTTGTTAAGCGTGCTCAAGCTAGAGAAAGTTTAGGGTAACCTTCTGGGAAGTGTCACATTTCCGTATTTTGATCAATAAAAAGGATTCAGAAAAAGTAGGAAAAATTCATATAAATGTTTGATGAAGAGTTTTCAAGAAAGATGTGACTCGATAGATGTTTCGGGTAATTATCAAAAATTTTAGATCAAGTCAAATTTCTAAATTTGACTTTATTAAAATAGAGTATTTTGTATGAAAATGTGTATTTATTCATGGAATTAGGAAAATTGTGAAATTCCTGAATTAGAGTTGATTGCTAGATAAAGGAAAATCGTAGAAGGTAAATGTCGAGAAATTAGGTCGAACAAAAATCATAAATGATATTTTATGATTATTTAATAGTAATGGCCGGTTGGATTGGAACCAAGCTAGTTCAAATGTGATGGGATGGCATAATTTTGAACTAGTTGTAATTTTTATTTAGTTAAGGGGCGATTTTAGAATAAGGTGAAAAGTAAATTTAAAATTCATTTTTCATTTTACATGTGGCATTTTACTAATATATGCTGGAAGATAAGTCAAAATTGATGTAAACAATGGTTCATCTTCTTCTTGACATTTCGAAACTAAGGGGAAAATGAGAGAAAAATATCAAAAATTTTCTCAAGGCATTTGATCAAGAATTCAAGCAAGGCTGTTTAAGACCGTGATCAAAACCGGGATCGAACTAACAACCTAGAAAAGGTTAAAGATCAGACTTGAAGCTTAGTGAGGTTGGTAACATTGGCATCTATAAAGTGTTAAGGTGAGTGCAATACTTACTTGGATATTTATACGTTATAAGAAAGACTTATGATAAGTCTACCATGGAAATAATTGCATGATATTATATTACGATTTTATATTTGGCATAATAGAATCCGTCAAAAGTAGAAATACAAATGTATTGATCACTAGTTATATGATGATAATATGCTTATGTATGATATTCCGAGTATGAACTGCCCAATGTTAAATTATGTTGATATATATATATATATATATATATTGCCATGGATGAAATGAATATGGAATATAGAATATGGAATATGGAATATGGGATATATGTCCAAGTAAGTTATTGATGGATAAGGTATAAATGATATGCTATAGTGTTTAGCGGTTTAGTATTTTGTGCGGGCACTATAGTGTATATAAAAGACAATATATGCGGATGGTTAGCACGACCTTACGTGCAGGAGGGTACGCCCTTATGTATATAATGGTTAGCGCGACCTTACGTGCATGAGGGAATGCCCTTATGTAAATCATGGTTACCACGACCTTATGTGCAGATAGAGAAAATGGCTTTATATTCCTTAGCACTTAAATGGAGTTTATTAGCACTTTGGTGCAATTTAGATTCGTGTAATCAATTATATTCTGGGCAATAACTTATTGGGAGAATAAATGGTAATAGGTTAGAGAGTATTTGAGCTCTCAAAATAAATGGTAACAAATTAGAGAGTAGATGAACTCTCAGGATAAATAACAAATAATTTAGAGAGAATATAATCTCTCAGGATAAATGGCAAGCAGATCGATAGGATTTTATATCCGGTTATATCATGTTAATACATAATTAACATGAGGAAAAATGAAAACAAGAATAGTGATCATAATGCATAATTAATATTATCATATCATGATTTTGATCAGGTTGTATTGCATAGAATGTTATAGCATTGTCTCACTAAGTATATACTTAGCGTGTGATGGTTTTCACGCGTAGGCAAAGGACAAAGATCAGAGTAAGGAGTAACAGGCATCACTGTCGGGAAGAATATTAAACAGTGTTGGTAATGACACCTTTAGATGTATTTTAAATTCTAGTTGGCATGTATAGGTTATTAGTAGCTCTTTTAAACTAATCTAGATATGTTTGTAATAAATTATATCTAGATATGTGGTTAGTAAATAATGGATAGTTTTATTAAGTTGAGAAATGGTTTCATAGATTTTCTATTAATGAAAATCAGGTAATTATTTGAAAAATGGATTTTAGAGTAATCGAAAGAATTTTATTTTAAGCAGTTTTTAGGCAGTTTTGTCATTTATAGAGTGTAGTTATAAACTGCCAAGTTGCTGCCTAAAATCGGAATCAATTTGATGGTTTAAAATTTTGAAATTTATTTTACACAATTAAGTGAAAAAGGTAAATTTGCTATTTTGACTAATATGAATAATATGAAAATGTGATTTAATTTTTTTATGTGACACTCTCATTAGTATTAGGTATTAAATACTAGTAAGGGTGTTACAACTACTAATAAGTACAAAATTACCTTTGAGATCTTCAACCATCCAATTTTGCAAGCACATTAAAGCCTCCACAGTTTGAGAATGAAGCCTAGAATGGTGAGCACTAACCACTCTTCCACCCATGCTAAATGCACTTTCCGAAGCAACCGAAGAACCAAAATTACAAGAATGTCCTTGGCAATTTTTCGCAAAGTAGGGTAATTTCGGTCTCTTTTCTACCAACTAAGAACATTAAATTCATTATCCTCGGGCAAAGTAGGACTCTCTAAGTATTGATCAACCTCACCCCTCACCAGCACAGTTCTAGTCTTTTGTCTTTTTGATCTAGCAAAATCATCCTCGTCACTATACTCATCAAACCCTCTCTTTAATGGTGACTTTTCATTCTCTCAAAGTAATTGCAATTCGGAATAAAATCAACCCTATAAGAACTCACTTTTTGTGGCGTCTCCCTCTATTAAATATTTATATATATTTTAAAACTTACTATGTCATTTTTATATATTTTAAAGCCAAAGGTGAGTTTTTCTATAAATGGGTAAACGGGTCCAGGTCCGAATCTTAATGTTAGATTAGGACCTGGATCCGTACTTTAATCAGAGGATCCAGATCCGGCCCAGATCCGTTGGGTCTAAACTTTTAGGATCCAAACCCTATAAAATGAATATGGATCTACGAATTCGGGTCGGGTCCAGGATCCATTGCCATCCCTAAATGTGACCAACCTTATTGAATCTGGGTCTCATGTACATGCATCATGGTAGATTTTTATATATTTCATTCATTTATGTCCTCTCTTCATATGAAAGAAATGTTTTTTTTAATGTTTGGCAGAATGATAATCGTATATTGGTTCAGTTGTTGGAAGGGTTGCAAACAGAATAGCAGGGGCTCAATTCACTTTGAACGGATTCCATTATAAATTGATCCCTAATGAAGGCAAAAAACGTGCTTCATGGTACACTAATCCTACCATTTCCATCTTTATTACACACATTTAGGATTTTTCTCTTCTAAAACTTTTATGTCTTAAATTGTTACTACTATTATTATTAGATGGTTCTGCTCCTTCCATTGTGTTTGCCTATCACAGCCATGATGGTGAAGAAGGTCCACTTTTCTTTTTACCAATCCAAACTTTACTGAAATTTACAACTGATGTTTCATTTCTTTGTTTAATTGACAGGTTTTTCTGGTGCACTCAAAGTAACTGTGGCCTACACCCTTCACCCAGGCAAAAGGCTAACCGTGGAAATGAAAGCCAAAGCTCTAAACAAGCCTACACCGGTCAACCTCGCCCAACACACCTATTGGAATCTCGGCAACCACAACAGTGGCGACATCTTATCCCAGCATGTCCAGCTTTTCGCTTCCCACTACAACCCGGCCGACAGCCAACTCATTCCCACGGGCAAAATCCCACCGTGAAAGGAACCCCGTACGATTTCCTCAAACCCCACACCGTGGGAAGCCAAATCAACAAACTTTCAAACGGATACGACATCAACTACGCTCTCGATGGTGTTTCGGGAAAGCTGAAGAAAACTGCCGTGGTGAAAGATGATAAAATCTGGGAGAGTGATGGAGTTGTTCACTAATCAACCCGGTGTGCAGTTTTATACAGCTAATGGCCTGAGAGACGTGAAAGGGAAAGGTGGGTATGCTTATCAACCTCACGCAGCTTTGTGTTTGGAGACTCAGGGTTTTCTGGATTCTGTTAATCATCCGAACTTTCCTTCAACTATTGTTTATCCCGGAAAAGATTATAAGCATGTTATGGCGTTTAAGTTTTCGATAAAGTAAGAAAAACCCAGGATCTTGTTAGTGTTCGTTGAATCTCCTGAAACTTGAAACAATAATGCATTACAGGTTTAAACTGTAATAATTTTATTCTCAAGAATGGATAATGTACTAAAATATCAGGTTCATATTATATTTTTACTGTACCCAAAATTATAGAAGCTAACTGAAAGTTAGATTAAAAGGCAAATGGCATACTCAACAAGTAAAGAAGATGAAACCATTTTTCTTTTATTCCCAAAACATCTCCATTGTTCTTTTTTTCAGGAGTTCTATTTGATCACCTTCCTACAGGACAACGATGGACATAAATTCCTCGGTTAAGAAAGATCATGTCAGCCTGAACTTCCCAAGCCATGTCTGATGTTTCATTTTAACAACGATTTACTTGTATCCAAAGATCAAAAACATGAAAATGAAATAAAAAAGAGCCAGGGATAATCACAAACTCAATGCTGAGGTTGGCCAGCACTAGGTTTCGGTGACCTGTTAAGATGGTTGTTATGATACAGGGAGATTTGCGGACCATTTGGAGTGAGAGGGCTCCTTGCAAGTTGTCCGTTCCTTGTTGACAAGGCCGTCGGCCCTATATTTCCAGTTCTAGATTTTGAGGTCGACGCCATGCGTTCGATTTGTATGGCTTGGAACTGAGAAGAAGAACAAGCCATATCCTTGAGATTCGGCAGAGGCTTTAAGGCTTCAACAACGTCACTCATCAAAGGTCTACCTTTTGGATCACGACTAAGGCAATGGGACGCTAATTGAATAGCTCTCTGAGCACCTTTTATCGAGAACTGTCCTTCAAGACAGGGATCAATAATTCGATAAAATCTTCGTCTCTCTGCAAGGTATGGACGAGCCCATTCCACCAGGTTATGTTCCCCGTTTGGTCGGGTTTTGTCCATGGATCTTCGGCCCGTCAACATCTCAAGGAGAACCACCCCAAAGCTATAGACGTCACTCTTCGAAGTAAGATGCCCTGGAAAAATATGGATGCCATTAGGTCAAAAAGTTTCTTATTTCGCTCTTCCATTCTTTTTACAAGGAAAACAGACTTTAGTTGCATATTCAGCTCATAGAACCTTATAATCTAGTTAAAGTTTACAAGATCGATAAGTTGACATGATAAAATTGATATTTGTCTAATTATCTTCAAAAATGTTCAATCATATTTACCTGTCATAACATATTCAGGTGCTGCATAGCCATAGGTTCCCATCACTCGAGTAGATACATGAGTCTTGTCTCCCTCCGGACCATCTTTGGCAAGTCCAAAGTCAGAAAGCTTGGCATTGTAATCCTGGAGAAGATTTCAAAATGTTTCAGAAGATGGATGATTCAAGTTATATAACATCAAAATATTTTTATACCATATGAGTCACACACCGCATCTAACAGTATATTCGATGTTTTAAAGTCCCGATATATTACTGGCCGTTCAGCCTCCTCATGAAGAAAAGCAAGACCCTTCGCAGCACCGAGTGCAATTTTCATTCGGATGGACCAAGGAAGGGGCATGGACCCTGATAAAATGAATTGCCATTAAACGAATTACAAACAAACCATCACTAATTGACTAGATAGCTTGCAATTGTGAACCAAAACTATGTTTTAAAAAACGCTTTTATAGATCTCCATGTTATCGATGACTGAAATCGTTATTCCTTCCTAGTGTTTGTAAATGAGATCAAAACTTCTTGAACACAGTACCATTCTCGGTTAATTTGAGGTGCAACAAACTAATGATACGAAGAAAAAGAATGCTAGTAACAATCCTTATTCCAACTTTGTATATCTTAATCCAGTTTATGAATTATAATCGCAATCAACTATATAGCTTAATCCGCATCCAACACTGAGGGCAAATTCCAGCACAAAAATATCCAAATATCTTAAAAAGATACGTTGTTAGCCTTATTGCTTGACATAAATAAGCTTGTTTCTTTTGGATGCTAGGGTTTTTCATACATATAGACTATAGAGTTGGCTATCAGCTTACTTAGGTAGAATCTTTACCAATTACAGGCAGACAAGCAAGGCAAGTTGACAAATCTCAATTAGTGAGTTTAATTACATACTTCGGAAAAGGTGATTCTCCAAGCTTCCTCGAGGCAAAAACTCGTAGACAAGTAGCCTTTGATCATCCTCAATGCAATAACCGATCAACTTGACCAAATTAGAATGGAGGAGATCACCGAGATAATTAACTTCAGCCTGCCACATGCAAAAGAGACCAAAGCATAACTCAAGCCTATGTGTTAATAAAAGATGCTGATATGATTTTAATCATTAATAAATACTAAACTACAGAAATAGAATCTTACAAGCCACTCTCTATGGCCCTGAAGTCCGTCATGGTTTAGGGTTTTGACTGCCACGGGCAACCCTGTGCCCGGTTTTGCTGGAGCAGTTCCATTCTCATTGATCCAACCTTTGAATACACAACCAAACCCACCTTCGCCAAGAAGAGTCTCAGGTCTAAAACTCCTTGTTGCCAACTTAAGCTCGTTAAAGGAGAATTTTCTAAGCCGGCAAGAAACTTTAAGCTCCTCACTTAAGTTCGGAGTCGATGGAGTACTTCCAGCATTTGTTGAAGATGTCGCAACCGGAACAACTGGTTGATCTCTGCTGGTGTCATTTGACATATTTGTGGTGTCATTTGACTTGTTTGTTGATTTACTTTTAGCTGATTTCCACGAAAATAGTGAAAAAATTAGATCATTCAGGTCATAAACAAGTGAATTTTCACACACGAACAACATGGTTATTCAAAATGTTTATAAACATGTATGACTAATCATAATAGGAAAGAAACAGAAACCCTTGTGTCTTATCACATTACACAAATCCAGAACTAGAGGAAAAAACGTAAGAGGATGACCACGTGGCTGAAATCTCAAGGTCATCACCAATCAAACTCGTGTTTGATCGTGCATTAGATGACGAATAATAATCTACAAGGCGACAATGTTGGTGATCATAAAGTACAAGCAAATTCGATGGAGAAATTACCATCCAACAAATATGCACAAATGGAAAATAATCACTGCAATAGTAGTACAGCAAGAGATTCAGATCAACATCAATACCGAAACGGACAATTGCTAATTAAAGCATAGAACCAAATCGATCAACGATATACGATTCATTTAACATCCACGTGGGAGAAAATGCATACTGCAAACATAACAACGAGTAATTAGAAGGTCAAACGACGGAAAACAACAACATTACGCATTAGAAGACAAATACAAGGCGACAATCCTAAAGAATATAAAGCACAAGCGAAATGCACAAGAAAGCAATCATTACAAAGTAGTACAAGAAGAGAAACCGGTAGATATCAGTACCGAATCAGACATAATATCATTGCTAAAGCATAAAACCAAATCGATCAACAGTATATCCTCATCAAACATACGGGTGTTGACAAATGCATACAGTTTAGCATATCAACATACACTTAGAAAGCCAAATGATGGACAAAAGAAAAACTAATCAGATAAGCCTAAGCAAAGCCAATTACTAGTAAGCAGGTCAATAGATTTCACTTCAGCATCCGAATACCCCATTGTCAAATAATCAATCAATCTCTAACAAAGAATATAATCAATAGAGAAACTACAAAAAACAAAGAAGCAAAACCACATAATCAACCTACATAAACAAACCAATTAGGAATATGATCAATGGACATAAACAAAGAAACTACATAAACAGTGAAAAACACCAAGAAATTATTTAAATTAATATACCATATGGAGTGCTGGTGCCACTTGCGGAACCCTCCATTTTTGTCCTTGGAGACAAGCAGTTTCCCATAAACCTAAACTTAATCCAACATCCAGGCTCACCATCTTCACTATCCTTCTTCTTTTTTCCTTTTGATTTCTCAACATTCAAAGGCCCCGCCTGGATATCACCTGGAACTAATCCCATTTTGCAAGTAATCTTTACACTAGAATCCCATGTCTAAATAACACTTCATTTCACCATAAAACACCCAAAACATCAGTTTTTTCCCTCTTTTTCAGAAAACATCAATTAAAATCTACCGAACGAAGAGAAAAATCATAGAATTCCCATGAAAACAAATACCATTTTGTTTTAAACTGAAAAGACTTAATTCCAAGAAAAAACAACACAAAATGACATGAACCCAGATTGGAAAATGGGTCTTAAAATAAATGATATTCAGAGAGGACATGCAACGCAAGAAACCAACTGAAAACAGTAATCCATAGCTAATAAAGAGAAGAATGTGAAAATTCAGAACGAAGATGAAACCCAAGAGAAGAAGAAATCCAGAATTTAAACAGTAAAGAACCAGAATTAATAACCCCAGATTCTTCAGTTTAACTTTAACACCAAACACTAAACTCAAGCTTACTCCCAAGAGTTACAAACGACACAAAAAAGACTTAAACACACAAAACAGAAGGCAAAGCAAAGAGTTCAAATTTTCCATTTCTTCCAAAGAAGGGAAAGGAATGCAGCATTAGAGAAATGGAAAAAGTTTGAAAGCTTAAAAATGAAAGACAAGAACACCAAAAAAAAAAGTGGGGGAAAGAGAGACGAGCGTTATTTTCTCGTGAAAAGGAGAGAGAGTTTGAATGTGTGTTTTGTAAATTTTGAGAAAACTAAGTTTAAATTAACACAAAATAAAATATTATAATAAAAACAATAGTTTTGGTTGGGTTTGAGTTATCCTGTTCCAATGCCTACAGGCTAATAACGTTTGCTTTTCTCGTTTTGTTTTGTCTTGTAGTTGTAAATACAGAAGGGGAATAAATATATTATTTATGACCCTTTTGTTTGTATATATCATTTAGGGAAAGAAATTGAATTTAAAATATGCCTTTGAAAGCCCAAAATAACCATAGCCCAGAAAGAAAAAATGATAATTGACCATAATGGTATGCTTGGGGTCACAGCAGTCAGTGACATGGTATCCTAGACTTTACCGATGCAGGGATGGTGTAAACTCAACCTGGGTGGGTCTCGCATTGTTGATTTCGGTGTTGCGTCTTGCGGAGGTATGATCCGAGATGATCAAAGATGTTGATTGATTATATTTATTATACAAATAGGCATGGATTCAATTCTTGACTCTGAATTAAAGAGATGCATGAGGGCCTGTTATGTGTCTGGTCTATTGACGTCCATCGAATTATTTTAGAGTCTGATTGTCCGAAAATTATTTGATTAATTGATAATGATGATCGAGTGGTGTCGACGCTAGCTCATCATATATTGGTGCTTCTTCACTTATAGGAAATGCAGTGTGTTCATATTTTTCGTGAAGACAATAGGTTGGCCGATGACATGGTTAAAATTGTAAGAATAAGAACATTGTTTTCTTTCATCACTGGATGGAATTTTATCTATTCTGCACGATATTTTTATTAAAAAAAAGTCTTATTTAAATCTATTATAAATGTCAATCTGATTGTATTATACAATGATTAATTCTTGTGAGAATTACTCGGATACATATTATTTTTACTCATGATTACTTATAACTTCAAAAGAAATTAAAATCAAATGTCAGAATTAATGGATTAATTCGAATTTAATTTAGGTTCAATCAATTTGGTTTTTATATGTATAACTTTAAAAAATTATGTAATCTTTTAAAATTTTGCAATAACTTAGGGATGAAATTTTAATTTTATCTTGTAAAATTTAAAAGAAAATGTAATTTGATTTGATAACTTAATAGAAAATTGAATTGATATATTTAATTATTATTCAAATTAAATTTAATAAAATAAGATAATATAATAATACGGTTGAGGTCGTTTTTATTTAAATTTTATCAAATTTGTTCACTGGTTTCAATATTTTTGTATTTCAAACTTTTGTTACTTTACTTGAAATTAAAAAAAAAACAACAACTTATACCTCTTACTTACCTTAATAGAATATTGAAAACTTCAACAAATTTTGAAAATAAAATCTTAATGAGGTGATTCAACATTATGGTTGTTATTGCAATATCTAAAAAGACACAAGTTTGAGTGCGCTTAAGCGTAATTGTCTCTAATTCAAGGGTTGATAGAGTTGTGGGTAGTTTTTCTAGCATTCTCAATGTGGTGTTATAGTAGTATCTGTTTAATTCTGAACCCATAATAAAACTCAGGCACACATTACAAATAAAACTGTAACACCCTCAATCCGGATGTCACATTTAGACCCCAAGCCAAAATGCATTACCATAAAATTTGTCGTTTTCAAAGCCCAAATCATAACAAGTCCAATAAATCATAAGTCCATTCATTTAAGAATAGATAGAAATTCAAAGTATTTTAAAATAGTATAAGTGGAGCTCCAAAATACAAATATTAAAAACATTCGACTTAGACACTTAGTACAAAATAAGTGTTACAATTATACATAGGGTCCTACAAATGTAATATCCCAATTTTGGCTAGTGACCAAAATGTAAATTTTAAAAGTTTGGTGGCTAAAGTATAAACTTTGGAAAAGTTTAGGGACCAAAGTGTGATTTTCAAAAGTTGTGTATTTTTATCCTGTAGATGAATAGTTTACCCCCCAAGAGTGACATTTCCGTGTTACCCGGATTTTTCGTAAGGAGTTTGTATTAATTACTATAAAGCGATAAAGTTCAGAAAAATATTCGGATAATCGGATCGAATTGAATATCCAGGATATTTTGAAGGATGATAAGCCAAGGTTTATTATGTCATTTTACATGTCTAAGATATTTTCTTTGTGTTGAAAGAATATGAACCCTTGGATTTAAGTTGGTTTTCCATGCTAAATATGAGTTGTTGGATGAAAAATGGCAAGATCGTAATTTTGGAAAATCACAAGGGTAAAGTTGGTAAACTACTAACTCAAGATTAAATCTAGGTCATTGGATGAAGGATGATATGAGGAATATTATGGAAATATAGAATTTTCGGAATAGATCCTATAGCTCGATAAAGGTAAAATCGCAGTGGAAGTATTTTGTGAATATCGGGAAATCAGATTGAATTGAAATTTCATAGGCTGTTCCATAAGCCATGAAAATCATAAAATGATATTTATGGAATAGTGGCCGGTTGAGGAGGAACTAATTTAGTTAGAATATAATGGAATGGCAATTTTGAAACAAACTAGTAAATAAAGACTAGTTGGAGGGCAAATTGGTCATTTGGCAGGGATGGCAATTTTAAAATATTTGAAGTTACAAGGGATATTTTTGGAAGAATAAATTTGAAGTTTAAATCTTGGCCCTTGACTGATGATAAAATCAATCTCAACCATTGGATAAAAGGGCACTTTTGTAATTTCCTTATTTGAATGAATTTAAAATTCATTTATATAATACAAGTGGCATAATTGGAGGAATTCAAAATTAAAAGGCCAAAAGATGAATCCTTCTTCATCTTTCAAGCATTTCGAAAATTTGGGGGAAAAGGGAGAAAATTTTTCAAGCTCAATTCAAGCCCCAAAACTTGATTTTCAGGTAATCTTTCGAACTGCAAAGTTGTTATACTCTTCAAGCTCTATCTTTTGATGTAATTAATTCATTGAATACATGCTTGATTGATAAAAGTTTTACATGAGAAGGAAATTAGGGTTTATGAACAAAATTGGGGCTTTGAGATTTTATGATTCCATGGTTGAATTTAAGTTGGAATCAAGCTTATATGATGTTAAAATCATGTTACTGAGTTAGGATTTAAACCCTACATATTTTGGTTTGTATGGAGAAGATTAGGGTTTGTGGATTTAAGTCTAACTTAGGGTTTGTGATGTTGGATTAATGATCTAGTAAGCTTGATTTGTTGTTTGGAAGCAAAACCCTAAGTTGAATATATATAGACCAATTCGGCAAGCTTCAAAGTTAAGGGACTGAATCTGAATTTTATTAAATTGGAGTGTATTTATGTAATTAATGATGTTGGAGATGTGAAATTGATGTTAGAATGCTAAACCGATGTTGAATCGAATTAGTGACCATTTTGACAATTTGTCAAAATCAAGTGACCAAATAGGAAATGAATTCTTGGATGAGGATTAAATATGATTTTTATTTAAAATAATAGAATTAAAGCAGTAGTGTTGATTTGAGGACTAAATTGTAAAGTTAAGAAGCTTGAATCATTACCTTTGCATTTTAGTGACTATTTTGGGCAAAGAAAGAAAATTAGAGGGAATTATTTTGAATAATTATTTGATGAACAAAATGATGAATTGGTGGTTTGAAGCAAGTGATGGGACTAAATTGATAAGTATAAAAATAAAAAGAAGTTAGTATAAATTAGAAGTTTATTATGGAAAGCTATGTAGAAGATTGAATTTTGGCAGTGACTTCGAAAATTCACCTTAAATTTTACAAAAATGGTTAGATGATGAATTTTATACCGTTGTAAAGATTTGTTCGTCTAGTTTCGTTTCCAACAAACGGAAAATGGTTTCGAGTTCTGAGTTAAAAGATATGAATTTTTAATCTAATGAAGATAAAAAAATTTACAGAGCTGTTTTGGTCAAGATAGCTCTGTGACGGGAGTTTGAATAATTTTCATATTTTTTGTAGATTATATTAATTTATGTGGCTTATACTGTTAGAACTATTATCGAATCTAGTTTTTTCAGTATAAAGGAATTTAAGATCTGGTATGTATTCTGTCATGTATAAGTAAATCTTTGAAGGTAGCGCAAGCTGTCAGAAAATGGAAATTGAAACATTTTGTATTTAAATGTTAGTCAGCAAGCTCGGAAGAATTACTGGAAGTTCAAATTGGTCACTAGGGACCATAATGAGTTTTTGAACAGTACAAGGAATAAAGGAAAAATATTTGGAAATTTTATGTTGGAATAATTATATTAGACAACATGTTTAAGGTATTTTATCTTATTCATGTGATTGATGAAGTCAAGTTCGAATCAAAGAAGGTTTGAGGTTCTATAGAGGAAAGGATTAAGTAGAATTTAGTGAGGCATGCTAATAAATGGCTCAGGTGAGTATAATGCATACATAACATGGTACATAGATGTTTTATACATCATTGGTAAGACTTGCGATAAGTCTGTCTGGTTTATATGTTGACATGATATTTATGTTATTGAGCATATATTTGACATATTTTAAATATGTCAAAAGTTGAATTATTAATGCATGGATCACTGGTTATATATGATGGTATACTATGAATGTTATTTCGGGTATGAACTGCCTAATGTTCAATTATATTGATATACATTGTCATGGATGGAATAACTAAGGAAATTATGCCCAAATAAGTCATTGATGGACATGGTATAGTTGGCATGCCATAGAGTCCAGCAACACGCTACATATTCGGGTATCCGGGATAGCACTATAGTGTATATAAAGGACACTTAGTGCATGGTTAGCACGACCTTATAAACGTGTGGAAAATCGGGAGGTTTGCACAGCCTTATAAGTATGCGGATGGTGGGCACGACCTTATGTGCATTAGCATTTCGGTGCATATTTGACTCGCGTACCCAGGGTCCTCAAGATTTAATTTGGCCTATAAATTAATGAATAATAAAGGGAAAAACAGGTTATGGAGTATATGAACTCTCGGAGTAAATGGCAAGTATATCGCTAAGAAATTTATATACGGTTTATATTATGTTGATATATGATTAATATGAAGGTATACATGTCTAGTGATCATGATGCATTTATGTATGTAAGGCATATTATGATAAACGGACAAGCATGAAAATCTTATGACATTGGCATATAGTAAATGATTATTAATGCAATGTGAAAGTTGATGCATTGGCATAAATCATGCTATATAAACATAGCCATGAAGTTGAATAAAGTTTAAATTATTGTTATTAATTTCCTTTATTGCCTCACTAAGTTCGTACTTAGCGTGTGTTTGATTGTGCACACTTAGGTAAACCAAGTTGAGAGTGAGAAGAGCATTACATCAATATTGAAAAGCTCAACAAGTAATCACAATAATGACATCCAAATTGAGGTTTGATTAGTATAGTGGCATGTATACTTGCTAAACCTATTCAAGTTGTGATTGGTATTTCTGGAAAGATTCAAGGTTAAGAATAACCTTTGGTGATGAGTTGCATACTAAGATAATTGATTTATGATGGGAACTCGAATAAATAATTTATGTCGGTTTTAAATAAAGTTAAATGCGCATGGGCTAGAGAAATTTTAGGATGGTGACCATGGAGAAGTTTTCTGAAAATTTTAAATTACCCCGATTTTGATTAAAGAAGTTGTAACGTTTTCGACTCGTATTCGATGTACGGATATGGGAAGAGGGTGTTACAACAAAATACATAGCCCATTACATCTAAAAATTGTACTCAACAACAACAGTCGATGCTGAAATCCTAGCCTTGATGGTACTCATCCAAGCCACACAACAACCTACTTACCTACGGACGGAAACAATGATTCCGAACGCTGAGCTAATCAAGCTCAGTAGATACATAACCACTCAACCATGCTTCATGCAAATCATAAATAAAGCAATGCAACATGAAATGATATCATGGCAAGATAACAATAGCGTTACCATTATCGCCTAAACACATGGAAAGCATGGATGTATGATCTCGCATACAGCACGTACATATATGTCATTAAATCCACAGAACATCATACAAATAATTCAAACAATATTAAGTGAGGTATGCGTCCACACAACATCAGGATCCTACACTTTTGGTGAGGCTCACGTCCACATAGCATCGGGATCCTACACTCATGGGAATGAGGCTCGCGTCAACATAGCATCGGGATCCTCTATCCGTGCTCGGAATCTCCCATCAAGTACCTTCAAATGAGCCTCGCGTCCACATAGCACCGAGATTCTCCACTTATGAGTCTTCAATGTGTTGCAACATATATTGCTGGGTATCCGAATCCCACCACACAATATTGACTCAACTACTTAGGTATTCTATCCGCACACAGCAAGGACCCTAGTTACACCCAACATCAATTGATCCACCAAGGATCCCTATGGGTTACTACCTTAAGCGATTCACCCAATATTTACCAAGTTATTAGTCATTTATTCCACTTACGGGGTTTAAACACCAATTTCTTAGTTTTAGTATTCATTTTATACCTTAGGAGACCCTTTTGGGCCCTTTAACCCGAATTATAGAATCCTCAAACTCAGTCTAATTTTTTGGGTAGATTGCCAGTGAGTATCGATACATCTACATGGGTATCGATACGCTCCTATAGGTACTGATACTTATCCTCGAGTATCGATACCTGCTTTAGATTCAAAAGACTTGATCACATCCCCGCATCGATATGCCATCCTCCCGTACCAAAACTTCGTAACAGTATGTATACATTGTGTATTGAAACCACACTTGTACCGAAATGCCCCTTGACGTAATGATACGCTATTTGCTATTGGAATTGGCAATGGAACAGTGGTATCAATAAACCTCTGGCCTGTACCAATACCCCCTTTGTAAAACGTCTAGAAGAACCAATTTCCAAGAGAGCGTACCGATACTGGCCTAGCCTGTACCAATATGCGTGCCTAGAACTCTATTCGTAGAGTTCGAATTTCTCTGGTTCAACCTCCTTAACCTCAACCATTGAGTCCCAAATTACACCTACATATTATGAGGAGTTGTTTAGGTAGATTCCTACCAAATTTTAACTTTAACATCATCAATATCAACATTCACTATCGCGACCATTTTTGAAATCGGGATGTGTAAAAATAGCCTGACGATCGATCTTTTAGAAAATTAAGGTTTTGCTCCTTTTTTATCCATTTTTATATTTTTGAAAATTTAGGGTTCATTTTAATAAAATTCATCCTTAATTTTCTTTTAAAAAACAATTGGAGTCGCCACCGATCACTTCGAGGTAGACCGGAGACCGGAAAAACAAACCCGAGATTTTGCCCTAAAAAATGGGTTCAAGAGTTGGTTACGTGTAGGGAAGGGTTAGCACCCCTACAAACGCCTGTTATCGGTACCTTTAATTTTACGTGGCATTTTGGCATTTCGAATAATTATTTGAATTTAATTTATCCCATAATTATTAATTGAATTTAAATTTCGAATACAGATATCCTTTTATAAGGAAATTCATTTTGTTCGAATACGAGATTAAAAGCACCCCGTTAGGTGGCACCCTTATTCGTATTTAAAAATGAATTTCCAACATAAAATGTTTTTAAAGAATAATATTTTATTGTCTTATCAATTTTAAGTACTATTCCTAAAAAGGCTCTAATCAATTAATTATTTAAATCTATGAATATTAATTAATTTAATGGTTTTATGAGAAAATGCTAATTACTTGAACACCTTCCATATATGTAAAGTCCTTAAATTAATCACATTTCTAATTAATTAATTCATCTAATTAATTAAAGTTCTAGTCCTAATTAGGGCTCTAACAATTTATTATTCAATATTATAAGTGAAAATGTATATCGAATATACACCTACCTTTATGACCAAGGCTGAGATAACACCCCATTGTAAACAATAGAACGCCATCCAGATTTGAACCTCAAAGATTCTATTCGATATAAATTTAATTAACTACAATGTATTAATTTTAAATGTCAATTAATGAACTACATTTATATTTCAATTATAAGTGTGATTTATATATTAAATATATTCATTAAAATCCATGTTGAGATAACACCCCATTGTAAATAATGGAACACCATCCAAATTAGGATTTTAAATCTTATATTTAATATATTTTTAATTACTACAATTAGCTATCATATTTAATTATTGAATCCTAATTAGAGAAACCTAGACTAAAGGTTTTAACAATTAATTAAAGACTAAGTGTATTTAATTATCTAACATTTAATTCTATATGCCTAATTTAAAACATGCATCACAATTAAATAATTAAAGGCAATTAAATTAAATAGAAGAATTAAAATAATACTACATTATAACAAATTGAAACAAAAACTGATTTTATTAAAATATGGACTAAATTGAAACCATCCCAAAATTTAATGCCTTAATACAAATTGTCTAGGTGACCAAATTGCACTAATTACAAATTCTGGGGTTCAATTAAGGGGTACATGGGATCGAATTAAGAACTTCATAAAATTCAAAGTCAATTTAAAAGGAATTGGTGACTGAAACGAAAGAGAGGTAAAATTAGGGGACAAAACCCTAAGGATCTTAAAGTGGTACGCGGATCCTGGTCTGACCCGAGAGGAAGCGCGTGGATCCCTCCCTTACCCGCTACCAAAACGACAACATTTTGGGTAGGCTATAAATACCTTATTTTTAGCTTCAGCCCCTCATTTCCAAAACTCCCCTCTCTCACCTATCTCTTTCTCTCTACCTGAATTCTCGCACCCATAACAATTCTCAACCCAGAAACTCTCAGCCAACAGATCTAAAACATAGGTTTTAGGATGAACATCTAATGTGTTCATCATTTTTTAGTTGAACTCACATATTGCCGGTGCCAAACCACCACGAACACCGCCCCTGAATCTTTAACCACTACTCTCCGGTGACCAACAACTGTTCGTCGGCGACCTATCCTAAACTCTGACCACCACCACCTTCTAGCCGGCTGCCGTGAGGCAATTTCTAACCCCGACCGGAACCCTAAAAAACTTAATTTTCTCAATTTCGAACCCTAAATCCCTAAATCTATCCCTAAAATCAATAGAGTTTCCCTTTCTTCCCTGAATCCTAGACTACCTGATCCCCCTCTTCAACTCCGACCGTTCAAAACCTATGCCCTCTTCGGCAACTAAGATAAGACTCCGACCTCCGTTTTATTATTATTATTATCTTTCGTTTCTATTTTTACTAATATTTCCTTTCTTTTCTTGCAGAAATCGGAAACAATGAAAAAAAATACCTCTGTAAACGGCGGCTCCGGTGACGTTTCGACCACTGGCGACGTCTTCACTTTCAGCTCAATCTCTAGTGACGTTTTGACTTTTGGCAGCCCGGCGACCAGTGGCGGCTCACCTCCCGAACAACCTCTTATGTTTTTGAGTTGAGGATCACTCTCTCTCCTTCATTATTGTATTTTAATATTTATTAGTATTTTATTATTAATTATCATTATTAGCACTTAATGATCTGACACACTCTCTCTCTTCTTATTTATAGGATAGTGAAGGATGATGCAATTGATGAGCTCATAGAGCTTATGTCAGCGGAGAAGAAAACCATGACCCATGTAAAGCTGGTTTGGACAAATAGGAGCCTGCCACGTGTCCCTTCAAATTGACATTTGGGCAGGAAAATGGTTTTAGGCTATATTTTGTGTTTCTTTGACCAAGAATGAGAGGAAAATGATGTAACAAAATCAGATTGGGTTTGTATCTAATGTAATTTGGGCCTTCAATTTGTAAAGGACATTATGGACTCTATTTATTTGTGAATTATTTTTATTATTTTTGGGTTTTATTTATATCGAATTACTATAATACGGCTCATATTTATAGGACGTAACCCGGACAAAATACGGGTATGACATTCACCATTAAACGACAACCAAGGTCCATCCAAACCAAAAACACCACAACATGCATCAAGACTTATTTTATGATTTCCAGGAAACATCGAGAGTTAGTAGTGTACTAACCTTGTCTTAAAACTGATAAAGAAGCCTCCAAACCCTCAAGCTCAAACCTTGCTCTTCCCTTGGCTCTTGGAAGTGTCTCCGACCTCTTTCACTACAAGAAAGAGTTACAAACGCATTACAATGTTGTTGAGGAATTTAGAGAGCTACCAAAACAAATCTAACCACGAATAGAGCCTCAAAAATCTCATTCCCGTTCTTCTTCCAAAACCCCAACTAAACCTCTTCCACCACCATTTTTATCAAAGCTTACATTGAAAGATAGCTCTTACAATGCTGAACAACACTCTCTCCAACACCAATACGAGATTCACAAGGAAAAATTGAAAGGTGGGATTTTTTTCTTGAGTTTGGGAGAGGAAGATAGAGGAAAAGAGATATGGAACAAAATGAGGTAAGCACTTACACAAGGGCTGCCAAAATTAATTCCTTCCCCTCTTTTTTATCCCAAGGTGAAATTACACTCTTAACCTTGCCATCATACAACAAAACAAGCCCAACAACCGAACAAGCCCACAAGGCCTTCGAGGCCCAATATTAAGGCCCGAACACAAGCCCTCACTATCATATTAACCCGACTCTCAGGTTTTCGAAACCTAGATCGTTACAAAAATTGCTCAAACTTGAGATTGTTCACTTTTCGATGAACCATTCCTTGAGTTCAGATTATCGATAGTTTAAACATTGTAATCCGTATGTTCAAGATAGTGCTTCATGAGATAAACAAATTGAGAGTTATTTTTCTAATGTACCTTATGACCCTAATTTGGTTATAATATGCAATTTGACTTCAGTCCCTTTTTTATTTTTTTTGGCTCTTGACTTTGGCTTTATCAACACTTTGTCCTGAACTTCACCTCTGGTTTGATATGCATTTTTGGCCCTTGACGTGTTTTTTGGTACAATTTGGCCCCTCAACTTTTTCTTTTCTCTGTACTTTGGCCCTTGACTTACCTTTAATCTACACTTTGGCCCTTTACTTTTTTGTGTGTGTAATTTAGCCCTTGACTTAGGATTACGTAACACACATGGGATCTTCAGGCTAATAACGTTAAAATTTTAAATAGGAGCAAATAATAAAAGATCACATGTAATTTAGAAAAAAAATCTTATTATTGTTTATTTTTAATATATTGTTTATAAATTATAATTTAAAATATAAACAATAACCTCTATGTAAATCTCGAGAATTATCGTTGAGAGTGTACGAGGGAGATGCAAAAGAGGTAATTACAAAAGTTAAATTTGCTTTGAAATTGGAAGGATAGGGGTTAATACTTTTGGAGGATTTCAAAAGTTATTTTCCTTTGAAATTTTTTACAAGTTAAATTTGAGATAATTATAATAATACAATAAAAGTCAACATGATTTAAATATTGACATTATGAATAAAATAAATTAGATCGAAAAAGTTGTCCATATAATGGACCAAAAAAATATAATATGTTTTAATAGTCATCAAATAATTGGATTTATAACTTTTTTTGAAAGGAAAAAAAGGTCTCAATTAAAACCCCTGAACAAACACAGTTCAGGTTGAACCATGGATGTCAAGAGGAAAAGAGTACCCTGCTTTATTCAAAGTACTTGATACAACTCACCTAGACATCACAAAAGCTACTGCTGATTACGGTTTTCAAAGAAGAATAGAATCACAAGCTATGTAGCACAACATAAGTCGGCCTCCCTTCCAATACCTTGTTTTGCTAAAACACGGGCAATACAATTTTGTTCTCTAAAAGCAAAAACAATACTCTAATCAAACAAGAGACAATACTCCTTACACTTCTTGGCTAAGTCTGAAAATGTTGCAGGTGCTTCACATAGCCTCTCAATCCATTTAACGGCCAGCAAACTATCTGTCTCGATGATTAGGGGATAGGAATCACACCAGTTAGACAATGAGTACACCTCGTACGCTACCAGAATACTCAACAGTTCAGCATATGTTGGACTTGAAATCTTGATCGATTTGGAGAACTTTAGGAGATGATTACCAGAATGATCCCTTAAAATTCCCCAAATACCCGCAGCCCCAACACTCCCATGGACCGCATCATCAACATTGAACTTTAACGTTCCCTAGCTGGTACCACCCAAGATCCTATCTTAGGTCTGGTATGATGAGGTACGCATACTGACACATCTGTGGGACTCCTAATAAAATCAATAGTAGATGGACATGAATCGGGCCACTTAGATCTGCACCAATGCCCAATTCGTAACATAGTTAAATCAAAGATTTGGTTCTCATCATAAACCTTATTGTTAAAAATGGCATCATTCCTACACAACTATATGGTCCAAATAATCCCAAACAAAGCCATATTCCATACCGATTTACAAGAGGATTGGATTGGTTGATTGAAACATACTTGCAGAAAAATCATAAAATCTGTTGAAAACGTAAAACACACCTTCCATAGCGAACACCATTTTTGCCAGGTTAACCACATTACATTACATTCCGTCTCAGCTTCCTTAGCACATAATGGACATACATTTGATCCAATCATGGACACACCACGCTTAGCTAGCTCCACCAAGGTAGAAATTTTCTGATGCGCAACCTTCCATACAAATGCTTCAACTTTTGGCGGGGCAAGATTTAACCAAATTACCTTCCTCATATTGTCAACTTCAGCACCAGCCATTGCTACCGCCTCATAGTAGGCTTTGGCAGAGTATAGACCATTAGATGACCCACTTCAGTTTACTTTGTCCTCAAAATTATGCCGACCAATAGTCCTATTTATAGTGCTCAAAAACTCATCCCAAAAACCAATTTCCCAATTGAACAACCTCTTCCTCAATTCTATTCTCCATTCCCACCCATCACTGCCCATAACCCCAAAATCCTAGATCTTTCTAGATTTTTTACTCGCCACAGTGAACATTCTTGGGAATGCCAATTTTAAAGATGGAACCTCAGTCCAACAATTATCTCAGAACTTTATTTTCCTCCCATTACCAAAGACGTATAATATTTTTTGTAAACGTGTCATCAGAGTTGGAAAAAGGGCGCGTAATGTTTTTTCATATCCATGAACCTTTTTTGCTTTGATCGGCTTTAGAAATCATTGAGTGAGGATCAAAACCATACTTTGCATCAACATCTTTTCTCCACATGCTATTAGATTCGCAAGCGTATCTCCAAACTCACTTGTTCAATAAAGCCCTATTCTTTAACCTCAAATCAAAGAATCCCAGATCACCTCCCAGCTTTGGCTTACACAATTTCTCCCATTTAATCCAGTGTATTGCTCTACTCGAGTTGGCTCCCCAAATAAAATTGGCAATTAAACTGTTCAGCTTAGTAGCAACCTTTGTAGGCATCTGAAACAAGGATAAATAATACACAGGTAAATTTGTTAGAACAGATTTAACCGAAGTTATTCTCCCCCAAATGATAAAAACTTTCTTTTCCAACCACCTAGATGACTCTGAAACTTATTATAGATGGTTTTCCAAAGCTCATCGAATTTCGGGGATAGCCGAGGGGTAGACCTAAATACTCTATAAGAAGTTTATCATAGCAACAATGAATTTCATCAAACCATCCTTTTAGGGTGAGCTCCTCAACATTAACACCAAAGAGTTTCATTTTTTTATTTTTAACTTTAGCCCGGAACAAAGGCCAAAAAGCCTTAAGATTCTTTTAATATTGCGAATAGCTCCTTCTCGTGCTTCATCGAAAATTATTAAATTATCGACGAACTGTATATGTGATATACAAACTTCACTGTTACCCATCTTCACCCTTTTAGTTAGCCCGATATCTGTTGCTTTACTAATCAATGCACTCAACGCTTCTCCCACTAAGTTGAATAGCAATGGCGACAAAGGACACCCCTGTCGAAGGCCTCTCCTGATATGGAACATGTTGCTCGGGGATCCATTCACTAGCACCGAGATAGTTGGTGTTAAGATACATGACTTGATCCATGTTCGTCATCTTCTCTCCGAATCCCATTTTCTCCGTAATAAAATCTAAGAAATCCTAATCCACAGTGCCGTACGCCTTCCTAAAGTCAGTTTTAAAAATAATAGCTTCACGATTTTTTTCTTTAGCTCATCAATTAACTCATTTGCAATAAGGGAGCAATCAGATATTTGTTTCCCTGGGATGAACGCGAACTGGCTCTCACCCACCACTTGAATGGGCGAGGCCCCCAATTCTCATTGCCCTCTTTCAGCATAACAAGAATGTGATCAGAAAGGCTTCTTGGTAGATTACTTTAGATCAAATAAGGATGGGTCATGATCACTTTAGGGCATAGAAGAAACTTATCCAATCTACTGGCTGACATGTGTCTCCCTCTTGAAACCAAGTAAAAGAGCCACTAATTGAAGGTAAATCGATCAACTCACAAGTTCGAATAAAATCTACAAAAATTCTTATTCAAAAATTATCCACCACAATCCATTTTTTTCCTCGATCGATTTCACCGTATTAAAGTCACCACCAATAATAACAGGCACTCCCAGCGATCCAATATAATTCTTTAAATGATAAAAAAGGTCACGCCTCTCGCCAGCAATATTACGAGCATAAATGTTCACTATCCCCACTTTCAAATTGCTTTGAATTATCGTGTCAGTTAGAATAATCCATCTTTATTGTATTATTGTGCTCTCTACTGTCATGAAGCTTTTATCCCACAGAGATATGGGACCTCCTGAAGCGCCAATTGATGGAGCAAAAACAATATCCCCATACTTATTTTCCAACAATCTTTTTGATACCCAAGACTTCATAGATGACAATTTTGATTCCTGTAAAAACACCACTCGAGCTTTACTAGACAGGATGACCCGAGTCACTGCCCTCAACTTTTCGACTTCCCTAGACCTCAACGTTCCAAGTGAGAAGAGAACACATCATCAATAGACAATCAAGACACACATTGAAGAGGACGAAAGCTTACCTCTAGGGTCTATTCCCATCTTCAAACTCAAGCTCCTCTAGCCGATTGAGAACCAACGAATCTGAGCATCAAAGCCGATCCCCAATTCTTTACCCACTTCGATAGTGGCCGCTACTTCGTCATCAATTTTCAACCTATTTTCTGTACTGACTTTAATTCTCTCTAACAGAATCTGGTTTGTCGCCAGAATATTCAGAGCCGCTTGCCCATTAGGCTTGTTCATGTTTTTCCCCTTCTTGAGCTCGCACTTGTTTTGATACAACTATTCATGGGATTCATCCACCCGTTCCACTTATCTAACCTAACCCTCAGCCTCAGGTTCCTATTTCCATTCTGTCGCCTCCTACCACCAGCTCTGCCTTGAGTTTGAGGCGGAAAACTCAAATCCCCAACCGGTGTTATTTCTAAGCCCTCCTCATCTATGTGGACATCCAATAATCTAGACCCGTTTGAGATTGATGGTCCTGAGTTAACTGAGTTCTCCCCTCTATAATGGAAAAAAGGCCTAGTGCCCTCAACCCCTTTCAACCTAAAAGGCTCACTGCCCGATTTAACTGGGACGTCAACAATCCCATGCCCACTGGATAGGGACAAAATTCCTTGTGGTGACTGATCAGTTGGATCAGGCTGGATATTCTGACCTATCTGACATGTTTCCTTATCCATACTATGGCGGCTAACGGTTGCCTCGGGAATTTGGGAGACATTTACACCATCGTAATTGCATGGAACGCCATTCGAAGCGTTATTTTTTTCCCTCATGTTCTTCGAACGGTGAAAGAATGTCGATGAATCTCCGATCGCCATCAAACTCTTCCATTCTCAACAGGATTTCATGGTATCATCCATTTAGCACGATCGATATTCGATCGGGAATCACCAATTCCTTCTTGACAGAGACTAACATTCTTGCTTCATCAAAATGATTGAGCTTAATCGTATCATCATCTACCTTTACGACAACCCCCCATCTACTACCTAAACCTCTGAAAAACTTCTCGCTCCAGATATGAAGAGGGACATCCTTCAACACCACCCACACTTTTATTTTGCGTTTCCCATCATAGCCTTTTAACATCTCCAATTCCTCGAACCATAGGTTCATCAACTCGCTTTCTTCTATTCCAACATTGAGTTAGCGCTTCCAAATTCTCAAACTGGATAACAGTAAGTAACCTATGCCATGGACTTACTTTTACTTGGAACCCATCCGAAACTAAAGCCTCTTGCACCAATTTTAAATTGTACATACCTTTAATCTGAGCTACTAAGTAAAGTTTCCTCCACTCCATATCTGCTTTGGATATCATAATTGGCGCCTTGCTCTCATCCAACATATCAATGGGCTGTCTAGCCCAGTCTTCCATGAACACTACCGAAACAGCATCCTCCAACCTGGATCTCCTTGCCCCGTCCTCCTCTACTAACCCAGAAGATGACAGTCTTGACGGTTTTTTCACACCCAATAGGACATCCTTAAAGGATCTTGTATCCTTCAATGGCGGACGCCAAGACCTTGCCTTTTCCATATGCTCGGGAGCTCTAGAATCTCCACTGTCCCTTTTTCTAACATTAAAAACCCTAATACGGTATCCATCCATAAGTTTGTTGTTTCCTCTTTCGATTGCACATCTCGCCTCATCAATACTCTTAAATCTCACGAAGGCAAAAATAGACGGTTTAAACCGCCTCTTCATTTTTCAATACGCAATATAGACATCCACCACTTGGCCATAACTTTTAAATGCTTCCTTCAACGCTGAACAATGGATTCTTTTGCTAACGTTATCTACGAAGACTGGGCAGCCCAAACGGCGGCGAATTCCTCCTATTTTCCAGACGGCTATGCACTAGGCGGCGGTAATTGCCACTGCTGTTCTCCATCGACCCCAACCCCAAATTTTGAAATGAAACTCCCCAATTACACTCTACCATTATTAGGGGAGTGTGAAAATTAGGTTAATTATACGCATAATTAGTCATAGTGACTTTCAAACCTTTCTATTTACGGGCATCATTAAATTGTGTGTAACTACACTTTAGCAACCAAACATATATAGAGAATTATATCTCCTTCTAATATAATTACAAAATGGTGCGATTACTGTAATAATAATTACATTTGTTACAATTATTTTGTGTTAAAAACACATCAAAATTATGGGTAAACTGCATTCCATGTTACTCAATTATTAGTTAAGTTACAAATATATTATTTTTTTTATAAAAGTTACAATCTAGTCACTCAATTAAAATATGGTTGCAATCAAATTAGTACTCCGTTAAAAAGAAAAAAGACGTTAAACATTCCCTGGTATAATAACAATTTTAGTCCATTAAACTTATAATTCTATTAATTTAGTCATAATTTAAAATAATTCAATAAATTTAACCCTTCTTATTTAAAATTTCTATCAAGTTATTCCTTGTTTTTCTCCTAACAAATATTTCTTACAACGGATAATTAATATTATTATAAAACAAGGCTTATATAAATTTTAAATAAAATAATTAAAATGATGGTTCTACCATTTCATACTTAACATTTTATTGTATGGGTGATTAGAGCCTTAAACTTACATAATACAACTGTATTTTTTTTATCGTGGTCTTGAATATAGTAAATGTTATTACAATTATTTATAATGAATACCCAAGGAGGAAAAAAATCAAAACTTTTAATAATTATCTAATATTGAAATTACTATGACTAGATATTTTGCATTACATAAGCTAAATTTTTACTCTAGGTGAAACTTTTGATATCAAATTTGAGATTGTTTGAGTTTTTTTTATATAGGAGTTGATTGCCTTTAAATGGAACGAGTTTCCTTTAGTTGATTTATACAGTTATTTTATGAGTTTCCTTTTGATATCATATTTAGAAACTTACATAGAATTTTATGGTCTAACAATTCTGAAGAATTTTTCTGAAATAAAACTAAAATATGTATATTTGTGCTATACAAATTTAGATGTGAGTGTCAAATATATGTTTGTGTTGTTCAATATAAATATATTATAATTGTTAAAGTCTTTACATCTATTTTGAAGCAATTATTTCAATAATTTCAATTTTTTGTTTATAATATTTATCATTTGGAAGTTTTCCTAATAGGACTAACCCTCTTTTGCAGACTAATTATTTTTTTTAATAGTCTAAAAGTTTGGGTCACACACGAGTTGGGCCTTTGCTGGAGATGGGTTGCGACTAGGTCAGAAGTCGGGTCAAACACGGGTCGGGACAGAATTAAAAGTTACCCTTTTCTCATTCCTTGTCACATTAAAAAAGGGTAAACTATCTCCAAGGCCACTAAACTATAAGGATAATTCTATTTTGACCATCAAATTATACTTTTTATCAATTAAGTTACTTAACTATATAATTGATATAAATTAAACCATTGACTATTAGCATTTAACAAAAATGATGACCTAGTGACTAGGCTGGATTATTCAATAGCACTCTCGATTTGATCGTAACGTCTAGGTCAGATTTAGGGGGCTACAACGGTGGATTATATTTGCATTGACTATGCACAACATATCAATGTATAATTTATATAAATGATATAAATTAAACCATTGACTATTAGCATTTAACAGAAATGATGACCTAGTGACTAGGCTGGATTATTCAATAGCACTCTCGATTTGATCATAGCGTCTAGGCCAGATTTAGGGTGCTACAACGGTGGATTATATTTGCATTGACTATGCACAACATATCAATGTATATTGATTCCTTGTGCATGAATTAAAGAATTCTAAAATTCACAAAATATAATATTAGAATCAAAGAATGTCTCATTCTTTGAAAATATATTGCCTTGTAAGACTAAGGATATTGGTTCAATTTCAATGAAAATAATTTTAGAGACTATCGATGAAAATAGTCAAGAAGTTCAACAATAGGTTGAAATTGAGGCACATCCAAAGAGTAAAAGGGAAAGGATGAAAAAAAAATTGGATCGGATTTTTTAACATATATGCTAGAGGTTGAATTTCAACTTATATTAAAATTATATGCTCATCTGAAATACTTTGTGGAAAGATGCTATTAAAAGTAAAATTGATTCTATGATGCAAAATCATAAGTGAGAATTAGTGGATCTTTCTCCGAGAATTAAACCATTAAATTCTAAATGAATTTTCAAACGGTTGATGAAAGTAGATGGTACAATTGATAAGTACAATGCCATATTGGATTAGTTGCAATTGTCACTTTGTGAAATCTAGAAGTACATCAAATGAATGTTAAGACAACTTTTCTAAATGGAGATCTTGACGAGGAGATCTGCATAGAATAATATTAGGGTCATGTAACTCCAGGCAAAAGGGAAAGTTTATAAATTGGATTAGTTCTTGTATGGACTTAAGCAAGCACCAAAGTAGTACATGAAAAGTTTGACAGTGCAACGATGGTAAATAAAATTTAAATTAATGAATGTGACAAATGTGTATGTTAAAACTACTTTAAACAAGTAGAGTTTTTTTTTTTTTTGCCTGATTCAATGTATCTTATTGTTGATCTAATAAATATCATGAATTTGAAATCAACAGATAACAATCGGCTCTCGCCGGTAGGATGTGATGTTTTAACTGATTAATGTGTTGTTTAAGAAGGGACAAAAAAGAAGATAAAACAAAAAATTCCAATGCATTTAGACTTGGAACTCAAAAATCATGGCGATTCAAAGATATATGATGTTTATTAGAAAATAATGAAACATGTTGAAAGACCCAGAAAAGAAAACTAATAAACTAAAAGGATTGATTACTCAAGGGAATCAATATAAACAAACCTGCAAACCAAAGTAAATGCGGAGGATCAGGAAGAAGAAAAGAAAACGGGTGAGGAGTTGGGGTTAAGGTGAAGTTAAAATAAAGCGGCTATTTAAATTTTAATTTTTTTTTATAAAAATTTGTGTAAGATGGATAATAATTTAGGTAACTAAATAAATTTTTATTAATTATTGTAAGAATTTGTGTAACTACATAATTTCTTATTAACTTGGTAAGTATTTGTGTAAATTTTATTTTAGGTAAAAAATTGTGTAACTACACAAATTCTTATATTATAACCTAAATTCTTATTATTTAAGTAAAAATTTATATAATTACACAAATTCTTAATAATTTAATATAAATTATATAAATTTACTTATTTTAATTTCACCCTAAACTAGCTTCACCCTAAAATCACCCGTTAGTGAAAGGGTGGTGAGAACAAATCTGCCTCGCTGGACCCTTTACCGTCCAATCGTTGCTTACAGGAATTAGGCTACACGCAAAGACAAATTGTCATAAAATTAGTAATGGCAAAATTATACATCTCTGATTTGATTCGGTGTGCCTGACTTAACCCGATCAGATTTTTCTTATGATTTTTGGGGGTTAGGGTGGGTATTTAAAAATATAAAGTCGAGACGGGGCGGGTTCAGATATGATATAAAAAATTTTTGCCTCGCCTTGTCTCAGTATTTTTTTATTTATTTTTATTATATTTATAAGAATATCACTATATATGAATACTTTTAGGAGTTTTAAGCTATTTTTTTAGTTTGTCTTTATCATAAATTCTTGTTAGATATTGTTCGAATTTTAACATATCTTATTCTAAAAGTCAATGGTCAAATTTATTTTTTAAATATGTATTTTTTCTTCATATGAATAATTTAATTGGTTTAGAATTTATAAAAATCGGGTTGAAATCAGATTTAAGATTTATAAATCAGGGTGGAACAGATAAATTATTATTTTATTTTCAAAGCAGAACGGAATCGAGTTTTGAAATTAATATATCTGGGCGGGCATCCCTACATAAAATCGGATCTTAAAGCAATAGTAAAAGAAAAACCTCATCTTCTCTGTTGTTAGTAAAGAAAAAATAATCAATCAAATTCAGGTCAACTTGTTAGGGCGGTGAAGGATAGATAATAATGATGTCATAAATATAAGTATTTAGTAAAAAGTTAAGAAGTTAGTGAATTAGTCTAGTAGTTAGGCTTTATGCTTTCTATTCACTAGACTTAGGCTAAATTTTCAGCTTAAAAATTAATATAAAATAAATAAAAATCAAAATATTTTTAAAAAAATTGTTGATTCACATCAGCATCTTCATACACGCGGCATTGCCATGCTATCAGGTCTTGCCATGCAGATGTATTACATTATCAAAAGGCGTTAACCGTTAGTTGGCTGGTAATTTCTATTAATCGATGGTAAATTTTGAAAAAAAAATGTTAATAATTAAAATGAACCCAAAAAAATAACGGCTAAAGTGATTAAAAGATCAAACATTGGGAGTTATTTTAGGCTTTATGTCTTTATTTTAATGATTTAATTTTGGCTTAAGTGTATCAAAGGCCCTCAAACTTTAAAAAAAATAATTAAGCTCTTATACTCTTTTTGCACTCAATTAAGTCATTGAACTCTAGATTTGCATTAATGTCCCCTTTTGACTAACAGAATTAATTATTGATTGTTAGTCCCGTTAAAATTAATAATTTGTCCGTTAGAGTTGCCACATCGTACCTTTTAAAATTACTACATCATGTTAACATTTGGGGTGAACAAAACTCGACTCGACTCGAAAAAACCGAATAACTCGACTTGACTCGAAAAAACTGAATAACTCGACTCGAGGCGAAAATACTCTGCTCGAAATTTTATAAACTCGACTCGAAAAAATTTCAAATAAAGTTTGAGTTGTAAAATAGAAACTCGAATAACTCGAAATTTTTAGTAATTAATGATTTATTTTTAAGTTCGAGACGAGTCCATTAATTTTTTATTACATATATATCGATATATAAAAATATGAAGAAATATTGCAACATATGAAAAAATATGAAGAAATATATATATATATATATATATATATATATATATATATATATGCATATCTTATATAATTAGAGAAAGTGATTTAAATTTGAATCAAACCGTACTATAAAATTTATCAATTGAGCTAAAATATATATTATATAATTTTAAATGATATTTGATTTATTAAATAACTCTATAATTCTTATTTATACATGTGAAAAATATTACGAATATATATATTTTATATGGTTAGATAAATTTGTTTAAAATTAGAATTAATTCGAACTAACATTATAAATAATTACAACTAAATTCGAATAGAAACTCGAATAACTCGACTCGAATTTCTTTAACTCGACTCGAATTTCTTCAACTCGATTCGACTCGAAAAATTTTCGAATGAAAGTTCGAATGATAAAATTAGACTCGTCAACTCGAATAACTCGAAATTTTTTGACTCGACTCGATCGAACGCTCAACCCTAGTTAACATGGCAATTAAATCATTTAATAAAAAAATAATGAAATTATGTTTTTAATAAAATTTTATTTAATTAACTTAAACAAATTTTTAAGGTTTAACAACCAAAGATCAAGCAAACAACCCCAACTAAAAGAACCCTAACCCATTAATCCCAACGTTTCCAAATCTCAAGTTCGTTGAAGAGATCGTTCCTCAAGGCTCATCAACTGCAGGTCTCACGGCTTCGATTATTCAAGATAGTAGCATTGTAAGTTCTTTTATTGTTTTTTCATTGAAGAGATAATTTTGTTTCATTGGTTTGCTTTTTAGAAAGTTCATCTCTTAATTTTTATTCTCTGGTATTTTTGTATATCGGCGGGAGTTTTATCAAGGAGAAACCATGATTTTTAGAGTTCGATTGCTTCAATTACATAGGAAACATTAAAACTAACGTATAAAAAGTTTGAATGATTCGACAAGAATAAGTTAATTCTTAATTAAGATATGAATTTTTTCTCAAAAATTAAAAACAAAAAATTATATTGTTAGTGCATACTCTTTTTATTATATATAAAATTCCCATCTTGATATTGAAAAAAGAGAAAAATAAGTTTACTATGGAATCATACGCTGCAAAAAAATGCAATTGAATAATATTAACAATAATGGGAACTTCCCCAAACTCAGTCGTCTATGTGTATGTAGAAACTCGATCAATATTTTTTTTTTCTTTTATTTCTACTTTTTATTTATTTGTATTGTTTTTTCTTTGTTTGCTTTGATTTCATTAATTTGCGTTGTTAGTAGCTTAGTTTGAATGTAATTTTACTTGAATGAAATTTGTTTTCATGTTGAACTATTAAATTAAGTGAAAAAAGTGATTTGGGTGGGCAAGGCTGATCTAATAGTGGAGTCCGATTCTCAGATGGCGCTAAACTGGATTAATATCGTTCTACTTCGTCCTTGGCATTGGTGAACTATCTCCGATGATATTGACCGACAGGCTCGTTCGATTGGTGCAGTGCAGTTCGTGTATGTTCTAAGAGTCCAAAATGGTATGACAGACCACCTAACGAAAACATGCTTGGTCAGACAATAGTTGTTCAAAGCCTGGTGGTAGCAATCTCTGTTATTGAACACTCTTTGAGTTTTGATTGTAATATGTAAGTCTGGTGTTTATTCATGTTGTGATATCATCACTAGGTGATAGTCTGGTTTCAAACATTGTATGAGCATCAGCATGCCTTGTTATATATTTATCAATAAATAAATACATTTTTGTCGAGTAAAAAATAATAAGTGGATGAAGAATTTTGTTCTAACTAATTTTACTTTAGTGTTTGTGTGCAAGATTTTTATATGATCGGAAAGGACAAGAGTAGAACATATTGAAGAGTGTTAAAGATAGATTGGTTACATATATATAAATGCAAATAATTTAAGAATATAATTATTTGATAATTATCTAAAGAGAGCATTGAATGCATATATTTATTTGATAATTATATTAAAAAATGATCATATACCTCAAAAATCTAAGAAAATATATATTTTTTATATTTACATTCATGTAACCTTAAAAAGATTATATCCATGTATTGGCTACATATATAAATGCAAATAATTTAAGTTAATAAAAATTCTTAAGAATATAATTACTTAAGTTTTGAAAATGTAACATAAATTAAAGGAACTGCAATTTAGCGTTAGCTGGCATGTGTGAATAGCGGTCTAGCTTAATTATCAACCCAAGAAAAATCAGTTTTTGAATATAAAAAGGCTTATATTACATCTTATATATATAATTATATTAGCTTATATTACAATAAGTACTTAAAATATACTAATCTTTTTATTTAGATACTTAAAGTTTTTTTTGCTCAAAATACGTACTTAAAATATCTTTTGGTCAAAATATATACTTAAAGTATTTTTTTGTCTAAATAGGTGCCTAATATATATATATATATATATATATATATATTTCTTCTAGCTTCCTAAAAATTGTCATATGACATTGATTAAAAAATAAATTAAGTACGTATTTTGACAAAAAATATTTTTGGTACCTATTTTAAAAAATATATTTTAAGTACTTATTTTAATAAAAAATATATTTTAAGTACTTGATTTGACCAAAAATATACTCTGTATATTTATTTTGACAAAAAATATTTTAAATAAAAAATTAATATATTTTACATACTTATTTATTATATAAGCGAAATATTTTGAAAAAAAAAAGTCTAATAAAAGTATTATAAAATATAGTTAGTGGAAGAAACCCATTAACTTAAATCAGAAGCAATTAGCTCCGAACAAAAAATATATAGAAGCAATTAGCCGACAGACATTCCATCCAAGAAGCCAGTGGCCACCACATTAATATATCTTATGTTTTATTTGATTATTTTAAGCGGAAAAAGTAGTCAAACACATCGTTTTATTTTATTGTTAAAACATAAATATTTGATTAATCAAACTTTGTAATAATGGGTTGTTTAAAGTTTAAAATAAAACCAATAAGTGTTTTAAAACTTGTTCTTAAAAAAAAACAAAGACGATTGAATGTGATTTTCCCGCTCTCTCCGCCAACGGCTCCAGCGTGCCTAACCCTAAACCTCCAGATCCTGGCCGAGACCATAGCTCTCCCGATCCGCTCCCCAGTCGGCATGGATTTCGCAATTTCAGATTCTTCATCTGATCCCTTAGACTCATCATCTCCCCGATGGAATCTCAGGTGATCACTGTTCCATTGCCTAGTCTCGCTCCTCTTCCCAGTAAGCCTCCGATCTCTTATAAGGATACTCTTATAGGCGATGACAACCAACAGAAGTCTGCTGTTGATGATATTCTGGATGATGAAGATGTCGATTTAGTTGAGGGGATGTCACTCGTTCATCCATTGATGGCGTGATCTCCATCGACTTCTCGGATAAAGTCCAATATATTGCTGTTAAAAGCCTCGCCCACACTGTTGCAATAAAACTTCTTGGGAGGCGGATTGGATACAATACTCTTCGTTCGCGGCTCTACGATCTCTGAAGCCTACGCAAGCTTTCCGTTTAATGGATATCGAAAATGATTATTTTTGGTCACTTTCAGAACGCGCTCGGATTTTTTGAAAGTAGTTTTGGGTGGTCTTTGGGTTTTGTTTGGCCATTACCTTTCGTGGAACCATGGACAATTGATTTCTCCCCCTCTCAACCTTATCCCAGCTGAGTCATTGCTTGGGTTAGACTGCCCGGTCTGCCGGTCACTTTATACAAGAGGAGTATAATTACGGCGATTGGCGAATCTATTGGCCCCGTGGTTAAACTAGATTACCAGACTGAGAGAGATCGTCGGGGTCGTTTTGCTCGTATGGCTGTCATTCTGGATCTTAACAAGCCCCTCATCTCAAAATTGCTTATTAATGGTGGCCTTCAGATTGTTGAATATGAATCTCTTCCTACAATTTGTTTTAAATGCGGGAAATATGGCCATGTCCAAGACATCTGTTAGCCTGTTGCTAGCCCCCATGGTGAAACCGCATCTCCACCAGTGGTTGCTCCATCTATTCCTGCAGCATCAGCCTCTGCGGATTCTTTTGGCCCTTGGATGATGGTTGAGAGGCGCCAACGTCGTGCACCACGTAAAGACACGAAACCTAACCCGACTCTTTCGAATTTTACTGTTAATGAATCCAGGTTTAACCCTATTTTTGTGGAAGATCTCCCTGCTTCCCCCGCAGCACTTGTTTCGCCATGCAACAGGCCCCGAACCAAATCAAATGACAACTCGGCAAGTCCTCTTACCATTGTTTCTTCTGACCCACGCATTTTTGATAAAAACTGTGGCAAAGCACACTCTCATCCTAAACAAGTTCTAAGTGGCAAAGCAAGTTCTTCTTCGGACACCCAGAATGTTACTAATCTAAGTGGCAAAACAAGTTCTTCTTCGGACACCCAGAATGTTGCACCACGCAACAAGATTCCCCTGCGCAAGTCTGTAGTGATCCAAAACAATGTTAGTGCCGCATCTTCAAAGTTCTCTCTAACTCCTCATTGGCGCGTTTCGTCTTTTAGCTCAGTTCGTTTTGCTCCTTTTAGCCGGCCATTTATTGATAAATCCAAGCATACATCGGTGGTGATCTCTGAGAATGATAATCCAAACACGCCCACCTTGCCATTGCTTAAAGATAATCCTTTGTCTAATGTGCCGCTCATGTTTGCGTCCGGAGAACCTCCTGACCAGAGTGTGTTGCAGGATGCTTCTTTCACCAAAGGTGCCGACTTACCTCAAAGTCTTGGCAATGATGCAAATGTGAAAAAACAAGCCTTGTCGAATGCGACTTTAGCTTCCAAGGTGCCGTCTCCAAAGGGCTAATAAGGTTTTTTTTCTCTCCTCTATTTCCTTATGATTGATCTCAAATTCTTTTGCTGGAATGCTCAGGGATGCGGGCATCCTAAATTTATCACCACTGCTAGGCAATATCTCCGTGATTTTTCACCTGATTTATTTGGTATTCTGGAGCCACGTATTAGTGGTCATCGTGCTGATTCTGTTGTTCGTTCTTTGGGTTTCTCTTTCTCTCATCGCATTGAAGCATCATGATTTTCTGGAGGAATTTGGTTATGTTGGCGCGATATAGTTACTGTGGATGTTCTTCTTTTTCATTTCCAATTTCTATATTGTCGTGTTTCATGTAAAAAATCAGGCACGTCTGCTTTGCTCACTCTTATTTATGCTAGCCCATCTGCCTCGAAGCGCAAAGCTCTTTGGCCTCATTTACGTTCATTGACGACCACCATTCATTCCCCGTGGATCCCTATGGGTGATTTCAATGCAACCCTCGCCTCATCTAAAATAAATGGAGGGGCGGGCTCTACCAAGTATTGCAGTATTTTCAGGAATTTTCTTCTCAACAGTGGCCTCAGGGATATGGGTTTTCAAGCCCCGAATTCACTTGGTCTCGTGGTAGCGTCTTTGCCCGCCTCGACCGTATGCTTTGTAATGATAAATGGGATAAAATTCGGCCTGACTCTGCTGTTACTCATCTTCTCCGTATGAAGTCCGATCACCGCCCTCTTTTGCTTTACGTGAGAGCTCCTAAGCACTCCCCGATCTCGCGTCAGTTTTGATACTTTTCTGGATGGCAAAGTTATTCTGATTTTGAACGAATGGTTAAGAATAATTGGGTTTCTTTACCCTCTCTTGCGGACACTATTACTACATTCACATCAGCTGTCGATGTCTGGAATTCAACTATCTTTGGTTATATTGGCACAAGGAAACGTAATCTCATGGCGCGACTGCGAGGTGTTCAAAGAGCCCTTGAATCTAGACGCTCTGGTTTTCTAGTCCATCTCGAACATGATCTTCAAGTTGAGCTTGAACTTCTTCTTGATCAAGAGGAACTTCTCTGGAAACAAAAATCTCGAGCTGATTGGTTACTTGTGGCGATCAAAACACAGCTTATTTTCAACAAAAAGCCAAGACTCGAAGAGCACGTAACCAAATTTCTTCTATGCGGCTCCTGGATGGTACGTGGTGTGATGACGATGAGATTTTGAGGAAGGAAGCTGCTAACTTTTTCCAAAATATCTTTACTCTATCCGGCGACCCTCTTGGCACTTACCCTTTCACCGGGTATTTCCCTGCTATTGATCCGTATGTGATGGATTCTCTTTCGACAATCCCATTATATGATGAAATCAAAGATGCTCTTTCGGCAATGGCACCTCTTAAGGCTCCGGGTCCTGATGGTTTGCATGCTGAATCTTTCCAAAAGCAGTGGTCTATAGTTGGTCAAGATGTGTGCCGTGCAATCCAATATGTCTTTGTGGTGGTAATCTTGAACCTTTTCTTCACAGAACCTCTGTTGTTCTCATCCCTAAAGTTGATGATCCACAATGTTTTGCGGATTTCAGGCCTATTAGTTTATGCTCAGTCATTTACAAATTGTTGATAAAAATCATTGTGCGACGCTTAAAAAAAGTAATGCTTTTGCTTGTGCATCCTACCCAGACTAGTTTTATTGCTGGTAGGTCTATTTCTGAAAATATCATCCTCAATCAGGAAATTGTCCATTCAATGCGAGCTAAAAAAACTAAACAAGGATGGATGGCCATCAAAGTTGATTTAGAAAAAGCTTTCGATCGGGTGCGTTGGGATTTTATTCACGACATCCTCATTGATGCTGGTTTCTCACATTCTATAATTCGTACCATCATGCACTGTGTTTCGTCCTCAAATGTCCAAATTCAATGGAATGGTCAATTATCACCTACTTTTCCATCCTGAGCGGGGAGTTCGCCAAGGAGATCCTCTCTCCCCCTATCTTTTCGTTCTTACAATGGAACGTCTTGGGCATGATATTCATTCAGCTGTTAGTTCTGGATCCTGGATCCCTTTTCGCATGGTTAGCAACGGGGTACCTTTCTCTCATCTTTTTTTCGTTGATGATCTTATTTTGTATGCGAAAGCGGACCTTGGCCAAGCCAGAGCTATTTCAGATATTCTCTTCTATTTTGGCCATCACTCAGGGCTTAAAGTCAATTTAAGGAAAACCCAGGTTTATTTCTCTCCCAACACTGATCTGACTCTCCGTGAATCTATTTGTTCTTCTTTCGGTTATTAAGAATCGCCTGATCTGGGCACCTACCTTGGGGTCCCTGTTCTTCATCATCGAAGCTGCTGTGATGATTTTGATTTTATTTTGAGCGCATGCGTTCTAAGCTTAATGCGTGAGAGGCAAAATCCCTTTCTTTGGCTGGGCGTATTACGCTTGCAAAATCTATTCTCGCTGCTATACCCACTTATTTCATGCAAACAATAAAATTTCCTGTCCGGGTTTGCAACGATATTGACAGAATGGTTCGCAATTTTATTTGGGGATCCAATGCTTCTACTCGTAAAGTTTCTCTGGTAAACTGGGAGACCATCAGTCAGCCACTTAAATGTGGTGGATTAGGACTCTCTCGTTCCATCTACCGTAATTAAGCTTTTAATGTATAAACTTGCTTTCGCTCTAGTAAGCCGCACCGATGATCTTTAGGTACGTGTTTTCAACAAAATCATAAAATATTGTCCCTATATCCTTTATCAATTACCCGTCCAAGTTGTTTTACCCTATGGCGTGGAATCTCTAATGCCTGGGATTTAGCTAGAGAAAATTTCTATTGGTTAGTTGGAAACGGCTCAATGGTTAATCTGTGGAATGATACTAGGGTGCCGACCCTAGGTCTGCTCCAACCGTGGCTTAAAAACCAGCTTGTTACTCCCCCTATAACCAGTTTCGACCAGCTTGTGCGGCCAGACGGGCATTGGGATGTGTCTCGTCTTTTTGACATCCTCCATCCACCCACTATTTCACACATTGTTGGTGTTCCCCCTCCTTGCTTTGATTCAACTCCGAACTCTGTTGCCTGGAAAGGATCTTCTTCGGGAGTTTTTACTATGGCTTCAGCTCATATGCTTCTAGTGAAAACAAATTGGAATGCCTCGGATCCAAAATGGCATGCTATTTGGACACTTCCTGTGCAGCAGCGCATTCGAGTTTTTATTTGGCTTGCCCTTCAAAATCGGTTACTCACTAACGATGAAAGGGCAAGACGCGGCCTCACCTCTGATTCATCTTGTCCTAGTTGTGGTTGTACCAGAGAAACTATTATCCATGTTGTTAGGGATTGTTCCCCTGTTAGATCTCTTTGGACCAGCCTTGCACCGAGTTATAACCATGATGCTTTTTTTTGAAACATCCATTGACACTTGGATCATGGAAAATATCGGATCATCTCTTCCGGTTACGAATGGTGACATACCTTGGCGTTGTTTTTTCCATCTTTTATTTGGCAGGTATGGAAGAGACGCAATGATATAATTTTCAATGATGTTTGCATGCCCATTGTTGAGGTTTTTCGTGTTAGCATGGCGTGGGTTAAGCATTTTCATATCAGGGCACCGCTTCCAGCTAATGTAATCCCTCCTACGTCTACTTCTGTCTCCTGGCACCCTTCACCACATGGTTGGTTCTGCCTAAACACTGATGCTGCTGTAGCGGCCAACTCTGGTTATGGTTCGATTGGTGGCGTTATTTGAGGCCTTGTTGGCGAATGGATTGCTGGTTATCACAAGTGTATCCGTGTGGTTACCCCTTTGCAAGCGAAATTGTGGAGTATTCTTATTGGTATGCATGTTGCTTGTAGACTTGGTGCTGACCGCCTTCAGGTCCAATCCGATTCTAGTCACGCCATCAAGCTCATTCTAGATGACTCCGCCTCTAACAATCACTTGCCTCCTGTTCGTGCTATTTCGTCGCTGCGTGACCGTGCTTGGTTCACCAAATTCATCTGGATCCCACATGAATGTAATATGGTGGCGGATGCTATCTCTAAACTAGCTTCAACATCTCGCTATCAGCTCTCAATCCTAGATGATGCCCCTATGACTATTTTGCCGCTGCTTGATCGTGATGTGCATGGCCCTCCCTACTACAGGACTAGCCGATCTTAGTACATGAATTGTACTCCCTTTACATTCAAAAAAAAGTTTAAAATAAAACCTTTTTCTTCCCCATTTAAAGCTCATTTGAATTCCATCAAAGTACGAGTGCTGACTAATAGGGCAATAATTAGGAGTGTATTAGTATATATTATCGGGAATATGTATGTATACATATTTAAGGGTAAACTACATGGTTGATTGTTTATATTTTATAAGTGTTCATTTTTGCTCACCAAATTTAAAAAAGGTAACATTTTGGTCACTAAGACCTTAAGGGTTGTAAGTTTAATGATATGTAACGTTAGTAAAATGAGTTAATTTTTTAATTTGACCATGATCTTTAGAAAATATTAATTTGACCCTTAAAGTTTTAAAAATATCAATTTGACCATAAATTTTAGAAAAAAAATAATATTTAGCCCATCAATTCGACCACGATCCCCATCATCAGTTGTTGTTCACCAGCGTCGTTGGTCACCGTTGATGACTACATAGAGAACCTATATTTTAGGTTCTTTTACTTAGCATATTTCATGTTTTCAGGTTCATATAGTTGCATTTAGGGGTAGTTTGCATGTAGTTAGAAAGTTTATGGTGCTTGAGCTTAATTGTTATATATATTGATGCTTTTAATGGGAAAAGTAGTATTTCTAGTGGTACGTGTGCAGGAAGCAACCAAGGCAGTGGAACGCATGAGTAGTGGAGTAGCATCTCTTGAGGAGCAGTACAGTTGGAGATAAACCTTGACTCTTGATGATCAACTCACACATGGGCCCCTTTCTGTTATGGACTTCATTGAATGATGCGGGAAAGCAAGATTCTCCTTAAATATGTTTCACGTGCTTTAGGGTTTCTTAACCCTAGCTTTGTCGCCTATATAAAAACAACTTGGGCAACAATACAAAGGAGAACTGGATCGTAGACAATAGCCCTTTGTCTTCAACTATTGGAGAACCACTATCGTTGAGGTCAAGAGGAGTCTCCACACGACGAGAGCTATCGAGAGAGGCTTGAGGAGTGAGAAGCGCTGCAACACAATTCAAGGGCTTGGAGGAGACTTCGAGGACACTTGATTTTCTTTCTCTTTTGCTTGATAAACTGCCATGACTTAAACTACTTTTATTATGAATGATATTTGCTCAGACATGAGCTAAATACTCTTTTGCTGGGTTTATTGTTTTTAAGATATTATGTTTTAATTATTTCTTCAATGTTATAGCACATATTCCTTGTATATTTTGTTTATCGTTCTTAATGCATAATTATTATAAGAGCTGTCGAGAGAGGCCTTTTAATTATTGATCTGTGGCTTAATGTCGAGAGAGTTAAGTTAGATAAACGTGAACAGTGGAGCTTAAGCTGTCAACTTAGGTTCTAATCTGGCTTAGACATAAGTTTAGGATTTGAACGGCTAATAAGGGGAACTTGAACAAATAGTAAGTTGTTAGGGTTTACGCATAAATGTATTGCCATAACTTCTTGTTATCAACTTGTAGGTATCAAGAAAGTCTAGGAGTTAACTAGAAAACCCTGTCGAGTAGATAAGAATATAATTGGTTTACATAGACATGTATTGTCAACCTCTATAGCATTCAAATGATAATTAACATATTTCTTAGGCAATAAACCCAGCATCCATAATCATCTTAATATTTGCTGCAACATCTGTTTACCTTCTGATTATTCTAGTATTTACTTTTCTTGCATTTAGTTTATAATTCCATCACCACACCAATACTTTTCTACAAATTGTTTAGTGTAATTGCTTTGAGTTTGTTACTCCAATCCTTGTGGGTTCGTCACTCATCATTACATTACTTGAGCAACGGGTATACTTGCTCTTAATTGTGCATACATTCAACACGCATCAACCGTCCCAGTGACGAATGGTAGAAGGGACCGGTGGGGGCCATGGCCCCCTAAAATTTTAAAAATATATGGTATAATGATAAAATTGTTATTTAGTACCCTAAAAATATATAATTCATTATTGCCCTTTCCAAAATTTTATACAATTTTAAATGGCCCTCTCTATAAATAAAATTGAGTTGCATCACTGCACCGTCATCTTCTTTACACTCCCTTTTCTTAATTCTCTCTATAATACCCTTCTTTATGTGGTTTAGCTTATTACCTAATATCCTCATAAAGCTCATCCAATCCATGAATTGTTATTCTTGGAAACAATTGGATTTCCTCTGATTTTAATTAAAACAGTTTGTTTGTTTGTTTGAATTAAACAGTCCCTATTGAGACATGTTGCTTGTTGTAGCTGTACTTTCTACTGTGTAATATTGTAGTTGGTTGGTGTTTCAGGTAAGCAAGAAGGTTGAACGTGCTCCGAGATGACCTACGGCTCCTGCAGGACTGTTTTTCCAGCACGCTGGGCACAGGTTTGCCCATGTTTTTCAGTTTTAGATATATCATATATATGTTTGGACTGTTCTTTCTTTTGAACTGTGCTACTGATGTGTTAATTTAATTATGCATTTCACATTTTTCTTTATTCTTTTATTTGCTTATGGAGCTGAGAAAGAATTCCATAAATATTGTTTTGGAGTTTTTTTTCCTTAAAATATAGTTTTTTCTATTTTAATTCTCAAAATATTATATTTGCTACAGTATTTTAGAAGTCGGATTCAACAGAATCTAATTTTAAATAGTAAATTCCAAAAAACCCCCTAAAGATTGATTCAGGAGGATCTGACTTCAGGCAATTTTTAAGACTTTTTTAGAAAAATACTATTCATAGTCAGATTTTGTTGAATCCGACTTTTAAGGAATTGTAACAAATGCAATATTTCGGGAATTAAAATGGAAAGTACTATGTTTTGGGGAAAAAAACAAAAGCTATATTTGAGTAAAAATTCCGTACTATAATGTACTTTTAAATTCGATAAATGTTTTGTGTTTAAAATTATGCAACGTTCAGGAATTTGTTCGACTTGATATGCTATCATAACCTCTTCAATATTTTGATTTTGAGATAGGGACAAAGTTGTTGACTTCCATTGGATCCATGGAATGTTTTTTGTGTTTCTGATGACTGTGATTCAATCGGTGGAGGGAGCACATTGAGAGCTATGTTGCACTGATACGAATATAGATATATGTACAAAAATAAGGGTGAAAAACGGTAATTTTTAAAATTATAAGGTACGAGTACAGCAAAAATATCTAAATATAAAATAAATTTTATATTCTAAAAATGTAAAAAAAATAAAAAGGCTAAAAAAATCACGTGAACATAACATCACACATACTTATAATTAAATCATTCGAGCAACAGAAAGTCGAAAAGAAAAAAGAAAAGATAGAAAAATGGTTAAAGAATAGAAGAAAAAGAAAATAAAATACTTGTTGTATCTAAGTCATACTCAATATATTCTCAGTACGAAGAAGTATTACATACGTAGTACGACATTGTATTGAAGTACTCGTGCTTATCGCAGATATGAATGATTATTAGTTTTTCCCATATAAATGTTATGTCAGAAAATGCAATGTTTCATCCCCTATGAATGTGAATGTTGATGTAACAAACATGGGCAAGTCAAAAGATCTCTACATCTTTCAAAATGTTTGTTTTCCTTGAACAAAAATAAGAAATTAAGCTAAATGTTGAAATCTGCCCATTGATGCTGCCACGACCCAGGGTTTCAATTTTTTTCGTTTATTTGTTTTAATTAAAATCAGAGAAAATTCAATTGTTTTCGAGAACAACAATTCATGGATTGGAGCTTTAGGACGGTGACCAACAAAGGTGGTGACCGCGACTGACGACGGTAATTGTGGTCGGATTGAGTGGAAATATTATTTATCTAGAGTTTAAGGGTTAAATTGACATTTTATTTAAAATTTAGGGGTCAAATTAATGTTTTATAAAGTTCAGGGATTAAATTAAAAAACTCATTTCACTACTGTGACATGTCATCAAACTCACGTCCCTTAACACTCGAGTGACCAAAACGTTATAAACTGATAAAATAAGCGATTAAAATATTACTTTTTAAATTTGACGAGTAAAAGTGAAAAACATAAGTGACCAATAGTGTAGTATACCCTATATTTAAGTGTGAAAAAATCCTAGTATGTTAGTTCTCTATTCAAAATCCATTCAGTAGCAACTAGGTTATAATAATCCCGTAGAGTCGAACTAAAGAGTTATAAAAGAATTCAAATTTGATTTAAAATTTGAGAGTTATAATCCATTCATAGTGACACGCACTATATAAAGTTTTTTAGTTTTACACTAATTTAGGATTATTGGATGAGTGTAAATTAATGGCTAAGATTAAAAGTTGGAAATTTGGAGATAAAGGAAAGAAGAGAAGAGATTAATCATAAGCATTAATTTACATTTATCCAAATTAGTGTAAAAATTGTGGGTTCTACATAGTTTAAGAGGATCCTAACCCATATTTGGTTAACCTTATTTGTTTCCATTCCTAATTAAACTTGCTCTGTCGATTGAGTTCATCTCAATTGGCATATCAATGATACAAAAGACAATAGGACATGAAATTGAGAATGCTTAAGCCTTTATCCCTAGTATGGTAAAAGAGTTCTCTGAAAGCCCTAGTGAGTCCGGTGTTAAGCTCACCACCAAAAATCCTACCGAGCCTAGTAGTAAACGCAATGTCAAAAAGCCCCATCGCATCAGGGATGAACCGCTTGATACTGGCTATTTATAAGTTTAGTCCTTAGAGCTCAACTATAAATAGGCCTAACCTTTGCCATTTGAAATCATCCCAACATCCATCTCTCCCATTTGTTTCTCTTCTCCCATTTGTAATATTTGGGAATTCTTAGAAATTCCATTTGTTTGTACCATTTTGGTATTAGTGAAGTTATCATCCGGTGGTGGTGTCAGAGGAGTAGACGACTTTTTCGTCAAACCTCGTAAATTCGGTTTGTTCTCTCTATTATTTATTTTGCTTGTTTATTATTGGGATTTTCCATTTGGTTTCAATATTCAATAGTTGACGGGTTTGTCTGCTGTGCAAATATTGGTAGTTTCGATATTGACATTTCAGCACAGATTTGAAGCTACATTCGTGTGGAAAATAACACGGTTTCCCAAACAATTGGTATCAGATCTTCGATGAAGGTTATCTTGGTTGCTCGGTTGCTGCAAAGAAGTATGGTATTGTGATAGTGCATGTCTAGAAAGTTTAGGCTAGGAAAGACTTGGTATTTAAGCGATCCATGTGATCCACCTCTCTTTCATGGGAACTTACCTGGTGCAGTGTTTCAATATTCAGTTCGTGTTGTTGAATATTGTTCATTACCATGGAAAAATGAGTCAGATGGTGCATCAAGTTCTTCTTCTATACCAATGAGGAGGATAATGTTAAATGCAAACTTCTCGTTGAAGTTGTTCGATGGATTGGGTCATTTTGGCATGTGGCAAGGCGAGGTGCTAGACTTTTTATTTCAATAAGGTCTAGACATTGCCATTGAGGAAGAAAAACTCGCAGATATGGTGGAGAAAGATTAGAGAACAAGCAACCGTATGATGTGCAGTACGATTCATTCTTGTCTATCTATAGAGCAAAAGTATGGCTACAAGAATGAGACTTCTGCAAGCAAGCTTTGGAAATCATTGAAGGAAAAGTTTTTAAAGAAAAGCTCTCAAAATCATCTTTACATGAAGAAAAGATTGTTTAGATTTGATTATCAGTAAGGCACCAGTATGAATGAACACAACACTACCTTCAATGAGTTAGTGGCAGATCTGTTTAGCATGGATGAAACTTTCAAAGATAAAGATTTGGCTTTAATGTTGTTTTTATCCCTTCCAGTTGAATTTGACCACCCTGAAACAACATTACTTCGTGGAAAGGATGAGGTGGCCCTTAAAGAAGTAACTGTTGTTTTGTATAGTTATGAGCTCAGAAAGAAAACCAAGATAGAGAGAAAGTATAATACAGCAGAGGCCATAGTGGTAAGAGGTCGATCGAAAAACCAAAAGCCAAAGATGAGGGGGGAGATCAAAGTCAAAGTCCAGACTTAGGAAAGATAAATGTACATTTTGTCATGAGAAAAGCCACTAGAAGAAAGATTGTCCGAAGCTTAAGAATAAAGAAAAAGTTGCTCCAGATGCATATGTTAGAGAGCATAATACTAGTGACTCTGAAATATCACTGGTTGCTTCATCATCGTCATTCCGTTCAGACGAGTGGATATTAGATTCGGGTTGTACATATCATATATCCTCTAATCGGGAGTGGTTCTTCGATTTAGTAGAACTAAATTGAGGAGTTATTTATACGAGTAATGACAATGCATGTAAAATTGTTGGGATATGTTCAATCTGATTGAAGAATCAAGATGGATCAACTAGAGTTTTGATTGATGTCCGATACGTACACTTTTGAAGAAAAATCTCATCTCATTGAGAGCCTTGGGATCTAAAGGCTCGATTGTCACTATGAGAGATAGAGTTTTAAAAGTCACATCGAGCGCACTTGTGATAATAAAGAGCATCAAGAAAAATAACTTTTACTAATACCAAGGGAGTACAGTTATTGAAGTAGTGGCAACAGCTTTCGGTGGAGACAAATTAGATTCTACTCAGTTGTGGCATATGCGGTTGAGACATGCTGGTGAGAAATCCTTGCAAATTCTGGCAAAGCAAGGATTGTTGAAAGGTGCAAAGGCTTGCAATTTAAATTTTTGTGAGCATTGTGTTTTAGGAAAGCAGAATAGTGTGAAATTCGATACCGCTATCCATAATACAAAAGGTATTTTGGATTATGTTCACTCAAATGTGTGGGGTTCTTCCAAAACAGCATCGTTGGGGGGAAAACACTATTTTGTTAATTTGTTTATGACTTTTCCAGAAGAGTTTGGGTGTATACAATGAAGTCTAAAGATGAAGTGCTCAAAGTTTTCCTAAAGTGGAAAAATATGATCGAGAACCAGACTGGCAAGAAGATCAAACGGCTTAGGACGGACAATGAAGGGGAATATAGAAGTGATCCGCTCTTTGACGTTTTCTAGAAGCATGGTATTGTTCGACACTTCATTATTAGACATACACCACAGCATAATGGGGTGACATAGCGTATGAATTGAACACTACTTGAGAAAGTTCGATGTATGTTGTCCAATGCTGGATTGGGCAAACCATTTTGGCTGAGACTGTGACATATGCTGGCAACCCCATCAATCGTCTACCATTATTGGCGATTGGTGGAAAAACACCATTGGATGTATGGTCTGGAGTACTCGCTACAGATTAGGATTCCTTACATGTATTTGGAACCACCGCGTATTATCATGTGAATGAGTCAAAGCTTGATCCCAGAGTAAAAAAAGGCTCTCTTTATGGGAATCACTCATGGAGTGAAGTGATTTCGTCTTTGGTGCTTAGACACAAAGAAGATAATTTGTAGCAGAGATGTTACCTTTGATGAATCTGTGATGTTGAAGAATGTAACAAATGAATATGCTCAAACAAGTAGTACTCTACAATAGGTAGAGCGTACTCCAAAACTGGTAGAGTTTCAAAAGACGTTGATTAATCCAGAAATTGATGTTACTGATTCTCCAACTCCAATGGAAGAATCAGAAGATGTTCAAACCCAAGAACCATTGGAGATACCAGAACCACTTGCAGTTACAAGGCCAAGGAGAGAAATTCGTAGACCTGCTCGATTTACAGATACGGTAGCCTATGCCCTTCCAGTTGTTGATGTTGATATCCCTGTCACTTATCAAGAAGCAATACAAAGCTTAGAAAGTGACAAGTGAAAAAGCGCCATGGATGAAGAAATGCAGTATCTCCAAAAGAACAACACCTGGGATTTGGCGTATTTACCGGAAGGTAAAAAGGCAATTGGATGCAAGTGGGTATTTACAAAAAAGACGAATCTCCCAGCAAGAAAGATGTTCGCTACAAGGCAAGATTGGTAGCTAAAGGCTACACTCAGAAGGAGGGAATCGACTATAATGAAGTATTTCCCCATGTTGTGAAGCATTCCTTCATTAGAATATTGTTGGCCTTGGTAGCACAGTTGAATTTGGAACTAGCTCAACTTGATGTAAAGACGACTTTTTTGCACGGTGATTTAGAAGAGAAGATCTATATGACTCTGCCAGAAGGATATGTGGATGCTGATGGTGAGAAATGGGTTTGTAAGCTGAACAAATAGCTATATGGATTGAAGCAATCTATGAGGCAGTGGTACAAGTGATTTGATAGCTTTATGAGGAGGCAAAGGTACACAAGAAGCAAATACAACCATTGCGTGTATTTGCGAAATCTACAAAATGGATCTTTCATTTATCTCATCTTGTATGTTGATGATATGTTGATCGCTTCAAAGAGTCAACAAGAGATAGACAAATTGAAGGCTCAGTTGAATCAAGAGTTCGAGATGAAAGATCTGGGTGAGGCCAAGAAGATTCTCGGTATGGAGATAAGTAGAGACAGATGGAGAGGCAAGCTTTGTTTGACTTAGAAGCAATATCTGAAAAAGGTATTATAATGTTTTGGCATGAATGAAAACACGAAACATGTAAGTACCCCACTTGCGTCTCATTTGAAACTTAGTTCTCAATTATCTCCTAAAACTGATGAAGAGCGAGAATATATGGCAAAAGTTCCATATGCTAATGCAGTGGGGAGCTTGATGTATGCGATGGTGTGTACGCGGCCTAACATTTTACAAGCAGTTGGAGTTGTGAGCAGGTATATGCATGATCCTGGAAAAGGACATTGACAAGCTGTGAAATAGATTCTACGGTGTCTCCAACAGACCGTAGATGTTGGTTTAGTGTTTGAGGTAGATGAAACACTTGGTCAATTTGCGGTTGGATATGTTGATTCTGACTATGCTGATGATTTGGATAAGCGTCGATCTACTACTGGGTATTTGTTTACTCTAGTAAAAGCCCAAGTGAGTTGGAGGTCTACTTTACAGTCAATGGTGGCTTTGTCAACTACAGAGGCAGAGTACATGGTGGTTGCAGAGGCTATTAAGGAGGCGATTTGGCTTAACGGATTGTTGAAAGACTTGGGAGTTGTTCAAAGTCACATTAGTCTCTATTGTGACAGTCAGAGTGCTATTCACTTAGTGAAAAACCAAGTCTACCATTCAAGAACCAAGCACATCGACGTCAGGTATCACTTTGTAAAGGAGATCTTTGAAGAAGGAAAAATTCTACTTCAGAAGATTGCGACGGCAGAAAATCCTACAGATATGTTGACTAAGGTGGTAACATCAATCAAATTCAATCATTGTTTGAACTTGATTAACATCTTGCAAGTTTGAGCACCTTCGGGTGTATGGCGCACGTGAGCGCATTTGGAGGCACTACAAAAGATAACGTTTGGGGGAAGAAGATTTTGAAGAGCTTGATGAATTCAAGCCAAGGTGGAAATTTGTTGAATTTGTGGCTTGAATTGTCAACTATTGTAGGCACCAAATTGAACCACTTGCCTAAATCATGTGCATCAAATTGCAAAAGAAGATAAAAAAAAGTTAGGCACTGAAATTTGCTTTGAAAATGTGGCATGGGAAAATTGTTTTTTGGTCCTTAAACTTTAGACTATTTATAAGTTTAGTCCTTGGAGCTCAACTATAAATAGGCCTAACCTTTGCCATTAGAAATCATCCCAACATCCATCTCTCCTATTTGTTTCTCTTCTCCCATTTGTAATATTTGGGAATTCTTAGAAATTCCATTTGTTTGTACCAATTTGGTATCAGTGAAGTTATCATCCGGTGGTGGTGCCCGAGGAGTAGACGGCATTTTCGTCGAACCTCGTAAATTTGGTGTATTCTCTCCATTATTTACTTTGCTTGTTTATTATTAGGTTTTTCCATTGGGTTTCAATATTCAATAGTTGACGGGTTTTTCACTGTGCAAATTTTGGTAGTTTCAATCTTAACATTTCAACTCAGATTTGAAGCTACGTTCGTGTGGGAAATAACCCGGTTTCCCCAACAGTTGAGGACGAGGAGATTCTGGATGAAGAAGATCTTGAACTGATTGAAGGTGATGTTATCCGCTCCACAGTTGATGGCCTCATCTCGATAGAGTTCTCTGAGAGAGACTAAAACCTCGCTGTTAAAAGTCTGGATCACATTGTTGTGATCAAGCTCCTTGGTCGTAGGATTGGATACAACATCTTACGTACCTAGCTTTATGATCTTTGGAAACCAAAGTAGGCTTTTCGCCTTATGGATATTGAAAACGAATATTTCTTGGTCTCTTTTCGCACTCACACGAATTTTTTGACTGCTATCTCGGGTGGTCCTTGGGTTATCTTTGGCCATCACCTCATTGTTGAACCTTGGTTTATAGATTTTTCCACATTACAGCCACATACAAATTGTGTTGTTGCTTGGATCCGCCTATAGGGTTTGCCGGTGTTGCTCTATAAACCCAGTCTTATCATAGAAATTGGCCGCAGTATTGGCCCGGTAGTCAAGCTCGATTACCAAACTAAACGTGGGCGTCGCGGCCGTTTTACGCGGATGGCTATCACCTTGGATTTTCTAAAACCCCTCGTCTTTAAGATCGTAATCAATGGTCGTATTTAGATAGTTGAATATGAGTATTTACCTACAATATTTTTCGAATGTGGAAAATATGGCCATGTGCAGGATATATGCCCATCTGTTGTTAACCCTTCAGAAACCACTATTACTCACCTTTTCCGCATGCGCTCAGATCACAGGCCTTTATTACTTCAGGTTGGACATACTTACACTTCAACATCCCGTTACACTTCAACATCCCCTCACCACTTCTGTTATTTTACTAGTTGGAAACATTACATTGATTTTGAAAGAATGGTAGCCGATAACTGCCATTCCTCTGATTCTTTGTCCGACACTATCTCTCAGTTCACCTCTGCGGCTGATGTGTGGAATTTGATAGTATTTGGTTTTATTGGGGCAAAAAGCAATCTATCATGGCACATTTAAGGGGTGCTCAAAAAGTCCTTGAATGGTGACACTCTAGTTTTCTGGTTAACCTTGAGAGTGATGTTCGCTTAGAGCTCGAAAATCTACTTGACTATGAGAAATTACTTTGGAAGCAAAAATCTAGATCCGACTAGATCAACATGGGCGATCAAAATACAGTATACTATCATCGCAAGGCTACTCAATGCAAGACTCGCAATCAAATCCCTGTTTTGAAACTTTCTGATAGAAGTTGGTGCGATGATGAAAATATACTATGTGCCGAAGCTGTCCATTTCTTTCGCTCTCTATATGTTCTGGATGGTACCACGAGTGCAACAAATTATATCTCAGGCACCTTTTCTGCTGTACCGTCCTCTACTATAGATGTTTTGAGTGTCGTTCCTTCAGCACTAGAGATTCTAGATGCCTTGCGTGAAATGGCTCCTCTCAAGGCCCCCGGACCGGATGGTTTGCATGCCGAATTTTATCAGAAGCAATGGCACATAGTTGGTAGTAATATCTGTCGTACCATTCAACGCGTGTTTCAGGGTGGAGTGCTTGAACCCTCTTTGAATTGAACCTCCCTTGTGCTTATCCCAAAGCTCGATGTTCTGCAAACCTTCGCAGACTTCAGACCTATAGGCTTATGCTCGGTTATTTATAAGCTGCTTATAAAGATAATCGTTCGCAGAATGAAACCAGTGATGCAATTGCTTATTCACCCTACTCAAACAGGCTTCATTTTGGGGCATTCCATCAATAACAATGTTATTCTAAATTAGGAAATTGTATACTCTCTGCGCAGCAAAAAAATAAAGCAGGGCTGGATGGCGATAAAAATAGAATTGAAGAAGGCTTTTGACAAGATTCGCTGGGATTTTCTCAATACTACTCTTTGCGATATGGGGTTCCCTTTGGATCTCATCCGTATTATAATGCATTGTGTCTCATCTTCGACTATACAAGTACAATAGAATGTTCTACGGCTTTCTCACTTGAATGTGGGATTAGACAAGGCAACCCACTTTCGCCATACTTGTTCATTCTAACAATGGAGCGATTGGGTCAAGTAATCCATAATTTTGTCGCAAATAGCTCTTGGATCCCGTTTAGAATGGTTTGCTCTGGGCTTTCTTTATCGTACCTCTTTTTTGCCGACGATCTCATTTTATATACAAGGGCGGACCTTGCTCAAGCTCAGAATATTTTTGTTATTTTGACAGAATTTGGGAGACACTCTGGGAACAAAGTTAGTGCTCGTAAATCACAAGTTTATTTTCCCCCTAATACCGATCCAAGCCTCCAGAAGAAAGTTTGCGCAATCTTCGGCTTTCAACGAACTCTATCTCTTGGTACTTATTTAGGAGTTCCGGTTCAACATGAATGCATGCGTTGCGCAGATTTTGACTTTCTTTTAGATCACATTCATGCCAAGCTCAACGGATGGACAACACTTTGTCTCTCATTGGTAGGGCGTATAGCCCTCACAAAGTCGGTCCTTGATGTCATCCCGTCTTATTTTATGCAAACCACCAAGTTCTCGATATACTTTTGTGCAGAAATTGATAAAATTATACGCGGCTTTATCTGGGGTTCTTTCACAGCAAATCGGCATCTCTCTTTAGTCAATTGGGAAGTGGTTACACAACCCCTGCGTCGTGGGGGTCTTGGCGTGCCTAAGTCCCATGAGCAGAATTTAGCATATATGTTCAAGCTTTCTTGGTCACTGGTTAGCAATCCCAACACGTTGTGGTTTCGTGCTTTACGTGAGAACTATAGAATCCCATCTCTATGCCCTCTTTCCATATCACGACATCACTGTACCCCTTTGTGACGCGGGATATCTCATGTTTGGGACTCATTTCGTAGCAATGTTCATTGGCTTCTTGGTGACGGCAACGAGGTCAATGTCTGGACAGATATTTGGGTGCCAACCCTTGGCCCTCTACATGGTTGGGTTCTCTCGGATGATACACTCATACATGTGCTGCATTTTTTGGGTTTGCTTCGAGAAGAAAGAGGTTGGATGTTGATTGGATCTCCTCGTCATTTCCCACTGATATTGTACCGCATATCTTGGGTATCTTGCCACCATCTCCTATGGTGGACACGACTCTATAGTCTAGACCAAGTCCCCTTCTGGTGAGTTTTCTATTGAATCGGCATATAAGACTTTGGTGGACGCATCTTGGGCTACCGCTGACTCTTTGTGGTGTAAATTTTGGACTCTGTCTGTCCCGCAGTAGATTCGAACCTTCTTGTGGCTTGTCTTTCGCCATCGATTGTTGACAAATTCTGAGAGAATGAGACATTGTTTAACATCTGATCTATCTTGCCCCAGTTTCGGCTGTCATGCCGAAACCATCCTCTACATGCTTCGGGACTGTCCACCCACTCAGAACCTATGGCAGAGCATCGTCCCTCAAGATCACCATGACCTTTTCTTCTCGATGCCCCTTGATACTTGGGTTGCTAAAAATATTATGGTTACTACTTCAATGGGTAATGTGGTTCCTCCTTGGCGACAATTTTTTGCATCATTCACTTGGCAAGTTTGGAAGTGATGCAATGATTTTTTTTCAAGGACTCATGTTTACCGCTAAGTAACGTCTACTGTATTATCCTCACTTTGGCTACACATTTTACGGGACAACTCACCATCCCCATCCCTATGATTTAACCCGAGCACTATTGTTTCTTGGCAATCGCCGGCTACATGGTGGTTTTGTTTAAATACGGATGCTGCAGTTTCTACTATTTCACATTTGGGTTTTGTTGTAGGAGTCATCCGTGGCTCGATCGGTCAATGGATCATAGGTTACAGGAAACAAATTGGGATTGCCACTGTAACACCCCTTCCCGGTCTGGTAGAAATTCGGGTCGGAAAGCATTATCGGAGAATAATATGGCAAATGGTTTACTGATTTCGATGATTTGGACTTTAAATAGTAAATTAGTAACATTGATTCAATACAATGATGAACTAAGGTCAATGCAAAATCAACCAAATTATGATCAGGGACCATTTAATAACTTATGCAAGTTAAAGGTCCAAAATGTAATTCTTGCAAATTTTAAGGACTTATTAATAATTAGAATTACCGATGTGGAATTCTGATTATCTTGCGTACGAAATTTTAGAGGTTTTCAATTAGACTATATATGAATCAGTGACAATTTTGTAAAGTTTTCAAAACCCATTAACTAACTTAACTAACTCACTTTTTTTGGTACCGGTACTCAAGAGGCCGTATCGGTACGCCCTTAAAATACTTTCTTTCAAACCTAAATCCAGTATCGGTACGCAACATACTATACCAGTACGAAGATTCGATGTCCTCCAGATCGATACGGGTCCAACATCGTACCGGTACACTAACACTAAATTCCCAAATTGATTCATTAATGAGCATTGGTACGACACTAGCTGTACTGGTATTGATGCTACAATAAAATTCTAGTGTTAATTTGGCGTATCGGTACCCCTATAACAGTTTCAGTACGCCTTAATGCCTTATACAAATTTTACATGCCCGTACCGGTACGACATCACTTGTATCGGTACGCTCTGATTAACAATGCCTCAATTATGCCTATCAGTACCGGTACGCCTATATCTGTAATGTCATAATTTTCTGGTTTTTATCCAAATTGAAGGCCTTATCCATGTCCAAAGTTTACCAAATTTTACCAGCAAGCTTATAAACATTATTTCTAAATGTATGTCAAATTCCATGTCAATACGAATTAATTTACCATGTTTTCCCTTATTGGTGTATCTTAGGCCATTTTACTAATCTTAACAAAACACCAACATGTCATATCTTATAATTTAACCCTTTCCACATTGTGAGCAATACATACACATAAAACATATCATTTTAGACTTACTCCTTATCATGTAACATATATAATATCATCAAGAAAGCCATTTTATAACCTATCTATTTAGTCTTTATGTTTTCTTTACCAATAAATGCATACAAGCCCTCAACAACCATATTTAATCACATGATTCTTTATCTTAATTTAATATATCATAATTATGCATCTTGAAAACTTATTTTGATTACCTTACAATTCCACCACGTATACCTCATATTTACACTTACATATATAATCACATGCCATATGCCACCTTTTTAGGAGTTATAAGGGACAAAGATACATTACTCAAAAGTCTTAGAGAGTGACTTGCAACCCCAAACCATGATCTCATCCTTAGAAATTTTAAACCTGAAATGATGCATGACAATGAATGCATTAGGCATACTTTGCCTAGTGAGGTAATAACTCAATAATATCATGATAACAACAATAATGGATTTCATGAAAACAATACAATCAATGATTATGGTGGCCTCAATAAATGTGTGTACATGAACAATACTCAATGTCACGAATCTGGTTTCCATGTCTTGTTCTTGTTTATAATAGTCTTGTCCATACTTTTACTCGTCTTTAAACATTGTTTGCCTTGGAACACATTTGGACATAGGTAGCATTGGTCCGTGTTTAAGCAAGCTCAAAGCACAAAGTAATGGCTTGTATCAATGTAATAACAATAATACTTCCTCCATCACCATCACCATCACCATCTCCCCCTAACCTCCAATATCGCCAATATAGGGTCATTTTCCTTGAGCTGTAGCTAATGGACCGTAGTCTAAAAATACCATGTACCATACCAAAATGTCCAAGGGCTTCCATTGCCAAGCAACTTATATATCTTATGATGTAACAATAGGAAGTTATTCTTATTCGATAGTTGAGCCTTAGCTCCAATAATTCTTGTCGATACAATAGTTTTATCAATACAATAGCCTTGCCAATACAATATCTTTATCAATACGGTAATCTTATCATTTCCATATTTTCATTGATGCAATGCTTTAGTCAATACTATGAACTTGCCGGTGCAATGAACTTACTAATGCAATAATCCTATCAATGCAACATAATGCAATACCACATGAAAAGACTTACCAATTCTTTCCAATACTATGGATATTACCACCAAATGCTCTATATGAGCCAAAGAACAATTCAACAATAATCACACAACATACTATAGAAGGGAATAAAACAAGGATGACACCTAGCCATTCGAACCATGAACTACACTCACCAACTTTCTGAAGCTATGGATGGTCCCCTATGTGGATTCCTCTATTCATTGACTTGGGCTTTCTTGAAACGATGGATAAGTTTCCACTTTTACCTTATTTACAAGACAAAGACAATGTCATGATTTCAATGATCTTCTATACGAAATTGATATAAAATTTTTCTTATTTCGTAGGGACAAAGGTGAGCTTTTACATTAAAGACTTACCTTGAATAAGATTAGAGCGGAAGAGTATTAGGAATTCTATGGAAAATCTAAGCTTTCAAAGCTTCATCAATGGAGGTGTGTACTTACACGTGGGGAGGTGCTTGCTTATTCAAAGCAAGGAAGAAAATGAAGATGGAATGGTAATTCCTTTCTTTAGTTTATGCTTCCGATGAAATATATTAAGGCTTATCTCCAATTTTAATTTACTATCCAAGTACCAAATATCTAAGACATTAGCATCACTTCCTTCTATCTTTTCTTACACTTATGCCACCATATGACACATGTGCATTCTTATGACAATGGAAAAATTAAGCTTTTAATCCTCTAAGAACCTTTCCTTCCTATAAAGAAAGGTCATGGTCAAATTACACTTTAAGTCCTTGTGTTTCTTAACTTTTATACTATGGCACCTTAACTTTGAATTTTTCCAATTTAGTCACTAATCATACTTTCATTCTTTTCAATTTAGTCACTAGGTGGTCTAATTACACACCTAATCCTTAAGTTTAGCCATGACTTGTATCTATATCACTCTATACTTTATTTCTAGGTTTTAGCCAATAACTACATATTTCCAATCTTTACAATTTAGTCCCAATACTTAACAATGATCCAATAATTAATCAATTTCAATCTATTAATCACATTTTAATATATTTCTTACTCAATCGGAAACAAATTTTCCGATTACCAGAAACTGAATCCCGACTAGGTTGATTTTCGGGATGTTACAATTCTTTCTCCTTTAAGAAAATTCATCCTCGAATTTTCTTTCAGGCGTAAACAATAGGATCGAAAGCTCATTCGAATTCAAAATTGTTACTAAAATATTCTTCAGGGCAACCTTGTTGCCATGACAAAAACGCAATTCAACTTACTTCGGGTAATAGAAGATACACATATCAGAGCTTATAGGTTCAAAGATTAGCTTAAGCTTTAACTTTCTTTAACTTATTTCTATGCCATATATCAAATTTCATGTTTTCATAAGCTTTATCTTCGGAAGATCTTTACTAAACTTATCTTATCTTAAGGACCATTATACATATCTTTCAGGCTCTATCAGAGTTCAATGCTAAGACATATCCTAACTTGTCTACTAAGGAATTCACAAGGTCTATTCCATTAACCAATGTTAATGGTTTTAAATTGATCATTTACAGGACTATTAGAATATAAATCATATTACAGAAATAATTTATCTATCAAAACTCAAGGTAGGAAGAACTTATCGTAATTCGTGGCAACTATTAATCATTTTATCACTTTAACTATTCCCTAATAACTTTCTTAATGATCAAAGACATAAATATTATAAATTCTTACATGGTACTCTTATAGTTACTAGTAATAGGACGATCGTGCTAGCTGCAAGTCACAGTAACACACAATAATATAACTCTTAGGTGGCATATGCATAATGTAATCAATCATTATCAATGCAAAGAATTTTGGTACAGAACTGACTAAACTCTGGCTCTGATACCACAAATGTAACACCCCTTTCCCGGTCTGATAAGAATTCGGGTCGAAAAGTGTTACAGAGAACAATACGACAAATGGTTTACTGGTTTCGATGATTCGGACTTAAATAGTAAATTGTAATATTGATTCAATACAATGATTAACTAAGGTTAATGTAAAATCAACCAAATTATGATTAGGGACCATTTAACAACTTATGTAAGTTAAAGGACCAAAATGTAATTCTTTCAAATTTTAAGGACTTATCAACAATTAGAATTACCAATGTGGAATTTCTTGCTTGATTATCTTGCGTGTGAAAGTTCAGAGGTTTTAGAATCCATTTACACATCCAATTAGACTATATATAAATCAGTGACTATTTTGTAAACTTTTCAAAACCAGTTAATTAACTTAACTAACTCACCTTTTTTTGTACCAGTACTCAAGAGGTTGTACTGTTACATCCTTAACATATTTTCTTTTGATCCTAAATCCAGTATCGGTATGCAACACACTGTACCGATACGAGGATTCAACACCCTCCGTATCGGTACGAGTCCAGCACCGTACCGTTACGCTAACCCTAAATTCCCAAATTAATTCATTAATGAGTATCGGTACGACATTATCCGTACCAGTACTGATGCTACGGTAAAATCCTAGTATTGATTTGGCGTATTGGTACCCCTATATCAGTATCGGTACGCCTTAATGCCATATACAAATTTTACATGCACGTACCGGTACGACATCACCCGTATATGTACACTCGGATTAACAATGCCCCAATTCTGCCTATCAATACCGGTACGACACCACCCGTACCTGTATGCCTATGTTTGTAATGTCATAATTTGTCTGGTTTTTATCCAAATTGAAGGCCTTATCCATGTCCAAAGTTTACCAAATTTTACCAGCAAGCTTATAACATTATTTCTATATGTATGTCAAATTTCATGTCAATACAAATTCATTTACCATGTTTTCCCTTATTGGTGTATCTTAGGCCATTTTACTAATCTTAACAAAACACCAACATGCCATATCTTATAATTTAACCCTTTCCACATGGTGAGCAATACATACACATAAAACACATTATTTTAGACTTACTCCTTATCATGTAACATATATCATATCATCAAGAAAGCCATTTTATAACCTATCTACTTAGTCTTTATGTTTTCTTTACCAATCAATGCATACAAGCCCTCAACAACCATATTTAATCACATAATTCTTTTTCTTAATCTAGTATATCATAATTATGCATCTTGAACACTTATCTTGATTACCTTACAATTCCACCATGTATACCTCATATTTACACATACATATATACTTACATGCCATATGCCACCTTTCTAGGAATTATAAGAGACAAAGATACATTACTCAAAAGTCTTAAAGAGTGACTTGCAACCTCGAACCACAATCCCGTCCTTGGAAATCTTAAACCTGAAATGATGCATGATAATGAATGCATTAGGCAGACTTTTCCTAGTGAGATAGTAACTCAATAATATCATGATAACAACAATAATGGATTTCATAAAAATGATACAATCAATGATTATGGTGGCCTCAATAAATGTGTGTACATGAACAATACTCAATATCACGAATCTGGTTTCCATGTCTTGTTTTTGTTTATAATAGTCTTGTCCATACTTTACTTGTCTTTAAATATTGTTCACCTTGGAACATATTTGAACATAGGTAGCATTGGTCCGTGTTTAAGCAAGCTCAAAGCACAAAGTAATGGCTTGTATCAATGTAATAACAATAATACTTCCTCCATCACCATCATCATCTCCCCCTAACCTCCAACATCGCCAATATAGGGTCATTTTCCTTGAGCCGTAGCTCATGGACCATAGTCCAAAAATATCATGTACCATACCAAAGTGTCCAAGGGCTTCCATTGCAAGGCAACTTACATATCTTATAATGAACAATAGGAAGTTATTCTTATTCGATAGTTGAGTCTTAGCACCAATAATTCTTGTCGATACAATAGTTTTATCGATACAATAGCCTTGCCAATACAATATCTTTATCAATACGGTAATCTTATCATTTTCATATTTTGATTGATGCAATGCTTTAGTCAATGCTATGCAGTTGCCGGTGCAATGAACTTACTAATGCAATAATCTTGCAATGCAACATAATGCAAGACCACATGAAAAAACTTACCAATGCATTCCAATTCTATGGATATTACCATCAAATGCTTTATATAAGCCAAAGAACAATTCAATAATAATCACACAACATACTATAGAAGGGAATACGACAAGGATGACACCTAGCCATCCAAACCATGAACTACACTCACCAACTTTTCGAAGCTATGGATGGTCCCCTATGTGGATTCCTCTATTCCTTGACTTGGGCTTTCTTGAAACGATGGATAAGTTTCCACTTTTACCTTTTTTACAAGACAAAGACAATGACATGATTTCAATGTTCTTCTATACGAAATTAATATAAAAATTCTCTTATTTCGTAGAGACAAAGGTACGCTTTTACATTAAAGACTTACCTTGAATAAGATTAGAGTGGAAGAGGATTAGGAATTCTATGGAAAAATCTAAGCTTTTGAAGCTTCATCAATGGAGGTGTGTTCTTACACATGGGGATGCGCTTGCTTATTCAAAGCAAGGAAGAAGATGAAGATGGAATGGTAATTCCTTTCTTTAGCTTATGCTTCCGGTGAAATATATTAAGGCTTATCTCCAATTTTAATTAATATCCAAGTACAAAATATTCGAGACATTATCATCACTTCTTTCTATCTTTTCTTACACTTATGCCACCATATGAAACATGTGCATTCTTATGACAATGGGAAATTTAAGCTTTTAGTCCTCTAAGAACCTTTCTTCCTATGAAGAAAGATCATGGTCAAATTACACTCTAAGTCCTTGTATTTCTTAACTTTTATATTGTGGCACCTGAACTTTGAATTTTTCTAATTTAGTCACTAATCATACTTTTATTCTTTTCAATTTAGTCACTAGGTGGTCTAATTACACACCTAATCCTTAAGTTTAGCCATGACTTGTATCTATATCACTCTATACTCTTTTTCTAGGTTTTAGCGAATAACTAGATATTTCCAATCTTTACGATTTAGTCTCAATACTTAACAATGATCCAATAATTAATCAATTTCAATCTATTAATCACATTTTAATATCTTTCTTACTCAACCGGAAACAAATTTTCCAATTACCAGAAATCGAAACCCAACTAGACCGATTTTCGAGATGTTACAGCCACCCCTCTGCAGGCCGAGTTGCGGAGCATTCTTCTTGGCCTCGAAGTAGCCTGGTCAGTGGGTGCTAAACGCTTGCAAATCCAATCCGATTGCAAGCAAGCTGTTAACCTTGTTCTTTCCGCCTCGGCTACTAGTCCTCATCCGATAGTCCGAGCTATTGATTCCCTACGCAGTTAGGCTTGGTACATTGAAATTTTTTGGATCCCTCGTGAGTGTAACATGGTCACCGACTGTATGTCAAAGATCCTTGTCTCGCAGCCCTACCAGCTTCTTCTATACGCGACAGCCCCCGAAATTATTCAGCCTCTACTTGATCGAGATGCTTGCGGACTACCCCATTGTAACCATTCTCAAACTTAAATCTTGAGTCTGGACTTCTTTCAATTCAAAAAACATGTCTAAGTTTAAAAAATCTTCATAACCCTGACCCATGGTTTGGTTAAAAGATGCTTCATCAATATACGTTAGTCATCGTCACCTTGCTAATTTCTAAAGCATGACACCATGACAACTAGCATTTTAATCCCATCAAAAACCACTTACACTAACAATTGATTTAATAGCCATGCAAACCTCTTCTTTTTGCATTCTTTTCAATTTAGTCTTTAAATTTCAATTATCACTTTTGGCCCTCTAATTCAATTCCGGATCGAACCATCTTTTAATCAAACTAAATTTAGTCCATTAAACACCTATTGCAAGGTCCAAAATACTATTTTAATCGTCATAAAAATATTTCTCGCTCATCAAACTCTGAAAGATTACTGAACTCGATTTTGGGTGTTACATTTACACTCATCCAATGGTCTTATATTGTATAAGTTTGCAGTTTTACGCTAATTTAGGACCATTAGATGAGTGTAAATTAATGGTTGAGATTAAAAGTTACAAATGTGAAGATTTTAAAGGGAAAAGGAGAGAGATTAATCGTAAATATTAATTTACACTCATCCAATAATCCTAAATTAATGTAAAAATTTATGAATTTTACATAATTTAAGTGGATCCAAACCTATATTACATTTTCCTTAAACGTTGAATATCCTCATATTTGTAGATAAAGAGAGGGTATAAAATATTGTATCAAAGTGTAAGTTTGAAAAACTTACTTCATAAGCATGACCGATATAGGCTAGCCTGCTAGGCATGATTAAATAATTATTATTACTTTAACTGTATAATAAAAAGGTTATTTCTATTTAAATGTAAATATTAAAATAAAAGTGATTTTATTTTTAGTACAATTTAGAAATTGATTTGAATATTTGGACCAATTTGAACCAAGGCAGCCTAATCTAAGAAGATAAATTTTGATTTTAAAATTGTGACCAGATCCAAGTTATGACCACGTCTAGACCTAATCAAACCTTCATGTGTATGGAACAAAGTTTTTTTTTCTAAAAAAAAGAATGAAGCTTCATGTCTCAATTATAATACAACATAAAATAAAGAGAGCATGTCACGTATATGACCAAACGCGTCGATTTAATAAAATATGTGACTGTCGGTTCACAATAAATCATTACATATACACCATTTTTTATGTTTTCAAATTGGGTAAACTAAATGAACACTAAATACTTATAAAAAATAACTCTAAATAATGGGGTAAATTTTGTTTTGATTATTACTTTTTTTATTTTGTCAATCGGAGTAGTTAATTAATTCAATTTTATCAATCAAGTCACTAGTCATTAAAAATTAAAGAAAAAGTTGATGCCGCAGCTAAAAGAAGTAATATAATTACACATTTAATCATATTATTTATAAATTTTATCAATTTGATCCTAATTTTAATTTAATTCAATAAATTTAATTATCCAATTAAATTGTGACACATATCAATAATTAAATTAAGTCAATAAATTTACACAAGAGATATGAAATTCTTTTGAACTATCTACGACAAAAACAATGAAAAAGCATGAGGATGATTGATTAGATGGGAAAAACGGCACTTATCTTCTGATTTTCAAGACAAGAAGGGACCCTTAATGTGAAAATAATGACATGATTTTTACAATAAGACATTAAGAAGTGAAGAAATTAGCAAAATTTCTTTGGCATATCATAGTTGTATTATGTTTAATTCTTTTATTAATGGCATTGAGCTGATATCTTTTTTCATTTTCAAGCATCTCAGCTATGCACCAAATCTAAACAAAATTTCAAATCAATATCAAGTACTGTATAAGTTTGAATATCTTAGCTTAGCCTGTGATATTATTAATTCCCAGTCAAATTTTGATCATTTTCCCCTATTTTCTGCCTCATAAGACCAACCGCTAGAACTCTTGTCATTTTGTTGGTGAACACATATGACATTCATTGGATACTAAGCTAATAATTTGGTTCTGGAATCCTTGGTGAATTCTAAGTGAGATACTGACAGGCTGATTATGCTGCTAAAATATATGGTAAAGAGTGAGAAACTTGTAAGAAAATAGAGTATATCAAAGAGTATCGGATTTGTTTACATGATATTTTTTATACTTAAACCAATACGTTCCAAATATATTAATGAGAAAAATCTGTGTTAGAAATTAAAATATAATGATTGATACCCTGATTCACATAATTATAATATATTATTCGAATTTGAGTGACCCCAATGATAAAGAATGATGTTGTTCCTTTTAGGTGACCTGAATTCGAGCAGCGTAATCTGCACATTGTGTTTTCAAAATGCTAAGAGTAAATAATAGATACTATCATATAATCACATCGGAATATTAAAAAAAAACACATATCAAATAATAAAGGATTCGAATTCATACCCTCTACTACCCTTCCTACCAACTAACATACCGTTTTATAAATTGGGGGTGGGAAGCTGTTGACCGGAATCAATGGCTTTTGGGGTTGAAATGTAGCTGTCAAGGAAGGAAATGGGCATGGGCGTTGAGTGCTGGAAAACTTGGAAATAATCACACCAACAGCCAAAATCCTTTTGATTCGTTTAAGAGTCCAAAGAAACAGGATTGACCTAATGACCTTGTCCCTCTTCTTTCCGCCACTCGCCGGCCCACCTTCATGCATCCTTCATCCAACTTTGCTTCCCAATTTATATTTGTTGACTCCGAAATTAGGAGACATCGAACAAGGAAGGTGGAGAGGAAGAATACGGTGGTTAATTATAAATTTATAACTTCATGCATCTCTTTGCTTTCCTATTTATATTTGTACTTATGGATCATGAAGACGTGTTAACACAATCACACCACTTCCAATCTAAAAAATGACCATCCCATTTTAAAATAACACATAACGACTGGTAGGGGTATTAAAAAATATTCGATCCGGCTGATCCGATCCGAAAATTTAGATATCTGAACCGATTTTTATTTTTGGATCGGATATTCAATCCGATTTTAAATTTTTCGGATCAGATACGAATCTCAATATTTCAAGTTTCAAAAATCCGAAAATCCAAAAATTCAAATTTTTATGAATATTAATTTTGTTATTTTTACAATTTAATTCTTGTTATATCCGAAAATTAAAAAATAAAATGTTCATGGGTGTAAATCTTAAATATTTAGCAACTTGTTGTTTGTTATATTCGAAATTCTAAAATTTTCATAAATACGAATTTCAAATTCGAAAAATAATTAAATCAAAATATATTTTCAGATAATCAGATATCCGAATATTCGATCTGATTATCCGGATATTCGATTTTTCATGATCGGATACGATCACTATATCGTCGATCCAAAAAACTGAGTATCTAAAAAAATCGAATCGGATCCGATATTCGGCAATGAACACCCCTAACGACTAGGTAAAGTCATACCCACCTGAACAGTAAATTATGTATATGGTGGGAGGGGTCGTTTTTTCAGATATCCAGTTTTTCGGATCACTATATTGTCGATCCGAAAAATTAGATATCTAAACAAATCTGATCCGATATCCGACAATGAACACCCCTAACGATTGGGTAAAGTCATACCCACTTGAACAGTAAGTTTTGTATATGGTGGGAGGGGTCGCCCCCTCCCCATTTATTTTTTATCTTTCATTTATATAAAATAATTTAAATATTAAATTAATTATAATTTGTTCTTCCCACTTTTTAAAAATATATATTCTATCCCAATTCTAAACTCAAACTTCATCCTGCACCTGAGGATGATTTTATATAACATTATTTATTTTAATATATTTCCCTAAATAATTCATAGATGACATAAAATCCATTTTTTTTATTTTCACAATATTCTCCAAATAAACCTTTTATTATTATTATTATTATTATTATTATTATTATGATTATTTTAATTCAATTTTCAATCCAATTAGTTTTCGTTTATCCCTTGTGTAACTTTCTATTTGTCAATAAATGCCATTGAATTTTTTTTTGACAAATCTTAAATATAATCTTAATTCTGCCTAGAGTGGAGAAAAAGAAAGACTCTAGGAGAAGGAAGGGGGAGTATTAGTGAGTCTAGAACCCATGACCTAAGGAAATACGGAGGAATAAAGATGAGCAATTTGACCAACCGACCAAATATATGCTTAAGGGCATAACTGCATAACGAGTCATTTAACTTTTAAAAAAAACAATTATGATCATGAACTTTTTTTTCATCCAATTAAAATTTTAAATCAATAAATTAAATCAATTAAGTCATTTGACCAGTTTTGATCATTAAATTTCGATTTTTTATTAGATATTATTTCCACATGATACATTATAGTTTTATCATATGGCATTTACAATTTTTTTTAAAAAAATGATTTTTTGTAATTTTGGTAAGTTTTTATAGAATTTTTAGGACTTTTAAAGAATTTTTTAAATAAAATAAACAATTCTAAAAATGTAAAGTGACAACACTATGATATGATGCGTTGCACTAACTGATAAAAAAAATCGTTAAATTCAACGGTCAATATTGGTCAAAGAGCTCAGTTGATTCAATTTATTGGTTCATAGCTTAATTAGGTGAAAAAAGTTCATTGGCTTAATTAATTTATTTTTTCAAAAGTTCAAGCGCTTTTTACACCAAATTTTTAAATTTATATATAAAACTAGATTATTTTAATAATCAATTAGTCTAGTGAAATAAAATATTAATTTTTTAAATAATATCAAGAATTTAAATCTTGATGTTATAAATAAAGTAAATTAAATTGAGAAAATTTTCTCCACAATAAATTTCTTTAAAGGTTGTTGTCCGCCACAATAAACGTGGCATATCCGTGCTGATTTATCTCCTCTAGTGTGAGGAGATTTGTGAAATGAATTTTAAAGTTAAAAAGAATTAAATATCAAGTGATTTTAAAAAATAGTCTGCCCTATTTAATATGTTTAATTTTAACTCATTATTACTTTAAATTTATTATTGATAAAAATATAAAAAATATATTTTAAAAACTTTCAATCAAATAGCTTAAAATATATATTTTATAAAATTTAATTAACTAAAATATTTAAAATAATTATAATCAAAATTAAAAAAATAATTTTTAAAAAAGTAATACAAAACATATTAAGTGAGAGAGAAAAAAAATATAACTACTAACTAGACCATATAAATCAAATAGTGGCAACATAGGGGATAAAAGTATAGTAGGCATCATCATACTGTAGTGCTAAAAAGTAGAACAGTAATATTCATAAAAGAAAGAGCTATAATTGCAATCTCTAGAAAGTATATAATCCCCGTTTATAGGAAAGCATACAAATTTCCTTTTAGAAAGGAAGCATAATATGTATACAGCCATAGAAAGTTATACCATGGAAACACCTCTATGTACAACAAGCAACTCGCAAACAAATATCAAAAAACAACCCAAAAGAAAATAAAAGAAAAGAAAATGGGGGAAAGGAAAATTTGATGTTTCTCACCAACTATTCAGTAGCAGCAAACTGGACATCGAATGAGTCCATTTTCATTACAATCTGGACATCTTTGAAATCCACATTCACCATTTTCATCTCCATTTTCTGCATCTTGTTCTTCCATTTCATCATGTTCATAATACACTTTACAACTCCCTGAACAAGTCTCACATGGCACGAATCTTATATCCCCACAAGCTTCACAAGCTCCACCGTTGCCGCCTCCGTCATTCTCCGCCATTTCACAGCCTTGAACCGCCTTCTCTAGCTCACCTTCTTCATGCATTCGCCTTATCTCCTCAGCTCCACCACTGTACTTCCCCCCCACAAATACTCTCGGTAGTCCGCCGTTAAACCCTTCTCCGATTAGCTCTTTCAACTCCTCCTTGAACCCCGAATGCATTGAAACATCCCGTTCATCAATACGAACCCCTAAGCTTTTGAGGATCACTCTAACATCACAGCAATCCTCGTATGTCTTTCGAACCCCTCTCAAACTTGTAAAATAAAGAACAACCTTGTCCCTTTTAAGCTTGCAATCTGAAAAAACAACCCCATTCACTTTGCTATCGAAATCTTGCTCTTTTTCACCCTCTTGGGGAAGCTGCTCAATCGATTTCCTAAAGCTAGAAATGATTTCAGGATCAAAATCTGTAATCCCCAAATCCGATTTCTTATCACCGGTGTCTTCAATTTGAAGCCACGTAGACTTTGGGACATCAAAAGAGAAACTCCTGAAATGACCTGGAGATCGAAGGGGACTAATATCTTCAAGCCCTGCCATCATTTCCCATGTGTTGATTGTTTCGGGCTCTCCGGGAGGAGTCCGAATAGGTGTCTTGGGAACAACTTTTGGGATCTTATCTTCGATCATTTTGGACCATATCTTTGCTTCAATTACTTCCATAGCCAACCCTTTATTCTCTTCTTCAACCTGCTTCAAATCCCCATTGATTTTGGAGCCGCTTTCAAGGCGCTCACTGAATGCCGCGACGTTGATGGTGCCGCCAGTGTTGTGGTGGTTGTCTTCTAGCTTGAGAGTGCCTAATGTCGTGGATGTTAACGCCACGACATGGTAGCTATCGCCTTTGTGCTGAGCAGGATGATGGACGTGCATCGAATAGCTTCTTGGAACAGGAGAAAACGGAGCCCGGCAATGGCGGCATCGTTTTTGCTTGGAACTAGCACAACCCATAACGTAAAAAAAACAGGGGAACAGATAAGGGAGAACTGTAAAGAAAAATACGGGGATTTTGGAATGTGATTTGATAAATACGATCAAGAGGACATCCCTGATAAGATGAGCTGGATTTGTGAGGTTTTGGTGGAGATTAAATTATAAAAATAAATGGGGGTGAAAATAAAGAAATGTTGATGGAAAAGGAAAAAAAAAAAAACAGAGAATTCCTAGGAAACTTCTCTCAGAGGAAAGATCTAAAACACAGATATGATTTTATTCATCATTCAGCAGAATTATCTAATCAAATAAAGTTAAGGGGAAAAAAGTTCATAGTTTACGAGAAAAAAGATAAACCCAGATGAGGAATTGGAGTAATAAAGTGAAGAGAAGAATTGGGTTGCAGATATTTCGGGATTTGGAATAGAAAAAAGAGCCAAAAATGTTTTTTTCTTTCTGCAGAAATGATTGAGAAGAAAACAATGAAGAGGAAAGCAACAAAAGGGAGAAGAAACCGAAGAAAAATGGCAATGCAAAACGAAAGTCAAAAAGAAGCAAAAATTAAGAGGAGGATTGATTATTCAACATCTGAATCTGATTGATGAACTTCCATGTATTTTTAATATAAATGGCAGAGGGAGATGGAAATTGGAAACGAGTGGAGAGTGAGAAACGGAATTTGTAGTTGAGATGAGACGGAGCTTTAATGAAAAAACACAAAACCTCTTCTTGCTACTATGGATTGTTTGTCGTTCGAGAAACAGAAAATAATTAAAAATAAATATTTATTACTCCGTATAGTTTTCTTACAAGTGCTGGCGCTGCCTTTGTTTCATTATTATTATTTTGGTTTTGTAATCTTGTAATGTAATTGTTTTTTTTTTAATTCGACTTCATTACTCTAGCCCAACTTAGACCGAGTAAAATTAGATATATAAAAATATATACTTTATAATTATTTAAATAAAAAATTACTAACAAATAGTATTTTGAATTAGTATTACAGATTGAATTGAAAAGTTAATAACTAAATCCACAAAGAAAAAAAATTAAAATCGTATAAACTTTTGATTTTTTGTGAATTTAGTTTAATTTTAAGTTGATTTAAAAAATAGAGAATTTTTGAGATTTTTCATTTTCGTCCTCACCTTCTAAACACAAAACTATAAATACAATAATATAGTATTTAAGTAATTTAATTTTTTGACAATACGAGAAATTATTTAATTATTTTATTTATTTATATTTTTACTTATTACTTTTTGTGTCAAGATTTACTAGTAATGTAATTAATTTGAACTCCAACTTAATTTAAAACTTATACACAATTATAATTAATTTTATTTTTTTTAACTTAACCTAAAACTTTTTCGTTCCAAATTTACTCAAAGAAATGTATTTTCAAGAATATAATGATTCTAACAATTATGTACAGTGATTAAGCACTCTAAGGCTCTCTTTGGGGTTGCAGTTTCCAACCCTGGTTTGGGGGTAAACAACGGTTGGCTAAAAATTAAAAAATTCAATTGTGTTGAAATATCCATTTGAGCTCTAAAAAAAGTAGGCAAACATTCGTTGGGAGCCAAATCATGGGTTGTTTGGGGTTACTGTGGCCGATAAATAGCCATTTACCACAACCACGAACGCAACCTAAAGATTTTTTTGGTTTGAATCTTAGCTCCATCCTCCAAACAATTGTTCAAATAATTACTCTATTTATTATAGACCCCTTAAAACGCATTTTTAAAATATAAAAATAATACAATAATAATGGTATAATATAATTAAATGCGATAATTTAGTACATTTATTATATGTAGAATATTTATATTTGAAATTTCAATGCATTTAATTACTTTTATTATACTTATACAAAAAATTATAGGCTAGTATTTTAGCTTAAATGAATACCGGTCTTTTAATAATAATACCAGTCGCTTACTCCGCGTGAATCTGTACATCAATCTTACGGCTCTCCATACATACATTCTTCTAACTATTTTAAAGGAATATTGGTCGTCCGATATTTTGTGTGGTAGACTGCTCGTCCAGGCGCGTGGGGAAAGAACTTTAAATGAAACTCTCTCTTTACTTTTTGATTTTTTATTGTTTTTTTGGTATATTTATTTTGGCTAAATAAATATAGCCTTCTTTACTTTTTTACAAAACGTCAAAGGACTATTTAATGCAAGTGAACCTCAGAAAATTTATAAATGGACAAATGAGAAATAAAAAAAGTTTTTTATAAAAAAAAAATTTACGCTTTTATTTAATATTTACGGAACAATTGTTATCAAATGTTAACTTCTCTATTTGACAAAAAAAAGCTAAACAAAAATCATGATTTGAAAAAGATAATAATGGTGTGGGTTCATCATTCCAAGTAATTACACATCATTAGAAAATTTTGAAGTGGCAAAAGTGGTAGAAAAGCAGAATCCCAATTGTTTACATTTTCATGCCAACAACTCTTTTGTAGCCCTATAAAATTGTATAGCTTCAACCTACAAAATGGGTGATTTCTATTTTAAGAGGAAATTAATTGTGCTTAACAAATTCATTTATTAACTGTCCATGCCATTAATGAATATTGTATTTAGTGATAGGTTACATGTCAACGTACAATATAACTACCAATTGAACTTAATAAGTGTCTTAGTAAAAAATAATAATGTTCATCTTAGAAGACACGAGTTCAAATTACTTTTATTTACAAGGTGTACATTGTCAAAGAGTTAAGAATATGTATGAACAAATACTACATTATAAGCATCTTTAGACTATTAAAAGCACAAAAATATAACTACCAATTTCTTATTTAAATAAAAAATCTTTTTATTAGCGTTTTGCTTACTATTATAGTTGTGCATTAGGGATATCAGTGAAGCGAATTTTGCGGGAATTTGTCCCCCTTCGCATTCAATTGATCATGGATGGTTACAGATTTTGTGGATCGCGGAGCGATGATGGAGATAAAAATTAGATTCGTCATGGATGGTGGGACATACGTGAATATGACTTTGTACCTGCTACATTCCCACCTGCCTCATATCAACCCTGCCAGCCTCGCATCATCCCACCCACCCCAACAGATCTTATAACTTGTTACTATAAATATTTATTAAAAATATATTTAGGTTTGAGATTGATCAAATCAAATATATAACTATGTTTAAAATAACAGTTTAGATCACAGTCAAATTTAAGGTAATTCATGCCGACTTGCCGTAGGATATATATGAAAAGTTCAATATATATTCAGATAATTGAGCTTGAGATTGATCATAGAAAATATATAAATATTTTAAAAATATTAGTTTGGATCATAATCAAATATTCAATTGTAAGGCAATTCATATTGACTTATCTTGAGATGATTATGAAAAGTTATATATATATATATATATATATATATTGATCCTAATTTTGACCGACTCAGATAAGGAGGTGAAGACAACGATAGAATGAAGGTTTGGAGACGAGGCTTGGTGGTTCACCCGTCGTGGGCGAGTAGAGAGTCGCGATAGACGGTGGTTGACTGTAGAATTGGGCGGTTCACTCCTGGTTGACTTGGGACCGAGAGCTGCAGACAGTGTAGAAAGGGTGATTTAAGCCATGTGTAAGAGGAGAAAGAGGGTAGTCAATATAGAAGAATCGTCCCCTTTGTCTTCGGTCTTGGGGGTATTTATATCCCCTTGTTGTTGCAGACGGAGTGATGTTTGACAAGACTGTGCCAAGCCTAGTGATGGTTATTGATGGGCTGACAGATGATAGCTCGACTGTCAGGTTGCGAGCTCGATCATACTTAATAGTTGTCTTGTTACAGCGCGATGACCGAGCAAAGAGTCTCTGAAGCTGATAGGTTCGGAGGTGTAGGAGTGTCCGGGAAAGGGGCTCCGAGCTTCGTAATATTAGAGCGCGACGCAGAGACGATAATGTTGTCTTCAAAGGTAAGGTCCTCCGGAAGTGTTTGACGAAGGTACAACAATATATAATATTTGGGTTTATTAATTTTTTTCCTTTTTCTTTTCCTTAGTCCTCACCTTAGATATGTTATTCTTCTACTTCTTTTAATTTTATTTTCACAATATTGTATGTTATTTAGATTCTATTGATATTTCTTCTTATTTTGTAAAGTTTTTTTCATTATTATTTTTTTAGTTCTTTCTATATTGTTTATGGATAATTATTTGATACACTGGCAGTGGAAACTAAAAGTTTACACGAGTGCCTTAATTTTATGGTTTAGAGACTCAATTTAGGGTGTAGGATTTAGGGGTTTAGGTTTAGTAGTTTAGAATTTAGGGATTATGAATAGAATTTAGGGTTTATGGTTAGAATTTAGGGTCTATATGTTAAAACCTAAATCATCAACATATTATACTAAACCCTAAACCCTAACCTTTAAACTCTAAATCCTAACTCTAACCCTTAAATTATAACACGTCCTTTAAATTCTAAACCCTTACGCCTAAACCCCTAAACCCTAAATTGAGTTCCTAAACCCTAAAGTTAAGACACTTATGGAAACTAAAAGTTTATACTGCCAATGCATTGGATATAAATCTATTGTTTATTTGTTATGACAAATGAAATATTATTTTACATGTTAATTTTGTTATTTTCAATCCTTTATAATAGATTTTAGTATATTTTAGTTCAAACTTGTACTGTACAAAATATAATTTCGTATATTATTTTTTTAAATTGTGTCACTTGAAATAATGTCACATATATGGTGGTAGCCCAAATGACAAGTATTCCATACTTTTTTCATAACAAATTTGGTTGATATTTATTTAGCTAATATTTATCAATATATTATATGAATAAATCATAACGTGAGTGAAGAGGGAAATAGATGAGTTTTAGGACCCATCGGGCGAAGATAATTTTAGCCTTGCGAGTTGTGGTGCAGTGATGATTTTAAATTTTATATTCATAATAAATTGCGGGAGAAAATGAAAATAATTTTGTTTAAAAATTAAAACAATAAAAATATTTTTCATACTCGTCCCGTCTAATTGATATCTCTCCACATGCCATCTATCAATTATAGTAATGAATTAAAAGAATAGGAAAGAGAAATTTTATTAATAAATAAAACTTAATTTTACAGCAAGGACTACACGTGTATCAACGCATTGGGATTGGTTTATCTGATTATTACATGAGCATGTGCATGAGCATGAGCATGTGCATGAGCATGAGCATGGGATAACTTTAGGACGGGACGGGTATAAAAGCAAATAAATTAATAATTAAATATAAAAGAAATTTCTTGAACCTCGGTTGCCCCTTCATAGGACGGCATGGGATTTCCGTAGGCTAAAGGTAAATGAATGCAATCTATTTTTTCCTGATAACGAATTTAAGGAAATAAATCTGACAAATTAATTTAAACTTTTTAAATTGTATAATTTCATATTTAAATGATAAATTAAACATGAAAACATTTCATTCAATATTCGTTGAATTTTAAGAGAATAACATAGTATATGTTAGAAATTTTAAGAACTAAAATAAAATTAGTAATGGAGTTTTAAATGATTTTTTAAATTAAACAGAATTTTTATTTTTTATGGTATAGATTGAACTTCATTGATGTATCAGAAGCGTATTTTTCAAATTAAGTTGATGTATTCAAAATTTTGTTTTCAAAGTAATTTCTACATATTTTTTTACTACCGATATTCAATTTATTAATCATCTGATCAAAATGAAATAGTGTAGAGGTTCATTATTAATAATTTTTTAAATTTAATTTTTTTATTTATAATATCAAAATTTAAACTCCTATTATTATTTAAAATATTTAATATCTCATCCCACTAGATTAATTAATTGTTAGTATTTCTGCATAAATTTTAATCAAATGTTTTTTGTGTTAAAGATAATCGAGCCATTGAGCTCACAACTGTAATGGGCTGTTTAACAGCTGGATGTCACGAAACTGTTAGTAATTGGGCTTTAAATACTGAAATATCAGAATGAGATAATCATCCAATTTCAAATCGAAACCCCAATCAGTTGTCGTCTCTCTTTGATTCTTCTCTTAACAATCAGATAGAATTTCGATTAAGGGGAGTAAAAATTACCTCGACTCGAAAAAAAATTAAATTTTACGATTTGATTTACTACAAAAAAATAATTTAGGTTAGTTTAATTTAAAATTTTTTTAAATTTAAGTTTTAAAATGAATTTGAATAACTGGAATAATTCGAATTTTTTTAATAATTAGTGGATCTATTTTCCTTCAAATCTGTCATATATACATATCACATATGAAAAAAGAAGAAATATATGTATTTTATATGGTTATATAAAATTATTTTAAATTGAAACTAATTAGTACAATAACATTATAAATGTTTACAAATAAATTTGAACAGAAAACTTGAACAACTCACTAGGCTAAAAAAATTCAAATAAAATTTATGTTATAAAATAGGACTCGTCATCTGCTAGATCGAATGATATTGTTCGGATGCAAGTCACGCTCGCTGTCCTTCATCGTTGTAATATGAGAAAAAAAACTTTTGTCGCCGTTGTTTTTGTCCGAGTTGAAATTGATCGGGCCTTCAAAGGCTCGTCATGGATTAGAGTCACCATCGACCGTTTGGAGTTAGGTGCGATCAAAATCCTGAATGTCTAGTTTGCGTTTGATCCAGAGTCATGGTTGGGTTCGAGAGTCGGTTACGTAGGAATGTTAAAGCACCCTACAATGCCCTAAAATTAATACCTAAAGAGATTATATCATTTAAAAGACTACAAAAATGCACGGCTCGGTTATAGCACTATTAACATCTTTGCTTATACAGGATATGAACAACTTTCTGTGTAAGGAAGTTAAAGAGGAAGAGATTAAATAAGCAATGTTTAGTATGGGGGCTCTCAAAGCGCCAGGATCGAATGTGTTTTATGGCATTTTTTGTCATTCCTTTTGGGATATGATTAAAGGTGACCTTGTAACACCCTAATTTTAGTCCTAGATGTTACTTAAGTCAGATAGAGGAACCATATTAGTGAATTCAAGTCTGTTTCAGGATTAATTCACAATAAATATTTTTAAAGAAGTTAAAAATATGGAAAAATATTTTAAAATTTTTATTTAATATATAAAGATATATGGTGAAATCAATTTTGGAAAATGATTTTTGGAAGTAGGACATTTTTGTGGTAGTGACTAAAATGTAAAGTTTGTAAAATTTGTTTTTCTAGTGACTAAAATGTAAAGGGTTAAAACTTTGAATCTTTAAGGAGTTATTTACCCAAAGTCTAAAATCATACTTTCTATTTTAATTTTGTTATTTTAAATGATTTTAAAATTCAATAAATAAACTTAGAGAATTAATTGGATAATTAAGGTTTAAAACAAATTTGACGTAACTAACTTTTTTCCAAAAGATTTTCTTTCCAATTTTCTTCAGTCAAACACTTTTCCTTCTTCAAAATCTTCAAGTAATTTTTTATTTTAATTGATCTTTTGATTTCAAGTGGTTTTATAATGATTTTCTTATCAAATTTTATTGTTTTCACATTGTTTTATTGTGCAAATCTATCCAATTAAGGGAAGAAGTCATCAATTAGAGGTGAGATTCATCATTCTCCTCTAATACAAGGTTTCTTTACTGAAATTTTCAAGTTATTGGTCCTTTACATGTGGTTTCTAATGAGATTTTATAGTTATAATGAAATTAATTGGTTTAATTGTGAAAATTGATGAGATTTCAAATTTGATCTAATTAGCTGTGTTCTTGATTGTGTTGGAACGTGATTTTGATGTTTTATAATGTTAATAAATTGGTTTTGATAATGGAATCCTAAAACTATACGAATCTCTAATTTTCTAGGTTGTTAGTTATGAGTTTTTGAGGAGTTATGTGTGTTTAATGATTGCTGGAGGCATAAGGATGATGTTAATGTGTTTTTGGATGTTAATTGATGGATGAGATCCATAGGTTGTGGCTGGGCAAAGTTTGTGAGTTGTTTGATGATGTTTTCGGTTAGTGTGGAAGGTAATTGCTTGAGTAATTGATGATGATTGTTGCAATTTGATGTTGCTGGGCTATGAATGCGCATTGAAACCTCTGTTTTGTGATGATTAAAATAGGAGAGGTTGATCCTCAAGCTTGAACGGATGTTTTGAAAGCTTTGGAGGTGTGATTTTACAACGACAAACGAGACTTTGCGTGTCGGTGAGTGAGAACGTATTTTACAACTTTGCAAATGTTTGAAAGTTATGTTTGTGAGTTTAGATCAAGCTTGAAAAGCTGGTCTAAGCTCGAAAGTAAGTAAATGATGAATTCTCTCTCGAACTCGGTTTGTCAAATGGTTTTATGCACTTGTTTTAAATGGATTAATCACTCATTGTATATGCATGATTTGAGCATGATTTAATGCTAGAAATTGATTACTTAATGATGTTGATGCAACTGGGAAGTAATGCATGTTTTGTTTATTAAACATTGGTTAATGCAAGGTTTATTGTATTGGTAAAATGATTTTGATGATGCCTATGAAAACTGTGAGTTGTTGTTAATGAAACAAATTATATTGGCAAGTGATGATATGAAAAGGTTCTGTAAATGTTAATTGATATAGTTGGCCGCCCATAAGATTGATAGTGCACTATAAAAAGTCGCCTTAGATGTTGAGGGGTTTAGATTCAGAGTATCGAAAACTCTTTCTGAGTGCCTTAATCGTTGAAGGGTTTAAAGTATACCGAAGACTCCCATTAGTGGGCTATACATCTAGCCAATGAGTGGTGTTGAGGGGTTTATGTGTACTGAAAACTCCCGTTGATGGGCTTTTTAGATGCCGATAGATTGTATGTTAGGTGTTGGGTGAACATTTGTTGAATCCGTATATATGATGTTATAGTTTGTAAAGTGAAACTTGGGAATGATCACTTGTAAGCCAATATAATTGATGATGTATCATATGATAGATTGTGTGGTTAATGTTGGTTTAACCATGTTTTACTCTTTAAGCCTTGCATTGGTAGTACGCATGGAAAAGCTTAAATTGAGGTTAGCAATTGAGATTTACTCTTAATCCATGATCATGTTGTATATGGTTTAATATGCTATTTTGGATATGTTAAGTGCATGGTTTTGATAAGGCATGATGTTGAAATAATGTTTTAAAAGAATTTTGGAAAGTGATTTCAAAAAAGATTATAAAATAATTTTAAATGCATTGATGATGTTTTGTTTTAGAGCACTCCTCACTAAGTTTAGTCTGCTTACGCTCTCTTTTTCCATCAATGTAGAGAATTAGAAGTTGGAGGCAGTGAGCAAGCAACAAAGACATCCAAGGACTTGTGTTTGCAAAAGTATGATTACAAAATAAACTTGTAATTCTTTGATTGTACAAATTTTATATGTTGGTTTGGACTTGTAAGAGGTTTAATGTGCTTGAGATGTGGATGTTTTATGATTTGAATATTGTTTATGGAGCATGCCTATAGTCTTTGTGGATGAATGTGGTAGATAAGTTAGGCTTGCTTAAATTGTTAGAATATTGTTGTCAAACACGCTTTTAATGTTATATATTATTTAGATGTGTGTTAAAGGTGTTTGGATTGAGCCAAAGTGTCATATGTTGGACCTAGTGGTCATTACAAGCCTTTGCATACCGGTATGGGTACCCAATGATTGGTACGCGAGGTCCTGATAAGGCTCAAATCATCGAAATAAAGTATAGGATATCGGTACGCTTAGCCACCGTACTGGTACGCCTTGAAGAAAATTATACACTGGTGTCGGTACACGGGTTGGCGTACCGATACGGTCCCTTTGATTTTAATCATCAGTAGCGATAAGTGGGGTACCGTATCGGTATGAGCTTTAGCTACTAGAATTTTGAGTTTTGAAATAACAAAGGGGGGATCGATACGGGTCAAAGCTGTATCGGTACGAGTGGGTTAACACACCATTTTGATACGGTTATACGTGTATCGTACGGGTAGCTGTTTTGTTAGTTAAGCTGCATCGGTACGAGCGTGCCTGTACCAGTACGCTATGTTGATTTTAGTGTAATCCTACTTGCTGAAGTTTGGGAATTTTGCAATATAGTCTTTGAATGTTATGTATGCAATTGAATGAATTCGGATGATTATTTCAAGCTGAATTTTAACATGTGAGCATGAAATTGGACTAATGATGGTTTGGTAAACTTGATTTTACTTAAGTCTTTATAATTTGCAAAAATTACATTTTAGTCTTTAATTTGAATTATTGAGAAATTAAACCATGTTTCATAATCTCCAATTTAACGTTTTTAGTTCGTGTTTAGGTCCTTAATTTGAATTATTGAGAAAAATAATTTGATGCATCTAGACAAGATAAAAAGAAAAATGGACCGGTTTAGGTTATTAGTTCGGGTTTGCTTCGGCAAACTGAATGTGACCCTTTTAGTTCAGTTTCAGCTAGGCCGGGCTAAGAGGGTATTATTGGGGAAAAGTGAGATGGCGTTGGTGTATTATTTTGCGTGTTTATGAAAATTGGTATGGTGTTGATGATTGTTCAATGCTGTTTTCTATGCACAGTGATTGTTTATATGTGCGGTGTTTGATATATGCCATGCTAAGGTATTATTAAAGACCCGTTGCCTTATTGCTATAGTTATAAAATGATTTTTGGATTGAAATGAAAGTCTTGGATCTTTGTTTGAAGCTGGCATGATTGTTTTTATTTTGGTGTAATTATCATGCCTTAGATATATTTTTATACGATGCCATCGATGAGAGAGTTAAGGTCGGGTATAACCACCGTCGAGGAACAGAGAGTTAAGGATAGTGTTGCGTTTCACGAGGTGTTATCGCCTTTTCTATCGAATCCTCCCGAGAGAGTGGAGCCTGTATTACTCGTATCAGTTGGGTTAGAGTATGGTGATTTTAGGATAGTAGAGCGGGGATAATCGAAGCTTTTTGAGTAGTTGTAGCTGGGATGCATATGCCCATATCTGCACCTAATGCAGTTCCGTATTCAAGATCCCTGATAGAGGGCATGGAGAAGTTAAAAAGGGTTGGGTTTGGAGGGTTGGCACCAATAGTGTCGAAAATGAGAACTACAAGTTTAGAGCGGAGTCGGGGAATATCTGGTCGTATTGGAAGCTCTGGTTCCCAAAAGGGAGTTGCTGTATGTCACGCATGAGAAGAGGCAGGGTCATTAATCCCACACCGAAAAGAAAAAGGGAGGTCTTGGGATATAAATACGGTGGCGCTGCACATCCTATCCGACATGTCTTTTGGGAAGAGGGTAATGGCCCCGTGACAAGTCTTATCAGAGCGACCCTTTGACTGGCCAATTTCACGCCGAGCGCCCATGAGTGGGGTAGGCAGGGTAGACAACTGTGACAAGGTGGCCCATCACGAGAGCGGAAGCTCATGACGGGGGCGTCACGAGGTTGAGTAGGGGAGAATGTCATACCTAAGAAGAGGCAGGATCATTAATCCCACATCGAAAAGAAAAGGGAGGTCTTGGGATATAAATACGGTGGCGCTGCACATCCTATCAGTCATGTCTTTTGGGAAGATGGTAATGGCCTCTTGACATGTAACCGATGTTGGGAAGTGTGGGTACAAAAGGCACTGTCACATGAGACATCGATCCAATATTGGACGTATTGGGGGCAGTGCTGAGTTGGGATAGTTTGGTCATGATTCTACTGTTAAAACGCTTGGGGTGTGCGCACTGTGGAAAAAATCATCATGGAGTGTGTTGGAAAGTGCCAAAGACGTGTTAGAGTTGTGGGTTGCGAGGTCATGTGAAGCGTGAATGCCTAAAGTGGCTAGGGGCCGACAAATGTCTGTGCCTGTGGTTGTTAATGCTTGCTGGAGATTTGGTTTAAGAGATCACCTAAGGCATTATTGTCCGATAATGGTGAGAGGTGCGCGGGCTCTTGCACCTGTTGTGACACCGCTAGGAGGCTGTGAGAACGATTGATGTTATTATCAGCATAGTGATGAGAGTCAGTGGATTGTGATGCCTGATGTTGTTGACCAATCTGGGGATAGAGTTTCCATGATGGTGTGTGCGCAACGCGAGGGAGGCAATGACATCGATACGATTGCAGGTATTTCACATTAGAATCCTTGTTGTTTCCTGGGTAGATTTCAATTTACGCATTTTTGCATCTTGCATGAGCATGTAAAGTTGTTTGTTATGCATGTTGAAATCCTTAATAGGGTGTTCGAGTAATTAGTTTGTGATGAAATAAGAGTGGTACGAAGTTGTACCATAGATGTTCATTGTTGGTTTAGGACCATAAGGTTGCTGAGAATTTGATAGAGTTGTCGTTTTATGGGTTTGATAAGGTGTTGTGTAAGGATTGGATATTTGGGTATAGGGACATTACAAGCTTGGAAATCGCACCGAACAGTGGGTGTTGAGGCTTGTGGTTGGTTGTGAGATTGTCATTTTTGCTACGGTCATGAGAAGAATGTTAAACCTATGTTAGGGATATACCGTTGAGTTGTTGGTTTTGATGGCTAAGAAATACTTGGCGAAATTGGCACGTGGTTTCTTAAAAAAATAGGGTAAGGTTTGGCAGGTGATTTTGGAGTATTAACCGCCTTTGGGAAACATGTAGCAAGGGGGAATCTTAGTTTTGGTAGTTTGGTTTGGAAGGAAAAGCTGAGTGGTTTATTTGTTTATTGTTATTCTAGTTGCGACATTTGACGGTTTTTGGTTGTGTGGAATCGCGCTTTGTGCAAGAGGATTAGGTCAGAAATATTGGAGTTTTTATGTTGGTGGTTTGTGTGGAAATAGTGGCTCTAAAGTGGTTTGAAGTGAGTTGAGTTCTCTGAGGATTTGTTATGTCGACGACTTCTGGTAATGTGATGCTAGAGGAGGCTACGAAATTGTTAGTGGTGGTGAGGTTAGTTTGGCAATAAGTTATGCTATCATATGGCTAATGAGGCTTGTTTATAAGTTGTTGACGGACGCCAAGAAATGTATACTTTGGGTTGAGTCTTTGAGTAAGGATAATGGGAAGAATGATGCTTTAGAAGTTTTGTTTTCGGAATATTCGTGTAGTTGTAAGCGGTACTAAGTGATTTGAGTTGATGGTTAGTAAAAGGGTTATAAAGTGTTGTTAGGTTGCCGAATGTTTTTGTTAACCTTCGGGGTTGTAGTGAGGTAGGTATTCTAGGAAAGCTTAGTTGAGAGGGTAGATAGAGTGGTGGTGCACTCTGGGTTAAGGGAATGTTAAACCTTCAAAGCTAGGTAGGTGGATGTGCCCGGGTAGTTAGATTTGAAGTAAACAAGTGGGTAGGAATGTTAGTTCTGGAAATTTTATCTGTAAATGTGGATGATTGGTCATGCATAATGCATAAGCACTTATATGTATTTACCTAAATATGTCAGTTCATGTATGCATGTGGCATGACATTAGTGGTGATGGCATAAAGTGGTTCGTTGGAAGGTTAGTTGTATAGGGTTATCTAGGTTTTTGATAGTTTGGCAAATGTAATTTATGGAATCAAAGAGTGACGAGGTTTGTTGGAGCCATAGTTGGGGCTATACGATAGTGGTTACTAGGTGATAAGTGGATGTGGTTGTTAAGGTCTTAAGAGTGTGAGATGGTTGTTGTCATGTAAGGAGTGGAGTAGTAAGAAGTATATAGGATCGAATGATCGAAGGAGTGAGGATTGTTGGCGAGAAGCAACCTTTGTAGGAGAAGTAGTGGTTGGGTTAGGTGGAGCGACCTTGTTAATGCGTCGGTGATGCATGTCAAGAATATGGTGAAGGTGAGATCATCGAATTTTTGTGTAGCGATGGTGGTGTTTAGGCTTTAAGGGTTGGATAGTTGTGCCGAAAGATGTTGAGTTGAAGCAAATTTTGGTTGAAGTTCATTCTACATTTGTTGTCTTGCATCTGAGTGATGCAGAGATGTTTTGATGGTTGGAAGAAAAGTGCTTCTGGGATGTTCTAAAAGATGGGTGTTGTGGAATTCGTGGTTAAGTGTATAGGTTGTCAGCGTGATAAGGCTAAGTATCAATTTTCTTCTAGGATGTTACAACCGTTGAAGATTCCAGAATGGAAAAGGGAGAAAAGTTCTTCATGGATCTGTCACATCCTGAAAATCGGCCTAGTCGAAAATAGGTTCCGATTATCAGAAATTTTGAATTCGCTATGTTATACAGTTGTAATAAAAGACCTTTGTACCCCTTTTCTGTAACGAAATTCCATTTTGATCTTATTCGGATAAAGTCTCTTTATGTTCAATTCGACGCTAAAAATGCGAACTCTGGGTTAGGCGTACCGGTACGGTAAACCCAGTATCGGTACGGTCCAACTGCTAATAATTAACTTACCTGTTTTAGCGTGGGCGTACCGATACGGCCAAGAGCTTATCCCTATAGGTCCTCTGTTTCGAATCAATTCGTTGTCGTTTTGAAAGAAAATGATTTAAGGTTCTGATTCACCACCTTGTTTACCTTCCTTCCATGTGAAAGTCATCAGAAAGGATGACTAGTGAAGTCATTAGCCAACTTGGGAAACCATGGATCATTGGGATTGAGAAACCCTTGATTGAGGGAAATGTTTCTATTGGCTAAAGCTTAGGTGAGGAATGATTAAGGGGTTTTAAAAATAAGAAAGAAAGTTTTCATCCCCTACATTTGAACCTCCCGGTAATCTAAACCCACCCTGCTACCAAAATAAGCACACACCTCTATTTCCATCTTCAAGCTTAAGTTAAGCTAGCACCTCGGTGCAACCTTCGACCTTCGTTTGCTTTCGATACTGCGTTTGAAAGCCATAACTCGGTGAGTAAAACCCCTAAGCTAAATTGTTGGTTCCATCAATCGTTACGGTTTAATTTCAAATTTTGGTTTTCTTATGTTCAAAGGAAAGCCCATGACTTAGGGAGTTAATTTTTTATATTTCGATGTTGTCTACAAGCCTTGGTAAGCATGAAATATGTTTTCGAATCCTTAGTTTGAATTCTAATACAATCCCTAACCTTGTGCTAGCTCAAGTGGTGGAGAAGGACCCCTCGTCAGTTCCAACGAAAGCTAGGCAACAAGGAGTTGTAATCCAAGAGCTTTGTAATTAAGGTGAGTGGTTGTTGTGTCAAGGGATAGGCAAAGAGCCATCCCATTACATTTGTATTGTGTTTTCCATTGCATTTGTCAGCTCAAGTAAAGCAATGCTTGTGGATGCCAAAGGTGAACATGGTAAGCCTTTGATAGGGTTGATATTCTATAAGTCATTATGTGATAATCGAGACATGTTACATGTGAAATTGATATGAGTAAGATGTGATATGATATACTAAATTGGCATGAACATGTTATGATATGATACGTAATGATATTTTAATTGGAGCCAAGGCTCAATACTCAATTCGATCCGATATGATATGGCCTAAGGGCACAAAGGTAAGCTATATGATGAAATATGTGTAACCTTGGACATTTGTGAGTTTTGGATACAATTGGCATGCCATATGGTTAATTGAGCTCGTATAAGTAAGGGTGGACTATGGTCTGGGGCTACGACCTATATGTAGGGGTTAAAAGGATTGAATGTGTAAGGGACTATACGGAGCTACAACTTAAGGGCTATGGCTTATTTTTTGATCTATGTATGGTGTAAAGGGGAATCTATGTATCCATTTGTTGCTATGTCCAAGGGATTGATATGTGTTACACATTGCTATGATTATGTGAAAGCATGATAAATGACTTAAGTATGGGACTTATGAGATTAATAGTTTAAGTATGGTATTTAAGTATGATGATATGTTGATCATGATCATAGCATGCCATTCATGTCATTTAGTTGCTCTACGTTTGTTATGACTACCTCATTAGGCTATATAAGCCTAACATATGTGTGTCTCGTGCATTTCATGACCTTGAGATCTTTCGAGCTACGATCGTGTTGCAAGTCACCTTCGTAAGCTATATGTATGTTTACTTTTGTTTCTGAACTCATAGTAAGGTGGCATAAGGTCTAAATGTGTCGAAAAAGCCTATTTTGGTATGTTTGTATAAGCTTAAATGAGCCTAGATAATGCATGTGATGAATGGTATGTTTGGAAATGGTTAGAATGGTTAAAATGAGCCTAAAAGTCCTATTTGGTAGAATCGTAGTAAATGGATTCAAAATGCTCTAAAATTTGATATACGATTAGAATTACTGTTTTAAGGTTGTTAGTGAAGTTTATAAAATTTGAATAACGTTTGGATAGGTAAATCGAATAAAAACCAGTAAAAAATATGTCATACAAGTCAATGCGTATCGATACGGGTGATGGCATATCGATACGGTCAGACATAAATTGACTTAATGAAACAGGGCATATCGATACGGTTATAGCATATTAGTACATAAATTGGTCACTGGAATTTGGTTTGAAAAATGGTATCGGTAGGGCGTACCGATATGGGGTCAACGTAGTCAACGTGTATCGATACTGGTTAGCTGTATCGGTACGGGCTTGACATTCTGGAATCTGGAAATTGAAATTTGGCTTAGCGTACCGATACAGTCATTATGGGTATCGGTACGATGTTAGTTAATTCTGTTAAAAAAGGCTTTTGGGCAGTTCAGAAATTGGACACATTATTATTCAGCTTAATTAGTTTAGTAAACGATATCTGTTAGTAGCGAAACTTCATAGATTATTAGTTGGTAAGTTTAATTACAAGTTCGTAATAAAGAAATTGGATTAAGATTGCTAATTTGCAAAATTTACAATTTAGTCATTTTTGTCTAAAAAGTTTAAAATTGACCCCAATTCTGACTAGACTAGTAACGAATATGTTCGATAAGTCTTAAATAAGATTGTTACGATATTTCGAGTAAGTTCCCAGCTAATAATCTGTGAAGTTTTTAAATAGGATTCAGAATTTTGATGTCCTAACAGATACACAGATACCAAACCAGATATTTCGAGTAAGTTCCCAGCTAATAATCTCATTTTTCATACCAGACCCCGTATTTGTGTACCCGATGATGATGATTTTCAAGAACAAATTCTGAGTGAAGCCCATTCTAGTCATTTCTCTGTACATCCATGAGCTATTAAAATGTATAAAGATTTGAAGGAACTGTATTGGTGGTCTGGTATGAAAAATGAGATCACTGACTTCGTGGCTAGGTGTTTGACTTGTCAATGAGTCAAAGCCGAACACAAAGTGCCCACTAGACTTCTACAGCCTATCGAGCTTCCACGGTGGAAATGTGAGCTTATTACGATAGACTTCGTAAGTGGTTTGCCAATGACTCCGAAGAAGAATGATGCTATCTGGGTCATTGTAGACCAATTCACCAAATATGCTCATTTCCTTCCGGTGAGAATAGAATTCAGTTTGCCTAAGTTCGCAGAGTTGTACGTCCGTGAAATCATCTATTTACATGGAGTTCCAGTGTCCATTATCTCCAATCGTGACCCTCGTTTCGCTTCCCAATTTTTGAAGACCTTACAAGAGGCTTTGGGGACGCGAGTTCTCCTAAGTACTGCATTCCATCCTCAAATTGATGGCCAATCCAAAAGGGTTATACAGATTCTAGAAGATATGCTCTGAGCCTGTGTTATTGATTTCGAGAATACGAGAGAGATCTCTGCCATTGGTAGAATTTGCATACAACAATAATTACCAAACTTCAATCCAAATGGCCCATACGAAGTTCTATATGGGAGGAGATGTAAAACTCCTCTTTGTTGGACTGAGCTTGGTAAAGGCAAGGTGTTAGGCCCTGATTTACTTCGAGAAACTGAAGAAAGGGTAACTATTATCCGTGACCGACTCAAGGCTGGATTCGATCGTCAAAAAGCCTATGCTGACCTAAAAAGGAGAGACATTCAGTACGAGGTTGGTGAAAAGGCCTTCCTCAAAGTATCTTCATGGAAGAATATCCTTTGTTTTGGCAAAAAGAGGAAGCTAAGTCCTCGTTTTATTGGCTTATTCGAGGTGATCGAAAGAGTTGGACCTGATTTACTTCGAGAAACTGAAGAAAGGGTAACTATTATTCGTGACCGACTCAAGGCTGGATTCGATCGTCAAAAAGCCTATGCTGACCTAAAAAGGAGAGACATTCAGTACGAGGTTGGTGAAAAGGCCTTCCTCAAAGAATCTTCATGGAAGAATATCCTTTGTTTTGGCAAAAAGGGGAAGCTAAATCCTCGTTTTATTGGCTTATTCGAGGTGATCGAAAGAGTTAGACCTGTTGCTTACCGATTAGCTCTCCCTGAAGAGTTAAGTCAGATCCATAACATCTTCCATGTGTCTATGCTACACAAGTACCGATCTGATCCTTCCCACGTGATCGAACCAAAATCTGTAGAGATCCAATCCAATCTAACGTACGAGGAAGAATTGGTGCAGATTCTCTTACGAGATGTCAAGAGACTTCGTAACAAGTCTGTGCCCTTAGTAAAGGTTTTATAGAGAAGTCATTCCATTGAAGAAGCAACGTGAGAACCTGAAGAGACAATGCAGAAACAATATCATCATCTCTTTGTCTGAAGTGAAAATTCGAGGACAAATTTTCTTAAGGGGAGAGAGTTGTCACATCCCAAAAATCAGCCTAGTCAAAAATAGGTCTGTGATCAAAAATTTCGAATCTGCTATGTTATAGGTTGTAAAAAAAGACCTTTGTGCCCATCTTCTGTAATGAAATTCCATTTTGATCTTATTCGGATAAAGTAAGTCTCTTTGTGTTCAATTCGAAGCCAAAAATGCAAACTCTGGGTTAGGCATACTGGTACGGTCAACTCAGTATCGGTACGATCCAACTTCCAATAACTAACTAAACTGTTTTAGCGTGGGCGTACCGATACGACCAAGAGCGTATCGATACAGGTCCTTTGTTTCGAATCAATTCAATGTCGTTTTGAAAGGAAATGATTTAGGGTGCTGATTCACCATCTTGTTTACCTCCCTCCCATGTGAAAGTCATCAGAAAAGATGACTAGTGAAGTCATTAGCCAACTTGGGAAGCCATGGATCATTGGGATTGGGAAACCCTTGATTGAGGGAAATGTTTCTATTGGCTAAAGCTTAGGTGAAAAATGATTAAGGGGTTTTGAAAATAAGAAGGAAAGTTTTCATCTCTTACATTTGAACCTTCTAGTAATCTAAACCCACCCCGCTACTAAAATAAGCACAAACCTCAATTTCTATCTTCAAGCTTAAGTTAAGCTAGCACCTCGGTGCAACCTTCGACCTTTGTTCTATTTCAATACTCTGTTTGAAATCCCATAACTCGATGAGTAAGACTCCTAAGCTAAATTGTTGGTTCCATCAATCGTTACAGTTTAGTTTCAAATTTTGGTTTTCCTATGTTCAAAGGAAAGCCCAGACTTAGGGAGTTAATTTCGATATTCTGATGTTGTCTACAAGCCTTGGTAATCTTGAAATATGTTTTTGAATCATTAGTTTGAATTCTAATACAATCCCTAACCTTGTGCTAGCTCAAGTGGTGGAGAAAAACCCCTCGTCATTTCCAACGAATGCTAGGCAACAAGGAGTTGTAATCCAAGAGCTTTGTAATTAATTTGAGTGTAGTTGTGTCAAGGGATAGGCAATGAGCCATCCCATTACATTTGTATTGTGTTTTCCATTGCATTTGTCAAAAGGCTCAAGTAGAGCAATGCTTGTGGATGCTAAAGGTGAGCATGGTAAGCCTTTGATAGGGTTGATATTTTATAAGTCATTATGTGATAATCGAGACATGTTACATGTGAAATTGATATGAGTAAGATGTGATATGATATGCTAAATTGGCACGAACATGTTATGATATGATACATAATGATATGATATGTTAATTGGAGCCAAGGCTCAATACGCAATCCGATCCGATATGATATGGCCTAAGGGCACAAAGGTAAGCTATATGATGAAATATGTGTAACCCTGGACATTTGTGAGTTTTGGATACAATTGGCATGCCGTAGGGTTAATTAAGCTCGTATAAGTAAGAGTGGATTACGGTCTGGGGCTACGACCTATATGTAGGGGTTAAAAGGATAGAATGTGTAAGGGACTATATGGAGCTATGACTCAAGGGCTATGGCCTATTTTCCGTTCTATGTATGGTGTAAAGGGGAATCCGCGTATCTATTTGTTGCTATGTCCAAGGGATTATATGTGTTACACATTGCTATGATTATGTGAAAGTATGATAAATGAGTTAAGTATAGGACTTATGAGATTAATAGTTTAAGTATGGTATTTAAGTATGATGATATGTTGATCATGATCATAGCATGCCATTCATGTCATTTAGTTGATTTACGTTTGTTATGACTACCTCACTATGCTATATAAGCCTAACATATGTCCGTCTCATGCATTTCAGGACCTTAAGATCTTCCGAGCTACGATCGTGTAATCTTCCGGTTGCAAGTCACTTCCGCAAGCTATATGTATGTTTAATTTTATTTCTGAACTCCTAGTAAGGTGGCATAAGGTCTAAATGTGTCGAAATGACCTATTTTGGTATGTTTGTATAAGCCTAAAGGAGCCTAGATAATGCATGTGATGAATGGTTTGTTTGGAAATGGTTAGAATAGTTAAAATGAGCCTAAAAGTCCTATTTGGTAGAATCATAGTAAATGTATTCGAAATGCTCTAAAATTTGATTTACGATTAGAATTATTGCTTTTAAGGTTGTTGGTGAAGTTTGATAAAATTTGAATAACGTTTGGATGGGTAAATCGAATAAAAACCAGTAAAAAATCTATCATACAAGTCAAGGCGTATCGATTTGGGTGATGGCATATCAATACGGTCAGACATAAATTGGCTTAATGAATCAGGGTGTATCGATATGGTTATAGCGTATCGGTACGAAAATTGGTTACTAGAATCTGGTTTGAAAAATGGTACCAGTACGGTCTTAGGGTGTACTGATATAAGGTCAATGCAGTCAACGCGTATCAATACTGAATTAGTTGTATCGGTATGGGCTTGACATTCTGGAATCTGGAAATTGAAATTTGGCTTAGCGTACCGATACGGTCATTAAGGGTATTGGTACGATGTTAGTTAATTCTGTTAAAAAGGAGTTTTGGGCAGTTTAGAAATTGGCCACTAATTATTATTCGGCTTAATTGGTTTAGTAAACGATATCCGTTAGTAACGAAACTTCACATATTATTAGTTGGTAAGTTTAATTACAAGTTGGTAATAAAGAAATTAGATTAGGATCGCTAATTTGCAAAATTTACAATTTAGTCATTTCTGTCTAAAAAGGTTAAAATTGACCCCAATTCTGACTAGACTAGTAACGAATAGGTTCGATAAGTCTTAAATAGTATTGTTAAGATACTCTGAGTAAGTTCCCAGCTCTAATTCTATCTCTGAACTCCAATTTAGCTCTCGGATTCTGAATCTGTCTTCTAATAACATTTTCTGACCCGGTTATCTACCGGACCGAGAAGAGGGTGTTATAAAATTTGTGTTAGGGTTGCCTTGAACGTCAGCTAAAAATGGTTCCATTTTTGGGTGATCGTTAACTGGGTTGAGAATGTGCATGGAGTGTTTAAGTCCATGGTTTGAGATAGAGATTCACGTCTTTATCGAGGTCTTGAGAGTGCCTACATTAAACTTTGGGTACTTGGTTGCCTTGTAGTTTTTCGCATCATTTTAGGTAGGTGGTTAGTCAAAGTGTGCTATCTCGGTTTTGGAGGTTATGTTGAGAGGTTGAGATTTGAGTCTCCGAGAACCTGGGGGAGACAGTTGCCTTTGGTTGAATTTGCTTACAATAATAGTTTTAGGGATGTGCGCAGTTGGCACCGTTTGAGGCATTGAGTGGTAAATAGCATGTTACCTCGTTTGATGTGTTGAGAAATACCCATGAGGAGGTGAAGCTTGAGTATGACTGTTTGAATGTAGCTTCAGATCTTTAGGAATTCTACGCGGAATTGAGGCCTAGAGAGGTTATGTGTACTGTTGATAAAGATGAGCTCTTTAAGGTTTCACCTTGGAAGAAGGTGATGCGCTTTGGGAATAAAGAAATTTGAGTTTGGGGTTTGTTAACTAGATGTGGTGTAGAGATGTGAAGGTTCAACGGTTTATTGGTTAAGGTTATCTCCCAAGTTAGGAATTCATGATGTGTTTTATGTACCGGTGTTACAGAGTTGATAGTCGGATCCATTGCATATTGTGTTTGTAAAGAATGTTAAGTTGTGTTGAATATGTGTGGTGATGAAGAGTTTGTATGTACCCCCTTGACCTGGCCTAGACGCCTGACCGAACTGAGAGAACTACATAGGTTTGCCGAAGCAAACCAGAGAAAAAATACGAAAAACTGATTCATTTTTTTCTTTTGTCTTATCTAGATGCATATTATAAATCTAAGTGTACATACTTGCAGCGGGCGGAAATCTAAAGAAAATGGATCATGGAAAGGCCTTCAAATGCATAAAATACACTTTAGGGACTAAATTGTAAAAATGACAATTTTAGGGACCAATACAAAAATTAAAGTTACCAATCCTCAATTAGTCTAATTCTAGGGACCAAAACGTAAGGAAACAGAGCTTCAGAATATACCAATTAACCAACTTAGCTGCCATCGTACCAGTACAGACAAGGGGTGTTTCGAAACGTCTTTGTTATTTCAAAACCTCAGAATTCTAGTAGTCAACTTTCGTTCAGATACGCCCCCGCGTATTGAAATGCCCTTCATAAAACCATTAGACCGTATGGAAATCCTCCCGAGTATCGAAAAATTGGCCAATTTTTCCTTGGCCCGTATCGAAACAGCTGCCTGCGTACCAGTACTCTAAGCCTGGAATGGCTTATCTGTACCGAAACAGAGACACTCGTACCTGTCTGGACCTGTAATGTTCCAAATTGCTATCTAAACACACTTTGATGATAACCAAAACACTTCAACATGCTTCAAACACATGTACAACAACACTAAGGAACATTACCATCCAAAGCAAACACTTCAGACTCTTGTGGTCCGTGAAAACCACACTTCTCACCATAAAAGGTAATGTCTCCTGATTGTCAAGGCAAACACTACAACCGCAAGCTCCAAATCATGAGTTGGATAGTTGCGCTCATAAACCTTTAGTTGCCTCGACGCATAGGCTACAACCTTGCCACCTTGCATCAGCACACAACCCAACCCAACGTAAGACGCATCACTATAAACTACAAACTCTTTCCCGGACTCAGGTTAAATCAACATAGGAGCATGTGTCAAAACTTCCTTCAACTTCTCAAAACTAAGCTGTTGCTTCTCTATCCACACGTAAGGAACATTCTTCTGCAACAACTTCGCAGGGGTGCTGCGATACTAGAAAACCCATCAACAAAACAACGGTAATAACCACCCAGCCCAAGAAAATTGTGAACTTTTGAAATAGATTTAGGTTGCTTCCAATTGAGAATAGCCTCAATTTTCTGTGGATCAACACGAATACCCTCCGCGGAAACAACATGACCAAGGAACATCACTTTCTTAAGCCAAAACTCACACTTGCTCAGTTAGCATACAACTGATTATCCTTCAAAACCTGCATTACAATCCGCAAATGCTGATCATGTTCTTCCTCGATACGAGAGTACACAAGAATATCATCTATAAAAACCATCACGAAAAGATGAAGATATTCATGGAACACCCTATTCATCATATCTATGAACGCAGCCGGGGCATTTGTCAAACCAAAATGCATGACCAAAAACTCTCAATGCTCGTACCTTGCACGAAAGGCAGACTTGTGCATATTCGCACTGAACCATCATTCTTTTCTACAAAAAGAACTAGAGTACCTCATTGCGAAATACTCGGCCAGATAAACCCATAATCCAGCCACTCCTGAAGCTATGACTTTAACTTGTTTAATTCCTTCGGTGCCATCCTATAAGAAACAATGGACACCGGTGCCGCACCTGAACGCCCTTAATTCCAGGATTCATCATACCGTCAAACAAGCTTGGCAACCTTCTTGCGCATCCTTTTCGCTCAAGTAGCCAAAACTACACTGAACAAGAATTTTACATTCTCGCTAACTGCCACAACTTGATAATCACCGGCTAACCTCAACGAAATCCTTTTGGCTTCATAAACCTCAACCGCCCTTGCTCACTGAACCAATCTATACCCAAGATGACATCAAAGCCACGGAATGGTAACTCTATTAGATCCGCGGCAAACCCATGACCTTGCACACCAAGGGACATCGCCTAAACAACTTTATAGTGGTAACCAATTCTCCAAAATGACCAACTACCAACACCACATCGGCCTCCAAGAAGTTATCCGTAAGTGTAGACATATGTATGCATGATTTCTTATATGTCATCCTAGATGTCTATGCATATGAATGCAAAACCTCTAATGTCATGCCCAAAGATGTATGGATGTACTGACATATTTAATTATATACATATAAATATTTTTGCACTGTGCATGATCAATGTCCACACTTACTCAAAACATTCTCGATACCAATATCCCCTTCAATACAAAGAAATACATTAGCAACCCTCTATCCTTGAGCAGAACTCTTTCTCGATGCCACAGTACACGAGAAGACCACCACTTTGATCACTACCCAAAAGCAGGTATTTAAGGAATACCCCATACGCCAACATCTCGAATGTCACTAGCACATTCGACGCTTCCACAAATTTCCATACCGACTAACGATTTAAACCCAACTAGCGCTAACCACACTAGAGCCTCGGGATAGAACTTTTTAGCCAACAACCTTCACCTCATACTCGACAGTTAACATGCCAACTTCTGCGATCACCATAGGAGAATTCAACATAAGAATGTACTCACTTGAGACAAAAGAAAGCGTAGACCCTAAAACAACCAAAGACAACAATGACAAGGATTGCAAAGTAAAGATACATGTGATCACATCCGTGTCATCGCTACCCTCACGATGAGCATAAACCCTCGTCGGTCCATCATTCTCCAGTCGCATAGCAACGACATGTACCGATGTAACTCTCACAACACATGGACAATCACGTTTCATGTTATCAAAAGACCCACACCTCTAGCAACTCATGATATTACCCCAACATACATCTGTGTGGAGTTTACCACAACGCTCACACTCAGCTTTAAGACAAACTCGCTGGTTACCCTGACCAACACCGCCACCACGCTTGTGACCCGCCTTATGCCTCTTGTCACGAGACCCCTTCTATTCTACGTCCTAGAATATATAGAATCAACCACTCTCTTACCCAAGCTCACGCTCATAGCCTAAACTATTGAACCCAAGAACAACTCTTGTTCAGCCACCATAGCAGGTGCTGGTGCTTGCACTTGAACTCCAGCCATCGCTGCCCAAAAAGCTGCCATCGTCGCTTGGACTAACGGAGACAAATCACCAAAAACTGGCACTATAGAAACTTGGGGTACACTATCCGCCCCAGCATAGCAAGAGGAGCCAACAAAGGAGGAAGCGGTAAAACATTAGGGGGATTTCCTTCAACATTATTATTCTGCCCAACTCCTGCATTATTAGCCACCAAATGCATCTCACGTCGAACCATGCTAACAAAAGCATCAAAACACATTAAAGTCAGGCTAGCATTAGGAAAGGATCCAAGACAACCTTTTAAAACATTTTAAAACCTCGGTAATTGGCAATGTGTTCCTAAATCATACCCTAACATGATATTAAACAATCACTGAACATACACACAATCATCGTGCATTTCACACATCACTAAATAATCAAACAACAACATCCTAACTTTTCGAAAACCTGGCTCTGATACCAACAAATGTAACCCCTCGACCTGGCCTAGACGCCCGACCGAACTGAGAGAACTACATTAGATTTGTCGAAGCAAACCGGAGAAAAACTACGAAAAATTGGTCCATTTTTTTTATCTTATCTAGATGCATATTATAAATCCTAAGTGTACATACTTGCAGCGGATGGAAATCCAAAGAAAACGGATCATAGAAAGGCATTCAATTGCATAACATACGCTTTAGGGACTAAATTCCAAAACTGACAATTTTATGAACCAATATAGAAATTAAAGTTTCCAATCCTCAATTAGTCCAATTCCATACTTGCGTGTCAAATTTCAGATCATTACGATGACCCAAACTCATACAATTGCATTCACAAAACTTAGGGACCAAAACATAAGAAAATAGAACTTCAGAATATACCAAATAACCAACTTCCACCGTACCGGTACGGACAAGGGGTGTTTTGATACGTCTTTATTATTTCAAAACCCCTGAATTCTAGTAGTCAACTTCCGTTCTAATACTCTCCCGCGTATCGAAATGCCCTTCATAAAACCATTAGACCGTATCGAAATGCCTCCCCGAGTATCGAAACACTGGCCAATTTTGCCTTGGCCCGTACCGAAACTGCTACCTGCGTACTGGGACGCTAAGCTTGGAATGGCTTACCCGTATCGAAATAAAGACACCCGTACCGGTACGCCTGGACTTGTAATGTCCCAAATTGCTATCTAAACACACTTTGATGATAACCAAAACACTTTAACTTGCTTCAAACACTTATACAACAACACTAAGGTACATTACCATCCAAACCATCACCGATTCAACAGCTACTCATAGCATTTAAATTACGCAAAACAACCTATAGGCATGCTTCCAAAAAACTTTTCACCCAGCAACCAAAACTCACATTTGGTACATTTAAGGCATACTCAACATGCTTGCACATTTATAGCATCAAACCAAACTTGATTGAATCATCAAACCATGGCAATCAAACAAAATCAACTAAATGCATACTCTAGCACTTGGCTAGCAACAACCTAGGCAAGATTCACTCAAGCTCAACCAACATCAAATAAACCATAATATCCAGCACTACTCATGGTTAAAACTCATGGAAACATAAATACAAATCCCCAAAATATGGCGAATACATTGCCTTATTAACCGAAAACATAAACTGAGTTCATACTCAAACTAGTTTTTGTCCTTGGATCTCTTTGGCCTTGCCTTTTCAGCCTAGAACTTCAATGCTCTTCATCATTAGGAAAAAGAGAGCGCAAGCACACATGATTAGGGAGGATAATCTTAAAACAATGATGCATTAGAACCCTTGAAAACTTAACACTTGTTTTCAAACCATGCTTACAACCTAAGCAAGTTCCAATGCTTCCAAAACAATACATGCATATCGACCATATGCAAAACATTGTAATCCACATGCTTAAATCCTCAAAGCATTATATACAAAACCATGCTTAAATTCTAAAGCATTAAATACAAATCCATGCTTAAATATTGAAGCCTTAAATACAACCCATGCTTAAATTCTAAAGCATTACAAAGTAAGTTCAACACTTGAATCTTCATATATTGGCATTTATAGTGATCCCGGATAGATGACCTCTATCCCTGGATAATCGACCACTACCCTTGATTAGCCGACCACTAATCTTTAGTTAACCTACCATTAACTTTACAATTCAGATACACAGACCTCTCATGATAGTCGACCACTACCATAATCCATACCATGCCGACCGCAAGACTTAACATCCATACCAACCATAAGATCTAACACCATTGCCCACTACAAGATATAACATCCTTATCGTCCGTAAGATCTAACGCCCTTGTCGACCGTAAGATATAACATCCTTACCAGCTGTAAGATGTAACACCCTTTCTAATCGCAAGATATAACATCCACAAGGGAAACTGACTGCTCAACCCTCGTGATGACTTTATAGTTCGTGTAGCCGACCGCTTACCTCAAGGACCTTTAACCACGAACGATTTTCAACATATTATAGTGCACTTCATCCTATGGCATGCCAACTATATCCGAATGTCTTCTCATCATGTCACATATCCAATATATCATTTACAAAACCATTTACTCTCTGCTTTACAATGCATTATACAAAACCACCACAGATGCAATCACATTGCCAAAGCAATAACGCCATTCCCGACCGAAATGAAAATCAATGCTCACTACAATTTCTTATAATTTTAAACCCTTGCATATGTACGTAAAATCATGCATTTCCAGTGAGTAAATCAAACCATGTTTACGACCAAAACATGAAGTACACATGTTCATATCCAAACCGATATTAAAGAGAAAAAGTAGGAAAACTTACTTTAGAGTTTAGGTAAGTGTTTCAAACTTATCCTAAACTCCCAACAACCTTTATTAAACCTTTTAAAGGCGTTTAAACCAATTTCCACTCACCGATACGCTTCACTTTGCTCGCCAAAGCGAATCAAGTTTTTAGCAAGTCACAATCAACGTCAAGCTTCGTCGCTATGATTATCCCTTATTTTAACCGCATATAATTAGAGGGCAAATGCATCATTATGCATTCAAACCATTGCCTACAAGCAATTACCCGCAACTCTCAAGATTCCCACTCAAAACTTATCCGAATCATACCAAAATCATCATCAACCACTTTTGAAACTTAACCCAGCCTTATTACAACGATTCAATACGTCAAACGTCATCAATTAACACTTAAAAACCCTTTCCTATCAACCTTTTACTTCCAACAAAGATTAAACACAGCTAACACCCCAAAACCCTTAATTAACCACCTAAAACATTAGAGATTCAACTTGTTTCAGGATTGCAATATTAAAACCAAGTTATTAACTCAATTAAACATCAACATCATGATCTAACCTAATAAAAAACCCAGCAAAACAGAACAAATGCGAGGATCCATAAATCTCATCAATCAAAACACAATTAAACTAATTTTTCTTAATTAAACTATCAAAACACTTTAGAAAACAATTGTAAAGGATCAATAACTTAGGAATTTTAGTGAGGAACCTTTCATTCGAGGCGAAGAATGAATCTTTACCTCCAATGTTGATTTCTCCCCTTAATTGCTTAGTAAAACATGAAAATCAAGAGAATAACAATAAGTATTTAATGAAAAAGCATTAGGAAATCAAATGGAAATCAAAACCTTTGATTTTTACCTGAAGAAATTGAAGTTGGAAAGGTGTTTGGTTGAAGAGAAATTGAGAGAAAGAAGTTGCAAAGTTTGTTACATGAATTTGTTAAAAGTCTAAAATATGATTTATTAATTCTCTCCACCTTTAAAACCTTTTAAAACCCATTTAAAATCAGTTAATTAAAGGGAGAAATCTGTTAAAAATATTTAGCTCCGTAAAGATTCAAAGTTTTGATCCCTTTTCAAAATAGTCACTAAATAAACAGTTTTCAAAGTTTGCATTTTGGTCATTAGTCCAAAATGTCCAATTTCCAAATCTCATTTTTCAAAATTAATTTTACCACAATCATTATTGCATTAAATAATGATTTTCCACATTTTCCCATATTTTTATCACCTTTAAAAATATTTAGTTCGATTTAATCCCGAAACTGACTCGAATCTCTAATAACGGTCCACCGGATCTTCAAACCAACCTTTAAAACATCTAAGTCCAAAACTGGGGTGTTACATTGTAGATTTCTGGGGTTCCTGTAGTAATTGAAGGAAGGGTAAAGTCTTGTCAAGGTCTGTGGCGATATAGCGGTGTTGAGGAGTCCACGTGGGAGAATAAGTCGTAGATGACGAAGTAGTTTTCTCATCTTTTCCGCTGGTTAAATTTTGAGGATGAAATTTCTTAAGGTAAGATAATTGTAACGCCCTGGTTTTGGGCCTAGATGTTAATTAGATCAGATAGACGGTTCGAAGAACTGAATTAGTAGATTCGAGTCAATTTCAGGATTAATTCGCAATAAATATTTTTAAGGAAGTTAAAAATATGGGAAAATGTTTAAAATATTTATTTAATATATAAATATATATAGTGAAATCAATTTTGGAAAACGAGTTTTGGAAGTAGGACATTTTTTGTGGTAATGATCAAAATGTAAAGTTTGTAAAACTGTTTTTCTACTGACTAAAATGTAAAGGTTCAAAAATTTGAATCTTTAAGGAGCTATTTACCCAAAGTATAATATCAGACTTTATCCCTTAATTTGGCTATTTTAAATGATTTTAAAATGCAATAAATAGGATTGGAGAATTAATTGGATAATTAAGGTTTAAAATAAATTTGACGTACCTAACTTTTCTCAAAAAGATTTTCTCTTCAATTCTCTCCAGCCAAACATTTTTCCTTCTTCAAAATCTCAGGTAATATTTTATTTTAATTGATCTTTTGATTTCAAGTGGTTTTATAATGATTTTTCTATCAAATCTTATTGTTTTCTCATTGTTTTCTTGTGCAAATCCATCAAATTAAGGGGGAATGTCATCAATTAGAGGTAAGGTTCGTCCTTATCCTATAATACAAGGTTCTTACTGAAATTCCCAAATTATTGATCCTTTACATGTGGTTTCTAATGAGATTTTATAGTTATAATGGAATTAATTGGTTTAATAGAGGTTTAATTGTGGAAATTGATGAGATTTTGAATTTGATCTGATTTGTTGTGTTCTTGATTGTGTTGGAACGTGATTTTGATGTTTTATAATGTTAATAATTGGGTTTTGACAACGGATTCCCGAAACTATATGAATCTTTAATTTTCTAGGTTGTTAGTTATAAGTTTTTGAGGAGTTGTGGGTGTTTAATGATTGCTGGAGGCATAAGGATGATGTTAATATGTTTTTGGATGTTAATTGATGGATGAGATCCATAGGTTGTGGCTAGGTAAAGTTTGTGAGTTGTTTGGTGATGTTTTCGGTTAGCGTGGAATGGTAATTGCTTGAGTAATTGATGAGGATTGTTGCAATTTGATGTTGCTGGGTTGTGAGTGCATTTTGATGAATTGAAACCTCTATTTTGTGACGGTTAAAATAGGGGAGGTTGATCCTCAAGCTTGAACGGATGTTTCGGAAGCTTTGGAGGTTTCGCTTTGCAACGACAAGAGAGTCTTTGCGTGTCGGTGAGTGAGAACGCCTTTTACAGCTTTGCAAAGGTTTGAAAGTTGTGTTTAGGAGTTTAGATCAAGCATGAAACGCTGGTCTAAGCTTGGAAGTAAGTAAAGGATGAGTTCTCTATCGAACTCGGTTTGTCAAATAGTTTTATGCAATTGTTTTAAATGGATTAATCACTCACTATATATGTAACACCCCGATCCCGTCCCAGATCCGAAGTATCACATTCGGGTCACCCAAAACTGACTCATCAAAATTTCTTATTTAAAACCACAAGTTGACAATTCTCAAAACGATTCATTTCCGTGAAATCCACGCAGATAAAGAGATTAAAAGGGTTTACAAAATATAAGTTCCAAACAAAATACACCGTTTGACCAAATAACAGTAAATCAAAATAGGATACAGACTCGACTATGGTAAGGTTCTATGAATACAATCAGTCCAAACTAATCATCAAGTACTGTACTCTGAAACTGGCTTGGTGTTGGGAAATCATCCTCGATGTGCTCCCCCAAAAGCAACCTCTCAACCTACGCACGAAAAAACCACAATTCCGCATGCTGAGCTAACAAAGCTCAGTGGTACATTTCTACTCTACCACAATTCATGAATATAATAAAACAAGCATGCATGATAATATAATTAAGAGTACACAGAAAGGCTTCTCAACATCTAAGGATCGTCGTCTACCATACCCTAGCTAGAGTCCATAACCAAGTCTCAAAATACCACTATTATATAAGAAGACCACCAAGCCATCCCAGGCTTACCATACGCGAGGTCCCACTAACCATTGAGTTATGTCCCACACCCTGATCACATAGCCCAAGGGTTATCTAGCCCATACTCGAGATCACACAACCTATCAAGCTACTCTAGCTCACACAGCCCGTCGAGTAACAACCCTACCCTGATCACATAGCCCAAGGGTAAAATAGCCAACATCTATTATCCATACAACAACGTAAATAACATACATTCTCTAAAGGCCAACGAAGCCCTACTATTTTCCCATACTCACACAGCTGTCGGGTTACCCGCGAGCACATAGCCTTCTAGTTAGGATCATAACCGGATCACTATAGCCATAGATATGTCCTAAACATACTTGGATCATAATAGCCACAAGCAGTCTTTTTCTGAGGTCATATAGCTGATCAGGTTACTCGAGATCACATAGCCCATCGAGTTACTCGAGCTCGCACAGCCCCCGAGTTGTATTTCCATATCCTGATCACATAGCCCAAAGATAGGTTTCTAACCGCATCCAGATCACATAGCCCGTGGATACGTCAGATTTACTCGATCACATAGCCCGGAGTACTCATCCCCCTATTTAAGTGCCCTTGCACTGACTCTAGGACATCCGATTTCCTAACCAAGACACATACGTTAATACATGCTCCTCCGAGTATAAACATATCTCACCGAGAGATAAAAGACATCCAACCAACCATTAAAAATGCCCCAAAGCATAAATTGTTTGTTACACTAATTAATATATATGTATTTAGGATTCATTTATGCCTTTCTCGCTAGATTATCTTATTCTTCGCGGCAACCATCCTATATGGGCGTCCCTTCAGCACACAACATGGACCCCGATCTTCCCCATAGCATTAACCGATCCACCACAGATCTCTATGGGTGATTAAAAAAGCGATCCACTCAATAATTGCCAAGCCATTATTTCACACATAGGGTTAACTCTACATTTCTCAGCTTTAGTATTCATTTTACAACCTAACAGACCCCTAGGGCCCTTTACCTCGAATTATAGAACCCCTAAACGCGAACTCAACTTTCTTAGACAGATTACCCAATGAGTATTGATACTCCAAGGTGAATATTGGTACTGCCCTCTGGGTATTGATACTCCCTAATGGGTATCGATATGATAATTAGATTATAAAGAATTAGACCCCAAGTCGTATCGATACACTCCGTGTCGTACCAGTACGCATCATCGATACTAGGATCACCCTATACTGATCCACCCCCGTACCGGTACTCCCACATACGCGTACCGGTACGCTCAGCCTCTCCCAGGCAATGGAACAGTGGGTACCAACACGCCCCTAGCGTACCGATACACCAAAGCGTTATTGTAATCCTAATTAAGCGAGGGGTACCTATACAAGGGAAGGCGTACCGGTACGCCTTTCACAATCTGTCTCCCTTATAACAAAGTCTTACCGATACGCTACCACCCCGTATCAGTACGCTAGCCCAGATTTCAAAATTTAGAGCTCCAGATTTCACCATCCTATCCCTTAACCCACATGGTTAAGTCCCAAAACGTTCATACAGATTATTGGAAGTTTATAGGGTGGTTTTCTACCAATTTTACTCGTTATTAACGCGTGATATATGATTTGCCATTAAAGGGGGTTTAAGATTCTAAAACCTCAACTATACAACCCAAAACTATAAACCACACAACACTCTCAACACTTCGCTTGAGATTTCCCATGACTCTTTTTCAGCAACCAGCGACACTTATGACGAACCGCTACGCTTGGTAACATAACCAACCTCGAGCCACGCTGTTCAACATCAACTTAAGGAACTCACTTCTAAATAATTCTATCTCGGTTAACCAACCTTTCCACTAGCATCCATCAACCAAAACTAAACTTAGACTTCATCTATGTCTAAAATGCTACACCACATCCACAAACCACTATTAAGAACGCATCATGCCAAACGGCCATGTCCCGGTCAAACCATTAAAGGACAAGCAAAACCCTAACAACTGATCATTATAATCAATCTACATTGAATCCAACAGCTCTTTTTCCCAGACTTGGGCCACCAAGACGAGATTTAAACTTCATCTTATACAACTATTTTTAACAGGGTCAACAACCACTCTCGATTCCAACCACTTGGTTCTGAAAAATGGCCACCGTCACTTAAGAACCCACACAAGCAACCCAAAACTTAGCTATTCTACTTGCAAAGGTCTAAACACCTTCTTCCTAACCCTTGCCTCGGTTCCAACCATCAGATATGGAAAGCTATCCGAATGTTCTCAAGGATCGCCAACTGGTCCGTCTAAAAACATTTCTTTGCAAAGCAACCATCCGATTACCTTCAACACAACTATTGATCCATATTTCTGCTGCGCCACTGTGATAACTTCCATACTGCTTGCCTTAACCGATAACAACTTTGGTCGAACTCAATTGGGCAATCCTCCAACCCTACAAAATCGAGCTCAACAGGTGCACAAGCCAAGTAATTATCCCCACGATTGGCCTTTAAGACCTCAACCATGAACATCACAACCTTCATTTACCCTTTTCTACGGTACCTTTACTCCGAAAAACAACACGCGAAGCTCTCACATTCTATGGCCAAAACAAGGTGTCCAATCTCACGAAACCGGCAATGGTATTCCATTATTGCACTACGGCTCAACACATCAAAAGCCACCATACAAGATACTCTCACGTAGACGCGATCTCGGTGAAGCACTTGGCAATGACACCCAATTGGTCGCTTGCACAAGTGTGCCTCCAACAAAAAGTTCGTTAAGTACCATACCACGAAGCGATGGACACCAACAATGAAATCAACCTTACCTTTATCGCGGTTCTAAACCACAATCAACCGATAAGATTGCTCATTCACCAAGGGTACCTCCATACCCTTAAAACACCCACAACACTAAGACCATGAACTTTTAACCCTCACGTCTACAACGCAAGCTAAGAACACCTTGCAACCTATAAAACTTTTCTTGAGCTAGCACTACAGAGCACAACGTCTACCCTAGAGAGGTTAAGGTCCTACACAACCAACAGTAACAACTAGATTCAAGCAATCTAAAACTTCATAACTTCTCACTCATATCTTACGGCACGCGTGCACTCTCAACAACCATCTATGATAAAACCTTATCTAGAAAAGGACAAAATTCTAATTGCCATCTAAAGCAACAACAAACACAAGATTTACCAAGATGCACATCACAAGAACCTGTCTATTACACAACCGATGATCTAAACGTATAACGCAACATCTGAAACCAACGCAAAACTTAATTACCTGACATATCCTCAGTCGTGAAGCTGTCGGCTCTAATCTGAGCAGTAGATTGTCTAGCAACGCCTCGCGCGTTAACCATGGCAGTGGATCTCATAGGACCTCCACCTCGATAACTTGACGGTGCCCTAGTTCGCCTCTAACAAAACTCTGATCATGACGAGAAGTAGCCCACATCTGATACTAAACTGATGAATCATCATCCATAACTGGGCAGTCCTTTGCCATATGCCCTGGTGCCCAACACCGATAGCAAACCCTCTGAAGCAAAAATCATACTCCTAGGTGATGTCGGCCATAATGCTCGCATGCTGATAGAAGCGATGCTCTAATAGAACCATCAGTACTCCACTCTAGAGTAGAAATCAAAGGGCCTCAACTAACCCTCGATCTAGATCTTGAGCTGACTCTCGGTAGTTGTTCCAAAGCAAATCTCTTCGAACTCCTCAAAGCATAAAACCTCTCATACGGATAGGGAGAAGGATTCATGATATCATGGGTCTCCACATCACGACCTCTAGAATCCTCGAACTGATTGGATGCTGAACTCTAAAGCCACTCAAGTGCCTTCTCACTATTGGCTAACTCAGAGAATGTCCCAAGCAGACCCGCTGTCACATGTAACTGAAGGTCAACATTTAAGCCTTGGCTGAACCTCTTTCACCTTAACTCTTCTGTGGCAACCAACTCTGGAGCATAGCGGCTCAAACACATAAACTCTTGCTCATAAGCAAACACCGTTCAATCTCCCTGTACCAAATACAGAAATCGGTCCCTCATCTCATCCATATATACCTCACTGATGTACTTCCTCCGAAACTCATCCATAAATATATCCCATGTCGGGAGCGCAAGCTGTAGACCCAACTCTACGGTCTCACACCACTCGTGTGCTTTGCCTTCAGAAGGGAAACAATGCAATCAAGATCGTCTTTTGGGTTTCCCTTCATTTATTTCAGGATTCTCTGTGTGTCGTGCAACCATTGATCAGCCTTGATCGGTTTATCCTCACCCAAGCCTTCAAAATTCCTAGGCCTAAAACGATGAAGCCTTTCTACATGGGTCTTGCAAGGCATTTCATATTGCCTCAGAATAGCTTGCACCACACACAAGAAGGCAGAGGTAAGGTTACAAAAGTGACCCACCTTTCCACTACCGGTTTCACCTTCCATCAATCATTTTCTGAAACACAACAAACAATGTGGCGTATCAGGAAAAATACACTTAAATTTTGGGACTTGTATTCACTAGACACCTTAACACGACCTCAATACCACCCTGGGGTTTTCTAGAACCGACTAAACCTAAGCTCTGATACCACTAAATGTAACACCCTGATCTCGTCCTGAATTTGAGGTATCATATTCGGGTCACCCAAAACTGACCTATCAAAATTTCTCATTTAAAACTACAAGTTGGCAATTCTCAAAACGATCTATTTCTATGAAATACACGTAGATAAAGAGATTAAAAGGGTTTACAAATATAAGTTCCAAAAAAATATACCGTTTGACCAAATAATAGTAAATCAAAATAAGATACAAACTTGACTGTGGCAAGGTCCTATGAATACAATCAGTCTGAACTAAACATCAAGTATTGTACTCTAAAACTGAATCAGTGTTGGGAAATCCTACGCACGAAAAAATCATAATTCCGCACGCTGAGCTAACAAAGCTTAGTGGTACATTTCTACTCTACCGCAATTCATGAATATCATAAAACAAGCATGCATGATAATATAATTAAGAGTGCACATAAAGGCTTCTCAACATCTAAGGATCATCGTCTAGCCTACCCTAGCTAGAGTCTATAACCATGTCTCAAAATACCACTATTATATAAGAAGACCACCAAGCCATCCTAGGCTTACCAGACGTGAGGTATCACCGACCATCGAGTTACATCCCATACCCTAATCACATAGCCCAAGGGTTATCTAGCCCATACTCGAGATCACACATCCCATCAAGTTACTCGAGTTCACACAGCCCGTCGAGTAACAACCCTACCCTTATCACATAGCTCAAGGGTAAAATAGCCAACATCTATTATCCATACAACAACGTAAATAAAATACATTCCCTAAAGGCCAACGAAGCCCTACTATTTTCCCATGCTCACATAGTCGTCGGGTTACCCGTGATCACATTGCCGTCGGGTTAGGATTATATCCAGATCACTATAGCCACATATATGTCCTAGACATACTTGGATCACAATAGCCACAAGCAATATTTTCCTAAGGTCACATAGCTCATCGAGTTACTCGAGCTCACACAACCCCCGAGTTGTATTTCCATATCCTGATCACATAGCCCAAAGATAGGTTTCTAATCACATCCAGATCACATAGCCCAGAGTACCCATCCCCTTATTTAAGTTCCCTTACATTGACTCTAGGACATCCATATTCCTAACCAAGACATATACGTTAACACATTCTCCCCCGAGCATCAACATATCTCACTGAAAGATAAAAGGCATCCAACCAACAATTACCAATGCCCCAAGGCATAACTTGTTTGTTACACTAATTAAAATATGTAACACCCTTAACGTATACTCGTAAATTGAATATACATTAAAGATGTTATGGAGTTGTTTAAAGAAATCTCTACTTATAAATTTATTTTTACAAGTATTTACAAATTTTAGTTTGTAAATCTAACCCTTTTCTTGGTTTTCTTGAAAACACAACCTATTTGCAGTTAGTTAGTTTGAACCATGAATTAATTATTTTAAAACATATTTGGCAATTATTAAAAACAACAGTCCAATTTAGGGTGAAAACTAGGTTCGCCATCTAGGCCCTTTCTTGACTTTAAAATCTTTACGCGATTACCGATTATTCTTATTAGCAAAGTAATTATCATTTCTACCTTAGCTTTATTCTGTTACAATGCTAATGCCTTATTTTACTTTATCCATATACGATTCATCATCAAAACTAATTACTTATCTATCATTTAGTCTAATTTAATGCATCATACTCTACTAGAAATTAAATAATTACATACCCACTAGAGATTATCATAAGCTAGAATATCTTACTGATGTTTTGAAGATTGAAGCTTGATCAGCATGCTCGACTCCTTCTCAAATCATCCATCTTAATCTACGTGTGAAACAAACACACGCTAAGTATGAACTTAGTGAAGCATTTAATTTTAGTTTATCAAAACATGAAGTAATACAATTTCAGTATATCATGTAAAAGTGCATTATATTTCTCTATAAATGGCTAGCATGTCATATTGACATGATATCATGTATTACCACTATCATATGAGCCATGTATCATCTTTGTCATGTACCCATATACTTTATGTTATATGAATCATGTATTATCTAATGCTTAACATATTTCTTTATCAAGTGCATGCGTTCATCATGTAATTATTCGCATAACAAATGTTCATGCTTTTATTATGCAAATATTTGCATATCATGTACTCTACCATGGTCATGTTTTTATCATGTCATCATTTACATAACCCATGCTTTATCATGGTTATGCTTTTATCATGCAGTCATTTGCATATCCATAACTTTTTCAATTCATCTTGTTACGATATCGAAGTGTCTATTTCAATCTGGCATGATCAGTGCCTGATATGAGGCAAGTTTGTTAGGACTCTATAGCCTCTAATTCGATACCATAGTATCTAAAATTGAGTACGTACTCGAGGATGCTCTTTACTCCTCATAAAGGACGCTCTTTGCTCCTTATATTCGCACCTCTTTAGTGCTATCGACACCCGAGGTGTCTACTTGTGTCATTTTAATCTTATCACTATTCATGTAAACATAATGCATCATCATTTATGTACACAATAATTCCTACATGGTATTCCATCATGCTTGCCATGTCGAGCATTGTATCATATCATATATTATAGAGAAATACAATGCCATTTTCAATGTAATGCAAACATTAGAAATGCACTCACCTGGGCCATGTAATAGTATGCCTCACTAAATTCTACTCGATCATTTAATTTATAGTATCTAAAACCCTCTTTGATTCGTGTTCGGCTTCATAACCACATGAATATAAATACCATTTGTTAGATTCATGTCTAACGATATTTTAATAAAAGTATATCATTCAACATAAAAAATTCTATACTTTTCCTTCCATCCTTATACTGTCCAAAAACTCATTTTGGTCCTTGATAACCTTTTTGAACTTCAATTAATTTTTTCTAGCTTGTTAACCAACATTTAGATACAAAATGCATCAATTCTCATTTTTTTGGCAGATTGCACTATCTTCAAAGAAATATTTCTATAAAATAATATACAACTCGGAATTCGATTCTGTTTGTTATGAAAGAAACTAGGTTCAATAAGCTTTTCAACCATATAAATTAATATCCTAAATTCAGCATGTACGATTTATGGCGAATTTTCAAAGTCAATTTCCAGTGCTAATTTTGAAACAGACTGCCATACTGTTTTCTAACCTTTCACCACTTAAAAATTCATATCTTTTTACTCGGAACTCGAAATCAGTTTTTGTTTATTGAAAGCGAAACTAGACGAAAAAATCTTTACATCGGTATAAAATTCACCTTCTAACCATTTTTGTAGAATTTATGGTGAATTTTCAAACTTACTGCCAAATCCAGTTTTCCTACACAACTTCCCTAAATAACTTCAAACTTTATACCAATTTCTCCTTACATTGCTATTTTTCAATTTGGTCCCCTTACTTGATTCAAACCACTAATGTATCACTTTCTTCTTCAAATAATTCCCTCTAATTTTTTGTTCTTTCTGAAATAGTCACTAAAAATGTAAAGATAAGGATTCAAGCTTCTTAACTTTGCAAATTAGTCTTCAAATCAACATTACCACTTGAATTCTATTATTTCAACTAAAAATTCAGATTTAATCCTTATCAAAAACCTCTTTGCTGAAATGGTCACTTAATTTTGACAATTTGTCAAAATGGTCATTACTTTGATTCAACATCAATTTAACATTCTAACTTCAATTTCACATCTCCAACATCATTAATAACATAAATACACTTCAAAATCATAAAAATTCATATTAGTCCTTTAACTTTCAGAATTGCTGAAATGGTCCCTATACCTTTAATTTAGGGTTTTGCTTCCAAATAACAAATTCAAGCTTACTAGATCATTTATCCAACATCACAGACCCTAAATCAAACTTGAATCCATAATCCCTAATCATCTTTATACAAACTAAAATATATAGGGTTTAAATCCCAACTCAAAAACATGATTTTATCATCATAAAAACTTAAATTCAACTTGAATTTCATCATGAAATCGTAAAATTCCAAAAGCCCCAAACTTTTTTCCAAAAACCCTAATTTCTTATCATGCAAAATTCTCATCAATCAAGCATGTTTTCCATGAATTATTTACACCAAAAGATAGAGCTTGAAGAGTAGAACAACTTTGTACTTGAAGAGATTACCTGAAAACCGAGTTTTGGGGCTTGAATCGAGCTTGAAAATTTTTTCTCTTTCTTTCCCTAGCTCTCACGTTTTTGGCTAGAATTCATCTTTTCACCATTATTTTACACATATATTTATTAAATGAATATTAAATTTATTTAATAGTGAAATTACAATTTTGCCCTTTTTATCCAATGGTTGAGATTGATTTTATCATCAATCAAGGGCCCAGATTTAATCTTACATTTCCTTTTACCAAAATTTCCCTTATAACTCTTTAAATATTTCAAAATTGCCATTGGGGCCAAATGACCAATTTGCCCTCCAACTAGTTTTTACTTACTAGTTTGCCATTCTTGTAAAAGTTCAACTAAGTCTAGCTGGAATGCAACCAAATATAATAAAATATTCATAAAACAATATTATATGACTTTTCCATGGCTTTTGGATCAGCCTCTAAAATTCCAGTTCGATCTGATTTATCGATATTCATAAAATACTTCTACTGCGATTTTACCTTTTCCGAGCTATTGGATTTATTCCGAAAATTCTATATTTTCATATTCGGGAAATAAACTCTATTATCCCATAAAAACTTCCTTTTCCAAGGACTTAGACTGAATTTTCTTAACTCGGTCTATTTTCTCGATACTTATCGAAAATCTTCATAGAATAAAATTTCTCTTAGAATTCCTTTATCGATAATCCATACGAATTATCTCTACTCTTACTGAGTCCAAAATATCGATCAGAAACACTTTTATGGGACCTTCCCGAAGGTCACCCATCCGTGTATTTCTCTGGCCTAAGCACGCTTAACAATTTTATTCGATCCAAATTCAGTACCTTTTACTGCATCTTAATTCTTAAAACCGACATCAAGGTACTTATTTCAATCCAATTCACTCTTATACCGAGTAAAATTACTTATTGGGGAAATTTACACTTTAGTCCCTAAACTTTTCCAAAGTTTATACTTTAACCCCAAAACTTCAAAATTTACATTTTGGTCACTAGCCAAAAATTTGGGATATTACAATATATATGTCTTTAGGATTCATTTACGCCTTTCTCGCTAGATTATCTTATTATTCACGGCAACCGACCTATATAGGCTTCCCTTCAGCACACAAACAAGGACCCCGATCTTTCACGTAGTATTAATTGATCCACCACAGATCTTTATGAGTGATTAAACAAGCGATCCATTCAATAATTACCAAGCCATTTATTTCATACACGGGGTTAACTCTATATTTCTCATCTTTGGTATTCATTTTACACCCTAACAGACCCTTAGGGCCATTTACCTCAAATTATTGAATCCCCAAACGCGAACTCAACTTTCTTGGGTAGGTTGCCCAATGAGTATCGATACTCCAAGGTGAGTATCGGTAATGCCCCCTGGGTATCGATACTCCCCAATGAGTACCGATACACTAATTAGATTCAAAAGAATAAGACCCCAAGCCGTACCGATACGCTCTGTGCTATACCGACACGCATCACCGGTACTAGGATCGCCCCGTACCGATCCACCCCTATACCGGTACTCCTACATACACATACCGGTACAGTAAGATTCTCCCAGGAAATGGAATAGTGGGTACCCGTACGCCCTAGCGTACCGGTACGTCAAAGCGTTACTAGAATCCTAATTAAGCGAGGGGTACCGATACACGGGAAGGCATACCAATATGCCCCTCACAATCCGTCTCCCTTATAACAAAGGCGTACCGATACGCTACCACCCCGTATCGGTACGCAAGCCCAAATTTCAAAATCTAGAGCTCGAGATTTCACCATCCCATCCCTTAACCCACATGGTTAAGTCCCAAAACGTTCATATAGATTATTGGAGGTTTATAGGGTGGTTTTCTACCAATTTTACCCGTTATTAACGCATGATATATGATTTGCCATTAAAGGGGGTTTAAGCTTCTAAAACCTCAACTATACAACCCAAAACTATAAACCACACAAAGCAATCATTTTAGGAGCTTCTAAAACCTCAACTATACAACCCAAAACTATAAACCTCAACTATACAACCCAAAACTATGAACCACCAAGCAAGCCCAACAACACATGGAGGCCCACAAAGCACAACAACCAGGCCCAAACATAACTCGAACATTTGACCCAACGGGTTGGTCCAAGACTTGGGTCAACACCCATTGTTAACTCGAAAATCCAAGTCGTTGCAGTATAAGCATGATTTGAGCATGGTTTAATGTTGGAAATTGATTACTTAATGATGTTGATGAATTTGGGAAGTAATGCACGTTTTGTTAATGCTTATGAATATTGGTTAGTGCAAGGTTTATTGCATTGGTAAAATGATTTTGATGATGCATATGAAAATAGTGAGTTATTGTAAATAGAACGAATTATATTGGCAAGTGATGGTACGAAAAGGTTTTGTGAATGTTATCAGATATAGCTGGCCGACCATAAGATTAATAGTGCACTATAAAAAGTTTCCTTGGATGTTGAGGGGTTTAGATTCGGAGTACTGAAATGTAACACCCCTTTCCCGGCTTGGTAGAGAACTGGGTCAAAAGGCGTTACCGGAACAAAAAAGTGATCGGTGCAAGCAATATTCAATAATTTAATGTTGTCATGATTTACAATAGTGAAATAGAGATGTGATAATTCCGTTAACTCAGTTCGAAGCTATGTTGATCAACTTCGGACCAATTTTAAACTTTTACAAGTTTTAGGGACTAACTAGTAATTTTAGTATTTTATAGGACCTTTTCTGAAATTAACCTTACTATGCTAAAATTCAACACATATTTAATGATCATAGCAATTTTCATGTTAATCAGAGTTCATTTACCCATTCAATTACACTATACAATGTTCAGTGACCAATATGCAATGTTTTAAACTTATTCCCGTTAACTTTTAACAAATTTACTTGTATCAGTACTCGAGAGGCCGTACCGAAATGTCTGTGTCATGGACATTAAAGTAGTTAGGATTCAAAGAGTCTATATCGATACGGTGTCTACCTATATCGATACTCAATACATGTTTTATAATTATCAAAATCCAACAAATAATACTCGTATCGGTACGGCTAGGGTACCTTACCAGTATGGGTTGACCAAGTTTACCCGTTTTGATACGCCCTAAAGACCGTATCGATGCATTTAATTTTCTAGATTCCAATGTTGACTTTTTGTATCGACACGCCCTTTAACGTATCGATACGCCCTAATGACTGATGTTGACTATGTCCAAATATGCATACCCGTATCGATATGCCATCACCTGTATCGATACTCCCTATACTAAAATAACATATTTGTTCTAGTTTTAATCCAATTTAGCTATCAAACAATGTCCAAATGCAATGAGATTTTACCAGTAAATTAATATCAACATAATCTACTAGCATGTCAAATTTCATGATCATACGAGTCCATTCACTATGATTTCACCTTTTTAAGCCAAATATGCATATTTAGTCCCTTTTAGCCAAATATTAAAAGTCATTTAGGGCCCTTAAGGCTCATACATACCACCAACAATATACACATAACAAAAGGACTAAAAGTGACTAATCTAACTACTTTGCGACCATTCTAGGATTTTATAGGGCTGATATACTTTACATTGTCAATGTAGTGACTTGCCAAAAACCTTCTCCGACTCCGATCTCGATCTCTAAACTTCTTAACCTAAAATACATGGAAGATGGATGCATTAGGCATACTTTTCCTAGTGAGGTAGTCATAACCAACAAATTAAACATAGGATGCAATCTAGCATGCTTTCATATCTATTATGGCAACAAAATAATAGCATGTAGATTTAATAGCAATTTAGGCATGATCAATGGTCAATATGTGAAAAATAAGCAATACAATAACAATAACAATACGTTTTTCCTTGGATCGATATATGGTATATGGATACATGAATTCCTCCTCCGCTCCAAAATCAATAGTGGTCTAGTCATATACTCTCCGCCGTACCAATATAAGGGCCGTAGCCTACTCGTACCAATGAGCTCATGAATTCTACGGCATGCCAATTGTATCCAATACACTCAAATCCATGGTTCAATAATAATAATAATTTAATAACAATAGTTCGGTACAATAATTCGGTAGCAATATTTCAGTACGGTAGTTTGATAACAATAGTTCCATGACAATCGATCAATAACATTGTTCAAAGACAATGATTCAACATCAATAGGCAATAAAATAGAAAATATTTCAATAGCAATATTCAATGTTTCAATAACGATATGCATTAGTCAATATCTAATGATCAATAATTCTATATGACAATGCTTCGATGGTTTCGATGACAACAATACCGATGCTTCGAACATGGATTCGATGCAATACTTACCCATACTTATCAATTTGGCTCCCAACAATGCTTTTATACAATATATTCAATACAATGGTTAGCAATACAATAATCGATATTCAATAATTTGGGAAACACACTTAGTCTATTCCTGAGACTCCGACTACACTCACTTTAAAATTTGATGCTTCTACGGCTCTTGGATTACTATCCCTTTATTCCTAGCTTTAGAAGGGGATGAGGTGCCTCCTTCTCCAACTCTCGATCTAGGTGAAAAAAAGGAAAGATGTTAGAATTAAAGCTATAGTTCGAAATAAATATTCAAACTTATAATAGACGATTACACAAGCTTCCCATGGATTTTAAGGTTGAAGAACAAAGATTTAGCCTTAAGCTCCTTAACTTCAATCAAAATTAAACTTCAATATTTCATGGGCTTGTGGAATTGTTTGGGACTTTTACTCACCAATACGAGGGCTATCAAACGGTGTATAAAAATCAAAGAAAACTTGAGGATTCAAGGGAGGTGCTTGCTTGAGTCCAAGGTTGAAGACAATAATTGAGGTGCTTGTTTTAAAGGTGTGAAATTTGAAGAAAAGATGAGTATTTGGGGAGATGGAGTCTCGGTGAGCAACATTCGATACAAAAAGGGTATTAAAACACTTATTTTTATCCCCTTAACATCCGGTGAGCTTACCCTTCTTACTAGGTAAGTTTATTTTATTACTTTTCATCTTTTCCTTGAAGTAAAAGCCATAATTAGCCACCGCCCCTCTCATCCAATCTTCTCAATTAAATCACAAGGAGTTCACATGAAGATGTCAAGCTACCAGGTGAATCATCTTGAAAAATGGGATATTTACAAAGGTGATCCCTCAACTTTCCAAAGTTTACATTTTTGCCCCAAAACTTTTTATTTTCACTATTTAGCCACTAAAAGGTTTCTAGTAGTTTAGTTAGGTCCCGTAACTTAAAATTACTCCAATTAGGGTTCAATACTAGATCTATAACCATATAAATTAAGCCAATAAATTATTTGGACTTGTCCGATATAGATTTTTCGATCACTGAAACCTAATTCCAACTAGACCAATTTTTGGGGTATTACAGTTCTCCCCTTAAAGAAAAATCGTCCTTGAAATTTTACATGTAATGATGTTGATATCATCATCTTCTTCCTTGCATCTCATGTGATACATCTGTGCATAATCCTTAGATTCAGGTTTGTACAATGTTTTGGAGGAACCACTGGGTCTTCGAGAAGATCCTTGCCTTACTCTCTTGCCTCGAAAGGATCGGGCAGGGAATAACAGATTAATCAATGCAGAAGTAGACTTAACGGTATTTTTAAGGCAATCATGAATAAGATGTCTCATCTCGCCTCAGACGAAGCATGCTTCAAACTTCTTACGGCATTGCCCAATAGGGTACCTATGTTGACAGAAGTTGCAAACCGGATACCACGGTTTGAGGCTTAGAAATGTATTCAGAACGAGAGGGCTGTGAGTACTCTTTTTGCTTCTGATTAGAATACTTTCCTTTCTTGAAAGACTCAGAAGAATAAGAATTATCTCGATATCTTTTCTCTGACTTGCCTGATCCACCAGCCTTCTGAGCTCCATGAGCAGTCTTAGTAGCTTTAACCATGTTCATAAGGTCTTGGAAATTGGTAATACCCAATGCTGTAAACATAGGGCGTAGGTCATCATTCAGACCATTAATGAACATTCTACATTTCTTCTCATCTTTATTAATGTATTCAGCCCCGTACCGGCAGTACTTGCAAAAGTCATGGATGTACTGCTATACAGGTCGTCCTCCTTGTTTTAGATAAAAGAAGATGTCTCACATCTCAGCTAGATAGTACTCATGAATGTACTTTTTTTGAAATTCTCGAAGAAAGAATTCCCAGGTCACCGATTCTTTAGGGACTGCAAGAATGGTAGTTTCCCACAAATATAGTGCTTTATCGGCTAACAAGGAAATGGCACACTCAAGCTTGTGTTCATCGGAACACTGCAGCTGCTTGGTCAGGATTTGAAGAGTACTATCTAGCCAATACTCAGCAATTTTAGGATTCTCATCATTACGACTGGTGTAAGAGTAGGCCCGATATTGAGATAGCTTATCAATGGGAGCCTGAGCATTTGTAATAGCAACAATAGGCAGTTGGAAAGTTTGCTTAGCCCTCACCGAGGTCATGAATACTTTGAACATATCGGCCATGTTCCTATAACATTCGGCTTGAACAACTTGTACCTCGGGCTCCAGGTTATGTACAAGAGGATTTTGCTGAATTGAAGGATCTCTACCTCTAATCTCCTCACCATGAGTTGATAAGCCGGTAACATGCTCGTCTATACGAGCCTGATCAGGGTTAGACATCTATACATAAAGAGATTAGTTTAGCCGGCAAGTCACAATATACAATAAATAACTCCTAGGTGACAAAGTAATGCAATAATCAATACAATAAGCTTCAGTTTAGTCCTAGAATTGACTAAACTCTAGCTCTGATACCACAAATATAACAACCCCTTCCCGGCCTAATAGAGAACCAGGTCGTAAGGCGTTACCAGAACAAAATGGTGATTGGTGCAAGCAATATTTGATAATTTAATGTTATCATGTTTTACAATAATGCAATAGAGATGTGATAATTCTGATGACTCAGTTCGAAGCTATGATGATCAACTCCGGACCAATTTTAAACTTTTACAAGTTTTAGGGACTAACTAGTAATTTTAGTATTTCAGAGGTCATTTTCAGAAATTGACCTTACTATGCTGAAATTCAACCTATATTTAATGATTATACCAATTTTCAAGTTAATCGGAGTTCATTTACCCATTCAATTACACTATACAATGTTCAGTGACCAATATGCAATGTTTTAAACTTATTCCCATAACTTTTAACATATTTACCTGTATTGTTATCGGTACTCGAGAGGCCGTACCGAGACACTGTGTCATGGCTATTAAAACAGTTAGGATTTAAGGAGTCTGTATCGATACGGTGTATACCTGTATCGATACGTAATACATGTTTTATAATTATCAGAATCCAATAAACAATACTCGTATCAGTATGGCTGAGGGACCGTACCGATACGGGTTGACCTATTTTGATACGCCCTAAAAATCGTATCGATGCATTTAATTTTCCAAATTCCAGTGTTGACTTTTTGTATTGATACGCCCTTTGACGTATCGATACACCCTAATGATCGATGTTGACTATGTCCAAATATGCATACCCGTATCGATACGCCATCACTTGTATCGATACTCCCTGCACTAAAATAACATATTCGTTCTAGTTTTAATCCAATTTAGCCTATCAAACAATGTCTAAATGCAGTGAGATTTTACTAGTAAATTAATATCAACATAATCTACTAGCCAAATATGCATATTTAGTCCATTTTAGCCAAACATTAAAAGTCATTTAGGGCCCTTAAGCCTCATACATAACACCAACAATAAACACATAACAAAAGGACTAAAAGTGACTAATCTAACTACTTTGCCATATTTCTAGGAGTTAATAGTGTTGATATACTTTACATTATCAATGTAGTGACTTGCCAAAAACCTTCTTCGGCTCCGATCTCTAAACTTCTTAACCTAAAATGCATGGAAGATGGATGCATTGGCATACTTTGCCCAGTGAGGTAATCATAACCAATGAATTAAACATATGATGCAATCTAGCATGCTTTCATAGCGATTATGGCAACAAAATAATGGCATGTAGATTCAATAGCAATTTAGGCATGATCAATGGTCAACATGTCAACAATAAGCAATACCATAACAATAATAATACATTTTTCCTTGGATCGATATACGGTATATGGATACATGAATTCCTCCTCTGCACCAAAATCAATAGTGGTCTAGTCATATACCCTTCGCCACACCAATTTGACCAAATCACAACATCCCTCCGCCGTACCAATATAAGGGTCGTAGCCCACCCATACCAATGAGCTCATGAATTCTATAGCATGCCAATTGTATCCAATACATTCGAGTCCAAGGTTCAATAATCGATAGTTCAGTAATAGTAATTCAATAGCAATAGTTCGGTACAATGATTCGGTAGCAATATTTTAGTATGGTAGTTCGATAACAATAGTTCCATGACAATAGATCAATAACAATGTTCAAAGACAATGATTCAACATCAATAAGCAATACAATAGACAATATTTCAATAACAATAGTCAATATTTCAATAACGATATGCCATAGTCAATATCTAATGATCAATAATTATATATGACAATGTTTCGATAGTTTCGATGACAACAATAACGATGCTTCAAACATTGATCCAATGCAATACTAACCCATACTTACCAATATGGCTACCAACAATGTTTTTATACAATATCTTCTATACAATGGTTAGCAATGCAATAATAGATATTCAATGATTCGGGAAAGACACCTAGTCTATTCCCGAGACTCTGACTACACTCACCTTGAACTCTAATGCTTCTACGGCTCTCAGATTACTATTCTTTTATTCCTAGCTTTTGAAGGGGACGATGGGCCTTTTTTCTCCAAATCCTGAGCTAGGTGAACAAAAGGAAAGATGTTAGAATCAAAGCTATAGTTCAAAATCAATATTCAAACTTATAATAGCCGATTACACAAGCTTCTCATGGATTTTAAGGTTGTAGAACAAATATTTAGCCTTAAGATCCTTAACTTCAATCAAAATTAAACTTCAATCTTTCATGGGCTTGTGGAATTGTTTGAGACTTTTACTCACCAATACTAGGGCTATCAAACGGTGTATAGAAATCAAAGAAAACTTGAGGATTCAACGGAGGTGCTTGCTTGAGTCCAAGGTTGAAGACAACAATAGATGTGCTTATTTTAATGGTGTGAAAGTTAAAGAAAATATGAGTATTTGGGGAGATAAAGTCTCGGTGAGCAACATTCAATACAAAAAGTGTATTAAATCACTTGTTTTTATCCCCTTAACATCCGGTGAGCTTACCCTTCTTACTGGGTAAGTTTATTTTATTACTTTTCATCTTTTCCTTTAAGTAAAAGCCATAATTAGCCACCACCCCTCTCATCCAATCTTCTCAATTAAATCATGAGGAGTTCACGTGAAGATGTCAAGCTACCAAGTGAATCATCTTGGAAAATAGGATAATTACAAAGATGATCCCTTAACTTTCCAAAGTTTACACTTTTGCCCCTAAACTTTCAATTTTCACCATTTAGCCACTAAAAGGTTTCTAAGAGTTCAATTAGGTCCTATAACTTAAAATTAATCTAATTAGGGTTTAATACTAGATCTATAACCACCTAACTTAAGCCAATAAATTATTTAGACATGTTTGATATAGATTTTTCGATCACCGAAACCTAATTCTGACTAGACCACTTTTCAGGGTGTTACACAAAACTCTATCTGAGTACCCTAACAATTGAGGGGTTTAAATTGTACCAAAGACTCTCTTTAGTGGGCTATACATCTAGCTGATGAGTGGTGTTGATGGGTTTATGTGTACCAAAAACTCTATCACGAGTATCACAATGGTAGAGGGGTTTATGTGTACTGAAAAGTCTCATTGATGGGCCTTTTAGATGCCGGTAGATTGTATGTTAAGTGTTGGGTGAACACTTGTTGAATCCACGTATCCGATGTTATGATTTGTAAAGTCAAAATTAGGAAATGATCACTTGTAAGCCAATATAATTGATGATGTACCATAGGATGGATTGTGTGGTTAATGTTGGTTTAACCATGTTTTTCTCTTTAAGCCTTGCATTGGTAGTATGCATGGGAAAGCTTAAATTGAGGTTTGCAATTGGGATATTGTTGTTAATCCATGATACGTATTGTATATGATTTAATATGTTGTTTTGGATATGTTAAGTGCATGGTTTTGATAAGGCATGATGTTGAAATGATGTTTTAAAAGTGTTTTAGAAAATGGTTTTCAAAAATGATTACAAAATAGTTTTAAATGCATTGATGGTGTTTTATTTTGGAGCACTCCTTACTAAGCCTAGTGTGTTTATGCCTTCTTTTTCTATCAATGCAGAGAATTAGAGGTTGGAGACAGCGAGCAAGAAAAAAGGACATCCAAGGACTTGTATTTGTAAAATTATGATTACGAAATAGATTTGTAGTTATAAAGGCAATGTGGTCATTTGTCGTTTAGGAGAGTTGTTGTTAGACTCCCTGATTGTACAAGTTTATATGTTGGTTTGGACTTTTAAGAGGTTTAATGTGCTTGAGATGTGGATGGTTTTATGATTTGAATGTTATCGAGGGAGCATGGCTATAGACTTTGTAGATGAATGTGGTAGAAAAGTTAGGCTTGCTTAAATTGTTGGAATATTTGTTGTTAAGCATGCTTTTAATGTTATATGTTGTTTATATGTGTGTTGAAGGTTTTTGGATTGAGCCAAAGTATCATATGTTGGACTTAGAGGTCATTACAGGCCTCTACGTACCGGTACGAGTACCCAAGGATCGATATGTAGGGTTCTGATAAGGCTCAAATCATCGAAATAAAACATAGGGTATCGGTACGTTTAGCCACCGTATCGGTACGTTTAGCCACTGTATCGGTACGTTTAGCCACCGTATCGGTACGTTTAGCCACCGTATCGGTACGCCTTAAGGGAAATTATACACTAGTGTCGGTACATGGGTTGGCGTACCGATACGATCCTTTCGATTTTAACCATCCATATCGATACGCGGGGTACCGTATCGGTATGGGCTTTAGCTATTGGAATTTTGAGTTTTGAAATAACAAAGGGCGGATTGGAACGAGGTCAAGACTGTATCGGTACGGGTAGGTCAAAACACCATTTCGATATAAATATTCGTTTATCAGTACGGGTAGACATTTTGTTAGTTAAGCTGTATTAGTACGAGCTTGCCTGTATCGGTACGCTATGTTGATTTTAGTGTAATCTTGTTTGCTGAAGTTTGGGAATTTTGCAATTTAGTTCTTGAATGTTATGTATGCAATTGAATGAATTCGAATGATTATTTCAAGTTGGATTTTAACGTGTGAGCATGAAATTGGACTAATGAAGGTTTGGTAAACTTAATTTTAATTAAGTCTCTATAATTTGCAAAAATTATGTTTTGGTCCATAATATGAATTATTGAGAAATTAAACCTTGTTTCGTAATCTGCTTCCAATGTAACGTTTCCACTGAAGTATGTCCACCTTAGGAAACTATTTTGATGCATTCAGACAAGATAAAAAGTAAAAAATGGACCGATTTAGGTTATTAGTTCGGGTTTGCTTCGACAAACCTAATGTGACCCTTTTAGTTCGGTTTTGGCTAGGCCGGGCTAAGGGGGTTATAGATATTGTTAGTATGGTGTCTGGTTTCTTCACTCATGGCTAATTGGATAAGGAAATTAACAAGTTCAACATTGTGCTTATACCAAAGATGAAGAATTTGAGTGAGGTCTCACACTTCCGGCCAATTAGTCTATATAACATCTCCTTTAAAGTCATCTCGAAAATCATGGCATCGAGATTGAAAAGTTTCTCTCAGATATCATTTCCCCTACGCTATCAGCTTTTGTGAGTGGTAGGTTGTAACGCCCTAGTTTTGGGCCTAAGAGTTTTGGGGTGGTTCGGTCGGTCTTATAGACCGGATTAAAGATTCAAGTCAGATTCAGGATTTAAATTGAGTTAAATATTTTTATTAGAGATACAAATATGAAAAAATAGTATAAAATCATTATTAAATATATAAATGATTTTGGTGAACACAATTTTGGAAAATGAAATTCGAAAATACGACATTTTGATTTAGTGACCAAAATGCAAAGTTTGCAAAACTGTTTTTAGTGACTGTTTTGTAAATGGATCAAAACTTTGAATATTTAAGGAGCTAATTATCCTAGAGGTTTTCATCAGATTTAACCATTTAATTAACTACTTTAAATGAGTTTTTAAGAGCTATAAATAGTGGAGAGAATTAATTAATCTCAATTAAGCTTTTAATCAAAATTCATGTAACAAACTTTGTAACTTCTTTCTCTCAAATTCTCTCCAGCCAAACACATTTCTAACTTCAATTTCTTCAGGTAAAAATCAGGATTTCAGAAAGTTTTTTATTTCTAATTGATTCCTAAAGATTTTACATCAAATACTTATTACTTCTATCTTGATTTTCATGTTTTATCAAGTAATTAAGGGAGAAATCACCATTGGAGGTAAGGATTCATTTTTCTCCTCTAATAAAAGGTTCTTTATTCAAATTCCTAAGTTCTTGATCCATTTTTTTATTTTCATTGGGTTTTAATTAATTAAACTCAGATTTATGGTTTAATTAGTGATTTATGATAGGAATTGAGGAAATTCGTAGTTGATCTATTTTTACTGAGTTAGGGATTGATTGACAACTTGATTTTGGTTTTCAATATGTCAATCAAGTGAGTTTTAATGATAGAATCCCGAAATCTAGAGAATCTCTAATTTGTTAGATTGATAGTTAGGATATTTTGAGGTGTTGTAGTTGATTATTGTTTGTTTGAGGTATGAGGTTGATTTGAGTTGTTGTTAGATGTTATTTGAAGGTTGAGATTCGTAGTTGTTGGCTGGGATGAGGTTTTTGATGAATCGATGATGTTTTCGGTTGATAGGATGTGGTGTTGTGGAGAATTATAGTTGGATAATGTTATTTGTTGTTTGCTGTGAGTTTGGATGCATTATAATGCATTGGATCCTCTATTGTGATGTGTTTGAAATAGGGGAAAATAATATGAAAGTGAACCTTGGTGTTGAGGAGTTGTTGGGAGCTTGATTTGACATTGGCAAGAGAGGCGTTGCTTTGTCGGTGAGTGAAATGGATAAGAATGGCTCTTCAAATGTTTGAAAAGGTTTAATGGGAGTCTAGACTAGGCTTGATACGCTGGTCTAGGACTTAGAAGTAATAATGTGGTTTTACTCTCTCGATTTCGGTTGGTAAATGATTTATAAATGCACTTGTTAAATGATTGTTTACCTCATGTGTTATGCATGAGATAAGCATGGTTTAATGATGGAAATTTATATGGAATGATGTTAGATGCATTTGGAAACCAATGCATAGTTTAAAAGAATGTTTAAGAACATGGTTTATGCATGGTTTAATGCATGATGAAATGATTTGAATGATGCATGTGAAAATAGTGAGGTATGTTTATAAAAGTGGATTATATTGGCAAGTGATGGATTGAAAATGTTATGGAAATGTTATTAGATATAATTGGCCGGCCATAGGATTTAAAGTGCACTATAATAAGTCGACTGTGGTTGTAGAGGTAGTACGAGAGGTACTTACCCCGTTCATGTAAACCCCAATGTTGTTGAGGTAACATTTAGATGGCTTTTACTCTAGCCATGGGCTGTAGAGGTTGATGCATCGAGTGTGTGTACTCCAAATTTGAGGATTAGCCTTGGTAGTGTAGAAGTGGTGCAAGTGTTGCACAACTCCATGCCATTAAGCTGTAAAAGATTGGGAAATCTCTTGGAAAATCCGTGTATCTGATGTTAAAGTTGGTTTTTGGAAATGATGTATATTGTAATGTATCACTTGAAAGCCAATATAATGTTTTAAATGTATCATGTTGATGGATTGGTTTGTGTAATGTGATTTATGCATGTTTTACTCCTTAAGGTTTGCATATGGGATGCTATGCATGGGAAGGCTTAAGTAGAGGGAATTGCATATGGGATTATGCTGTGGAATCCATGATAAATGTTGCATATGGTTTAATATGCTTGTTTTGGAAAGATTAAGTGCATCTTTGAAAGAATGGCATGATGGTTTTGAAATGGTTTTAATTTGCATTGGATGAGGCTTTGTGTTTTGAGCGCTCCTCACTAAGCAATGATTACTTACGCTCTCTTTTATCATCAATGCAGATTGATTGAGTGCAAGTGGGCCTAGCAAGCAAGGAGGGAACTTCCAAGACTTGGTTTTGCAAAGTATGTTGAGTTTAAAGTAGTAATAAAGGCAATGTGGCTTAAATGTTGTTGGGAGGGTTTGAGTGTTTAACTCTCTGTTTGAGCAAGTTTATATTGTTGTTTTGGACTTGTAATAAGCTTGGTTTGCTGGATTTTGCTTATGGAATATGATTTGGTAGCTTGACTAGGAAGCATGCCTATAGAAAACCATGTGGATTGATTGATGCTAGATAGTATGATAGGTTGCTTGTAATAAGTGTCAAAAGCATACTAGTAATGTTACATGGTGATTGATGATTGCTTAAGAATGATTATTGGGAGCTTAAATGTCATAATTGGACCTAGAGGTCATTGCAGGCCTTAGCGTACCGGTATGGGGTCTCTTGTTTCGGTTCGCGGGGACCTATAGAGGCTCAAATTAGGGAAAATGCTCAGACGTACCGATATTGGTAGCCTTCTATTTCGGTACGGGTGAGAAAAATTGCTCTAGGGATTTTGGTACGCGAGAAGGTGTACCGGTACAATCCTAAAGATTTTAAGGTTGTGTTTTGATACGTAGGGTACCGTACCGGTACGAGTTTTCAACACTGGAATTCCAATTTGTGAAATTATGTTCAAGGTATCGGTACGGGGTCTAGGCGTATCGAAACGAGCTATTTATTTCAATTAATTTGGTTGCTGAAATTGTATATTTTATAGTTTAGTCCATGTTGGATATGGTTACAATTATGGCAGCATGGATGACTATTTTGAAATGAATATTGACATGTGTGAATGTAATATGACTAATTGAGAAATGGTAATCTTAATTTCGAATTTGGTTCTTGAAACTTAAGAATTTTGCGAATTGGTCCCGAAATTGTAATTTGGTAATAGTTGTATCAATTTGATTTTTGTTGATAAGGTAATATTTTCTGTTGTTGATTAATCACTATAGGATTTTGTTAAATGCATTTAGAAAAGATAAAAAGAAAAAATAGAACCAGTTTAGAATATTAGTTTGGGTTTACCTTGGCAAACCCAATGGGACTTCTTTGGTCCGGTTTCAGCTAGACCGGGTTAAGGAGGTTACATTTGGCGGTATCAGAGTCAGGTTATGATTGTTGGGAGTGGGTATGGTTGGCTTATGTTTGTTGGGAAGCTGTTTGATACGTATATTGATTGATTTCAGTTGATTACTATACACGGTGATTGATTGCATGTTATATGCCATGTTGGGGTATCATTTGGGACACATTGCCTTATTACTACTGATATGGAATGCTTTTGATTTGAAATGGAAGTCTTGGATCCTTGCTTAAGGTTGGCCTAATTGTTTTGTTTTTGATGTATTATCATGCCTTAGACCTTCTATTTACGATGCCACCGAGGATAGAGAGTTGTAAAGCCCTGGTTTTGGGCCTAGGAGTTTTGGGGTGGTTTGGTCGGTCCAGTGGGCCAGGGTTAGAGATTCGAGTCAGATTTGAGATTTAAATTGAGTTAAATATTTCTATGAGAGATAAAAATATGGAAAATAGTCTAAAATCATTATTAAATATATAAATGATTTTGGTGAAAACAATTTTGAAAAATAAAATTCAAAAATACGTCATTTTGATTTAGTGACCAAAATGCAAAGTTTGCAAAACTATTTTTAGTGACTATTTTGTAAATGGATCAAAACTTTGAATCTTTAAGGAGCTAATTATCCTAGATGTTTTCATATGATTTCTCCCTTTAATTAACTATTTTAAATGGGTTTCTAAGAGCTATAAATAATAGAGAGAATTAATTAATCTCAATTAAGCTTTTAATCAAAATTCACGTAACAAACTTTGTAACTTCTTTCTCTCAAATTCTCTCCAGCCAAACACATTTCCAACTTTAATTTCTTCAGGTAAAAATCAGGATTTCAGAGAGTTTTTGATTTCTAATTGATTCCTAAAGTTTTTACATCAAATACTTATTACTTTTATCTTGATTTTCATGTTTTATCAAGCAATTAAGGGAGAAATCACCATTGGAGGTAAGAATTCGTTATTCTTCTCTAATGAAAAGGTTCTTTATTGAAATTCCTAAGTACTTGATCCATTTTTTTATGATTTCCATTGGGTTTTAATTAATTAAACTTAGATTTATGGTTTAATTGGTGATTTATGATAGGAATTGAGGAAATTCGTAATTTATCTGTTTTTGCTAAGTTAAGGATTGATTTACATGTTGATTCTGGTGTTCAATATGTTAATGAAGTGAGTTTTAATGATAGAATCCCAAAATCTAGAGAATCTCTAATTTGTTAGATTGATAGCTAGGAGATTTTGAGGTGTTGTAGTTGATTATTGTTTGTTGTAGGTATGAGGTTGATTTGAGTTGTTGTTAGATGTTATTTGAAGGTTGAGATTTGTAGTTGTTGGCTGGGTTGAGATTTTTGATGAATCGATGATGTTTTCTGTTGATAGGATGTGGTGTTGTAGAGGATTATAGTTGGATAGTGTTATTTGTTGTGAGTTTGGATGCATTATAATGCATTGGATCCTCTGTTGTGATGTGTTTGTGTAACACCCCCTTTCCGTGATCGTACACTGGACACGAGTCGAAAATGTCACAGCTTTTTAAAACATATCTTTTAACCAAAATCTGGGGTGATTTAAAAATTTTTGGAAAAACTTCTAGTGGTCACCCATCTTAATATTTCTATAACCCAATCATACTTAACTTTAATTAATACCGATATAAAATATTTATTCAAGTTCCGATTATAAAACTTTTTACATAAAGTATACAGACATACTAAAATAATTTATTTTACAAAAAGGTTTTCTAATAAAATTATTCGATATCTAATTCGTGTAAAATATATCAAATCAGACTATTTATCACCAAACTATAGATATAATAATCAATTTAAAACAGTTTATGCCACTATTATAGGCATCGATAATTACTTTAACAAAACATACAGATTTATTAAATACATGCCACTATCAAACATATAAAAGACGGATGTCATGATTACCGAAATATCTGTCGATTATCTTCTATACATAATGACGATGAAGCAAAGGTTGTCATCTACTAATCCCGATCTCCTACGTGTATAACATAAATACACGCTGAGTATATCTCAGTGAGGTACGGTATAAAATTATTTGTAGTATGAAATAGATGTATTAGGCATGATATTTGGTAAAGCATGATACTCATGTAATGAACCAGTACTGTAATAAATCTGTGTTGTAATAAATCCTTACTAAAAAAAATCAAATAGCAAGGTTGCTCTGTAAAATCATATAATCTGTAATGCAGGAATAATCATGTAAGAAATTTGTACTGTAATAATTATGTATTGTAAAGTCATGTAACTGTACTGTAAAATCTTATGGCCTAAGGTAAATATCAAGAGATGATTAAACAATTTGTGTACTCCTAGAGTACTAGCCACTTTCCTTAGGTGCAAACGGTGGACATAATTAAGTGCCAAATAACTATGGACACAATTAAGTGCCAGATAGACTCTTATGGTATACCACAATACTGTCATACTTAATATTATACTACCTAGGGAAACATTTAAAACAATTCCTGCAAAATGGCAAGAAATCCCAATAACAGTTTATATCATGTAGAACATGTTTATATTGGAGCAATTCATACATCCCAAGTGCAGTTTATATCATATCATCAAACCTTTATTTTATTAATCAAATATATGTTAAGCTTTTTAACTTAACTGCCTGCATAAATGCATTTCATGTATTATAGCCCGAAGTACAATATAATGTGATACTTTGGTACACGAGTCATCATAACCGACACCGTAGTGTCTACAAAGCCGTAGCGTCTAATGATGAGTACGTACTCGAGGACGCCCTTTGCTCCTCATACTCGCACATTTTGTGCTATGTAACATCGTACTGTTTGAACCGACTTTGTAGAGTCTAACTCGACTCCATAGAGCCTATCTCGACCCCAAAGAGTCTATCTCGTACCGTAGTGCTATGACGCAGCTGCTAGGACTCTATGGATATCCAACTATACCAAAGACTTCACAATAGTACTTGGGCAAAATCAACATTATAATCGACATTCCATGTTCAAAGCATCAATATAAATTATAACTTTATGTATATATATCCAAAGTCATAATATCGTTCTTACTTTATCAGTAGGAAATATGATAGCCTTACTGGCCTATCAACCTGCATAAAAGCATTTCATGAATTATAGCCCAAAGTACAATTTTATGTGAACCTATGGTATACGAGTCATCATAACGACACCATAGTGTCTGCAACACCGTAGTGTCTGATGATGAGTACGTACTCGAGGACGCCCTTTGCTTCTCATTATTGCACCTTTTGTGCTAGTTGACACCGAAGTGTCTAAACAACACCGTAATGTCTGAAGTCGACACCGAAGTGTCTGGAACGCACTGTGGTGCTGGAATGCTGCTGCTAAGACTCTATGGATATCCAATTATACCAAAGACTCTCACACTAGTACTTGGGCATAACAATATAATATTTTCACATTCAATATCTAATCCATCAATACTATCATCCATAATTCGATAATGGGCAGTTCATACCCAAAATCTAAAATTCAATTTATCTTAGATAAATCATTTTTCCATATCAATGTATAACATATGCCATTTAATATCTCATGTCATTTACATAACTTTGATCAACATACATTTTCATTAATATCAAGGTCGACTTCTCGCAAGTCTCCCTCATATCACATATATAAAATAAGTAAAAATTGCACTCGCTCATATCACATATATATAAATAAGTAAAAATGCACTCACCTTGGTCTTGTAATGAAGTTGCCTTTATTACTTGATCTCACTCCCGACCTTTTCCTTTCCATTTTGTTAGTACGGTCCCAATTCTTTTTGAAAGCTACATTATAAAATAAAATATACCATTTCAAGTATATGTTAGAACATATTCTCTCTAAATATATTAATGGAAAGTAAATAAAATAACTATCCATTAAATATATATAATTGATCTGATAAAGTTTCTTATATTCGAATCATATTTTTTCACATTTTACATTAAGCTTTCAACCTTTACTAAAATACTTATTTTAGTTCTTAAGGACTTTTTCAAGCTTCAAATAGTTAATTTAAGCTTGATCCTTACGTTTTTCATCCTTTACACTTTAGGACCTAAACTTTGAAAAGTTTCATTTTTGGTCCCTAAACCTCAAGACGATTTGTCTTCTTGGTCCCCAAAGGAATGTTTTTGATCCAATTAATCCATTTCCTATTTTCCACAATTTTTTCTTTACTTTTTCTTAAAAGCCGAATTGGTCTCTTGTATTCTACAAATTGCCATTTTGGTCCCTAAGTGAATACAAGCTTCTATTTACTTCAAAATCAACATCTAAATCACTTAAATAAATTTTTCCAACATGGTACTTTTCAAATACCTAATTGTCACATTTCAACCCTTTGTTCTCTAATTTGTCGAAATAGTCACCAATTTACAATTCAAGGATTCTAGCTTTAAAACTTTGCAATTAGGCCCCCCAATCATCAACTATAGATCATAATCATCACTTAACATAAAAAATCAGAATTTGTCCTCTTCTTATACACCATTGCCGATTTGGTTATCCACTTTTGACAAATTGTCAAAATGGTCACTAGCTCAAATAATCACCGGTTTAGCATTCTAACTTCATTTTCATGCCTCAAACATCACTAACAATAAAAATACATTTCAAACTCCAAAAATCAGAATTAAACCCCTAACTTTAACACTTTGCTGAATTAGTCCTTTAGGGTTTAAATTTAGGGTTTTGATTTCAAACAACAAATCAAGCTTGCTAGATTACTAACTCATCATCACAAACCCTAATTCAAGGTTGGATCTCTAAAACCTAATATTATTCAAGGCTAATAAATTGTTTAGGTTTTAAATCCTAATTCAAAAACATGAATCCAACATCATTCTTGCTTGTTTTTAACATAAAATCAAACATAGATTCATAAAATCATAAAACCCCCAAATTTGAACATAAACCCTAATTTATTTCTCATATAAAATTTCATCAATCAATCATGAAACCCATGAATAATTTACATCAATAGATAGAGATTGAAGAGAAGAACAACTTTGTAGTTCAGAAGATTACCTAAAAACCGAGTTTCGAGGCTTAAATCGAGCTTGTAAGATTTCCTTTTCTTTCTCCTCTTTCTCCACGGTTTGGGAATGAATTTTTGGATGATAAATATTCATATATCATATATTTATGCCACTTGTATAAATAAAAATGATTTTTTAATTCATTTTATTCTAATTTACCAAATTGTCCCCCAACTGAATTCATATTTACTAGTTTACCATTTTGTAAAATTCTAACTAAACTTATTTGGATTCCAACCAACCACTATTAATCCATTAAATAAATCTCAAAATTCCTTTCATGTCCCTTTTGAGTGAAAAGACCAAAATACCCTTTACCAATCAACTTTTTTTTACAAAATCACCATTCTAGGCAATTTCAGTCAAATAAATTTAATCCAAACATTTAACTCTGCAAATATCCATAAAATAATATGTTATAAATCTTCCAAAGTCTATGGAATCATCTCCGAAATTTTAGCTTGATCCGATTTACCGATAAATGTCGAGAATTTTATCGGTTACTAAATAAATTCCTTAATCAAAATGAATCATAGGATTCATCCTGAATCGAACTAAAATATTTACAACACTTGGAAATGACTTTTATAACCTTTCTCTATCATATGGTAATATTTCATAATTTTTCAGTTCGATCCGGGTATCCGAATTCCACTCAAACTTTGACTGTGATTTTCCAATAATCGAAATATCATATCACACCAGTAATTCCACATTAGGTCCAAACCAATAGGTCCTCTATCTATTATGAAATAAAACACCCAACCTTTGGGAAATTACAACTTTGGTCCTTCAACTTTTCATATTTCAACTTGTACCATACAAGTTTTGAAATCTTATCATTTTGGTCACAAAACTTTAACCTTAAATTCCCATTCCAATTTTCCTTGGATTTTAACCAAATTTTTTGTGAGTATCCTATTTTACTCATTCTCTATCACATGACAGCTTAAAACCTCAAAAATTTCTTTTCTACAGTCCATAATTGAGAAAATCCTAACTTTTACATTTTTGTCATTTTAGTCACTAAGTAATCTTTTAAGAAATTATCTTAGCAATAAATGACCCTTAAACAGTATTGTAAATTTTGGGATATTTCATTTTGAAACAAGGGAAAATAATCTGAAAGTGAACCTTAGTGTTGAGGAGTTGCTAGGAGCTTGATTTGACATCGGCAAAAGAGGCGTTGCTTTGTCGGTGAGTGAAATAGATAAGAATGGCTCTTCAAAGGTTTGAAAAGGTTTAATGGGAGTCTAGACTAGGCTTGATACACTGGTCTAGGACTCGAAAGTAAGTAAAGTGATTTTTCTCTCTCGATTTCGGTTGGCAAATGATTTATAAATGCACTTGTTAAATGATTGTTTACCACCTATGTTATGCATGAAATAAGCATGGTTTAATGCTGGGAATTGATATGGAATGATGTTAGATGCATTTGGAAATCAATGTATGGTTTAGAAGAATGTTTAAGAACATGGTTTATGCATGGTTTAATGCATGATAAAATGATTTGAATGATGAAAACAGTGAGGTATGTTTATAAAAGTGGACTATATTGGTAAGTGGTGGATTGAAAATGTTATGGAAATGTTATTGGATATAATTGGCTGGCCATAGGATTTAAAGTGCACTATAATAAGTTGCTTGTGGTTGTAGAGGTAGTACGAGAGGTACTTACTCCGTTCATGTGAACCCCAATGTTGTTGAGGTGACACTTAGATGGCTTTTATTCCAGCCATGGGATGTAGAGGTTGATGCATCGAGTGCGTGTACTCCAAATTGGAGGATTAGCCTTGGTAGTGTAGAAGTGGTGCATGTTTTGCACAACTCTATGCCATTAAGTTGTAAGAGATTGGGAAATCTCTTGGGAAATCCGTGTATCCGATGTTATATAATGTTTTAAATATATCATGTTGATGGATTGGTTTGTATAATGTGATTTATGCATGTTTTACTCCTTAAGCTTTGCATATGGGATGCTATGCATGGGAAGGCTTAGGTAGAGGGAATTGCATATGGGATTATGATGTGGAATCCATGATACATGTTGCATATGGTTTAATATGCTGGTTTTGGAAAGATTAAGTGCATCTTTGAAAGAATGGCATGATGGTTTTGAAATGGTTTTAATTTGCATTGGATGAGGCTTTGTGTTTTGAGCCTCACTAAGCAATGATTTCTTACGCTTTCTTTTATCATCAATGCAGATTGATTGAGTACAAGTGGGCCTAGCAAGCAAGGAGGGAACTTCCAAGACTTGGTTTTGCAAAGTATGTTGAGTTTAAAGTAGTAATAAAGGCAATGTGGCTTAAATGTTGTTGGGAGGGTTTGAGTGTTTAACTCTCTGTTTGAGCAAGTTTATATTGTTGTTTTGGACTTGTAATAAGCTTGGTTTGCTGGATTTTGCATATGGTATATGATTTGGTAGCTTGACTATGAAGCATGCCTATAGAAAACCATGTGGATTGATTGATGCTAAATAGTATGATAGGTTGCTTGGAATAAGTGTCAAAAGCATACTAGTAATGTTACATGATGATTGATGATTGTTTAAGCATGATTATTGGGAGCTTAAGTGTCATATGATAGACCTAAAAGTCATTGCAGGCTTCTACGTACCGGTGTAGGGTATCCTGTTTCGGTACACGGGGACCTATAGAGGCTCAAATTAGGAAAAATGCCTAGGCGTACCAATACGGGTAGCCTACTGTTTCGGTACGGGTGAGCAAGATTGCTCTACCGGTTTCGGTACGCGAGAAGGTGTATCGGTACGCTCCTAAGGATTTTAAGGTTGTGTTTCAATACGCGGGGTACCGTACCGGTACAAGTTTTCAACACTGGAATTCCAATTTGTGAAATTATGTTCAAGGTATCGGTTCGGGGACTAGGCGTATTGAAACCTGCTATTTATTTTAGCTAATTTGGTTGCTGAAATTGCATGTTTTACAGTTTAGTCCATGTTGGATATGGTTACAATTATGGAAGCATGGATGACTATTTTGGAATGAATATTGGCACGTGAGCATGTAATATGACTAATTGAGAATTGGTAATCTTAATTTCTAATTTGGTTCTTGAAATTTGAGAATTTTGCGAATTGGTCCCTAAATTGTAATTCGGTAATAGTCGTATCAATTTGATTTCTGTTGATAAGGTAATCTCTTATGTTGTTTATTAATCACTATAGGATTTTATTAAATGCATTTAGGAAAGATAAAAAGAAAAAAATAGAACCGGTTTAGGATATTAGTTTGGGTTTGTCTTAGCAAACCCAATATGACTTCTTTGGTCTGTGTAGCGATGTCCCCGATTCGCTAAAAAATTGGCTTTTCGAAGTGTTGTTGTCTTTCGGATAAAAATGTTTATTCCGTGGGGTTTTAAAAAACCGCGTTTTATTTAGAAATTGGAGTCGCCACCGGCCACTTAGGTAGGCCGGACACCATAAAAACCAGAGATTTTGAAAACTTTGGGTTCGGGAGTCGATTACGGATGGGGAAGGATTAGCACCCCCACACCGCCCAAAATTGGTACTTAATAATTACCGCTTTATTAATATTAAACTTTCTGGATTAAAGTGACGATTAAGTTAAGATTCGGTTATAAGTGCGAGTAACTTTTAAAGGCCCCGTTATCCGAGAGTAAACGCCCAACCACTATCACTACGCCTGATACTGGCCCTGTTTACGCTCAGATAAAAGGGCACCGCATTGACAATTTATATTCCGTTATGCGACCTTAGAAAGCAAGACATAACATACAATTCGTATTGACATGATACTAAAATATAAAAGCATGCATATTACAAAATTAAACAAAAATAATAAAATACACGGGTAAAAAGACAAAGCATGGTAAAAATGAAGCAAATACGAACAAGATAAAAACATGCTTACAAAACTGGATTAATTAACCTCAACATGCTTGAACACATTAAGACAATATACAACTGAAATATAGATAACATATACATGGCGTAGTATGGCACTAGAGGAAAACATGCTAGAATAAAAACTAATGCTTGATATTTGACATGCGACACAATTTATATGCATAGACTAAAAAACATGACATTTCTATAGCACCAAGAAATACACTAACATATATCCTAAAAAACAAGGATATGAAAATCCATGTGGGTACATAAAAACATGATGTACAAAGAAACTAAAACAATATCTAAAACAAGCCTACATACGATGAACGAACGTATTAAAACACAAAAAACATAATATCACAAATAAACGTAGCAAGCAAAAACATACCAACATGTAACCTGAAAATAAAGTGAACAACCCATACATGCCAAAATACAAACACGATAAGTACAAGTCAACTAATCATACCAAACGAACATGTACGTTACGAGCAAACAAAATAAACAACGTAGAAAGCACAACCCAAAATACGCAAATAAACATGACATTAGTACATGTATGAACAAAATGAACTTGCTGACAACATGTGATAGAAATTAAATAACACCAACATTCAAACATGAGAAAGGTCCAAAATGCAACAAAAGGAAAATCATGAAGTAAAAATTAAATAAAAAAAACACATTAAGGGATTTAATTAAAAACTGAAACAGACTTGTAGGGACTGGATATGCAATATGACCAAGGGGCAAGCTTAAAGTGCAAAGTTTGAAAACGCAGAATGGTCTGTGGGGTAATTAAACCATTTGAAATCTGATTTCGGTTAATTTAGTGATCAAATTGAAATAAAACATAAAAGAAAAATGACCGAAATTGTAATTGGCCCATGCGGCGAGCTCAAAACGGAAATATTGGGGACAAGGGAGGATTTATGATGCATTTAGACCATTTTATTTTTATTTCGGGTCTATAAAACCCAATTATCCGGCCCCTTATTTCATTTTCCCTTCATTTTTTTTCCTTTAAGAGAGAGAGCTCTCTCCTTTGGTTTTTCCAGAAGAAACGGCCGCCCAAAAAACAACATGAACCACCGTCGGCCGCCGTTAGTCGGCGACGGCAAAACCTTAGGTCGACCCAAAACAACCCCTTTGTCACGTAGAAACCAAATCTCCCCTTAGATGTTAGGAAAAAAACAACTGTCCCCCTAGATCTAAAAAAGCCGAACCCATTTTTGAAAGAAAAAACCTTTCTTGAAATGACCCACCCCTTTTAGCGCCAGCATCCTACTCCGATTCACCCCTACTAGGGCTTCTCACCAGAGAATGGACCGACGGCGAAGGTAGACTCACATCCCATCTTTATTTTTTCATATTATCTTTTTTTTTAGAAAATATACATGCATGAAGGAGGAAAGTAGACGAAGGATTACCCACGAAACTCTATTTTTTCTTTTTGTATTTTTATTTCTGGAAACTGATAACCCCCTTTTACACTTTTTGGTTTACATATATGCCTGATCTTTGACCGTTTTTGGTAGAAATAACATATAGAAATGCATATTTTTGGCCAGTTTTGTACTGACAGTCCTTTGTTTCTTGTTCTTGCACGCCCCTGGACGGTGGTTGGAGCCGGTGGTACGACGACGTGGTAGTGGTGATCATATGGTCAGAGCGTCCCTTGGCCGTTGGATCAGATCTGATCCAACGGCCGGGGTGGTTTGAAGATGGGCGACCAAGATTCGATTTGGGGAAAGATGAGACTGCCCATGATTTTTCCACGTGGAGCTCAATAGCCGAGGAGTTTTGCGTGTGTGATACACGCGCGCGTGTGGAGCCGAACGACCCGCGCGTGGTTCCACGCGGCCAGCTGGAGAAACGCCATGGTTTGATCTCGGCCGTTGGATTTGGATCCAATCCAATGGCCCTCCTTTAGCTGCGTAAGGGATAAGAACAATTAGGGTTTAGATAGTCTGATATGTGTTGTGGTTTTGGGATATTGGGTATGGGTTCTGGCCGAATAGGCCTTGTAAAATAATTTAGCCCTTTTTATATATATATGTAAATGGACTGGACCCTAATAAAATGGGTTTTATTTATAATCTGCTTTCATATTTATATAACCTAATAATAATAATTAAACTTATAATTTAATACATGCACATACATACATCATATGCAAATATGTTAGAACCATCATACATAATATACATACATACCTTATATAATACATGTAATGTTAATAACATAACTAATGAATAACATACATGTTTATATTTGTACATACACATTCACGCATTATATACATAAATTACACACATATAATACTTACACATACCTTAATACGTGTATACACATAATATATTAATACAAACATTCATGCAATATAAAACACACATATAACATATTAATATCTCTAATAAATATTATCAAACCTTAATAACACATACATAATATGTATAATATACGTGCACTCACACCTATCACACACATATTTTACGCACATATTAATCAGACGTACATAAACACAGAGTATAACACGCCCATATGCAATAATAATACTCTTTAATTATTATATTAACAATATTCACAAACCGGATAAAAATGAGTGATTACAGTCTGGTTCCAGCTAGACCGGGTTAAGGGGTTACATAGGCAGATACATGACAATATTTTAATTGCTCATGAAGCCTTCTATGCGATTAAGAATAAGAGAAGGGAAGCGTGAAGAATCATGACAATATCTTATTGGGATGTTCTTAATTTGCTATAAAAAAAAAATGGGTTTCAATGAGTGGTGGGTTTGGAGAGTCATGCAATATGTTTCTACCCCTTTTTTCTCATTGGTCATCAACTGGGAACACAAGAATGATTTTGTTTCTAGTAGAGGTCTTCGACAATGTGATCCCCTATCTCCATATTTATTCTTTTTGATTTCTAATATTTTTCCTGGCTAATAGAATAGGTGCAGTATTATCAATCTCTATCTGATTTCTATATCGGTAGAAGATGCTTGATCGTTACACATCTTATGTTTCCCGATGATTGTGTCCTGCTCACTAAAGCTAATAAATCCAGTTGTAAAGCGATCAATCTTATTATTAATGCCTTCCAACAAGCCACAGGACAGCCGGTCAACTTGAGTAAATCTTCTTTCTATTTTTCTTCGAATACTAGTCTGTGTGAAAGGACTTCTCTTACGAACTTCATGGGCTTTAGTCTTATGGAAGAAGGGAGCAAATACTTGAGGCTTCCATAGTTATGGGGGAGATGTAAGAAAGATGCGCTATCTTTTATTTTGGATCATGTCAGAGGAAAACTTCAGGGATGGAAGGCTAAATTTCTATCTCAAGCCGGGAAAAAAGTTCTAATCAAAGCTGCCACCACAACAATTCCATCCTATGTTTCCTCCTGCCTTCCATTTTTTGCGATGAGATCAGTACAATCATCCAAAATTTTTGGTGGAATAACTCGAATGAATTAGAGAAATGGATCCACTGGCTAAGCTGGGAAAAACTATATAAATCAAAAGCCAAAGGAGGATTGGGTTTTAGAGACCTTAGAGCTTTTAACAAAGCCTTCGTGGCAAAACAAGCTTGGATAATCATCAAATCTCTGAATTCTCTTTTGGCTCGAATCTTTTGAGGGATCTACTTCCCCAATAACAATATCTTCTCGACCTCTAAACGTCGTAACTCATCTTGTGTCTGGAGTCCAAGGACGTGAATATTTGCGAGGGATTAAAACCATTTAGACAGAGGCTTTGTGGAGAATTAGAAATGAAAGGACGTGAATATTTGGGAGGACAAATGGATTCCAAGGATGCCGTCCCACTCGATTGAATCCCAGCGACCTTATGATTTTCAAGACTTTAGAGTCTCGTGCTTAATTGACTTAGAAAGAAGATAATGGAGATTAAAGAAGCTTTTGACATTATTCTCGACTTCTGAATACGATGTAATTTGTTCTATTCCTATTGGAGGACCTTGGGTTATGGACGAGTTGATATGGCCAGGTAACAAGAATGGAGACTTTTTTGTGAAATCGGGATATCACTTCATTTTTCTCTCCAAAGACTATAACACTTTCCCAAGTGCTAGTTCCGACCCCTTATCGGATCCCAGGCTTTAGCGATCCATATGGGGCCTTGATGCCCCCCGAAGCTCAAGGTCTTTTTATGGAAGGGGTGTCATAATGCCCTTGCTGCCAGCGCCAACGTCAAAGCTCGATTGCATTATTCTAACGCCTTTTGCTCGAAGTGTTCCCGATGTGGTGAGGAACAAGAGAGCATTGAACACATATTGTTCTTTTGTCCTCTTGCTCAAGCTGTTTGGCGATCGTCTGGGTTCATTTATTCCCCTAATATTTATGGTTTTCTTGGGTTCTGCCGCTGGTGGTCTAAAATTCTAAGGTTACGAGATAAAGGCTCTTTTTTCAGAGGGATGCGAGCTTATCGATTTCCTTTGTTGGTCTATTTGGAACTCTAGGAATAGATTTATTTTTCAGGTTTTGTGGAATCCCCCATCGATGTGTGACTTAGGGCGGAGAACTCTTTCGCTGAATTCAAACAAGCAAGGTAATCGGCGCCCAAAAAGCTTCATTCTCTTCCTCGATTGCTGAACAAATAATTTATTCCCATGAAGGTTCAACATCTTTGTTTGTCTTCCCTGTTGAAGGGCAGTGGATACTTCCCCCTAGGGGATTTATAAAAGTGAACTGTGATGCAGCTTTTGATATCTCAGCTAAAAAGGCCGGAGTAGCAGTTATCTTTTGAGACGATTCAGGAAAGGTGATTGGCGGCACCACGAAGTCTTTCTTTTCTTCTTCTGTTGCCACAGCCGAAGCTATAGCAATTAGACTTGGAGTTGTTTTAGCTATTGAGGCTGGATTCTTTCAGACCATTTTTGAGTATCTTCCGCTTAATCTTTAAGATTTTTTCCCTCTTGGGACTCTGATGCAATTGAAGAAGATATCTTGAAGATTGCGTCCCTTTTTCTCTCTTTTTTTGCAGTTAAACGTTCTTGTAATAGAGCCGCCGATTGGTTGGCCAAGGCTGCGAAAGCAGGATTGTGCCCTACTAACAATTTTTTCGTCATTCCTCACGAGTTGAAGGATGTTCTGTAAGCTCTTTCATTTGATAAAATTTCTCTTTAGTGTCAAAAAAAGAAACTAGTAGCTTAACGGCCTACTTTTGGTATGGATAAGGATTTGGAGTAGCGTTAGATTAAGAATTTGGAGTTGGTATGGATTTGGGTTGCTGTTTTGGTCTGGTATGTTCACCTGCTCATCTTCCTTTCCAATTTTTTTCACTTGAAACCAGACAGCTTTATTAATAAACAAAAAAAATTAAGAACATAACTATTCAAAGGTTTCAAACACCCAAAAATTAACAAAAAAAATGACGAAACGAAAACAAAGCTAAAGGGTTGCTCCAGCCAAATTAGACACCTCTTTGTACCACAGCAAATCTTTGAAGTTCGTTGTAAGAAGAGTCCCTTGGGGAGTTTTCAAAACATGAACTAAATTAGATCCCAATAGAAAACTGTAAATACTTTTTACGTCAGTTTCATAGGCTCCGATCTGCTACACAATTCTGATTACATCGGCAAACAACCACAAAAGGGGATCAAGCTATCCAAAACCACTGACAAACCCAAATCAAGAACAAATGTCGTGAGGAACACTACACGAGCATCAAGCGGCCACAAAGATATCCAGAAAATGTGTCATAAGACAGAGACATGCCATAAAGACATTGCATTACAAATTGGGGCGGATTGGCTCTAGGAAGGATGAGCAGCGTAACAAGGACATTGCAGAGAATGTTGTGGTGCAGAAGTCCCCTATGTGGCAGTTAAATGCGTTATGGAATGGGCCAAGCTTGTCAGACAAGAGAGTTCCTGAAATCTCATCTTGTTCAGGAGGTTGGATATCGGATAAAGAAGTGGGAATGGTCTCGAGGGAAGAGCCACCATCTCAGGTTGGGAATAGATGGATTGGATGGTATGACATTGTGGATTGTCCGGTGGAATTTGAGTCGTTACTGGTACAGGCTGGGGAAATTGGTTCATTAGGCGTGAGATATGTGGTACATGTTGAGCCTATAATTGAGGAAGTTCAACCTAACGTAAGTGCTATGAAATTGCGGGAATCAGTGGTGCATGTTGAGCGTGGAATTAAAAGCAGCAAAGTGGGTGTTGAGAAACGGAAATTCGAGAAGAATCTAGGGAAGGAATCGAGTGGTGAATCGGTGGGTGGGGATCAAGAGGCGTTGCGTCGCGAAGTGGATGCTACGCTTCAATTGAGTAAGTTGATTGGGGTTCAGACGATTGGGAGGGAAGATGACATTGTATTCGTCATGCTATCTCAAAGAGTAGGGCGAAGCTTTGATCATGCGTATAGTATCATGGAATTTTTTGGACTCGAGTATCGCCATTGGGTGGGTGTTACATTCTCGGCATAGGCCTTGGCAGCTCTCTCGCTAATGTCTTAGTTGTTGAGGGTGTGACGCGATCGAGCGTGTTTCTTGCGAGTCTATGTGTGTAGGGTGCACTATGGTTGGTGAAGGGTGCAATGTGGTTGGCAACTTGGTTGCTTCGTTGGGTGCGTCTTTGTGAGTGCGTGGAGGTGCATGGCATTGTAGGTTGCTTTAAGCTTTGTTGTATTGTTGAGTGGTGTTGTGTTGGTTCGAGTATGAGACGCGGTTATGTTGTCTTTAGTTTGGCATGGGTTGGTGTTTTGTGCGGGTTTGATGTTGTTCACGTGTCGTTTGTTCCAATCTCTGTTGTGAGCTACGAGTGTGTTATGTGTGTTTGGTATAGGATATGTTGTGGTATGTTGCTTAGTTGGTTTTGCTTCGGGTGTTTGTCCCTTGTTCTGTTGTTGTTATGTGTACTCCTTTCCTCCGACTAGGATTAGAGGGTTTTTTAACGAGGCACGTGACGATTGTTTGTGTATGATTCCCGGCAATAAAATCATACTTGCTGAGAAAAAAATAGTATAATTTAACATAACAAATTTAACTATTATTGTTTCAATTAAAATTTTAAAATTCAAAAATATACAAACCAAAAAGATCAAATTAAAGTATGATAACTAAATCTATAACCTATTTGTAATGCATTGGCTAATAGCAGAATTCACAAATATTAATAGAGGAAACATATGCCAAGAAACTTAAGTGCAATGCTAAAATTGGGTTCAATTTTTTAAATAAAATCTTAATCCATGTTAGAATAGAAAAACAAATTACAAACCTTAAAATTTGATTTTAAGCATTTCAAATTAGTTTTATATTTATGTCCCATTAAAATTGTCTTTGAATTTATTTTGTTAATTTTTTCAACTTTAATTTTTTATTATTTGAAACTTATTATTGATAAAAAAAAAATGAAAGCCTTATCAGCACCCACGACGCGATGGAGAATGGGCAGAAAATTCTGGTGTCGCTGTAAAACTATTAGTTTGAGTCGTTGTAGTATGCTTAGTCCCTCGTTTTAAAAATATAGGCTCGACTTCAGGCTTGGCAGAGAAGCTGACTTAATTCTGGTGTCTATCCCATTCCAATTAAGAAAAATTCATGTATTTCATTATAATTTTTATTGTTATAATAATAACAAATTAACATCCTAAACCAAATAATATTAAGGATTATTATCTCATACACAGGGTAGAAACTTTGTTTTCACAAGCACCTTAATTTTAAAGTTTAGGGTTTTAATTTAGATGTTTTTGTGTAGGAGTTTATAATTTAAGGTTCATGGTTAAACTTTAGAGTTTACGGTTAAAATTTAGGCTTTAAAGTATTATGGTTAAATATTTAGATTTTAACCAATAAACCCTAAATTTTAACTTTAAACTTAAAATTCTATCAACAACCCCTAAATTCAAAACTACTACACTTGAACCCCTAAACAAAATCCTAAACCCTAAAACTAAGACATTTGTATAAATAAAGTTTCTACAAGCGCTCGTACATAAAATAATTACCCTTAATATTAAGCTAAACAACCCCTAAATTTTAACCTTAAACTTAAAATTCTATCAACAATGCCTAAATTCAAAGCTACTACACTTGAACCCCTAAACAAAATCCCTAAACCCTAAAACTAAAACACTTGTATAAACAAAATTTCCACAAGCGCTCGTACATAAAATAATTACCCTTAATATTAAGCTAATTTTGTTTTTAGCATTTTTCTTAAAACTTTTTTCAAAATAAATAAATAAATTTTAGCATATAAATACTCAAAACACTTTCCAACATCTAGAAAATGATCACTTTCCATCATGATTTGGCCAAACCATGGCTACGTACAGCTAGCTATATATGCAAGTATCAATCTAAATGGTAGAACTTGATTGTATGGATCACAAAATTTTGGATTTTTTAAATCTTAAGCAGCACACTTAATTAACTTCAAATCCAAGAAAAAGAACAATGGTAAATGCAAAACATATATCACGATCCATTACAAGTTCAGGAAACAAAACTCAACCATGTCTACAACAATGGAGGATATTGTAAGTTCCAAACAAAAGGGCTTTTAAAGAGTTTCTAGTGGTGATAGATTGCCTATGTTTTACTCGTCATCTTCCTCATCACCATCTCCACCAGCAGCCTTCTTCGCAGCAGCTCTCTGGTTCTTTCTCTTAACTCTTCCGGGGCGACCACCTCCAAATGGACTTGTAAGAGAGAAATCAATATGTTTTTGCGAGTCAACCCTCACCATGAAGGATGGGATATTGACGACCTGCCTCCCAACCCTATCAAGTACATAGCAAACATCAGCAGCATATACCACTCGGAGTATTTATAACATCTTAATTGAGCTTCAACTCTAAAAGCGAAACTCAATCAAAATTCGAGCCAAGCTTCAAATACAAAACTGTTCAACAAGAAATTGTAAATAGGAATTTGCAAAGAAGGCAATAAATTAATTAACTTGTAAATCAGAAGCCACATTGGCAACAGCAATCAGATAGGAAATTGGCAGAAAACAGGTTGCAGTCAAACAGATTAATTCTTCATGAGAAAGACTGTTTTCCAAGTTTATATCATGGAAACATACAACTTCTCTAAAGCAGAGCAGTATTTGAAACATTGAAGAAAACACATAAGATCAGAAAAACTAACAAACATCCTTTGAAACTATCAACTTTGACATTAAATAAATTTGAAAGTATATGTACCATCACACTTGAGCAGCATGAAATGAAAACACAGTATAATGAGAGGAAAACACTACCTGATATGCCTTTGTCTGATCAACACACGAGCATGGTGAATCGACTTGGCCATACCAGTCTTGAACACGATTGTTTGCAAGCGACGCTCAAGGAAGTTCTCAACGGTCAAAGCCAAGACATAATCGAGTTTGTTCTGGCTCTCATCCAAAAGCCCATACCTGTTCATCCTACGAAGAAGTGCTTCACCTTCAAAAATACGTCGAGGGTTCTTCTCATCAAGAGTGAGAAGGTCCCTAGCAGCATTACGTATACGACTCAAAGCATATTGAACCCTCCACAACTCCCTCTTACACCGGAGTCCATACTCTCCTACAAGCCTCAACTCAGCATCCAATCGTTCCTTCTCATACGGACGCCGTGGCTTCTTAAAGGTCTTCCCATCTACAACCACACAGCAATTGAATAATATTAAACAACCATATCCATTACTTAGGAAGACAGACACCAATACCCTAACCAAATATTTCAAGATTGGGATCCAATATTACCATAAAACTAATCAATCAATAATACCCTGCTGTTTCCAAGATTCAAACCCGAGACATCAAAGTTGGAATCTTTATTTGCAAAATTGTGTTAAAAAAATAAGTAAACCAATATCTAAGAAACAGATCAAAAGGTCTGAAAAATACTAATTTTACAGCAAAGTCCGAGCTTTAAGATCATTTCTAACGTTCAGAGCTACACTAAACTAAATAAACCCAGTTACATAATTAACAGAAATACGAGAGTAAAAAGAATCATGAAAGCTAAATACAGGAACTCATTTATAAGGACCCAAAAATAAGTAAATTGGAAGGAGAAACTTTAATCCAACGACACTAACTCAGTTGAAACAATAGATGAGGTTTAAAAGGGAAGGAAATGGGAGGAGAGCATTAACTTACAGTTGTGGTAGAAACTGACGTGAACCATGGCTGCGCCGGCTCCTCGTCAAAGACAGCTGTGGAAGATAAGGGAGAAAGGAGGAGAGGAGAGGAGAGGAGAGGCGAGGCGAGGCGAGGCGAGATCAGTATAAATTAGGGAAACCCTAAACCCTAATGTTTGATCTTTGCAATTTTGGGATTCTAATGGGCTTCTCGATTTGTAAAAAGGTGGGCCTTGGGGTATTTTAATTTTGGTCATTATCAAAATTTATACACTGCGTACAAAAAGTAAAATATAGATTTAATCTGTCATGGCCTTGAAATAAGTTAAATTAAATGTTTATAAAAAAATAAAAATTTTGGTTTATAAATTATAAAAAATATATAAAAATAATTTTAAAGAGAGCCCATAAATATATATTTTTATTAAAATAAAAATATTTTTTTAAAAAAACCTTACATATTTGGTATTATAAACTAAAAGTTTTTATTTTAATAAACTACACGGGATCTCATGAACTTTTAAATTGCCCCTGGATTTAATTATAAATTTGACCCATAAATTTGTATTCTCCTTGGTAATATCTAAATTATTTTTGTCCAACGTTAATCTTTGAATTTATATTTCTAATCGAATACATTTGCAAAAGTTATTGTGGGATAAAAAATTCAAGGACCATTATGAGAAGATAGTATAAGTTGAGATAAACATGCAGAATTAAACTTAAAATATCCAACAGCTTTTATTCGTGAAATAATAATAATTTTATAAAAAATATCAGTTTTTTATTACAAAGATATGATTTATACATTACTCCCTTTATTTATTTTTTTAAATATCCATATATATTAGAATATAAAATACCTTCTCATTTTAACAAGTTTAAACAATTATTTATCCAAAAAAGTAAAACAAATTCGTCAAACTCACCATTTTCATCATCTAGCTGCGGTATCAGGCCTGTTGGCTTGAGCACGTGACATTTACCTTTTGTTGACGAGCGAAATGTCATGATGGTGGTTGGAAATTTTCATGCACTTTATGCTTTCTAGTTTTGATAGGGAGTCACGGTCAATGGCGGTCATGATGGATGAAGAAGATGAGTTTGGTTTGACCTCGAGTGTGGGGTACATTTTAGGGAAGTTGATGACCTCCCTCGTGGTTATATTGTAAGAGTTCTGATGATGGTGTCAAGTCTAAGCCTTATAAGATATGATAGATACAACAAAATAGCATTGGTTGTCAGTTGATAAGCTAATTAGTAAGCCAGGTAGACTTGACATATATCTTGTCAATGACATTGTAGCCTTTTAATAATGTTGTTCCAAAGGATTTTGGTGTCCCATGCTCCGGAGGGTAGTCTAGTTGATAACCATTGTAAGCATAGTTGGATGAGTGGTTCTAGAGGGGGTATTTCTATAGAACATGGTAAGCAGAGGGGAGTAGTGCGGATGGGTTATGATAGAGAATATTATAGGTATAACACTTGTCCCAATAAAGAGAGTGACATAAAGTGGCTCGATTCAAGGCTTATATTTATTTTTACGTAGCCAAATGTGTGGTTTGTGTTTCTCTCCGTTTGTTCAAGTTTTTTCGACTGATGTGCTAAGGAGGGAAGTATTGTAGTCTTTACATCTCTATGCCAATAATTAGGGCAGAGGTTTTGTTGCTAGGATTATATTTGAACGCTTTTGTGGAATTCGTTATTGCGGGACATACGTTTAAATGTAAGTTCGTTGTTGTGTTATGGAGGCCTCTCAATGCCTCTTTGGACGAGAATGTCATTGCGAAAATTGTTCATACAAAATTGCTTGTCGTGTTGCTTTTATGGTGTAGAGGCATATCAACGTCGAAAAGAAGGCAGAAGGTTTCGACGTTGGGCATATCCTCAATGTTTGTGCGGTTGTATCTTTTGTTGACTTGGTCGTTCAAAAACCAGTAATGCCATACGTTATTATAGTTATTGCTAAGATTATTTCTCAACACTCTTGTAGTTCCAGTATTGTGGAGTAGAGCTTTGGATATGCATTCATATGTATGTTTTAGGAGTACCTCAACGCCTCTTGGGGCGGAGTATCTTGTTTTTATAGTGTGCATTTTTTGGTAAAACTTTGGTAGTGTGAATTTGGTGCTAAGTCGATGTTTAGTATAATTTCATGAGTTAGAGTATTCATCAGTGGGGGGTATCTTGACGCTGAAAAGAGAGCGGAGGGTCTCAACGTTGGGATTATTTCTCAACGCTATTGTAGATCCAGTGTTATAAAGTGGAGGTTTAAGATATATCTGTAGTAGTGACACAAAGGCATCTGGATGCCTTTTGGGGCAGAGGATCTCAACGTTCGTCACTTTTGGATTTGAGACATCTACAATACTAGAAGTATAATGTAGGTTTTCGACACTCCATCTAGTATTTCTTCGCAGAGTAGAGGCGTCTACAACACTAAAAGTTTAGTGGAGGTTCTCAATACTCGATGCTCGTAGGGTAGAATATTTTATAGGCAGTCTTTGTAAAACAACTTTTTGGAGACATTTGTAGAGCAGAGACATCTCAATGCCCAAAAATAGGGAGGAGGATCTCGATGCTCTTGTAGAATACTTGGTGGAATCGTTTCTCTATATAAAAACAAAGGCATCTCGACGCCTCTAAGCACGAACAGTCTCGATACTCTTGTAGAACAATTTTGTAGAACTTATTTTTTGGTTATCGCAGAGCAGAGGCATCTTAACATCTATTGCGGGTGGAGGATCTCAACGCTCTTGTAGAGTATTTTTTAGAATTGTTTTTGTATGTACGAAGTGGATGCTTCTCGACCCCTTTTGGGACGAAGGGTCTTGGCGCTTTTGTTGAACAATTTTGTAGAATTTATTTTTTAGTTATCATGGAGCGGAGGCATCTCGACATCTCTTGGGGTAGATCCTAAAGCTTTTTTAGTGTACTTTGTAGAATTATTTTCGTATGTACAGAGCAAATGCATCTTGATTCCTATTGCGGCGGAGGATCTCGACGCTTTTGTAGAACTACTTTGTAGGAATATTTTGCAAAGCGTAAAGTAGAGACATCTCGACACCTCTTGGGGCAGAGGATCTTGACACTCTTTTGAATCATTTATGTTTTTTTGAGATATAAGTTTAGTGTGTTCGACTCGACTTCTTTCGTTAGAACGAAAGAAATTGCGAATGTTTGTTACAATGAGGTAGAGGTATCTTGATGCCTTTGCAGAAACAAATTGCAATCAAAATGTAAGACAAATTATGAATATGATGCAGAAGTATCTTAACGCCTTTGTAGATGCAAAACATAAAAAATACATAACAATACATATAAGTAAGATTAAACATCATATAATGTCTTATGTCTCGGCGCCTTTTGGGCGGAGGATTTTAATTTGTTTTGGTAGTAATTATGAGAAAATATAAACATTCATTGTTATAGGGGTGGAGGTATGTAGAAGCAAATAATAAGTTGTCGAAGCTTAGTGTGAGATTATGTGCTAGTTCTCCTTTATGCATCTTGGGACAAAGGAAAGTCTATAAGTTAGTCTATCTCTACACCTCTTAGGGTGGAGTATGGTCTTTAAGCTAGTCTATCTCAACGTCTCTTGGGGAAAAAGATCTCATAGAGATATTCTTGGTAGTTCTAGCTATGGAGTTGAAGTATTTGTAAGCTAGAAGTATGACAGAGAATATCAACATCTTGTAGTAGTAGTGAAAAATATAGTAGTTCTATGTAGGATCTATGTTTATACGCTATTCTACTATGCTTAAGTGATTTACGCTTAACATTACCTAAGTTGTATACATGGTAAGATGTCTTTGTGGAGCCTATCGATTTAGATGCAATTTGTCCATGTCTTAAGCTTGGTACGGAGGCTTTGCGACACTCTTGAACTTATTAATAGGATTTTATAATCTTGTTGCAATATTTTACATGGGAATATAACAATGTAAAATTTCCTAAAATTCTATATATTGGTGGAGCGTAAAATGTAAAAGCTTCGTGGAGGATGCTTCCTTCATATTGTTCACGTATTTGGAAAGACTCAACTTCAATGCCTCTAGGTTCCATCCTCTTCAAATTTCCCTTTGTGTGGCTGAGGATAAATTGAAATGACGGTGAACGCTCTGTGGAATAACAAGTTTGGGTTTATGAATTGCTCTTGCGATCAATGCACCTGGCTCGTGTGAGATCTCGTACTCTTTCCTCCATAATGAATGATGAGGTTTTCACGTGATTGGAGGCTCTATAGGACGATAACTCTAAATTCACCAGAATGTCAAGTAAGGGATTGTTGTCTTATAGCCTTTGTGTCATTGCTTGTAGACATACTTGGTAAAAGGTTGTTGTTCCATATTTTCTTCTATTTTTCTTATTGCCCCCCAAAACAACAGGTTGGGGCATGTACTAGGTGTCCCCTATTTGGTCGTATATTGTCATCATGGTTATCTTGCTCGAGGGGTTTGAGATTGTGTTTACAAAGGGTATCGATTGAAATGTGGAACGTTGGCCATTTTGATACCATTGTACGAGAAAGTCATATGGGCTAGAAAATGAGAATGTTTCTCTTGGGAATTCATCATCATTGATTATCTTAAAACAGAAGTTGTCCACGCTCAACGCACCAATTGTTTATGAGCAAACGAGATGATGGTGGTTGAATGTTTTCAGACGGTTCATCCTTTCTAGTTTGGACAAAGATCTATGGTCAATGACGGTTGTGGTTGATGAAGAATAAGAAGAAGATAAGTTCTGGTTTGACCTTGAGTGTGGGATTCATTTTAGGGAAGCTGGTAACCTCTCTCGTAGTTATGTTGTGAGGGGTATGACGGTTCATCCTTGCAAGGTTGCCAGATGATAAGTTTAACTGTGGGCCAGGTAGACTTGATGTATGTCTTGTTAATAGTGTTATAACCTCTTGATAAGGTTGTTCTGGAGGACTTCGGTGTCCCGTATTTTGGATGCTAGTCTAGTTGATACCCATTTTAAGCATAGTCAGATGGATGGCTCCAGAAGAGTATTATCGAAGAACTTGATAAGTAGAGGGATGTAACGCGAATGGGTTATGATGAAGATTATTATAGGTATAACACCTCTATTTCCTAAATGTTTGGGAAACGCTTAAAATACATGGACTTGGTTATTAATTTTTTAGAGTTAAGAATGGACTTGGTTATTAATTTATTTTGAAGTACCTCAAGTATATATTTTGTATATTTTCATTTTAATAGAATAAATACTTTCAAATTAGATCGGAGTTGTAACACCCTCGATCCAGATGTCATATTTGGGTCTCAAGCCCAAACTAAAACCATAACATTTCTCAAACTAGGTTTAGCCCAATAAGGTGTTTCTTAAAAACATTTAAAGCCAACAGTTGAAAATATAGATAAATAATTTTAATCGTTACAAAGGAGCTCCAATTTAATTTAAAACATTTGAACAATAGATTTGATTAATACAATTTCAAAAATAAGGATTACAGACTCAATCAACGTAAGGTTCTATGAATACACAACCTACTAAACACAAGTATCATACTCTAGAAAACACCATGTGCTGGAATCTCGTACTGATAGTGCTCCTTGATCCTACGATCCAATGATTAACCTACGCACGGAAATAACGATTCTGAGTACTAAGCTTACAAAGCTCAGTAGTATACATCTACTCTACTATAATTCATGCTAATCATAAACATAAGCATGCCAACTAGTACGAGCAATAGGGAGAGATAAATAAACATGTGGCGCTACCACTAGTCGCCTAAACACATGCTCTCAACATTGCAAAACATCATATATGGCCCACAAGGCCCAACCATACTCATAACATGGCATCATAATATCATATAGACATGGCGTTACCTCTAGCTGCCAAATCGTATAGCATGGCAAGAAAGCATACGCTTCTCGTAGCATATAAGTATTATACCATAATATAGGAGCGAGGCCCGCGACCACTAAGCATCGGGATGCATATACTTCATGCTAATCATAAACATTAGCATGTCGGCTAGTACGAGCAATAAGGAGAGATAAATAAACATGTGACTCTACCACTAGTCGCCTAAACACATACTCTCAATAAAGCAAAACATCATACATGTCCCACATGACCCAACCATACTCATAACATGGCATAATAATATCATATAAATATGGCCCTACCTCTAGCCGCCAAATCATATAGCATGGCAAGAAAGCATACGCTTCTCATAGCATATAAATATTATACCATAATATATGAGCGAGGCCCGCAACCACTAAGCATCGGGATACATACACTCTAAGTGAGGCTCGCGACCATTAAGCATCGAGATACATACACTCTAAGTGGTGAGGCTCGCGACCACTAAGCATCGAGATACATACATCCACGCTCAGAATCTCTCATCAAGCATCCTTGAATAAGGCTCGCGTCCACTAAGCATCGAGATCCTACATTTATGAATCTTTGACCATGGTGTTGCAACACACTCCTTCTCTCATTGGGTATCTGAATCCCATCAATCAATGGTAACTCAACCAAACAAGTGCTCATACTTGGCATACAACATCACACGATCCACCAAGGATCCCTATGGTTGCTATTACAAACAAGTCACCCAAGACTTTACCAAGTTAATACATTATGAAAGTGTACATTAATCATCATCATTAATTATCTCTATTAATCTGTATTATCTCATTAATATCTCTCATCAATTTCCATCTTTTTATTAGCTTTAAAGATTATTTCATTCAGTGGGTATCGGTACTGGAACATGAGTATTAATACGATACCCTAGGTATCGATACTCACACACGTACCGATATCAAAATGGCTTACTAAAAATCCTTAATTTCCACAAGTACCGGTACGGGTCGACCAATACCGATACAACCCTTAATCATGTGTCGGTACAGCTGGAGCTCGTACCGATACCCTACACAAGGGTTCCCACCATTTACTTGAATTACGGTTTATAACACTTTAATCGATCCTAAAGCTTATAAAAGTCATTAGAGTTTGTTTACTAACTCATTAAATCAATTAATGTTAATTACTAGCTTCATGATCATTTATTCGAATATTATCAATTATCAGTCCATTTAGTAAAATTTCCATCGAACATGCCAATTCATATTTCAAGTACTCAAGAAACACAACATGTAAATCAACCAATTAGATAATCATACAAATATTCAAACGTCCTTACGCGGTCTCTAAAGCTCATAATAGTCTTGAATATTCTCAAGCTTATCAAGCATCTCAATATTTACCAAGTTTCGTAATACCGGTCTCAATACATGCTTATTCATTGTCTACCAATTTGCAGATACTAACACACAAAGCAATCACATTTATGATACTCATAAATCAATAGGAGTTCGGGGTATACTAACCTTAAGCCAAGCGATAATTCCTCGACCAAGACCCTCTAAAAGTGTAACACCCCTTATCCGGTCTAGGAGGAAACCGGTTTAAGAAGTGTTACTAAACAAAATCCAAACAGACATCTTCAACAATTCCCAACTAGGCATGTAACCAGAAATCATGGGAAATTTAAAACTTTTTAGTTACTTTCAAAGATCAAGACCACAATACATTTGTTGTTCAATTAAGTATATTTACATAACAAACCATTCGATAGCTTGCAGCTTAATCTTTATCTGGTAAACCTCCAATATACAAAGTTTGCTTATAAATAAAATTAAGAAAGATTAAGACTATTCTTAAAAGTTTGAATAACTGATTTTAGCTATTCAAGAATTAGGACTATTCCAGTTCATGCTTATCATTCGAATGAATAAGAGAGAATTGTGATTCTTGAATTAGGAACAACAATGAATTTCCCTACATATAGATATACATGCAATCATCTCAAAATCATAACGAGCATATAATCACATAAACTAGTCTCATTAGAATTTAATCACGTTCGCATGACATTATCCTATACATATTCATAAATATACTTACCATTTGATTATTTTAACCATCATTCTAATCATACGAACTATATTACCTTTTTAAGGTTTAACACATGATGATAGATACATACGTATATATAAGTCCACATACACGTATGACATCAAGATAATATAATAAATTAATACACATATAAATACTTAAGAAACCCTACAATCAAACTAACAATTATAACTCATATAGCAAGCAATTACGAAATAATTAAAGGCCCTTTACACAGCTTTGAATACTTTTAAAGCTTATAAACATATGAAATCAAACATGAAATTATGAGGCACAATGCCTTCTTAACAACTATGTGCCACCAACTATGAGTCCTTAAGGTAAATCAAAAATACACCTTAACACTTCTGATCTCGTCCAAGCTCAGAAAGTATTCACAAGCAGGATCATCCTGAAATGCATTGAAAGGATAGAGTAAGCATAAGCTTAGTAAGGTAGCTTATGGTAACTTATAGAATGAAACCAAAAATTTATCCTTTCATTAAGTTCTATTCAACCATACAATATACTAAGCTTGGACATAAGGTGGGCCAATTGAAACAAGTCACCAAATCGAGCACTTATACTGATGCATAGTATTCAAATCCGACATGTATAACTCTACACACATGGTGTTCAATCAGGATATATATATATATATATATATATATATATATATATATATACAAGTATACTTGATTACACACGTAAAGTATATGTATTTAATAAAAAGGATGTTCAATAAGTACATGAACCTAAATGAACATGAACATTTGAACAAACGTATCTATTCATCCAGATCGGTAATTAATTATCAAAAGAAAGGCAATTCATAGTTTAATAATTTCCTATAAACTTTATTTTTAACTTAGCCTATCAACATATAAGTTACTTGTTAACTAAGTCATCAATTATAGTATACGATGTCATTAGTTTCTTGACATAAGTCATTAAGCATATCATATCATTTGTAAGAATTACTTAACACTCAAGATATCATTCATAGCATATCAAAGTCATGATTTCTTATTATACAAGTTATCTAACATGGTAGGTTAGAGACAGGTAGTGCATATCACATAAACTATCCTTCATAACAATTGATAAATAGATGATACTTGTCACACCAACTATCTAACATAGCATATCATAATTATAGTTATTTTCCTATAAATTATTAAACAGAGCATTTTGTGAACATTGTTACTTATTTCATAAGTATTAACTAATATATCCACACGCGAGATGTTTGATACACAAAATGTTAATCATATCAGGTCATGTTTATGAGATGTACATTTTCCAAATCTTTTAATACATACTTGATTACATGCAAAAACCGTTCCGATTTAGGTACATACATATGTGTATATATATATATATATATTAAAAATAATCCACAAAATGCTTGAGTTATTCAAAACAGTCCACCAGTCATGTATATCTAATTGTGTTTTCGACAGCCCATAACATGCTTGAATTTATACAAAATAGTCCACCAATCATGTATATACAATCAACATTCAAAACAGTCCATAACATGCTTGATTTTATGCAAAACAGTCCACCAATCATGTATATACAATCAACGTTCAAAGCAGTCCATAACATGCTTGAATTTATACAAAATAGTCCACACAGTGGTGGAACCATTGAAGGACTTGTGGGGGCCGTGGCCCCCACAAAATTTTGGTAAATTCAAATTTTGCCCATAAAATTTTCAAGAATTTTAATTTGGCCCCTCAAGATTTTTAAAAATTCATATTAAGCTTCAAAATTTTAAATATTTTTAATTAAGTTTCCTTTCAAATTTTTTGTTAAATCTCTCAAAATTATTAAAAATTTTAGTTAAACCCTCAAATTTTTTGAAAATTTTTGTTTAAGTCTCCAATTTTTTTAAAAATTTAAGTTGGCCCCCTCAAACTTTTACTCCAAGTTCGGCCACTGAGTCCACCAATCATGAAGATACAATCAGACATTCAAAATAGCCCATTAATCATTTCGAGCCTAGCATCTCATACACTTATGTTGCTTATCAAATAATTTATCAAGCGTTACATAATACCAACATGATTTATTTATCAGACAAGCTATCAAACATAGCATATTGTAAACGTATATTAATTTATAATTAAATTATCAAACATAGCATTTCATAGTTCAAGTATTCGAACCCAGTTTAACCCTTAAGTAAAAGAATACACAAGATTCAAATGTAAGCTCACTACTTATTATACAAGTATTTAGATACAACCATATGTGAAAAGCAAGTTTATTAATACGTATAACTTAATCAAAAATATGTTCAAATAAAAATCACATAGGTCCATTTTTACTTATATGCAAATATTGCCAGAATTTACTATTTAATTTTATATACTTTTATTATTTCCTTTTTCTACAAGACATCAAACATAGCATATGTAATTGTAAGTTACTTGTCATATAAAGTATTCATCATAGCATATCATAAACACAAGTTACTTGTCATATAAGGTATCAAAGTAATTCTTTAATTTGTTTGAAATTTCTTTATTTTATTTTGAACTTAGCCTTGATAATCAAGTAACAGCCTACGTACACGAATCCCCAACCAACTGTCGCCAAATAAAATGGTACTTGCAGTACCGGTCAATCCCTCTTACTGTAGCCAAGTGACCAAAACACTTCCCTCCTACTGTCGCCAAATAATGATCGTAGTCCAACCCAAACACGAGCTCTATGGACTCTATGGCATGCCAACTATACCTATGACTGACTCGAAACCAAGTCTTTACCATTATATCTCATCATATCAAAGTCGAAATTGAGCATAGCTCTAAATTCTGATATAATTCGGATATGAACATAGTTCCACATTCATATAATCAAACAATACAAGCTTATAAATTATCACATCTTGTCATACTCTAAATTAAACATAGTTTCAAATTTTTATAATCAATTGAACAAAGCCTATTGTCCTTACACATTGGACATGTACTCAAGTCATATGAATTTCTCGATACATCTGTTATCTTATTCGATTAGTAGTATAATATGGTCTACTATCAAACATATTCAAGTATAGATAGTTTTCAATTTAGGAAACCACCAATTCAAACAAAGCACGCCTCATAGATTCCTTAACGATTAAATACTTACCTCATGTAACCCCCTCGACCCGACCTAGTCACAAGACAGAACCGAGCAAGCTACATTAGGTTTCTGAAGTAAACTGAGAAGATGAAACCTAAAACGTGTCTATTTTTTTCTTTTATCTTGTCTAGATGCATTATTACTTTCCTAAATTTACATACTGTCCATAGGTGATAACTCAACACAATCGGGCACCGAAACGATATCCAATTGAACACAATGCAATTCAGGGACTAAATTGCAAATTCATCATTATACAGGGAATTTTCCCAATTTTAAGTTACCAACCATTAATTAAGCATATTTTAGGCTTACGTGTCAAGAATTAACTTAATTCGATCAACCATGCTCATTCAATTGATAAAACAAGATTTAGGGACTAAAACGAAAGAAACCAGAACTACATTTCCATGACATTAACACAAATAACGGTATCCGTATCGATACGCTGAGTTCTGTATCGATACGGTTTTGCACCCATCGTTTCGATACGACCAGTCCCGTATCGGTACTCCATTTTGAATATAAAATACCTTTTAATTTCCTTAAACACCGTACCGATACGGTCACATAGTGTTTCGGTACCAAAAAGTGAGATTCCAGTAACCACTAGGCGTATCAAAACACCTATACCCGTACCGAAACACCATGTCCAAAATTGCCTAGCCGTACCGATACGGTCCCCCGCGTATCGGTACGCCTGGGCCTGCAATGCCAAGTTTAGCTGGTTTTTTACACAAATCTAGATGCATTTGGGTCTTAGCATCTTGCATACATGCATACAATCAACCATAAACACACAAACTCACATCTATGCTAGGATCAAACAACCAACACAATTTCTTACTATCAAAGAATTACTCTAAAGGCATGCTTCCTAAACCATTTTGCCAAACATACCAAAATGCACAAATGGACCATTCTCAGCATAAGCAACATGTCAACACAACCAACGCAGCATAATAAACTTGCTCAAACCATCACAACATGGCAATCAATAAGGTGGCTCTAGATGCATACCTAGGCAACCAATTATCCACAACTAAAAGCAATGGTTAACATCAAACTTAGCAACATCAAACCATCCTCAAAAACCAGCATGGGAACATACTTAAAGACCATAAGAAAACAGAATTACAACTCCCAAAAACCATGGCGAACGCATTGCTTTATTGATCGAAATATAAACTGAGTTCATAATCAAACTTGTAAATGTCCTTGGATCGCTTAGTCTTGCCTCTTGTTGCCCCCAAAACTTAATGCTCTACATCATTAGGAAAAAGAGAGTGTAAGCACACTTGCTTAGTGAGGATGCTCATACAACAATGATGCATTAAAACCATTCGAAAACCATGTGCTTGTTTTCCCAAAACATGCTTACAACCTAAGCTTTTTCCCATGATTCCAGCCGAATCAAAACATAATAACCTTTATGCAACATCATGTACATTCCATGCTTAAATCTTTAAAGCATTAAATCATAAACCATCCTTAAATCCCAAAGCATTAAAAATACGTTTAACACATGAATTTTCTTATATATTGGCATTTATAGCGACCTAGATAGCCCACCTCTATCCTATACATATCGGATACACGGATCTCTCATACCATGCCTAGTTAAACCGCATGATATCCCAAATCTTGCCTAGTAAAATCGCAAGATTTGACACCCTCGCCTAGTTAAACTGCGAGTTTTCATCCTTGCCTAGTTAAACCGCAAGAGTACCAACCTTTCCTAGTTAAACCGCAAGATCACCATCAAGTTGGGTTGCCTAGTTAAACCGTCATACCTCAAGGACCCATGGACGCGATCGATTTTGTTCATATATTATAGTGCACTTTTAATCCTATGGCATGCCAACTATATTCGATTGTTTTCACCATGTCACATAGCCTATGTACCATTTACAAACCATTTACTTATTGCTTTACAATGCATTAAACAAATCATCACATATGCAAATCTCATTGCCAATGCAATAACACCATTCCCAATCGGAATGAAAACCAATGCTCAATAGCATTTAATATACTTTTAAACCCCTGCATATGTACTCAAAATCATGCATTTTCTAGTAAGTAAATCATACCATGTTTATCACCAAAACATGCAAACGACATACTCATATCTAAGCCGATATTCAAGAGCAAAATAAGGGAAACTTACTTTCGAGCTTAGGTAAGTGTTTCACGCTTACCCTAAACTCCCAACAACCTTTACAAACCTTTGTAAAGCATTTAAACTAGTTTCCACTCACCGATACGCTTCGCCTTCCATTCCAACGCAATACAATTATCCCTTGATTAAACACATAAAATCAGAGGATAAATGCATCATTATGCATTCAAACCACTACCTAAAAGCAAAACCCCGCAACTCTCAGGTTGCCCACTTAGAAACCATCTAAAACAAACCGAAATCATCATCAAACGTTTTCGAAACTTAACTCAGCCATAAAACAACAATTCAACTCATCAATCAACATCAATTATCATCCAAAAACCCTTTCCAAATATCCTTTTACTTCCAGCAAATATTAAACTCGAATAACAACACAAAAACTCAAATCTAACAACCTATACAATTAGAGATCCAAGAGTTTCGGGATTTTATTGATAAAAACAACTTATCAACAACATAATACATCCAAAATATGTATTAAATCAATCTTAAATACTGAAAATCATTTCCACTTCGAAAATTACCTTGTTACATCAATTTTACCCAATTTACTCAATCAAACATTGATAAATCATTAAAATCAGTTTACAATCAATAAATCAAGGATCAAATACTTGGGAATTTTAGTAAAGAACCATACAATAGAGGAGATCACGGACCTTACCCCTATTATGAGATTTCTCCCTCAATTGATTTGATAAAAGCTAAGAAAACACGAGATTTAGATGAGATTTTGTAAAAACAATATTAATTAATCAATCAACAATCATAAAAACAAGTTATAAGACTTCTCACCTCTGGATTTGATGAAAAATTGAGTGTTTGGCTAAGGAGAGAGTGAAGAGAAAAGTTACGTGAATTTTCTTTAAAGAGCTTAACTAGCTTTTATCTAAAATTCCTTTTTAGTTAACTTTAAAACACATGTTAAAATATCTTTAATTAAGGGAGAAATCATCAGAAAAACTTGGTAAAATAGCTCCTTAAAGATTCTAAGAATTTGACCCTTTTCATTTTAGTCACCTTTAAAATTAGTTTTCAAAACTTGCATTTTGGTCTCCAGCAAAAAATGTCCGATTTCTATATTTAATTTTCCAAAATTGATTTCACAATTATCCTTAATATAATTAATAATGATTTTAGAATATTTTCCCAATTTTTTATCACTTTCAAAAATATTTAAACTAATTTAATCCTGAAATTGACCCGAAACTCTAATACTGGTCCACCGAACCTTCAAACCAACCTTAAAACATCTAAGCCCAAAACCGGGGTGTTACAACTCTCCCCCACTTAAGAATTTTCTTCCTCGAAATTACGTGGAGGAAACAAATGCGGAAATTGCTCTATCATATCCGCCTTGTTTTCCCAAGTGGCTTCCTCAATACCTCGGTGTCGCCACAAGACCTTCACAAGTTCAATCGTCTTACCACGAAGAACTTTGCTGCTGGAATCAAGGATTTCCACCGGTTCCTCATCATAGGATAAATCTGGCCTCAACTCTATATGCTCCACCGGCATAACATGCGAAGGATCCGACTGACACCTCCGTAACATAGATACATGGAACACATCATGTATTTTCTCCAGCTCGGGAGGCAGCCTCAACCGATAAGCCACAGGACCTACATGCTCAATAACCTCGTACAGTCCAATAAACCTCGAACTAAGCTTACCCTTTCATCCGAATTTCATCACATTTCTCTATGGTGACACTTTCAAAAATACATGATCGCCTACCACATACTCAATTTCTCTACACTTCAAATCCGCATAAGATTTTTCTTGGTCAACGGTGTTGCAATACTCGAAAACCTTTCAACAAAACAGCGATAATAACCAGCCAACCCAAGAAAACTGCGCACCTCCGACACAGACTTAGGTTGCTTCCAATTAAGGATAGCCTCAATTTTCTGTAGATCAACACGGATACCCTCCGCAGAAACCACATGTCCAAGGAACATTACTTCCCTAAGCCAAAACTTGTACTTGCTCAGCTTAGCATACAACTGATTATCCTTTAGCGCTTGCAACACAATCCGCAAATACCGATCATGTTCCTCCTCGGTACGCGAGTACACAAGAATATCATCTATAAACACCACAACAAACTGATCAAGATATTCATGGAACACCCTATTCATCATATCTATAAACGCAGCCAGGGCATTTTTCAAACCAAAAGGCATAACCAGAAACTCATAATGCCCATACCTCGTACGAAACACGGTCTTATGCACATCCTCATCCTTAACCTTCAGCTGATAATACCTCGATCTCAAATCTATTTTGGAAAACACTGCTGCCCCACGGAACTGACCAAACAAGTCATCAATTCACGACAGCAGATACTTGTTCTTCACCGTTAACTTATTCAATTGCCGATAATTAATGCACATACGCATTGTACCATCCTTCTTTTTTACAAAGAGGACATGAGCACCCCAAGGTGAAACACTTGGTCGAATAAACCCATGATCCAACAACTCTTGAAGCTGCGACTTCAACTCCTTCAATTCCTTCGGTGCCATCCTATAAGGAGCAATGGACACCGGTGTCGTATCCGCAAATAATTTGATACCGAATTCCACCTCTCTATCTGGCGGTAAACCCAGCAACTCTTCAGGAAAAACCTCCGAAAAATCACAAACAGCCTGAATGTCTCGCACTCGAACACCCTTGGCTTCAAGATTCATTACAATAGCCGAATAAGCTTGGCAACCTCCTTGAATCATCTTTTCTGCCTGGGTAGCCTAAACAATATTAGACAAGAACTTTACCTTCTCGCCAACCACCACAACTTCATAATTGTCAGCTAACCTCAAAGAAATCCTTTTAGATTCACAATCCACAATCACCTTGTGCTCACTCAACCAATCCATACCCAAAATGATATCAAAACCATAGAATGGCAACTCCATCAGATCTGCAGCAAACTCAAGACCTTGCACAACCAAAGGACACTGCCTATACAACTTTCTAGTAGTAACCGTCTCACCAAAAGAACTAGTTACTAACATACCAACCTCAAGGATCTTAACATGAACATTCAACAATGATGCATGCTCACTCAAGTTATATGAATGAGTAAACCCCGAATCATTCAAAGATAACAATAACAACGATTGCAAAGTAAAGGTACATGCGATCACATCCGTGTCATTACGACCCTCACGGTGAGCAAAGACCCGAGCCGGTCCACTACCCTCCGGTCTTACCGCTATGGTATGAGCCAAACCCCTCTGGCCATCATCACGCCTCTAAAAATTACCCCTGCCACAGCCTCGGCCCCTAACAGATGCAGCCACCTATGCTAGTGCATCCCTCATAGCTCAAGGATAATCACGCGACAGGTGGACCGACAATCCATAAATCCAACAACCTTCAGCATTACCCCATCATATACCTGTGTGGCCCCTACCACATCGCTCACACTCTGCTACAACACGAGCTCTCTGAGCACCTTGGCCAACTCCGCCACCACGCCTGTGATCTGACCTATGTCTCTCGTCCCTAAACTTTCTATTCTACCTCCTAGAATAGCTAGAGTCAGCCACTCGTTTACCCAAGCTCGCACCCGCAGCATGAACTGGTGCACCCAAGACTGCTCGATATCCTTGACCTGGTTGACCAACACATCAAAATTCATGTAATCTGTAGTCAAGATATACGTTTTAATGTCCTTAACAAGACCATAACAAAACCTATCATATCTTTGTTGGCCATCAGAAACCAACTTTAGAGCATACTAGCTCAAACGGAAAAACTTTATCTCGTATTCAGCAACAGACATGCCACCATGTGTCAGCGCCATGAACTCGCGCTTCTTCATATCCAAATATTGGGGTACCAAGGTACTTCCTCTTGAAAGCTCTTCGAAAGAACTCCCAAGTGACATCCGCCTCTAAAACGCCCTCAATGGTGGTCACCCACCAATGCTATGCATCACCCTGCAACAGAGACATGGTGTACCCCAACTTGCACTCCTCATTGCATCCCATCTGATTCATGATGTGAATCGTCTTTTCCAGCCAACCCTCGACTACCTCAAGACTCAAACCCTAAAATTCTTCACCTCTCAAACTCCTTAAACGCTCTAAAGGTAACCCTTGATTTGCCACCACAGTCGGTGCCGGTGCTTGTGCCTGCACTTCAGCCACCGCTGCTTGGAAAGCTTCCATTATTGCCTAAACTAACAGAGTCAAATCACCATATATATGCACTTGGTGAACCTGGGGTACTTCACACGCCCCAACATCAACTGGAGGAACTATAGGAGGAGGAGGTAACACATAAGGGGGATTCTCTTCTATCTCGTTATTCTGCCCTACCCTATTAGCCATCGATCGCGTCTCACGTCGAGCCATACTATCAAAAGCATCAAAACACATTAAAGTTAGGCTATCACCAGGCAAGAATCCAAGACAACATTAAAACGCATTTTAAAACGTCGGTAATAGGCAACGTGTCCCCAATTCATACCCCAATATGACATTAAACAATCAGCGAATATATACACAATCATCGTGCAATTCATACAACATCAGCCAATATAGCAACAACATCCAAACTTTTTGCAAACCTGGCTCTGATGCCACCAAATGTAACCTCTTCAACCCGGCCTAGTCGCAAGACCAAACCGAGTAAACTACATTAGGATTACCAAAGTAAACTAGGAAGATAAAACCTAAAATGCGTCCACTTTTTTTCTTTTATCTTGTCTAGATACATTATTACTTTCCTACATTTACATACTATCCACATGTGAAAACTCAACACAATCGGGCACTGAAACGATGTCCAATTGAACACAACGTAATTTAAGGACTAAATTGCAAATTCATCATTATACATGCACTTTTTTCTAATTTTAAGTTACCAGCCATTAATTAAGCATATTTTAGGCTTACGTGTCAAGAATTAGCTTAATTCGAACAACCATGCTCATTCAATTGATAAAACAAGATTCATGGACTAAAACGGAAGAAACCATAACTACATTTCCATGATATTAACAAAAATAATAGTATCGATACGCTGAGTCCCGTATCGATACGGTTTTGCACTCATCGTTTTGATACAACCAGCCTCGTACCTGTACGCCACTTTGAATATAAAATACCTTTTAATTTCCTTAAACACCGTACCGATACGGTCACATAGTGTTTCGGTACACGAGCTTATTCCAAAAAGTGAGATTCCAGTAACCATTAGGCATATCGAAACACCTATACCCGTACCGAAACACCATATCCAAAATTGCCTAGCTGTACTGATACGGTCCCTCACGTATCGGTACGCCTGAGCCTGTAATGTCAAGTTTAGCTGGTTTTTCACACAAATCTAGATGCATTTGGGTCTTAGCATCTTGCATACATGCATACAATCAACCATAAACACACAAACTCACATCTATGCTAGGATCAAACAACCAACACAATTTCTTACTAATAAAGAATTACTCTAGAGGCATGCTTCCTAAACTATTTTGCCAAATATACCAAAATGCACAAATGGACCATTCTCAGCATAAGCAACATGCCAACACAACCAATACAACATAATAAACTTGCTCAAACCATCACAACATGGCAATCAATAAGGTGGCTCTAGATGCATACCTAGGCAACCAATCATCCACAACTAAAAGCAATGGCTAACATCAAACTTAGCAACATCAAACCATCCTTAAAAACCAGCATGGAAACATACTTAAAGACCATAACAAAACAGAATTACAACTCCCAAAAACCATGGCGAACACATTGCCGTATTGACCGAAATATAAACCGAGTTCATACTCAAACTTGTAAATGTCCTTGAATCGCTTAGCCTTGCCTCTTGCTGCCCCTAAACCTTAATGCTCCGCATCCTTAGGAAAAAGAGAGCGTAAGCACACTTTCTTAGTGAGGATACTCATACAACAATGATACATTAAAACCATTCGAAAACCATGTGCTTGTTTTCCCAAAACATGCTTACAACCTAAGCATTTTTCCATGATTCCAATCGAATCAAAACATAATAACCTTTATGCAACATCATGTACATTCCATGCTTAAATCTGCAAAGCATAAAATCATAAACCATGCTTAAATACTAAAGCATTAAAAATAGGTTCAACACATGAACTTTCTCATATATTGGCATTTATAGTGACTTGGATAGCCCACCTATATCCTATACATATCGGATACACGGATCTCTCATACCATGCCTAGTTAAACCGCATGATATCCAAACCTTGCATAGTTAAACCACAAGATTTGACACCCTCGCCTAGTTAAACTGCGAGTTTCACCCTTGCCTAGTTAAACCGCAAGAGTACCGACCTTGCCTAGTTAAACCGCAAGATCACCATCAATTTGAGTTGCCTAGTTAAACCGCATGCCCCAAATAAAGTCCCAACAGTCCGAGTGGCCTTGTTAAACCGTCATACCTTAAGTATCCATGACTACGATCGATTTTATTCATATTTTATAATGCACTTTTAATTCTATGGCATGCCAACTATATCCGATTGTTTTCACCATGTCACATAGCCAATATACCATTTACAAACCATTTACTTACAGCTTTACAATGTATTAAACAAAACATCACATATGCAAATCTCATTGCCAATGCAATAACACCATTCCCAACCGGAATGAAAACCAATACTCAACAACATTTAATATACTTTAAACCCCTGAATATGTACTCAAAATCATGCATTTCCATTAAGTAAACCATACCATGTTTATAACCAAAACATGCAAATGACATGCTCATATCCAAGCCGTTATTCAAGAGCAAAATAAGGGAAACTTACTTCCAAACTTAGGTAAGAGTTTCACGCTTACCCTAAACTCCCAACAACCTTTACAAACCTTTGTAAAGCATTTAAAACCAGTTTTTACTCATCAATACGCTTTGCCTTCTTTGCCAACGTGATACAAGCCCCAGACAAGCAAAAAAACAACGTCAAGCTTCTTCGTCTTGATTATCCCCTATTTCAAACACATAAAACTAGATGATAAATTCGTCATTATGCATTTAAACCACTGCCTCAAAGCAAAACCCTGCAACTCTCAAGTTGCCCACTTAGAAACCATCTAAAACAAACCGAAATCATCATCAAACATTTTTGAAACCTAACACAGCCATAAAACAATGATTCAACTCATCAATCAACATTAATTATCATCCAAAAAACCTTTTCAAACATCATTTTACTTCCAGCAAAGATTAAACTCGAATAAGATCACAAAAACTCAAATCTAACAACCTAAACAATTAGAGATCCAAGAGTTTCGGGATTCTATTGATAAAAATAACTTATCAACAACATAATACATCCAAAATATGTATTAAATCAATCTTAAATACTGAAAATCAATTCCACTTCGAAAATTACCTTGTTACATCAATTTTACCCAATTTACTCAATCAAACATTGATAAATCATTAAAATCAGTTTACAATCAATAAATTAAGGATCAAATACTTGGAAATTTTAGTAAAGAACCATACAATAGAGGAGATCACGGACCTTTCTCCTATTGTGAGATTTCTCCCTCAATTGATTTGATAAAAGCTAAGAAAACACAAGATTTAGATGAAATTTTGTAAAAAACAATATTAATTAATCAATTACAAATCATAAAAACAAGTCAATTACAAATCAATTACAATATTAATTAATCAATTACAAATCATAAAAACAAGAGCTTAACTAACTTTTAACTAAAATTCCTTTTTACTTAACTTTAAAACACATGTTAAAATATCTTTAATTAAGGGAGAAATCATCAAAAAAAAACTTTGTAAAATAGATCAATAAAGATTCTAATAATTTGACCCTTTTCATTTTATCCACCTTTAAAAGCAGTTTTTAAAACTTGCATTTTGGTCACTAGCTTAAAATGTCTAATTTCCAAATTCAATTTTCCAAAATTGATTTCACCATTATCCTTAATATAATTAATAATAATTTTAGAAAATTTTCCCAAATTTTATCACCTTCAAAAATATTTAAACCAACCCGAAACTCTAATACCGGTCTACCGGACCTTTGAACCAACCTTAAAACATCTAAGCCCAAAACCGAGATGTTACACCTCAATCCAAGCTCATTCAAATATAGCTTAACTCAAATATAAAGTAATACAATAAAGATGTAAAAGGATACTCGGAAAGGATTTTAAACCCATCCCGAGGCTTTGAAACTACACTCACTGATTATTCCATGCTAATTTTGTTCCGAATAACGATCCTCTTATTGCTTATCTACGGTTTGTTCTATCTTAACCCTAACACATTCGCTTGCTTCTTGGTATAATGTGACAAAGAATGCAACCAAGGTTGCAAGATTGAGGTTGCAAGTTTAACTCTCTTTTTAGAATGGCCACCAAGGTTCCTTTTTTATCGATTTGGTCACTGAAAATGGTTTAAGCTTAATCAATCCTTAGATTTAAATTAGGGATTCGAACCAGAAATTAATAAATTTTAAGTTTTTTAATTTAGGGATTTTAGAACTAGGGTTTTCTAAATTGGGGGATTTTTTTGGTGTTACAAATCTCTCTTCCTTAAAAAAAATCGTCCACGAAATTTTTAGAAGATAAGAACTAAACACATCAAAAAGGTACCTACTAAGCCATCGTGCATATCATCATATCCAACGTGAGATCCGGTCAAATATACAGAACCTGGTTATCTAGCCTCGAATTTAACTGATCCACCTCTCTGAGCATGTATACATCTACTAGCAGTACCAGAAACAGTCAACCTAAGCTGGCCTCTACCTCTGTAAGATGCATGAACAGCTGCATGTGCCCGACTCTGCACGAATAAACCAGTAGGTGAACACGGACAATTCTTTAAGTAATGATCATGAGAACCACATCTAAAACATGTTTTGCTCATCAATCTGTACTTTCCGTTATGCTTCTTATTGCAATAACCACATAGAGAAATAGGTCGACAAACTTTTGAACTACCCAAGCTACCAGACGGAATCGCTTGTACTGCAGGTCTCACATTCCAATGACTATGAGGACAAACTCATCTCTAGGCTTCTTTCTAGACAAATTAACAAAGCTATGCTGAACAAATGTGTCCGATTGCTTCCCGGTTTGACTAGTATTCTGAAGTTCTTCCTTTTTCATAGATGCAATTATTCTCTCAGCAGTCTTAGCTCAACCAACCAACTCACTGAACTCCTTATCATGATGCGTAGCAACATCCCTTTGAAGCGGTAAACGAATCCCTTTCAAAAACCAATCACATATATCTTTCTCAGTCGTAACTAACCTAGGAGCATATTTGGCCAATCTCTGAAACTCTATCTCAAAGTCATTCACCGACATATCATTCTGTTTTAGATTCATAAAATCATCGCGACACTTAGCTAAAAACTCATCTCCCACATATCGATCCTGAAATGCCTGTCTGAAATACTCTCATATAATCTGACTAGTAGGAATGGTATCTACCATTGACTCCCACCAATTTTGTGCTTCACCCTCTAACAATGATACAGCGGCTCGCAACATCTGATTTGCAGGGTAACTCATCTCAACAAATAGCATTTGTAACTTCTTCAGCCAATACTCAACACCAGCTGGATGAATACCAGTTTTACCCTAAAACAGTCTCATCCCATCGAATATAAACTATATGGATATGGGTTTCCTCGAACCCTCTAAGTGAAAGAGATAACACAACAACTCACGATTCATCGTGGCACTATCCAACTGAGTTGTCTCCAAGTCTTCAATGTCGTGAGAATTATTACTCTGAGTCTGATGTCCTTCCAATGGCTCGACCTCATTATCTGATAACTCATTCTGATTTTCTGTTTGACCAACATATGATCACTACCAGGAGCGGTGGTACGACCTTCGCCATGACTACTCACAAAGCTAAAACCCCAACGCGGTAACATAATAGACTATCTACAAAAGGTAAGAGCCTATAATTAAATTCGATACTGGAGTCTCAGATTTAAAAACAATTGAAAACGGTAAAGTCAAAATCACATAATATTGTACTTTATTTTTTTCCAAAAAATTCTCATTTATCCCAAAATATTTCAGATGCATGCAGAAGTCAAAAATATTTTGAAAATAACTTTTATTAGCCTCACAGTCCGAGGGTTAAACCGGGCTATGATACCACTAAATGTAACCCCCTAAATTTAACCTAATTGCTTAGGTTAAATCTTGGGAGTTAAGTTTGAAAAAACTTGTACCTCAAGAAACGTATTTTAGATTTACTTGTTTATGAAACAAAATTATTATTTAATAGTAATAATAATTACCATAAAATACCTCAATTAATTTCGAACTCGATCATTAAAACAAATTCTAAGTATTTAAATAAAACATTTGTATTAAATCTGGAAACACGTGCGGAAACAAAATCCTAATTTAAATATGTCTCAAATGTCTGAATTACAAAATATTCCAAAATATGTTAAAACATTAATCCGAAATAAGTGAAAAAAGTTCATACTGAATAATAAAATATCTCAGTAAAATGCGAGAAGCTCCAAGTACCGAGTCGCCTCAAATAGTCTGAGTATCTGAAAGAAAAACTATAGGGATGTAAGCTAAAGAGCTTAGTGTGTCTCTAAAATGCAAGCAACAAAAAAAACAAAACAATATTTTTAATTTATGATAAAAGTTCTTTCTGAATGCATAATAAATCTGATAAATCAAAATCATAATGCTATGATGTCCGATGCATGACTCAATACCTGACTATCCGATATCATACAGAGTGGAGGTTGCCCTCGCCAGAGTGGAGGTTTCTCTCGCTAGAGTAGAGGTTTCCTTCATTTTTCTGAACACAATTCAGATACCATGACTCATGATATGATTTGTAAAATCATGAATCTGAACTCTTACAAGTAACTCATTTTTGAAAATCTGATGCTTGATTTTAAAACACAAATTTACTATGTCATGCATGATGTTTTCAAAACATTATCAAATCACAATCAATCAGACAATAAATCAAGCAAAATATAAAACATTATTTTTCATAATATAGCACAGTAGGAACACACAAATATGTGGCACATGAAGAGACACACCTTAGCAAGCTGTAGATCTAATGCCAAGAAGAACACGCCTCACACTCAGGCGTAGCTGAATCAGAACCTAAGAGGTAAAATCACAGTATTAATAATTTTTACTAAAACTAAGCCACCAACTAAAAACATAAGAACTGAACCAAAGACGTATTCACGTAAAGGTCTCGAAGACCATGCACAATCAATATGAACAGAGTGAGATGGTAACTCGTTAGTCTCAGAATTGATACCTGAACACGAGAATAACTCGAGTTAATCCGATACTCAAATCTTCTAAAATTACTAAGATACAAATTAATCGTAATTAGTAAAATGAAGCTTTCGGGTTCAAAATAGACAAAAAAAAGGCAGCAAATTCAGACTCAAGACGTCGAATTAGGTCAAAAATATAAGTTTTTTGAAAAAGTCAATTTTAGGACAAAAATCAAAATCACCCTTATCAAAGTCAACGGGTCAAAGAGACATAAGATCCAGTTAGATTCAGTTCCACTAATTCGTTTCGTTCAATTCTGAGTACACTTGATTAGAAATTGCTTGCTACAAAATAATTTTAAATTTGTTAAACTCATAATGGGTCGCACTTGACTCATAAGACCTTAAGGATTTGTTAAACCAAACTATCCACCCACTGCCCCATGTCTGACTCATAATTCAAAGCCATGCAATTTAATAATCACTAAAAAGCCATTCAAAGGCTCACGGTTTGGGGCTCCCAACTTTCAACACAACACGTGTTATTTCAACATGCCGCAAGCACACTCATGAATCTGCAGGACTCTTGGGTTCTTAGATGACACAACGGGAATAACACAACAGCCACAGCAAGGGTTGAAACAACGACAGCGCATAATACGGTAGCGGCAACGACACACAACGGCGATGACTGATATACGAACGACGACAGCTGATGAACGAGTGACGGCAGTATAACTTCACTGCAAAGAAAAACGCAACCTTCAACGGAACTCAACCACAACGGATGCTTAAACACAAACGAATAAAAACCAAGGCTTAACTAAAATCGAACACAAAGAGAGAAGAATGGCGATGCAAGTGTCGGAGGAGCGGAAAGGGCACGGAAAATGAATGGTTTTCCTTCGATTCGGCATAAACAACGAATGGGACACGGAGGAGACGCGCACAAACAACAATGGGGGCTGAGCCGAGAGGTCTCTCTACAGATTTGGGGTAGCCGAAGAACGACGTAGAGGAGTGATTGCTAGGGGTTTGTTCACAAAAAAGCGATGGTCACAATAATGGTTGATGCGCACGACATGAACGGCGGTGAGAGGTTTATCGGAGCTTCGCCGGAGATAGGGAGAGGGTGATGGGTTTATTTCAAAGAGAAAAAAATAAGTAAAATGGGGAAAGGGGGTATGCGGCTGAAAAGAATGAGGGAGAGCCAGGGTTTCTGAAAAAGAGGTTTAAATACCTCAATTAAACGTGTAAAGTAACAAGGTTGGGGATGCAAGTTTAACTCTCTTTTTAGAATGGCCACCAAGGTTTCATTTTTTATTGATTTGGTCACTGAAAATGGTTTAAGCCCAAACAGTCCTTAGATTTAAATTAGGGATTTGAACCATAAATTCCCAAATTTTAGGGTTTTTAATTTAGGGATTTTAGAGCTAGGGTTTTCCGAATTAGGGGATTTTTTGGGTGTTACACAAACAATTCTTAATTACATATGTATCGTATGCATAGATACAAAAACAGCCCTCAATTGTTCATATATGCACAAAGCAGGGCAATTTTACTCATATATATATTTGCATATCAAACATTCCACTTACTTTGCATGCACACTCATTTACATCAAAACAATCCCTAATGTTTATGTAAATGCAAAACTGTCCTATTTTTCATGTATACAATGCATGTTCGAAATAGTCCCAAACTTTATACATATATATTTACATATACATATATGACTCAACAATCTATTATGTTTTCAATGTTCTTATATGTATATATATTTATATACTCAAAACAGTCCAAAATCCTATAAAACAGCTCCAATTTTACAAATACACAAATTTATAGTCAAAACTGTCCATTATAGTTTACATATGTACAAAGCAGTCTCAGTTTCATGTATGTACATTTAAGTGCACCAAAACAGTTTCAAACATATTTATACATAGTCAGGACAGTCCTTATTATTCTTATACACATGCATAACAGCCCTTGAACTTCTAAAACAACCCTTAAACATTTCACACCATAATCTCTTGTTTCAAATATTTAAGCAATTTATACACTTTCAGGTTTATACATAAAACAGTCCTGGTTTACTCATTATACATAGGAGTATACTAAATTTAAGTCCAACATTAATATATCATTAGCAAGGATTTTTTCGAATACCCATTACTCCAAACATCGCTTGTCCTAACATTTCACATTACAAGATTCATGGAATCATAACAAGAATCATTGTATACACACATATATATTGTTCATTTGGATCTATAACTCCTAACGTAGATTTAATTCTCCAACGATTCAAGTAAGTTCATCTATGCATGCTTACCAATTGAATATATACCAATATCTCAAACTACTCTAGTATTCAAATTTATGTAATTCAACCGAATCAAACTATTTTCCAAACTCTAAACATGAGCATTCATACAAGTATCATCCAATTTAAATCTAATTCTCATGTGGCATCTTAACAATTTAACTTATAAAGGTGAAAGGAAGAGTGTTTTACCTTCCTCTTGAATTTTTTTAATCGAATGCTCCCCAAGAATTTAAACAAATTTATGCTTAGATCTTCATGCCTTCATGAAGATTTCTCTCTCACACACACACAATTTTTTGCTTCAGCCAATTCAAGGAAGAAAGATGATCTCCTTGATCAATCTCATAACCGGGTCCCCCTTCCACCTAGCTTACCTTTTAGTTTGACATGTGTTTAAAAGTCCATGGAATTTAAGAATTCAGCATGCAAACTCAAAGATTAAAGCATTGTTCGATTTGGTCCCTTACACTTTGAGCGCCCCTCTTTCATTTCATTCATTTTAGTCCTAAGCTTTTCTTTTTTTTTTGAATTAGCTCCCTTATTGCATATTAGGATAACTTCTTAGGAATCAAAGGTGGTATCCTTCTTCTAGACCTAGTTTCAGGATGTTACAAAAAGTCTCTTTAAATCCAATATTCGAATCCACAAATTCCTCGGATAAAACAAATACAACTACATAAGCCAATTCACATTAATGAACTACTTTAGGGGATAAAATGTGTAAAAGTGACTTACTGGGTTTGAATTTGGAGAAACAAACTGCGTTAATGAACTCAGAACATCGAGAAACCCTTGGATAGGGTCCTCTAAAAAGAGTCAACTCTTGGTCAACAGTCAACATCGGTTCAGTCAACGATCAACGGCGGCTCGGTCAACGGTTAACGGCAACTCGATCAACGGTCAACGGCTCAGTCAGTGGCTCGATCAACGCGACTCGACTTAGTCAACGGCTCAGCTTGACTTTGGTTAACGACTCGGATCGACTTTGGTCAAAGGCTCAGCTTGGCTTTGGTCAATGGCTCGGCTTAGCTTGTTGGACTGGCTCAGTCCGACTTACCAGACCGGCTCAATCAATTGGCCCAACAACCATCCCAACAGGTGTGGCCCAAGCTGGATTATCTTCCTACAGCCGCTGGAGTATGCCCACACGCAAGCGGTGGCGCGTGAAGTAGGGCTGGGAGTTCGATCGAGTCGAGTAAAAAAATTTGAGTTATTCGAGTTTGCAAGCCCTATTTTATAATTCAAACTTTGTTTGAAACTTTTTCGAATCGAGTCGGGTTTATAAAATTTGAGTCGAATCGAGTTGAGTTTTCGAGTTTCTGTACAAATTTAATTGTACATATATAGTTCTTTATATATTTATATATATGCATATACGTAGCGATGCACATATATATATTTCTATATGTATATACTTAGGGCTGGGCGGTGCACATATTGATTCTAATTTTAACGACTTTTATATGCATATATAATATACATATATATTTATTCATATTTTTGCGTGTGATACACATAATATATCATGCATAATTGACAAACTCGACTTGAATATAAAACTGATAAACTAATTACTAAAAATTTTGAGTTATTCGAATTTCCATCTCATAACTCAAACTTTATTTGAATTTTTTTCGAGTCGAATCGAGTTTATGAAATTACGAGTCGAGTCAAAAAGAGTCAGGTTTTTTTTCGCTTCGAGTCAAGTCGAATAATTTGACTTTTTCAAGTTGAGTCGAGTTTTGCCCACCCCTAACGTGCAGCGGCTTCTGGCGACGAGAATCACCCGGCGAGCTCCATATCTAAGCTTTCGACGGAGAGTCCAAAGGTGGCCCTTAAACATAACGAAAGACGGCGGATGATAGAGCATTTGAAGCTCAAAGCTTAATTGGACCTTTGCTCTTCCCAAGGCGGCGAACGGCGGCTCCAACGGTGACAAGACAACCACCATCTGACACGTCTTCACGAATGAAACTTAACGGTGCCTACAGTGCCAACCACCGACCACCAAACGACAAAGAAACTTGACTCCAACACTTTATCTCTCTAAAACTCTCTTTTATGCTCCCCTCTCTTTCTTCCCTAATATTTTCTATTTTCCCCTCCCCCAACAGACAATTAGCAGACCAATTTAATGCCCTCATACAAACAAAGGGTAAACTACACATAAGGCCATCCAACCTTTCAAAAACTCACTTATCCTCTCAGTGTTTCACTTGCTTCCAAAATGGTCATTAATTCTTTTAAAATTGAGCTTCCAACTTTAAAGTCTTTAAATTGAATCACTAAATTAAGGATCCACAACCCGGGATTTGGGTCGTTACATGAGTTTAAACATAAATAATTGTTCTTCAAAATGAGAATGAGAGTCAAATTATGTTTTTTACTGGATAGATACATGCTTAAACCATATGATCATTATCTCAAATCAACGAGACATTATATTTTTTTACTAGATTAAGTTGTTTATTCTTTTATGTCAAAGAGTTAGAGATTAACTATGAAGCTTAATTGAACTTTCACCAACTTTAAAGCCATGGAATTTTAGTGGAGTTTGGACATTTTACAGTTTGAGTTTGATCTGACTCTATTACTTTTTTACAGATTGAGTAAATACTTACATAATTTAACCCAAAAGGTAAGAGAAACAGTTCTTAAACCCAAGATACAATTTGATCTGACAAAAACCTAGAATCTATAACATCACTACCATTCAACTGCCTTCGCTTTTGGTCAAATTTCACATTTTAACATCGGACGATTAAAGAACTTCACTTAATTCTGGGAAATAATCTTAACCACCATAAAGCAACCAAAAAGATTAAAAAAAAGTGAATTCTCATATGGTCACAAAATACCTCAAAATAATCTATTTGGCACTAAACTTCCAAAACTTATAAAATAGACACTAAATTTTGAATTTTGTTATGACCACTTCTAATTGAATTTGAATGATTGTCTTTGCATTATATTTAGACCCAATAGATCCATTGAAATTACTTTTATAACAACAATTAGTCTACCTATTAATTAAGGGTAAAATACACTTCATGTCATTTAATTATGTGTTCGGTTACAAACATGTCATTTCTTTAGAAGTTACAATTTAGTCACTCAATTAAAATGTTATAAACATGTACAAAACATGACTTGATATAATAATAGTTTTCATCTCCAAAACTTATACATTATATCATTTTGATTATATTTCAAAAAGTAATTCAATAAATTTAACCCTTCATATTTAAAAATGTCGACATTTCACCCTCTTAATACACCCTCCGACCACTTATTACACTCTCTGCTACTATCATCAGCTCGATAACTGACATATGGGATATTTCGACCGACACAATTACATCACAACTAGATAGTTGACAAACTAATGAAACAAACACATTATGACCCTAACATCGTCTGCTAGTAGAAAAAATTATTTCACTAATAAAATTTTTAAATATGTAGGTTGAAATTATTGAACTATTTTGAATTAAGACCAAATTAATAGAATGTATAAGTTTTAGGGACTAAAAATGTTATTATACCAAGCCACATTAAATGTTTGCTTCAATTTTAACGGCATAGTAACATGTTTGTAACAAAATTTTAATTGAATGACTAAATTATAAATTTATAAAAAAATGACTTCTTTATAACCAAACACATATTACATTAAGGTAAAATATTCTATGCATTGGCGCTGGAAAACTTGTTTTCTATAAGTGCCTAGTTTTTAAGGTTTAGAGGTTATGGGCTAGGGTTTTGTGTTAGTATTATAGTGCTTGTGGTTAGGTTTTAAGGTTTGAGAATATATTTTATGGTTTAAAGTTTGGGGTTTAAAGTTTAGAATTTAGGAGTTAGGATTTATGACTCCTAAAAGGAACATGTGACAGCTTTAGAAGTCCGTCTGTGAAAAGAATTCACTTATGGTGCATCAAATAATTACCTTTATATTAATTAATATTGTGGTAATTATGTGATTTTTACTAGATGATTGTGTCCAAAATCACATCACATCTATTTTCATGTGTAGCGACTAAATTAAATCGAATGTTTTTTAGTTTTCTTGAAAAATTGTTTTTTAGGGAAATTTTGGAAAATACGTGTTTTGAAATAAAATTTGTGGAGTCGCCACCGGTCACTTGGTTTAGGTAGATCAGACACTGAAAGGTAACCAAAGAAAAATGGGTTCGGGAGTCAATTATGTGTGGGGAAGGGTTCGCACCCCTATCACGCCCAAAATTGGTACCTAAGGGATTGTATTGTATTTTGTCGACTATGTTAGCGCTTGGCAAAAGATTGATAATTTAGTGTAAATATGCCAATATAATAATGCCAAGTATAGGTTTTTGCGTGCAAATAAACACGGTCAGCAAGTAATACACCAGTAAGCTGAGTATCGAATCTACAGGGATTGACCAAGAACTTAATTACTCAATATTTACTTGTTAGAGGGGAACAAAAGTGTTCAAAAATGTTTTGGATTTTAAATTTAAAAGATAGCTAAAACAAAGTAATAAAAATGGGAATAGTTTGGCAAACGAAAAAAATATTCAAATGAATGATGAGCGTTGGCAAGGGATGCCTGGATTTCACGCTAACTATGCTAGCTTATAATAATGTCATGCCTTGGGTTTATTGTCGAGAAGATTTAAAAATAGTATTGCCTTTGTCGATGGCAATACCCTAAGTTAATCACGATAAAACCCCTATATGTCTATAATGAAGCTTTTCACTAATTAACATGGTTAAGTTTCAATCTATACTCCTAAGGGGTAGATTCACTTCAGGCGTAAGTTTCATCTACTTGAATATCTTCTGTCAAAGCTTCTCTCCTTAGTACCTAGCAACTGACCGTTACCCCCTAAGTCTGTTAAGATATTAAGGAATAATAGCATACAATGTCAATTGTCGTATGGCAAAGAATTTAAGGAAATGAAGTGCTAGCAGATAGACAATAATGCCAAGGCATTTAAATTATTAAAAACCAAACATAAATTGAGCATTAATCGCAAACATCCCCAACCAATTGTAAAATCTTAGTTCATGTTTGGGGGAACCATCTACAAAATATCATCGTATCTCAACACCATCATTCAAATGAAAATTAAACTAAGAGAATAGGTAGAGAAGGAGGTCCGTCGATGCAACCTTTCAAATGCTCTAGAGCACTCAGTCTAAGATGGTCGAACCACGTCGCCTCTAGCTTCCGTTTTCACCACGATGCAACCTATCGATCTCCTTCGATTCATGGATTGGTTCTCCTTTAAATAGGCCTGCGTGGAAACCCTAGGTTGGGTTTGAAACTTGAAAAATCGGATAAGCACCAGGATAGGCGCGTTATCGTCTTATCTTCTGTTTAAGTTTTAGGGCTGACGTGTACTTCGTTCAATGACTACTTTGACCGAGCACCAGACTTTAATCATTTGCCAACCGAGCTTGGCAATTTCTGGTCCAACTGCGACTCGGCAATCTCTTCTTCTTTTCCTTCTTTCTACTCCTGCACTGATTTGACATGCCTTTCTGCCTCTGACCTACTTCAATACTAGCAAAAACAACCTTTCACACTGGAAAAAGAATAACTCCTAACTCCTTATGCAAATGCATGATTTTAACAACTAAATACAAACATATATACTTAAGGACGAGCAAAAGCATTGTGAAATAAGCATAAAAATCAATACTTTTGAGGAGTTAAAATATTTGCAAAGAAAAATGAAAATTCGGTTTTAATTCAATAGTTAATCCTTAAATGCATGTATGCATGACAATATAAACGTCTCGTTATTCACGACATCTGAAGGAGATGACGCCTGAATGTCTCAGGACAACACTCCTATTTGGGATACTGAATCATTAGGACCTAATTCTAAATGCTACAAAATAAATGCATGAACAATAAAAATATGCTAACAAATAAAGAGCAATGAATAAAAAACAATCGAAATAAACTACTGAACGATTTAAAACAGAAATAAAGATGCATAAATTAAATGAATAGAAATTAAAAGACGGACTAAAATGAAATAAATCAACACATACATATGATCAACTTTCGAAGACAACACATTATAGGGGTGTTCACTACCGGGTACTTGGTTTCTGGGTACCCGAAGTCTCGGGGTACTAGATTCTTCGGCCTGCTTTAATCGAGTACACACGAAACTTGGGTACTCGAAAATTTGGGGATCGGCTACCCGTATTTTTACTTTTTTAAATCATTTAATTTTATTAAAAAACTCATAACTAATAAAATTTCAAATTATATAATTCCATCATAGAGTGTAAGATCCAAACAACTTTAGAATATAATTACATACATAAAATATGAATGTCCATGAATATGATTAAAGAAAGAGTTGAACTCCAAACTCACATTAATTGATTCAATTCTACTAATAACAGACAAATCTTACATAATTCTTAGAAATTACATACATAATTCATGCATAATTCTTAGAAATTGCATGTATGATTAGGTTGTTTGATTTGAGAATATAGTGAATATAAAGATATTTTGTTTAAATAATAATTATATTTAAAATATAAAAAATATAAAAAAAAATAGGGAACCAGGTCATCGGGTACCCGATTAAGACTAGTTTTGTGGCACAGGCCCGGCCTGGGAAAATGTCTATTTTAGCGGGCCAGGTACCCGACCCGGGTAAAAAAAAACTCCGGATAAATACAGAGTTATTTACGTTTGGATAGTCGAATAATCAGGTCGAGTCTGTTGGGTCGGGTATTTTTGAACACCCTACAACATAATGTGTTCGAAACACACATGAACAAAAATCAAACTAAAAGGAAAACATTTAAAGGAAATAATATATCCCCCGAAATTGTTTTTACATCAATCTGTTGGCAGTAGTGGAAAAACCGCAATAAGAAGGAATTTAGTGCAACCATGTCCCCCTTGATATTGTTTTGAATAGGGGAATTACGTGGGCAAGATATTACAATGACAACGTGACTACACTGGTGACGGCAACCACTGAGAGTCCGACGCTTGCACGCTGGTTACGGCCTGATTCGGATGGATATGCTTAAATGTGGACGGAGCTGTCTCCACTAGAACGGGACTGGGCTCAGTCGGTGGTGTACTACGCAACCATAATGGCAACTGGATTATGGGATTTCATAAATCCATTGGTATCCTGCAGTCCCTACATGCCGAGCTCTGGGAAATTTAATTGGAATGCACCTAGCCTGGGACCAAGGCTTTGGAATGCTTATGGTACAATCAGATTCAAAGGAGGCAGTCAAGCTCTTACAACATCCAGAGGCAGCTTCTAGCTCTTTAGCCCTTGTCCGCGCAATTGTTCGACTCCGTGCGAAGATGTGGACGATCACAATCCATTGGACCCCAAGACAAGCAAATGAACCAGCTGATGCTCTGGCCAAACTTCCTTATCCGATTACTGGATCCCTCGTTACTTTTGATGAACCTCCCGTCCCTTTTGCAGCTTTTAGATAATGACGTTTTAGTCTCTAGTTTAATGTAAGACATTATCAGTTTAGTTTTCCTATCTTTACAATTCAAAAAAAGGAAATAATATAAAAACATAACACATGTATACAATAAAACACAACAAAATACTACGATACAATGAAAATGTACCATAAATGTGACATAATGAAGATGTACCATAAATATGACATGATATACATATAGTAGTATAAATATATGACTAATATTTGATAATATATATATGACTAATATATATAGAATATACATATATAAAATGCGTAACAGAGCATATATACATACAGAGAAACATAGTATAAAACTATAATATATAGAGAGAGAGAAAATAAACACACGACAATTAGGGGGAGGAAAAAAGAGCAATATTTAAGGCTAATAAATAAGGGAAAACACAGCATTTAAAGATTTTTAAAAAAATAAATAAGAGAAGTAAAGAGAAAAAGAAAGGTTCATTTCCAAAATATCCTTTGTTATAGAACTAAAGGGCCCTCAAACCTCATGGTCTCATCCTGATTGAAACCTTAAGGCTTTGTTCGGTAAAGAAGAAAAGTGGAAGGGAGAAAGAAAAGATAAAATTGGAAAGAAAATAAATTTAAGAGTTGCTTGATAGAGTGAAAAAATAGAAGGAAAAAAATAGAAGAAAAATAGTTTTTCTTGCTCCTATACAAATTGTTTTCTCTCCAAATTAGGAAGAAAATAGAAAAGAAAAGTGAAAGCTATCTCACTTTATAATAAAATTATAAAATTATGTTTGAAAATTTTAATTTTATTTTAACCATATTTATAATTATTTTTTATGATTCCATCCAATATTTTTATTATGATTTTATTTTATTTATTTTAGTCCCTAGAAATTTTAGTTAATCTAAAATTTACCCCTATTTATTTTTATTTTATTTTTAAACTAAATATTATTAATATAATAATATTTTTGTTTATTTTAGTCCCTAAAATATTTATTTTGTCTAAAATTGAACCTTATTTGTTTCTAATTTTTATAATTTTATCTAATATTTTTACTATAATTTTATTTTTGTTCAATTGAATCCCTAAAATTTTATTTAATTTGAAATTGACCTCTATTTTATAATTTCGTCCATTACCTTATAATAGCAAACTTTACATTTCAGTCACTAATTTTATAATTGCAATTAAGGACTTGTTTTAGCTCGGATTAGCGTGAAACTTGGTCTATATGTCAATGATGATATTTATTTCATAAAGGAAGGTTTAATTTCTATAACACTCCCTCATGTATCCGTACAACGGATACAAGTCGGAAATATTATAAAACTTTTAAAACATTTCTGTTCAATGTTTAATAAAATTTATTTATTTTATCATTCTAATAAAAACAATTCCTTTATAAAAACCTTTAATTTAAACCGTCTATCTCCCATTTCGAAGATAATATTCAATTAATAATATAGCACATTAATATAGTTTAAAATATTCATTAATATACTTTAAATTATTTAGACTAATTACTATTACAAACCATATTAAACTAGTAACATCCAAGTTTACAAAATAAAACAGGTTTAACATATTACATGCCAATAATAAAAAAAATCAGTAGGATGTCAAAGTAATTACTTATAATAACCTGTAATATACTCCGCGAGTAATGATGTTGAACCTGCTCACTCCCCTCTATTATTGCTCAACCTACGTGTACAATTTAGAACACCTAAGTATAACTTAATGATGCATTAAAACATTTAATAAAATAATATTAAATTATATCGATAATTAAATCATAAATTTCTAGAAATAAACCTATAGACAATTAAATAACCAAGTCATCATTATCGTCTTTAATCATTTAGCCCAAGTACACTTAGAGATATTAAGGTATGTCCACGTCATCAAGTGATGTCATCGTACCAAAGTACTAATAAATACAATACCCACAACATCGAAGTGTTGTTATCATACCAAAGTGCGGTTTTAGTACCGAATTACTAAACAGAATAGTTGTAAAACATATGGTATACCATCTTATACCTAATCCCTTAAAGAACGTACTTAGACAATTTCATCGGATAGTTTAATACCTGTGAAAGATCATATAATATATATTGACATATATAATCACCATCTATCATAATAGGGCAATTCATACCCCATTATGCATAAAAATATTTCTTTAACTTTAAAGAATATTTAATATAAAACTTTACCTTTTTACCAATTTAGTAAAATCAAATACTTTAAAACTCTAGCATTCAAAACATATTCGATATGTATAAAATAACTATAATGCACTCACCTCGATTTTTTTTACCCTTTAACCGTAAGCAGCAATATTCACTTTACTTTTGTTTTTTGTTTTTTATTTGCCCTTAACCTTGTTTTGCTCCCAATCTTGATTCGAATATGTAAATATACCATTTACATGACACATACCAATTCAAAGTATATGTTAGTACCATATACCATGCACATTTCACTCTATAAAGTTCATAAAATTATTTCAATACTCGATTGAACTAACAATACTTCAAACAACTCATTCAAACCTTAAAATTTCACATTTTCCCTCTTTTAGCATTTTAAGGACTAAAATGACAACTTTCACAATTTATGTCCATTTTCAACATTTCAACCTTCATTTTGTAGCATAGAACATGAAAAACAATGTATACACTTAAATTTCAGATTTGCCACTTTAGTCTCTTATTTTCCCTTAATAGACGAATTAGTCCCCTAACTTTACAAGCATGCCAAAATGATCCTTATTGTTAACTCCTCAAAAGTATTGATTTTTATGCTTATTTCACAATACTTTTGCTAGTCCTTAAGTATATATGTTTGTATTTAATTGTTAAAATCATACATTTGCATAAGAAGTTAGGAGTTGTTCTTTTGCCAGTGTGAATAGTTGTTTTTGCTTGTATTAAAGCAGGTTAGAGGTAGGCAGGCATGGAAAATTAGCTCAGGAGTAGAAAACAGGAAAAGAAGAAGAGAATTGCATAGTCGCAGTTGGCACAATTGGACCAGAAATTGCCAAGCTCGATTGGCAAAGAATTGAAGTCCGATGCTCGGTCAAAGTAGTCGTTGAACCAAGTACACGTAAACCCTAAAATTTAAACATAAGATAAGATGATAACACGCCTATCCTGGTGTTTATTCGGTTTTTCAAGTTTCAAACCCAACCTAGGGTTTCCACGCATGCCTATTTAAAGGAGAACCAATCCATGAATCGAGAGACATCGAGAGGCTGCACTGTGGTGAAAAAGAAAGCTAGAGGCGACATGGTTTGACCATCATAGTTTAATTTTCATTTGAATGATGATGTTGAGATACGATCATATTTTGTGGATGGATCCCCCAACCATGAACTGTTGGGGATGTTTGCAATTAACGCCCAGTTTATGTTTGGTTTTGAATAATTTAAATGTCTTGGCATTATTGTCTATCTGCTAGCACTCCATTTCCATAAATTCTTTGTCATACGACAATTGACATTGTATGCTTATTATTCCTTAATATCTTAACAGACTTAGGGGGTAACGATTAGTTGCCAGGTACTAAGGAGAGAAACTTTGACAGAAGATATTCAAGTAGATGACACTTACACCTGAAGTGAATCTACCCCTTAGGAGTATAGATTGAAACTTAATCAAGTTAATTAATGAAACGCTTCACTATAGACATATATGGGTTTTATCATGATTAACTTAGGGTATTGCCATCGATAGAGGCAATATTATTTTTAAATATGCTCGACAATAAATCCAAGGTAGGACATTAATTATAAGCTAGTATAGTTAGCGTGAAATCCAGGCATCCATTGCCAACGTCATCATTCATTTGAATACTTTTTTCGTTTGCCAATTTTGTTCCCCTCTAATAAGTAAATATTGAGCAATTAAGTTCTTGGTCAAATTCTCATGGATTCGATACTCAGCTTACTGCTGTATTACTAGCTGATCGTGTATACTTGCATGCAAAAGACCTATACTTGGCATCATTATACTGACATATTTACAATGAATTATCAATCTTTTGCCAGGCGTTAGCATAGTCGACACTTACACCATTTACTTCATGTTTTTGCTTCGTTCAACACTTAAGAACATGTAAAACACCAATCCAAAATCAATTTAAATTTCAAAATCAAGTTCCCATAGTTTCTATACAAGCCAATTTGGTCACCAAATTGAATTCAAAGATTTAAGCTTGAAATTTCAAATCCAACATCATATTCAAGCAATTGGAACCATTAATTCTTCAAATCAAACCTTAATTCTAAAACCCTAAATGAAACCTAATTTTTAGTTTTGGGGTTTAGGTATTTAAACATGAAATTGAACTCAATTCATTCTTGAAAACAATACTACAACACTTAATTCATCAATACTCATCCTTATTTCAATTGAATCCATAAGCCCCAAAATTTCTCTCTTCAATATATGAACATCTAACCATCAAAACCATAAACAAATTACACCAAATGAAAGAGAATTTAAACGAGAATAACTTTGTATTTCATGAACTAACCTTGAATTCAACTCCAAATGCTTGAAAATCAAGCTTGAAATTTTTTTCTCCTTTCTTTAAAACCCCACGGTTGCAAGAAATAAAGGAGCAGACTTTTTTTTTTCCTGATTTTGGTTTTAAGTTATGCCAAATGTCTTATTTAGCCACCTTATAACATAAAAAAGCTTCCAATAGTGAAATTACCCTTTCACCCTTTTAATCCAAGGCTCCAAAGCATACCACTTGTCAAAATTTTCATCCATTGGTCAAGATTAATTCCATGAGTTAGTATTTACCAACTTTGCCCTTGACAAAATCCATAATTCCAATCTTATCTTTTTTGATCCAACGGTTGAGAATAAACATTCAAATCAACCTAAATCCAAGGGTTCTAATTCACCCGACACATTAAAATTATCATAAACATGTGTAATGAAATTTTTACCCTAATATTTATCAGATCCATAAATTTCTATTCGATCTGATTTATTGAAAAATTATTGAGAACTTTATCAAATAATAACTCTTAATGCAATTCCTATACCGAAAATCTGGGTAACACCAAACTTCTCGTTTTAATGTGCTCTATCTAATTACGGGGTAAAAATAATTATTGGAAAAATTATCATTTAAGGGATCTAAACTTTGCCCAACTTTTCACTTGAGACACCAAGTTATGCAAATTTTTCATTTTGGTCACTAATCAACTTTTGGGGTATTATAATTTCACTTTTTGAAAACTACCCCCTGTATTTTATGAATATTTTCAAAATGGCCCATAAACTACTTATTTTTTGCAATCAACACTCTATTTCCAATTCGATTTCAACACGAATTTACCATTAAGTCTAATTGGAATTAATGAGTCTAAAACGGGCCTGAAATTGAGTTTTTAACTTAAATCCAACTTATGGATTATTTACATTTTAGTCCTTAAATCCCGATTCAGTTAAATTTACTTCGATTTGAACTTATTCTTTTTTAGCAAAATAGAGGTATACAATGTTTCTACCTATATTAAAATTTTATTTAAGTTTTAAATGTTTTTTTGGTTCAAATCTTGTAAAATTACTAAAATGCCTTTTTGTTAAATCGTTTATTTTCTAAATTTTTAAAGGTTTATTTTCTCGGGTGACTTTAGTTAATTGTTTCTCCTTTATGTTCATGTTGGTTGTTTACTTTCATGTAATCAAATATGCTTGTTTTTTTTTATTTGTTTTAGGCCACAAATGCGTCATTTGTATCATTCGATATTCGGGTTAGATTTATTTTTACCGTGTATTGGGTGTTACATTGACAGGCAAAATCTCGATATTAGATTATAAAAATATTAGACTAAATTAAAAAAAGTTAGAAATAATTAGAGGTTAATTTTGGATTAAATAAAAATTTTATGGACTAAACTAGACAAAAATAAAACATATTAAAAATATTGGACTCAATTATAAAAGAAAATAGAAATACATATAAACTAATTTTGAATTAAAGAAAAAAAGGGATTAAATTGAACAAAAATAAAACTATATTAAAAATGTTAGATTAAATTATAAAAATTTAAAACAAATATGGGTCAATTTTAGATTAAATAAAAAATTTTAAGTACTAAATTAAATAAAAATAATCAAATTAAAAATATTTTACTAAATTATAAAAATAAAAAAATATAATTTTTAAAGTTTAATTTTTTTCTCTTATTTTATTATTGTATCAAGCAACAAAAAAAAAATATTTTTCTTTTAATTTTTTATTCTCTCAATCAATCTCACCGATCAAAAAAAAATATTTTTCATTCTTTTATTTTTCCATCAATTCAATTTTCAATCCTTCCAAATTTTTTCCTCCTTACCAAACAAAACCTAAATGCTAAGGTCATTCATTGGTGGGCGATCCTCGCGCCGTTCACAGCAACGACTCCCCCGACGACGGCCGGAGGCCATAGAAGGGAGATGAGAGCTCGAAACCCCCTGTCACACCCTTGTTTCAATCGAAAACCCTCAAAATAAGAAGACGAACAAGCCCTACAAGGTATCTCTTTTCCCACTATCTCTTTCTATTTTGTATTTTTTCGTTTGTGTTTCGTAAGAACTGGAAAAAAAAAAACTCTCTTGCTCTCGAATAAAAACCCCTAGAAAATCCCTTTTTTTCTCTGATTTTTTGTGGATGCCGAAAGAAAATTCTCCAGGGCTTGTGCTTTGAATCTTTATACTCGAATGATTGCGCATGATTGGTTGCCCATATTTGTCATTTTTCTTCTGATAATTACTGAATTTCATTGAAATTCTCCTCCTTTTGTTGTTATTTGCTAATGAGGCAGAGGCATCATACAAGAGAAGGAGGACCATCGTACGAGACCGAGAAGACCAGCCCTTGATGGGATCTAGAGCGTTGCGCGTGAGGGTTGAAGCTAGAGGGTCAGCACGTGATGACTGTTAGGTGGCATGCATGATCTTGGCCGTTGATCATGCTCAACGGTGATGGATGATTCTGGCAGCAGCTTAGGGGAGTTGAAAGGTTGGTGGCGACAACTTTTTTAGGAAATTAGGGTTTCTGATATAAGTTAAGGGTATGGGCTAATGGGTCGGTGATGTGTTTGGGTAATTGGGTGTAATGGGGCTATGGGTTTAATGAATATTTGTAAAATGGATATTTTTAATGGAAATGGATTTTTTAATTGACCTTATTTAATTGAGATAAAGCCCGGACGAAAATAGGGTATTTCAATATGGTCATTTTTAAACTATTAATTTAATGCATTTATATTTTCTAAAATAAGTTACTAATTTAAAGCTTGCTTGGTAGGAAGGATGAAAAAAAAGGAAGGATGTAAAATCAGTTGATTAAATAGTTAAGATTCGTAATCACTTTTTTACTGAAAGGGTTTTGTGAGAAAGAACGGGATTGATAAGTTTAATCTCATTTTCTCGTTATGTTAAATCCTTTTTAGTTCTCTTTTGTCTCTTGAGAGTGTTTTAATTCGTTTTACAACATTCGGGTGTAGTTATAGAGATTGGTGAGCACTCTAAGGCTCAAGGTAAGGGAAAAGCTTGAAATCAAGGATAACAAGATTTGTTGGTGTTTTGAAGAAGGTTAGTACACTTCCAATTCCTTGTTTCCTGCATATCATAAGGGTAATTGTTTTGTATGTCATTTTGGTGTTTTTGACCATGCTTGAATGATATTGATGTGTGTTAATGGAAAAGGTTATAATTGATGTTAAAAACTTGCAAAATTGGTAGAAACCGACCCTAAACACCTTTTATAAGTCGTAGGTTGAGTTTTGGGGGTTACCAAGTTGGTTTAGGGACTAAAGAGGAAAAATTCAAACCCTAAACCTAGAAATTTAGGTTCGCATACCGGTACTAATGTTTTAGTATCAATACCCCTCTCTAGGGAAGGAGTTGAAACATGAAGAGGGTACCGGTACGATCTCTTGAGTATCGGTACCCCCTTGCTTAATGGAATTCTAATAGCGTTTTTGAGTATCGATACGCTAGGTGGTATATCGGTACTATTGTTCCACTGCCTGAGAAAGGCTTTCGTGTACCAGTACGCAAAGGTGAGGGTATCGGTACGGGTGGAAATCGGCACGGGTGGTTCACGTACCAATATTGAGTACTAATGCAGAGGTAAACATGTTGGTATGACTTGGGGATTTATTTCTTTCGAACTTGATTTGAGTATCGATACTCGTAGAAGAGTACCGATACCTAGAGAGACGTACCGATACCTATATAGGAGTATCGGTACTCGCTGGGCAATCTGTACTAGGATTTTGAGTTTGTGTTCAAGGGTTCCATAATTCGAGGTTAACGGCCCAGTGGGTCCCTAAAGGTATAAAATAAATTGTAAAATTGAGAAACCAGATTTCTAACCCCATATATGAATAAAATGAGAATAAAATGGGATTTAGACTTGTGAAATCCATGTAATTATAAAAGCTATTGATGTAATGGTAGTATAATGTTAACTTGTATCGTGTAAGCACTTCATTGATGGGATCAGAATGCTCGAGATTGTGTTGCAACACCATGGTAAGATGAAGGGATGAAGGTTATCGATGCTATGTGACTCGGGCTTTATCCGTATGTGCTCGAATGACGATTCCAAACGGGGTGTATTTTTCGATGCTATGTGACCCAGCCTCACCCAGGTGTATGTTTCGATGCTGTGTGACCCAGCCTCACTCGGAGTGTATGTACCGATGCTATGTGACCTGGCATCACTCTTGTATGGTATGTGGGGCCTTGTGAGCCCTTAATTAATTGGATAATTGATTATGTTGATCTTATATGTTTAGGCGATCAGAGTAGTGCCACATGATATTCTTGCCTACTTAATCATTGTTTGACTACATGCTTATGTTTATGATCTGCATAAAGCATAGTAGAATAGAGGTGTATCCACTGAGCTTTTGAGCTCAGCATTTGGAATTATTATTTCCTTACGCAGGTCTTTAGGTTGTTGCGTACTTTGCAATGAGCCATCGGAGTAGGACTTCAGTACATCGATATGCAAATAGTACAATACTTAGATTTGTAGGGGCAGTGTATTCATATGAACCTTATGTTTTGTATATGTAACTCATTTTGATCTATTTTCCATATCGAATGTTTTAAATTATTATGCTTTAAATTGGAGCTCCAAAGTAACGCTTGAATATTTATATAACTCTTTTTAACAATAATATGGTTTATGAAATTATAGATTTGGGCTAAAATCGCTCATAAAATTTTGTACATGGGTTTGGGCTTGAGGCCCAATGTAACACTGGGTTTAGGGTGTTACATCGCCGCCGCCACTGACCGTCGCTGTCACCACCATTGACCGACTTTGACTTTTTTGAGGATCCTACCCGGGGTTTTCTCGACATTCTGAGTCCGTTAGCATAGTCTATTTTTCCAAATTCAAACTCGGTAAGCTATTTTTACACATTTGACCCTGTGAATTGAATAGGGGTGCATGAAATTAATGTATTTTTGTGTTCATTTTTATATGAAGATTATTCGAGAAGCTTAGATGAGGATTTTAGCGATATCGGCTCAAGGTTAGTACACCTCAAACTCTGAAATGCTTCGTGAGCATCATAAGTGTATTTGCATTCCTTGTTAGTGGTTGCAAAATAGGTTTATGATATATAAGCATGTGTTAAGACCGGTATTGCGAGACTTGGTAAATATTGAGATGCCTGATGAGTTTGAGAATGTTCGAGACTAGTATGATATTTAAAGACCGTTTAGGGTCGTTGAATATTCGTATGATTATCTGATTGGTTGATTTACATGTTGTGTTGCTTGAGTGTTTAAAATATAAATTGGTATGTTCGATAGAAATTATACTAAGTGGACTGATAATTGGTAATATTTGAATGATTAATCATGAAGCCGATAATTAATATTAATTGATTAAATGCGTTAGTAAATAAACCTTAATGACTTTCATAAGCTTTAAGGATCGAGTAAAGCGTTTGTAAAATCATAATCTAAGGAAATAGTACGAACCCGTGAATAGGGTATCGGTACGAGCTTTGGCCATATAGGTACACGATTAGGGACCGTATCGGTACGGGTCAACCCGTACCGGTACTTGTGAAAATTAAAGATTTCTAGTAAACCGTTTTAGTATCAATATGCGTATAAGTACCAGTACCTAGGGGTACCGTATCGATACTCGTGTTCGAGTACCGATACCCACTGAACGAGATAATCTACAATGCTAATAAAAAGACTAAAATGACGTGGGATGTTAATAGAGATAACTAATGATGATGATTAATATACACTTACATAATAATTAATAACTTGGTAAATGTTGGGTGACTTGATGGTAATAGCAACAGTAGGGATCCTTAGTGGGTCGTGTGAAGCTGTGTGCTATGTGGTAGTCGTGTCCTTGCTATGTGATAATATAGACACCTAGATGATTGAATCATCTTGATTGATTGGGTTCGGATACCCAATGAGAGCTAGAGTGTGTTGCAACACCATGGTTAAATATTTCTAAATGTATGAACCTGATGCTTAGTGGGACCAGGACTTATTCGAAGATGCTTGATGGGAGATTCTGAACATGGGTGTATGTATTTTGGCGCTTATTGGTATCGGGCTTCACCCTAAAGTGTGTATAATCTCGATGTTTAGTAGAATCAAACCTCACTCAGAGTGTATAATCCCGATGATTAGTGGGAACGAGCCTTACTCCTATATTATGGTATAATGCTTATATGTTATGAGAAGCATATGTCTTCTTTCTATATTGTATGATTTGGAGGCTATAGGTAACGCCATCTCTATATGATTTTATATTGCCATGTTATGAGTATGGTTGGGCTTTGTGTGCCACATATGATGATTGCTATGGTGAGAGCATGTGTTTAGGCGAACATTGGTCGCGCCACGTGTTTATTTATCTCTCCTTATTGCTCGTACTAGCTTGCATGCTTATGTTTATGATTAGCATAAAGTATAATAGAGTAGATGTGTACCATTGAGCTTTGTAAGCTTAGAACTCAGAATCGTTGTTTTTGTGCGTAGGTTGATCGTTGGATTGTGGGATCGAGGAGCACTATCGGTACATGATTCTAGCATGTGATGATCTCTAGAGTATGATACTTGTGTTTAGTGGGCTATGTATTCTTAGGATCTTACGTGTTGGAGTTTGAAATCCTTATTTTTGAAATTGTATTAATTAAACTGAATGTTCAAATGTTTTAAATTTAAGTTGGAGATCCTTTGTACCATTTTTGATTATTTACTTATATTTTCAATTGGCGGCTTTAAATGTTTTGAGAAAACCTTGTTGGGCTAAACCCAGTTGAGAAATTTACGATTTTTTGGGCTTGAGGCCCAAATATGACATCCGGGTCGAGGGTGTTACAATACTAACCTCAAGCACTAGCGATAAATCCTCATTCGAGCTTCTCGATTGCTCCACTTATCCCGATATTCGATCCTTAATTTTCCTCGTATAACAATTAAAATGATACATATTAATTAATCGCATACTTTAATTAATTCATATGGTCAAACACGTAAAAATAGCTTATCAAGTTCAAATTTGGCAAAATAAACTGCGTCAACAGACTCAAAATGTTAAAAAAAACCCATGTACAATCCCCAAAAAGTTTAATAGTCGGTTAACACCGGTTAAAGCATGATCAACGGCTAGTCAAGGTCCAGCGATCTAGTACGGTGCGGTGCAGGGTAGCTACATTACGCTCGCGGGTAGTGATCCGGTACAGTAGGGTGCATGTGCGCCTAGCTGAGCAAGATCCAATACGGCACGGTGCACTAGAGCATGGTGCACCCGGTTAGGCAGAACACACTCCCACTTTCACGAGCAGATGGTCGAACGGCGACATCGAGATTTAATCCTGATGTCTCTACATTGGTAAACATGATGGTGCTATCAGATTTTGGGTTTGACAACCGAAACCACTCTATTTTAAAATGGTCAAAACTTCTTTTTCCTCACACCCTTTTACGGCGGCTCCGACGATGATGCCACAACCATCGACCGACTCGTCTCAATGAGATAAACAAAATGACGTCCGAGGTGTTAACTCTAGTAATGATAGATCAAACATGAAACTTTGATGAAGAGAGAGGAAAAAGAGAGAAAATGAGGAAGAAAGAGAATAAAAAAAGAGAGGAAAATTTAATTTTTCCTTCTTCTCTCACGTCACACTCTCTCAAATAATTCTTTCAGAACTAATTATTTTATTCTTCAATGCCCCATTTAAAGATCCAAAATCTGAATCCGAGACCAGATTACTAATCTGAAAAATCGGGTCGTTACACATACCACGTGATAGTTAATAAATTGCCATAATAACATATGTTGGGATGATCAATCAATGATAAATGTCCAAGATAGGGTAAATTGGTAAATAAAAAATTTGGTGAAAGCAATGGAAATGTAAAAAAATTGGGACACAAGAATTTGTAGTTGTTCAACCTTCTCAACAAAGGGAGTTACAAATAAAGCAAACTGAAAATCCTCACAAAGGCTAATTGTTTGCACAATTCTAGGCTCACTCTAACCCCAAAACTTGAATAAAATGGATAAAATAAAGTTCACTCAAGTGGGTTACAAGGTATGACAACAAAAGGCTCAAAGATTGTTGGATGTGTGCTTGAATGCTTTAGACTTGATGAATAGTTGTCGAAGAAGCTTTGGAGACTTGATTTTATACCCCTCATTGATTTTCAACCATTTGGGTAGTTGAGATCATAAATATAGCTGTTGGGCTTCATTTTTCTTGCAATAAATGATGTTTGTCAACACTGGGTATCGATACGCGAAGGTTCGTATCGGTACCTGCCAAGATAAAAAAATAGTCGTTACAACAAAGGAGTATCGATATGCGGAAAGCCATATCGTTACGAAGTGTTCATTGTACAAATGCTATTGGTACGGGCCGTACCGTATCGATACCAGTTTTGCTCACTGGTATCCTGATAAGTTGAGCATAAACAATTGTATCGATACACCTATATAGGTATCGATACGCATTAACTGATTTTCAAAGTTATGGTTCTAATAAATCTGACAAGGCAACGGTCGAATATTAAATGAAAAGATTTGAGAAATCTTTAACCCGCGTACCGATACGCATGACGTCGTACTGATACTCATAAGCAAAATTGGTTCCCAGGTTTGAATGGCGTACCGATACGGCTACACATGTATCGGTACCCTATAGCCATCAAGTATAAAAAGAAATTCCAGTAGCTAAAACCCGTATCGATATGGCATTGGGCGTATCGATACTCATGGACCAATTTGGCTATTTTGAGTACGATAAACAATTAGAACATATTTAGGGTTTAAGTTTTTGATTTAGAAAACATTTTAAGTTTGAAACCTTGTCAATTTGTGAGACTTTTTGAGTACTTAAAAATTTATCCCTTTTACAAAACAATCCTTGTAATTCCTTGTTATATCAAAATCAAATATAGGTTTTACAACATATTTAACCCTCAAAGTATACATTTTATTTTAATTTGATCATAATTCTAAAAAAAATTAACACTCAACATTTTATTATTATACAGATTCAGCCCTTCTTCTAACTCCCAACTAGTCGTACATGATCACATCTGTTGTTACTTTCATCCAGAGGGGTCTGACAAGGAGGAGCAGCGTGAGCGACCGATCAGAGCTCCACCTTCTATCCTCATAACTTCGTAGATTTTTCAAGTGACAATCTAGTAAGTAGGTCGTTGCCCCTTAACTTTTTAGTTGTATTTATGGTGTTCTCTTAACAAAACAATAACAAAAATGTGTTTGATAAATTTAATCATGTTTCTATGGTTTATGAATGAAATATTAAATTAATTGTTTAAAGTAATGAAACATATTTTCGTTCTATAGAGGCTCATTCTTGAGTTTTCGCTTAGGACCCAAATATGTCTCAAATGGCTATGCTTTCATCAAACCATGCATCTTGAATGCACCCTTCTAATTGTTCACCGTAACCAAGTTTTACCATATCTAGTGTATGAACTCTAGATTCGATCGAGACAACACATTGCTCAACCAGTTGCTTCTGCCTACCACACACCACCTCGAGTTTCCACACATTCAAAGCCACAAATGCTTGACTGAAACAACCAATGGCACAAAGATTGAATCGAATGAGGATTCACACGTAGAATTCACAAAATCTATCTAATGAGGGGAAAATGCCAAACATTCTTTGTGTCTCCAACAGTGGCGGATCTAGAAATATTTTTGAAGGTGGACACAAGTTATAAAAATCTCAAAATTTCAGAGTGTGCACAAATCATAAAAATATATAAAAAAAATTTAAAGACTAATTCATAAAAACTTAAAAAAAATTCAAAGCCAAATGAGTGAATTTTAAAAAGTTTAAAGTGGGCACGGGCTCACCCACCCTTCTACGGACATCCGCACCGCCACTGGTCTCCAAGGTTTCAACCCAAAATTAGTTTCGTTCTTATGGCAAATGAAGATTACTTTATTCGACTACTGAAGGTGTAACATAAAACATTATTACCTCTTAAATTCCTTTAACCACAAATGCCAGTAACATAGACGTATTCAGTTTGGTTTAAACTGAAAAATTAAAACTTCAAACAAAATTTAAATTATATCAGAATGAACTCGTCCGAATTTTCATGGGCGCCTGCTGCTAGGGTTTCGTGGGGAGAAGCAGGAGAAAAAAAGTAAAGGAAAAAGTGAAATAAAAAAATGAAAGAAAATGGGTAAAATTGTAACAATACCCTTATATATATTTTTTTCTTTTTGTCATAAAAAGAAAAAATGTAAAATTATAACCATGCCCCCATATTTTCTACTCTTTTTCCTTGAAAAAAGTGACATGTGGTAGCCTAAAAGAGTACCACATATCCTTGCCATGTCATCAGTTAACATTATTAGTCTCATGAGCATTTAAGACCAAAGTACATGAGGCACATTGAACTTTTATAAAGTAGAAACATCACATTGACAAATTTAGTAAAATACGGGAGGGGGGCATTGGTGCTATTATCCCTAAATTATATGATGTGTGATCATCTCCTAAGAGCAGGTTTTGCAAGCTTTTCTACGTATTCATTTGTAGATCTAAGGAACAAAACCAACTTTCCAACATTTTTTCTTTGAAACATGAAATATCTTTACCCCCCAAATCTTTCTTCAAAACTCGTTAAACCACTAATCCTTTCTGATTTGAATTCTATGAACTTGTATTTTTTTTTCTTCAAAAGACTTAATTATATTATTTGTAATTGAGAACCGTAAAACCTAAAATAAGAACATTGTTTTCAAAAACCTAAAAATCATTTTTCAAACATCAAATTCTCATTAAATTCAACCCTTATTATTGTAGGGTTCTCAAACATGAAACCATTCGAAAATCCAATCTGGTGAAAAAATCGAACCAGTAGAAAGAAAAAGGGGAAGCAATGCTCTTGGTTGGTGCCTAAACGACGACGAGGAGCCATTGGATGGCAAAGATGCTGACATGAGTGATGACCATCACAGTTTGGGAGAATAAGAGTTTTGAAGTTTAAAATTAGGACTAAATTATAATAAAGTGTAAGACACGATGGCTAAATATATTATTTTGTCGATTTTAATAATTGTCACGTCATATGCCTTTAAATTTTTTACAGATCGATTTGTTACTATTTTTTAGTTGAATGGTCAATTTGTAACTTTTCATAATCATGAGACTAAAAAAAACGCTCTATAGTCTAGAGACTATTTATGTAGTTTACCCTAGAAATTAAATCATAATTCTTAGAATTTCTTTTTATATATTATTTATAAAATATTTGAAGTATTTATTTTATAAGACGTTAACGAAAGTATTCTACGACATAAGCTATTTAGTTTAATATAATGCTAAAAAATGTTCATAATGTTTGACTGAATTGTCACTTTAGTCTATATTCTTTTTTGAAGCACTTTAATCCTCAATGTTTCAGTTTGGATCACAATAGTTCCTCCGTAGATGAAAATCGTTAGTTAACGCCTTAAAATGATGTGTTAAACCTACATGTCATACGATAACGTGGCAATGTCATATGGACAAAGATGTTGGCCTCGCGCACAATGTCACAATATTAAAAAATATATAAAATTATATAATATATAAAATTATTTTTTGGCTGATGTGTCATTGTTTCAAGTTAATTCGAGGCATTGATCGTTAATCGAATAACAGTTTTCATCCACAGATAGGGCCATTTTGGTCCAAAATAAAACGTTGAAGGTTAAAGTGCTTCAAAAAAGAATAAGAGCCAAAATGACTATTCTGTCAAACGAATGAGTATTTTTTGACATCATGCCTTTTATTTTTTAGGACAAACTACTTAAATGACCACCAAACTATCAGCGTGGTTTCAATATGACCACCGTACTTTCAATTTTGTCATTATGATTACTTAACTATTTAAGTGATATCAATCAAGCCACCTACAGGTAAAACTAGGGGTGTTCATGGCAGGTTAATTAATCGTACCATTTAACCTAAACGGTCGATTAACCGTTATAACTGTTACTGGATTGTGCTAACCATAACCTAACCATTAATGAACAGTTAATTGTTGACAGTTAACCATTAGAACATGATTAACCAACAGTTTAATTATAGGTTAACTTATAACCTATTACATTTTTTCACATGTTCACTAGAATAATGAAATTATCTCTCCGATAATTATTAAATTAAAATGTTCAGAAAAATACTTAAATAGAGAGATTATAAACATTAACTTCATACTTAAATAAAAAAAGTGTATCCATACAATAAAGTTTCAACGCAACACAAACACACAAGGTTAACAATAGTTTAAAGTTTCAACAATGTTCACCACATAGCAATACACCATCAAAGTTCATGACATAAAAAGACACCATCAATGATTTAAACACAAATATTTAACTAACATAAAACAAACAAAAGGTAAATGAAACTTCCATGAGTTAATACAACATAAGTCACAAATTAATTTAATAAATATATATATATATAAACAATTTAATAATGGTTAACCTATAGGTTAACCGTATGTCAAAATTCATAACCGTAACCATTAACCATCATTTTTAGTGGTTTGGTTAACCGAAACCGTTTAATCTTAACAGTTTGGTTTATTAACCTATAAAATGTAACGGTTATTCCAGTTAACGGTTATGGTTAATTATGCACACCCCTAGTTAAAATCGAACGGGAAGGGTGATGTGACAATTAACAGAAATTTGTATAATTGTACATTTACTCCCCATCACTTACACATTTTATCAGTTTGGTCATAATTTTAATTTGATAAAATAAATTAATTATTTAATTAGGCAGGGACCATCTTATTGAAGGAATTTAGTTATTTTCAAGTGCACCTAATGGGCTTACTTTCCCACTTGGCCTGATTACAAGAACAAGGTCAAGGCAACTCAAAGAAAAGATACATTCAACAATTCTTCTTATATCGAACTCTTCATCCTTCTAGAAATATTGTTGAGCTTTGCTTTCTCCTTTTCTGGAAAGACGTGACCTGAAAAAGAAATCATACAAACATTATTTATTTATTCATTCACTTTCATTTTATTTTTCTACTAAAATTTAGTTTTCTTACCTACAAGTTGTCTTGAAATGATGCTAAGCCTTAAGCCCTCCATCTTGATGCTTCAAATGATCTGTAAAAATGAAAATGTTTAAGATTAGCCAATTGTTTCAAATTTTTATCATTTTTTCTCTTTTTGCATCCTCTTTCTTCGTTTTCTTCTTGAGGCTATGATACTTTGCATGTTTGTTTTCGTCCATGCTTAAGGGTATATGACATGAATGTGACGAGTCAAATCATCATGCATTGAGGATTTTACCGATGGCTCGAAGAATTTAAAATTGTATCACACTTTTGTATTGTGAGGACACTCAAAAAGGTTTTCATCTTTCTTGAAGGTGATGTCTCGAATCATCATGCACTGAAGGTCTTACTGATGGCCTAAAGGATTTATCATCATGCACTGAAGGTCTTACCGATATTCCAAATAATTATGCACTGATGGGCTTACTGATGGCTTGGAGGATTTAAAAATTTTATCCTGCATTCGTATTGTGAGGACATTTGAAAAGTTTTCATCATTCCTAATGGTGATGGCCCGAATCATCATACACTAAGGGTCTTACTAATGGCCTGAAGGTTTTAACATCATGCTCTGAAGGTCTTACTGATGGCTCAGAGGTTTTAACATCATGCATTGAATGTCTTATTGATGGCCCGAATAATTTGACATTATGCACTGAAGGTCTTACTAATGGTTCTTCAATCTTAAAACAACATATTGAAATCTTTGCTAATCTTTACTAACTTTTGTTGAATTTCAATAAAAAATATATAAAAATGCTTTGATTGTATAAGTTAGCATGGTCCTAACTTATGGATGCCTAACTACATATGATGCATGAATGATATCAATTGAGGACTACTTGGTTGAGCTTTCGTCTTTTGGTAACATATGATGCATGGTCCTAACTTATGGATGTCAACTACATCATGCATGAATGATATTAATTTGACATCATTCCACTTGCTTTTGGTAACAAACAATATTGCAATGTGTCATCATTGAAAGATTGCCTGGATGAATATCTGTTTCAAGTCTTCTTTCTTTGCTCAAAAATCTCTCTCATCTTCATCTTTGTAAAAAATCTACTTTAAGTCCTTATACTCTTTTTGATATACTGAGCAACCTTTTTCACAAAAATATTTACCTTTCTCTAGATTCACCTCTCATCTGCACGAACCGATCTAAGCATCATGCTGGAAACCAACTCTAGGTCATTGTTCTTTTCTGACATGCATTCTTGTAATCTCATATGTGGTATTCATCTTTTAATCTCAACATCATGACTTGAGTTCCAAAGATATCCTTTGTAGGTATTTCTTGTGCCTTATATTCACTCCTAAAAAATACTACTTTTCATGTATATATTAACATGCTATTACTTGACTTTGAGTACATATTTGCACATTTAGTTAGTAAAATCATGCATTTGCATTTAGGAGTTAAGGAGTATGCAATTTTCCTCTACCATAGTGAATGGGTACTTTCTTGTTTTGGTGGCAGATCAGGAACAATAAGTAGGAGCAAGAAAGGAGCAGCGGCAGAAAGCCAGATGAGCAGAAGAAAACCGAATGTTGATGGAAAAAGTAGGACGAGAATTGCCAAGCCCAGTTGGCAAAAGAAGGATGACGATGCCTGGTCAGATTAGTCGTTGGTCAAAAACCTAGTCAGCCCTAAAAAAGCAAAAAACGATAAGAAGATAACGCGCATATCTTGGTGTATAACAAACTTTCAAAAGAAAAACCCAATCTAGGGTTTCCACGAGCGCCTATATAAAGGAAGCCCATCGATGAGCCAAGGAGGTTGCGCCGTGGTGAGAAAAGAGTGTAGAGAGCGAATCGTAGTTCGACCAGGCTGGGACCAAGAGCTCTTGATCGATTGAAGGGCTGCATCGACAAATCTCCTTCTTTGCCCATTTTTCTTAGTTTTAATTCTGATTTTATGATGGTGTTATTTGAAAACAATATGGTGTTGATGATTTCCCCAACCATGAACTAATTTTCTTAAGTTGGTTGGGATGTTTGTGATGAACGCTTGTTTTTAGGTTTTTAATAATTGAATGCCTTGGCATTTTTGTCTATTTTGCTAGCACTTCTTTTTATCAAATTTTATGTCATACGATAGTTGGCATTGAATGCTCGTTATCCCTTAATATCTTAACAGACTTAGGAGAGAATGATTAATTACCAAATACTAAGATGAGAAACTTTGACAGAAGATGTTCAAGTAGATGAGCTTACTTCAGAGGTGAATCTACCTGTTAGGAGTAAAGATTAAAACTTTGTCAAGTTAATTAATTGATAACAACACTATAGACATATATGTGTTAAAGATAATTAACTTAGGGTGTTGCCATCGACAGAGGCAATACTAATTTCAAATCAGCTCGACAATAAAACCAAGGCAGAAGGTTATTAATTATACTATCTTTATAAGAGTGAAATCCAAGCATCCCTCACCAAAGCCAATCTATCATTTGAATACATTTATTTGCCAATCTACCTGAATCATTCATGCGCTTTCTTTTAATTATTTTCTTAGTTAATATCCGATCTCAAATACCAACTTATTCATTCCAAATCACAAGTAAAAATTGTACATTTAATTCATGGACAATTCTTGTGGAGACGATACTCCGCTTATTGCTGTATTACTTGTTGACTATCTATACTTGCACGCAAAAAGACCTATTATTGGCATTATTTCCCTGCATATTTAAGTTAATTCATTAATTTTTTGCCAAGTGTTAGTCAGTCGACACCTTCATACGTTATTCGAACGTGTTTTTTTTATAGTTTTTGCTGTTTAATGCAATTTCAGACGAATATGTGTTGTTTTAACACTTTTGCATTTTATCTTCAATTTTAACCCTAGTTTACGTTTTCTTCTCTCATATTATTTTTTTATAGAATATGCAAAAAAAAAAGAAAAGAAACAAAAAGACAAAAAAAAAGATTGCAAGAGAGAAAAAAGAAAGAAGAGAATGAAGAAACACAAAATCTAGCATCAAGAAGACTACATTGGACGCATAGCTTCTTTCAATGAATGACGCGCTTTCAAGTTGTGTCATTCTGCTCTAGTTTTGGGGAAGTTTTCTAATTTTTCTTTCACTCTTACGTTTAAGATTTCGTTTATTTTCACCTTTTTCTTGTTCCTTATACATCACCAAACACTTTTTGTTTCTAATGTTAGTAGGAATATAAAAGTTGCAAAAAAATCCATTCCTCCTTGCAATTAAATTCACTTGGTGTCAAACTTTTCGTTGGACACATAGAGCTTTAAAGTTCATTGTTAAGATTATTCACTATTGAAGAATGGTCGATAATTGTGAAAAAAAAACGTTTTTAAAGACGTACAAGATCGGCTAAATTGCCTCTTAAAGCATATTCTTTCTTTGGAGTGATTAATGATGATGTTTGTTTTTTGTTCTTTTTTTCTTGTTGTGAGTTTCAAGATGTCACGAACTGATCGTAATATGGAAATTGAGCAAGTGAAGACTTTAACTCTTCCACAGTTGTCTGCATTGGTTTCCTTCATAGAGGCAACCTTACAAGGTCTCACTCAGACTACGATAGCATTGAATGCTAGACCACACAACGAATGAATGTTCAAATCATGGTAGTGAAGATGATGAACCCAGATATGGACCAAATTGAAAGAAATTATAAATAATAAGGGCTAAGATAAATATTTTTTTGAAATTGGGACTAAATTGATTGAATGTGCAAATATGGAGGGTTAAATGTGCTATTATATAAATTTTTATAATTGCCACATCATCCATTTAACGACATCTAACGGCTCAGTGACCATTTTATAATAAAAACTAAAGTTTAATGCCCATTATGTAACTTTTGAAAGTTTGGTAGCCATTTTGTATTTGTTGGATAGTTTAGTGACCATTTAGTACTTTACCCAAAAAGTATACTTTATGTACTTGACCAAAAAAATACTTTAGGTACCTATTTAACCAAAAAGTATACTCGGTTTTGGTTGCCCTCCCTGTCCCCAGGACTTTGCCTGACTAATTCGGACTAACCCACGTTATATATCTGACTTTAGTGGTGAGTCTCCTAGTAAAGATTTTTTGCATACACAATGTCTCAACCTCAAAACTTGCTTAAACAATATCAAATTGTTTACCACTTAGAACAACCTTATTAATACTAAAATATATACTTTAAGTACTTATTATTAACAAAAAAAAAATATTTTAGATAAATAAAAATTATATAATTTTATATTTATTTGTGATATAAGCCTTAAAAAAAATGTTCTACCTTATCCGATCCATGCTAGAAAACCCCAAAATATAAGCTTAGGATCTAGGGCTTCCTCCAAAAGCACCCATATTTATACCTTGTCTTCTCATCAAACTCGCATGGTCTCCGCTTTGTCTCTCTTCGGTCTTTCCATAAAATAGAGCAGAGAAGGTAAAACCCAAAGCTTGGAAACCAACAAAAATGGTTCAAAGACTCACTTACCGGACTCGCCATAGCTACGCTACTAAATCCAACCAACACCGTGTGGTTAAGACCCCTGGTAAGTTTGGAAATTTATAAAATGGACCCGATTTGGGTTGGTCTAATTTCCAATTGAAGTTCATGCTCTCTTTTTTTTTCTTTTAAAGGTGGGAAATTGGTTTATCAGACTACTAAGAAGAGAGCAAGCGGGCCTAGGTGTCCTGTTACTGGAAAGAGAATACAGGGTGTAAGTACTTTTCTTTTCTGAATTCAAATTCAGTTTTTTGTTTGGGCGGATTTTATGTTTATTGTTGGTTTGATCCAATGAGTATGTAATCTAGATTCCCTTTTGCTTATAATGATAGAGGAAACGACTAATGGTTTATACATGTGTACTTTCTCTCTGTTTATATTCATTTTGTTGTTTGCTTCATGATTTTACGTCCCAAATTAAGAGTTCTAGACGCTGATAGTATAGTATGTCAAATTTGTTGTTCAGGAGTTTTAAATCTTAAGATATGGATGTTTTCATCAATTCATTTAGGAATTGACGGTAATTTCCGATCATCAGGAATTTAAGTTTGATGTGTTCTCGATCTGAGCAGTGTTTATCACTGTTGCGGATATAATGAAAGCTATAGCAGTGTATTGCTGTAAATGTATGCTGTAACGTTGTATGATGGAATCCACTATAGCATTTCACTTGGTAGCCGGTTATGAACTATGTCACTTTTTTTTTTGAACATATGAACTATGTCACTTTAGATAAGCATGTTGTCTGAATATTAAGTTCAAAGGCTTTCGTAAACCTTTTGGACCAAAATAGAATTATGGGCTACGTTTTTAGATTTAATAATTTTATGATTACTTACTCAACTAGGGTCTTACTGAACATTTGGTTGATTAGACTGTTGTGAAGCTTTTGAGGTTGCTCTTATGCATCTCTTACATGGGTTCACTGCAGATTCCTCACTTGAGACCTGCTGAATACAAGAGGTCTAGATTGCCGAGGAACCGCCGGACTGTGAATCGTGCTTATGGTGGTGTTTTGTCGGGAAGTGCTGTCAGAGAGAGGTATAAATTATAAACTCCTGCATTGTTTATTTGTTGTTACATGATAATAATGGATGCTACCTTTGATCTTTGTTGGTTGTCATTGACGCGAATCTCATTGTTTTCTTTCCATTGTCTAAAGGATAATTCGAGCCTTCTTGGTCGAAGAGCAGAAAATTGTGAAGAAAGTTCTGAAGATCCAAAAATCCAAGGATAAGCAAGCTTCGAAGAGCTAAGAATTTAGATGTCGAATATTTGGTGAAGGTAAATTGGTTGTTAGTAAGGTGATGATGAAATATTGAACTGAATTTCTGCAAATTTGATTTTTAGTTTTGATCAATACTTTTGATTATTTTGCTGCTTTGTTTGACAAATCAATTGCCCAGTTGTCTTTAATGATGGTCTTATATTGAGCTGATTTCCTTCATTTGGGTCTTGTTTATTGATTTATTTTTATATTTATCATCTCAAGTCATTTCTCTGTGTCCCAGTAGCACAAAACATAACAATGGAATTCGAAGTTAGGTTGGCGAAGACCGAATATCATTAAATTTTTGTACAATCAGAATTTAAATTCACTGTGCAACTGAAATTTGAATTTGATATCACCATTCATTTCGACCTATAGATCATATAATGTAATTTGGCTGTTAATGTATAGCATTTGGCTGTTAAGTAGTGGAGGTTTTACTCGGAAATCGAGGTGAATCCCTTGGTAGATTAGGCTTCCATGAATCGAGCACGTTTGGCTACAAGCTAAAAGGAAATCCCATTGATTGGATTCTCCTCAAATGGCTGTCGTTGAGGGATTCATTTGAGGTCTTCCCCGTGCCTTGCGTATCATGTGGCAAGCTTATTGAGAAGCCATTGAAATCCTGTTGTTGCCCTTCAAAATCTATACTCGTGGAGTTGTTCGTAACTTCACTAGCAATCATCATCATCGCCTGCAGGCTAACTACCGTGGAAGAAGCATCCACCACATATTGTGAAAACATGAAGTTGTCATGAAGGTCTCCGTTGGAAAGAGGCAACGGAGAAGGTCTCCATTGGAGCTCGTTGCAGTAAGAAATGTTGTCGGAATGGAACCAATTGCAAGTTCCCCCATTGTGGAGTTTATCAGATGATAATGAGGGTATCAAAGTAGGAAAAAGAGCTCTTTGAGCCATGGAATTGATGTTTCTAAATATCCTACAAATAGCCCACGAATCCTGTGATGAAAACAAGGCAAATTTTAGACGGTTCCAACAGGAAAAAAAAAACATTAGACAATGGATTCAATGATATCATTACATTTGGGGAAAGGGTTGTCTGAGAGTGAAGGTAGTCGAAATTCATGCATCATCCAATCTGTTTTAATCCCCTTTGGAGGCTCTTCCTCGATAGAACACCAGTGATTTCTTTAAACCAATACATTTGGTGCCATCGGAGGTGTAAATAGGCCTATCGTTCTGGTTGCCTTCCAAAATCCGGCTCTTGTTACTCTGTTCGGCCTTGAACTGTTTCGGTATTTACGTTCTCTAGGACAGTAGAAATACCACTCTTTCTCTCCGGATGCTGCTAGCTCTAAGAAAATGGGAGAAAATAAAAGTACCAGGAATGAGTACTACATACACATATGTTTTGGATACTCGTATGTTTAATCTTTTAAAGGGAGCAACATTGTGTAGTAATAGAGGAAAGAAATGATAAGAACTTACTTGGGAGATCCCAGGGTTCATATTTGTAAATGTCAAGTTGCTTGATGAGCTCAATGGGTAAAGGTTTCTGCTCTATCTTTTTGTTGAGGTAAAATCCGACAAGCTCTTCGTCGGTCGGATGAAATCAAAAACCAGGCAACATTTCATCTTCAACCTCATCAATCGAACAATCTTCGAGCAAGTTGTGGGACATGGGAGTCAAAGGTTCGGTTGTAGGCTTCCGAGGAGATTCTAAGGGAGATGAGTTTGGTGAAAACTTGAGCTTAAAGACTGGGTTTTAATGGGAGTTCAAGTCAAAGATGATGGGAAATTAATTGAACAACTTCCCTTTCTGTTTCAATCCAATTTAACGGTTTGATCTGACTATAAAATCAACTTTTCTTGTTTTTGTTTTTGAAGATCAAATTGTTTTTATACACTCTAATTCAATTCATGGGAGCCTTTTGTCTTTTCTCCTTAATAAATAAAATACATGATGACCTGACAAAGCAACCTTCCAATATTTTACCTTGAAATTAGTCTTAGCTGCGTTCCGCAAAGATTTTGCAACGTCCGTCGGCTTTTAACGACCGTTTGGGCAAAAAAAAAGTTGAATTTTTTAACTGCAGAGAAATATCAGTTTGGATGTTAAATTCGACTAAAAAACGCCTGAAACAAGCGTTGCTTATACCTATTCAATATTATTTTTTTGGTTGGAGTTTTAACGACCGTTAAAGAAGTATTGTTGAACGAGAGCTTAACTTGCTTGAATACTTCTTTTCATAGAAATGACTAGTGGTGTATTCAAATTGGTCAAAATCTATTAATCTAACCAATATTCCTTCTTTCTTTTAAATTGGGTTCCGTCAAGCTTGATCCTTGAATGTTAAAGTTTAAGTCCGGTCTATATTTTGAATAAATCTAATTTTTGTCCAAATCTATTTTTAAACTAATATTTTTTTTTTCAAACTCACCTAAATTTATGACCAGAATAATAATGCAGCACTAATAAAACAATTTAAAGATAAAAAGGTATTGTTACAATTTCTTGTTAACTTGATTAAATCGAGATTCAACTAAAACAGTGGAAGAGAGAAAAGAGTTTCTAAACTTATTATTACTAAAAATGTGATATATAAATTGTACACAAGAAAATGAAAACACGTGTGATAAAAGATCATACAATACCATAACCAACCCATAACCAGAATGCATAAACAACCAAAAGAAAAAGGGAAAAATATGAACGCAGATAAACTCATACGCATCAGAAAGCAGACACTAAATTCATGAGATGTGTTATTTTTGGCCGCTGTCTCCTTCTCCTCTCTAGTCTGCAATTTTTTTCTTTCTTTTTTATCTCTATATAACCGGCAGTGACATCAGCTTTAGTACTGGTTGTCGACCGCATGTAATATTTTTTTATTCCTTTATTTTTTATTTTATTGATTTTTAATTCAATAAATATGTCATTGTAACATATTTTTTTCTTTCTTTTGGTACGCATCTTCTATCTTTTGAAACGCTTTTTTTTCTTAATTGATCGTTTGGCCGCTTCTTTTTATTTGTTTTTTTATCAGGGTTGGATTTGACATCGCCACGACTGATCAAGATGACGTTCTTTTGATTATCATGTTGATCTCATTGTTTTGGACCCTCGAACTGGATTTGGATACGAGCTCAATCACCCTCTGTTCGCGCTTGAGTTGTGGTAATAATCGTATTGTCAACGTGCCTTATTACTGTAATGTGCATTTTTTAATGTTATTTGTTGTTGGTTTTTACCTTTTATCATCGAGCTTTGGTGACGTTTGTATCTATTTTGTTTCGAGTCTTTGAGTTAGAGTTTTTACCTTTTCTTTCAATGGTCCTGTTTATGATCTTGAGATGTTAGTTTTCATTGTTTTAGGAATATGTCCGGATCAAATTTATTTACTTGAGCTGTAAACTCACACTGTAACTTTAGATTTTTTTTCTTTTAATAAAACTGACGTACTCATATTAAAAAAAAATGTTATCGGTTGAATATAGTTTGAATAATATTGTCATCGATATAATATTGAAAATGAGCTACAGAATTGAAATAAGTAACTTTTTTTTATTTAAGAAAACAATAAAAATATTGAATAAATAGTTAAAATAAACATGAAAATTGATGTTATCTTGGACGGAAATTATATATAAAAATCACATAATTACAACATTATTTATCAGTTAATTAATAGGTCGTTGGAAGGGCATTTATAATATTGATTTCAAGTTTATAGGGTAAAAAAATAGCCCGAATCGAAAAACAATGCAGAAGAAGAGTTTTTCTCTCCTCTAAAAATTCTTGCACTATAACTTTTTCTTCTTTTTGATACCTTGGTTAACGGACGCCAATCGATTTTAGGATTGGTTGTCGATTATTGGTGTGTCATTGTTTTTTTTACTCTTTCATGTTTTATTTTTTTAATTTTAATAATAATTTCTGTTTATGTGGCACGTATTTTCTCTGCCTTTGTGGCACGCTTTTCATTGCTTTTGTGGTTTGTTTCATCTGTCGTTTGACACGATTTTAGCATAGCTTAGCGGTCGTTTGGTGCTCATATAGAGATTCTCACGACGCTAGTTTTCTTATTTGATTCTTTCGGTAGTCATAGAAAAGATTGATCCCCACTCGTTTGATAATTTGTTAGGCAATGTAATCAGAACTATGTAGCGGTGTAATCTGCATGATAGTTTGGTTCGCTCGCCACTCCTTTTTCATCCCGTAATATATCTCGTTTGGCTAGAGACAAAGAGATTCATGAAGGTTTATGGGTTTTGATTATATGCTAATCTTCATGGAAGTGTTTGCTTTTCTTTAAACATTTTATGAGATTTTTAGTGGACTAGTCCTATTTTTCTCTCTTTTTGATACATTGTATTTGTAATATCTTTTATGGTGTTTAATAAAATTCATATAACATTGTTTAAAAAAAAGCCTGAATTGGCGCTTAAACCCTAGTTGTCTTCCTCATTCTCAAATCTAGATTTTCTCTCAATATTTGTGTGCCACCTTCCTCTTTTCTTTTGAATTTTGTTTAACCTGCGGCAATACCAATTTTAATGTTGATCGTCGATCGTTAGTGTTTATAATTTCTCTTGTTTTTTCAAATTATGCCCTTTATTTTTCTTTTTTTTTTATTTTTTTAATTTTGAATAAGAATCTATGTCCTTTTGACATGCTTTTCTCTGCTCTTGTAGCACGCTTTTTCCCTGCTCTTGTGACACGTTCCAGATGGTTTTTGGTACATTTTTCGCATACCTTTACGTTTGTTTTGGTGCTCGCACAAAGACCCTCTCGATTATTGTTTTCTGATTGGTTTGTTGGCGGTCAAGTATAGTCAGATCCCATCTTTGGTAAAAGTTTGTTTGTCGATATAATTAGAATTGTGTAGCAAAGAAGCCTGTCAGATAGATTGGTTCGCTCACCACTCTTTTATCACTTCGTAAAGCGTCTCGTTCGACAAAGACAATGAGTTTTTATGAATGTTACTGGATTCTTTTGATGTTGGACGTCATTCTCGAGAGAATGTTTCATTTTTATTCGTATCTTTGGGTTTAAATATTTTGTTTTATGTATGAGTTTTTTGGTGACTATTGTCTTCATTTTTCTCTCTATGCTTGGGTGCGTTGGAATTCTGATTCCTTCTATTATTTTTATCAACGAAATCCAATTGCCATTATTAAAAAATAGCTTAAATTTGAGATCTATTAATTGGCTCAGTAGCGAAGGATGTTCACGTTGTCTTATTTTGTATGAGATTGAATCCCAATATTTGCATTGAGAATGTAACATATTTCCCTACTTAATAAAAAAAAGTCTGAATCTAAATTTAAATAAATTCACGCACATGTATAACCATATTCTTGGAACCTAACTCATTTAAGAGAAACGTTTTATCTTTTACAACTAGGACCACTTAATGAATTCATCATTATGTATTCTTTAAATGTAGATAGTTAAATCTAAATCAAAATTCCATATTCATTCAGACCAGAATCAAAATTTATGTTTATAATTACACCAAATCAAAATTAATATATCAAATTACTAAAATTATGTGTAGATTTAATATTCCACCCTTTAATTTATACGCTGAATTTCAATTCACGGAAAACCTTTAGATTTCTTCCTGAGAAATGAAATACAAGAAGACAGGGCAACCTTACAATACCATCTCTATTTTTTTAACCTTGAAATTAATCTTATTAATGTGCTTCCATAGTTGTTTTTTTTTAAATGACGATTCGTGTATTCAAATTGATCAAAATCTTACAATTTAATTGTTATGACACCAGTTTTTGTATATTTACCTTAAGCTGCTATTCTTCGTCTCAAGATTCAATAACTTGAATAACCCAAGATCCACTAATTGGCCTAGTGGTTAAATATGCTAATCTTGACTCATCTTGTATGTGTTCGAATACATACATGAGATGTAATACTTCATTGTTAAAAAAAATAACTTGAATAACCCGATAAACCCAATTTAAAAGAGTAACAGGCTAGCATACTTGGCCCATAATAATCTAGTCTTATTTAGGAGTGTTCAAACAATTAATTTGTTCACCAACTAAATCAAAATATCTAAATACAAATTAATGAATTTTTTCTTTAATAGTTAACTGAAACATTTGTTAATTATTGATTGAATCGTACAAAGTTCGGTTAATTCGATTGGTTTTCAAATTAAACAAACATAGTTTTAAAGTTATTTTTTTCCTTTAATTAGATTAATTTTGGTATTTTTAAAAATTAGTTGTACATTGAAATATTAGTAGTCCTAGGGTTAAAAATTAGTAGCGCCTTAACATCTTTAAGAGGTGCGAGCTTGAGCAAGCACATTTGGCCGATTGACCAAGCTGTTCATCTTTGTTCCTCATACTCCCTTAGGTCATGGGTTCTAGACCTACTAGGAGCATCCTCTTTCTTCCCTAGAGTTATATTATATGTAGCATGAATGAAATCTCAACTCTTAAAATATAACTACGAGCTTAAAATATACTATATGTAATATATATATATATATATAATAAACTTATAAATAACGTTTTCGGTTAATTCAATTAATTAACCAATTTTAAACTAAATTAGCAAGAAACCGAATTTTAAAAATATCTTTAACCATTAACGGAGCAAAAATTTAATTAATCAACCAATAAACTAAACTAAATTTCGGTTCGATTGATTAATTCATACGACACAAAAGAAAAGAGATAGAAAACATAGAAAGAAAGTTCAACTATCAATGCATGGATCTTATGTACTAGATTATCCAGAATTCCACCATAAGTACAATCAGTTAACTACAAACTATTGATGTCTTATTTGTGGCTAAAAATAATTAACATGTGTTTTGTATATGATAAAATACATATACATTTATCAAATATGTATAAAATTCTTTAGAAGTAATTTAAATTTATGTAAATGCTGAATATTGCAAACACAACTAATAATCATCAGACTAAGTGTACTAGTAAAGATTCAGAAGTAAAAGAAGGCAACATATAAAATCCAATTATATATCTAATTTTTGCTTTTAGGGTCCATATTGTTTTGCAGAACAAATGCTAGTCGTAAATAAATTATTACTGTGAAATGAAACCATAGACATAAAGATGAAAGATAGTTGGGGACAGATACTTATTCAGGCAGCTACATGAGCCTGAGCTTTAATGTCCTTTTCAACTTCATCAAAGTGATCCTCTCGGGCATTATTAGCCAACATAAGGGCAACTAACCAGAAGAGGGCTGAATCCAGGGACAGAAACGCACCACCACCAAGGAGTCCAGTCTTAGCAGTCGGGCACTGGGTGGCCATATTGTGATGAACTTTGCGAGTCAAGTGAAGATGCTCCGTGATCGTCGGCCACAACAGCAGAGTGGCTGCTAAGCCACCTGTAAACCTGCCCATAACCAGATCAAATTTGTAATAACAAGGATGCCCATAAGTGTTATATAGGATATAATTGAATCTACATAATCAAGGACTAAAAGAGAGAAAGAAGATCTGACAAGGCAACGTTGAAGAAGACGAAGAAACTGGTGTTCTGGAAAAGAACGGATTGCGGAATAGATTTTCCTTTGTAAGGGTAAAACAGAAACCAATAGCCGGCGAAAGAGGATAGTATGAGGAATGCAACCGACAAGTAGCCCAGAGGCACGGAGGGATCCCATGGATACTTGCATATAACCACGTCTTTTCCAGGGATTGGGGTTCCGGCAGCAGGCTTCTTGTTCTCGGCAATGACTCCGAAGAAGAAAGATAAGACGCCGAGGAAAGCAACGATGAGGGCCGCTTTCTTGATGGTCACAGCCATGATCGATTTTGATTAAACGAATATCTGATCAATCAAAAAGATGGAACAGATGGGCAAATATATATTATACATGGGGTTCAATGATAGCCAAAATATAGGTAAATAAGATAACACCGTACTGATCGAATTGCAATTCTTTAATATTTTTCTCCTAAATTGTAGCCATTAATTAAATCTTTAAGAGTAGAATCTTTGAGGATAATTTTATTTCAATTTAAATCTGGTTTGAGTGATAGTATTCCGCTAACACACAAGCACACATACTAAGAGTAGTTATATTTAATTAATTATATTCTTAAATCATGAATTTGATCATAAAATGATATCTTAATACAATAAAATTCTTCCATCGTATTTTCCAATGAAATCAGAAAAAAATAAAAGGAATTTCATATCAACCTATTAATTCTCCTCAAACTGAATACTCTCCCGTCTCAAAAATAATGTCCTTTGTTAATTTTTTACGTAATTTTAGAAAGAAAAAATTTGTGTAAGAGATATATTGTAAAGTAATTAAAATAATAATTTTATCCTTAAAAAATTAAAGTTTGTTTTATTGGAAAATTAAAAAGAGGGTAAAAAAGAAAATGTGTTTAGTAAAAATTGTTGAGTTTTTTAAAGAGACAATTTAAGTGAAACAATTTTAAAATACAAAAGGGACAGTTTTTATGGGACAAAAGGAGTAGTTTTTTAAAATTTTATATTAAAAATATTCAATAAAAGATACAAAATTACCTAGTTTCCGAATCATTTTCCCATGATGAGGAAATGATTAGATGAATGGAGGAGATATGGGAATTAATTAATTATTTAATTTTAATTACTAGATTAATGGAATTGATTTCTGAAGTTTTAGATTCCAATACTGTTTCAGTGGAAGCAAACAAGGAAAACGACAAAGCGTTTTTATATCTAATATGCCATTTTTAAAAATCATTTATTAAATTAATATTTTTTAAAAATTATTTATTGAAATGACACTCATTTCTGATCCTTAGAATAAAGATGCGTCTCATTGGACAAACTTTTGCTAATTTGGTATGATGGTGTAGCTTGACTATGCACGTCTTTGTTATGTTTACGTGATACATACGTAAGTCATAATGTTAAGGACACATGAACGACAACAACACATGTATAATAGACATGAACGACAACAACACATGTATGAGTTTTATCTTCAATCAATTAATAAATGTACATTAAAATTATATTTAAACACAAAATTCAATATCGCAATTGCTTGTTAATTTTTTTTAAATTTTAGAGTTAATTGTACTATACGTTCCTAAACTATGACCCTTATTTTAAATTAGTTCCTAAACTTTTAAATGTTTTAATTTTATCCCTAAACTATGGTTATCATTCTAAATTGCTCTCCAAACTTTTGAATGTTCCATTTTCATCACCAAACTATGACCAACATTTTAAATTGGTCCCCAAACTTTTTGAATGCTCCAATTTCATCATCAAATTATTGTTTGTAACACATCATATTATTACATAATATTTTTTTTGATCAATGAGCATGTATGCTTTTATTAAGGCGAAATCATACAAGCAAATCATCACCGAAAGCCTCGTTAAAAACTTCCCTAACCTAAACTGGAGGAAAATAGTACCCTCGATGATGAAGACAAAGGATGGCCAAGAACGCCCTACAAATCGACACACCTAGCTCGTAAAAGAGCACCAAGTCAAGCAACAACAAAAACACAGCAGCAAGAAACATAAAAGCAAAGGCCAAAAGCACAACTGCCTCTCCCTAAAACCGGCCAACACCGCACCCAAGACCAAGATGCTCGCGTCCCCGATGGGCACAACGCATCAAGAAGCCACCCTAAATCATGATGTCCGATCCACACCCTCTTTAGCCAACGCGTCCGCCATGCAATTGGCCTCCCTAAAACTGTGATGAAAGCATACACTCGATAATACCCGACAAGCCTCGTCAATTCAATGGAAACAATACCATAAACGACATGGACGTGTCGAGGACTACAGGATCCAAGCAAGTGTTACTTGTGAATCCGATTCAATAACAACCGACCTCTCCTTCCAACAAGAGTGAGTCAGTAAGTCCAACGCATACTCTATCTCCCTTAACTCTGGTACATTAGAGTCCAAAATGCCTAAAGGTCCCGAGAAAATCACTAACACTGACCCCTCCGCATCGCACAACACTCCCCTACAACTTGCCGGACCCGATTTACCTCTTACGAAACCATCCACATTAAATTTTAATGTGCCCGATAACGGTAGAAGCCAAGTAAATCCACTACGTGGCAACTTATACAATGTCTGAGGCACACACAAAAGTGGGTAATCCCACCAACTCGATTCCTGAATCACATGTTTCGTCTCTAAAGCTTTAACCCAATAAAGAGTTCTAAGCTTGACTAGAAAAAAAATATCCTCTACGCCGATTCTCTTTTTATTGAATATCAACTCATTCCTCGCCAACTATGATGGCCAAAGCACTACTACACAACCCAACAACCACCACCCACGTTCTGTACCCGATAAACACACATGCCAGCACTGCCATAACATCTCATCACTCGTGCGCGGACTTACAAATACACAATTACACTAACCAAAATTAAGGACCATAGCTCACCTATTACTCGGCAAGAAAACAGTATATGATGGACTTCATCTTCCCCTTTTCCTCACTAAACACAAGCGAGCGAGACCCCATTCAGAGTGATGCTGCAATCCCTCAACATGTATAACGTCGGCAGCCTTTGTAAACGAACAAAGCACAAAAAGCATTGAATCTTTGGTGGCACGGCTAACTTCCATACCACAAAAGCATCAATACCCTCAATCTATATTCCAAAAGAAGACATGAGCCTCATAAGTTCCGTCACCAAGAACTCCCTTTGCACACTCGGACACTACACTAACTGATCCTCACTGCCTAGCCATATACGGCTACTCTGCGCCATCAATTTAATCTCGTGCAATTGCTGCAACTCATGTAGTCGTAAAGTTCGACTAAAATAAGTAGGCCACTCCTCATGAATCCAGGAGCAGTCCTCAGTATAGTCAACCACCCAAGCCAACTTGTTCCTCGCAACGCGTTAGATTCTCGGAAACAATATATATAAAGGTTCCATTGAGCACCACAAGTCATACCAAAATAGTACCTTAGAATCGTCTCCCACCAACCACTTAAAATAGTTAAATCCCATGAAACGGCTTACCCGCTCATCTTCTTGCACTTTGACAATTTGTCGCCAAACCACAGACATGTCGCTTCCCACTACCATTGAACCGCCAAGAGCAACTCTGTTCACCATACATGGAAATAATTAAGGATCGCCACAAAGAATCCTTATCTTTTGCATATCGCCACGCCCATTTTGCTAACAAAGCTAAATTCTGAGATTGTAAATTCACCATGCCCAATCCACCCAATTGTTTTGGTCGATACACTGTCGCCCAATTCACCCAACTCAGTTTTCTCTTTAAATTTGTGTCACCCTACAAGAACGCTCTGCGTATGCGATCATGCTTCGCAATCACACCTGTAGGGACTACAAATACCCCCATGTAATAAATCGGGCGCAAAGATAGGACTGAATTAACCAGGATTAACCTTACGGTAAAAGATAGTGATCTACGCTTCCACCCTGCTAACTGCGGGCGGAAAAGTTGAAAAATATGTTCCCATATTGCATGGCAACGAGGATTAACCCTTACAGGTAAAGTTAAATATCAAAATGGTAGTTCTCCTAACTCACAACCTAACACACTCGCCATATCGCACTTGCAAACATCATCTACACCAATTGCGAACAAGCACGACTTTGTAAAGTTAATTTCAAGTCCCGAACAATACTAAAAACAAGTCAACAACCTCTTCACATTACGTGCAACTCCCACATCCTCTTGCAAAAATAACAACGTATCGTCCGCGAACTGCAAATGTGAAATAAAAAAATTAAGTGCCAGCCGATACCATAAATTGATGCAATACCTCAGCTACTATAATAAATAACAGCAAAAACAACAGATCACCCTGCCTTACTCCCTGTTACATACCAAACTCCTTCGATGCACTACTATTCAATAAAATAGCCAAACGTGCAGTTTGAAAACATGCTCGTATCCACCCTCGCCATCGCTCTCCACACCCTATACGAAGCAAAACAAGATCAAGAAAATCCCAATTAATACAGTCATAAGCTTTGGCAAAATCCTACTTGAGCAGCACACCACCCTTCCCACTTTATTTACTTCGCAAAGAATACACCACCTCGTTAACCAATAGAATTCCATCGACAATTTGTCGACCCCCATGAAGGCTGATTGTGTGTCACTGATCAACTCATCCAACACTGCTTGAAAGCGCGCAGCAAGCACCTTCGCCACAATTTTATACGTGGAATTGAGTAAGCAAATTGGTCTAAAATCACCAATTACCTCAATTGGTCCTTCTTTGGGACAAGAACCATAAAGCTCGAATTAAGTCCCCTCGGCAACTATCCCGTCTCATAAAAGGATTGAAACAAAATCATCAAATCCTCATTGACAAATGACCACCCTTTTTTGTAAAACTCAAAGCTAAATCTATACAGCTCTTCTAAGAGCTGAACCTGTGCTACATTTAATGATCTAAAGCCAACCTCAGCATCCAACGATCCAGCCAGCTGAATGTATGAAAAATGCTGACGAAATGCCACGTAAACATACTGTTTCAGCCTCGCAATATTCGTAACCCATAGTCCGTTTATGCTCAACCTTCTAATCAAATTACGCATCCTACGAATTTTAGCCGTCCACTAAAAGAAGCTCATATTGTGATAACCGTCCTTCAACCACAACGCGCAAGATTTTTATCTCCATATAGACTCTCGAAGATGGCACAATCTCCATAATTCCCTATGTAAATGACATTTTTCTTTACAGTCTTCAATCGAAGCTCCCTCGCTACTCATTCGATCATCAAGATCTTTCATCAATAATGAAATCGCTTCAATTTGGTGATCCACATTACCAAAACTTTCTTAATTCCAGACCCGCAGGAACTTGCGAAGCTCCTTTAACTTGTACATAAGGCTGCTGTCACCCAGTTCCCCATGCTCAGAAAACTTCTTCCATTGCTTCTTCATCAACAACACATCACCTTTTCTCTCCAACCAATAATTCATAAAGCGAAAGGGTCGAGGTACCCAATCACCTTCTTCATTTGCAAGCACCAACGGAGTATGATCCGACAAGCCTCACGATAATGCACGTTACGATAAAGTAGGGAATTTCTTCACCCATTCGGATGAAACCATGAATCGATCCAGACGACTACATTTATTTCCAAAACTATACCACGTAAAGCCTTTGCCGATCAATGAAATATCCATCAAACCAATCCGATCCACAAAAGCATTAAAATTCTCAATCCCTGGAGACTCACCCATATAACATCTAACCTTCTGAAGTGATCGAACAATATTAAGATCACCTTCCATACACCACGGACCTGGATTATTCACTGTAATATCGACAATCGCATCCCAAACCACAAGTTGTTCCTCACGACTGCAAGGAGCATAAATGGCTACCATTCCACAATCCCACCCCTCATTCACCCAAATTCCCTTAATTGCTACAAAATTCCTTGAAACCCATGATGAGATTTGAAAGCGTGATGCTTCCCATACAATGACAACTCCACCCGACCTACCCAAAGACGGTGCAAAAAGAAAATCAAAATTATTCGTATGCCATACTTCCTAATCACATGAACCGATATGTCTTCCAATTTAGTCTACTGTAACAGGGCCATCTCGCATTGATGCTGCCTCAACAACTTCTGCACAGACACAAGTGTTTCATGACAATTAATAATTTTTATAACGATTTTATTAACATAAAATACGATTAGCATATACTGATAATTTGGGGATTAAATTAGAGCATTCAAAAAGTTTGAGAAACCAATATAGAATGAGATTCATAGTTTGAGGATGAAATTAGAATGCTTAGAAGTTTGGGGACCAATTTAGAATAAAGGTCAAAGGTTGAGGATGAAATTTAAATATTTAAAAGTTTGGGGACTAATTTGGAATAAATGTCATAGTTTGGGGACGTGTAATGCAATTAACTCTAAATTTTATTTTATTTTATTTTTTCTTTCTTTTAATTTGGTCGGTTACAGCATCAACTGATGTGTGTCACTTAAAATCAATTAAAAGGTGCATTTCGTCAATCGTGTTTGACCAGGATCGCGTTACATATACGAAAACGCATCTATTTAGTCATTTTTCCCACGACTTCAACATCACATATGCGAAGTGCGTCATATTAATTGCTCCTTCTCAAAGGTTCAACCAAAGGATTCATTTCCAATAAATAATTGGAGGTGGATACTATATAGATATTTAATCTTTAAAAATAATATATATTGGTAAATTGCCAAAAGGCAACACATACATAAAATACACAAAAATGCAATAATCAAAACCCCAAGGTTTTCATCCAACTCCAAACTTTGACATTCTTACCTCAAAAGGTAGATCTCTTGATGCTGAAACTTCTTCTCTCAAGCCTTAATCCGAGATTTCTACTCTAAACTACAGAGATCACTCTTTTTATCTTGAAACTCACTCTTCAATAATAGATGAATAAGATAAAAAAAGAAGGAGACATGGTTGATCTCATACCTTACACCCTCCGCAAAAAAATTAACTCATTCCCTTTTGTTTTTCACATGTTTGGGGGAGGAATTACTTTATTACCCCACTAGCAAAACCCAGAAAACCCAAACACTAATTTGGGCTCAAATAAGCACTCAAGGCACAAAATTTAGCCCATCTCGAGGCCCAGCTCTCAGGTTAACCTGACCCTTGGATTCTGAAATTCGGGCCGTTCCTTTAAGAAAATTTTGTCCTCAAAATTTAGCTTTGGGAAACAGATGCGGGTAAAGTAGTTCTATGTCTTTTTAACTGCCTACGTGGCTTTCTCGACCCTGTGGGTCCTCCATAACATTTTCACTAAGGGTATACATTTTTGCGAAGCTTCTTAACCCATCTTTTAAGCACTCTTATCATTTCTTCTTCATACGTCAGATCAGGGCTAATCTTGATTTCTTTGAACGAAACCACATGTGAAGGATCTGAATGGTAACGTCTCAACATCAACACATGGAAACATTATGGATACGTGCCATCTCTGGTGGCAGAGCTAATCAGTAAACTACAGGTCTGACTCTCTCAACGATCTCGTACGGTCTAATAAATCTTGGGCTTAACTTGCCATTCCGTCCAAAGCGGATGATTCTCTTCCACGGTGATACCTTGAGGAAAACCTTGTCATCGACCTCATATTCAATGTGCTTGCACCTCTGATCTGCATAGGCCTTTTGATGATCAAAAGCCTCTTGCAACCTCTCTTTAATAATTTGAACCTTTTTCTTGGTTTGCTTAATCAATTTTGACCCCACAATCTTCCTCTCGTTAAGCTCTGTCCAACAAAGAGGAGTTCTACATTTGCGCCCATACAAGGCCTCAAAAGGAGCCATTTTGATACTTGACTTGAAACTATTATCGTAGGCAGACTCAACTAGTGGTAACTGCTCTTCTAAACTCTTGTCAAAATCTAGTCGCTCAGACTGACCATCGGTCTGAGGATGAAAAGCTGTACTAAAATGCAACTTGGTTTCCAACGCCTCATGAATCTTTTTCCAAAGTCTAGTGGTGAAACAAGGGTCCCTGTCGAATATAATCGATGATAGTACTCCATGCAATCTCACAATCTCCTTGATGTACAATCTAGCCAACCATTCAAGGGTGGAATCCATACATACAACTAAGAAGTGAGCAGACTTAGTCAAATGATCCACGATCGCTCAAATCGCATCATGTTTTTTTAGGTCAACGACAAACCCATAACAAAATCCATTGTCACTCTATCTCACTTTCAATGGGGAATTTGAATGTGCTAAAGCAAGCCCGAAGAAACCCGATGCCCCTCATTTACTTGCTGACATGCAAGATATCTGGTTATAAATTCGGATATATCTCTTTTCATGCTTGGCCAACAATAGAAAGAAAGAAGATCCTGGTAAATTTTGTTACTCTCGAGATACACAGTATACGGGCTATAGTATGCCTCTGTAAGAATACGATCTTGAAGATCCTCTAATGCTTGAACATATAATCAGCCCTTAAAGTACTATGATCCATCATCCTGTACCTCGAAGTTAGGTTATTTACCTCTTTAAACTGATTTGATCTTGGCCACAAGGTTCTCGTCCATAACTTGCATCTTTTTTATCTCTTGTATCAAGGTAGGTTCCATGCGAAGTTCGGCTAGCAACCCTCCATCCTCGGTCATCCTTAACCGAGTGAACATCACTCTCAAATCTGACATAGACTTCTGGCTTAAAGTATCAGCCACCAAATTAGCTTTACTAGGATAATACTTTAGAATACAGTCATAGTCTTTTAGCAACTTAATCTATCTCCTTTACCTCATATTCAACTTTTTTTAAGTGATGAGGTACTTCAAACTTTTATGATCTATATAGACATAACACATCTCCCTGTAGAGGTAGTGCCTCTAAATTTTTAAGGGGAAGATAACTGTCACCAATTCCAAATCATGTTTGGGGTAATTCTTTTAATAGGGCTTAAGCTACCTCGAGGCATAAGCCACAACCTCACCCTCTTGCATCAGGACACAACCTAACCCACACAATGAGCATCACTGAAGATTACATAATTTTTTCCCCGGCTTTGGTTACGTCAACACCAGGGCTTCTATAAGATACGCCTTCAATTGCTCGAAACTTTGTTGTCTCTTCTCATTCCACTCAAAGGGACTCATTTCTGTAGAAATTTGGTCATAGACGCAACTATGATCGAGAAGCCTTTGACAAACTGCCTATAATACCAGACAAGTCCAAGGAAATTACGAACCTCCAAAATATTCCTAGGAGGTTTCCACTCAACTACAGCTTGGGTTTTTTAGGGTCAACATGGATCCCATCCGCAGAGAAAATATGACCCAAAAATGCCACCTCAGAAAGCCAAAACTCACACTTACTGCATGGCATAAAGCTTCCTCTCTCTCAAGGTTTGAAAGCCAACTCTTAGATGGTAATCGTGCTCTTTCTCCGAGTGCGAGTACACCAAGATGTTGTTTATGAAAACCACCACAAATTGGTCTAGATAAGGTTGGAAAATCAGGTTCATTAAGTTCATAAAAGCTGTAGGCGCGTTGGTAAGCCCAAATGGCATTACCAAGAACTCATAATGTCCATATGGTGTCCTGAAAGCGATCTTTTAGACGTCATCTTCTACCAACTTCAACTGGTAATAGCCCAATCTTAAATCAATCTTTGAGAACACACAAGCACCCCTTAACTGGTCAAACAAATCATCGATCCTCGGGAGAGGATAACGGTTCTTCACCATTACCTTATTAATCTATCGATAGTCAATGTACATCCTTATCGACCCATCTTTTTTCTTAACAAACAGGACTGGTGCACCCCAAGGTGAGATACTCGGTCAGATAAAACCCTTCTCTAACAACTCTTGGATCTGACTCTTCAACTTTCTTAACTCGGTGGGTAACATACGATACAGTGCTATCGACACTGGTGCTGTTCCAAACATCACCTCAATTTGAGCTCTAACTCTCGATCAGGGAGTAATCCAGGTAGCTCATTCGAAAACATATCAACAAACTCCCTAACTATCCAAAGATTCTCTAACATCGGGCTCTCAACTCTGGTATCCACCATATGAGCTAGAAAGACTTCACAACCCTGTTGAATCAACTTTTGAGCCATCAAGGCTGACACCACATTTGAAAGACAAGAATTTATTTCACTCCTAACTACAAGCTGTGACCCATCCAAAATACGGAGTTTCAAACTCTTAGTTTTACAACCCAAACTTGCATTATGCTCGAAAAGCCAATCCATCCCCAAGATGGCATCAAACTCTTGAAACGATAACACCATCAAATTCCCAGGAAATACTGAATCTTGAACCTCTATAGGACACCTCCTATAAACTTTATCAACTAGCACATCACACCCGAACGGGCTAGTCACACGGACTTCCACCTCAAGATTTTAGAAAGGTATGCCCCACTGCTCTGATATCCCACTACGAATGTAGGAATGGGTAGACCCCAAATCTACAAGAGTAACAATAAAAATAGAAAACAAAGTGAACATACCTAAAATAACATCATTAGCCTTGCAGTCCTCTTATGCCTTGACTATATATTGTCTCGCGGGAGCTCTTACTGTTGATTAGAAGGTGCCACCACTCTGATGTCCCGTCACATGACTCTCCCCTCCTCTAGAAAAACCACGGCATCCAAGGCCTCAAGACAGTCTCCCAAGAAGTGGTCCGGTGATCCGCACCCATAACATACATTGACGTTGCTGTAACACTCCTCATGGTGCTTATGCCCACACTGGGCACATGCCGATGCATAAGACCCTCTAGACGGGCCTCTTGAACTTATAGTCGAAGAAGAGTTGGGCCTCCTGATAAGTGTTCAAAAGTACTATTTTTCTTACCCTTTTTACTCATATTATTGTTAGACTTAGGCTCATATTAGTTGTATAATTAGCCATTCATCCATTAATCCATGTTTCCTTCCATCGTTGAGCTTGATTACATAACTTGGTAGTTTTCGTGGGAAAAGATGCTGCTTTGGTGTGTTTTGTGTGTATGTGCAGGATCACTTGCCAAAGCAAGGCTAAAGTTAGTTGCCAGGGCAATGCATGAAGGAGACGCCGAGCTAGTTGCCAGGGCAATGCATGAAGGAGACGCCGAGCCAGTTGCCATGGCAATTGTCGACAAGAGCAAAGGTGATATGGTAGTCAAAATTGATGACTAGGCAAGCCCAAGATGACGTGGAACAAAGCCCAAACCCAAAGGAATTTGATTTCCATGCAGAGATTAAAGAAGAATTAAATTCCAAGAAGATAGGAGAAGTTCTAGTAGGAATACAATTATAATAAAGAATTATATTCTTTAAAGATAATTTAATTCCAACTTAAACTCCTCCTCAAAGAAGGACTTTGGCCTAGCCCTATAAATAGGAAGAAGATTTCGACAATCAAGAGAGAGGGCAAAGGGAGAAGATTTTCGACAACTCCAAAGGGCAAGAAGGAAGAAATTTCGACAAGAGAGCAAGGGGGAGAGAGTTCGATTTCTTCTTCTTCTTTGCTTCCATTAGATTCATGGTTTGGGGATTATTCTTTGTATATCTTTTGAACCCAACCATGAACTAACTTGATTGGTTGGGGTTATTGTGTTTTGTTGTTGTGAGAAACAATTAGATTTTGTTTAGGTAATAAGAGTTTGCACTTTTCTATTCAAGGTTTACTCATTCTTGGCTTTTATTCTTGTTTGCGAGTGAATTGGGAGAGGATCTCGTAACTTCATCTATTTATCTAATATCGGGAGAGTTAGATTCAAGAAACGAATGAGTATGATCTTTATTCAATCTATTGATGGTGAAGATTAATCCGGTTTAGGAATAAGTTAAGGATTTCAACGGCTAAGAGGAGCGCAAGATTGGTTGTTGTTCACCCTTGATTCACGCAGGGATGTATTATCAAGGCATGCACAAGTAGCTAGAGTTTCGACTTAGGGATAAGAAGAAACCATTGAAGAACGCTTCGCCGAACCTTGAAGTTGCTACCCAGACGCCCAAGTAGTTGCCCAGCTAGTTGCCCAGGCAACCATCGATTAGTTGCCAAGGCAACCCCGCTGTGCAAGTTGCCACGGCAACTGAGTTGCCCTTGCACTCTTTTACCAAGATGATCCAATCGGCTATCACACCTCAACTCACAGTTACCTGGCCTATTCTCTCTTTTCTTTCATCTATTCTTTTAGTTTATTGCTTTTACTTTTCTCGTTAATTAAAACCTCTATTATCAATTGTGTTTTTATTTTCACAGTGCAGTAACTTAAGCAAAGTGGCCCAAACCAATCCCTGTGGAGACGATACTCGATACTCATATCACTTTATTACTTGCGACGTGTATACTTGCACATTTGCGTAGCACTTATCACACGCAACAAGTTTTTGGCGCCGTTGCCGGGGATTGGCAATTGGTGTTAGTTGTTTTTGTTATTGCATTTTTTTCTCTTAGTTTTACTAACTTTTCTTTTTGTTTGTTTTATCAAAAAAAAATTTAGGTGCGCTACAAGTTACGGGACATCAACATGTCAGGAAATAAAAGTCGATCTATTCGAGAGATGATGTTGGAAGATAGGAATCAATCCAATCAAGAGTTTCTTGCACCCTTTGATGATTACCTATACCAACCGAGAAAAGCCCAAAGAGCATATACCGTGGAAAAATCTTGTGCTATGTGTGGAGAACATCATATGTTTGAAAATTGCCCTCACATTTTCGGTGCATATAACTACATGGAGGACTATAGAGGGAACCAGAAACAAAATTCTTCATGGTATCGTCAAAAAGCTCAAAAAGTTTTTTACCATAACAATTTTGCCGCAGCAACAGATATGCCATGGCAATGTAGTCCTTTTCAAGAGCATTCCAATTCCTTGGAGGAAACGTTACTAGCTTCCTTGGCTAGACTTGACGGATCAATTGAAGAGATTCGAGAACTATCAAAATCTATGGATACGAGGATAGCTCAGTGGGATGCAACCTTAGGGGATTCAGAAGATCAATTGGGGAGATCCACATATGTTATGGATAACATGCACCAACAATTCATTCCTAGGGATACTGACGTCCCAAGGCAAGAGGATAAGGAGCAATACAAAGAAATCTCTCCGATGTGTGAGGAACAACTAGAACCTCAAAGTCAAGAGGATGCCAATGAGAAAGACTGCCCAACACATGATGAGCCTGAACAACAAATTGTCTCGGCAATGATTGAGGAGCCTGAACAGAGCAATGCCTCGACAACACTTGGTGAAGCTGAGAACAACAATACTACAACAAATTCTGAGGAACCCGATGCCCATATGGTTACAACATTGATGTTGAAGCAGGAATCTGTAGATTGCTCTCATCTACAATTGCCACGGCAATTACACGACCACATGCAAGATCAACGAGATGATAATACTTTGCCAATGGAATATGAGTAGGTAATAGTTGAACCTTTTGAATTCTTTAAAAACTCACCTGGTCCATTGCAGGTATGTCTTGAGGAACCGAGTTTGGTAGATTTGAAGCCATCGAAATCTCTACTGATGGAGATATTTGAGAGGCCAAAAGAAAACGGTGTTTGGATTCATAAAGCTTTTCAGAAAATTAGTCATTCCCTTGACTTACAACAAATTTTGGCAACTGATTGCCACGACAATTGGCTTGAGCAGCAATTGCCACGACAATTGGCTACATCCAACCATGATAGAAGTCGACAAGAATGAGGTAATTGAATGGTTGAGAATGGATATAATTTTTCCTATTAATATATTTGTGCCTTCAGGAATAGTAGCAAGGTGGAGAATATACATGGACTACAAGCGAACATAGAAGAAAGACACCTCGACCATGGTAACGCAAAAGGGAGTAGTGGCAAGCACATTGGCCAAACTCTTTTTGGGCAATATTGTCACCCGATGGAGGGTGCGGATGGACTATAAGAAGTATCGAAAACGACCATCCTCAAGTTTTCTCATATATGCACTAACATTAGAAGATGCATGTTGGCCCTCTTTTCAGACATGGTCGAAGACTTCCTTGAGATCTTCATGGATGATTTTTCCGTTTTTGGTAGTGACTTCAACAGTTGCCTCGACAATTTAGAGAATGTGTTGGCAAGATGTGAAGAAACCGATTTAGTCCTTAATTGGGAGAAGTGCCATCTTATGGTAGATGAAGGAATAGTGCTCGGCCACAAGATTTCATCCAAGAGAATTAAAGTAGACAAAGCTAAGGTGGACGTGATCGAAAGACTACCCTCACCAAGATAAAGTCTTTAATTTTGATGATTCTTGCGCCCAAGCATTCGAAACCCTAAAGGAAAAGCTTTCCTCAGAAACCCTCAATGCCGCAGCAACCCTTGATGCCTCGGCAACCATGGATGCGCATGCCTCGGCAACCCTCGACACCGCAGCAGCTCCTGATATGCACGCCTCGGCAACCATGGACGCGTACGCCTCGGCAACCCCTAACGCCTCGGCAACCATGGATTCACATGCCTCGGCAACCCTCGATGCCACGACAACCACTGATAAGCACGCCTCAGCAACCATGGACGCGTATGCCTTGACAACTCTAGACACACACAACTCGGCAATCTTGGGAGCAGTCGCCACGACAGCACATGCCTCGGCAATACCCTGGTATGCGGATTTAGTTAATTTCCTTGTTTGTGGTATTTTACCTTATGGCCTTACTCACCAAGGGAAGAAGCGGTTCCGCCATGATGCTAGCATTATTTTTGGGACGAGCCTCTTTTGTTTAAACAATGTGCAGATCAGGTTATAGGCCAATGTGTCCCTAAAGAATTTTACAAGCAATCTGATCGTTGCCAGAGGACGGGCAATATCACCTGCAAACCAATGGGCAATCAAGACCGTGAATATGGATTAGGAAAGTGCCGGACAAAAGCGTTCGTTGTACCTCAACGAGATAGAAGAATTCCGTGCACTCGCCTATAAAATGCACAAATCTACAAGGAGAAAAACAAAGCAATGGCACGACAAGAAACTATTGCCACAACAATTCATGCCAGGGCATCTAGTTCTCTTATTCAATTCTCGGCTAATACTTTTCCTGGGAAAGCTAAAATCAAGACGATCGGGACCATTCAAAGTTGTCAAACATTCTCTCATAGAGCCGTGATAATCAAGTCCATTACCGACGAACATGAATTCGAAGTTAACGGACAGAGATTGAAGCACTACAATGGTGCCCATGTAGAACGTAACAAAGAAGTTGACACCTTAGGAGATGCATGAGCATGCTCTCATTTTGATATTTTTCTTTTTCTTTTTATTTTTAGAACTATTTTGTTCTATTATTTTCGGTTATTTTTTTTATTTTTTTTCTCTTTATTTTTTAGGATATATTTTATTTTTCTTCATTATCTTTAGTTTCCAGGTTTTCTTTCCCACAACAAGACTCACAACCACCATGATAAGGAAATTTACTGCCGACTACTCGCCACAACAACCACAACAGAAACTGGCGATGCCCAGGCAACAACAATGGCTTTGGCAACTACTGATGCATATGCAAGTAAACGTTCATCGGCAAACATGGATCAAATCAAGGCAATGTTATTCACGCGGTACCAGCCACAAGCATTCAACCACTGACCGGAAATTGAATCAAGCAAACGGCACGAAGGAAACTCATCACTCGAGGTGACGACCTCTTTGACTAACTCATTTCATTTAGTTTCTTTTATATTTTGTTTCACTTTTACGTGCATTGAGGACAATGCTTCACTCGAGTTTGGGGGGGTTGTTATTAGTAATTACCATGTTTAGTTACAGTCATCTTAAGTATTACATTTAGGATACATAAATTGCTTGCCATGCCTTTAATTGAAACAAGAATTGCTTAGATTTGATGAATATCCGATGATGACTTTGCCAATGCACTTAATTGATAGAATTTTTATTCTAGGATAACCATGGAAAAACTTAGAATTTTACTATGATGCTAATTTTGATGAAACACTGTTGTGGTTTGATTGATTTAAGGAATTCTAGTAAACTTAGGTTGATAATTAACAAATTGGGGAATTAGAATAAGAATTGGATGAATGCTAGAGGTGCCCGAAATTGGCTCTAGCATGTGCTAAAAAAATTGATCACTAGAGGTGCCCGAAACTGGCTCTAGTATGTGTAAAAAAAATTGATCGCTAGAGGTGCCCAAAACCAGCTCTAGTCGAATAAATTAACTTAATAAAACTAAAAACAAAACACTAGAGGTGCCCAAAACTGGCTCTAGTTAAAACATGTTAAAAAGAACCCAATGAAGTAATTTGAAAACCTATTGTTTGCACAGAATCCGAAAAATCAACTTGCACACAACTCCGCACACACTCACAAGCATTATAGTTTGATTCCGAGTAACTCCTAAGTTTTCCGAAAAATAAAAAGCCAATCATACTTTGTGCCCCGGTTCAGAGAATTGAAATCAAGTTCAAAGCTAAGTTTGTGAAAATTGAAGTCTTGGCAGGTAATTATGAGTTTGCATTGCTTGAGGACAAGTAATAGTTCGAGTTTGGGGGTGTGATAAGTGTTCAAAAGTACTATTTTTCTTACCCTTTTTACTCATATTATTGTTAGACTTAGGCTCATATTAGTTGTATAATTAGCCATTCATGCATTAATCTATGTTTCCTTCCATCGTTGAGCTTGATTACATAACTTGGTAGTTTTCGTGGGAAAATATGCTGCTTTGGTGTGTTTTGTGTGTATGTGCAGGATCACTTGCCAAAGCAAGGCTAAAGTTAGTTGCCAGGGCAATGCATGAAGGAGACGCCGAGCTAGTTGCCAGGGCAATGCATGAAGGAGACGCCGAGCCAGTTGCCATGGCAATTGTTGACAAGAGCAAAGGTGATATGGTAGTCGAAATTGATGACTAGGCAAGCCCAAGATGACGTGGAGCAAAGCCCAAACCCAAAGGAATTTGATTTCCATGTAGAGATTAAAGAGGAATTAAATTCCAAGAAGATAGGAGAAGTTCTAGTAGGAATACAATTATAATAAAGAATTATATTCTTTAAAGATAATTTAATTCCAACTTAAACTCCTCCTCAAAGAAGGACTTTGGCCTAGCCCTATAAATAGGAAGGAGATTTCGACAATCAAGAGAGAGGGCAAGGGGAGAGGATTTTCGACAACTCCAAAGGGCAAGAAGGAAGAAATTTCGACAAGAGAGCAAGGGGGGAGAGAGTTCGATTTCTTCTTCTTCTTTGCTTCCATTAGATTCATTGTTTGGGAATTATTCTTTGTATATCTTTTGAACCCAACCATGAACTAACTTGATTGGTTGGGGTTATTGTGTTTTGTTGTTGTGAGAAACAATTGGATTTTGTTTAGGTAATAAGAGTTTGCACTTTTCTATTCAAGGTTTACTCATTCTTGGCTTTTATTCTTGTTTGCGAGTGAATTGGGAGAGGATCTCGTAACTTCATCTATTTATCTAATATCGGGAGAGTTAGATTCAAGAAACGAATGAGTATGATATTTATTCAATCTATTGATGGTGAAGATTAATCCGGCTTAGGAATAAGTTAAGGATTTCAACGGCTAAGAGGAGCGTAAGATTGGTTGTTGTTCACCCTTGATTCACGCAGGGATGTATTATCAAGGCATGGACAAGTAGCTAGAGTTTCGACTTAGGGATAAGAAGAAACCATTGAAGAACGCTTAGCCGAACCTTGAAGTTGCTGCCCAGACGCCCAAGTAGTTGCCCAGCTAGTTGCCCAGGCAACCATCGATTAGTTGCCAAGGCAACCCCGCTGTGCAAGTTACCACGGCAACTGAGTTGCCCTTGCACTCTTTTACCAAGACGATCCAATCGGCTATCACACCTCAACTCACGATAACCTGGCCTATTCTCTCTTTTCTTTCATCTATTCTTTTAGTTTATTGCTTTTACTTTTCTCGTTAATTAAAACCTCTATTATCAATTGTGTTTTTATTTTCACAGTGCAGTAACTTAAGCAAAGTGGCCCAAACCAATCCCTGTGGAGACGATACTCGATACTCATATCACTTTATTACTTGCGACGTGTATACTTCACATTTGCGTAGCACTTATCACACGCAACACCTCCTACGCCCTACAGAGGCAGACCTATGATCGGACTTCCCTGGCTGATTCGATGCTCTACCTCTCTAGTTCTAATTTCCTCGGTTCCTTCTCAAAGAGGAGTGAGACTGATTAGAGTGGGAATAACTCCCTCCACTTGTATTGACATGGCCCCCAGCCCAACTGTACGTCAACCCTTGCACTTGCTCAATAGACTTGGCACTAGCAGCCAAATCGGGGAACACCTTTGGTGGATTTGTTGTCAAGAACATCTGCATTTCTTTTCGCAAACCTTTCTTGAACCACTTGCATTTTATCTTCTCTGTGGCAACGAGTTTTAGAGCATACCTACTCAACTGTAGGAACTCTTGTTCATACTCATAAATTGGTTGATTTCCTTATACCAGATGGGTAAATCGGTCTCACAAACTATCCATGTGGGCTTCTCCAACATACTATTTCTCAAACTCATTAAGAAAATCATCCAGGTGGGTCGGTTAGGATACCAACCTAACTCTATTATCTTCTACCACTCACGAGCATTCTCCTTTAGAAGATAAGTGATATGCTTCAACTTATCTCTTGGCCTCAAACCTATTTGACTCAGGATCCAACGTGTATCCCTCAACTATTGATCTGCTATATTGGGTTATCTTGTCCCAACCCCAAGAAATCAGTTGCACTATATCTACGAAACCTCTCGATCGAGGCTTTTCGATGGGTAGCGGGAGTTCTTAGGATAACCCTTACTATCCGATCCAGCGCCCTATGCAGATGAGAGATGTAATTGGCTCCTTGATGTCCCTCACCCTCTGACCTTTCATCAATCTCCAGGATAAAATCCTCATTGTAGCTCTCCTCTCGAAAGCCCCAACTCTCCTTCAGGTCATGAGCTCTTCTAGGCATATTCAAATTGCACAGATAATAAACAAGGTTACTCAATCGGATGTTCAGCCTTAATATGAGTACTAATTTGATTTGTGGGCGTATATTTATTAGACACCCTTTTATGGCTCTCTATCACCCCGAGTTTCCTAGAACCGACTAAACCTAAGCTCTATACCACTAAATGTAACACCCTAAACCTGGTGTCACATTGGGCCTCAAGCCCAAACCTATGTACAAAAATTTTACGAGCGAGTTTAGCCCAAATCCATAATTTCATAAACCATATTACTGTTAAAAAAAGTTATACAAATATTCAAGCGTTACTTTGGAGATCTAATTTAAAACATCCAATATAAAAAATAGCTCAAAACGGGTTATATATACAAAATATAAAGTTCTTATGAATATATTGCCCCTACAAATCTAACTACTATACTCTTCGCATATCAATGTTCTAAAGTCATACTCCGATTGCTCATTGCAAAGTACGCATCAACCTAAAGACCCGCGTAAGGAAATAACAGTTCCAAACGTTGAGCTCGAAAACTCAGTGGATACATCTCTATTCTACTATACTTCATGCAGATCATAAACATAAGCATGTAGTTAAACAATTATTAAGCAGACTGTTGCGTGTGATAAGTGCTACGCAAATGTGCAAGTATACACGTCGCAAGTAATAAAGTGATATGAGTATCGAGTATCGTCTCCACAGGGATTGGTTTGGGCCACTTTGCTTAAGTTACTGCACTGTGAAAATAAAAACACAATTGATAATAGAGGTTTTAATTAACGAGAAAAGTAAAAGCAATAAACTAAAAGAATAGATGAAAGAAAAAAAAAGAATAAGCCAGGTTATCGTGAGTTGAGGTGTGATAGCCGATTGGATCGTCTTGGTAAAAGAGTGCAAGGGCAACTCAGTTGCCGTGGCAACTTGCACAGCGGGGTTGCCTTGGCAACTAATCGATGGTTGCCTGGGCGACTAGCTGGGCAACTACTTGGGCATCTGGGCAGCAACTTCAAGGTTCGGCAGAGCGTTCTTCAATGGTTTCTTCTTATCCCTAAGTCAAAACTCTAGCTACTTGTGCATGCCTTGATAATACATCCCTGCGTGAATCAAGGGTGAACAACAACCAATCTTGCGCTCCTCTTAGCCGTTGAAATCTTTAACTTATTCCTAAGCCGGATTAATCTTCACCATCAATAGATTGAATAAAGACCATACTCATTCGTTTCTTGAATCTAACTCTCCCGATATTAGATAAATAGATGAAGTTACGAGATCCTCTCCCAATTCACTCGCAAACAAGAATAAAAGCCAAGAATGTGTAAACCTTGAATAGAAAAGTGCAAACTCTTATTACCTAAACAAAATCCAATTGTTTCTCACAACAACAAAACACAACAACCCCAACCAATCAAGTTAGTTCATGGTTGGGTTCAAAAGATATACAAAGAATAATCCCCAAACCATGAATCTAATGGAAGAAAAGAAGAAGAAGAATTCGAACTCTCTCCCTCCTTGCTATCTTGTCGAAATCTCTTCCTTCTTGCCCTTTGGAGTTGTCAAAAATCCTCTCCTCTTGCTCTCTATGGAATTGTCGAAATCTCCTTCTTATTTATAGGGCTAGGCCAAAGTCCTTCTTTGAGGAGGAGTTTAAGTTGGAATTAAATTATCTTTAAAGAATATAATTCTTTATTATAATTGTATTCCTACTAGAACTTCTCTTATCTTTTTGGAGTTTAATTTTTCTTTAATCTCTGCATGGAAATCAAATTCCTTTGGGTTTGGGCTTTGCTCCACGTCATCTTGGGCTTGTATAGTCATTAATTTTGACTACCATATCATCTTTGCTCTTGTCGACAATTGCCCAAAAAGAGTTGGGCCAATGTGCTCCCAGCTACTCCCTTTTGCATTACCATGGTGGAGGTGTCTTTCTTCTTTGTTCCCTTGTAGTCCATGTATACTCTCCACCTTGCTACTATTCCTTAAGGCACAAATATATTAATAGGAAAAATTATATCCATTCTCAACCATTCAATTACCTCATTCTTGTCGACTTCTATCATGGTTGGATGTAGCCTTTGTTGTCGTGGCAATTGCTGCTCAAGCCAATTGCCGTGGCAATCAGTTGTCAAATTTTGCTTTAAGTCAAGGGAAGAATCAATTTTCTGAAGAGCTTTATGAATCCAAACACCATTTTCTTTTGGCCTCTCAAACATCTCCATCAGTAGAGATTTCAATAGCTTCAAATCTACCAACCTCGGTTCCTCAAGACATACCTGCAATGGACGAGATGAGTTTTTAAAGAATTCGAAAGGTTCAACCATTACCTGTTCATATTCCATTGGCAAATTATTATCATCTTGTTGATCTTGCATATGGTCGTGTAATTGCCGTGGCAATTGTAGATGAGAGCAATCTACAGATTCCTGCTTCAACATCAACGTTGTAACCTTCTGGGCATCAGGTTCCTCAGAATTTGCTGTAGTATTATTGTTCTCAGCTTCACTGAGTGTTGTCGCGGCATTGCTCTGTTCAGGCTCCTCAATCACTGCCGAGTCAATTTGTTGTTCAAGCTCATCATGTGTTGGGCAGTCTCTCTCATTGGCATCCTCTTGACTTTGAGGTTTTAGTTGTTCCTCACACATCAGAGAGATTTCTTTGCATTGCTCCTTATCCTCTTGCCTTAGGACGTCAGTATCCCTAGGAATGAATTGTTGGTGCATGTTATCCATGACATATGTGGATCTCCCCAATTGATCTTCTGAATCCCCTAAGGTTGCATCCTACTGAGTTATCCTCGTATCCATAGATTTTGATAGCTCTCGAATCTCTTCAATTGATCCGTCACGTCTAGCCAATGAAGCTAGTAACGTTTCCTCCAAGGAATTGGAATGCTCTTGAAAAGGACTACATTGCCATGGCATATATGTTGCTGCGGCAAAATTGTTATGGTAAAAAAAATTTTGAGCTTTTTGACCATACCATGAAGAATTTTACTGCTGGTTCCCTCTATGGTCCTCCATGTAGTTATATGCACCGAAAATGTGAGGGCAATTTTCAAACATATGATGTTCTCCACACATAGCACAAGATTTTTCCACGGTATAAGTTCTTTGGGCTTTTCTCGGTTGGTATAGGTAATCATCAAAGGGTGCAAGAAAATCTTGATTGGATTGATTCATATCTTCCAACATCATCTCTCGAATAGATTGGCTTTTATTTCACGACATGTTGATGTCCCTTAACTTGTAGCGCACCTAATTTTTTTTTTGATAAAACAAACAAAAAGAAAAGTTAGTAAAACTAAGAGAAAAAAATGCAATAACAAAAACAACTAACACCAATTGCCAATCCCCGGCAACGGCGCCAAAAACTTGTTGCGTGTGATAAGTGCTACGCAAATGTGCAAGTATACACGTCGCAAGTAATAAAGTGATATGAGTATCGAGTATCGACTCCACAGGGATTGGTTTGGGCCACTTTGCTTAAGTTACTGCACTGTGAAAATAAAAACACAATTGATAATAGAGGTTTTAATTAACGAGAAAAGTAAAAGCAATAAACTAAAAGAATAGATGAAAGAAAAAAAAAAAAGAATAGGCCAGGTTATCGTGAGTTGAGGTGTGATAGCCGATTGGATCGTCTTGGTAAAAGAGTGCAAGGGCAACTCAGTTGCCGTGGCAACTTGCACAGCGGGGTTGCCTTGGCAACTAATCGATGGTTGCCTGGGCGACTAGCTGGGCAACTACTTGGGCATCTGGGCAGCAACTTCAAGGTTCGGCAGAGCGTTCTTCAATGGTTTCTTCTTATCCCTAAGTCGAAACTCTAGCTACTTGTGCATGCCTTGATAATACATCCCTGCGTGAATCAAGGGTGAACAACAACCAATCTTGCGCTCCTCTTAGCCGTTGAAATCCTTAACTTATTCCTAAGTCGGATTAATCTTCACCATCAATAGATTGAATAAAGACCATACTCATTCGTTTCTTGAATCTAACTCTCCCGATATTAGATAAATAGATGAAGTTACGAGATTCTCTCCCAATTCACTTGCAAACAAGAATAAAAGCCAAGAATGAGTAAACCTTGAATAGAAAAGTGCAAACTCTTATTACCTAAACAAAATCCAATTGTTTCTCACAACAACAAAACACAATAACCCCATCCAATCAAGTTAGTTCATGGTTGGGTTCAAAAGATATACAAAGAATAATCCCCAAACCATGAATCTAATGGAAGCAAAGAAGAAGAAGAATTCGAACTCTCTCCCTCCTTGCTATCTTGTCGAAATCTCTTCCTTCTTGCCCTTTGGAGTTGTCGAAAATCCTCTCCTCTTGCTCTCTATGGAATTGTCGAAATCTCCTTCTTATTTATAGGGCTAGGCCAAAGTCCTTCTTTGAGGAGGAGTTTAAGTTGGAATTAAATTATCTTTAAAGAATATAATTCTTTATTATAATTGTATTCCTACTAGAACTTCTATCTTTTTGGAATTTAATTCTTCTTTAATCTCTGCATGGAAATCAAATTCCTTTGGGTTTGGGCTTTGCTCCACGTCATCTTGGGCTTGTATAGTCATTAATTTCGACTACCATATCACCTTTGCTCTTGTCGACAATTTCCATGGCAACTGGCTCGGCGTCTCCTTCATGCATTGCCCTGACAACTAGCTCGACATCTCCTTCATGCATTGCCCTGGCAACTAGCTCTAGCCTTGCTTTGGCAAGTGATCCTGCACACACACAAAAACACACCAATGCAGCATATTTTTCCACAAAAATCACCAAGTTATGTAACCAAGCTCAACGGTGGAAAGAAACATGAATTAATGCATGAATAACTAATTATGCAACTAATATGAGCTTAAGTCTAACAATAATATGAGTAAAAAGGGTAATAAAAATAGTACTTTTGAACACTTATCACAGACAAAAATATCATGTGGCGCTACTCTGATTGCCTAAACATATGATCAACACAATCAATCATCTAATTAATTAAGGGCTCACAAGGCCCCATATACCATACCATACCATACAAGAGTGAGGCCGAGTCACATAGCATTTGTATATACATTTTGGGTGAGGCCGGGTCATATAGCATCAGAACATACACCCAGGGTAAGGCCGGGTCATATAGCATCAGAACATACACCCCGCTCAGAATCATCTCTCGATCACATACAGATGAGGCCCAGGTCACATAGCGTCAGTAACCTCCATCCCCTCATCTTACCGTGGTGTTACAACATATTTTTGGGCATCCAGATCCCATCAACCAAGAGCTCACACAGCATGAGTTAACATTATAATACCATTACATCAATAGCTTTTATCATTACATGGATTTCACAAGTCTAAATCTCATTTTATTCTTATTTTATTCATATTCGTGGTTAAAAATTCAATTTCTTACTTTTATAATTCATTTTATACCTTTAGGGACCTACTGGGTCGTTAACCTCGAATTATGGAACCCCTGAACACAAACTCAAAATCCTTTGTTAGATTGCCCAACGAGTACCGATACTCTTATATGGGTATCGGTACACCTCTCTGGGTACCGGTACTCCTCTACGAGTATCGATACACAAATTAGGTTTAAAAGAAATAAATCTCCTAGCCATTCCGATATGCTTACCTCCATAGCGATACTCAATATTGGTACGTGAACCATCTGTACCGATTCCTACCCATACTGGTACCCTCACATTTGCGTAGCGGTACGCAAAACCCTTCCTCAGACAATGGAATAGTAGTATCGATATGCTACCTAGTATACTGGTACGTGAAAATACTACTAGAATTCTATTAAGAAAAGGGGTACCGATACTCGAGAATTCGTACTGATAGGAGTACAGATACTGAAACCTTAGTAACGGTACGCGAGCCTAGATTTCTAAGTCTGGGGTTCAAATTCTTCCTCTTTACTTCTTAAACCAGCTTGGTAACCCCTAAAACTTAACCTACAACTTATGGAAGTTGTTTAGGGTCGATTTCTACCAATTTTACAAGTTTTTAATATCAATTATAACTTTTGCATTAACACCCATCAAGATTATTCAAGCATGCTCAAAAACACCAAAATGACATACAAAGCAATTACCCTTATGATATGCTGGAAACAAGGAATTGACAGTGTACTAACATTCTTCAAAACACAAACAACTCTTGCTATCCTTGATTTCAAGCTTTGCCCTTTGCATTGAGCCTTAGAGTGCTACCAAGCTGTTTAGCTACACTCAAATGTTGTAAAACGAATTATAGCATTGTCAAGAGATAAAAGAGAACTAAAAAGGATTTAACATAACAAGAAAATGAGATTAAACTCTTCAATCTCGTTATTCCTCACAAAAGCCCTTCAAAGCCCTAAGGTTTTCATCCAACTCCAAACTTTGACATTCTTACCTCAAAAGGTAGATCTCTTGATGTTGAAACTTTTTCTCACAAGCCTTAATCTGGGATTTCTACTCTAAACCACAAATATCGGTCTTTTCATCTTGGAACTCACTCTTCAACAATGGGGGAGGAAGATGGAAAAAGAAGGAGACAAGGGTGATCTCATACCTTACACCCTATACAGAAAAATTAACTCATTCCATCTTTTTTTCACATGCTTGGGGAGGAATTACTCTATTATCCCACTAGCAAAAACCAACCACAACCCAAACACTAATTTTGGCTCAAATAGGCACTCAAGGCCCAATATTTTCGCCCAACTCGAGGCTCAACTCTCGGGTTAACCTGACCCTCAGATTCCAAAATCTAGGTCCTTATAGGCAACTGCAGTGGCGGCACGGTCAATGTAGATTATGGCTCAGTTGGTCTACGCGGCTCGATTGGCTGGTCAATGCGGCTCACAGGTCAGCTTGGGCAACCTATATTGCTCAACTGCCTAGGACACCGTAGGAGTGATTTCAACCGACAGTTCTCGAGTTGGTGATTAATAAGTGTTCAAAAGTACTATTTTTCTTACCCTTTTTACTCATATTATTGTTAGACTTATGCCCATATTAGTTGCATAATTAGCCATTCATGCATTAATCCATGTTTTCTTCCATCGTTGAGCTTGATTACATAACTTGGTAGTTTATGTGGAAAAGATGCTGCTTTGGTGTGTTTTGTGTGTATGTGCAGGATCACTTGCCAAAGCAAGGCTAGAGCTAGTTGCCAGGGCAATGCATGAAGGAGACGCCGAGCTAGTTGCCAGGGCAACGCATGAAGGAGACGCCGAGCCAGTTGCCATGGCAATTGTCGACAAGAGCAAATGTGATATGGTAGTCGAAATTGATGACTATACAAGCCCAAGATGACGTGGAGCAAAGCCCAAACCCGAAGGAATTTGATTTCCATGCAGAGATTAAAGAAGAATTAAATTCCAAGAAGATAAGAGAAGTTCTAGTAGGAATACAATTATAATAAAGAATTATATTCTTTAAAGATAATTTAATTCCAACTTAAACTCCTCCTCAAAGAAGGACTTTGGCCTAGCCCTATAAATAGGAAGGAGATTTCGACAATCAAATAGAGAGCAAGAGAGGGGAATTTCGACAAGTCCAAGGAAGGCAAGAGGAGAGAATTTTCGACAAGCATCTAGGGCAAGGAGGATTTCGACAAGCATCCTCTTTCATCCTTTTCCTTCTTGTTCGATTGGGTTCATGCTAGGGATTAATTATCTTGTGTTTCTTTGGAACCTAGCCATGAACTAAATCTACTTGGCTATGGTTATTGTGTTTTGTGGTTGTGAGAAACTATTGGTTTTTGTTTAGGTAATAAGAGTTTGCACTTTTCTATCTCAAGGTTTATTCATTCTTGGTTCTTATTCTTGTTTGCGAGTGAATTGGGAGAGGATCTCGTGATTTCATCTATTTATCTAATATCGGGAGAGTTAGATTCAAGAAACGAATGAATATGATCTTTATTCAATCTATTGATGGTGAAGATTAATCCGACTTAGGATTAAGTTAAGGATTTCAACGGCTAAGAGGAGCGCAAGATTGGTTGTTGTTCACCCTTGATTCACGCAGGGATGTATTATCAAGGCATGCACAAGTAGCTAGAGTTTCGACTTAGGGATAAGAAGAAACCATTGAAGAACGCTCTGCCGAACCTTGAAGGTTGCTACCCAGATGCCCAAGTAGTTGCCCAACTAGTTGCCCAGGCAACCATCGATTAGTTGCCAAGGCAACCCCGTTGTGCAAGTTGCCACGACAACTGAGTTGCTCGTGCACTCTTTTACCAAAACGATCCAATCGGCTATCACACCTCAACTCACGATAACCTGGCCCATCTCTCTCTCATTTGAATTCATCTTTTCTTTTACTTTATTGCCTTCTAGTTTAGTTATTAGATAAACTCCTATAATCCTTTATTTGTGTTTTTACTTTTTACAGTGCAAGAGAGTAGATTCTTGAAGTGGCACCAATCCCTGTGGAGACGATATCTTTTATACTTGTAGCGATGTCCCTCTTCTCGTCGCTAAATAAAACGTGGCTTTTTCGAAGTGTTTTTGAAAGGTGTTTGTGATTCTTTTGGATATAAAATATTTATTCCATGGGGTTTTAAAAGAAACCGCATTTAAAAAAATGGAGTCGCCATCGGCCACTTAGGTAGGCCGGACACCATAAAACCAGAGATTCAAAAAAGATTGGGTTCGGGAGTCGGTTACGGATGGGGAAGGATTAGCACCCCCACACCGCCCAAAACTGGTACTTTAATAATTACTGCTTTATTAATATTGGATTTTCCGGATTAGAGTGACGATTATTTTAAAATTCGATCATAATTGCGAATAAATTTTAAGGGCCCCGTTATCTGAGAATAAATGCCCAACCACTATCACTACGCCTGATACTGGCCCCGTTTACGCTCGGATAAAAGGGCACCGCATTAACAATTTATATCTCGATATGCAATCTTAGTGGCAAAAATATAAAACATGGCAAAATATTCAAATGCAATAAATATTGACATAACAGAATACTAATCTAACATAAATAATATATTAGACTGGATCATGCATATATACATATTAATCTAAATAATAGATAAAAACAACTGTAACATGTCAGAATAACAAGGCAGGAATAAGTACGTATAGACGAACAAATATTTCAAAAAGACATACATACTAGTAATAAAACATATTTCAACATATATGGGACAATATATCATACAAAAAAAAAGTAAATATACTAGCATGCAATCCTTAAAAAAAACATACACACATACAAAAATACAAAATATACCATGTACGAATCAACTAAAACATAACATGTTTAATATGAATAACCGGATAAAAAGATGCATGAATATTATAAGCTTAATACACATATACATGTAAACATAAAATACGAGGCATAAACGAGGGACATAAAATAAAACAATAGAATATCAACATATACGATTATAATACGAACATGAATATTTACAAAGAAAACAGGACTGAAATGAAAGAAAAATAAAAGTCAGTGGCAGAAATTAAAGAACAATAATATGTAATTTAGGGACGAAAATGCGAAACAAACCAAACCTAAAAGGATCAAAACTGTAATTAGACCAAGGGGCAGACCCAAAATGAAAAATTTAAAAACGCGGGATGGTTAAGGGGGTAATTTTACCATTTAAAATCTGAATTCGGCTAATTTAGTGATCAAATCGAAACAAAATGGAAAAGAAAAAGGACCGAAATCGTGATTAACCCATGCGGCAAGACAAAATTGAAAATATTGGAAACGCGGGGGGATTAAGTGTGTGATTTACCCATTTCACGAAATAATAATGACTATAAAAGCCCTCTTTTTAGGCTGAAATCAAATTTTCAGCCATTTGTTTCATTTTCAGTTTTCATACCTCAAACCTCGTTCTTATTTTCTCTCAAATATCCCCCATAAAACCCAGAATCTGGCGACCGGCCGCCGTGCTCTCTGCCGCCGGTGAGCCTCCAAAATACACCGAAATGACCCCCGTTTCACCCTCAATATGAATCTGTGGTTGGATTCAGAGGCTACACCCCTATTTGCCCTAGATCTAGGAAATACGAACAAAAAAAAGCACTTTTAACCAAAAACAAAACTACAAAGGGGCCTTCCCCTTCCTCCAGTTCACCATCTCTGGCTTGGGGAAGCCGAAAGGCTTGTCACTGAGGAAGGGAGACCCACGGACGGCGACGGTAAGACCTCTCCTCTCTCTCTCTCTCTTTTTTGTTTATCCCTTTTGTATATGCATGCAAGAAAACAAATAAGAAAAGGAAACAACTGTTTACCACTGGACTGACTTTTGATTATCACTTAACTGGTTACAACTTTTGGTTGTTTTTTTGTTACAAGATCTCTGTTCTCTCTCATTTTTTTTGTTACCACCTCTCTGTTCTCTCTCCTTTTTTTTGTTACCACCTCTCTGTTCTCTCTCCGTTCCCCTCTTTTTTTTACAAGATCTCTGTTTCGTATATAAGCTTGTGTTTGTTTTGGTGCAAGTTGTATGCTTGCTTTTTCAGATCTGGACTGACAAACTTGTTGCTTGTTGTATTTGGCATGTTCTGAGCACGGTGGTTGATTATCGGCATGGTGGCGGAATGGGTGTTCTGCCAGCGGCAGATCTGATCTAACGGTCGAGATGGCTTGAAGGACGAACGGCCTGGATGAAGCCTCGATTTGATGAGGCGGCTCCAGATCTTGCCACGTAGAGCTCTGCAGTCGAGGAGTCAGAACGCGTGGGTCTCACGCGCGCGTGGGATATCAAAGCGTCCGCGCGTGGCACTCGAACGGTCCATACGTGTGGAACACGCGGCTGGCAGATATTTTTGACTTCTTGGTTGGATCGTGGCCGTTGGATCAGATCTTGATCCAACGGCCCACAGTCACCTGCACACAATAATTGTAATTAAATAAGGTTTGGGTTTGGGCCTTGTAATGATATTTGGACTTGGACTGTAATTTTTATTTGGGTTTAATATATTTAATTTTTTGGATTTCATTTTATATCAGCCCATTAATAATAATATAATTAGTATTATAATAGCAATACACATACATACGCAAACGTATACTTATATTATACAAACATTAATTAATATAACATACTAGCATACGTACATATAATCATACCCCTAACTAACATAACATCTATATACATTAAACAAATACGTTAGTACTCTATAGATACATAAGCGACACACATACACTATTAATACGTATACATACATAGTTTATAATATACATGCACACACCACACCTTATATATATTAGTAACATTTATACATATAATATAATATAATAAATATACATGCAATACTAATATGTATTTACAAGCGAAAATGAGTGATTACAGTTGCCCCTCTTTGCTTGTTCTCATGGAATGAGAAACAAAGCAAAGATTCATAAGCACTCATTTTTATCAGACTTCCCTGTTTGTAGCTTTGGAAAAACGTGTTCTTTTGGACATCTCCGCTCTTCCTTGGCTGAATCTTCAGGCTCGTAAGTTCTTCCTATATAGAGCTTCGTCACCTTCCGATCTTGGAGCTACAGGCTCTTCCTATATAGAAACCTTCACTCTAAAGCCTCGAGTTACGAGTCCTTCCTATATAGAACCTTTCACTTCGAGACTGTAAAGCTTGGAGTCCTTCCCATATAGAACTCTTCGCCTTCAACGCTGGTTTCTCCTATATAAAACCTTTTGCGCCGTTGATGGATTCTTCCGACTGAGAGTTCCTCCTATATAGAACTGCTAGTCTTCAAACCCTGGAGCCGTCAGTCCTTCCTATATAGAACTTTTGGCGCCTGAAATCTCAGGGCTACAGGTTCTTCCTATATAGAACCTTTCATTCTAAGACAATGAAGATCGAAGCCTTTCCTATATAAGACTCTTCGCTTTCGACACAAAAGGTTTCCTATATAACCTTGTGTCATAGGTGAATTCCTTTGACTGAGAGTTCTTTTTGAGATTCTGGATTTAGGGTTCTCCCTCTATGGAACCTTTCACTGGGGCTTGAAAATGTAGGTTCCCTTTTTTTTTAACGAGGCTATTTCCATTTTCGGACCTACGCTACTAAGACTGCCGCATCATGCCCGAAGGACTTACTGATGGTCCGAATGACTTATCATCATGCTTGAAAGACTTACTGATGGCCCAAAGGACTTAACATCGTGCCCGAAGGACTTACCGATGACCCAAAGGATTTAACATCTGGGTCTCACGCCGCTATAGCTGCCGTTCTTTGGGGACTCACGCCGATATGCTGCCACATCATGCCCGAAGGACTTACTGATGGCCCGAAGGACTTATCACCATGCTCAACAGACTTATTGGTGGCCCGAAGGACTTAACATCGTGCCCGAAGGACTTATTGATGACCTGAAGGATTTAACATCTGGATCTCACGCCGCTATGGCTGTTGTTCTTTGGGGACTCACGCCGATATGCTGCCGCATCATGCCCGAAGGAATTACTGATGGCCCGAAGGACTTATCACCACGCTCAAAAGACTTATTGGTGGCCCGAAGGACTTAACATCGTGTCCGAAGGACTTATTGATGACCCGAAGGATTTAACATCTGGATCTGACGCCGATATGGTTGTTGTTCTATGGGGACTCACGCCGATATGCTGCCGCATCATGCCCGAAGGACTTACTAATGGCCCGAAGGACTTATCACCACGCTCAAAAGACTTATTGGTGGCCCGGAGGACTTAACATCGTGCCCGAAGGACTTATCGATGACCCGAAGGATTTAACATCTGGATCTGACGCCGATATGGCTATTGTTCTATGGGGACTCACGCCGATATCTTTGCCGCATCATGCCCGGCGGACTTACGATGGCCCGAAGGACTTATCACCACGCTCAAAAGACTTATTGGTGGCGGAGGACTTAACATCGTGCCTGAAGGACTTATCGATGACCCGAAGGATTTAACATCTGGATGTGACGCCGATATGGCTATTGTTCTATGGGGACTCACGCTGATATGCTGTCGCATCATGCCCGAAGGACTTACTGATGGCCCGAAGGACTTATCACCATGCTCAAAAGACTTATTGGTGGCCCGAAGGACTTAACATCGTGCCCGAAGGACTTATCGATGACCCGGATTTAACATCTGGATCGGCGCCGATATGGCTATTGTTCTATGAGGACTCACGATATCTTTGCCGCATCATGCCCGGCGACTTACGATGGCCCGGGACTTATCACCACGCTCAAAAGACTTATTGGTGGCCCGAAGGACTTAACATCGTGCCCGAAGGACTTATCGATGACCCGAAGGATTTAACATCTGGATATCACGCCGCCATGGCTGTGGTTCTTTCGGGACTTTGGTAAATTCTTCGATAATTCTTCAAATACCTGTTTAGGAACAAGCAAAATTGACATGCCCCTATCTATATGATGCATGTAATATTGTGCTTTCTTTCTCCTCTTTTTCTTTTTTCTTTTTTCTTTGTTTCTTTTTCTCCTTTTTTTTCTTTCTATTGTTAATCTTATGTTCTGAAAAGTCATTCTTCGAATTTCTCTATTTCCTTTACTTTTGCGGTATGCTCAATTTTGATCTTCATTTCTGTCAAATTTTGCTCAATGGGCATCTGCTCTTGTTCTTTTGCATGAGCACCCGCCTTTCTTCTTCGGGGTCTCTGTCTGCTTCACCAACAAACATTATATCATGCGTGTGCAGAGATTCTTACTATTCTTTCTGTTCTGTATTGCCCCATTCGATCGTGCTCGGCTATCTTCCAGTTCTTTTGACCCAACATTCTGAGTATTTATTAATTTCATCATCGGGGTGAACGAAATGCTTCTTAACCTCAATCTTCTTGGTGCCTCTTGACGGACACCATTCATCGATCTCTGTGCTTTAATTCTTTGGAGACTCACTGTTTACTTTTTACCGTCCCCTCACTTTGTAAGCTCATTCTTGTCATGTTTTGTCCTTCATTTTCTTGAACCAAACAAGGCATCGTGGCTGGAATTCGCTTCTTGTTCTTGAGCTGTCTGACACCTATACCTCTGTTATCATCTTCATTCTATTCTATGCATTGTGAGGTCATTTCTGGTTAGGGGCTCCAATAGTATCCGCAACCTTGTGTTCTGGATCTTACCCCTGAAGTAATACATGGAAATTTTTGTTGCTTTAACTTGTCAATTTACTGATTGGTGTTCCACTGAAGGGTATCATTTAGATTAACATACAAGATTTTGAAAACACAACATAGGAGCTCTGGATATCATGTGCAAGAGTGGCTTAGATTCAACCACTTGGTAATTCAAAGATGTGTAGTCTTCCCTGGTGACTCGGTTCATCCTCATGATTACCGCGTTGCTGCAGAGTACTACTCTTTCTCAATTCTCATTATCTACTCCGCCCCCAAAAGGGTAGGCTTGTATAACCACTTGAGTGCAGAAATATTACTCTAGGAATAGAGTTCTGGGTGGTGCGAGTTTTAATTTTTCCTATGATATCGCCTATTTTCTTTTTTTCATCTTTTCATCATTTTTTCCTTTTTTGTTTTTTTTGTTTTTATCATTATTTGAGGAAATCAATTCGTCACAGTCCTTTTTCTTGAAGACAACGATGGAGCAAACAACACTGCCCCAAGTTACTCGGCATAGTCACGATTTGAAAATATTACCATCACTCATGAAGCTAAGGTTTCTTGAATTGGATGATATATCTCCACCCTATCGCTTCAGCGGAGTGCCCTAAAATTTCCATACTCTTATCCGAACAAGCCTATTACCAGGTTTCGAACATAGGAGTATTTTTTTATTATTATTTTCTTCTTCTTTATTTTTCTTTTCTTTCTTCTTTCTTTTCTTTTTCTCTTCCTTTTTGTTTATTTTTTTCTTTACTACCTAGAAGATTATGCCTAGAGTTTCAATTTCAAGCAACTCTACATGGTTGACATTTAGAGCTTTTTCGTCCTTAAATATCATCGAAAGAGTAATAATCTCGCTTTGCTGACCAGAGTCCGGTGGGGAAGATCACACATCATCGTTGTCACGACATCTATCTAATGTCACATCTTGCAATTGATATCCTGCGTCCTACAACGGAGAGAAAATATCTATGTGCTTTCAAAAACATTATATGTTAAGCAAAATGTGTTCTTTATTGAAAATAAAAATCAACAAACATGCCCCATCACAAAAGATCTTTTCCACATGGGGGCCACATAGAGTTGATTCCTTGTATTACTTCAGGAAGGTATTTTAATGTAGAGACATCTCTGGCTTCTTCAGCACTATGTAGACTTGCTTCTCATCCTTGGTCTTCCACTGCTTAATCAGCTCTTGTGTCAAGGTTCCATCATTGACCAGCTTCTTGATTTCCTTCAGTAATGGTCTACATTTTCTGGTGGGATGCCTCGGTGCCCCCATATGGAATTCGCATGTGCTACTCGAGTCAAAACTATGGGCATACGGATCAGGTGCAATCTTCATCGGCCTAGGAACAAGATAGTGACCCTCTACCAGATGAGGCCAAATGTCTGAGATAGATGTCCCAAACATTTCCAAATTTGTGCTCGTCCGAGGAATTTTCCTTAATGACCTCGATTTGTCAGTCTGTCTCCTTCTTTTACGGCCACGCGAACCTTGGAGATGACACTCATTTACCTCTCCTACCTTATCTTCGCTTCGGTCCTTAGACTTAGACCCCAATTTTCCTTCTTTGACTGCATATTATATCCTTTCTCCAATCGTCATGAAATCTTCGAATTTGTTTCTCGATTTCTCCAACATCACATCGAAGAAGGAAGAGGGAAGCGTTGCATGAAATAGGGGAGTCAACTCTTCTTCCTCTATAGGGGGCTGGACTTGGGTCGCCAGACATCGCCACCTTAATGCATATTCCCTGAAGCTTTCACTTGGTCTCATTTTCTCATTCTGAAGAAACTGTCGACAGGGTGCTAAATCTAAAGCATATTTGTATTGATCCAAAAAGGCATTAGCGAGGTCACCCCATGACCTAACTTGGTTTCTGTTCAAATGGTTATACCGCACTGCTGCTGGTCCCGTCAGGCTATCATGGAAATGGTGGATCAACAATTCTTCGTTCTTCATGTATCCTTCCATTTTTCTACAAAACATGGTTAAGTGAATCTTCGGGCAGCTGGTTCCGTCATACTGCGCAAATCCGGGAACCTTGAAATCTGGAGGAATAACCAAATCAGGGACTAGGCAGAGTTCCCTCGTATTGAAAACATTTATCTTCTCTTTCTTCTTAAGCTCTTTCTCATTTTTTTCTTCTAACAGGTCAAGCCTTGACTCTTCAATTCGTTCCATTTTCCGATTAATTCTGCCATCAAACCCCATGTATTAAATGATGAAGTGCCATGCGATGATAAAACAATGCAAAGAACGTGATGCAAATGCAATGCATGAATGCAATAAAGCATTGATTCCGCAAGTGATTTGTCCCTATAAGATATCTTTCATTCAGACCAAGAGGTTTCATTACATCCGGTATTAGGATTTTACAGATAGCGGTGAGCCCTGGCACCTAATGTCTTGACCTCATTCAACAGTCCTGTCAGCTTTCCTTCGCGGTCCAATGCTGGATCCATATTCTGGCTTATTGGTGCTGCTGCATCGGTTAAATCTGCTACCCGTTGAGCTATTGTCGGGCTTGAGTCGTAACCATCTTCATGTCCTGGTCTTTCTCCCGTATTGTTTGCTCGTCCTTTTGTAGCTGAACGGTCATTGCCCCAGCACGGATCTCACTAGTATGTAAAGCAGTCTCGAGCCTCACTATCTGTTCTTTGAGTGCTGCGTTTTCCATTTGGAAGGCTTGTGATTCATTCCTTTCCTGGTGCAGACTTGATTTCAGGATATCTTCCATGGCCAGACTGCTTTCCAACTCATTTTGGAGAATGTCGCGTTGGCCCTCAGCTTCTTCCAGCTTCTGTGATAATGATATGACTTTATTCTTACTATTCTTGCATTTCTGCTTCCAGCATTCTGAACCGTTCCTCAGCTGAATCATACCATTGACCCACTCTTCCGTTGTGTCACCCAGGCCGAAACTCTTAAATTCAAAGTGCAGCTTCTGGTACTCGTCTTGTACGTTCTTTAATTTCATGCTCAGATTGTGCCTCTCATGCTCGAGCTGGTCGCGCTTGTGTGCAAGTTCATCTTCTGAGACGCTTTTATTCTTGAGTCCTAACTTTATCCCGCTTGAGTGACCTACTTCTGTGTTACCTGAACCTTGGGCTGGGTATTGTTCCTCCTTCGACTTTGCCCCACGGGCAACGGCAGGCTGGCTGAAGAATCAGGGTTTTCCGTCTTCAAAACCCAAAATTCCCATTATGATAAGATTTCGAACTCTGTCCTTCAGGGCCCTACAATTTTCAGTGTGATGACTCGAATCGCCTATGTGGTAGCTGCACCAGACACGACTATTGTAATCTTTCGGATAAGGAGGTTTTCTTGGTACAGACTTCATTGGTATGATAAGGTTCCTTTCAACAAGCAACGGAAGTAACTCGGTGTATCTCATGGGTATAGGATAATGTCTTCTGATGTCATTAGATTCTATAACTTCCCCTGGTTTTACCTCTGTTCCCTGGGTATCTACCCCAGATATGCTACTTGTCTGCTTCTTGAGATTGATCACAAAGGGATTCGATTTGTCATATTTAACGGTGTTGTCTATTTTGACATTCTGACCATTCTGTTCCGCATTCTGCTCCCTGATCAAATCTTTTCTGAGTTCGACATGTTGCTTGCCTTTCATCATGGCATTCATCCGGTCCATCATCTCGGACATCTGCTTCTTTAGTTCTTGTAATTCATCTTGTTTGTCACCAGGATTGACACTGCTTACCGAATCTGTTCTGGTGTCCTTGAATGGTTCTTCTTCGGCTGTCCCTGGCCTAGTCTTGGGATGGAACTCTGGAATTGGACCCCCGTCCTTCAGGTCAAAGAACCTTGGGTCCACCATGAACAATCTTCTATTATGGGAGAAATTACTCGGGAATCAATGCCCCTGTGTAATGCGAATGCGATGATATGCAAAAACAAAGCAAAAGAAAACAAGTCAGTACCGGACAAAAATGATAAGTACGTAATAAAAGGGCAAATTAAATGCGATAAGCAAACAAGGCAATCCTATTTACATTCCATCTAAGACACCTAGGTTATCCGCATGGCTCTAACAGGGTGGGTTTCTATGTGTTCTCTACATGCAGTTTTGGTTCTAGGAGGTACCCTAATTGTCCTCGCTGTCCTCTATTAAGAGTAGCAAGGCCCCCGATCATCACCCATTATAGGCTCCTTTCAACCGAGTTCAATTCAGGGGGACCCATTCGCTTATGCCCGTACGAAGGAACGATATCCTTACGAAAGCATAAGGTACTCGAGCCCCGAAGGTACTTGCTAGGCCCATACGGGAGAACGATATCTCCACGAAAGCATTAGCGTTTTCCCCCACTTAAAAAGACGGGTTTATATGCCATATTTTAAATGCGTTAAAATAAACGCGCAATTATGACCGAATGTTAATTTAATAGTCACTTTAAACCGGAACTTCCAATATTAGTAAAGCGGTAATTATTTTAAAAGCTTGACTCTCATTTGTTTTTGAAAAAAAACAAAAATAGTCCCCAGCGGAGTCGCCATCTGTAGCGATGTCCCTCTTCTCGTCGCTAAATAAAACGTGGCTTTTTCGAAGTGTTTTTGAAAGGTGTTTGTGATTCTTTTGGATATAAAATATTTATTCCATGGGGTTTTAAAAGAAACCGCATTTAAAAAAATGGAGTCGCCACCGGCCACTTAGGTAGGCCGGACACCATAAAACCAGAGATTCAAAAAAGATTGGGTTCGGGAGTCGGTTACGGATGGGGAAGGATTATTACCCCCACACCGCCCAAAACTGGTACTTTAATAATTACCGCTTTATTAATATTGGATTTTCTGGATTAGAGTGACGATTATTTTAAAATTCGATCATAATTGCGAATAAATTTTAAGGGCCCCGTTATCCGAGAATAAACGCCCAACCACTATCACTACGCCTGATACTGGCCCCGTTAATCTCGGATAAAAGGGCACCGCATTAACAATTTATATCTCGATATGCAATCTTAGTGGCAAAAATATAAAACATGGCAAAATATTCAAATGCAATAAATATTGACATAACAGAATACTAATCTAACATAAATAATATATTAGACTGGATCATGCATATATTCATATTAATCTAAATAATAGATAAAAACAATTGTAACATGTCAGAATAACAAGGCAGGAATAAGTACGTATAGACGAACAAATATTTCAAAAAGACATACATACTAGTAATAAAACATATTTCAACATATATGGGACAATATATCATACAAAAAAAGTAAATATACTAGCATGCAATCCTTAAAAAAACATACACACATACAAAAATACAAAATATACCATGTACGAATCAACTAAAACATAACATGTTTAATATGAATAACCGGATAAAAAGATGCATGAATATTATAAGCTTAATACACATATACATGTAAACATAAATTACGAGGCATATACGAGGGACATAAAATAAAACAATAGAATATCAACATATACGATTATAATACGAACATGAATATTTACAAAGAAAACAGGACTGAAATGAAAGAAAAATAAAAGTCAGTGGCAGAAATTAAAGAACAATAATATGTATTTTAGGGACGAAAATGCGAAACAAACCAAACCTAAAAGGATCAAAACTGTAATTAGACCAAGGGGCAGACCCAAAATGAATTCAAAAACGCGGGATGGTTAAGGGGGTAATTTTACCATTTAAAATCTGAATTCGGCTAATTTAGTGATCAAATCGAAATAAAATGGAAAATAAAAAGGACCGAAATCGTGATTAACCCATGCGGCAAGACAAAATTGAAAATATTGGAAATGCAGGGGGATTAAGTGTGTGATTTACCCATTTCACGAAATAATAATGACTATAAAAGCCCTCTTTTTAGGCTGAAATCAAATTTTCAGCCATTTGTTTCATTTTCAGTTTTCATACCTCAAACCTCGTTCTTATTTTCTCTCAAATATCCCCCATGAAACCCAGAATCCGGCGGCCGGCCGCCGCTAACCGGCGCCGGCGAGCCTCCAAAATACACCTAAATGACCCCCGTTTCACCCTCGATATGAATCCGTGGTTGGATTCAGAGGATACACCCCTATTTTCCCTAGATCTAGGAAATACGAACAAAAAAAAGCACTTTTAACCACAAACAAAACTACAAAGGGGCCTTCCCCTTCCTCCAGTTCACCATCTCTGGCTTGGGGAAGCCGAAAGACTTGTAACTGAGGAAGGGAGACCCACGGACGGCGACGGTAAGACCTCTCCTCTCTTTTTTTTTTGTTTATCCCTTTTGTATATGCATGCAAGAAAACAAATAAGAAAAGGAAACAACTGTTTACCACTGGACTGACTTTCGATTATCACTTGACTGGTTACAACTTTCGGTTTTTTTTGTTACAAGATCTCTGTTCTCTCTCATTTTTTTGTTACCACCTCTCTGTTCTCTCTCCTTTTTTTGTTACCACCTCTCTGTTATCTCTCCGTTCCCCTCTTTTTTTACAAGATCTCTGTTTCGTATATAAGCTTGTCTTTGTTTTGGTGCAAGTTGTATGCTTGCTTTTTCAGATCTGGACTGACAAACTTGTTGCTTGTTGTATTTGGCATGTTCTGAGCACGGTGGTTGAATATCGTCATGGTGGCGGTATGGGTGTTCTGCCAGAGGCCAGACGCGTTCTCGGCCGTTAGATCAGATCTGATCTAACGGTCGAGATGGCTTGAAGAACGAACGGCCTGGATGAAGCCTCAATTTGATGAGACGGCTCTAGATCTTGCCACGTGGAGCTCCGCAGTCGAGGAGTCAGAACGCGTGGGTCTTACGCGCGCGTGGGATATCAAAGCGTCCGCGCGTGGCACTCGAACGGTCCATACATGTGGAACACGCGGCTCGCAGATATTTTTGACTTCTTGGTTGGATCGTGGCCGTTGGATCAGATCTTGATCCAACGGCCCACAGTCACCTGCACACAATAATTGTAATTAAATAGGGTTTGGGTTTGGGCCTTGTAATGATATTTGGACTTGGACTGTAATTTTTATTTGGGTTTAATATATTTAATTTTTTGGATTTCATTTTATATCAACCCATTAATATTAATATAATTAGTATTATAATAGCAATACACATACATACACAAACGTATACTTATATTATACAAACATTAATTAATATAACATACTAGCATACGTACATATAATCATACCTAACATCTATATACATTAAACAAATACGTTAGTACTCTATAGATACATACGCGACACACATACACTATTAATACGTATACATACATAGTTTATAATATACATGCACACACCACACCTTATATATATTAGTAACATTCATACATATAATATAATAAATATACATGCAATACTAATATGTATTTACAAGCGAAAATGAGTGATTACAATACTATAACTTGCGACGTGTATACTTGCACATTTGCGTAGCACTTATTACGTGCAACAAGTTTTTGGCGCCGTTGCCAGGGATTGGCAATAGCGACTTTGTTTTTATTTTCTTGCACTTTCTTTTTTCTTTTCTTGTTTAAGATTCAAAGGGCTAACAAACTTTGGTTTTGCATTGGTATATGACCAGGGCAAGACCGACTTCACCAGAATATCCCTTTGATCCAGAAATCGAACGAACCTTACAAAGACTTAGACGAAGGATAAGAGTAGCAATGGCTAATCAAGACGACAATATGAATCAAGATGTTCGAGCAGGAGGAGGAGTGATTCTTGCACGAAACAGAACTATTCGAGACCATCTTAAAGAAGATCTTGATGGACTTAACCCAGGAGTTGTCGCACCTGAAATTGAAGCCGACCACTTTGAGTTGAAACCGATAATGTTTAATATGATCAACACAATAGGTCAATTTGGCGGCTCAGCAACTGAAGATGCACGACAACATCTGAAATCTTTTCTCGAGATTTGCAACTCAATCAAGATACACGGAGTCACCCCCGATGTATTACGATTAAGATTATTCCCCTATTCACTGAGGGATAGGGCGAAAGCATGGTTGAATAGCATTCCTGCCGGATCCATAGCATCTTGGATTGATCTTTGTCGTGATTTCCTTGCTAGATTTAATCCTACAAATTTGACTGATAAGCTTCGTAACGACATTACTTCTTTTCGGCAGGCAGATGATGAAGCCATGTTCGAGGCTTGGAAGCGATATAGAGAACTTCTACACAAATGCCCCTACACGGATTCCCGGTATGGACTTAAGTAACAATGTTTTACAACGCCGTGAATACACCAACAAGGATGATGCTAGATGCCTCGGCAAACGACATACTCCTAGATAAGTCGCCGGAAGAAGCAATGCAAATTTTAAACAGGCTGGCCAAGAATGATTATCAATTCCTATCTACTAGAAGAGGAGGAGTTAGACGCCAAGCCACAATACATGAACTAGGATCATCAGATTCAATTTCGGCACAATTGGCCACTTTAACCAAGATGGTCCAGAACATGCAAAAACCAAACAACACACATGAAGTCAAGGTAATAGATTCTTTTTGTGAGTTATGTGGTGATAACCATAATTCTTCTGAATGTATGCAGAATCCGGAAAATAGCTTCTATGTGGGGAATTACAATCGGAACAACAATGTGATGTCCAATACATACAATCCAGCTTGGAAGAAGCACCCAAATTTCTCATGGAGTAATCCCAACAATGCTCTAAACCAGAACAATCAGAATGCACAAGCATCGGGATTCCAGCAAAATATGCCACGGTAACAGTTGCTATAACAACAACCGACGACATCCAGTTCTTTGGAAAATTCTCTAAATGCTTTTATGATGAAAACTGAATCTTATATGGCTGAGAATAGTAATTTCATAAAAAGAACTGATGCTTTTATTAACAGGACCGAGATAAGATTGCAAAACCAAGAGGCGACAATCAAATCATTGGAAAATCAAGTCGGACAGTTTGCTCAAAATCTGAATACTAGACGCAAGGAGGTTTACCTAGCGATACTGAAGTCGCAAGAGGAACTGGCCATGAACAATGTAAGGCGATCACCACTAGAAGTGGCCAACAACTTAGAGAGGTTCAAACCCGCTCGTAAAACAAAACTCCACAAAAAGATCAAGACGGACCTAGCGGCAAAGCCTCAGATGCTGAACCAGGAATTGCCGCGGCAACCGGTAATAAGCATGCCTCGACAACCGATGATAAAGATGCCTCGGCAACTTGTGAAAAGCATGGCTCGGCAACCCCAGTTGATAACGCCTCGACAACTCCAGTTGTCCCGGCAATGCCGTCAATCAGGTTACAAACCAATGAAAGGATCGAAGATACCCGACTTCCACCACCATTCCCACAAAGGTTGAAGCAACAAAAGCAAGAATACCAATTCAAGAAGTTTCTTGATATCCTAAAGCAAGCCCACATCAACTTGCCATTGGTGGAAGCAATTGAACAAATGCCAAACTATGCCAAGTTTCTTAAAGACATTGTGTCCAAGAGAACAAGGCTAGGAGAGTTCGAAACAGTTGCCGCAACAGAGGGATGCATGGCAATGTTGCACAATCATATGCCACCCAAGTTGAAGGATCCCAGAAGTTTCACAATACCCTATTCTATTGGAAATCACTATGTCAAGAAAACACTATGCGACCTTGGGGCTAGCATAAACTTGATGCCTAAATCAGTTTTCCAGAAACTAGGAATCGGGAAGGCAAGACTTACAACAGTTATGCTACAGCTAGCCGACAGATCCTATGTACATCCAGAGGGTAAAATCGAGGACATACTGGTAAAAGTTGATAAATTTATTTTTCCCGTTGACTTTATTGTTTTGGATTGTGAAGCAGATGAGCATGCGCCCATCATTCTCGGGAGACCATTCCTAGCAACAGGGAGAACCTTGATCGATATTGAAAAGGGAGAACTCACAATGAGGCTGAATGATCAACAAGTTAAACTAAATGTGTTCCAAACACTAAGGCATGCCGATGACACAGAAGAATGCAAACTTCTTCATGCCACGGCAGAGTTTAACTTCGAAGAGGAATTTAGTTGCCTCGACAACTACATTGCCGATCAAGAGGAACCTGAGGAGTATGAAGAACCGGTCGGTGAGGAACAACCAAAAGAGGCAAATTGGCTAGTCAATCGACCAGGTACATACTTTGAACCACTGGATTACTCAGGTAAGGAAGGTAAGCTCGAAAAACCCTCTATTGAACATCCACCAATTCTTGAGTTGAAACAATTGCCAGAGCAACTAAAATATGCATATTTAGGAACTGATAATACATTACCTGTAATTATTTCTTCTAAGTTACAGCCTGAGCAGGAAAAGAAGCTGATCAAGATATTGAAGCTACACAAAAAGGCAATAGGGTAGACAATTGCCGACTTGAAGGGAATTAGCCCGACAGTGTGCATGCACAAGATTTTGTTGGAAGATGATCACAAACCTTCAATTGAGGCCCAGAGGAGACTGAATCATGCCATGAAAGGGGTTGTAATGAAAGAAATCATCAAGTGGCTTGACGCCGGCATTATGTACCCTATCTCTGATAGTACATGGGTAAGTCCGGTACAATGTGTTCTGAAAAAAGGGAGGTATAACGGTGGTAAGTAATGAAAACAATGAACTCATTCCAACCAGGACTGTGACTGGATGGAGGGTTTGTATGGATTATCGAAAGCTAAACAAAGCCACTAGGAAAGATCACTTCCCATTACCCTTTATTGATCAAATGCTTGACCGTCTTACAGGTAAACCCTTTTATTATTTTCTTGATGGTTATTCAGGTTACAATCAAATTGCCATAGCACCAGAAGATCAAGAAAAGACAACCTTCACATGCCCATACGGTACTTATGCCTTCCGAAGGATGCCGTTCGGATTGTGTAACGCCCCGGCAACCTTCCAAAGATGCATGATGGCGCTCTTTTCAGACATGGTCGAAGACTTCCTTGAGATCTTCATGGATGATTTTTCTGTTTTTGGTAATGACTTCGACAGCTGTCTCGGCAATTTAGAGAGGGTGTTGGCAAGATGTGAAGAAACGGATTTAGTCTTCAATTGGGAGAAATGCCATTTTATGGTAGATGAAGGAATAGTGCTCGGCCACAAGATTTCATCCAAGGGAATTGAAGTAGACAAAGCCAAGGTGGACGTGATCGAGAGATTACCCCCACCAAGTTCGGTTAAAGGAATACGAAGTTTTCTCGGACATGCAGGTTTTTACAGAAGGTTCATTCATAATTTTTCTAAAATCACTAAACCCTTGTGCAATCTGCTTGAACAGGATAAAGTCTTCGATTTTGATGATTCTTGCACCCAAGCATTCAAAACCCTAAAGAAAAAGCTTGCCTCGACACCCATTGTCGTTCCACCAGATTGGACGCTACCTTTTGAGCTCATGTGTGATGCAAGTGATTTCGCGGTAGGAGCAGTCCTAGGCCAACGCACAGGTAAGACCTTCCATGTGATATACTACGCTAGTAAAACTTTTAATAGTGCTCAAGTGAATTACACAACAACGGAGAAAGAGTTACTAGCTGTAGTTTTCGCATTTGACAAGTTCCGATCCTATTTGATTGGTACAAAGGTAATTGTTCATACGGACCATTCGATAATCAAATATCTATTTGCTAAAATGGATGCCAAACCTCGTTTGATTCGTTGGATAATACTTTTACAAGAATTTGATATTGAAATTAAGGACAGGAAAGGAACAGAAAATCAAGTGGCCGATCATCTATCACGTTTGGAAAGCAATAAGGAGGAGGACGCGGATCTAGAGATATGCGATGCATTCCCAGATGAACAACTTTTAGTTGCCTCGGCAACCATGGATGCGCATGCCTCGGCAACCCTCGACGCCTCGGCAACCATGGATGCACACGCCTTGGCAACTCTCGACGCCGCAGCAGCCTTTGACGCGCACGCCTCGACAATTTTGGGAGCAGTCGCCACAGCAGCACATGCCTCGGCAATACCCTGGTACACGAATTTAGTTAATTTCCTTGTTTGTGGTATTTTACCTTATGGCATTACTCACCAAGGGAAGAAGCGGTTCTGCCATGATGCTAAGCATTACTTTTGGGACGAGCCTCTTTTGTTTAAACAATGTGCAGATCAGGTTATACGCCATGTGTCCCTGAAGAAGAGCAACAGAATGTACTCCGGCAATGCCATTCTTCACCCTATGGAGGACATTTTGGAGGAACTCGTACCGCAGCCAAAGTTTTGCAATCCGGTTTGTATTGGCCAACATTGTACAAAGATGCCCAAGACTTTTACAAGCAATGTGATCGTTGCCAGAGGACGGGCAATATCTCTAGACGACATGAGATGCCGCTCCAGAACATCATCGAGGTGGAATTGTTCGATGTATGGGGGATCGATTTCATGGGACCTTTCCCATCTTCATTCGACAACCTCTACATTCTACTTGCCGTCGACTACGTGTCTAAATGGGTTAAGGCAGTTGCAGTTCCCAACAACGATTCCAAGACTGTGCAACGATTCTTGCAGAAAAACATATTTATACGGTTTGGATGTCAAGAGCAATTATCAGTGACGAAGGCAAGCATTTTGACAACAGACTAATTGCCAAGATGTTGCAACACTTCGGCATATCACACAAGATCGCCACGGCATATCACCCACAAACCAACGGGCAAACAGAAATTTCCAACCGGGAATTGAAGGGTATACTTGAGAAGGTTGTAAATCCCTCTAGGAAGGATTGGTCATTAAGACTAGATGACGCACTTTGGACATATCGCACTGCATTCAAAACACCCTTAGGTATGTCCCCCTTCCGACTTGTCTATGGTAAAACATGTCATCTACCGGTGGAAATCGAGCACAAGGCGTACTGGGCAATCAAGACCGTGAATATGGATTGGGAAAGTGCCGGACAAAAGCGTTTGATGGATCTCAATGAGATAGAAGAATTCCGTGCACTCGCCTATAACAATGCATGAATCTACAAGGAGAAAACAAAGCGCTGACACGACAAGAAACTATTGCCATGGCAATTCACGCCAGGGCAACTAGTTCTCCTATTCAATTATCGGCTAAACCTTTTCCCGGGAAAGCTGAAATCAAGATGGTCGGGACCATTTGAAGTTGTCAAACCATTCTCCCATGGTGCCGTGATAATCAAGTCCATCTCTGACAACCATGAATTCAAAGTTAATGGACAAAGATTGAAGCACTATAATGGTGCCCATGTAGAACGTAACAAGGAAGTGGTCAACTTAGGAGATGCATGAGCATGCTCTCCTTTTTGATATTTTTATTTTTATTTATTTATTTTTATTTTTATTTTTTGATTATTTATTTATTTTATTTTTTTCAAATTTTTATTTTTTTTTATTTTTTTATATATTTCTGATTATTAGTAATTTTTAGGATAGTTTTTTTTATTTAAGTTTAAGAATCCTATTACACATCTTTATTTATTTTCTTTCTTTTCTTTATTAGTTTATCTTTAATTTTAATCCTTATTTGATTTGTCTTTGAATTGTAGGAAAAAAGTTCAAGATAAAGAGGAATTCTAATCCAAGTAGGAAAACATTTTCAACAAGGAAACTAATGGGCTGAATCTAAGGCTTATATAAAGCCTCCAATTCACCCTAACCACAACCCCTTGTCGAAAACTTCTCCCCCACCCTAAACCCTTTTTCGTTTTCCCTTAATCCCACCCACCTATCTTTTCTATAAAACCCATCACCCATCACCTATTCCTACTTTCTATCTTGCAACTTTTTAGTTTCTTTTCTTTTCTTTGTTTTTACAAAACTCACAATCAAGATCATCCATGGCATCCAAGATTAAACTTTTAGTTCATCCAAGTTCCTCCAAAGAACCAAGATACAAGATCTTTGCTACACCGGTGGTTCAAGAAAGATTTCAATCCAAGTTTGAAAGCCGGAAGATTCATGAAGAACAAGGCTTTGAATACTCCAACTCTCATCAAGATTTCGGCCTTGAACCATTCATCTTCGAGAGGATTGCACATCAAAAGTGGAAAATCTTTTGCCATCAACCAGAACTGGGTAACATCTCATGGGTAAGAGAATTCTATGCTCACTCACCTAACCCGGATAATCCTTATGTTTTTTTTCGTGACAAGGCCATACTCATAAGTCCCGAAAACGTCAACACCTTTTACGGGCTTTACATTGAGAAGGACGAGCATCAAGCCTTCGTTGATCAAATCACTCCCAAGCAACTCGACAAGGTGCTTCAAGAACTCACTCAACCGGGAACTCATTGGAACAACGGTAAATACAAGGGCACGGTAAGTCGCCTTCAGCTTAAACCCGAGGTAAAACTATGGAATAAGTTTGTTAAAACTTCTTTAATGCCCACCACACACAATACTACCGTTGATATACCACGTCTTTTGCTCATACATTCTATTTTGCATAATCGCATCATTAACATTGGAAAAATTATTTGTGATGAGATTTTTGTATGCAGCTCAAAAGATAAGGGTTCTCTTTTTTTCCTTGCTTAATTTCTAATCTTTGCAAGGAGATGCATGTCCCAAGTGAGTCCACCGATGAAAAGGCCCTACCAAAGTCCGGTTAGAATCAAGCACAAATCCAAAAGCTAATGGGAGAGGCACCGGGAAAATCTTCAAGGCCTCCAATTGCCGCGGCAACTCCTTCCGCCCCGGCAATCCATAATGCCCAAGCACCTAACGCCAGGGCAACTCGGCCATTAACCCCGGGACACTTTGAAGCACTTTTGCACCCATTGGCAAGCCACCTAAGGCAAATTGAAGACCGGCAACTAATGTTCATGCGGTACATGAAGGAGCACAACAATGCCATCACCCAAGTCATCCTAGAAAAGTACCCGAACAATCGTGTGCCGTTCCCAACCTTTCCCGCCGAGATCCTTGCCCCGGAAACCAATGAAGCAGTCGTCACGGCAACCTACATCATGCACGCACAAGCTGATGCCATGGCAACCAACCCTGAAGATGCCACGACAACCAAAGATAAAGATATCCCGGCAACCACTGCAAAAGCCAAAGGTAAAGCATCTATGCCCGAATCAACTCCTACGGAATCATTTTCTGATTTTTCATATTCGGACGAGTCCTCCATTGAACCAACAAAGACCGCACCAATTGAATCCTCCAAGCGAAAAGCCAATGACATTGATGAAGAGGACGATGAGGACAACCCCGTACGAGGATCGATTCCACTACCGGCAACAAGAAAACAACCATCACGTTCAAGCAAAAGAATCAAGACACCGACCAAAAGGAAACTAATCATCTACGATGACGAACTCTCGGAGTAAGTCCTCGTATGCATTATGTTTCATTGTTTTTATTTTCCGTTAATGCACGCATTGAGGACAATGCCTCACTCGAGTTTGGGGGGGATTGTTATTAGTAGTTACCATGTTTAGTTACATTCATCTTAAGTATTACATTTAGGATACATAATTGCTTGCCATACCTTTAATTGGAACAAGAATTGCTTAGATTTGATGAATATCCGATGATGACTTTGCCAATGCACTTAATTGATAGAATTTTTATTCTAGGATAACCATGGAAAAACTTAGAATTTTACTATGATGCTAAATTTGATGAAACACTGTTGTGGTTTGATTGATTTAAGGAATTCTAGTGAACTTAGGTTGATAATTAACAAATTGGGGGATTAGAATAAAAATTGGATGAATGCTAGAGGTGCCCGAAATTGGCTCTAGCATGTGCTAAAAATTTATCGCTAGAGGTGCCCGAAACTGGCTCTAGTATGTGTTAAAAATAATTGATCACTAGAGGTGCCCGAAACCGGCTCTAGTCGAATAAATTAACTTAATAAAACTAAAAACAAAACACTAGAGGTGCCCAAAACTAGCTCTAGTTAAAACATGTTAAAAAGAACCCAATGAAGTAATTTGAAAACCTCTTGTTTGCATAGAATCCGAAAAATCAACTTGCACACAACTTCGCACACACTCACAAGCATTATAGTTTGATTCCGAGTAACTCCTAAGTTTTCTGAAAAAATATAAAGCCAATCATACTTTGTGCCCCGGTTCAGAGAATTGAAATCAAGTTCAAAGCTAAGTTTGTGAAAATTGAAGTCTTGGCAGGTAATTATGAGTTTGCATTGCTTGAGGACAAGCAATAGTTAGAGTTTGGGGGTGTGCTAAGTGTTCAAAGGTACTATTTTTCTTACCCTTTTTACTCATATTATTGTTAGACTTAGGCCCATATTAGTTTCATAATTAGCCATTCATGCATTAATCCATGTTTCCTTCCATCGTTGAGCTTGATTACATAACTTGGTAGTTTTTGTGGAAAAGATGCTGCTTTGGTGTGTTTTGTGTGTATGTGCAGGATCACTTGCCAAAGCAAGGCTAGAGCTAGTTGCCAGGGCAATGCATGAAGGAGACGCCGAGCCAGTTGCCATGGCAATCGTCGACAAGAGCAAAGGTGATATGGTAGTCGAAATTGATGACTATACAAGCCCAAGATGACGTAAAGAAATTTGATTTCCCTGCAGAGATTAAAGAAGAATTAAATTCCAAGAAGATAGGAGAAGTTCTAGTAGGAATACAATTATAATAAAGAATTATATTCTTCAAAGATAATTTAATTCCAACTTAAACTCATCCTCAAAGAAGGACTTTGGCCTAGCCCTATAAATAGGAAGGAGATTTCGACAATCAAATAGAGAGCAAGAGAGGGGAATTTCGACAAGTCCAAGGAAGGAAAGATGAGAGAATTTTCGACAAGCATCTAGGGCAAGGAGGATTTCGACAAGCCTCCTCCTTCATCCTTTTCCTTCTTGTTCGATTGGGTTAATGCTAGGGATTAATTATCTTGTGTTTCTTTGGAACCTAGCCATGAACTAAATCTACTTGGTTATGGTTATTATGTTTTGTGGTTGTGAGAAACTATTGGTTTTTGTTTAGGTAATAAGAGTTTGCACTTTTCTATCTCAAGGTTTATTCATTCTTGGTTCTTATTCTTGTTTGTGAGTGAATTGGGAGAGGATCTCGTGATTTCATCTATTTATCTAATATTGGGAGAGTTAGATTCAAGAAACGAATGAATATGATCTTTATTCAATCTATTGATGGTGAAGATTAATCCGGCTTAGGAATAAGTTAAGGATTTCAACGGCTAAGAGGAGCGCAAGATTGGTTGTTGTTCACCCTTGATTCACGCAGGGATGTATTATCAAGGCATGCACAAGTAGCTAGAGTTTCGACTTAGGGATAAGAAGAAACCATTGAAGAACGCTCTGCCGAACCTTGAAGGTTGCTGCCCAGACGCCCAAGTAGTTGCCCAGGCAACCATCGATTAGTTGCCAAGGCAACCCCGTTGTGCAAGTTGCCACGGCAACTGAGTTGCCCGTGCACTCTTTTACCAAAACGATCCAATCGGCTATCACACATCAACTCACGATAACCTGGCCTATCTCTCTCTCATTTGAATTCATCTTTTCTTTTACTTTATTGCCTTCTAGTTTAGTTATTAGATAAACTCCTATAATCCTTTATTTGTGTTTTTACTTTTTACAGTGCAAGAGACTAGATTCTTGAAGTGGCACCAATCCCTGTGGAGACGATATCTTTTATACTATAACTTGCGACGTGTATAATTCAACATTTGTGTAGCACTTATTACGCGCAACAGTAATTCTGATGGTGGCCTTAATTTTCCATTCTGAGCACTCTAACCCTCTCAAATAGAAAACCTAAAACTTTCTTTTTCTCTTACCTCCTCCGACGGTAGCTCTGATGGCGACGTCGCTGGTACCGACAAACTCATCTCGATGAGATGAACACAATGGCGGTAGAGGTGTCAACAATAAATGACCGAATCTTTATAGATCAGAGTTTGAATCTCTACCCCTTAATTTTTCTCTCATTTTCTCTTCTCTCTTTCTCTCTCACCATCCACTTTTCACTTTTTCCTTTTTCTCTCCCCTTATCTAAAACTTCTCCCCCTTTTTCCATCAACTATACCTATTTAAAAAAAATCAAACATTATCTTCCAAATAAATGGCCCCAAACCTACTTAACTTATTCTTCCAATGATAAAGGCCCATGACCCGAACCTGAGACCCGATTCACTAACCTGAGAATTAGGTCGTTACAAGTATACTTAAAACTCCTATTGCTTTATGAGATTCATAAATATGATTGCTTTACATGTTAGTATTTGCAAAATAGGTAGATAATGAATAAGCATGTTTAGAGACCAGTAGTATGAGGCTTGATATCTATGAGATACATGGTGATGTTACGAATATAGAGAGACTCATGGAGACTTTAAAGATCGTGTAGGGTCGTTTAAGATGCTTGTTAAGTGTCTACAAGTACTATTTTATTCACCCTTTTTTTCATATTATTGCTAGACTTAGGTTCATATTAGTTGCATTATAGCCATTCATGCATGTTTGCATTGTTTCCTTGGTGGTTAAGCTTGACTTCATATTTTGCTTAATTTTGTGGAAAAAGGGTGCTGCCAATAGTTGTTTTTTTTGTGTGTGTGTGTATAATCACTTGTCTAAACAAGGCTGGAACCAGTTCCCAGGGCAGTGCATGAAGGAGATGCTGACGCAGTTGCCATGGCAATGCATATAGGAGATGCCGAGCTAGTTGCCAGGGCAATTGTCGATAAGGGATAAGATGATATGGTAGTCGAAATTGATGACTAGATAAGCCCAAGATGACGTGGAATAAATTTAAATCCCAAAAGAGTTTGATTTCCATGAAGAGATCAAAGAGAAATTAAATCCCAAAAAGATAGGAGAAGATCTAGAAGGAATTTAAATATAATAAAGAATTATATTCTTTTAAAGTATTTAATTCCAACTTAACTTCCTCCTCAAGAAGGACTTTAACCTAGTCATCTCCTATTTAAAAGAGACCAAGCCGTCAAACTCAAGGAGAGAGCAAAAGGGGAAAGATTTCGACAAGGGCTTTCAACCATTCTTCATCTTTTTCTTTCTTGTTCGATAGTTTATGTTAGGAATTCTTTGTTTTGTGTTTCTTTGGAACCTAGCCATGAACTAAATCTATTTGGCTAAGGTTATTGTGTTTTGTGGTTATGAGAAACAATTGGATTTTGTTTAGGTAATAAGAGTTTGCACTTTCAATTCAAGGTTTACTCATTCTTGGTTTTTATTCTTGTTTGCGAGTGAATTGGGATAGAATCTCGTAACACTATCTATTTATCAAATATCGGGAAAGTTAGATTCAAGAAACGAATGAGTATGGTCTTTATTCAATCTATTGATGGTGAAGATTAATCCGGCTTAGGAATAAGTTAAGGATTTCAACGGCTAAGAGGAGCGCAAGATTGGTTGTTGTTCACCCTTGATTCACGCAGGGATGTATTGTCAAGGCATGCATAATTAGCTAGAGTTTCGACTTAGGGATAAGAAGAAACCATTGAAGAACGCTCTGTAGAACCTTGAAGTTGCTGCCCAGCCGCCCAGTCAGTTGCCCAGGCAACCGTCGATTAGTTGCCAAGGCAACTCCGCTGCGCAAGTTGCCACGGCAACTGAGTTGCCCTTGCACTCTTTTACCAAGACGATTTAATTGTTTATCACTCCTCAACTCACGATAACCTGGCCTATTCTCTCTCTTTTGATTACATCTTATTTTACTTTATTTCTTTCTAGTTTAGTTGTTAGTTAAAACTCCTACAATCACCTATTTGTGTTTTTACTTTTTACAATGCAAGAGACTAGATTCTTGAAGTTCCACCAATCCCTGTGGAGACGATATCTCTTATACTATAACTTGCGACGTGTACACTTGCACAATTGCGGAGCACTTATTACGCGCAACAAGTTTTTGGCGTCGTTGCCAGGGATTGGCAATAGCAACTTTGTTTTTATTTTCTTGCACTTTTTATTTTTATTGTTTAAAGATTTGAAGGGCTAACAAACTTTGGTTTTGCATTGGTATATGACTAGGGTGAGACCAACTACATCAGAATATCCCTTTGATCTAGAAATCGAACGAACCTTGCAAAGACTCAGACAAAGGTTAAGAGTAGCAATGGCTAATCAAGACGACAATATGAATCAGGATGTTCTAGCATGAAGACGAGTGATTCTTGCACGAAATAGAACTATTTGATACTATCTTGAAAAAGATCTTGAAGAACTTAATCCAGGAGTTGTCACACCTGAAATTGAAGCCGACCACTTTGAGTTGAAACCAGTGATGTTCAATATGATCAACACATTTGGTCAATTTGGCGGCTCAGAAACTAAAGATGCACGACAACATCTTAAATCTTTCCTCGAGATTTGCAATTCATTCAAAATACAAGGAGTCACCCCCGATGTTTTACGACTAAGATTATTCCCCTATTCATTGAGGGATAGGGCGAAAGCATGGTTGAATAGTATTCTTACTGGATCAATAGGATCTTGGACCAATCTTTGTTGTGATTTCCTTGCTCGATTTAATCCTACAAATTTGACTGATAAGCTTCGTAATGAAATTACTTCTTTTCGTCAGGCAGATGATGAATCCATGTACGAGGCTTGTGAGCAATATAGAGAACTTCTACACAAATGCCCCCTACACGGATTCCTAGTGTGGAAACAAGTAACATTGTTTTACAACACTATGAATACACCAACAAGGATGATGCTAGATGCATCGGCAAACGGCATACTCCTAGATAAGTCACCGGAAGAAGCAATGCAAATTCTGAATAGACTTGCGAAGAATGATTATCAGTTCCCATCTACTAGAAGAGGAGGAGTTAGACGCCAAGCCACAATACATGAACTAGGATCATCATATTCAATTTCGGCACAATTGGCCACTCTAACCAAGATGGTCCAGAACATGCAGAAACCAAACAACACACAGGAGGTCAAGGTAATAGATTCCTTTTGTGAGTTATGTGGTGGTAACCATGATTCTTCTGAATGTATGCAGAATCCAGAATCCAGCTTTTATGTGGGGAATTACAATCGGAACAACAATGTGATGTCCAATACATACAATCCAGCTTGGAAGAAGCACCCAAAATTTTCATGGAGTAATCCCAACAATGCTCTAAACCAGAACAATCAAAATGCACAAGCATCGGGATTCCAGCAGAATATGCCACAACAATAGTTGCCACAACAACAACCGACAATATCTAGTTCTTTGGAAAATTCTCTCAATGCTTTTATGTTAAAAACTTAATCTTATATAGCTGAGAATAGTAACTTCATAAAAAGAACTTATGCTTTTATTATCAGGACCGAGATGAGATTGCAAAACCAAGAGGTGGCAATCAAATCATTGGAAACTCAAGTCGGAGAATTTGCTCAAAACCTAAATACTAGACGGCAATGAGGTTTACCTAGCGATACTGAAGTCGCAAGAGGAACTGGCCATGAGCAATGTAAGGCGATCACCACTAGAAGTGGCCGAAAACTTAAAGAGGCTCAAGCTCGCTCATCAAACAAAGCTCCACAAAAAGAACAAGAAGAACTCAGCGGCAAAGCCTCAGATGCTGAACTAGGAAATGCCGCGGCAACTAGCGATAAGCATGCCTCGGCAACCAGCGATAAGGATGCCGCGACAACCAGCGATAAGCATGCCGCGGCAACTAGCGATAAGCATGCCTCGACAACCCCAGTTGACGATGCTTCAGCAACTCCAGTTGCCCCGACAATGCCATCAATCAGGTTTCAAACCAATGAAAGGATAAAAAATATCCGACTTCCACCACCATTCCCACAAAGGTTGAAGCGACAAAAGCAAGAATATCAATTCAAGAAGTTTCTTGATATCCTAAAGCAAGTCCACATCAACTTGCCATTGATTGAAGCAATTGAACAAATGCCGAACTATGCCAAGTTTCTTAAAGACATTGTGTCCAAGAGAACAAGTCTAAGAGAGTTTGAAACAGTTGCCGCAACAGAGGGATGCATGGCCATGTTGCACAATCGTATGCCACCCAAGTTGAAAGATCCCGGAAGTTTCACAATGCCTTGTTCCATCGAAAACCACTATGTCGAGAAAGCATTATGTGACCTTGGAGCAAGCATAAACTTGATGCCTAAATCAATTTTCCAGAAACTAGGAATCGGAAAGGCAAGACCTACAACAGTTATGCTATAGCTAGCCGACAGATCCTATGTGCATCCAGAGGGAAAAATTGAAGACATACTGATAAAAGTTGATAAATTTATTTTCCCCGCTGACTATTGTTTTGGGTTGTGAAGTAGATGAACATGCACCTATCATTCTCGGGATACCCTTCCTAGTGACATGGAGAACCTTGATCGATGTTGAAAAGGGAGAACTCGCAATGAGGGTGAGTAACCAGCAAGTTAAACTAAATGTGTTCCAAACACTAAGGCATGCCGATGATTCGGAAGAATGGCAACTTCTTCATGCCACGACAGAGTTTAACTTCGACGAAGAATTTAGTTGCCTCGGTAACTACATTGCCGATCAAGAGGAACCTGAGAAGTATGAAGAATCGATCATTGAGGAACAACAAGAAGAGGCAAATTGGTTAGTCAATTGACCAGGTACATACCTTGAACCATTGGATTACTCAGGTAAGGAAGGTAAACTCGAAAAGCCCTCCATTGAACAACCATCGATTCTTGAGTTGAAATAGTTGTCAGGGCAACTAAAATATGCTTACTTAGGGACCGATAATACATTGCCTATAATTATTTCCTCTAAGTTACATCTTGAGCAGGAAAAGAAGCTGATTGACATGTTGATGCTACACAAGAAGGCGATAGGATAGACAATTGCCAACTTGAAGAGAATTAGCCCGGCAGTGTGCATGCACAAGATTTTGTTAGAAGATGACCACAACCTTCGATTGAGGCCTAGAGAAGACTGGATCATGCCATGAAAGGGGTTGTAATGAAAGAAATCATCAAGTTGCTTGACTCTGGCATCATATACCCTATCTCTGATAGTACATGGGTAAGTCTGGTACAATGTGTACCGAAAAAGAGAGGTATAACGGTGGTAAGTAATGAAAACAATAAGCTCATTCCAACCAGGACTGTGACCGGTTGGAGGGTTTGTATGGATTACCGAAAGCTAAACAAAGCCACTAGGAAAGATCACTTCCCCTTACCCTTTATTGATCAAATGCTTGACCGTCTTGTAGGTAAACCCTTTTATTATTTTCTTGATGGTTATTCAGGTTACAATCAAATTGCCATAGCACCAGAAGATCAAGAAAAGACAACCTTCAAATGCCCATACGGTACTTATGCTTTCCGAAGGATGCTGTTCAGATTGCGTAATGCCCTGACAACCTTCCAAAGATGCATAATGGCACTCTTTTCAGACATGATCGAAGACTTCCTTGAGATCTTCATGGATGATTTTTCCATTTTTGGTAATGACTTTGACAGTTGCCTCGGCAATTTAGAGAATGTATTGGCTAGATGTGAAGAAATCGATTTAGTCCTTAATTGAGAGAAGTGCCATTTTATGGTAGATGAAAGAATAGTGCTCGGCCACAAGATTTCATCCAAGGGAATCAAAGTAGACAAAGCCAAGGTGGACGTGATTGAGAGATTACCCCCACCAAGTTCGGTTAAAGGAATCTAAAGCTTTCTTGGACATGTAGGTTTTTATAGGAGGTTCATTCATAATTTTTCTAAGATTACTAAACCCTTGTGCAATTTGCTTGAACATGATAAAGTCTTCAGTTTTGATGATTCTTGCACCCCAAGCATTCGAAACCCTAAAGGAAAAGCTTACCTCGGTACCCATTGTCGTTCCACCCGATTGGACGCTACCTTTTGAGCTCATGTGTGATGCAAGTGATTTCGCGGTAGGAGCAGTCCTAGGCCAACGCACAAGTAAGACCTTTCATGTGATATATTACGTTAGTAAAACTTTTAATAGCGCTCAAGTGAATTACACAACAACGGAGAAAGAGTTACTAGCCGTAGTTTTCGCATTTGACAAGTTCTGATCCTATTTGATTGGTACAAAGGTAATTGTCCATACGGACCATTCGGAAATTAAGTATCTAATTGCTAAAAAGGATGTCAAACCTCATTTGACTCATTGGATATTACTTTTACAAGAGTTTGACATTGAAATTAAGGACAGGAAAGGAATAGAATATCAAGTGGCCGATCACTTATCACGCTTAGAACGCAATAAGGAGGAGGACGCATATTTAGATATATGCGATGCATTACCGGATGAGCAACTGTTAGTTGCCTCGGTAACCATTGATGCACATGCCTCGGCAACTCCAGACGCGTATGCCTAGGCAACCACTGATGCGCATGCCTCGACAACCCTTGACGCGCATACCGCGACAATTCTAGACGCGCACGCCTCGACAACCATGGAAGCAGTTGCCACACCAACACATGCCTCGGCAATACCCTGGTACGCGGATTTAGTTAATTTCCTTGTTTGTGGTATTTTACCTTATGGCCTTACTCACCAAGGGAAGAAGCGGTTCCGCCATGATGCTAAGCATTACTTTTGGGACGAGCCTCTTTTGTTTAAACAATGTGCACATCAGGTTATACGCTGATGTGTCCCTGAATAGGAGTAGCAGAATGTACTCTGGCAATGCCATTCTTCACCCTATGGAGGACATTTTAGAGGAACACGTACCGCAACCAAAGTTTTGCAATCCAGTTTGTATTGGCCAACATTGTAAAAAAATGCCCAAGAGTTTTACAAGCAATGTGATCGTTGCCAGAGGAAGGGCAATATCTCTAGGTGACGTGAGATGCCGCTCCAAAACATCCTCGAGGTGGAATTATTCGATTTATGGGGGATCGATTTTATGGGACCTTTCCCATCTTCATTTGGCAACCTCTACATTCTACTTGCCGTCGACTACGTGTCTAAATGGGTTGAGGCAGTTGCAGTTCTCGCCAATGATTCCAAGACCGTGCAACGATTCTTGCAGAAAAATATATTTACACGGTTTGGGATGCCGAGAGCAATTGTCAGTGATGAATGCAAGAACTTTGACAACAGACTCAGCGCCAAGATGTTACAACGCTTTGGTGTATCTCACAAGATTGCCACCACATATCACCCATAAACCAATGGGCAAGTAGAAATTTCCAACCGTGAATTGAAGGGTATACTCGAGAAAGCTGTAAATCCATCTAGGAATGATTGGTCAGTAAGACTAAATGATGCACTTTGGGCATATCGCACTGCATTCAAAACACCCTTAGGTATGTCTCCCTTCCGACTTGTCTATGGCAAAACATGCCATCTACCGGTGGAAATCGAACACAAGGCATATTGGGCAATCAAGACTGTAAATATGGATTGGGAAAGTGCTGGGCAAAAGCGTTTGTTGGACCTTAACGAGATAGAAGAATTCCGTGTACTCGCCTATAACAATGCACGAATCTACAAGGAGAAAACAAAGCAGTGGCATGATAAGAAACTATTGTCGCGGCAATTCATGGCAGGGCAACTAGTTCTCTTATTCAATTCTCAACTGAAACTTTTCCTGGGAAAACTAAAATCAATATGGTCGGGACCATTCAAAGTTGTCAAACCATTCTCCCATGGTGCCGTGAAAATCAAGTCTATCACTGACGAACATGAATTCAAAGTCAACAGACAAAGATTGAAGCACTACAACGGTGCCCATGTGGAACGTAACAAAGAAGTGGTCACCTTAGGAGATGCATGAGCATGCTCTCCTTCGGATATTTTCTTTTTTATTTTTATTTTTCAAACTATTTAATTTTTTTATTTTTGTTTATTAATTTCGGTTATTTTTCTTTTTAGGATAAATTTATTTATTTTCTTTAAGACTAAGACTACATATTCTTTCATATTTATCTAACCCTACATAGCCGGCCAAACCCTTCCCCTTCTCCAAATCCCCTAGTCGTCCCCTTCCCCCAATCAAAACCCTTCTTTTCTTTCTTTCCAATTAATCCCACCCACCATATTTACTACCTATCTTTTTTATTTATCCCATCACCCTTAACTTCCAAGAAACCTATTCCTACTTTTCATCTTGCAACTCTTTAGTTTCATTTGCTTTCTTTTCTTTGTTTCTACCAAACTTACAACCAAGATCATCAATGGCATCCAAAATAGAATTTTTGGTTCATCCAAGTTCCTCCAAAGAACCAAGATACAAGAAGTTTACTACATTGGTGGTTCAAGAAAGATTTCACTCCAAGTTTGAAAGTCGGAAGATTTGAGAAGAACAAGGCTTCGAATACTCCAACTCTCATCAAGATTTCGTCCTTGAACCATTCATCTTCGAAAGGATTGCACATCAAAAGTGGCAAATCTTTTGCCATCAATCGAAACCAGGCTATACTCATAAGCCCCGAAAGCATCAACACCTTTTACGGGCTCTACGTTGAGAAGGACGAGCATTAAGCCTTTTTTGATCAACTCACGCACAAGCAACTCGACAAGGTGCTTCAAGAACTCACTCTACCGGGAACTCATTGGAACGAAGGTAAATATAAGGGCACGGTAAATAGCCTTCGGCTTAAACCTGAGGCAAAATTATGGAATAAGTTTGTTAAAATTTCTTTAATGCCCACAACACACAATACCACCGTTGATACACCTCGTCTTTTGCTCGTACATTCCATCTTGCATAATCGCATCATTAACATTGGAAAAATTATTTATGATGAGACTTTTGTATGTAGCACAAAAGACAAGGGTTCTCTTTTCTTCCCTTTCTTAATTTCCAATCTTTGCAAGGAGATGCATGTCCCAAGTGAGTCCACTGATGAAAAGGCCCTACCAAAGTTCGGTTGGAATTGAGCACAAATTCGAAAGCTAATATGAGAGGCACCAGTAAAATCCCCAACGCCTTTAATTGCCGCGGCAACTCCTGCCATCTCGGCAACTCCTAATGCCCAAGAAACTGATGCTCGGGTAACTCATACATCAACCACGGGACAACTTGAAGCACTCTTACAACCATTAGAGAACTGCCCTAGGCAAATTGAAGACCGACAACTAATGTTCATGCGGTACATGAAGGATCACAACAATGCCATCACCCAAGTCATCTTGGAAAAGTACCTGGACAGCCGTGTGTCGTTCCCTATTTTTCATGCTGAAATCCTTGCTACGACAGCCAATGAAGTAGTTGCCACGACAACCGCAATAGATGATACCGTGGCAACCTACACTACGCCTGCCCAAGCAGTTGCCACGACAACTAACACTGAAGATGCCGCGGCATCCAAAGCTAAAGATGCCCCGGCTACCACTGCAAAAGCCAAAGGTAAAGCGCCTATGCCCAAATCAACTCGTACTGAATCATTATCTGATTTTCAGATTCGGACGAGTCCTCCATTGCATCAACAAAGACCGCACCAATCGAATCCTCCAAGCTCAAGCGAAAGGCCAATGACATTGATGATGAAGACGAGGAGGACACCCCCGTACGAGGATCGATTCCACCATCAGCAACAAGAAAACAACCACCGCGTTCAAGCAAAAGAATCAAGATACTGGCCAAAAGGAAACTAATCATCCACGACGACGAACTCTCGGAGTAAGTCCTCGTTTGCATTTTACTTTTCTTTATTGTTATTTTTATTTTTATTTTTATTTTTCTTTGTTGCATGCATTGAGGACAATGCCTCACTCGAGTTTGGGGGATTGTTATTAGTTAGTTACCATGTTTAGTTGCATCCATCTTAAGTATTGCATTTAGGATACATAAATTGCTTGCCATGCCTTTAGTTGGAACAAGAATTGCCTAGATTTGATGAATATCTGATGATGGCTTTGCCAATGTACTTAATTGATAGAACTTTTTATTCTAGGATAATCATGGAAACACTTAGAATCTTACTATGATGCTAAACTTGATGAAACACTGTTGTGGCTTGATTGATTTAAGGAATTCTAGCGAACTTAGGTTGATAGTTAAAAAATTGGGGGATTAGAATAAAAATTGGATGAATGCTAGAGGTGCCCGAAATTGGCTCTAGTATGTGCTAAAAAATTGATTGCTAGAGGTGGCCGAAATTGGCTCTAGTATGTGCTAAAAATTGATCGCTAGAGGTGCCCGAAACCGGCTCTAGTCGAATAAATTAATTAACTTAAGAAAACTAAAAACAAAACACTAGAGGTGCCCGAAACCGGCTCTAGTTAAAACATGTTAAAAGAACCCAATGAAGTAATTTGAAAACCTCTTATTTGCATAGAATCTAAAAAATCAACTTGCACACAACTCCGCACACACTCACAAGCATTATAGTTTAATTCCGAGTAATTCATAAGTTGTCCGAAAAATGAAAAGTCGACCATACTTTGTGCCACAGTTCTAAGGATTGAAATCAAGTTCAAAGCTAAGTTTATGAAAATTGAAGTCTTGGCGGGTAATTATTAGTTTGCATTGCTTGAGGACAAGCAATAGTTCGAATTTGGGGTGTGTTAAGTGTCTAAAAGTACTATTTTATTCAGCATTTTTGTTCATATTATTGCTAGACTTAGGTTCATATTAGTTGCATTATAGCTATTCATGCATGTTTGCATTGTTTCCTTGGTGGTTAAGCTTGATTTCATATTTCGCTTAATTTTGTGGAAAAGGGTGCTGCCGATAGTTGTTTTTGTGTGTGTGCAGAATCACTTGCCTAAACAAGGCTGAAACCAGTTGCCAGGACAGTGCATGAAGGAGATACTGACGCAGTTTCCAGGGCAATGCATGAAGGAGATGTCGAGCTAGTTGCCAGGGCAATTATCGATAAGGGATAAGATGATATGGCAGTCGAAATTGATGACTAGATAAGCCCAAGATGACATGGAGCAAAGTTAAATCCCAAAGGAGTTTGATTTCCATGAAGAGGTCAAAGATAAATTAAATCCAAAAAAGATAAGAGAAGATCTAGAAGGAATTTAAATATAATAAAGAATTATATTCTTTTAAAGTATTTAATTCCAACTTAACTTCCTCCTCAAGAAGGAGTTTGACCTAGCCATCTCTTATTTAAAGGAGACCAAGCCGTCAAACTCAAGGAGAGAGCAAACGGGGAGAGATTTCGACAAGAGCGTTCAACCATTCTTCATCTTTTTCTTTCTTGTTCGATAGTTTATGTTAGGAATTCTTTGTTTTGTGTTTCTTTGGAACCTAGCCATGAACTAAATCTATTTGGCTAAGGTTATTGTGTTTTGTGGCTGTGAGAAACAATTGGATTTTGTTTAGGTAATAATTGCACTTTCAATTCAAGGTTTACTCATTCTTGGTTTTTATTCTTGTTTATGAGTGAATTAGGAGAAGATCTCGTAACTCTATCTATTTATCTAATATCTGGAGAGTTAGATTCAAGAAATGAATGAGTATGGTCTTTATTCAATCTATTGATGGTGAAGATTAATCCGACTTAGGAATAAGTTAAAGATTTCAACGGCTAAGAGGAGCGCAAGATTGGTTGTTGTTCACCCTTGATTCACGCATGGATGTATTGTCAAGGCATGCACAATTAGCTAGAGTTTCAACTTAGGGATAAGAAGAAACCATTGAAGAACGCTCTGCCGAACCTTGAAGTTACTTCCCAGCCGCCCAGTCAGTTGCCCATGCAACCGTCGATTAGTTGCCAAGGCAACTCTGCTGCGCAAGTTGCCACGACAACTGAGTTGCCCTTGCACTCTTTTACCAAGACGGTACAATTGGCTATCACTCATCAACTCACGATAACCTGGCCTATTCTCTCTCTTTTGATTACATCTTCTTTTACTTTATTGCTTTCTAGTTTAGTTGTTAGTTAAAACTCCTACAATCACTTGTTTGTGTTTTTACTTTTTACAGTGCAAGAGACTAGATTCTTGAAGTGGCATCAATCCTTGTGGAGACGATATCTTTTATACTATAACTTGCGACATGTACATTTGCACAATTGTGGAGCACTTATTACGCGCAAAAATGCTCATGCAATTATTTGATTAATTGATAAAATTTGTGGTGTCTTGTATGTTTGATCGAATGGATTGACATGAATTGATAAAAAATATTCTTAAGAAATAATACCGATAAATACTTGACTAAATGATTATGAAGCCGATAATTAATAATAATTAATTGAATGTGTTAGTAAATAAACCCTAATGGCTTTCATAAGTTTTAGGGAGCGAGTGAGGCCTCGTGAATCTCAAATTATGCTAAGATGTTTTAAGCTAGTGATTAGGGTATTGGTATAGGCTCTGGCTATATCTGTACGCTATTTAATATTGTATCAGTACGGGATGACCGATATCAGTACTCGAAGAAATATAAAATTTCCAGTAAGTAATTTCTATATTGGTACGTGTGTGAGTATCGATACCCGAGGGTACTGTATCGATACTCGTGTTCGAGTACTTGTACCCGATATGCTAAATAATCTATAAATGCAAATTAAGGATACAAATCGATATGTATATTAATAATTAAATTATGCCTTGATAAATAAGGTAACATGGATTAATGGAGACGATAAATGAGATTAATTAAGTACTTCTCCATAATGTATTAACAACTCGGTAATGTAAAAGTAATGATCTATTGACGATTAGCAACAGTAGGGAGATCTTGGGATCGTGTTGCTTGTATGCCTGGTAGGCATTTGTTTCGTTGGGCCGATGATTGATGGGATCTAATTACCCAAGAATTGTACTGTAGTACTTGTTCTATTCTTCACGTGCACTCGATGTCTGGGTGGTCCCGAGTGGCACTCGCTACTCGATGGCTAGGTATTTTCAAGTGATATTCACTACCTGATATCTATGTGGTCCCGGGTATGTGGCATGGACTGCCTGATGTCTTTGTGGTCCCGGGTAGGTGACATGGTATGGTGTTCTATGTCTGCATGGTCCCAAATACCGTGTGAGATACTCAATGTCTATATGGTCCTAAGTATGTATGTGGCTAGCCTGATGGGCTAAACAAGTTTGACTACCACTGTTTGTGGTTAAGACTTAGTGTGCTTTTTTCCGGTTGGTCTGGTGAGATCTCGGGTATATGGTTGGGTCTTGTGTGTCATGTATGATGATGTACATGATGAGAGCATGTGTTTAGGCGACTAGTGGTAGCGCCAAGTGTTTATGTATCTCTCCTTATTGCTCGTACTAGCTTGCATGCTTATGTTTATGATTAGCATGAAGTATAATAGAGTAGATGTGTATCACTGAGCTTTGTAAGTTCAACACTCAGAATCGTTGTTTTCGTATGTAGGTTGATCATTGGATCGTGGGATCGAGGAGTACTATTAGTACGGGATTCCATCATGTGGTGATTTTCAGATTACGATACTTGTGTTTAGTGGGATGTGTATTCATAGGACCTTACGTGATGGAGTCTGTAATCCTTATTTTTAAAATTCTAGCTTTCCGCAAAATTGTTGTCGCAGTTGGATTTCTGTACATTTGGCCGTGCTATTTGTACAGAAACATAACGATAAATATTTAAAATTAGATGAGTTTTATATAATGTTATATTTAAATATTAATACTAAATTGGTAGAAGTAAAACTAAATTATAACAAAGTATAAATTTGAAGAATAAATATGTTATTACACTATTTTTTATAATAGCCACTGAATTTTTATTAAATTTATAGAAAATATTACAATTATAACACATCTAGGAAGGAAAATAATAGGACTAAATCTAACCAAAATTTCTTACAACCCAAAAGCAAAGAAAAGTGAAAAACTTCTATGGAGATAAGCATACCATAAAATTCAGAAGCTTCCAAAATCTCCTTGTCTCTATCCAATCGAGACGCATAACGGGTGAAGGAGTGGTGAGCGATCCAAACTATCAAGCAGAATGTTTCGCTACCCAGGACTGATTACATCGATACACAACCATCAATCGAGTGAGGATCTAACTTTCCACGACCACCGACAAAATTAAAATAAAAAATTAGCGCATATTAAAATCTCTGTACGAGCAACAATCTACCGCTAGGGTATACTGAATCATGCCACAAAGACAGATGAAACAAGCCACAAAAATAAAAAAATGTCACAAGGACAGAGAAAACACGTGCTACAAAGGTAGAGATTCTTATTAAAAAATAAAAACAAGAAAATAATAAACACCGGCGATCAATAACCAACATCAAGATGATTGCCGATCGCCGACTAACTCAAAAAAGAAGGAAAAGTGCAGGCGGCGGTGACTATTGAGAGGAAAAAGTAGGGTTTAGTTTTGAAAGGAAGAGAAGAGCGATATTAATCCAATATTTTCACAAAATCAAACATTTCTATTATACTAATTTTATTACTTGTCATGTCATCTCTCTTGAAAAAATTAACAGAAAAAATCAACTTGTTACTTTCTTTAAATTGAATTATCATTTTGTAACATTTCATAGTCAAGAGACCTAACAAAAAAAACGTCATACAATTCAGGGACCATTTACATATTTTACCCAATTATTTAATGTTGTGTTTATATCATTCATCTTGGAGGAAAAAAAAAGGAAAACAAAATGCAAGACAAATAAATTGATCTTCAGTCTCTTACAGAGTACCCCAACACCCAACTATTGTCAGGGGTCGACAAAACTCGAATCGACTCGAAAAAAAATTGATTTTTTTTTAATTTGAGTTATTCGAGTTTGAGTTTTCCCAACTCGAAAAACCAAAATTTACAATTTTGCGATTTAGTCCTTGATTTCCTTTCTTCTTCAATTCCCCATTCATTTTAAGTCAATTTTTGATTAAATTTGAACCACATATTCCTAAACCGCGGTAGAATACATATTTAGCTTCAATTCATATTTTTTAAAATAAATATCCTTTTTTTTGCAATTTAGTCTCTCAACTTTATATGATTTCCTCATTTCTTCATTTCCTCATTCGTTTTAAGTCCATTTTGACCAAATTTGAATCACATGCTCCTAAAACAATTTACAGTTATTATTTAGCTTCAATTCATATTTTTTAAAACAAATATTCTATTTTTGCAATTTAGCCCCTCAATTTTGTATGATTTTTCTCATTTCTTCAATTCCTCCTTTGTTTTAAGTCCATTTTGACCAAATTTAAACCACATAATCTACTAACACTATATCTATGTAAATTAAATTCATATTTTTAACTAAAATATTCTTTTTGCAACTTAGTTCCTTAACTTTGCATTTTATTCAATTTCATCCTTCAACTATATTTTTTGTAAATTCTTTCTTCTCACCAATTCATTGACTCCTTTATACTCCCATCAATATTTTATTCTCAAAAGTTCTTTCTTTCTTTCTTTTTTGAATTGCAAAAGTTCTTCTTTTAAAATAATATTATAAATATATTTTAGAATTTTAGATATATATTTTTATTAAATAGTAACATTACAAATATTACTCACATGTGAAAAATAATATAAATATATACATGTACATCTTATATGACTAGAGAAAGTCTTTTAAATTGGAATCAACACGTATTATAACATTATAAATAATTACAATTAAATTTGTATAGAAACTTGGCAACTCAACTCAAATTTCATAAACTCGACTCGAATCAAAATTTTTTAAATAAAGTTTGAATCATAAAATAGGACTTGTTAACTCGAATAACTCAAAAAAATTTGACTCGACTCTACTCGATCAAATGCCAACCCCTAACTATCGAGACAAGTCCTAAATATAATTTGTTTTTTTTTTGAAAGGTAAAGCTGTATGATTTTATTAATTATTATCATACAGTACCGACAAAGATTTGAGCATCGTTAAAAAATCTCTCTAGACTTAGTTTGAGGAAAAAGAGTGCACCAAATCAATGTGGGAATGACCCAAGCCAAATACAATACGGATGAACAACTCCAGATATAATTCAACGTCCTAAATATAATTTGTAGTTGCCAAAACTAATTAAGTTAAACTGAGTTTGAAAGTAATTAAATTTAATATATTCTTAAATGAATATTATTCAATTAAATTACATTAATATATTTATAAATTAATATTAATATTAAAATATTCTTAAATTACTGGAGTATATTTATTTATTCTATAAATTAATTAGATTTAATTATATTGATATATTCATGTAATTTATAAATTAATATGTTCTTATAAAAAAATGGCTTAACTATTCTCAAACTATGTCTCTTTTTTGCAATAGCAACTAAAGTATTTTTTAGCTGAAATATATGTCTAAAGTTTCATTTTATGCTGAAATAGGTGCCTAAACTATTTTTTTACTGAAATAGGTACCTAAAGTTTCATTTTTTGTTGCCAAAGTTGACTTTAAAATAAGCTAAAAACAAAACTTTATGCACCTATTTCAACCAAAAAATACTTTAGGCACCTATTGCAAAAATGAGATATAGTTTGGACACTTATTTTGTAGTTAAGCCATAAAAATTTGATATACATATACTTTAAGGATTTATATCCAATACACTGGCAATGGAAACTTTTAGTTTCCACAAGTGCCTTAGTTTTAGGGTTTACAGACTCAATTTAGGGTGTAGGGGTTAGGGTTTAGAATTTAGAGGTAATCGTTAGAATTTAGGGGTTAGGGTTAGTATTTAGGGTTTAGAGGTTAGTATTTAGGGTTTAGATTTTAGGGTAATATGTTGAGGATTTAGGTTTTAACCTATAAACTCTAAATTCTAACCCTAAATTCTATTCACAATCACTAAATTCCAAACTACTAAACCTAAACCCCTAAACCCTACACCCTAAACTAAGTCTCTAAACCCTAAAACTAAGGTGCTGGTGGAAACTAAAACTTTCCACTGTCAGTATATCAAATAATTATCTATAATTTAAATAGTAATAATTTGTAAATTATGTTAATATATAAGTATATTAATAATTTAAATTAATATCTTATTGTCAAATGTAATTAACATTCTTAAAATAATTTACAGTTTATAATTTCAATATTAATATATTTGAAAATTATATTAATATATATAATTTAAATTATATTTATATAAAAAATATAATTTAGAATAAATTAATTTCCAAATTATATAAATATATTCTTAATTTAAATAAATAAGGGGTTGTTTGATTCGCAAAAAAGATCATTATCAAAGGGAATAATCTTTTCCGGAATCACATACCCACGTTTGATTTAAGAGAATTCCCTACTGGGTAATACTACACTCCCAATAGTAGCTTCTTTTCCCCAAAATAGTGGGACCTATTCTTTGGTATTAAACAATTTCCACCACTTCGGACTAAAATACCCTTGAAATAATATTTTATATTCAAATAAATCATTATTTTCTATTTCTCCAACAATAATTTTTGTTTTGATATGTTAAAATAACTCCTTATCTAACTTAAATTGTTGCATAATAAAATATATAAACCACACTCATCATTAAAAAATAATAATAAATATTAGAAATAATTTTTAATATTATTTTTTAAAGAATAATGTTTTTTATTTATATGGTAAAAATCTGTATTATTCAATGTTAAATCACATTACAAATTTTGTTTGAAATTTTAGATTTTAAAGAATGACTTTTGATTTTTAAAATAATGTAAATTGAGTAATAAAATATATAAATATAATATTTATAGTTAGTTATTAGTATATTTGATTTAGTAGCGAATGTGATGATTATTATAGAAGTTTATGAATTTGTTTTTTTTCTTTATTTTTCAAATATATAATTATAATAAATCACAAGTATTCAAATATATAATATTGTTTTATAACATTAAAAACTATATTCAATTATTTGTGTAAGAACTTTATAAAAGAAAATTATATAAATTAAAAATAATAAAAAATATATTTCCTATGAATTTTCATGCAAATATTTTCACTTTAATATTGGAAGTTTGACTAGTTATAAAGAAAATATATCACAGGGATAATTTTGTAAAATATGCATCTGGCAATCTTATAATCCATCGACGAAACACTGTAATTTTACATTCCTGTCAAACAAACCAAACAATGTGATGTAACATTCCCAGTAATATGCCAAGTAATGAATAATTTCGGGAATCATATTCCCAAGGATTCCGTGAACTAAACACCCCCTAAAAGTATTGGGCTATTAATAAAATGAAATCTTTTCATACCGCAAAAAAAAAATATTGGGCTAAATTATAAATTTAAAAACAATAATGGTTAATTTCATATTAAATAAAATTTTAAAGACTAAACTGAAAAAATAAAACTTACGAGGTTTAACATTTCATTTATCTTTTTCAATAAAGTGAGAAGTTAAAAGTGTCACGTGACATAATTTTATTGATAAAAATTTAAAAATTTGGATGAATGAAATAACGAATGAAAACATTAAGGACGTAGCGTCAAAAAATGGAGAACAATGTAGTAAAAAGATATAATTTAAAAGACAAATGGACCTTTTAGACATTTTTATATCATATACGTATGATTTTCAACTCATATTATGTTTTGCACATGTAATTTGTTATTGTCAATCACCTTTAAAAAAATGTTATTGCCAATCTATTTTAGACATTATTATTTTTGTGTCAGTGTTTTGTTCTTTTAAATTTATTTATCATATTTATATATAGCCCGGTACAGAAGTAGAACTTTAGGTTAAGGGGACGAACTTATAAAATTTTAGAGGCGAACTTATGAAATTTTAAGGGACGAAAATAGATTTTCAATAAAAAATTTTATTTTTTTAAATTATATATGAATTTCAATTTTTTAGGGGGTCGGGGCAACCTCGGTCCATTCCTGTATATAACAATATATAATATTTTTTTTTATAATTTCTCACAAGTATTCAAATTAATTCTAATTTTATTCACCTAAATTATTAGATTAAATATCATTTAATACAATTAGTTTTTTTTTCTTTTATTTTAATTCCATATGGGATAGAGATGTTAAAAATTATTCAACCCAAAATATTTGGTCCGTTGATTTATCGATTCGATTTAAAAATTCTGTATTTTTACCTTAATATTTTTTTACAGGTTAAGTATTCGCTCGTTAAGGACTTATTTTTGGTTGTATTTGGCTTCCTAAACTAACTTTTCTACCCGAAAATTCTAAAAGCAACAAAAACATTCAATTTTTTAGTGTCAAAACCTTGGTTTGCCCCCTAAACTAGCTTCTCAAACCTTGATTTGCCAAAAGCTAATTTTTTTAGCTTTTGCAAAACTTTAGTTTGCCCCAAACTTTGATTTTCTTACCACAACAAAAAATAAAGCCTAAATATTGCAGGTTCATGGTCAGACTCGGTATGCAAAATTCAAATAAACGAACATACGGAAACCGTTTTAGTTATTTTTTTTTTCAACTTTATAAATGTTTTATCTTAAAAACTAAATTCAGATCCTTAATTTCAATTCTCACCCCTAAAAACATGCCACTTTGTCTTATTGAGAGAATTATGCTCTGATTTTATTTAGGTTTCATCACTAGAATTTTGCTTCCCAGTAAACTTTACTTTTGCCTTTAATATTTTAAGCCTTGTTCATATTCCTAGAATTTTTCACCAACTTGAGTATGATATAATTTATTCATTATTTCTCAATGCATCAAATAAAGATAAAATAACAGCAAAAAATCCCATAAAATTTAACCTATGTACATTCCGGTGCACATGTAACTATTTGATGCATTTGAAGGACCCTGAAAGGAATATACGATAACCATCAATGAACACAAATATACGATAAACCAGCCAAAACAGAACGAGTCACCCCATTTATATGAGAAAAACACCGCAAATATGCCACTAAAAAACACGACACAGCTACGTAAATTGCAGCTACCAGGCATCCTCATTGTCTTCTAAAAGTAACTGAAAGTCATGAGTATATTGCTTTATTCACCTGATAGAAAATCAATCATAGTATAACTTCGTAAAAAAAAAAAAGAGAAGCGTAAGCCCCCCCCCCCTTACACGACTGCATGTGAAGCTTGTCAATATCAATACACACATAATCTCGAATTCGAATCAGGATCCGGGATTGCTCAAATCAAAACGGTAAAATCTACTTCTAAACTGCCACAGCTGTGTAAACTCATAGTTACCTCTCGTAAGCTTAGGTTTATTCTCCTATCACTTTCCTATAAACCAACTGTGACGGTTCGTCGCAGCTCAAGTGACAGTGTTTGCCGAAGGTTTGGTGTCTTGGAGGGAGATGACAGTTTCAAACGCACCAACCAAGGCCTTGACCTTACTTTTTCGGGTTTCAACGAGTTTACTAGCAGTTTCTTCGATGACGTTGTTAAACAAACCCTTTTCGTCTTTCTTCCCCTGCAAATCTTGGTGTCTCAAAACAACTTTTTCCCCACCGGGTTGGTTGTCATTCACGGAACCATCTTGTTCTCTTGTCCTAAAGGTTCTCCGCTCGCCCTTGACATTTTGGTTTCCTCCAAGTAGTCTTCCTCGCCTGAACTTGAGCCTCCTTGGACCATTATTTTCAGATTGAATTTCAACGACCTTTCCTCTCCTAAAAGATAATTTCACAGGTCGGCAATCCTTTTCATTGGAGAATACCATCCTAGAATTTCTGGGCTTTCCCCCACTTTCTCCTTCCGAAATTTCCACATCTTCCATATTTGCAGTTTCATCTTCATCGTCTTCATAATATTCAGAGTCAGAGTCATCCTCCGTATACTCAGACTCATCTTCATCTCTCGTGCCATGTGACGACAAAGGTGGAGACATTGGGAGAGTCGATGACTTGGGAGATGAAGCAATGGATGGAGACAATTCAGCAGCACAATTTTCATTTTTATCAGATTCCAACGATATATTTTCTGTCTCCATCTTGATAACATACAGGGTTTTCTCTTCAAGTCCGTCGTTATTGGGTATACCATGTTCATCAAGAGGTTGCTCAGTTTCAGCCTTTCCAACCTTGTTCAGATTCTTCTGTAGAGGCACCACTTTTAGGTTCCGGTTCTTTCTTGCAGTTAGGCTCGTATCTCTAGCAACAGAAGCTCTCTGAGACAATGAAGCTCTTGGCAATGACAATGCTTTCTTTACAGCAACTTTGTCGATATTGGTCCTTTTTCCTGTCTTCATATCACTAACTCCACTGCTCCTCTTTCCACTTAAACCTTCTGATGGGACAGAAGCTGGAGGAAGCTTTTCTACCGGAGATTTCAGCTTCAACGAAGTACTATGCAATTTAGAAAAGCTTTTCTCTTTAGCTTTCAATGAGACTTCTTTCGAAGAGAAACCTACTTTCTTAGAAGATGGCGATCCACCCTTCTGCATGACTTTTGGGGCAGCAGATAAGCGGGATTTCAAATTGGGTGAAGATCTGAGCTTTGCCGTTGATGTCATTTTTTCCTCTGACAGTACTCTATGTTTCTTAGAAGTTTGGCTGTCCGAAGAATTTGTTGACATTTCTAGCTTGAGGACATCAGAGGCATCATGGCGACTACTGGAATTGGGTGAATGTTTGGGCTTAAGCTTTGCCACTGATGTCTTTTCTTTCTCTGACAGAACACCATGAATCATAGAATTAATTCCATCAGGAAAGGGGATGGACGGCTGAAACTCGATGGAATCAGACATATCAGGGGTATGAGATCGGGAATTGGGGAAAGATTTGGATTCAGTTGCGGTTGTCTTCTTCCTCTGCTGTAAGTCTAAGCTCCGAAATAAATTTGGCTCATCAGATGGCTTTTTTATATTCACCTTTTTTATATTCCTCTTCCGGAAGGGATGTTTAGCGTCCTCTTCAGATTCATGTTTCTTTCCATATTTGCAGAAATCATGACACGAACCGGTAGAAGCTCTCAGATAACGAGGAAGTGTTTTCTCTCTGCTGCTCACTGAATCTGCTCCCGCCAAGGATTTTCTTCTCGAACTGCCCCCATCCGGCCCGGAAATATCTAGCGTCACTGGTGAGCTGGTACTCTCCCCGGCCATCAAATATGTACAAGTGAATCAAAGTTAAGAAAACAGATGGTCCTGTAAAGCAACCGAAACTACATTAGTCCATCGTAAACTAGATAAATGTATAAAAAGGACTGCTAGATGAATGAAGCATATAAAAGAACCAATCTAGCTCTGTTTTGCTATTATACCGAATATTATTTAGCAAATGATCAACAATATTTGTCTGCCCCGGTGAACAAGACAGAAAGAATAAAGATCACTAGGAGCTTGACGTTATGATCGATTTAATCTTGAAGTTAACTTCAGAGACTACTAACAGAAACAAATTCCAAAGACAATTTTACAAAGATCGACATGAACTAGAAAGCATATAACAACAAGGACATAGAAGAAAGAGATAAATATAAACATTTCACATATAAACAAATGATCTTTGATTTTACCATGCACTCTATTCTTGTTCTAGAAATGCCATTTAAAATTAAAAAAAAAATGGCATATCCAGCTTGATTCAACTGTAGCAATTAATGCATTCTTGGATCAATACAACAAAACAGACAAGCAGCTTTTTCATGAATTTATTTTGTTCACTATACAATCAAAATGGGAAGGTTCTGAAAAAGAAAAACAAAGCATAAAATACGTAGTACTCAAGGTTTACTGTTCAATTGAACAGTTAATTACTATATGAACCAATACAAAAGAAATTTTTTTTTTTTCATTTTTTATTTATAAAATAGGGTCACAATTTTGGGGGGTTACATCGTTGAGAACAACAAGCAAGTTAGGCAAAGCAATAAAAGAAGGGGTTGAAGAATTCTCTAATCTACCAATCTTAGAAATTGATAAATAATCCATCAATGATGACTATGTCTCACCTAAAATCCATACCAAAAAGAAAGGGTAAATTTCCACTAATATCATAACTAAACAAAAAAGAAACAATTAAAGAGCTTGATGAAACAACAACTTTAACCAGAAAAAATGAACAAGAAAAGAAAATCCCATCTTTGAAGATAAAATCAAATAATTAAAAAAAAACAAATAAAATAAGAGAAACTACCAGAACAAAGCAGCAGAAACAGCCAATTTTCACTTCAAACCCATCTCAAATATCACATTTTGAAAGAAACCCATTGTTTCAATCAATCCAAAAACCCTTGTAAAGGGAAGGAAAAGGGTAATAAGAAGGAAGGGGAAGTTATACCTTTATATATTAGGGATAAGGAATGAAGTCTCTGCTTAACCGTAAAGCTAAGGCAACTGCTGGAGATGAATGAAAGGAAAGAAGGGTTTTAGGTTTTGCTAAGGAAGCTCACAAAAAATTAGTTTTTTGGGTTGAAGATCGTGCAAGCAACTGTTTGATTTTTTTTTTCTTTTTCCCGATGTTTGGTTTGGCTTTGCTTTGCGCATTTTGATTTGTTGCAGATTTCCATGGGAAGAAAGAGTGTGACCCACTTATAACGCGAGTCAGATATGGTATCTAAATCTCAATCGGTATAATTTATTTAAATTTTGATTTCATTTATTATTCCATTTATATTAATTATATAAATACAAATCAGATATGATTGTAATTGGTTTTCGGAAATTCAGATAAGTTAAATATTCAAATGTAATTAGAAATTTTTTTTGGAGGTAATTAAAATTTGGGTAAACTTTATCATAGGCCCCTTTTGTTTGGACCGTGTTCTATTTGGTCACTTATTTTAGAAAAAAATTATTCTTATCACTTAAGTTTTCGATCTGTTTTATTTTGGTCATTGTGCCGTTAACACCCGTTATTTTGATGACATGGCACGTTAGTTGAAAGGGTTAATTTTTAATTTAACCCCTAAACTTTAAACAAAATACTAATTTGACTTCTAAACCTCTTAACATCGCTTTTATCTCATAATTCGTTTAAAACACACAGACACCAATCTTTCCCACTAAAATTTCAAAATTCATTTTAAATTTGAACGGAGTCCACTTCAATCAAAACCCAAAATCAAAATAAAAGAGTAAAAACATATAAAATAGCTGCTTAAGCTTCAGTTTTCTCAAACTCGTAACGGATTAATTAGATCGGAGAAACTGAGAGGCAAGCGCGAAGAGTTTGAAACATGGCGGCGGTGGCGTTTAACAAGATTGAAATGGCCCACCAGATGTACAGAGAAGGCAGGTACGACGAAGCTCCGGGTTACTACACGGAGGCGCTAGCGATTGCCAAAACGAAGCCTTAGAAGATCGCTTTGCACAGTAACAGAGCCGCTTGTTACCTGAAGTTACATTATTTCAGAAAGGTTTTCCCTTTCTCTTTATTTGTTTATTTATCATTATATTGGATCGCCTTTGATTTTTGCTTATTGGGTTTTACTTTTTAGTAACTATATTGCTTCGGATTGAAATTTATGGACTTTGGGAATTTCCAAAAAGTTGATTTTTATTGTTTTATTTTGAATTTTTTTTGGATAAAAGTGAGGTTGAGAGAGTTTATGGGTCAAATTAATATTTTGTTTAAAGTTTAGGGGTCAAATTAGAAATTAATCCTTTTGACTAACGTAGCATGTCATCAAACTAACGGGTGTTAACGCACAGTGACCAAAATAAGATAGATAAAAAACGTAAGTGGCAAGAATAACCTTTTTCAAAATGAGTGACCAAAATAGAACACAGCCCAAATTTTCGAGTCAACAATGGGCGTTGACCCGGGTCTTGGGCCGACATGTTGGGCTATAATGAGCCTCATAAGATGACTGTTTTTCTTGGTTTATGTTCATGAGTAGCAAAGTTAGGGTTCTTGAGCTTTAAAACCCTCTAATGGTAAATCACGTTTTGGGAGTTAATAATGGGTAAAACTGGTAGGAAACCACCTAATATACTCCAAATAACTTGGAAAGAATTGGGACTTAACCATGGGGGTTAAGGGTGGGATTGGTGTAATCTCGAGCTCCAGGTTTCAAGATCTGGGCTTGAGTACCGGTACGGGGTGGCTGTGTACTGGTACTACTTTGTATTTTAAGAGACGATGTGTGAGGGGCGTACCGGTATGCCTCCCCGTGTATTGGTACCCCTCACTCAAATAGAAATCCAATAGCGCTTAGGCGTACCGGTACACAAGGGGCGTATCGGTACACACTGTTTCATTGCATGAGATAGGCTTAGCGTACCGGTACTCGAAGGTTAGAGTATCGGTACGGGCTTGGATCGGTACGAGGCGATCCCAGTACCGATGTTGAGTACCGATACGGGGTAAGAGCGTATCGGTACGACTTGTGGTCTAACTCTTTCGAACTTAGTTAGGGTATCGGTACTCATGTGGGAGTATTGATACCAAGAGGGCGGTACCGATACTCACCTTGGAGTATCGATACTCGTTGGGTAATTTGCCCAAGAAAATTGAGTTCATGTTCGGGGGTTCTATAATTCGTGGTAAAGGGTCCGGTAGGTCCCTAAAGGTATAAAACAAACTCTAGAACTGAGAAATTGAGGTTAGCAAGTCGTAAGAGGATTAATGGCTAATGGCTTGGTAATAGTTAGAAGAGTTGCTTGAAATGGTAATCCATAGGGATCCGTGGTGGATCAGATATTGCTACAGGTAGCTTGGGGTTCTTGCTGTGTGCTGAAGGGACGCCCATGTAGGCTGGTTGCCTCGAGTAATGAGATAATCTAATGAGAAAGGCATAAACGAATCCTAACGACACATATTAAATAGTGTAAGAAATGAGTCATGCCTTGAGGCATTGGTAATGGTTGGCAGGATGTCTTTTATCTCTCGGTGAGATATGTTGATGCTCGGGGGAGCATGTGGTGTCGTATGAGTTTTGGTTAGGAATCCGGATGTCCTAGAGTCAGTGCAAAGGCACTTAAATAAGGGGATGGGTACTCTGGGTTATGTGATCGAGTATATCTGACGTGTCCATGAGCTATGTGATCTGGAAGCGGTCCAAAACCTATCCTTGGGCTATGTGATCAGGATATGGAAATACAACTTGAAGGGCTATGTGATCTCGAGTAACTCGATGGGCTATGTGATCTTGAGTAATCATGTTCGGCTATGTGATCCCATGATAAGACTGCTTGTGGCTATTGTGATCCAAGTATGTCTAGGACGTATCTGTGGCTATAGTGATCTGGATATGATCCTAACCCGACGACTATATGATCACGGGTAACCCGACGACTGTGTGAACACGGGATAAATAGTAGGGCTACATTGGTCATTAGGGAATGTATGTTATTTACGTTGTTGTATGGATAATAGATGTTGACTATTTTTACCCTTGGGCTTTGTGATCAGGGTATGAGATGTATCTCGATGGGCTTTGTGATCTCGAGTATAGGCTAGATAACCATTGGGCTATGTGATCAGGGTATGGGACGTAATTCAGTGGTCTGTGGGGCCTTATGTACGGTAAGCATGGGATGGCTTGGTAAATTTCTTACATAATAGTGGTATCTTGAGACAGTGGTAAGCTCTAGCTTGGATAGGCTAGGAGATGATCCTTAGATGAGGAGAAGCCTTTCTGTGCAGTCTTGATTTTATTATCATGCATATTTGTTTTATGATATTCATGAATTGCAGTAGAGAAAAAATGTACCACTGAGTTTTGTTAGTTCAGCGTGCGGAATTGTGGTTTCTTCCGTGTGTAGGTTGACAGGTTGCGTTTAGAGGAGCATATCGAGGAGAATTTTCCAGCATCAAGCCAATCTCAGAGTACAGTACTTGATGTTTAGTTTGGACTGGTTGTATTCATAGGACCTTACCACAATCGAGTCTGTATTTTATTCTGATTTATTGTATTTGGTCAAACAGAGTATTTTAATTGGAACTTATGTTTTGTAAACCCCTTTTAATATTATTATCTATGTGGATTTTATGGTAATGGATTATTTTGAGAATTCCTAACTTGTGGTTTTAAACGAGAAATTTTAATAGGTCAGTTTTGGGTGACTCGAAAGTGATGCTTCGGATCCGGGACAGAATCAGGGTGTTACATTTTGGTATCAGAGCGTAGGTTTAGTCGGTTCTAGGAAACCCTGGGGTATCGTAGAGGTCATGGTAAGGTGTCTAGCGAGTACAAGTCACTAAAGTTAAGTGTACTTTATAAGACTAGGGGTTTTGATGTGACCCATTATTTGTTGTGTCTGAGAAAAAAGGATCGATGGAAGATGGAATCGGTAGTGGAGAGGCGGGTCACTTTCGTGACCTTACCTATGCCCTCTTACGTGTGATACAAGCTATTTTGAGGCAATCTGAGACGCCTCGCAAGACCCCTGTGGAGAGGTTTCATCATTTTGGGCCTAAGAGTTTCTAAGGCTTGGGTGAGGATGACCTGATCAAAGCTGACCAGTGGTTGCGGGACACACAGAGAATCTTGAGACAAATGAAGAGAAGCCCACAAGATGATCTCGATTGCATTGTTCCCCTTCTTAAAGGCAATGCACACGAGTGGTGGAAGACCGTATAGTTGGGTCTAAAGCATGCGCTCCCGACATGGGACATCTTTGTGGATGAGTTTCGAAAGAAGTATATCAGTGAGGTACACATATATGAGATGAGGTACTAGTTTCTGCATCTGGTTTAGGGAGATCGAACAGTGTTTGCTTATGAGCAAGAGTTTCTGTGTTTGAGCCATTATGCTCCAGAGTTTGTTGCCATGGAAGAGTTGAGGTGCAAGAGGTTCATAGAGGGTTTTTGATCCCTACTCTAGAAGGGAATATTGATGGTTCTGTAGGAGCATCGCTTCTACCAACTTGCGACCATTGTGGCCGACATCACCATGTAGTATGTTTTTTGCTTTGGAGGGTTTGTTATCGGTGCCGGACACCAGGGCATATGGCAAAGGACTGCACAATCATAGATGAAGACTCACCGGTTCAGTCTGCAGCTATTGAGGTGGAGGTCTTGTGAGATCCACCGCCAAGGTTAGCGCGCGAAGCGTTGCTAGGCAGTCTGCAACTCAGATTGGAGTTAACAGCATTGCGACCGAGGATATGTTAGGTAATTAAGTTTTGTGTTGGTTTCAGCTGTGCGTTAACCGTTTAGCTCTTCGGTAGTGTAATAGACCAGTTCTTGTGATATGCATCTCGGTTAATCTTGGGTTAGTTATTGCTTTAGAAGATAAATAGAATTGCATCCCTTGCTAGATAAGGTTTTATCGTAGATGGTTGTTGAGAGGGCAAGTGCGTCGTAGGTTTCGTGTGAGAAGTGGTGAAGTTTAGATTGCTTGAATCCAGTTGTTAGTGTTGGTTGTATAGGATCTTAACCTCTCTAAGGTAGACGTTGTACTCCGTAGTGCTAGCTCAAGGAAGGTTCTACAGGTTGCAAGATTTTTTTAGCTTGCGTTATAGACATGAGGGTTAAGAGTTCCTAGTCTTAGTTTTGTGGGTGTTTTGAGGGTATGAAGGTACCCTTGGTGAGTGAGCAATCTTACCGGTTGATCGTGGTTTAGAACCGCGATAAAGGTAAGGTTAAGTTCGTTGTGAGTATCCATCGTTTCGTGGCATGGTACTTAACGAACTCTTGTTGGAAACACACTTGTTCCAGCGACCAATTAGGTGTCGATGCCAAGTGCTTTGCCGAGATCGTGTCTGCGTGTGAGTAGCTTGTATGGTGGTCTTGGATGTGTTGAGCCGTATTACAATGGTGGAAGACCGATGACGGGTTTGTGAAATCGGTGACCTTGTTTTAGCCATAGAATGTGAGAGTTTTATATGTTGATTGTCGGAGTAAAGGTACCGTTAGAATGGTAGATAAAAGTTGTGATGATCATGGTTGAGGTCCTAAGGGCAAATCGTGAGAATAATTGCTTGGCTTGTGCACCTGTTGAGCTAGATTTTGTGGGATTGGAGGATTGCTCAATGGAGTCGATCAAAATTGTTATCAGTTAAGGCAAACAATGTGGAAGTTATTAGAGTAGCGCAACGAAAATGTAGATCAATAGTTGTGTTAAGGGTTACCGGATGGTTTTTTTGCAAAGAAATGTTATTAGATGGACCAGCTGGAAATTCTTGAGAGCAGTCAGATGGTTTTTCCCACATCTGATGGGTGAGATCGAGACAAGGGTTAGGAAGAAGGTGTTTAGAACTTCGCAAGTAGAATGGCTAAGTTTTGGGTTGCTTGAGTGAGTTCCTAAGCGACGATGGTCATTTCTTGGAACCAAGTAATTGGGATCGAGAGTGGTTGTTGGCCCTATTAAAAACAGTTGGATAAAGCGAAGTATAAATCTCATTTTGGTGGCTCAAGTCTGGGGAAAAGATCTGTTAGATTCAAGGTAAATTGATGACAATGATCGATTGTGAGGGTTTTGCTTGTCCTCTAGGGATTGGACCGGATAGGGGTTTTGGACATGGTATGTTCCTGACAATGGTCTGTGGATGTGGTGCAGCGTTTTAGACATAGATGAAGCCCAAGTTTAGTTTGGTTTACGGATGCTAGTAGAAAGGATTGGTTAACCGAGATAGAATCCCTTAGAAGTTAGCCATTTAAGTTGATGTTTAAGTAGTGTTGCTCGAGGTTGGTTATGTTACCATGCTTAGAGGTTCGTCATAAGTGTCAGTTGCTAAAAAAGAGTCGTTGAATACCTCAAGAGAAGTGTTGAGAGCGAGTGGCTTATGCTATGGTTCTGTTTAAGGTAGATTGAGGGAGAACTCTCCCTAATCAGGGTGATCATGTTTGAATAGTGAAGTGGTTAGATTCGTTCGAGTTGCATCTCTCTTTCATCCATCTAAATTTTGAGGATGAAATTTCTTGAAGGAGGGGAGAGTTGTAACGACCTAAATTTTTGAGTCAACAATGGGCGTTGACCCGGGTCTTAGACCGACGTGTTGGGTCGAGATGTTGGGCTATAATGGGCCTCCGTGCGTTGTGGGCTTGCTTGGTGGTTTTGGGCTTGGCTTATGTTGGGCTTAAGGAAGGGTATTATGGTAAAATCATAATTTGGGGGACAAGGGCTGATGCCTCATTAAGGTGGGTTGTCATCCTTGTAAGAGGGGGAAGTCACCCTTGTCCTCTCTCTTTTCATCTCCTTCTTCTAATTTCTACCCCAACCTAAAGTAAAAGACGGAAACTTGTTGTGGAGGAGTGTGAATCTCAGATTGGCCATCAAGGAAGCATTTATCAGCATCAAAGTATCTTCATTTCGAACTAAACATCATTGGTTTTGGAGAGAGTTGGGTTTGAAGCTTGGAGCAAGGAAAGAGAGGTGGAAGAAGCTTGGTTGCTGCTTAAGTTCGTGAATCTTGCTTAAGGTCAGTACATTTCTAACTCCTACATTTCATGAGCCTCATAAGATGATTGCTTTGCCTGGTTTATGTTTAAGAGTAGCAAAGTTAGGGTTCTTGAGCTTTAAAACCCTATAATGGTAAATCACGTTTTGGGAGTTAATAATTGGTAAAAATGGTAGGAAACCACCTAATATACTCCAAATAACTTGTAGGAAAGAATTGTGACTTAACCATGAGGGTTAAGGGTGGGATTGGTGTAATCCCGAGCTCCAAGTTTTAAGATCTGGGCTCGAGTACCGGTACGGGGTGGCTGCGTACCGGTACTCCTTTGTATTTTGAGAGATGGTGTGTGAGGGACGTACCGGTACGCCTCCCCGTGTATCGGCACCCCTCACTCAAATGGAAATCCAGTAGCGCTTAGGCGTACCAGTATGCAAGGGGTGTATCGGTACGCACTGTTTGCCTAAGATAGGCTTAGCGTACCGGTACTAGAAGGTTGGAGTATCGGTATGGGCTTGGATCGGTACAAGTCGAACCCAGTACCAATGTTGAGTACCGATACGGGGTAAGGGCGTATCGGTACTGCTTGTGGTCTAACTCTTTCAAACCTAGTTAGGGTATCGGTACTCTGTGGCAGTATCGATACCAAGAGGACGGTACCGATACTCACGTTGGAGTATCGATACTCGCTGGGTAATCTGCCCAAGAAAGTTGAGTTCGCGTTCGGGGGTTCTATAATTCGTGGTAAAGGGTCTGGTAGGTCTCTAAAGGTATAAAACAAACTCTAAAACTGAGAAATTGAGGTTAACAACCCGTAAGAGGATTAATGGCTAATGGCTTGGTAATAGTTGGAAGAGTTGCTTAGAATGGTAATCCATAGGGATCCATGGTGGATCATATATTGCTACGGGTAGCTTGGGGTCCTTGTTGTGTGCTAAATGGATGCCCATGTAGGCTGGTTGCCCCGAGTAATGAGATAATCTAATGAGAAAGGCTTAAACGAATCCTAACGACACATATTAAATAGTGTAACAAATGAGTCGTGCCTTGGGGCATTGGTAATGGTTGGCAGGATGTCTTTTATCTCTCGGTGAGACATGTTGATGCTCGGGGGAGCATGTGGTGTCGTATGAGTCTTGGTTAGGAATTCAGATGTCCTAGAGTCAGTGTAAGGGCACTTAAATAAGGGGATGGGTACTCTAGGCTATGTGATCGAGTACATCCGACGTGTCAATGGGCTATGTGATCTGGATGCGGTCCAAAACCTATCCTTGGGCTATGTGATCAGGATATGGAAATACAATCTCGACTTGGTTGCCACTTAGGGGAATGACAGCTTTGCCTTTTACCGAGCATCATCCGTATCACATGGTAGAGTTTTTAGATGTCTGAAATCAGATAGTGGTATGGCATCATCAGCCTCTGCCTATTCTTTCACTACTTATTTGGGTTCACCTGCTGGCACTGAGTTCTCTTCCTGGCAAATTATTGACTACTTGTCGTCGTCTTCTTGGTTTGAAACTTCAGAATATTGCCCTTCTACCCTGGCATCGAACTTGGCAACATTATCTAGCTTTGCCTCGATGTTGTTGTGTTCAGGATCCTTGCCTTCAATTTTTTCTCACACTCTACTACCACTAATGAGTCCAATGTACCTGTTGTGGAATACTCTTCATCAATATAATCTATTGATTCAAATGTGTTAGGAAAAACCTGATACTCGTAATGTTGATTCTGAATTCCTTGAGGAGCAGATAGAGGAAGAAATTTGCCAGCTTGTTGATGTAGCGTTGCCATGGCATTCTGATTGTTACCACTAACCAAAGCGTTTGCTACCTCTTGCTGCCTTGATGGAAGCTCTATCTCGTTCTCTTGAGGCATGCCATTCACGACATTTGCAAGCCTTCTGACTTGTTCTTCCAAGCCTCTCATTGCATCCAAGGCTTCTTCAAATGTGTCTCCAATGTAATTTGTTTGCTCTTGAGGTGGATTGTTGTGCATCGGCATTTCTGATGGCAATTCTGCCATGCCAAATGATCCGTTGGATCCATAAAGATTGGTTGCTCATTTCTCATAAATAATGCCGCCTTGGGATGGCATTTGTTTGAAGTCTGGTGGTGCAGCAAAGTTGTTAGGTGCATACAAATAATCAATGTCTTGATTATACCAAAAAATATTTTGCTGTTGGTTCTATCCTTGTTTGAAGTTGTAGGAGGAAAGGTTGTTCACATTACAATGCCCCGTGTAACAATAGGAATTAGGGATGAAGGGGCAATTGTCAAACGAGTGGCATCCTCAACAATATACACAAACAACGGGTGTTGCTTGTCTTTTGCTGAACTTGTTAGGCACTTACGTTGATGTAATCATGGTTTTTAGTTCAGAAACCTATGCCGAGAGTGTTGTATAGGCATCATCTTCATGCTTTTCATATCGTCTTTGCTCATGGACAGCTCTTGGAGTTGGATATTGGTAGTCATAAGTGGGAAAAATGTAGTCATCATCATACCATATGTGGCTGCTCATACTCTTCTTTGTAGCTTTCCTAAAAAAGAAGAAAAGAAAAGAAATTAATAATAAAAAACAAAGTTAGTAAAATGAAAAAAAACAAGTAAAAATTAAAGCAAAAAATTATGTCGCAATCCCCGGCAACAATGCCAAAAACTTGTAGGCTCTCTAAGTGAATGCTGACAAAAATGGCAAAAGATATGTGTTGGAAAATATAAAATAGTGCCAAGATGAGTCTTTTGAGTGCAAGTATACACGGTTTGCAAGTAATACAACAGTAAGCTGACTATCGATCCCACAGAGATTGACTTGGAATTCGATTGCTTTGATTGTTACTTGCCTTGAGAAAAAGTTGTTTTGTTTTAAAGTTGGTTTTGGAAATAATTGAATAGAAAAGAAATAAAAGTAAAGTAAAGTCATTGGCAAGGAAGGTGTTTTAATGAACGATGAGCGTTGGTAGGGAATGCATGGTTTTCACGCTATTCATGTTGTGCTAGCCTTTAATAACAACCTGTCTTGGTATTGTTTGCCGAGCAGATTCAAAATTGTCGAATAATTTTTTCCATAGTATCACACACACCTTTCGGTAACCAGGTGGTTTGCATGATGCGTGTAGGTATAGTATGAAGAATAACTTTCACTAGAGTGGTACGTCCAACTAGCAAAAGGGTGCGAGAGGCCCACCCCAATAAATGTTACTCAATTTTATCAAATAAGAATTGATAAGTATCTTTTGTAACTCTTTTGTGGATGAGCGAAACCCTCAGATACCTTTCCAAATAATCAAAAATTAGAGAGGTTTTTAGCAATAGGCATACATTTGGCTGTTAGACCTTATGCCTTTATAAACATTCAAAACCCTAATCCTAATTAAATTCAAATTCATTAACTATACAATATATTTAGCTATAGGCATATCTTTAGGGATATTTCTATTTTAACAGTATTTGATAATTATAATAATTATATAGTATTAAAATATATGACTAAAATTATCTATAATTATAATAATTTTGGTTTTAACTAATTTCGTGTACAACAAGTTTGCAGACATGCTATCTAGTCGATGTTTGTTCGTTTCAATCATAGGGCGCGACCCTTGTAGGTTCATGTAACGTTAGCAATAATATCTAGAACAATTCTAATATTATAAGCAATGAGTAACATCTAGCAATACATCATTGCTACCTAAGTTACACGAAGTCATAGTTCGACATAACCTCTTCGTGATTAACTCTTTTCATGTATTACATCTTTTTATCCTTTATATCTAGATTGGACACAAGTCATGGAATAGTCACACTTGTATAGTCCATATAATATTTCTTGATATCTTGAGTAGACTACTGTAAAGGAATAACTATGATATCTCATATCAATTTATTCGAGCATGACCATGAATTTCTAGTCTCACTCAATCAAGTGTCCTGTGATATTATTCCTATTATATAGGAGGGACAAATCCTATCTTAGTCAACCGTAGTCCACTACATAGATTGTGACATATCCAATATCAGTCTTTATAGTGTAGTCAGTTACGACACACATTTGACTATATCAAAATATGTCACTCACAATGTTGAAATAATGATAATCCTAAGTCTGAAGATCAAACATGTAGTTATCATTATGAGCAATATTGTGACTATCACATAATAATCCAAGAAACATGCTCATAGCGGGTCAGTCCAATATGTCGTTCTCTAACACATACTTATATATTGATTTTGACATCTCCATGTCAATGATAACACTTTGTCATTGATAAGTGTTCAAAAGTACTATTTTTATTACCCTTTTTACTCATATTATTGTTAGACTTAGGCTCATATTAGTTGCATAATTAGTCATTCATGCATTAATTCATGTTTCTTTCCATCGTTGAGCTTGATTACATAACTTGGTGATTTTTGTGGAAAAAGATGCTGCTTTGGTGTGTTTTTGTGTGTGTGCAGAATCACTTGCCTAAACAAGGCTGGAACCAGTTGCCAGGGCAATGTATGAAGGAGATGTCGAGCTAGTTGCCAGGGCAATGCTCAAAAGAGGTACCGAGCTAGTTGCCAAGGCAATTTTCGATAAAGAATAAGATGATATGGTAGTCGAAATTGATGACTAGATAAGCCCAAGATGACGTGGAGCAAAGTTAAATCCCAAAGGAGTTTGATTTCCATGAAGAGGTTAAAGAGAAATTAAATCCCAAGAAGATAGGAGAAGTTCTAGAAGGAATTTAAATATAATAAAGAATTATATTCTTTAAAGATAATTTAATTCCAACTTAACTTCCTTCTCAAGAAGGATTTTGACCTAGCCATCTCCTATTTAAAGGACCAAGCCGTCAAAGATCAAGAAGAATAGAGAGTAGAGAGAATTTTCGACAAGCTTCAAGGGGAGATCTCGACAAGAAGGCTTCACCCATCCTTCATCTTTTTCTTTCTTGTTCAATTAGGTTCATGCTAGGAATTCTTTATCTTGTGTTTCTTTGGAACCTAGCCATGAGCTAAATCTATTTGGCTAAGGTTATTGCGTCTTGTGGTTGTGAGAAACTATTGGATTTTGTTTAGGTAATAAGAGTTTGCAGTTTTCTATTCAAGGTTTATTCATTCTTGGTTCTTATTCTTGTTTGCGAGTGAATTGGGAGATGATCTCGTAACTTCATCTATTTATCTAATATCGGGAGAGTTAGATTCAAGAAACGAATGAATATGATCTTTATTCAATCTATTGATGGTGAAGATTAATCCGGCTTAGGAATAAGTTAAGGATTTCAATGGCTAAGAAGAGCGCAAGATTGGTTGTTGTTCACCCTTGATTCACGCAGGGATGTATTATCAAGGCATGCACAAGTAGCTAGAGTTTCGACTTAGGGATAAGAAGAAACCAGTGAAGAACGCTCTGCCGAACCTTGAAGTTGCTGCCCAGACACCCAAGTAGTTGCCCAACTAGACGCCCAGGCAACCATCGATTAGTTGCCAAGGCAACCCCGTTGTGCAAGTTGCCACGGCAACTGGGTTGCCCTTGCACTCTTTTACCAAGACGATCCAATCGGCTATCACACCTCAACTCACGATAACCTGGCCTATCTCTCTCACTTGATCTCATCCATTCTTTTACTTTATTGCTTTCTAGTTTAGTTATTAGTTTAAACTCATATAATCTTCTACTTGTGTTTTCTTTTACTTTTTATAGTGCAAGAGACTAGATTCTTGAAGTGGCACCAATCCTTATGGAGACGATATCTTTTATACTATAACTTGCGATGTGTACACTTGCACAATTGTGGAGCACTTATTACGCGCAACAAGTTTTTGGCGCTGTTGTCGGGGATTGACAATTGGTGTTAGTTGTTTTTGTTATTGCATTTTTTTCTCTTAGTTTTACTAATTTTTCTTTTTGTTTGTTTTATCAAAAAAAATTAGGTGCGCTACAAGTTAAGGGACATCAACATGTCGGGAAATAAAAGCCGATCTATTCGAGAGATGATGTTGGAAGATAGGAATCAATCTAATCAAGAGTTTCTTGCACCCTTTGATAATTACCTATACCAACCGAGAAAAGCCCAAAGAGCCTATACCGTGGAAAAATCTTGTGCTATGTGTGGAGAACATTATGTGTTTGAAAATTGCCCTCACATTTTTGGTGTATATAACTACATGGAGGACCATAGAGGGAACCAGCAGCAAAATTCTTCATGGTATGGTCAAAAAGCTCAAAATCTTTTTTACCATAACAATTTTGCCGCATCAACAGATATGCCATGGCAATGTAGTCCTTTTCAAGAGCATTCCAATTCCTTGGAGGAAACGTTGCTAGCTTTCTTGGCTAGACTTGACGGATCAATTGAAGAGATTTGAGAGCTATCAAAGTCCATGGATACGAGGATGGCTCAGTGGGATGCAACCTTGGGGGATTTAGAAGATTAAACAAGGAGATCCACGTATGTAATGGATAACATGCACCAACAATTCATTCCTAGGGATACTGAAGTCCCAACGCAAGAGGACAAGGAACAATACAAGGAAAGATCTTTGATGTGTGAGGAACAACTAAAACCTCAAAGTTGAAAGTATGTTGATGAGAAAGTCTACCCAACACATGATGAGCCTGAGCAATAAATTGCCTCGGTAATGATTGAGGAGCCTGAACAGAGCAATGCCGCGAAAACACTCAGTGAAGCTGAGAACAACAATACTACAGAAATTCTGAAGAACCTGATGCCCAGAAGGTTACAACGTTGATGTTGAAGCAGGAATCTTTAGATTGCTCTCATCTACAGTTGCCACGGCAATTGCACGGCCACATGCAATATCAAAGAGATGATAATACTTTGCCAATGGAATATGAGCAGGTAATGGTTGAACCTTTTAAATTCTTTAAAAACTCACCTCGTCTATTGCAGGCATGTCTTGAGGAACCGATGCTGGTATATTTGAAGCCATCAAAATCTCTACTGATGGAGATGTTTGAGAGGCCAAAAGAAAACGGTGTTTGGAATCGTGAAGCTTTTCAGAAAATTGGTTCTTCCCTTGATTTACAGTAAATTTTGGCAACTGATTGCCATGACAATTGGCTAAAGCAGCAATTGCCACGACAACGAAGGCTACATCCAACCTTGATGGAGCCCGACAAGAATGAGGTAATTAAATGGTTAGATGTTGATATAATTTTCCTAATAATATATCCATGCCTTCAGGAACAGTAGCAAGATGGAAGATGTGCATGGACTACAAGGGAACACGAAAGAAAGATACCTCCACCATGGTAACGCAAAAGAGAGTAGCTGGGAGCACATTGGCCCAATTCTTTTCGGGCAATATCGTCACTCGATGGAGGGTGCAGATGGACTATAAGAAGTATCGAAAATGACCATCCTCAAGTTTTCTCAGATATGCAGTAACATTAGAAGATGCATGAAGGCACTCTTTTCAGGCATGGTCGAAGACTTCTTTGAGATCTTCATGGATGATTTTTCCGTTTCTGGTAATGACTTCGACAGTTGCCTTGCCAATTTAGAGAAGGTGTTGGGAAGATGTGAAGAAATTGATTTAGTCCTTAATTAGGAGAAGTTCCATTCTATGGTAGATGAAAGAATAGTGCTCGGCCACAAGATTTCATCTAAGGGAATTGAAGTAGACAAAGCCAAGGTGGACGTGATCGAGAGATTACCCCCACCAAGTTCGATTTAAGGAATTCAAAGCTTTCTTGGACATGCAGGTTTCTACAGGAGGTTCATTCATAATTTTTCTAAAATTACTAAACCCTTGTGCAATTTGCTTGAACAGGATAAAGTCTTCAATTTTGATGGTTATTGCACCCAAGCATTCGAAACCCTAAAGGAAAAGCTTGCCTCGACACCCATTGTCGTTCCACCAGATTGGACGCTACCTTTTGAGCTCATGTATGATGCAAGTGATTTCGCGGTAGGAGCAGTCCTAGGCCAATGCACAGGAAAAGAACAGAAAATCAAGTGGCTGATCACTTATCATGTTTAGAACACAATAGGGATGAGGACGCAGATTTAGAGATATGCGTACATTCCCGGATGAACAACTTTTAGTTGCCTCGACAACCATAGATGTGCACGCCTAGGCAACCCTTGACGCCTCGGCAACTATGGATGCGCATACCTCGGCAACCCTCGACACCGTAGCAGCTCTTGATGCGCATACATCGGCAACCACGAATGCGCATGCCTCGGTAACCTTCGACGCCGTAACAGCTCTTGACGTGCACACCTCAGCAACCATGGATGCGCATGCCTCAGCAACCCTCGACGCCGCAGCAGCTCCTGACATGCACGCCTCGGTAACCATGGGTGTGCATGCCTCGACAACCCTCGACGTCACTGCAGCTCTTGACGCGCACGCCTCAGCAACCACTGATACGCACGCCTTGGCAACCACTGATACGCACGCCTCAGCGACCATGGATGTGCATGCCTCAGCAACTCTAGACACACACACACCTCGGCAATCTTGGGAGCAGTCGCCATGGCAACACATGCCTCAACAATACCCTGGTACGCGGATTTAGTTAATTTCATTGTTTGTGGTATTTTACCTTATGGCCTTACTCACCAAGGAAAGAAGTGGTTCCGCCACGATGCTAAGCATTACTTTTGGGACGAGCCTCTCTTTGTTTAAACAATATGCAGATCAGGTCATACGCCGAAGTGTCCCTAAATAATAGTAGCAGAATGTACTCCAGCAATGCCATTCTTCACGCTATGGAGGACATTTTGGAGGAACTCGTACCGCAGCCAAAGTTTTGCAATCCGGTTTGTATTGGCCAACACTGTACAAAGATGCCCAAGAGTTTTACAAGCAATGTGATCGTTGCCAGAGGACGGGCAATATCACCCACAAACCAATGGGCAAGCAGAAATTTCCAACCGGGAATTGAAGGGTATACTCGAGAAAGTTGTAAATCCCTCTAGGAATGATTGGTCAGTAAGACTAGATGACGCACTTTGGACATATCGCACTGTATTCAAAACACCCTTAGATATGTTCTCCTTCTGACTTGTCTATGGCAAAACATGCCATCTACCGGTGGGAATCGAACACAAGGCATATTGGGCAATCAAGACCGTGAATATGGATTGAGGAAGTGCCGGACAAAAGTATTTGTTGGACCTCAACGAGATAGAAGAATTTTGTGCACTTGCCTATAACAATGCACGAATCTACAAGGAGAAAACAAAGCAATGGCATGACAAGAAACTATTGTCGCGGTAATTCATGCCAAGGCAACTAGTTCTCTTATTCAATTCTCGGATGAAACTTTTTCTAGGAAAACTAAAATCAAGATGGTCGAGACCATTCGAAGTTGTCAAACCATTCTTCCATGGTGCCGTGATAATCAAGTCCATTACCAACGAACATAAATTCAAAGTTAACGGACAAATATTGAAGCACTGCAATGGTGCCCATGTAGAACATAACAAAGAAGTTGACACATTAGGAGATGTATGAGCAAGCTCTCCTTTCGATATTTTCTTTTTCTTTTTATTCTTTTTTCGAACTATTTTGTTCTATTATTTTCGGTTATTTTTTTCTCTTTATTTTTTTAGGAGATATTTTATTTTTCTTCATTATCTTTAGTTTCTAGGTTTTCTTTTTTTCTTTTCTTTTCCACAACAAGACTCACAACCAACATGCTAAGGAAATTCACTGCCGACTACTTGCCATGGCAACCGCAACAGAGGACGCCCCTACAACTACCTCAGCAGTTGCCACAACAACAGAAACTACTGATGCCCAGGCAAGTGAACCTGCCTCGACAAACATGGATCAAATCAAAGCAATGCTATTCACGCGGTACTAGCCACAAGCATTCAACCACTGACTGGAAAATGGATCAAGCAAACGACACGAAGGAAACTTATCACTCGAGGTGACGACCTCTCTGACTTACTATTTCATTTAGTTTCTTTTAAATTTTGTTTCATTTTTATATGCATTAAGGGCAATGCTTCTCTCAAGTTTGGGGGGTGTTGGTTTCTAATTAGTTTCATGTTTAGTTGCATTCATCTTTAGTAATCACATATAGGTTGCATATGTTACTTTCCATGCCTTTAATTGGATTTAATTGCTTAAGACTTGTTGAATATCCAATGATGAACTTTTGCCACTGCACTTAATTGAAAGAACCTTTAATTTTAGGATTGCATGAAAAGAACTTAGAATTTTACTCTGATGCTGAATTTTTTTACACGGTTGTGGCTTGTTGATTGAAAGAAACTTAGTGAACTTAGGTTGCTTAAAATTTGGGTGAATTTAAAATTGAAAATTAAAAGTTAAATTCTTGCTAGAGGTGCCCGAAACTGGCTCTAGTAGTAAATGCACTTCCTTGCTAGAGGTGCCCGAAACTGGCTCTAGTGAATATAAAAATAAATGCCCCGATAGTTAAATTGATAAAAGCATATTGTTCACATAGAATCTTGAAAATCAACTTGTACACAACTACACACGCACATTGTCACGAGCATTATAGTTTGGTTCGGGGTAATTTTTGTGCTATTAAAAAAAATTAAAAGGTGATCATACTTTGTGCCACAGTTCCGAGGTTTGAATTCAAGTTTGAAGCATGTCTTTGATGATTAAAGTCTTGGTAGGTAATTGTTAGTTTGCATTGCTTCATGACAAGCAATAGTTCAAGTTTGGGGGTGTGATAAGTGTTCAAGAGTACTATTTTTATTACCCTTTTTACTCATATTATTGTTAGACTTAGGCTCATATTAGTTGCATAATTAGTCATTCATGCATTAATTCATGTTTCTTTCTACCGTTGAGCTTGATTACATAACTTGGTGATTTTTGTGGAAAAAGATGTTGCTTTGGTGTCTTTTTGTGTGTGTGCAGAATCACTTGCCTAAACAAGGCTGGAACCAGTTGCCAGGGCAATGCATGAAGGAGATGCCGAGCTAGTTGCCAGGGTAATGCTTGAGGAGATGCTGAGCTAGTTGCCAAGGCAATTTTCGACAAAGAATAAGATGATATGGTAGTCGAAATTGATAACTAGATAAGCCCAAGATGACGTGGAGCAAAGTTAAATCCCAAAGGAGTTTGATTTCCATGAAGAGGTTAAAGAGAAATTAAATCTCAAGAAGATAGGAGAAGTTCTAGAAGGAATTTAAATATAATAAAGAATTATATTCTTTAAAGATAATTTAATTCCAACTTAACTTCCTTCTCAAGAAGGATTTTGACCTAGCCATCTCCTATTTAAAGGACCAAGCCGTCAAAGATCAAGAAGAAGGGAGAGTAGATAGAATTTTTGACAAGCTTCAAGGGGAGATCTCGACAAGAAGGCTTCACCCATCCTTCATCTTTTTCTTTCTTGTTCAATTAGGTTCATGCTAGGAATTCTTTATCTTGTGTTTCTTTGGAACCTAGCCATGAACTAAATCTATTTGGATAAGGTTATTGTGTCTTGTGGTTGTGAGAAACTATTGGATTTTGTTTAGGTAATAAGAGTTTGCACTTTTCTATTCAAGGTTTATTCATTATTGGTTCTTATTCTTGTTTGCGAGTGAATTGGGAGAGGATCTTGTAACTTTATCTATTTATCTAATATCGGGAGAGTTAGATTCAAGAAATGAATGAATATGATCTTTATTCAATCTATTGATGGTGAAGATTAATTCGGCTTAGGAATAAGTTAAGGGTTTCAACGGCTAAGAAGAGCGCAAGATTGGTTGTTGTTCACCCTTGATTCAAGTAGGGATGTATTATCAAGGCATGCACAAGTAGCTAGAGTTTCGACTTAGGGATAAAAAGAAACCATTGAAGAACGCTCTGCCTCTATTCTTTTAATTTATTGCTTTCTAGTTTAGTTATTAGTTTAAACTCCTATAATCTTCTACTTGTGTTTTCTTTTACTTTTTATAGTGCAAGATACTAGATTCTTGAAGTGGCACCAATCCCTATGGAGGCGATATCTTTTATACTATAACTTGCGACGTGTACACTTGCACAATTGCGGAGCACTTATTATGCGCAACATTCATCAATCAACTACATATTATTTTTAATGAATTATTGTTGTCCATGCCCACAATAATACTCAACTAAGGACATTTAAGAATAACCATATTATTCTAAGAACTTTATTATAATTCAGTTTATTTATTTATGCAAAAAATAATGACCGAAATAATAATAATGGTTTTATATTAATAAACAAGATAAAATAAATATGCCATTTACAATTATCTTATGATTGGTCTTTGGGCCTACTCCAACATATGGACCAAAAGATTTTGAAGGATTGGGTGAGGACGACCCGATCAAGGCTGGCTAGTGGCTAAAAGGCACTTAAAAGATTTTGAAACATATAAAGGGGAGTCCAGAAGATGACCTCGATTGTATTGTCTTCCTTCTTAAAGGTAATTCATATGAGTGGTGGAAGACTGTTGAGTTGGGACTACAGCCTACACTTCTAACATGAAATGTATTCTTGGAGATTTTAGGAATAAGTACATCAATGAGTTTTACATGGATGAGATGAGAGACCAGTTCCTGCATCTAGTTCATAGGGACCAGACAGTGTTTGAGTATAAGTAAGATTTTCTACGGTTGAGCCAATATAGCCTGGAGTTAGTTGCTACTGAGGAGTTGAGGTGTAAGAGGTTTAGAAATAGATTGAATTTGACCTTCAGAATTATGTGACAGTAGGTTCGTTTGGGACATTCTCTGAGTTAGCCAATAGTGTGAAGATACTTGAACGATGTTAGGGTTCAACACCGATTCAGATTGAGAACTCTGAAGGCCATGTTGTTGGGACTCATTATGTTATAAGTCCTTCTCCGGCTCTATCTAGGATGTTTCATACTCTAAAAGGTTCAAAGAGAGTTGCTTCAGATCAACTACCGAGAGTCAGTTAAGGATCTAGATCGAGGGTTCGTAGGGGCTCATTGATTTTTGCTCTTAAAGGAGTACTAATGGTTCAGTCAGAGAGTCACTTCCACCAACTTGTGAGTATTATGGTCAAAATCATCTTGGCGTGTACTTCTTACTTTGGAGGGTTTGCTATAAGTGTCGGACGCTAGGTCACATGATGAAAGATAGTTCAGTGATAGATGATGGTGCACCAGTTTAGTCTCAAAGGTTGACTTCTTCTCGGCATGGTCAGAGTTCTGCCAGAGATGGTGCTAAGGCGTCATCTAGGCATCAGAGTAGAGGTCTTGTGAGATCCACCGTTAGAGTCGATGCTCGAGCAGTTGCTAGAAGTCTGTCATTCATATCAGAGATTAAAGCTTTGCCACCAGTGATATGTTAGGTACATGTGTTTCGTTTTAGTTTTAGTTGTTGCATAGATATAAATCTGATTTCTCGTTCATACAATAATTTTGGTTCTTGTTGAATAAGTGTTGTGGTAAGATCTAGAGGTTGATGCTGGATTAGTTAATTTGTCAAATTTGTAGGTGCTTATAGGTAAGGTTTTTTACCGTGGATGATGAATGGGGATCAATAGTAATGGTCCTCGTAGACTTGTTAGATTTACTCTCTCCCTAGTTAGTGGATGTTACTCTTAGCATAGGTTGGTCATGTAAGCACGACGTATACCTTGGTTTTTGAGTGAGATTCTCAAAGCTTCGTGGTTCTAGGTGAACCCATTTGTGAGTAATGAGCGCGAAGAACCATTACCTCTCTAATTTGAAAGTTTTTTTTCCTGTGATATCAGTTCAAAGAGAGTCTTATAGGTTTCAAGATGTTCATAACCCACGTTTTAGATATGAGGTTGAGGGTCTGAAGCTTTAGAACTGTAGACGTTTAAGAGGTTGTTCAAGTTCTCTTCGAGGAATGAGCAGGCTTACCTCTTGATCGTGGGTTAAAACCCATAATAGAGGTAATGTCGAGTTTGATATTAGTTTCTATCACCTTGTAGTATGGCATCGACTAAAATTTTTAGAGTGGTGACTCATTTGTAAAAGTAAGTGAATAAGGGTGTCATCGCCAAGTGGTTCACCTTGGGATGTGCCTGTATTGGTATGGCGAAAAGTGGTGGCATTGGATGTTGTGAGCTGATGTGTAACGGTGAAGGACAATTACCAGGTTCTCAGGGTCGACGATCTTGTAATTGGTTAAAGAGTTTTGAGGTTTTTATGTTATTATTTAAAAATTGAGTATCGTAAGTTGAAGGTTAAATGAAAGTCGTGATAAAGATTGTGTTTGATGTGATGTTTGGACTTTAAGGACAAATCATAAAGTTGTTTAGACTCACGAGTGCATGGATATAATCTTGAGTTTGATGATTTGAATGTTTTCTCTACCGAGTTTTAAGATGGGTTTTCTACATGTATGGTAAAACAATATGAAGATTATCAGAGTATTGTAGCTAAAATGTGGGTTATTGGCTATGGTTATGTGGAACCATGATTTTTGTGTTGCAACAGATCTTGTTGGAAGAACCATTTGGAAATCCTCGAGGGCTTGTTAGAGTTCAGTACAACTATTTGTTGGAATTAAGTGGTTGGATTAGAAGTGCATGTTCGAACCTTCAAGGATAGTTGGGTGAGTTTTGATCTCTAGTAAGAGTTCATAAGAAGCAACAATTTTTGTTTGGAAACAAGTGGCTCGAGTAGTGAAATTGCATGATCATAAGTTATCTTTCGTTCGAGTTGACGCGAGTTCTAGTAAAGTAAAGTGCTAAGGTTGTTATTACAAGATAGATAGGTGGTAAAATTCGGTTGTCAGAGTTTCGCTTGTTCTTGAAAACGTTTGGTCATGGTGTAAATAATAGAAAAAATGTTCCTAGTAGTATGCCTTTAAGGAGGTGTCGTGTTTCGAACACAAATAAGGTTTGAGTTCAAGAGTTTTGAACTGCGGATAATGGTAGAGAGGATTGTTAACCGAGATAAAACTCATTCGAAGTGAGTTTCTTGGGTTGATGCTTAGACAGTATCGTTTGAGTTTATTTTATGTTGTTCGATTTTAGGGTTCGTTGTGGGTGTGGCTCGATTGTTAGAAATGAATCGTTGAGGATTCATGAGAGAGGTGTTGAGGAGTCCAGTGTTAAGAGCTTGGCTAAAGAAGTTTTGTAGAGGAATTTCAGAACCAAAGTAAACGTTTGTGAGATGGGTAATGGTTGGATCTAAGATAATTACATATCCTTCCTTCGTTTAATTTTGAGGACGAAATTTCTTTTTAGAATGGGAGAGTTGTAACGACCCAAATTTTCGAGTCAACAATTTGGGCGGGAGTTGACATGGGTTATGGACCTTCGTCTTGGTTGGAGTGATTAAGCCTATTGGGCCAAGTTTAGGCCTTATTAGATGAGATTTGGTTTTATAAATGATGGAAAATGGACCATTTTGTAAGGAGGGTAATTTTTGGAGGTTTTATGATGTCATTTACCCACTTTTTGAAATAAAGGCTGAATCTTTTTTTAATGTTTTTGTCTTGGACATGGGTTTAAAGGAACCATATTGCATCACCCTTTTTCCACCCTCTTTTTCTTCACCTTATCTTTTCATCTTTCCCAAGAACACCCATGGCCACCAAAGACTAAAAATCCAAGCTTTCTTCTTCATTTCTTTCAACCAAGGTCCAAGATTCAAGTATGTTGATCACCTCTTCATAAGCTTCAGGAAAAGTATAATCTTTTGGTGGAAAGGTAAGATAGTCATTTTTTGGTTGTTGGAAAGTTTAAAGATTTAAAGATTTTTGGAGTTCTTCCTTTGATTTTAAGAGTTGTAAATTCTTGGTAGACCATTCTTTAACCTTTGGTACAAGCCTTGATTCGTTTTTCATAATCTTGTGACTAGAAGATGTGTTTTGGGGGGTTTTCCAAGCTTGGGTGTAACGACTCGAAATTTCTAAGTCAACGTTAGTCGTTGACCCGGGGTATGGACCTTTGTGTTGGTTAAATTAATTAGAGCCTTTGGGTCAAATTTGGGCTTTTTGGATGGGATTTGTGCCACATGGGCTTGGGTAGTGACCATTTTGGATAAAAGATGGAAGTTGGGGGCTTTCGATGGTGAATATACCACTTTTTAAAGAAAAGGCTGGTCTCGCCCTTTATTTCTTTGTTTTTCACGTGGATTTAGAGGACAAGATGATATCATCTCTTTCCAAATCCTTTTTCCTCATTCTTCCTTCATCTTCTCTTCCAAGAAACCATGGTTTTCAACACAAAAGGTTCAAGCTTTCTACCACATTTTCTGCATCCGAGATTCGAGTTTGATATATGTTGATCTCCTCTTCATAAGCTTCAAGGAAAGTATAATCATGTGGGGGAAAGGTAAGATAGTCATTTTTGGGTTTTTGGAAAGTTTGAAGCTTTAAGGATTTTTGGAGTTCTTCCTTTGATTTTAAGAGTTATAAATTCATGTTAGATCCTTCTATAACCTTTGGTTCAAGCTTTGATTCGTTTTCCATAATCTTGTGGCTAGAAGAAATGTTTTATGGTTCTTTCAAGCTTGAGCAAGGAGATGAGTTAAAAGAGCTAGGTGGGTGAGCTTGATTCAGGTGATGACACGTGTCACCATCTGACAAGTGTCATGACACATGTCATCATCTAATTGGTTGATTAATTTTATATAATTAAATTAAAATTAGGACCAAATTGATTAAATAGGTAACTAACAGGGACTAATGTGTAATTATACGAATTTCCGTTAACTACCACGTCAAAATATGACCAATTAAAAAGTTCACAGTTGTGCTTGTCCATCTTTTCAGTTGGATGGTCAAAAATAGGACGGACCCTATAATTAAGTGGTAACACAGATAGATCACTAATATCAAACTTAATTAGAACTTTAAGTAATTGTATAAGTATCTGTTAAAAATATTATGAAACTAATAATAAAACCGACTAGGTTTAATCCGAACAAGCAAAAAAGTAAGCTTGTAACTAAAAAACGCTTTATTTCCTCAAATACCTTCGTAAACTTTTTATTTTTATCCATACTCTTTAATTATACAAGAAAAAGTTAGTTTTCATTTTAGATGTTCACTTTAAAAAGTAAGATTGCCTTTAAGTTTAATGGTTTATTGGTTGAGTTTAATTTTTTATAGTCTCTAATATTTCATTTATTGGTCGGTTAATTTAAATAAAGTATTATACATTTTTATTGTAGAAACAACTTTCTCAACTTATATTCAATCGTCTAAATTTAAAAATTAATATTACTTAAAGAATCTAGCGTCTTAGCTCACTAGACCAACCAATAATAGATATTATTTTAATTTACTTTTTCTACCAATAATAACATTATGAATGTCCATGAATTTGCCAGCTTAGATATTTATTGAAAATATAAATACAATTCAACCAAAAATGAATGGACACATAAATAAGCTTCAATGAATCTCATCATTTCAACTAGATTAAAAAGCAAAATCTCATAAATTCATGATAATCTACATTACTATTAATTAATCGGCTCCTTTTCATAATAATATCATATTTGTTTAAATTGTTGTAGATACAATTCAGATACTAGAAAGAAGATAATTTATTTTGATTAGTTGCAAAGCTCATTTTTTAATTAAAAAATAAAAACAAAATTTTCAAGACATTAATATAATAGATGTCGTTTTTAAAACAACACATGTTTTATTTTATCTTAAAAAATGCCCATTTCTTTTTAAAAAATCACTTTCTTATTAATTAACTTTTTAACCTATTCTAGCATATATAAATGTTGTTATTTTCCTTTACATTAATTATAAAAAAATTAAAATTAAAAAATAAAAAGTAGGTTTCATCTATCGAATTAATGTCAAATTGTAATAACCATTAAAGGTTTTTATTTTAACATTAAATTCCTTAGGTTAACCCTTTTGCCGACATCTTAAATTGCATTAGGCAAAGTCCAATGCACTAATAATAATATTTTTATTTCTCTTTTCCCTTACAAAAATAATAATATTTGTTTGAATATAATAACAATATTTTTTTATAGTTAATCCCACCACACATCCCCAAACTATGATCATCATTTTAAATTGGTCCCTAAACTTTTAAATATTCCAATTTCATCTTCAAACAATGACCCTCATTCTAAATTGGTCCCTAAGCTTTTGAATATTTCATTTTCATCCCCAAACTATGACACTCATTCTAAATTGGTCCCAAACTTTTTGAATATTTCAATTTTATCTGTAAATTATCGTTTATATCGCATCATATTATTACACAATACCCATCGGTTTTTTATGACAATTAACGATTTTTATAACGTTTTTACTAACATAAAATATTATTAACATATACTGATAATTTGGGGATGAAATGAGAATATTCAAAAAGTTTGAGGATCAATTTAGAATGATAGTCATAGTTTGAGGGTGAAACTAAATTGCTTAAAAGTTTGGGGGACCAATTTAGAATAAAGGTCATAGTTTGAGGATGAAATTAGAATGTTTAAAAGTTTAAAGACTAATTTAGAATGAGTGTCATAGTTTGGGGACATGTGGTGCAATTAACTCTTTTTTTATAAAAATAATGGAAGTGTGGAACAAATTGTTAATGTTAGATAAAAGTAAAAAAGGACATACATTAATTATTATAAACTTAAAATAATAGTTAAAAATATACCCTAAAATCTTGAATAATATTACTTATTTGTCAATAAATTAAATTGGTGGACTGCTTTCAAGTATATTTATTGTTGAGCAAGTATATTTAGTCGGCTGATCAAGTTGTTCATCTTTGTTCTTTTATTTCTATTAGGTCATGGGTTCTAGACCCATTAGGAATATTCCCTTTTTTCCCCTAAAGTTCCTCTTTTTTACCCTCTAGATAAGATTAGGGTTACATTAAAGATTTGTAAAAAAAAAATATAAGTATTGTTTTTTTTTGCAAAAATAAAAATTCGGTAAATGCAAAAAAAGAAAATAGTAAATAAAGATTTATTTATTCAGGTGGTTGAGTGATAGGGTTATCTACCTCAGTTGAAGGACAATTGGTCAATGAAGACTTGGACTTATTATAATGGTTAGTTGCTAAAGAAAATAAATAAAATATTAGGGTCGATATGTCAGGAGCCAATAATACTAGGAATGTGTAGCATAGGTAGAGAGAGGTGACATTTTATATAACATATTTTTTACGACGAGCTTTCCTAATCAAGGAAATTAACTCCTTGGGGTGTATTTAGTTCACAGAAAATACTAAGCTTAATCATAAAATAAGTGTTTAAATTATACATTTTTGTAATAGGTGTCTAAAGTTTTTTAGTTGAAATAGGTATTTTAAGTTTTTTTTGGCCAAACTAGGCACTTCAGTTGACTTTAAAACAAGCCAAAAATAAAACTTTAGGCACTTATTTCAGCCAAAAATGACAATTCAGACACCTATTTCAGTCAAAAATACTTCAGGCATCTATTACAAAAAATGCATGATTTGGGCACTTATTTTATAGTTAAGCCAAAAAGACTATTATTGATATAATAATTTTCAAATATACATTCTCGTCTCACGTCTAATTTGAGAGGTTCCTGTATGATAATTTTTTTTTACTAACAATAGCGTTTTCTCTCCAAATAATATTTTATAGTCAAGAATGATATTTTTTTATTAAATAGAGAGGTATTATATTCTCATTTCGGGATTTAATCCATACAAGATAGGATAATACGAGTATCTTTAGCCACTAGGTCAATTAGTGAATCTCTAAAAGGATGTTATTTCCTTTGGTTTCTTGAATGATGTATAATTTCAACTCTTTTAAACCATTTTACCTTTGAAATAAAGAATTTTGCTCATAAGAATTTTTGTAAATATAGAATATATTCAACCTTTTTTTATTAAAAATGTATTATATATTTCAGATAAGATCTTCTTAATGTAATTTTTTTTAGTTTTACACTGATTTATGACTATTAGATGATTGTATATTAATGGTTGAGATCAAAAGATGAAGACGTATTATAGAGAGAGGTATTATATTCTCATATTGGGATTTGAGCCCATACAAGATGTGGCAATACGAGTATCCTTAGCCACTAGGTCAATTAGTGGATCTTTAAAAGGATGTTATTTTCATTGATTACTTAAATGGCGTATAATTTTAACTCTTTTAAACCATTTTAACTTTGAAATAAAGAATTTTGTTCATATGAATTGTTGTAAATATATAATATATTCAACTCTTTTATTAAAAAAAATGTATTATATATAGCAGATAAGATCTTCTTAATGTATTTTTTTTAGTTCTACACTAATTTATGACTATTAGATGGTTGTATATTAATGGTTGATATTAAAAGTTGAAGATGTAAAAGTGTTGGGATGATCAATCGACAATGAAAGTGGCCAAGAAGGGGTGGATTGGCAATTTAAAAAGTTTGGAAGCAAATGGAAAAAGATAGACAATGAGACAAGAATTTATAGTGGTTCAACCTTCTAACAAGGTCTACGTCAACTACCTTAGCTTCCTACTAAGGATTTCAACCAATTCACTATAGAATTCTTCCCCTTTTTCTAGGCTAAGGAGGCAACCGTTACAATTTGATCAAAGCTTTCTACCCAAAGCTTGATCAAGAAACACTCTTTTACAAGAAAGAAAATGGCAAATTAATAATGCCCTCACAAGGTAAATATTTGCCCAAAATACAAGAACACCAAACCCCAAACTTGAAATAAAGGATTACAATGAAATCAACAAGTTGGGTACAAGAATTTGACTTTAAGAGCTCAAAGGGTTGGATTTTGCTTGAATGCTTAGATGTTGATCAATGTAGGTTCATTAGTTGTTGTAGCTGCAATTGAGGCTTGTATTTATACCATTTCATTGAATTCTAGCCGTTTGGGTGGTTGGAGAATTGAATATATCCATTGGAGAGCAAGTTTCTCGCAATAAATGCTGTCTGCCAACCCCAAGTATCGGTACGCGTCTTTGAGTATCGGTACCTGCCCAATATAGAAATAGTTGTTACAAAACAGGGTGTACAGGTACTCAAAGTCGAGTATCAGTACTAAGAAAGTGGTACCGGTACGCCAAAGCCGTATCAGTACGTGAATTGCTCACTGGAAAATTTTGAGGCCATTCGGTATTGGTATCGGTACGCGTATAGCTGTACCGGTACGCATTTGAAAAATTCAGTTTTTGCCTCAATGAGTATCGGTACGCGTATAGCTGTACCGGTACTCATTTTGCATTCGATGTCAGAATAAATTCTTTGCGTATCGATATGCATTGTAGCTTATCGGTATGTGTTTTACATTCGATCTTTTGAAATTAAATACGAGTATCGTTACGCATATTGTTGTACCGATACTGGTTTTACATTCGATGTCTTAAAATTAAGTACGCGTATCGGTACTAATAGTACCGTATCGATACACATAGACTTTTAAGGCCATTTTTACTTAGAAGAATTCATCGAATGTATTTTTAAAGTTCATCAAATGTTTGGTTAAGTTTAAGACAAGAATAATTTTGTTCGAATGCGTAGTGATTAATTCATATGGGTTGTTTAAAATTTATTTTAAAAGAATTTAATAGTTAGAACCATTTGTTATATCAATATGAGTTAAACCATTTGTTATATCAAAATCAATATGAGTTCTACAATCTCCCCTTTTTGATATAACAAAAACTTAAAATAAATTTTATAAAAATTCTCTTTTTGTTTATAAAAATATTTGAACCCAATTATTTCTCCCCTTTTTGTTAGATCAAAAGTAATATAAGAAATAGGAGAAGATAAACAAACTGAAAGCCAAAGTAACAATCCAAAACATAATATATATATATATATATATATATATATATATATATATCAAATTCAAAGCATAGAGTATCAAATCCAATCCAAACATAAAAGTCAAAGCAAGATGGAAACAATAAAAACAATCCAAATATCAAATCCAAATGTGTAGTCTAGGATGCATGCAATATGATATGATAAAACAAAAGAGTTATAGGATATCCCCATCATCCTTATCCTCATCGTCATCCTTTTCCTCCTCCGCGACGATGTCCCTAAAAGTATGCGTTTTCCACTCATAGTGAAATGATGCCAAGTCGGTCTCGATGCTAGTCACACGCGCACCAAGAGAAGTGAAGCGATCATCCATGTGAAATGTAACCATATATTGCATCTTAATGAATTTACCATCAATATAAGACCGCATTTCATCGAACTTGCCATCAAATGAGGAGCACATGTCATCACCAAAGGTTGGTGAAGGCACAACCGGAGCTGGAATTGGAGGTGGAGCTGGCACGTTTCCTTCACTACTCTGACTGGGTTCTTGTCGAATCCATTCACCATTAATAAAATGAAATTCGCTCTTTCAAAGAGATTTTTCATTAATGGGATCGGTAAGGGGGCAAGCAATATCATAAGATTTGTCTATACTTTCTTTGGCAAATATGTGGCTCAAGACAACCATAGGTAAAAGATTTAACTTGAGGTTTATGACGGTTTTCGACAAGATGAACAATTTCAGCAAAAATAATTTGAGCGAGGTTAAGGCGAATGTTATTTTTGAAGCAATGCAACCAAAAAGAATATACCCCCCAAATAGTAGACCATTTCCTCCTGGAAGGACGAAAGAACCAAGTAACTAAAAGATGAAAGGACCTATCATGAGCATTAAGGACGGATGTGGAAGTATTCGCGGCATAAACAAAGGGAATAGGCTTGATTTCGTCATCTTCCCATGTATCTTCTAATCCTAGATGAGTAACAATAATAGAGGAGTCTAACCTAAAGACTTTACCTATAACATAGGACTCTATAGCAACAACCTCTTTTTGGTCTTCACTAAGAATAGCCCTAGCATTAGAATAAAATACTCTAACTAGAGTTTTAAATACTACCCCGGGTAAGTGAAGAAAAGGTAAAAATTTCCATTCCCTAAGATTCTCAAGATAAGGGAATTTAAACTTTTCGGATACCATAAACTCATAATCAACAACCCTTTCTCTCCAAATGGGAAAATTTTCATATAACCGAAAATTTCTAATTGATTTTGACGACCCGGTTCATTAAAACAGGAATTAAAAATTGAGGTAAAGTTTAAAGGATTTGAATTTTGATTAGAGGGACCGAATCTATGGCATTTAGTTTTATGGGCCATTAAAATAAATTTGATTCGAAAGAGCGAAAATAGCCCTGAAAAAAATTAAGCAAGCCACAATGTATGCACAAAGCAATAACTCAATCCAATATTTCTAACAGATTATTTCAAGATAATATGTATTAGAATAAATGAAAGTAGATAAATTTAATAAATCATATACATATACTATTCTCAAAGAAACCTAAATCTAAGTTCCATATGAGAAAAAAAATTAAAAAATAGAACGAAAAATACCTTAAAAATTGTTGGAATGGATGAGAATGTTGATGGAAGTGCACAATCTTGATGAAATCTTGAAAAAGTACAAGAAACTTCAAAATTTTGTGTAAATTTCGAGTGAAAAAACAAGAGAAATTGAGAGAATTTTGAGTGGGCTTTCGGCTAGGGTTGAAAGAATAAGAGTTTTGGGGGGAAATCTGAGTTTATCAACCCTAAAAAGAGCTTTCGCGTATCGCGTACCGGTACATTAAACTGCGTACCGATATTGCTTCTCCGTGTTTTGCGTACCGGTACGTAAAGCCGCGTACCGGTACCGTTCATCGGTACTGTATATCGATACCCGTTATAGAGGCCATGTATCAATACTGGTATACCAGTACTGATACTCTATGCACCAAATGGTGAAATTTGGCTGCAAAGAAGGTTATGGGAATAAAGAACTACCTCTATTATGCATGCATGATGTATGAGCAATAAAAATTAAAGCATAGACCAAGATGTTAGCATGCAAAAACTCCCCCTAGCAACAAGCATTTATGCATATAGGAGAAAAATCACATAAGCAATGCAATCAATCGAATTCAAGTAAATTTTAAACACCAAAAGAGACTCTAAAGGTCAAGGAAGGTTGGTTAAACCTAACTCTCTCCTAAGAGACCAAAAACGTTCTTTATCTAATGGTTTGGTGAAAATATCCGCTAATTGGTTTGAGGTGTCTACATATTCTAGAACTACATCATTTTTCAAGGCATGATCTCTAATGAAATGATGCCTTATTTCTATGTGTTTGGTTCTAGAATGTTGGATGGGATTCTTAGTGAGACAAATGGCACTAGTATTGTCACACCTAATGGGGATGGTACCTACATCAATTCCATAATCTAAGAGTTGTTGCTTCATCCAAAGGACTTGAGCACAACAACTTCCTACGGATATATATTCGGCTTCGGTGGTAGATAATGTTATGCTATTTTGCTTCTTAGAAAACCAAGGTATGAGCATACTACCTAGGAATTGACATGTGCCGGATGTGCTCTTTCTATCTATCTTACAACCCCATAATCCGCATCCGAGAAGGCATGTGGGTTAAAGGAAGACTCTCTAGGATACCAAAGACCTAAACAAGGTGTATCTCTAAGGTACCTAAAGATTCTCTTAACGGCTATAAGGTGTGATTCTCTAGCACTAGCTTGAAATCTAGCACATAAGCAAACACTAAACATGATATTTGGTCTACTTGCGGTTTGTGAGCTTTGGTTGCTAGACTTGGTGAGTGAGTCTAGGTTGTAAGGGTTGCCTCCTAAGCCTAGAAAAGGGGAAGAATTCTTAGTGAATTGGTTAAAATCCTTAGTAGGGAGCTAAGGTAGTGATGTAGAGCTTGTTAGAAGCTTGAACCACTATAAATCCTTGTGTTCATTTTCTTTTTTTTTACTTCCTACCAAATTCACCCAAATTACAACTTCTCCACCACTTGGCAAGCTAGACGGTTGAAGAAAATTGAGCTCAACAATTTATATCAGAGCGAGGCTTAATCGAGAGGAATTAACATCCTATTAAGGTGATCCAGAAAGCTCGATATAGCAAACAATCAAACGGTGACCATGGCGCTATCCATTGACAAGCCATCCTTCTTCAACGGTGACAACTATGTTTCTTGGAAGCATAGAATGATGTTCTTCATGAAAAGCAAAGACTATTGTCTTTAGGAAATAGTTGAAGATAGACCACTCGTGCCAAATCAAAGCAAGGTAGAATAGAGCGTGGAAGATCGCAAGAAGATGGAGCTCAATTACAAATCTTTGAATATTCTACTTTGTGCATTGGGCCCAGATGAGTACACCAAAGTATCTTCCTGTGAGAGTGCCAAGGAGTTATGGGACAAGCTTGAAGTAATCCATGAAGGTACAAATGAGGTGAAGGAGACAAAGGTTGGTCTACTCAACCTCAAATATAAAAACTTCAAGATAAACCCATATGAAGACATCAAGAGCATGTTCGACGGTTCTCTACGATCGTCAACAAGCTAAAAAGACTTGGAGAGGATATTTTGGAAGACAAACTCGTCTGAAAGTTGATTTATTCACTTCTCAAATCATGAGAGAGCAAGAAGACGGCTATCATTAAAGTCTAAGACTTGAAGAAGCTCAAGCTTAAAGAGCTCGTAGGATCTCTTCTCACCCATGAGATGATGTCTTTACCCTTGATAAGGGAGAAGAAGAAGATAATCCAAGAGCAAGGATTCGATGTCAACATCATTGCTCTACAACCCTCCACAAGCCACAAAGAAGAATCAAGTGGGGAGGAAAGTGAGGATGAAGAGATGGCCCATCTCTTCAAGGAATTCTCTCGATTCATGAAGAGCAAAATAGAAAAATCCAAGCATGAATCGAAAAAGAAGATGGTGGATCCCTCTAAGTGCTCAAATTGCAAGAAGACGAGGCACACAAAATGCGATTGCCCTCGCTTCAACAAAAAGGGATCATCATCAAAGAAGACATATGTGGCTACATGGAGTGATAAAGACTCCACCGATGAAGATGAAGTAGCCCACCTATGCATAATGGCCCTCCAAGAGGGAGATGTGGCTTCTAACTCATCTATTTCAAATTCTTATACTTTTGATGAGTTGCAAGATGCCTATGATAAATTGGTTTTTGAATTTAAAGCCTTATTTTCTAAAACAAAAAATTAATTTCTAAATTGAAAAATAAAAATGATTTGCTTATGAAAACCAATTTGGAGTTTGAAGCAAAAATGAAAGATTTTGAGCTTAAAGTTTTAAACTTACACAATTTGCTTCAAAAGATGGAAAAAGATCATCAAAAGGAAGTAGATGATCTTAAGAAAGAAAATAATTTGATTTCCAAAGAGCTTGAAAAGAAAAATAAGTTTGGAAAATCAAATTTTTGTCAAAGACAATCTAGTGCCCCTAGATTTGTAAATGGAAAATGTTTTAGAAGTATTTGGGTCCCAAAAGGACTAAGTACTTCACATAAAAAGGATGAAATTGAAAAATGGATTCCTAAGGGGACAAAATTATGTGCTACTAATGTCTATGGATCCAAAGCAATTTAGATACCAAAAATTACTTGATTGTATTATTTCAGGTGTGATGGAGCATGATCAACATATGGTGAATTAAGGGGGAGCTCTATACACATAAGGATGAACACTTGAAGAATGAAGGCTTCACATCCTACCTTTGGTTCAAGTGTGGTAAAATTAGTTGAATTTTAAGTTGTTTTATTTTAATTTTTTTAATTCAACTAGTTTATCATAATTGTTGGACTAACATTTGGATGTTGCTTGAGTAAGGGGGAGCCAATTTTAAAACAAAACTTATTTTTGTCAAAAAAATTTCTCTCACCATTGTTATTGACCTTTAAAGTTTGAACCATTTTTGATATAACAAAAAGGGGGAGAATGTTTTGAAAAATTGATTTTTCAAATGAATAAGGGGGAGCTTATAAGAGTTTCAACAATTAATCTCTTATTCAAATTTTAGTTTTACAAATGGGGAGAATCTCAAAAATAATTTTTCAAGTTGGTTTTATTATATCAAAAAGGGGGAGATTATTAGGATATTTGTTTTGATATAATAATCAAAAAATGTTTTTGGACTAAATAGAAAATATTGCAAAATTGATTTTTTAAGTCCAAAAAACTTGAGAAATATGTTTAAAATGGTTTAGAAATGTTTTTGAATCGAATATATGATTTCTAAACTCAAAATAGTAAAAAAGCTAGGCACAGGTACCAATACCCGAACCCCGATATCGATACCAATGGGACCGTATCGGTACCGAAACCCTCCGTACCGATACGCGTGTTTTAAAGGATTTTCCAGAACCATTTTGGGGTACCAATAATGCCCTAGCAGTATCGATACCAATCAGGGAGTACCGATACCCGTGTACCAGTACCGATACCCTAGTTAAATGTAGGCTCCAACGACTATTTCCAAATTAGGCTGGTATCGATACCCCTCTTCGAGTATCGATACTTTATGCTACAGAATGGCAGATTTGGTTGGAAAAAGATCCTAACGACTCTAAATCATCCCCAATGGTCACCAACGGCTAGGAACTCATTTGGGAAGATAAAAGACCCTTCAAGCACCAGTTACAACTAATGATTCAATTGTCAACAACATTGTGATGCCAAAATTGTCTTAGAGCTTAAATTCTCATTCTTTGTATAGACAACACTTGTGAGCTTTAATTGTTATATTTTTCTCAAGTGTTTTAGGATTGGGTGAGTGCTTTAAGAGTGCAAACATCTTTGAATTTGATATATATATATATTATGCTTTGGATTGTTACTTTGACTTTCAATTTGTTTATCTTCTCCTATTGCGTATATTGCTTTTGATCTAACAAAAATGGGGAGAAATAATTGGGTTCAAATATTTTGTTCAAATATTTTTATAAACAAAAAGAGAATTTTTGTAAAAATTATTTTAAGTTTTTGTTAAATCAAAAAGGGGGAGATTGTTGAACTCATACTGATTTTGATATAACAATGGTTTAACTCATATTGATATAACAAATTGTTCTAACTATTAAATTCTTTTAAAATAAATTTTAAACAGCCTATATGAATTAATCACTACATATTCGAACAAAATTATTCTTGTCTTAAACTTAACCAAACATTCGATGAACTTTAAAAATACAATCGATGAATTTTTCTAAGTAAAAATGGCCTTAAAAGTCTATGCGTACCGATACGCGTACTTAATTTCAAAACATCAAATTTAAAACCAATACTGGTATGGCAATATGTGTATCGATACTCGTATTTGATTTCAAAAGATCGAATGTAAAACACGTACCGATATGCTACAATGCGTACCGATAGGCAAAGAATTTATTCTGACATCGAATGCAAAATGAGTACCGGTACAGCTATACGCGTACCGATACCCCTTGAAGCAAAAACTGAATTTTTCAAATGCATAGTGATTAATTCATATGGGTTGTTTAAAATTTATTTTAAAAGAATTTAATAGTTAGAAACATTTGTTATATCAATATGAGTTAAACCATTTGTTATATCAAAATCAATGAGTTCTACAAAAAGAATTTAAGTAAAAAAATAAAATTTGATAGGGAATGCGGAAGCTTGGATCAAATAACCCCTTTAATATAGATCTGGAAAGGAAACCAAGAGTTAAAATTTATTTTTCCCAAACGACTCAATAAAAAAAGGCACAAAATTAAAAGAATGCTTAATAAAAAACTAAAAAATAAAAGTAAATAGGATATGTCAACACCCCTTCTAAGATCCAGTCTTAGACAAATGTGCGTCTGAGTGGTTTTACATCTAACCCTCTAAGGATCTTGCCCTTAGCAACCCAAACGATGGAGAAGAATATCAAATACTCGCCGCAACACAATTGGACACTTGCACTCCAAAACAATAACAAAATAAAAATCTTGAACCAAATAAAGAAAGAACTCATAAAGAGAACTTTGAAAGAATAATATTTATTGATTTTTGAATTGTTGAATTTTACAAAGGAAAAAAACATATTTATAGGCTAGTAAAACCCTAAATTACAAAGAAAAGAAGTTTAATTTAATCTAAAAGACTAACTAGATAAACAATAAAAATAGAATATTATATTAAAAAGAGATAAGAATTTATTATCCTAATTAAAAGAGATAAAAATATTATCCTAATCGAAAAAAAGATAAAATAAAATTCAAATAACTGTAGAAATTATCCTAATTAAAAATGTATAGATCCCATCCGAAATGTCGCGGCAAGTTAATTGATGTTCTACCCTTCAAAAATAACTTCAATTTCTTGTCTAGAATTACTAGTTTCACCCCTCTAATGATTGTATCATTCCCCCACTCCTCAAAAAAATTCGCCCTCGAATCTAAAATGTGAAAAAGAGAATGATCATCAATATCAATATCAATTAAAAATAAATCCTTGTCAAAGGTGGAGTGATTCAGTTGAGCTCTTCGTAATGGACCAAAAATTTCAAGTTCTTTCTCTTTAGTTTGTTCAATATCACTTTCATCTTTCAATTCGATCGGCCTTGGATGATCCACTTTATTAGGCCTACTAGATTTGTCATTGGAAGAAGTAGGGTTGCAATGAAAAATGCAGAACATGTATTTTTTTTAAGGATTTTTTAGTTGTCTTTTTGCTCGCAAGGCTTGAAAATATATGGTCTGTGGGTCAAAAGATTCATTTTGTTCAACCACTTCACGAATCTCATCATTTAAGTTACGAAAGAAATGATACATAGTATCATTGTCATCTTCTTCAATTTGGGCTACCAATTTGAACAATTACATTTTCATGTAGTACTCATTGACTGTCTTGCAACCTTAAGTGAGTTTGAAGTGTTTGAATTGACAATATTTGTTAGGTAAAAATAGTTTTCTCATGATGCACTCCAAGTCACACCAAGATCGTATGTGTTTACGTTTCCACTACAGATCAAGATGTCTCTACCAGTGCAGAGATAAATCAGTAAATGAACTAGTAACGAGTAGTAACTCATCTTCAATATAGTAGTTGTAGAAAAAGAACTCGTCAATCTCTATTTCCCACTCTACGTATTCATCAGGATTAGTAGAATCACTGAAGGAAGGGATGTTTACCTCCATTATTATTCAAATTGTCAATTGCATTGTGTTTAGGAGTTGAGTACAAGACCTAGGATAATTTTAGGAGGCCAATAAAATATACTGCAATTGTAATAGAGGTTATGCGAACAAGGACGTGCACAAGACTTTTTAGTGTTCTAACACAAGAAGGGAAAATGAGTTAGCAGGCGTAATAGAATAAAAGAAAGTATACGTCAACTAAATCTTAAACCTAGAGTCAAAGAAAAGCTTTAAACAAAGAAACAAAACTAGAAAATTGACTCTAACCTGTTTGAGAAAAGAAGTTTTGTTTGTTCTCGGTTTAGAAGTGTTTGAAAGCTCTTAAAAAAACTTCAAGAAAAATTTATTAAAAAATATTAAAAATATGTTACTTTTTTCTATTTCTTTTATATCTTTTCTTTTTTCCCCTTTTCTCCTTTTTTAAAGAAAAATGACAACATAAATTACTTGGAAAAATAAAATTTTCATTGTTTAAACAAAATTATAGAGTTTTGAAATATTAGAATCAAAAGGCTAATAATACTATAAACTGAGAACGCCTGGGAATTGATACCAAATGGTAGGAAACGCAGAAGCTTGGATCAAATAATCCCTTTAATATAGATGTGAAAAAGAAAGTCAAAGTTAAAATTTATTTTCCCCAAACGATTCAATAAAAAAAGCACGAAATTAAAAGAAGGTTTAATAAAAAATGAATAATGAAAGTAAATAGGATATGATAACACCCCCTTCTAACATTCAGTCTTAGAAAAGCGTACATCTGAGTGGTTTTACGTCTAAACCTCTAAGGATCATGCCCTTAGCAATCTAGATGATGGAGAAGAATGCCAAATACTTGCCGCAACGTAATTGGACACTCGCACTCCGAAACAAGAATAAGATAAAAACTTTAAACCAAATAAAGAAAGAACTCAAAACTTTGAAAGAAAAATATTTATTGGTTTCTGAATTGTTAAATTTTACAAAGGAAAAAGCTTATTCATAGGCTGGTAAAACCCTAAATTACAAAGAAAAGAAGTTTAATTTAATCTAAAAGACTAACTAGATAAATAATAAAAAATAGAATATTTTAAAAGATATAAGAATATTATCTTAATTAAAAGAGATAAAAAGCATTATCCTAATTAAAAAATAAAATAAAATACAAATAACTGTAAAAAACATTATCCTAATTAAAAATGTTTGTATCTCATCCGAAATGTCGTTGCAAGTTAATTGATGTTCTACCCTTCAAAAATAACTTCAACTTCTCGTCTAAAATGACTAGTTTCACCCTTTCTATGATCGTGTCAGTTTAATCTCAACCATTGATTTTCATTCATCCAATGGTCCTAAATTAATATAAAACTTTATGTGTTTTAGATAATATAAATGAATCTTAATCCGGTCACAAATACAAATATAAAGAAAACCACAAATCATATTACATTCAATAACTAAAGATGTTGAATCAAACATTGTAACACACAATTAAACTACGAATGATAAAATTCATATGATGAAAGTCTAAATCAAACTAAAATATAAAGAATACTTATCCATAATATACATTAAGTGGAACTTAAACATGAGATCCCAAAATATCAAGATTTCATTGGCATACTATATTTAGTTAAGAATATATCATGAATAATATATTTTAGACTTAAGGTGTAAGAAGCTTTTGAACTTTCGAAAAAAAATCAATTTAAGTTTTTGAATTATTTTTTGCATCAAATTAATTCTATAAACCAAAAAAATTAACCAATTAAGTCTTTGAACCAAGAAATTTAATCAATTAAGTCATTTGACTAATTTTGACAGTTTTTTGGAACTGTTGGTGTTGTGCATCGTGTCACAATGTTTCCACTTGACATTTTTAAAAGTTTTTTATTTTATTTAAAAAATCTTTAAAAGTTTTAAAAATTATAAAAATATTTTTGAAAAAAATTATAAATGCAACATGATAGAACTATAGTGTACCATGTGCTAGTAATATCGAAAGAAAAAAACTGTCAAGATTTAATTATTATAATTGATCAAAGGGATTAATTGATCCAAGTTCTTAGTTCAAGGGCTAGTTGATTTAATCTCTTGGTTCAAGGGCTTAATTGAGTGCAAAAAAATTCAAAAACTTAATTAATTTTTTTTTTAAGTTTAAAAACATCTTACCCCTTTAAGCCTATATTTTATTCTTAGCCTATGTTCTTGCACAATATATTTTCTATATATATATATATTCATTTGGGAGGCTTATTCAATAGAACCTCTTGGGGGGTTGGCAACAGCCATTTAATAATCATAAAGACAAATGTTAAGAACATGTCAGCCATCTTTGTTTCATTTATTTCATTTTATTTTGTTTGGTCGGTTTGGAGGACATTACTGCCTTATTTTGTCTATGAAACTCACCAGATTTAAGTTCCTTAGAGGCATCCCTTGATTTTGACCTCTCTCCATATTAAATGAAACCAAAAAAAATACAGGATATAAAGAAAAGTTTAAAGTGTTTATCATTAAATTTGAGTCCGATTTAAATATGATATTAAAGATAATATTTAAATTTATTTAGATTGTTTTTTAAAGTAAAATATCTTTTAATATTTATATTATAATATTATATAACTATTTTAAAAAAATCTAATTAACGTAAAAGTAAAATTTGATAATTAAAAATGGATTAAACTCAAACTTTAAATATTGGAACGAGTGATCCTATTATTAGACAAAAATAAAAATAAAAATAAGGCCAATGCCAATAACCCATCACCATATCCCATGCCAATAACACCAAGAACTTTTGCAACTATCTAATGATAACATAGTTTGCAAACACATTTTTCATTTTTCCTATATTGTGATTTATTGCTGAGAGGAACTACCGGCGATATATTAAATTAAACATGATAATATATTAAATACAGTATAAAAAATAATCGAAATATGTTAAGACATGAAAAATAACATAAATTTTATATTAATTTATGAATTACATATCAAAATTTATTTAAAAATAAAATATCGTAAATACGATAAAAATGCAATACAAATGTTCCAAGTTTATTTTAATTAGTATAATACTTGAGATTCGATGATGATTGATTATTATTATTATTATTATTATAAGTTTATTAATATTACTACTTAATTTAAATTTATTGTGGGCAAGATATGGCCTCCTAGTGATTGCAATTCATGTTTGAGATGATATATAGGCTGACATATGGATATATTTCAACATAAAAAATTATTCTAACCATTAGATCTCTACAACCCTAATCGAATTAAATTAAACTAGAAAATCATACACCCACAAAAGAAGATAAAATTTTAAAAATAAATTATATAAAAATTATCTATAGAACTATTAATATATGATAATTATTTTTAAAAAGAAAATTATAGTTTTTATAGGATTTTTTATATTTAAATAGTTATTTTAAGTGAAAGAAATGTGTTTATTGAGAAAATATATCTAGGGCTCTTCTTACCATATAATCATTGGGATCAACCAATAAAATTAATTTATTTCATTAAGTTTTTCCATGTCAATCTTTTTACCGAGTGCATTTTCACTTGGTGAAAACTGTTTTCAAATTTGATTTACAGTAAACATTAATGAAGATTTACTTGGTAAAAAGATGACATAAAAAATTGATGAAATAAATGAATTTTATTGGTTGATCTCATAAATAAAGTGGTGGGAAGGGTTCATGATATAATTTTTTGTGTTTATGGGTTTACTATTTAATAATATTTCAATAAAAAACAAAATTCAAATCTCATTGAAGTTTTTGTTTTTATAAAATTATATAGTATATTTGAATGACAAAATTATCCTTAAACATTATATAATAATTGTTTTTCTTTGTAAATTTTAACTGAATTATTATCTAGACTATTTGTGGCATCAAACTCAATTAGATCCTTAGTTAATAGTATAGATTAAAGTGTTATAATCCACTTACATGGTGTAAAATTTAAAAAATTTACATATTTTTGTATCGTTGGATTAACTAATTTTTATGGTTAAGATTAAAATAAATTAAGGATAATTCACTTATATTTTTCTGTTAAAATATTTCACCTACTGTTAATCGCAACCATTGATTTTCACTAATTCAATGATCCAAAAATGTGTAATTTCTCAAATTTTACATTGTGTCAATAAATCTTAACCGTAGATTAAATTATTATATAGCTTAAAAAATGTAAAGTTTCTTAAATTGAAATTAATTCAGTTGGTTATTCAATAATTTCAGATATATTATAAAAATAAAAAATATATTTAATAAACATGACATTTTGAACAAAATACTAAATTTTATTAAAAGATAAAAAAAGAGAGCAAAAAGTACACATAGTATATAAATAATCTTACAATCATAACAAAATCCAATGTAAACAACAAATTAAACAGTAAAATTTCAATATGGCATGAAAACCTAAACAAAAAAAAAACATCTTTTCACAATTTTTCATGATCGTTCATAAAATCCAACATCATTATTTTACCTTAGAGTGCTCTTGTGAAGAGCTTAGATCAAATCATTACATTCGAATTTTAAAGAAGATGAAACACTCTCTTTAACCACAAAACCCCAATAATATTGCAGCAGATGCAACTGCATCAAGACTTCTTTAAATTAGTATCTAAAGCATACCATCAATCATTTCCAAACAAAACATACACCATGTTGTTTACGCTCCAATCATCAAGATGTCAAATTAGAAGATAAAGAATGTGTCATAACGGAAGACAAAGAACGTGATAAAGAACCTACCAAAAGACAGATGATAAAACCAAGTAAAAAAAGCAAAGTAAATAAAATTCAATTGGCGGACACTAAAACCATCGATACGAAGATGAGTATACAACGAAAGAAAGTAGTAAAACTAGTGTATTGAAATTAACCGCATCAGAGAAAAAGAGGAGATAATGTAATGCAATATATTTAAGAGTTCCACTCATACGATGTAAAACTGTAAAACCTATATTTGATTTTGATATAACAAAGACTATTTTGTAAAAAGAAATAAATTTTTAATTGCTCAAAAGACTCACAAAATTGACAATGATTCAAATTTAAAATAATTTCTAAGTCAAAACCTTAAACCCCAAACATTTTCTAAGTGTTTATTGTACTCAAACAACCAATTTGGCCCAGAAGCATCGATGCGCCTTAGGCCGTATCAGTATGAGTTTTAGCTACTGAAATTTTAATTTATTCGTATTGACTACTCGGTACGACCTTCAAACTTGGGAAACAATTCCGCTTACGAGTATCGGTACGACTTGGTGCGCACTGGTACGGGGTGTTAAGATTTTACAAATATTTTATAATTAATATTCGATCATTGCCTTGTCAGTTTATTGGAATCATAAACTTTGAAAATCAGTTAACGCGTATCGATGCCCATCTAGGCGTATCGATATGACTTTTTGTGCAAAACTTATCAAGATTCCAGTGAGCAAAATTGGTATCGATACGGTACAGCTCGTACTGATACCCTTTGTAAAATACACTCCGCGTATCGAAACGGCGTCCCACATATCGATACCCCTTTGTTGCAATGGCTATTTCTTGTTATGGAAGGTACCGATACGAGTACTCGTGTACCGATACACACAGTTGGCATACAACATTTTATTGCGGGAAAAATGCAGCCCAAAGGCTAGAATTAATATCTCAGCTACCCAAATGGTTAGAAATCAATGAAGGGGCATAACGTCAAGTCATTATTCATCAAGTCTAAAGCATTCAAGCACACATCCAACAATCTTTGAGCTCTTAGAGTCATATCTTGTAAACCCGCTTGAGAGATTTCACTTGTATATATTTTATTCAAGTGTTGGGGTTTTAATGAGATAGAATTGTGCAAACAATTTACCTTGTGAGGGATTTTCAGTTTGCTTCATTTGTAATTCTCTTTGTGAGGGTTCTTAAGACTTTGGGGTATAAGTCTTAAGGGACACTTGTAAGGTTATCTCCTTGAGCTTGAAAAGGAAAACAAATCTAGTGGATTTGAGAAATCCTTAGTGTGGATATCTAAGGTAGTGGATGTAAACTTTGTTTAGAAGGTTAAACCACTCTAAATTGCTTGTGTCAATTTTTATTTGCTTCCACTATTTTTAAATTGTCAACTCACCCCCTCTTGGCCATCTTGCATTGGTTGTTCATCCCAACAAAAACACATTTAATTTTACACCTAATTTGAGTTGTTGGATGGAGTTAAATGGATGGCTAGGATTATCCATTTTTTCATAAAAATCTCTATATTTCCCACTATTAGTCTGAACCATCCATTTACCTTCATCCACCGGTTCAAAAAAATGTGTAAAATTTAAAAGTTTTACATGGGGTAAGATGATCCTAACTAGAGGTGGTTTAGGTTAGCTTCGATTCAATTTTATTTGTTTCGGATTTCGAATCAAATTTGGGCCATCATGGTTGAATCCATATCGGATCTTGAATTGGATAAATTCGTTCGAGTAAATCAATTCGAATCGAATTTACCAGGTCTAATTGAAACCCTATATCTAAATATAATTAATAAGATAATTTTTTGTTTATATTTGCATGATTGATAAATAAAAATAATAAAATATGTGACATGTGTAGTCAAATTTTTTTTTTTTGGATAAGTTTGAGTTTCATTTATCCAAGAAGGCAGTGAAAACTGCTACATAAAGCCATTTACAAGGATTCAAATAGGAATCCCCCACCCTCTGTACAAATCAGTATCAGTAGTATCACTGCTAATAGTTTTCTTTTGTATCCTAGTCTGTACAACCTCCTTTACACACACCAAAATTTCATTAGTATCCTTGCACGAGGAACTAAAGGTTCTCATATTCCTTTCTTCCCAAATAAAATAGATCAAAGCATTCCAAGCTAATCGAAGGATAAAAACAATTGGAGATTTACCCTTCAAATGTGATATAGCCCACAAAAGTTCACCTTCCCAGCTCAAGACATCTCTGTCGACCGCACAAAGAATTAGGATTGTTTCCCAAATTCCCTTAGAGTAAGGACACGTAAAAAATAACTGGTCTGTAATCCCCTTGACCCGGTCTAGTCGCAAGACCGAACTGAGCAAGCTATATTAGGGTTTGCCGAGACAAACTCGTAAGAATTACTTGAAAAATGGTCCATTTTTTTCTTTTATCTTGTCTAAATGCATAATTAAGTCCTAAGGTGATCATGCTGACAACGGTGAAAAATATAATTTAATCGAGCGCTGAATTGGCATCCAATTGTTCGAAATAACATTTTAGGGACTAAAATACAAATTTAGATAATTAAGAGGACTTTCTTATAATCAATGTTACCAATCTTTAATTAGTCATATTTCATACAATCAGGTTGAATTTCAACTTAGAATAACCATCCAAATTCATTTAATTGCATGATCATGAAACAAGGACTAAACTGCAAAGAATCAAACTTCAGAAAGCATTTTAATAGAAATAACTAAATTCGTATCAGTACATTGCATCCTCGTATCGATATGGGTTCAAAATTTAAAGGCGTACCACTACGGTCCTCAAGCGTATCGGTACGGGTATGCAATATTCAAAATTTGGAATTCTAGTAGCCAAAAGGCGTACCGGTACGGTTGCCCGTGTACCAAAACCAAGCCAAATTTTCAGCATCGCGTACCGATACGGTCCCTAGGCATATCGGCACGCCAAGGTATTTTTGCCTAGATTGAGCCGAGACAGGTCCTTGCTTACCGATCCTTGAGGACCTGTAACTGTACCGACAGACCTTTAATGACCTATTAGTCCAACATACGATAATTTGGCTCAATCTAACATACTCCAATCAACATCTAATCATCATAACTTCAAAAACATCAATTCCTTATACATGAAAGCATGATAGAATATCATACACAACATAACAAATCCAAACATAAATCCTATAGGCATGATTTCTACCCAAGCATGCACAGTGTTTCCCAACCTCTCAAAACCAAACATTAAACATCATACAAGTCCAAAACATCAACATAACTTGTAAAAATAGGGAGTCTCCAAAATAAACCTCCCAATTACAACTTGGTCACATTGCCTCTTATTACTACTATGTATTTGTAAAACCATACTTGCAAATACTTCAATCCTTGGATCTTTTCTTGCTTATTCGTTGTCCGAAAGAGTATATCTCTCTACATTGATGAGAAAGGAGAGCGTAAGCTATAAGCTTAGTGAGGGAATCTCAAAAGCACTTATCAGTGCATTTAAAATCATTTTAACTCAAACCAAATGTATAAGTCTCATGGCAAAATCATCTTATGCTTCTATAATCTCTTCAAATATGCACATTTAAATCATTTGCAGCACATGTATCATGGATTTCTATCATAAACCTCAATTTAAGCTTCATATACCAAAATCTCTAAATAGTAAGCTTAAAGAGCATCTCATGTATAAACCATATTATACAAAACATAATCCATTTCTCATGATACATCATCTCATATATTGGCATTCAAGTGACTCAAAAGCTTGTTTCATTCTATTTTATAAAAACACATCAGATACACGGATTTCCCAAGTGGTTCTTTTGACCACTTCACATATGTCCTCGAACCAGAGTAGCCCTCAATGGTTACAACGTATAAATCCACTAGTTGGAGAATTGGCACACTCTTGACCTCTCGACTGCTACGGTTCTCATGGTAGAGCATGGCACACTCTTAACCCCTCGACACACATGAGGCAACTTATTATAGTGCACTTTAAACCCTATGGCTAGCCAACTATATCCGATAACAATTCATATCAGCCACTTGCCAATATACTCAATAAAAACCTCATTAACTTATTGTTTTATATATGCCTCAATTCAAACTATTTTCCAATACATTAAACTATGTATTCTAGCATTTCTCAAAATACTTTCATAAATCATTTGCTAAGCTCAAATATCATCATGTATAATCTTTTGCAACATCTTTCATTTCCAAAACATGCATATAACAGTAAGTAATCAAATCTATAAATATGTGCATGAGATTGTATTTAGCAAAATCGAAAACGAGAGAGAGATCAACCAATACTTACTTCAGAGCTTAGATAAGTATTTGAAACTTATTCTAAACTCCCAACAACCATCTTCAAACCTTTTAAAAGCAGTAAAATGCATTTCCACTCACCAACAACCCAAAGCTCTTTTGCCGTTGCGAGAACCAAGCTTACGAAGCTTCCGCAAACTCTCCAAAAGCTAAAGGATTCAACTCACTTGCTTTACCCAACCAAAAATAGAGGATTAATGCACTTCCATGCATCTCCAATTTCCATAAACCAACAAACACAACTTTGCCTTACTAGAAACCATCAACGTCTCTCTAAAACAACTGAAATCATCGCCAAAACCTTATCCAAACAAAGCCCAGAAAAAAAACCTATTGATTCTAACATCTTAACAGCATCAATTAATATCCAAAATCATCCTTATAACGTTATTATCCCTCCAGCAGCCCTACAACACCAGGATCACACCAAAATCTAACTATTTACAACCTAGAAAACTAGCAATTCACATAGTTTCGGGATTTCTTTAACTAATCTCTCCTCTTAACATTAAAACACATATCTTAAGTGTTCTAAATCAATTAGAATCAAGGCAAAACAGATCCATAACAACTTTCTTCCAATTTCTCATCAAAATACAATTTAATCCATAAAATCTTAATTAAATCATAAACACATAACATAAATCAGTTGTAAAGGATCAAGAACTTGGGAATTTCATTAAAGTGCCTTTAATTAGAGGAGAGAAACAAAAAATCACCTCTAATTGCTGATTTCTCCCTTAATTGGCAAAAATTGGTTGAAATCCAAGTAGATTTTGTTGTAAGAATCAAAGAAATCAAGTAGGAAATCAAAAGAGATTGATTTCTGGAAATTTGGGAAAGAATTTGATAGTTCGGCTGGTGATAAAGTTGAGAGAAAAGTGATAGCAAAGTTAGTTACGTGAGAAAGTGATTTGTGAAATTAAAAAATCCCTTTTATTAATTCTATTTTCTTTTAATATTAAAACCAATTAAAACCCTTTTTAAAATAGCCAAAATTAAGGGGGAAATATGATGAAAAAGTTTGTTAAATTAGCTCCTTAAAAATTCTAAGTTTTGACCATTTTATGATTTAGTCACCAAAAATAGTTTTGAAAACTTTGCATTTTAGTCATCGAACCAAAATGTCATAAAATCAGATTTAATTCCTTCAAATTGAATTTACCAAAACACTTAAAATATTAATTAAGTATTTTCTAACATTTTTTCATATTTTAATTTAACCAAAAACTATTTATTTAGATTTAATTCCCGAAACTAACTCGAATTGCCTAATCTGGTTCTCCCGAATCGTCTAATCGACCCGTCTAACATCTAGGCCCAATTTCAGGGCGTTACAACTCTCCCCCTCTTACGAAATTTTGTCATCAAAATTTACCTAGCGGAAATATATAAGGAAACTACTTTAACATGTATTCTTTGCTTTCCTAGGTGGCTTCCTCGACACCACGATGTCGCCACAACACTTTCACCAACTCTATGGTCTTTCCACGAAGAACCTTGCTGCTTGAATCCATAATTTTCATAGGCTCCTCATCATGGGTCAAATCCGAATTCAACTCAATCTCCTCAACAGACATCATATGCGAAGGATCTGATTTGTACCTCTGAAGCATCGATACATGGAAAACATCATGTATCTTCTCTAACTCCGATGGAAACCTTAATCCATAAGTAACTGGACCAACACGCTCTAACACCTCATAAGGCCCAATAAACCTAGGACTTAACTTGCCCTTCCATCCAAACCTCACTACCTTCTTCCAAGGCGAAACCTTAAAGAACACACGACCACCAACCGCAAACTCAATCTCTCTACGCTTCCAGTCAGTATATGACTTTTGCCGATCCAAATTCTTCTTCAACCGATCAGTGATAAGCTTTACCTTTTTATTGGTTTCTTTCAACCCATCAGGCAGGGAAACTAACTTCTCACCCGCCTCCGCCCAACAAAGTGGCGTGTGACACCTTTTACCATACAAAGCCTCGTACATAGCCATTTGGATACTAGCTTGATAACTATTGTTATATGCAAACTCCACCAAAGGTAACTGCTTCTCCCATGATCCTTGGTAATCAATGATGCAACACCGTAACATATCATCCAACACTTGAAAAACGCGTTTAGACTGACCATCCGTTTGAGGATGATTCGAAGTACTGGAGTTCAACCGTGTACCCAACGCCTTATGCAAACACTCTTAAAACCTTGTTGTAAAATGTGGAACTCTATTCGATACTATAGACTTAGATACCTCGTGAAACCTCACAATCTCTGGAATATACAACTCTGCTAACTTATCCAAAGTATACATCGTATGCACAGCCAGAAAATGTGCACACTTCGTAAACCTATCTATAATCACCCACACTGAATTCTTCTTTGATGGTGTCAAAGGCAAACAAGACACAAAATCCATGGTAATTCTCTCTCACTTATATTCTAGAATCTTCAACGGTTGTAACAAACTAGAAGGAAACTGATGCTCCGCCTAAACACGCTGACAAACCATGTATCGAGCAATAAAATCTGCTACATTCTTCTTCAAACCAACCCAGAAATAATTATTTTTCAAATCCTAATACATCTTTGTACTTCTCGGATGCATAGCAAAAGGACTCGAATGAGTCTTAGCCAAGATAGTGTGCCTTAACTCTTCATATTTCGGCACCACTACTCGACTCTTGAAACACAGAACTCTTTCGTCACTGAAACAGAAATCCGTTTGATTACCATCCATTATGTCCTTGACATACGGTACCAAAGAATCATCATATGGTTACTTCTCTTTGATTAACTGCAACAATGATAGCTTCAGTTGCAACTCTACCAACAAACCACCATCACGCGTTACACTCAACCGAAAAAACATCGCCCTCAACTGTAACTTTTCTACTCAAGGCGTCAGCTACAACATTAGCCTTTCCAAGATGATACTCTATCGTCAAATCATAATCCTTAAGCAACTCCAACAATCTCCGTTGCCTAAGATTCAACTACTTCTGTGACATCAAATATTTTAAACTCTTATGATTCGTGTATACAATACACTTTTCACCATAAAGATAATGTCGCCAAATCTTCAACGCAAACACCACCACGGTAAGCTCAATATCGTGCGTAGGATAATTGCAATCGTGCACCTTTAACTGCCTAGATGCATAAGCCACAACCCTTCCTTCTTGCATCGACACGCACCCCAAACCAACATAGGATGTGTCGCTATAAACCACAAACTCCTTCCCTGACTCAGGTTGAATCAAACTTGGAGCTTGCGTCAAAGCTTCCTTCAACTTATCAAAGGCTTGTTGTCTACTATCTGTCCGTTCAAAGCTTACATCCTTTTGCAACAACTTCGTCAAAAGAGCAGCAATCCTTGAGAAACCATCTACAAACCGGCGATAATATCCAACCAACCCCAAAAAACTACAAACTTCTGACACTGAATTCGGTTGCTTCCAATTCACAATAGCTTTAATTTTCTATTGTCCATGCGAATACCCTCGACTGATACAACATGGCCCAGAAAAACCACTTGCTTGATCCAAAACTCGCACTTGCTCAACTTGGCATAAAGCTTAATGTCTAACAGAATTTGCAACACAATCTGTAGGTGTCGATCGTAATCTTCCTCGGTACGAGAGTACACAAGAATGTCATCGATGAACACTACCACAAATTGATCCAAGAATTTATGGAACACCCGATTCATGTCCATGAAAGCTGTTGGCGCATTTGTCAACCCAAACAGAATCACTAGGAATTCATAATGCCCGTAGCGAGTGCGAAAAGCTGTCTTCAGCACGTCTTTATCCTTCACATTCAACTGATAATACCCAGACCTCATATCAATCTTGGAAAATACTGTAGCACCCAGAAACTGATCAAACAAATCATCGATCCTCGACAAAGGATATTTTTTTCTTAATCGTCAACTTGTTCAGTTACCGATAATCAATGCACATTCTTAGAACCCCTTTCTTAGAACAGAGGAGTGAGAATGTGAAAGTTGCACCACCGTATCCACACAACTTCGATTTAAAAAAGGAGGCTTTTCACCACTTTCACATTTAACACAAAAGTAAAAGATGGACAAGAAACTCAAATACGGTCCTCAATTTTAAAAGATCTAAATTTGCAACTGCATGACATTTTTACTCGAATACGTTGTTCTTAATATTATTTACGGATTTTATACCAAAAAAATTTAATTTTCAATCTAACACTCATTTTAAAAACTCGCTTGTTGGTACGACGATTTTCAGAGATTTTTTATTATTTTTTAATAGAACTCACCTGATTGATGTTTCAAGTTTCATGAGTTTTTATTTCTTTTATTTTTTATTGATATTTATTATCAGCTCCCATTTAAAAAAAAACCCATGAAAACTCGTCAGTCGTCATACCAATTAGGTGAGTTTTTACAAAGAATGTTAGATCAAAATTAACTTTTTTTAGGATATTAAGTACGTAAATAATATAAAAAACGAGATATTAAAATAAAAACACTCAATTGCATGGTTTCCAAATCAACAAGGGAAGTTGGTAACATATATTTTTTTTTACATTTTATTTTAAAATATAGAAAAATAAATAAAACATACACTGCACCGATATAATGATAACAATAAAACATATATTATAATTTTTTAAATAATATTAAGGTGATTATAAGATAATATTTGTTCATGCATATATTACAATTTTAATTTACTTTGTGTAAAACTCATTAAAATGATTATGGATTGAACATTTAAATGCGCTTAAACTTTTTTTTTTAAACGTTACAATAATAATAATATTTTTGATAAATTCTAAATCTAATCTTAATTTTACCTAGAGGGAATGGAAAGGAGGATTCTAGGAAAAGAAAGTGAGACATTCATAGTAGGTCTAGAACTCAAGACTTAAAAGAATATAAGAGAAAAAAGATGAGCAGCTTGACCAATTGGTCAGAGACGGACCTAGATAGTGCTGGGGGCAGCCGCACTCTCTAAAAATTTAAAATTCTCCTATATTTTATATATTTCCTTTATATTTTCTACTAATAGTTTAATTCTACACTCGACTAAATATGTTTGCTCAATTATAATGCGAATAGACTTGAAACTTTGATATTTCATCCTGTCGAACTTTTATACCATATATAATATGAAAATGATTGATGAGAAAATTTCACCTTGGATTCTCCTTGAAATCCCCACAGAGCACCATGTTTCTGATCTTTGCAGCTTTCTTTATTCATGTAATAATTATTCATAAGAAATCAAGTCAATAAAAAGTTCCATGGCCACAAAAATACCCCCCCCCCCCCATTTTTTTATTTATCTAAATTTGGTAGCTTTAGTTGAGGAGGTTGACCACCCAACCATAACAATTGGGTCCTTGCTGTTTTCCAATATCAATTACTTGCATTTTATTTGCCTTTCAAATCTTCATTCTCATCAACTTTCTTGGTCATTCTTTGTTCCGCAAGACAAGCCTTTTGCATATCAGGGGCAGTTCATGTTCTATCACCCCTTTTTAAATAAAGAATATTTTTATTAAAGTCAATTATAATAAAATTCTTAATATTCCATTAGTTTTTGAATAATTGAACATGCAATAAAAAAAGTTCAAACTCGAATTAATTGTGCAATATTGAGGGTAATTGTTTATAGTTTTTGGTGTTGATGATGGTAATGGAAAGAAGGGCCCTTAGTCTAATTCATACATGCATGCATGTAGGCTTTTTTATTTAATTTATTTGCTTCATTGTTAAGTAAAAAAATATAAATAAGAGGAAAACCAGGAGGACCATCTTTGCAAATGGATCCAATGTCTTGCACATGCAAACATTAGTTTGTGGGGATGATAAGCCCTCTGCGATGTGAAAAAAAGGACATGATAATTCTCACATAAAAAGTAACAACTTCAACATAAAAATATAGGATCGGAGAATAAATTCACAAATATTTTATAAAAGTACTTTATTTTAGTTTAATCATCGGTATTTTTAACTTATTGGCCGACTAGTTTGGATCGAATTTTTACAAAGGCACAACCTAGGGCGACTCTTTCAACTCGGTTTTCTCTATCCACCACGTCAGGATTCGAACGCTGACCTTGTTTAAGGAACCTAACATCTTATCCCGTTAGACCAACATGTTACTAGTTAAAAGATTGCACTAATCTTTTTTCAAAAAATATTTTCAAAGTTAGGTTTTTATGAGCATGGAGTGTGTAATGTTGATATTAACAAGTTTCACGGCCACATCCATTCTTTCGTATATAAAGTTGTTCGAGTTTAATTTTGTTTGGAAAGGTGGATAAGGTTTTGGCACAGTTGAGAAATGTTTAAGGTCGTTTTTGAGTTTGAATCAATTATCAATAAGTTTAGCAATATATAAATGTGAAGTTTTTCAAATAATATCAGAAGTTTAAATCCTAACGTTGTACATGAAATAAACTATACTGGAAAGATAACTCTCATGATATGTCTTTGTAATATCTAATCTGAATTAATAAATTAATGAATAGAATATCAAAAGTTTGAGTCTCATCTTAGATGAGTCGTATATGAATTTTCTAGTTATTTATAGTTCAAGCTAACTTAATTGTTAAACATTGCTTTGGTAAGTTAGGAGCAGGTGCAATGTTCGACCCCGACGGGTGAAGATGTGAATGGTTGATATCGAATGCATCAGGATCCTGGCGGATAGGTCTTGGTGCATGGGTTGAGTGAAGAGTTAGGGTTTTGTAGGTTTTGTTTCTTTCTTTGTTTTTATGTTTATTTGGCCGAGCCTTGCTCGTATTGTTTCTTTCTGTAAGTATTCTATGGGGACTCTTTTCCCCATTTAAATTTAGGGGTTGAGGCCTATAGTAATACCACATTAGTTATCATTTTTTTTGTAATTTTTCCTCTATAAGTATAGTTTTTCCAAATTCTGGTTAGTGTTCAACTTTTGGATTAATCTCATCAGCCCGTGGGAGTTAAAGAGATTGGATCCAATGGCCCAGGCCCATTTGATATTTGATATTGAAAATGGATTGAGTTTTGGTTTCAAAACCAATACATTGATTCATTTGTCAATTCTATAACATTTCACGTTTATTTTTCTATATTATAACATATAATATAAATATTAAAAATGTGTTAAATTACTCATACTTACATATCTAATAATAGAGAAATCTACTAATCATAAAATTAAAAAAAGGAACATCTTTAAATATATGTATATTTAAAAAAATATGAACAAACATACAATTTAGGTTAAACATTTACAAACACAAACACATATAAACAAGATCGAAATCTGAATTTCGGACATAAGTTTACTTAAATGTGTATCCTCAGACCAGGCCACTAACTATGTCCAATATCTCAAACCTGAGTCCAAGTAATGTAGCCGCAAATTATTTGATCATGACACATTATGCCATTCTTGTTTGCTCTCATCCAAACCAAAAAGGAGAAAGAAGAATCAAATCCAGAAAAAAGAAATTCACATATTTATAAAATATAGATCCAATAATAAGAGTCCCAACAGTCTTAAGTACAACTACGTGTTAAGCTTTCACAAAGACGATACACGACCAATTCAAATGTATACCAGCCAATATATAGAGCACTTGGTGCTGCGTCTGCGAAATTCGATTGTCGGTGAATGAATGAATGTGTGCTCATCTAGGAAATAAGAATACAAGCAATCATACACAACCTGATATAATTGTAAGTAGGAAAACACTGCCACGGAAAAGATATCGAGAAGATTTGAAGAACCGAATAAACTCGGAGGAGACTTAACGGGTCTTTGAGTAAAGATGCATCACGATATAGGTGCAAACTTATATTCACAGTTACTACAGAACATGGAACTAATACTATCTCATGTGATGATCTTGTTCACTAGCCAGTGTAAACTCGGATACACAGTATAAAATGAGAAATGAAGGGAGAGCAAAGACAATGTTAATAAGCATGTAGAGGGCCCAGATGACCGCACTGGCAGGAATTGCATACAGGGTGATCAAGAGAAATATGATCACTAATGGGAACTTGGCAGACAGACAGATGAAGAACACCATAGATTTCGAAAGGAAAGAATGTATTTGCTCCAAATTGAAGCCATTGGCAACGTGTGTATGATCACTTCTCGATTCAGATGACTCGGAATGATGAGGATTTTGCCCCCTTCTGTGGTTATTCCAAGTCAATTGATTTCCCGATGCCAAATTGTTACTCGACAAACGGTCTGGCTGACGATCTTCACACAAAGGATAACGAGACTTTGACATATTACAGCTCCTGCTCTCAACCATCCCAAGTAAAAAAAAAGTTCCTTTCAAGGGAACATGAGATTTCGATTATAAATAATGCGAAACGACACCATGGGCAAGAGATGGAAAGCGGAAGTTGAACTGGTAGAGTAGGGAAGTTCACAGCAACCCATTGAAGTCCTAGGATGCAGTTTTTACAAAGGGTATGACCACACCATAAAACATAGGGCACGTTTTCTACAAGGTTGAAGGATTCACAGCATATCGGGCACTCTAAACCCTCATACCTGCTAACGACGGAAGAACTTTCATTGATCGCACATTCTGATGAGGGTAACGACAGAAGAGCTCTCATTGTCTGGCAATGTGGCTGGTAGCAAAACTCCACATGCTGATAGAAGGAACGCATGCAATTACATACAAAACATCATTTTCTTGTAGCAGAAACAGAACCTCAAGCATTATAACATAATGTCATATACAAACAGTACGGGATACCAAAAGACAACCTGATAAGAAAAATAAGATAAGTAACAATCACGTTCTCTATACATTTTAGGCAGAAATACTTCGGTTAGCATTACGATTTTAATGGCACAAAACTAATGTTAACGTATCGATCTAGCAGTCCATCTTGAAGTAACCCCTACAACACATGCATATTACACACTACAAATCAAAAGGGAGGAGAGTAATAAGATTTGCAGATATATAGATTTACTATAGACAAACAAGAAACTAAAATCAGTGCTGGTCACTAAGCACTAAAGTGAAAATTCGAGTGTCGGGACAAAGTATGGCCTTTGTTAACATCTCAAAGATCTCATTGGAAAACCAATTCTGTCTACTCTGAATTAGTTATAAGAAAACCCGTGTTACTCGCTTGGACTATTTATTTTCTTGAAGTATCAATGTCTAACACTTAGGCCCGACACATGGATATGGAGATATGACTTCAAAGGATCCTCCAAATACATTGGTAAACTTAAAAAAGCTAAACAGACTGTGTATGCATACTAAAATACTCGCCCGAGTTCGAGTACATAGAAGAAGATTACCTGACATAAAAAAAGCCTTCTAAACCATCTGATTAATGCAAACTTATCTCTTTTCAAGCCATTGACACTAGATTTAAGAATTTTTCTTTGAAAGAGTTAGTTATCAATCTCAACTTATTCCAAGCTAAGATAAGTGATCTTACAATTTCATTTTATAAAAAATATTTAGATACCAAAGAATTCCACAGCAATAAGTTTGGTGCTTACCTCTAATTCCTTGAGGAAAAAAAAAAGCAGCCCTTGAAACCTCGAGTTCCAACAGTCTCCACTGATTCAAGAAATGCCTGGTTCGAGCTGAAATTTTAGCTGAAAGATGGGTTTAGGGTGGAGAAATCGCCTGGCACTACCAGTGACAAATTGAGGGTATAAATGAACCAAAATCACCTTCTAAGTGAATCACTAATTGATATATGAAAGAAAATGAAACAACCCAGAAAGAAAAACACTTCAAATAATCATTTAACATAAACCTCAGAGAATAAATAAATAAATTACCGGTTTGAATTGAAAACAAAACAGGTATGGACTGAGACGAAGCTTGACCAACAAAAAAGGTAGGATATTTAGGATTAAGGGTATAAAAGAAATGATAGAAACTTGAATAATGATATTACAGAGTATTGAATTATCTTATTTTGATTTGATAATAACAGAAACAAAAAGAAAACAAAGGGTTCTGCTTGTCTCTTTTGTAAGATTTTGTGGTTGTTTTCCTTGTCTTTATGAAACCCATCAGGCATCAACCCTTGCGGTGACAGATGGTGAGATATGCGGTGACAGATGGTGAGATATTATTTTTTTTCTTGAAGAAGATGTAAGGCATTCGAATCGTTAATGTAAATTTGAATGTCTAATTGATTTTAAAATAAATCTTTTACTTTCAAGTTAAAATTGCTATAATTAAAGAGTTAATTCACCACTCGTCTTCGAGCTATAATCATAATTCTAAATCAGTCTTTAACGTTTTAAATATTTCAATTTCATCCTCATGGCTTCATTCTAAATTAATCCCAAATTTTGAATGTTTCAGTTTCATCCTAAATTATGTCATTCTAAATTGGTTCCCAAATTTTTGAACAATCCAATTTTATCTTAAATTATTATTTATGTCACATCATATTATTGCATAATATACACCAATATTTACATGACAATTAACAATTTTTATTAAAATGGGATACAATTAGTATATACTGATAATTTATGAATGAAGTTAAAACATTCAAGAATTTTGGGACCAATTTAGAATAAGGGCCATAGTTTGGAATGAAATCAAAACATTCAAAATTAGAGACCAATTTAGAATGAGGCTTATAGCTTGTGGATGAAATTGAAATGCTCAAAAGTTTGGGGTCTGATTCAAAATGAGGACTATAGTTTAAGGACGTATGGTGCAATTAACTCTATCATTAATAAGGTTACATGAGAATTTTTGCCCGTGCAGTAATCTCAAATCAATAATTTTGTCGCTTCATTTTAATTTTATCAGTTTAGTCATTGTAATTAGGAGTGTTCATATCCGGGTATCTAGAATTTCCGAGTACCAAAAGCCCGCCCCATGACCTGGTCATGTTTTTTTTTTAAAAATTTTATTTTTAAAAAATCACATAGAAAATACATAAAATTATATAATACATAATTCAAACACAAAAATTAGTAATTTGAAGTTATTTTTAAAAAGAAATATTTTGATATATATAGATTAAAGTTTATCATTAAAAGAATGTATTAAAAATATTAATATCAATCGTGATATTTTCTTTCTAATCTCATATTAATAAATTAAATATAAATATTTTAAAAAAATTTAGAACTTACCAACTTCCTTTATCTACTGTACGGTGGAATTTTGCAAGGCTTTGTTTTGTTTCAGTAGGGTGAATCTGTACGTCTAGATGTTTATGTATTGTAGGCTTTCCATCTATCAAATAGCTTGAATTGGCCTCATATTAGTTAGGTTCTGCTGTAATGTGGTTTTTGCCCTGGTACTAAACTATGTAGAGATGTACGATTCATGCTTTGGTCTAGCAGTTTAGGGCACTCCTTTTACGAATTTAGGAATCTAAACTTAGTTTTAGAGTAAAAATATTAGGGAACCTAAATAAAAATAGAATTTAAAATGTTAATATATATAAATAATAAAGATTTCAGATCGGGTTGGGTACCCGGTTACAAAAAAATTTCGGCCCTGACCCGACCCAACTACCCGGAAAAAATCGCGAGTCGGGTAGTTCGGGCCGAGTATTTTTGAACACCCCTAATTGTAGTTGTCCTAAATCAACAATGTTGCCATCATTTTCAATTTTAACAATTTAGCCTCTAAACTCTTTGCATTACATCAATCTCACCATTTGACTAACGTTGACTATCATAGTCGTTATCACTAGTCGTCCTTTGTCATGTCAATTACTTAGTCGTTAAATAATTAACAACATCTAAGTTAACATGTTTATGTGTCTTTTTTAATAAATAAACCGCCTCCAATAAGATGACGATGAATCAATTTTGATGATATGACAATAGAATCATTGTGTGCTTCTTAAAAATATAATTTTAAAATAATTAATTAATTTTAAAACATCTATTCGTACTATCATATCATTAAAAATAGCTCGTTATTGTTGATATAGTAAGACAATTGGTGATAACGATTGATGCAATTTTAAGATAGCGATCGCATGCACATAATTTAGCAGGTTTGTTAGTCAATGACGGTGAAATACGAGTTTTACATAATTTAGAGAGTTCGAAGCCTAGATTGATGATGAGGACAACATTATTGACTTTGGAAGACTACGATGGTTAAATTGATAAAATTAAAAAAGGACTGACGGAATTATTGATTTGTGATTGTTACAAACGTAAAATTACCCTTAAGACTTGCTAAAAAAATACCCTTAAGACTATACATAAAATCCAATGAAACTGTAATTTGACTTAAATAACCAACTTTTTCTAACAAGAACAATAAATTAGATTGTATTCAAATTAAAAAGGATTACAACTTACAAGTCGTAAATATTGAAAGTTCAATGTGAAAAAGTAAATACATTTAACCCTAAAAGGTGTGAAAGATAGAAAATGCATAACCCGTCACTTTTCAGGAAAAAAAACTTGCATAGTTGTCTAATTGAAATCCAGCATCCTTCTACTTTGATCAAAACGCTCTATGAAGAAAATAAATCGTTTCGCTGCTAATTCTTGACACATCGGTAAAACCACACAAAAAAGGATAGTAAGAATAGTAGATCGTCGACGTTCACTGCTAAAAACGCTCGTTGATATTCGTCACACGAAAGCTAAACTGCCAAAAAGATATTCAACATTGTTATAAAGATAGCCTAAAATTGCTATAAAAACATATGAATAAACTATCATAAAAACAGGCGAAAAAGTTACCAAAAAAGCATATGTTATATAAACATACGAATAAACATACAAAACATTGTCAAACTAATAAACTATTCAAAGAAGTATCGCATATAGTCATGTCTTTATATATCATTTTTCTTGTTTAAATAATCAAACAACTATCAACTATAAGTTAATTTTACCACACTTTTATACAATCAACTAATACAATTTGCTAGTCAAATCAGCTAATGTAATCAACTATCAGTGTAACAACCTTAACGTATACTTGTAAGTCGAATATACGTTAAAGATGTTAGAGAGTCATTGAAAGAAATCTTGACTTGTAAATTTTTTTATACCAAAATTCAACTTGCAGTTTAACCCTTTCTCGGTTTTGAATTAAAAACTATGTCAGTCTATTGCAGCTAGTTTTGAACCTGAATTGATTTATAAATTTCATAATTGAGTTGTTGAAATAAAAATATAATTCAGGATGAAAACTATATACACTGCCTAGACCCTTTCTTGATTTTCAAATTTTTACGCGATCAGGGTTAAACAACATTTAACTACGTCAAAATTTATAGTTATTAATAGTAAATCATTTCTCTAAGTCCATACTTCCATAAAAATGTATAAATACTTTATAAACTTAAACTTACAAAACAGTTTACCCACTTAAATTATTACATGCCCACTAGTCTATCAAATTACGTTAAAGATGTGCGTACTGTACTTACAGATAGTAACTTGATGTTCTCAATTAACAGCTCCTCCTTGCTAGTCTATTTTCGGAGAACCTACGTGTGAAATAAAACACACGTTAAGTACGAACTTAGTGAGGCAATAATCTTATTTATCAAAACGTAAAAATAAAGCAATACATGTTATACATTAACCTAGCATGGTTTCTGTCTAAGGTAGTATTGTACTAACAAGGTTTTCATAGTAAGTCAATATTCATGTGCAAGTCATAGTTTTCTAACTAGTCTAGTTTCTAATACTCCATTATTACCAAGTAAATCATATGCATGGCATATTTCACATACATGGCATATTTCATACACATGGCATAATTCACATGCACAACATGGTTTATATAAATATGACATAATTCATATACATGACATACTTCATACACATGGCATAATTCATATATATATGGCATGAATTATATACATGGCATAATCCATATACGTGTCATAATTCATATACGTGGCATGATTCATATATGTGACATCATTCATATACATAACATGATACATGTACATGGCATAATTCATATGCATGGCATAATTCATATACGTAACATAATTTGTATACATGTCATGATTCATATACATAGAATATTTCATAAATATGTGACATTCTTCGTATACATGGCATAATTCATGTACTTGGCATAATTCATATACTTGGCATAATTCATATACATGTCATGATTCATATACGTGGTTAAATTCATATACATGGCATTCCGTATTCATGGCATGGTTCATATACATGGCATGATTCTTTTATCATTGCCCAAAGTACGCTATATGAGACGAGGTACGCGAGTTATCTTGAAATGACACCGTAGTGTCTAACGTAAATGTAAAGAAGAGTACGTACTCAGGGACGCTCTTTGCTCCCCATAAACATGAAGCACCTCGACAGTGCACTCGGGCACAGTGGGCGTAGATCCCCATGGTGCATGTGACACAATCATTTTGTCACAATACTTGTTTGATAACATGAACATAAGGGTGCAACTGCTAAAGACTCTATGGCATGTCAACTATACCATGGACTCTCATACACAATACTTGGGCATTTCTTTCATCATTAACTCAACATCATAATCAATCATACATATAAACATTTCATATTTCATTCTTCATCATAAATATTCATGGTAAACATAGATCATCATTTACGCAAACAATAATTCGTACCTGGTATTCCATCAAACTTTCCATGTCGAGCAATGTATCATATCATGTATTACAGAGAAATGCAATGCCATTTTCAATGTAATGCAAACATTTAAAAAATGCACTCACCTTGGCCATTTATTAATATGCCTCACTAAGCTCTATTGATCATTTCCTTTATAGTACTTCGAACCTTCTTTTTGATAAGGATCCAACTTCACTTATCACATGAATATAAATAAACATTTGTTAGATTCACTTCTAACAATATTTCACTTAAGCTATTTAATCATTCAACATAAAATTTTCCATAAATTTCTTTTATTCCTTATACTGTTCACAAACACATTTTTGGTCCCTAATGACTATTTTGATCTTCAAATAATTCCTCCAAGCTTGCTAACCAACATTAGACACAAATTGTCTCAATTTCCATTTTTTGTCAACTTGCACTACCATCAAAGATTTACTTCTACAAGGCAGAATACATACTGAATCTTAATCTCCTTTATACCGTAGAAACTAGATTTGATAACGGTTCTAACAGTATAAGCCACATAATTGAATAAAATCTACAAAATTATGAAAATTCATCAAACTCACGTTTATAGAGCTGTCCTAGGAGAAACTGTTCTGTAATTTTTTTGACCTTCATTCGATTAAGATTTAATATCTTTTAACTCGGAACTCGAAATCAATTTCCATTTGTTGGAAACGAAACTAGATTCGATAAGATTTTCAACCATATAAACTAATAACCCATATTTAATTTGTACGATTTACGATAAATTTTCAAAGTTGAATTCCAGTATTGAATTTTGGAACATACTGCTATTCTGTTTTCTGACCTTTCATCACTTAAAAATTTATATCTTTTGATATATGAATTGAAATCAATCACCGTTTGTTTTAAGCGAAACTAGACGAATAAATCTTTTCATCGATATAAAATTCACCATCTAACCATTTTTATAGAATTTATGGTGAATTTTTAAACTTACTGCCAAATCCAGTTTTCCTACACAACTTCCATAAATAACTTCAAACTTTATACTAATTTCTCCTTACTTTGATATTTGTCAATTTGGTCCCCTTACTTGATTCAAACCACTAATGTTTCACTTTCTTCATCAAATAATTATTCAAAAATAGTTCCCTCTAATTTTTCGTTCTTTCCGAAATAGTCACTAAAACGCAAAGATAAGGATTCAAGCTTCTTAACTTTGCAAATTAGTCCTCAAATCAACATTACTACTTGATTTCTATTATTTCAACTAAAATCAGATTTAGTCCTTCTCTAAAACCTCATTTCTAATTTGGTCACTTAGCTTTGACAATTTGCCAAAATGGTCACTAAATCGATTCAACATTGGTGTAACATTCTAACTTCAATTTCACATATCCAACTTCAATACTAACATAAATACACTTCAAAATCATAAAAATTCAGATTAGTCCCCTAACTTTCAGAATTACCAAAATGGTCCCTATACCTTTAATTTAGGGTTTTACTTCCAAATAACAAATTCAAGCTTACTAGATCATTTGTCCAACATCACAAACCCTAAATAAAACTTGAATCCATAAACCCTAATCATATTCATAATAATCAAAACATGTAGAGTTTAAATCCCAACTCAATAACATGATTTTAACATCACAAAAGCTTGATTTCAACTTGAATTTCAACATGGAATCATAAAATCTCAAAAACCCCAATTGAGTCCATAAACCCTAATGATTTCTCATCAAAATTCTCATCAATCAAGCATGTGTCTCATGAATTATTGACATCAAAAGATAGAGCTTGAAGAGTAGAACAACATCGCAGTTGAAAATATTACCTAAAAATCGAGTTTCGGGCGAGCTTGAAAAATTTTCTCCCTTTTTTCTCCCTTAGTTCGAAATATTTCAAGAAAGATGAACAATTTGGTTCATCTTTTACATATTTAAATCCACATGTTAAAATTAAATGAATTTAAAATTTATTTAATTAGTAAAATTACTAATTTGCCTTTTTAATCCAATGGCCAATACTTAATCTTATCAAAAATCAATGGCCATGATTTTATCCAAATGTAATTCACCTTCCAAAATTGCCCTTAATATTTCAAAATATTTCAAAATTGCCATCCTCGTCAAATGACCAATTTGCCATTCAACTAGTCTTTATTTACTAGTTTGCCATTCTTGTAAAAATTTAACTAAGTCTAGTTGAAATCTAACCAACTATAATAAAATATTCATAAAATAGTATTTTTTTGACTTTTCCATAGCTTTTGGATCAGCCTCTGAAATTTTGATTCGATCTGATCTCCCGATATTCATAAAATACTTTTACTAAGATTTCACCTTTATCGAGCTATCAGATTTATTCCAAAAATTCTATATTTCCATATTCAGAAAATGAACACTATCATCTTATAAAAATTTCCTTTCCTAAAGTCTTAGACTGAATTTTTCCCAACTCAGTCTACTATTCCGATAATTATCGAAAATCTCCATAGAATAGAATTTCTCTTAGAAATCCTTTATCGATAATCCATTCGAATATTGTTTACCCTTACTGAGTCTAAAATATCGATTAGAAACACTTTTATGGGACCTTCCTGAAGGTCACCCATCATTGTATTTCTCTGGCCTGATCATGCTTAACAATTTTATTCGATCCAAATTCGGTACATTTATCTGCATCTTAATTCTTAAAACCAATATCAAGGTACCTATTTCGATCCGATTCACTCTTATACTGAATAAGATTACTTTTTGGTGAAATTTACACTTTAGTCCCCAAACTTTTCCAAAGTTTATACTTTGACCCCCTAAACTTTCAAAATTTACATTTTAGTCTCTAGCCAAAATTTAGGATATTACAATTCCTCCCCCTTAAGAAAATCCGTCCTTGAATTTTCAATGCGTACATGTTCCAAACATTTACGGATATTACTTTCGTATTTTCTTCTCAGCCTTCCAAGTGGCTTCTTCGACCTTGTGATTTTTCCTTAAAACTTCAGTCAATGAAATTTCTTATTCCTTAATTCTTTAATTCCATAAACTAATATTTCTTCTAACTCCTCTTCATGTATCAAATCTAATTGCATCTCAATTTATTTAGGAGTGTTGGCATGTAAATAATTCAATCAATGCCCCAAAATATAAGTAGATATACTATAGACTTTTGCTTACTTCTAGAGATAAAACCCATTAATATATTCTTGGTCCAACTCTTTCACGATTCCTTGAAGTATAACAGTTCTGAAACTAAGTTTTCCTTTTTGACCTATATAAACCATCCTTCATTTACAAATAAACAATCATAAATTCTCCTTTACTCTAACATTTAAGGCTCTCAACAGCTTAAACATTTAAACAACCAATGCTTTATTATATACAGTTGCTGAAGGTTACAATCTCTTAGGTACTTCTTGTTCTTGTACTTGAGCCCTGTACTACACCAGTAGCTCGATCTAGGTAAAAATTGGAAAAAAAGTTCATACTTGATTTCATTGTTATTGCTACGGGTATTTTTATAACCCTTGTGATCCGAGATTCTTGTTCTTGTCTAGACACATTTCTATGGAAATTTCAATTAGCCGGAACAATCCTCAAATAAACACTCTTCCTTTGACTTCATTAAGGAACTAATTCCTTTTAAAAATTTAAACGTTTCTTCTTATAATCACTTCTACATGGTGCACAGATAACCAACTTATCTCAATTACAGTTCAGATTCTCGGAATAGTATCTTCATAATATCTTATAATACTTGATCACTTAGACCATTAGAAAACATTTTTCTATCAGTTCACATCATTTTAATGCTTTTCATACTCATCATCTTATGTTATTACTGATTGTCTTTATCAAAACCTTTCTGAAAAGATATCTTAGCTTATCCATTACACTTCAGCCCTATCTTTATAAGGCTCTGCTGTCAACTATTCAGGTATAATTAACTTCTGAGTTGACTTCTTTGAATATTCTTTGGTTAAGAGTTCAATACTCTTTATCATTATTAGACTTACAATCTTGTTCAGTATGTACTCAAATATCACTTTCATTATACTTTTATTCCATAGTTTTTGTCTTCCTGATCTTTTAAACCTTATAGTTGACATCTAGTAACATTGATGTCTCCTTAAAGAAATAATCTTTCTTGTACAATTTACCTTTATAGTTGGGATGCCTTCAATTTTCTTGGGTGATATTTGTATACCCACCATATAAATTAAACATACCTCACATCCATTGCATTACAATCTTTAAGCTGTTACTAAAGAAATCATCGACTCTAAACAGTAAGTTCTTTCTTCCCTAATGATTACTTCAGAACCATTGGGTCCTTGAAGTACCAACCTTTTCTTTTTACATTTCACCTCTGCATCATATGCATACAACCAGTTCATTCCAAAAATAATCTCAAGTTTGCGAAATAAAAGCTCCAATAAGCTTGCCAGGAACTCAATTCCTTAAATCACCAACAAACATTTCTTACATATTCTAATCACCCATGCACTATGTCCAAGTGGGTTATTAGGAATCACATCACTAAAAATAGTTTTCCTTAAGAATTTTTCTTTGTACTACTATCTTAGTACCAATGTACAAGTGAGTCAAACCCGGATCATTTAAAGTAATTACAGGCTTTCTCCATAGCCTTTGCTCTCATTATAGCATCCTATTAAATCGACAAACTCATACCTGAGAATTACTCTTTAGACCTCAGGTTAAGCCCCTCAATAAACCATTCCCATAGGGAATTCTCAATTGGTATCAAATCAGCTGTATACCGACGTAATCTATTAAAATCCAACACATACTCGTAGATAGTACGAGTACTTTGTTTCAAACTTTGAAACTACTGTAACATCTCTTTCTTAAACTGGTTGCCAACATAATTAACTCTAAACACTTTTTAGAATGTCCAAGTCACATTCTTAACAGGTATAATTCTGTGGCTTCAGACCATCAATTACAAGCATGTTCCCTTAATAAGGAAACAACTTTTCTAACTTTTCAGTATCTGTACAATTTAATTCCTCTAACATGACTTTAACATTGTGGAGCCATAAATTGGCAGCATCAAACCACCCTCTCCATGAAATTCAGGAGCTCCCAACTTCTTAAGCTCCTTAACAGCCGATGCCTTTACTGGTGTAGGTGCCAGATTGATACATGCATTAGAGTTTGAATTTTTTTAACCATAGCTTTTTAGGGCTCGTGCTAAGGTTCCAAATTCTTATGCTGGAGCTCCATACTGCGAAGGTGGCTCAACTGGGGTAGGAGCTAGAGGTGGAGCATTCTATATCTATTTACTTCCACTTTAATCCTTCTATTGATCCCCATAATTAAAATTTTAACAGAATCTTTCAGTACTTAACATTATTTATTTCCACTAAAACTTATTAATGTAAATGAGGAGCGTAATCAAGTTACACAGATAGTACATCAGTAACATGACATCCTAGGGGCATGTATTTAACATCAAATCATATTTAACTCGGTTTAACCTCTAGAATCGGCTAAACTTGTAGCTCTAATACCAATAAATGTAACAACCTTACGTATACTTGTAAGTTGAATATACATTAAAGATGTTACAGAGTCATTGAAAGAAATCTTGACTTGTAAATTTTTTTATACCAAAATTCATCTTGCAGTTCAACCCTTTATCGGTTTTGAATTAAAACTATGTCAGTCTATTGCAGCTAGTTTTGACCCTGAATTGATTTATAAAACTCATAATTGAGTTGTTGAAATAAAACTATAATTCAGGATGAAAACTATGTACACTGCCTAGACCTTTTCTTGATTTTCAATTTTTTACGCGATCAGGGTTAAACAACATTTAACTACGTAAAAATTCATAGTTATTAATAGTAAATCATTTCTCTAAGTCCATATTTCCATAACAATGTATAAATAAGTTATAAACTTGAACTTATAAAACAATTTACCCACTTAAATTGTTACATGCCCACTAGTCTATCAAATTACGTTAAAGATGTACGTACTGTACTTACAGATAGTAACTTGATCTTCTCAATTAACAGCTCCTCCTTGCTAGTCTATTTTCGGAGAACCTACGTGTGAAATAAAACACACGCTAAGTATGAACTTAGTGAGGCAATAATCTTATTTATCAAAACGTAAAATAAAGCAATACATGTTATACATTAACCTAGCATGGTTTCTGTCTAAGGTAGTATCGTGCTAACAAGGTTTTCATAGTCAGTCAATATTCATGTGCAAGTCATAATTTTCTAACTAGTTTAGTTTCCAATATTCCATTATTACTAAGTAAATCATATGCATGGCATAGTTCACATACATGGCATATTTCATACACATGGCATAATTCACATGCATGACATGGTTTATATAAATATGACATAATTCATATACATGAAATACTTCATATACATGGCATAATTCATATATATATGACATGAATTATATACACGGTAGAATCCATATACGTGTCATAATTCATATACGTGGCATGATTCATATACGTGACATCATTCATATACATAACATGATACGCGTACATGGCATAATTCCTATGCATGGCATAATTCATATACGTAACATAATTTGTATACATGTCATGATTCATATACATAGCATATTTCATAAATATGTGACATTATTCGTATACATGGCATAATTCATGTACTTGGCATAATTCATATACTTGGAATAATTCATATACATGTCATGATTCATATACGTAGTTAAATTCATATACATGGCATGTTCCGTTTTCTTGGCATGGTTCATATACATGACATATTTCATATACATCGCATGGTTCATATTCATGACATGATTCATATACGTAACTTGATTCGTTTATATGAAATGATTCTTTAATCATTGCCCAAAGTACGCTATATGAGATCAAGGTACGCGAGATATTTTGAAATGACACCGTAGTGTCTAACATAAACGTAAAGATCAGTACGTACTCAAGGACGCTCTTTTCTCCCCATAAGCATGAAGCACCTCGACAGTGCACTCGGGCACAGTGGGCGTAGATCCCCATGGTGCATGTGACACAATCATTTTGTCACAATACATTTTGATAACATGAACATATGGGTGCAGCTGCTGAAGACTCTATGGCATGCCAACTATACCATGAACTCTCAGACACAATACTTGGGCATTTCTTTCATCATTAACTCAACATCATAATCAATCATACATATAAACATTTCATATTTCATGCTTCATCATAAATATTCATGGTAAACATAGATCATCATTTATGCAAACAATAATTCGTACCTGGTATTCCATCAAGCTTGTCATGTCGAGCAATGTATCATATCATGTATTATAGAGAAATGCAATGCCATTTTCAATGTAATGCAAACATTTAAAAATTCACTCACCTTGGCCATTTATTCATATGCCCTACTAAGCTCTATTGATCATTTTCTTTATAGTACTTCGAACCTTGTTTTTGATTCGGATCCAACTTCACTTATCACATGAATATAAATAAACATTTGTTAGATTCACTTCTAACAATATTTCACTTAAGCTATTTAATCATTCAACATAAAATTTTCAATAAATTTATTTCCTTCCTTATGTTGTTCACAAACTCATTTTTGGTCCCTAATGACCATTTTGATCTTCAAATAATTCCTCCAAGCTTGCTAACCAACATTAGATACAAATTGTCTCAATTTCTATTTTTTGTCAACTTGCACTACCATCAAAGATGTACTTCTATAGGGTAGAATACATACTGAATCTTAATCTACTTTATACCGTAGAAACTAGATTCGATAACGGTTCTAACGTTATAAGCCACATAATTTAATAAAATCTACAAAAATTTTGAAAATTCATCAAACTCACGTTTACAGGGCTGTCCTAGCAGAAACTGTTCTGTAATATTTTTGACCTTCATTCGATTAAAATTTAATATATTTTAACTTGGAACTCGAAACCAGTTTCCGTTTGTTGGAAACAAAACTAGATTCGATAAGCTTTTCAACCATATAAACTATTAACCCAGACTTAATTTGTACGATTTACGACAAATTTTCAAAGTTGAATTACAATATTGAATTTCGGAACAGACTGCTATTCTGTTTTCTGACCTTTCATCACTTAAAAATTCATATCTTTTGATATATGAATCGAAATCAATCCACTTTTGTTTTAAGCGAAACTAGACGAATAAATCTTTACATCGATATAAAATTCATCATCTTACTATTTTTATAGAATTTATGGTGAATTTTCAAACTTATTGCCAAATCCAGTTTTCCTACACAACTTCCATAAATAACTTCAAACTTTATACTAATTTCTCCTTACTTTGCTATTTGTCAATTTGGTCCCCTTACTTGATTCAAACCACTAATGTATCACTTTCTTCATCAAAAAATTATTCAAAAATAATTCCCTCTAATTTTTTGTTCTTTCCGAAATAGTCACTAAAATGCAAAGATAAGCATTCAAGCTTCTAACTTTGCAAATTAGTCCTCAAATCAACATTACTACTTGATTTCTATTATTTCAACTAAAATCAGATTTATTCCTTCTCTAAAACCTCATTTTCGAATTGGTCACTTAGCTTTGACAATTTGTCAAAATGGTCACTAACTCGATTCAACATCGGTTTACATTCTATCTTCAATTTCACATCTCCAACTTCAATAATAACATAAATACACTTCAAAATCATAAAAATTCTGATTAGTCCTCTAACTTTTAGAATTGCCGAAATGGTCACTATACCTTTAATTTAGGGTTTTACTTCCAAATAACAAATTCAAGCTTACTAGATCTGTCCAACATCACAAACCCTAAATCAAACTTGAGTCCATAAACCCTAATCATCTTCATAATAATAAAAACATGTAGAGTTAAAATCCCAACTCAATAACATGATTTTAACATTACAAAAGCTTGATTTCAACTTGAATTTCAACATGGAATCATAAAATCTCAAAAACCCCAATTGAGTCCATAAACCCTAATTTCTTTCTCATCAATCAAGCATGTATTTCATGAATTATTGACATCAAAAGATAGAGCTTAAAGAGTAGAACAACATTGCAGTTGAAAATATTGCCTAAAAATCGAGTTTCGGGGCTTGAACCGATCTTGAAAATTTTTCAGAGAATGAAATTTCTCTTAGAAATTCTTTATCGATAATCCATTCGATTATTCTTTACCTTTACTGTGTCCAAAATATCGATTAGAAACACTTTTATGGGACCTTCTCGAAAGTTACCCATCCTTGTATTTCTCTGGCCTGAGCACGCTTAACAATTTCATTCGATCAAAATTCGGTACCTTTCTCTGCATCTTAATTCTTAAAACCAATATCAAGGTACCTATTTCAATCCGATTCATTCTTATACCAAATAAGATTGCTTGTTGGGGAAATTTACACTTTAGTCCCTAAACTTTTCCAAAGTTTATACTTTGACCCCATAAACTTTCAAATTTTACATTTTAGTCACTAGCCAAATTTTAGGATATTACAATCCGCTATCAGCTAATGTAATCCGCTATCAACTATCCGCTAATTGTCAAACAAGGTCCTAATATAACTAATCATAACGTTGAAACATTTTGAACACTACAATAAAAATAACATGGGTAAACTACATCAGTAGTCACCGAACTATGGTTTCTTTCCTATTTTAGTCACCGAACTATTTTTTTGGCAAAAACATCACTAACGTTATGTTTCCTTCCTATTTTGGTCACCGAACTATTTTTTGGCAAAAACATCACTAACGTTATGTTTCCTTCCTATTTTGGTCACCGGCTGTTAAATTTTTTTAATTTTCCATGTCATTTCTTATCTCTCCTCGTAAGCAATATATGTTATTTTATAATATTTTTATTCAAACTAACATGATGGTGACACGTGTCACTGTCTATTAGTGGAATAAAAGGAATGAAAAATCAAGCCCCTTATGCAGCTAGAGAGATTTGACTAATAGGCAGTTACACATGTCACAATCTTTCCGGCTGCATAAGGGGCTTGATTTTTTATTCCTTTTATTCCTCTAATAGGCAATTACAAGTGTCACCATCCTGTTAGTTTAAATAAAAATATTATAAAATAACATATATTGCTTACAAGAACATAGAAGAAATGACATGGAAAATTAAAAAAATAAAATAAAATAACAGTCGGTGACCAAAATAAGAAGGAAACATAATGTTAGTGATGTTTTTGCCAAAAAATAGTTCGGTGACCAAAATAGAAAAGAAACCATAGTTCGGTGACTACTGGTGTAGTTTACCCAAATAACATAGAATGAAACAAATATATAATTGCTATAATCAATTCAATTTTTTATGTAATCTTTGACATCTGATTTATTGGTCGATTAATTGGAATCGAGTATTGTTTAAAGTAATTATAAGATGACATTTTTAATTCAATTTGTTTTATTGATAATACTAAAATTTAAACTTCTGATATTGTTTAAATAAAATCTAACGTTTTATCTCGTTAAACTAACGTGTAATTGATCCCCAGCTAAATAATTTAAATAATATGGAGTAGAGACAACGAATGATCCCAACAAAAAAGAATAATATTCATCTTTGGAGATTCATATTTGAACAACTTTATCTGCAAATCAAATACGAAATCTAAATCTAATTGTTTGTGGGTCAATCTTTTGAATACATCATTTAAATTTTAAATTAATTAAATAATTGTAAGTTTTAGGCTCATATATGTTTTAAGGGTAAATTATATAAATAGTCACTGAACTTTTAGGATGTTTTCAATTTAGTTATCAAACTTTTAAAACTTGTGATATAATCATTAAATTTTTAATTCGTTTTCATTAAGGTCATCCCATTATCTATCGTTAAAAAAACATTGATGTGACTGTTAACTTTCATTCTTCCTCTTCTTTCTTTCTCTCCCTTTATTCTCTTCTTCTTCCATGGATTATTACAAAGATTCCATCAAACGTTTGATTATACCACCAAACAAAAATCAAATTGAAGCATGTTTGTTCTAGCCTCCCAAAATTCACGGCAAAAATTCTAGCAAATATCTTCAATATTCCATAAACCAAAGAATTTTCGCAACTGTACAACATGTAGAGTTAACAAAAACCATGTCAAATAGACAAAATGCAATGAACCTAATTTTCCGAGTCAATGAGTTAGCATTGACCAGAGTCTAGGGCCTTAGTTTGAGTGGGTTTCAAACCAATTGGGCCTTGAGTGTTAGCCTTCGGGCTTAGGAATTGGGCCATGTTGAGAATTTTTGGAAGGCGGGAGACTTGGAGTGTGAATCTCCAATTTTTGGGCTGAACACTTTTTTAACGCCCCGGTTTTGGGCCTAGCGGATTTGAGGTTTATTAGACGGTCCGGTGGACTGGGTTAGAGGTTCGAGTCAAATTCGGGACCATATATTTTTCGGTAGGATAAAAATATGGAAAAATAGTTAAAAATCATATTTTAATATATATTTAATTCTGGTGGAATCAATTTTAGAAAAGGGAATTTGGAAATATGACATTTTGGGTTAGTGACCAAAATGTGATTTTTGAAAACTATTTTTAAAGTGACTAAAATCAAAAGGGTCAAATCCTTAGAATCCTTAAGGAGCTAATCTACCAAGTGTTTTCTGGTGGTTTCTCCCTTCAATTAAATCATTTTAAACATGTGTTTTAAAAGGTGTTAAAGGCGATTAAATATCTAAAGTTAGTTATTAGCTTTTAAAAGAAATTCACGTAACTTTTTCCTAAACCTTTTCTCTCAACTTCTTTTCTTTCAAACACTAAAAATTTCATCAAAATCTAGAGATGAGGGACTCTTTTCATTCGGATTATTGATTTTAATTTGTTTCTTTAATTTTGTTTTGCAAAATCTCATTAAAATCTTATGTTTTCTTAGTTTTAAACAAGCCAATTGAGGGAGAAATCACATAACAGGGGTAAGGTCCATGATCTCCGCTGTTAAATGGTTCTTTATTGATATTCCCAAGTATTTGATCCTTGATTTATAAGTTGTAATGTGATTTTAATGTTTTATCAATGTTTAATTGAGTTATTTTGGAAATATTGATGAAACATGGTAATTTCCAAAGTGGATCTGATTTCCAGTGTTAGAGATTGATTTAATATATGTTTTGGACGTGTTTCGATGTTAATAAGTTGTTTTTATCAATAGAATTCCGAAACTCTTGAATCTCTAATTGTTTAGGTTACTAGTTTTGAGTTATTATGGAGATAGTCAAATTTAATCTTTGCTGGAGGTAAAAGGATGTTAGGAAAGGGTTTTTGGATGTTATTAGATGTTGGTTGATGGGTTGAATTGTTGTTTTATGGTTGGGTTAAGTCTAAAAAACGTTTGGTGATGTTTTCGGTATGTTTCAGATAGTTTTTGAGTGGGCAACTTGGGAGTTGCGGGAGATTTCTAACGCCCCGATTTTAGGGCTTAGCGGTTTGGTGGTTTATTAGACGATCCGGTGGACCAGAGTAGGGATTCGAGTCGGTTTCGGGATCGTATATTTTTCAGTAAGAAAAAATGTGGAAAAATAGTTAAAAATCATCTTTTAATATATATCGATTTTTGGTGGAATAAATTTTGGAAAATGTGACATTTGGTTAGTGACCAAAATGCGATTTTTGAAAACTGTTTTAAAGTGACTAGAATGAAAAGGGTCAAATTCTTAGAATCCTTAAGGATTTTTGCTGGTGGTTTCTCCCTTCAATTAATTCATTTTAAACATGTGTTTTAAAGGTGGTTTAAGATGGATTAAAATATCTAAGTTAGTTATTAGCTTTTAAAGAAAATTTACGTAACTTTTTCCTAAACCTTTTCTCTCAACTTCTTTTCTGCCAAACAATTAGAATTTCGTCAAAATCCAGAGGTGGGGGATTCTTTTCACCCAAATTATTGATTTTAACTTGATTCTATAACTTTGTTTTGCAAAATCTCATTGAAATCTTATGTTTTCTTAGCTTTTCACAAATCAATTGAGGGAGAAACTTCACAATAGGGGTAAGGTCCGAGATCTCCTTTATTGTATGGTTCTTTATTGAAATTCCCAAGCATTTGATCCTTTTTGTGTTTCTAATATGATTTTGATGATTTTCTAATGTTTAATTGAGTTATTTAGGGAAAATGAGTTAATTCACGAATTGGATCTAATTTCCAATAATTAAGGATGCTTTGATTTATATTTTAGATGTTTAATAATGTTGATAAGTGATTTTTATCAATGGAATCTCGAAACTTAAGAATCTCTATTTGTTTAGGTTGTTAGTTTTGAGGTTTTGTGGTGTTTCTATGGTTTTAAGGTTGCTAGAGGTGGTAGGTTGATTTGGATATGTTTTTAGATGTGTTTTGATGTTGAAAGTGATGTTAGATTGTTACATGTTGGCTGGGTTTGAATCGAAGTGTGTTGGTTATGTTTTCAGTTGTTGTGGAGGGTTAATTGTGAAGGTTTTGTAGAAATCCGAGAAGGATTGTAGTTGCCGTGTTTATAATGCATTATGATGCATTAATAATCTGTTCTTTTGTGGTAAAAATAGGGGAGGTTGATTCGGAAGTGATGGGAGAAGCGTTGGAGGTTTCAGATACTTGATTTTGCGTCGGCGAATCGAGGTTTCGCGTATCGGTAAGTGAAAATGTAGCTTAAAGCGTTTTGATGTTTTGGGAACAGAGTTTTGGGAGTTAAGGTAGAACTTGAAACGCTTACCTAGACTCAGAAGTACGTATAAAATGGTTTTTCTCTCTCGGTCGTGCTTGTTTGAATAATTTTATACACTGGGCTTGATGTTCATGTACCTACTGTTTAAGCATGTTTTAAAGTTTTCGATATACTGTTTTTGAGCATGTTTTACTGAAGGATGCACATGGTAAGTGATCCTTGTAAGTATGGTTTATACTTGTGGTTTAAAGCATGGTTGTTGCTTTGGAAAAGTGTTTTGGTTAATGCTTGTTTAAAACAGTAAGGTATATGTTAAAATGGTTAATTATATTGGCAAGTGATGTGGTTTTAAAATTATTATCGGATATAGTCGGCCGACCATAGGATTGAGTGCACTGTAAATAAGTCACCTTGGATGTTGAAGGGTTTATACGGCGTACCGAATAATCCATCCAAGTACCCTAACGGTAGAGGGGTTAAACAGTACCGAAAACTCTCGTTAGTGGATTAAGCGTCTAAATGATGATTGGGCGGGTGTCCCCGTGGGTTGAAAGTGTACCCAGTTGTTATTGTACCGCGATTGTGATTGTATCGCTATTCCGGTTGAGATGGCTTGAAGTATTGGGTTAACACTTGTTGAATCCGTGTATCCGATGAACTCTTTTGTTATTGGACTCGTTTAATGATCACTTGTAAGCCAATATAATTGTTAATGTATCATTGAAATGTTTTATGTTGTATAATGTGATTTATACATGTTTCTCCTTGAGCTTTTCATTTGGTAGTAATGCATGGGAAGGCTAAGTAAAGGGTTAGCAATGTGACTTGTTTTTGATTAATGATACATGTAGCATATGGTTTGATATGCTGGTTTTATTGATGTAAAGTGCATGTTTTAAAAAGGGCATGATGTTTTAAAAGATGATGTAAAGAAAATGGTTTAAATGCATTGATGGTGTTTTGTTCTGAGCATTCCTCACTAAGCCATGTGTGCTTACGCTCTCTTTGTCCATCAATGTAGAGAATTAAAGTCCCAGGAGGCAGCAAGAAGCAAGGGGATCTTAGCAAGACTTGTTTCCAAAGTATGTTAGAGACTAGACTATAGTGAATAAGGGCAATGGGGTACTAGTTGTGTTTTCGGAGATGTTTTGTGGAACTCTCTGGTTGAGCATGTTTCTTTAGTTGCTCTTGGTTTGTAAGTGACTGTAACACCCTTAACGTATACTTGTAAATCGAATATACATTAAAGATGTTACAGAGTCGTTTAAAGAAATCTCGACTTATAAATTTATTTTTACAAGTATTTACAAATTTTAGTTTGTAAATCTAAACCCTTTCTTGGTTTTCTTAAAAACAAAACCTATGTACAGTTAGCTAGTTTCAACTCTGTATTAATTATTTTAAAACATATTTGGCAATTATTAAAAACAATAGTTCAATTCAGGGTGAAAACTAGATTCGCTATCTAGGCCCTTTCTTGACTTTAAAATCTTTACGCGATTACCGATTATTCTTATTAGCAAAGTAATTATCCTTTCTAAATTAGCTTTATTCTGTTACAATGCTAATGCCTTATTTTGCTTTATCCATATACGATTCATCATCAAAACTGATTACTTATCATTTAGTCTAATTTAATGTATCATACTCTACTAGCAATTAAATAATTACGTGCCCACTAGAGATTATCATAAGCTAGAATATCTTACTGATGTTTTGTAGATTGAAGCTTGATCAGCATGATCGACTCCTCTTCAAATCCTCCATCTTTAATCTACGTGTGAAACAAACACATGCTAAGTACGAACTTAGTGAGGCAATTAAACTTATTTATTTACATATGAAATGATGTTATATAATACTTCATATAAGAATGCATTTCATATTTCTCTACGACAAGGCAAGTATATCACAATGTACATGTATCATGTATCATAGCTATCATATAAATCATATTATCATTGCATAATATATTCTCTACCATAGACATGCTTTCATCATGTAATCATTTACGTAACATGTGTTCTATCATATAGCATGTAATATTTCTATCATGTAACATTCTATCATATATCAATAACATTTCTATCTCGTATGTCATGTACTTCTCAGACATGTAACATGTAACTTCTTTTTCAAGTATCATGAAATCATGTAACATCTGTATCATATATCATGTAGCATCTATATCATGTTTCATGTAACATCTGTATCATGTACCATCTCTGTCATATGAATCATGTATCGTCATGCAGTCATTTGCATGCTCATGATCTACTATGTAATCATCTTGTTATTATTATCATCGTGTCTGGCTAGAGGCCCATGGAAACCCCATAGCCTATCTGCACCGTAGTGCTTTGTAGAGTACGTACTCGAGAGGTCGCTCTTTGCTCCTCATATAAGGACGATCTTTGCTCCTTATATAAACACCTCGTTAGTGCATTTTGCACTATGGGCTTGGATGCCCAGGGTGTATCTTGTTTCATTTTAATCTTGTTATTATCCATATCATCATCATTTATGCAAACAATAATTCGTACCTGGTATTCCGTCAAGCTTGCCATGTCGAGCAATGTATCATAACATGTATTATAGAGAAATGCCATGCCATTTTCAATGTAATGCAAACATTTAAAAATGCACTCGCCTGGGCCATTTATTAACATGCCTCACTAAGCTTTATTGATCCTTTCCTTTTATAGTACCTCGAATCTTCTTTTGATTCGGATCCAACTTCTTTTATCACATGAATATAAATAAATATTTGCTAGATTCACTTCTAACAATATTTCAATTAAGCTATTTAATCATTCAACATAAAATTTTTCCATAAATTTCGTTTTTTCCTTATATTGTCAAAACCTCATTTTCGTTCTTAATAACCATTTTGATCTTCAAATAATTCTTCTGAACTTGATAACCAACATTAGATACAAAATATCTAAATTTTCATTTTCGAGCAGCTTTGTACAACCTTCAAAGAAATATTTCTATAAAATAATCTACAACTCGAAATTCGATTCCGTTTGTTCTGAAATAATCTAGATTCAATAAGCTCTTCAACCATATAAATTAATAGCTCAAATTCAACTTGTACGATTTATGGTGAATTTTCAAAGTCAACTTCCAGGACTAAATACGAAGCAGACTGCTAAACTGTTTTTCTGACCTTTCATCACTTAAAAATTCATATCGTTTTGCTCAGAACTCGAAATCATTTTCCGTTTGTTGGACATGAAATTAGAGGAAAACATCTTTATATTGATGTAAAATTCACCTTCTAACCATATTTTGTGGAATTTATGGTGAATTTCCAAAGTTACTGCCAAATCCAGTTTTTACACAATTTCATAAATAATTTCAAACTTTATACTAATTTCTCCTTACTTTGCTATTTGTCAATTTAGTCCCATTATTTACTTTAAATCATCAACTTATCACCTTCTTCATCAAATAATTATTCACAATAGTTTCCCTTAATTTTCCTTCTTAACCGAAATAGCCACTAAAATGCAAAGATAAGGATTCTAGCTTCTTAACTTTGCAATTTAGTCCTCAAATCAACATTACTATCATAATTCCATCATTATAACTAAAAATCAGATTTAATCCTTCTCTAAAGCCTCATTTCCGAATTGGTCACTTAACTTTGACAATTTGTCAAAATGGTCACTAACTCGATTTAACATCGGTTTTGCATTCTAACTTCAATTTCATATCTTCAACATCCCTAATAACATAAATGCACACCAATTCCATAAAAATAAGATTTAGCCCTTTAACTTTTAAACTTGTTGAATTGGTCCCTAAATATTTAAATTAGGGTTTTGCTTCCAAACAACAAATCAATCTTGCTAGATCATTTATCCAACATCACAAACCCTAAATCAAACTTGAATCCATAAACCCTAATCATATTTATAATAATAAAAACATGTAAAGTTTAAATCCCAACTCAATAACATGATTTTAACATCACAAAAGCTTGATTTCAACTTGAATTTCAACATGGAATCATAAAATCTCAAAACCCCCAATTGAGTCCATAAACCCTAATTTCTTCTCATACAAAATTCTCATCAATCAAGAATGTTTTCCATAAATTATTTACACCAAAATATAGATCTTGATGATTAGAACAACTCTGTAGTTCAAAAGATTACCTGAAAATCGAGTTTCGGGGCTTGGATCGAACTTGGAAAATTTTTCTCCATTTTTATTTCTTTCTTTCTCCCCCTCATATTTCGAAATTTGAAGATGAAGAATGGTGGTCTTCATCTTTTTATTTTCATCCAATTTGGCCACTTGTCTTGTATAAATGAATTTTAAATTCATTTAAATAGTGAAATTACTAAAAATGCCCTTTTCATTGAATGGCCAAGATTTAATCTCATCAAAACTCAATGGCCAAGATCAAATCCATGTGTAATTGGCCTTTCAAAATTGCCTTTAAAGTTTCAAAATATTTAAAAAATGCAATCCATGGCAAATGTCCAATTTGCCCTCCAACTAGTCTTTTTATTTACAACAAGTCTTGAAAATTTCCATTCCATTAAAATTGAACCAAATTGGTTCCAATCCAACCCACTATGTCCCAAAATATCTTAGATTTTTATTTATGGCATTTATTCGATCCAAATATTTGAATTTCACTCAATACGATTTCCAAATTTTCTTCATACGAACTTTAAAGCTTTATAACCATTAATATAAGCTTCGTACAAAAACTTCGAGTAACACGAAAGTGTCACTCTTAGGGGTGAACTATTCATTTACGACGTTAACTTGCATAACTTTTGAAAATTGCACTTTGGTCCCTAAACTTTCCCAAAGTTTATACTTTAGCCACAAAACTTTTAAAATTTTCATTTTGGTCACTGAACTTCAATTCCTATTTCAAATTTCCTCAGATTTTTACCAAATTTGAAAGTACCCAAAACAACTCACTATCTATCACATGATACTTTTAAACCTTAAAAATTTCCTTTCATAAAGACTTAGACTGAATTTTTTTAACTCAGTCTATTATTCCGATAATTATTGAAAATCTTCATAGCATAAGGTTTCTCATAGAAATCTTTTATTTGAAATCCATACGAATATTTTCTACTTTTACTGAGTCCAAAATGTCGACCAGAAACACTTTTATGGGACCTTCCCAAAGGTCAACCATCTTTGTATTTCCTTGGCCTGAGCACACATAACAATTTCAGTCGATCCAAATTCGGTACCTTTTTCTCCATCTTAATTCTTAAAAATTCTATCAAGGTACTTATTTCGGTCCGATTCACTCTTCTACTGAATAAAATTACTTGTTGGAGAAATTTACACTTTAGTCCCTAAACTTTTCCAAGGTTTATACTTTAACCCCCTAAACTTTCATAATTTACAATTTAGTCACTAGCCAAAATTTGGGATATTACAGTGACCTTTGAGGATTGATTTTGGTGCTGGTTTGTCTTTTGGTGTGTGCTTGGATGTAAAATTAGGAAGCATGCCTATAGATTTCCTTTTGATGCATGAAGCCTTGTGTTGTTAGAATTGAGATGCTAGTTGGCTTGTGATATGTTTGGCATGTTGGTATTGTGTTTTAAGCATGTTGGAATGGTTTGAGTGTACTTTTAGAATGAAAAATCAGCCAAATGTGACATTACAGGTCCAGGTGTACCGATACGCGAGGGACCGTATCGGTACGGCTAGGCAATTTCAGGCATGTGGGATCTGTACAGGCCTTGTGCATTTTGATACGCCTAGGAAAATTTGGCCATGCGTACCGATACGGGTATGGGTGTTTCGGTACGAGTTTTAGCCTATAGAATTCACTTTTTCAACTCGAACCCGCATACCGAAACACCTGAGGAGCCGTATCGATACGGTCTATAACATTTCAAAAGTTATGTAATTCAGTTAGGCGTATCGATACGGTATGGTAGTGTATCGAAAATGTGTGTTCCAAACCATTTCAGTATGAGATTACCCGTATTGGTACGGATGACCGTTTATTCTATAAATGTCACTTTGGTGTAGTTTTATCATCTTTACATTTTGGTCCCTGAATCTTGTCAATGCAATTGAATGTGATAGAATGATCGGATTGAGCTAAAATTTGAAATGAAAGATTGGAACCTGACTAATTAAAGGTTGGTAACTTAAAAGTGAGATGATGTCTGCATGAACATGTAGGGTTAATAATTGGCATCTAGATAAGATAAAAAATAGACCGGGTTTTGTTGTATCTCTTCGGTTTGCGACGGCAAACCTAATGTAGCCTTCTTGGTACGGTTGGGCGTCTAGGCCGGGTCAAGAGGGTTACATTTGGTGGTATCAGAGATAGGTTAAATTCGTTTTGGAGGTTGTTGTGTTGTTGCCATGTTTGATTTGTACGATGATTGTTGTATGTACGCTAGTTGATATGCACGGTGATCGATATATGAATGTTGGCTATTGTATGTTATGTTGGCGAAGTTTTGGGGGTACCCATTGCCTTATTATTATAGTCTAGAAAGTTTTGATTTTTGAAATGGAATTCTTGGATCCTTGCTTGAGGCTGGCCTGACTGTTTTTGTTTTAAAATGATTATCATGCCTAGATATATTTTAGCACAATGAGACCAAGGAGAGAGTTGCGATCGGGTACGATTGTTGCTGCTACTGGGCAGGAAGCTGAAGGAAAAGTTGTTCCTCTTGGAGGGTTGCCACCATCCCTACCTAATCCATCGGAGGGAGTGAAACATGTACCACCTACGCCGGCTGGGCCAGTGATTGGTGATATAGCACCGTTGATACAGGCCATGATCGGTGCTTTTCAGGCAGCAGTTGCAGGTGTTTGTGTGCCAGCACCACCAGTTAAGGGGCAAGGTTTTCCGCTTGAGCGTCTTCGTAGTTTGGGTGGAGTTGAGTTTCGAGGTTTGCTACCCGAGGCCTCCGAGGGTTGGTTGGCAGTATTGAGAGGATACTGGGCCAGATGGGGGTGCACTGATGCTCGTAAGCTGGGCTGTGTTGTTTCCCTACTGCAGGATGATGCTTATGCATGGTGGACTACCACAATATCCGGTATGGCGACTGAAGATGTGTCTGGGAGTTTTTCTGTGAGGCATTTCGAAAGAATTTTTTGGTTGTTTGATATCAGGACGAGAAGAAACGTGAGTTTATGCTCTAGTGCAAGACAGTATGTCTATTGCGGAGTACGAGGTGCAGTTCCTGAGGTTGAGTCAGTATGCACCTGAGTTGGTTCCTGACGAGCGTAGGATCATTTCCGCTATGGGCTTGTGCAAGATGTTAAGACGTACATGCTTGCTGCTGATTACACCGACTTTGATGTGTTGGTTTTGCGAGCCAAGGATGTGGAGCAAAATTTGGGTTTGGCATCTGGATCGTGAGGTTCTAGCTCGGGTAAGCGAGTTGTTGATTCGGGTTATAGTGGTGGTCAGGCCAAAAGACATCGTGACAAGAGGTTTCGCCCGGAGCCGAGGCATGGCGGAGGTGTTGTGGGACATGGAGTCCAGGGACAGGGTGCCAAGGTTAGAACCCCGTTTAGCACTTGTTGGGTATGTGGATCCCGAGATCATTTGAGGCGAGATTGCCCGCGTTTGGCCAGGGAGGGCCAGTCACCTACGCCTATGGTGGCTAATGCTTGTTGGAGTTGTGGGTCAGGCGACCATTATAGGCGTGATTGTCCGTTGTTGGCTCGAGATGGGTAGGGTGCTGCACATGTTGTTGCTCCGTAACGGGGTCGTGGCTGCAGACCGTTTCAACGTCGAGATGGTGGGCAAAGGACTGTGGCTCATACTATTGCTATCCAGCCTTAGAGAGGTGGATTGACTACAATGTATGCGCACCGCGAGGGTCACAATCACATCGATGTGATTGTAGGTACTTTTACCCTACAGTCTTTGTCGTTGTATTCGTTGGTTGATTCTGGTTCTACTCATTCATACATTTTGAGTGAGCATGCTAAGCTGCTTGATATATCTGTTGAAATTCTTAATGTGGGTGTTAGAGTGACTAGTTCTCTTGGGGAGACAGTCGTGGTTAGAAGGTTGTATCGTAAGAGTCCGCTGATGGTTCAGGGACATGTGTTTGCTGTGGACTTGATAGAGTTACAATTCTATGGTTTTGATGTGATCTTGGGAATAGATTGGTTAACCGAACATCGGGCTGTGGTGGATTTTGAGACCAAACGGATATCTTTAAGGTTGTCGAATGATTATGATGTGGTAGTTGTTGGTGAGAATGCCAAGTTTTTGTCTAATGTTGTTTCGGCTTTAGAAGCAAGTTGAATGTTGGATTTAGGATGTCAGGCTTATTTGGCCTATGTTATGTGATAAGTGTTCAAAAGTACTATTTTTCTTATCCTTTTTACTCATATTATTGTTAGACTTAGGCTCATATTAGTTGCGTAATTAGCCATTCATGCATTAATCCATGTTTCCTTCCATCGTTGAGCTTGATTACATAACTTGGTAGTTTTTGTGGGAAAAGATGCTGCTTTGGTGCGTTTTGTGTGTATATGCAGGATCACTTGCCAAAGCCTAGAGCTAGTTGCCAGGGCAATACATGAAGGATATGCCGAACTAGTTGCCAGGGCAATACATGAAGGAAACACCGAGCCAGTTGCCATGGCAATTGTCGACAAGAGCAAAGGTGATATGGTAGTCGAAATTGATGACTAAACAAGCCCAAGATGACGTGGAGCAAAGCCCAAACCCAAAGGAATTTGATTTCCATGCAGAGATTAAAGAAGAATTAAATTCCAAGAAGATAGGAGAAGTTCTAGTAGGAATACAATTATAATAAAGAATTATATTCTTTAAAGATAATTTAATTCCAACTTAACTTCCTCCTCAAAGAAGGGCTTTGGCCTAGCCCTATAAATAAGAAGGAGATTTCGACAATTCCAGAGAGAAGAAGAAAGAGGAATTTCGACAAGTCCAAGGAGGGCAAGAGGAGAGAATTTTTGACAAGCGTCTAGGGCAAAGAGGATTTCGACAAGCCTCATTCTTCATCATTTTCTTTCTTGTTCGATTGGGTTCATGCTAGGGATTAATTATCTTGTGTTTCTTTGGAACCTAGCCATGAACTAAATCTACTTGCCTATGGTTATTGTGTTTTGTGGTCGTGAGAAACTATTGGTTTTTGTTTAGGTAATAAGAGTTTGCACTTTTCTATTTCAAGGTTTATTCATTCTTGGTTCTTATTCTTGTTTACGAGTGAATTGGGAGAGGATCTCGTGATTTCATCTATTTATCTAATATCGGGAGATTTAGATTCAAGAAACGAATGAATATGATCTTTATTCAATCTATTAATGGTGAAGATTAATCCGGCTTAGGAATAAGTTAAGGATTTCAACGGCTAAGAGGAGCGCAAGATTGGTTGTTGTTCACCCTTGATTCACGCAGGGATGTATTATCAAGGCATGCACAAGTAGCTAGAGTTTCGACTTAGGGATAAGAAGAAACCATTGAAGAACGCTCTGCCGGACCTTGAAGATTGCTGCCCAGATGCCCTAGTAGTTGCCCAGGAACCATCGATTAGTTGCCAAGGCAACCCCATTGTACAAGTTGCCACGGCAACTGAGTTGCCCGTGCACTCTTTTACCAAAACAATCCAATCGGCTATCACACCTCAACTCACGATAACCTGGCCTATCTCTCTCTCAATTGATCTCATCTATTCATTTACTTTATTGTTTTCTAGATTAGTTATTAGTTAAACTCCTATAATCCTTTATTTGTGTTTTTACTTTTTACAGTGCAAGAGACTAGATTATTGAAGTAGCACCAATCCCTGTGGAGACGATATCTTTTATACTATAACTTGCGACGTGTATACTTGCACATTTGTGTAGCACTTATTACGCGCAACAAGTTTTTGGCGCCGTTGCCGGGGATTGGCAATAGCGACTTTGTTTTTATTTTCTTGCACTTTCTTTTTACTTTTCTTGTTTAAAATTCAAAGGGCTAACAAACTTTGGTTTTGCATTGGTATATGACCAGGGCGAGACCGACTTCACCAGAATATCCCTTTGATCCAGAAATCGAACGAACCTTACAAAGACTTAGACGAAGGATAAGAGTAGCAATGGCTAATCAAGAAGGCAATATGAATCAAGATGTTCGAGCAAGAGGAGGAGTGATTCTTGCGCGAAACAGAACTATTCGAGACTATCTTGAAGAAGATCTTGATGGACTTAACCCAGGAGTTGTCGCACCTAAAATTGAAGCCGACCACTTTGAGTTGAAACCGGTAATGTTTAATATGATCAACACAATAGGTCAATTTGGCGGCTCAAAGAATCAAGATGCACGACAACATCCGAAATCTTTCCTCGAGATTTGTAACTCGCTTCAAAATACACGAGTCACCCCGATGTCTTACGATTAAGATTATTCCCTATTCACCGAGGATAGGGCGAAAGCATGGTTGAATATCATTCTGCGGGATCAATAGCATCTTGGACTGATCTTTGTCGTGATTTCCTTGCTAGATTTAATCCTACAAATTTGACTAATAAGCTTCAGAATCGACATTACTTCTTTTAGACAGCAGGATGATGAATCCATGTACGAGGCTTGGGAGCGATATAGAGAACTTCTACACAAATGCCCCTACACGGATTCCGTGTGGACTCAAGTAACAATGTTTTACAACACCGTGAATACACCAACAAGGATGATGCTAGATGCCTCGGCAAACGGCATACTCCTAGATAAGTCACCGGAGGAAGCAATGCAAATTTTAAACAGGCTGGCCAAGAATGATTATCAATTCCCATCTACTAGAAGAGGAGGAGTTAGACGCTAAGCCACAATACATGAACTAGGATCATCGATTCAATTTCGCACAATTGGCCACTCTAACCAAGATGGTCCAGAACATGCAAAAACCAAACAACACACATGAAGTCAAGGTAATGGATTCTTTTTGTGAGTTATGTGGTGATAACCATAATTCTTCTGAATGTATGCGACTGAATCCAAACTTCTATGTGGGAATTACAATCGAACAACAATGTGATGTCCAATACATACAATCCAGCTTGGAAGAAGCACCGAATTTTTCATGGAGTAATCCCAACAATGCTCTAAACCAGAAACAATCAAAATGCACAAGCATCGGGATTCTAGCGAGAATATGCCACGACAACAATATTCCTCGAGAAATCGACGATAAAGACGCTTGTCCCAACAACGCCATCAATCAAGTTTCAAACCAATGAAAGGATCGAAGATATCTGACTTTGACCACCATTCCCACAAAGGTTGAAGCGACAAAAGCAAGAATACCAATTCAAGAAGTTTCTTGATATCTTAAAGCAAGTCCACATCAACTTGCCATTGGTGGAAGCAATTGAACAAATGCCAAACTATGCCAAGTTTCTTAAAGACATTGTGTCCAAGAGAACAAGGCTACGAGAGTTTGAAACAGTTGCCGCAACAGAGGGATGCATGGCAATGCTGCACAATCGTATGCCACCCAAGTTGAAGGATCCCGGAAGTTTAACAATACCCTGTTCCATTGGAAATCACTATGTCGGGAAAGTATTATGCGACCTTGGGGCTAGCATAAACTTGATGCCTAAATCGGTTTTCCGAAACTAGAATCGAAGGCAAGACCTAACAGTTATGTTGCAGCTAGTCGATGCATCCTATGTGCATCCAGAGGGAAAAATCGAGGACATACTGGTAAAAGTTGATAAATTTATTTTTCCCACTGACTTTATTATTTTGGATTGTGAAGCAGATGAGCATGCACCCATCATTCTCGGGAGACCATTCCTAGCAACAGGGAGAACCTTGATCGATGTTGAAAAGGGAGAACTCACAATGAGGGTGAATGACCAGCAAGTTAAACTAAATGTGTTCCAAACGCTAAGGTATGCCAATGATCCAGAAGAATGCCAACTTCTTCATGCCACGGCAGAGTTTAACTTCGATGAGGAATTTAGTTACCTCAGCAACTACATTGCCGATCAAGAGGAACCTGAGGAGTATGAAGAACCGATCGATGAGGAACAACAAGAAGAGGCAAATTGGCTAGTCAATCGACCAGGTACATACTTTGAACCACTGGATTACTCAGGTAAGGAAGGTAAGCTCGAAAAACCCTCTATTGAACAACCACATGATTTTTCTGTTTTTGGTAATGACTTCGACAGCTGTCTCGGTAATTTAGAGAGGGTGTTGGCAAGATGTGAAGAAACGGATTTAGTCCTCAATTGGGAAAATTGCCATTTTATGGTAGATGAAGGAATAGTGCTCGGCCACAAGATTTCATCCAAGGGAATTGAAGTAGACAAAGCCAAGGTGGACGTGATCGAGAGATTACCCCCACGAAGTTCGGTTAAAGGAATTCGAAGTTTTCTCGGACATGATAAAGTCTTCGATTTTGATGATTCTTGCACCCAAGCATTCGAAACCCTAAAGAAAAAGCTTGCCTCGGCACCCATTGTCGTTCCACCAGATTGGACGCTACCTTTTGAGCTCATGTGTGATGCAAGTGATTTCGTGGTAGGAGTAGTCCTAGGCCAACGCACAGGTAAGACCTTCCATGTGATATACTACGCTAGTAAAACTCTTAATAGTGCTCAAGTGAATTACACAACAACGGAGAAAGAGTTACTAGTTGTAGTTTTCACATTTGACAAGTTTCGATCCTATTTGATTGGTACAAAGGTAATTGTTCATACGGACCATTCAGCAATCAAATACTTATTTGCTAAAAAGGATGCTAAACCTCGTTTGATTCGTTGGATATTACTTTTACAAGAATTTGATATTGAAATTAAGGACAAGAAAGGAACAGAAAATCAAGTGGCCAATCACTTATCACGTTTGGAATGCAATAGGGAGGAGGACGCGGATCTAGAGATATGCGATGCATTCTCGGATGAAGAAATTTTAGTTGCCTCGACGACCCTTGACGCCTCGGCAACCATGGATGCACACGCCTCGGCAACTCTCGACGCCGCAGCAGTCTTTGACGCGCACGCCTCGGCAATTCTGGGAGCAGTCGCCACGGGAATACGCGGATTTAGTTAATTTCCTTGTTTGTGGTATTTTACCTTATAGCATTACTCACCAATGGAAGAAGCGGTTCCGCCATGATGCTAAGCATTACTTTTAGGACGAGCCTCTATTGTTTAAACAATGTGCAAATCAGGTTATACGCCGATGTGTTCCTGAAGAAGAGCAACAGAATGTACTCCGGCAATGCCATTCTTCACCCTATGGAGGACATTTTAGAGGAACTCGTACCGCGGCCAAAGTTTTGCAATCCGTTTTGTATTGGCCAACATTGTACAAAGATGCCCAAGACTTTTACAAGCAATGTGATCGTTGCCAGAGGACGGGCAATATCTCTAGACGACATGAGATGCCGCTCCAGAACATCATCGAGGTGGAATTGTTTGATGTATGGGGGATCGATTTTATGGGACCTTTCCCATCTTCATTCGGCAACCTCTACATCTTACTTGCCGTCGATTATGTGTCTAAATGGGTGGAGGCAGCTGCAGTTCCCAACAACGATTCCAAGACCGTGCAACGATTCTTGCAGAAAAACATATTTACACGGTTTGGGATGCCAAGAGCAATTATCAGTGACAAAGGCAAGCATTTTGACAACAGACTAATTGCCAAGATGTTGAAACGCTTCGGCATATCACACAAGATCACCATGGTACATCACCCACAAACCAACGGGCAAGCAGAAATTTCCAACTGGGAGTTGAAGGGAATACTCGAGAAAGTCGTAAATCCCTCAATGAAGGATTGGTCATTAAGACTAGATGACGCACTTTGGGCATATCACACTGCATTCAAAACACCCTTAGGTATGTCCCCCTTTCGACTTGTCTATGGAAAAACATGCCATCTACCGATGGAAATCGAGCACAAGGCGTACTGGGCAATCAAGACCGTGAATATGGATTAGGAAAGTGCCGGACAAAAGCGTTTGATGGATCTCACTGAGATAGAAGAATTCCGTGCACTCGCCTATAACAATGCACGAATCTACAAGGAGAAAACAAAGCAATGGCACGACAAGAAACTATTGCCACGACAATTCACGCCAGGGCAACTAGTTCTCCTATTCAATTCTCGGCTAAAACTTTTCTCGGGAAAGCTGAAATCAAGATGGTCGGGACCATTCGAAGTCATCAAACCATTCTTCCATGGTGCCGTGATAATCAAGTCCATCTCTGACAACCATGAATTCAAAGTTAATGGACAAAGATTGAAGCACTACAATGGTGCCCATGTAGAACGTAACAAAGAAGTGGTCAACTTAGGAGATGCATGAGCATGCTCTCCTTTCAATATTTTTTTCTTTTTATTTTTATTTTTAGGAGATATTTTATTTTTCTTCATTATCTTTAGTTTCCAGGTTTTCTTTGTTTTTCCACAACAAGACTCACAACCACTATGCTAAGAAAATTTCCTGCCGAGATCCTTGCCCCGGCACCCAATGAAGTAGGTGCCATGGCAACCACAAAAGATGATGCCGCGACAACCTACATCATGCCTGCACAAGCTGACGCCACGACAACCAACCCTAAAGATGCCACGACAACCAAAGCTAAAGACATCCCGGCAACCACTGCAAAAGCCAAAGGTAAAGCACCTATGCCCGAATCAACTCCTACGGAATCATTTTCTAATTTTTCAGATTCGAACTAGTCCTCCATTGCAACAAAAAAGACCGCACCAATTGAATCCTCCAAGCGAAAAGCCAATAACGTTGATGAAGAGGACGATGAGGACAACCCCGTACGAGGATCGATTCCACCACCAGCAATAAGAAAACAACCATCGCGTTCAAGCAAGAGAATCAAGACACCGACCAAAAGGAAACTAATCATCTACGATGACGAACTCTCAGAGTAAGTCATCGTATGCATTTTATTATTTTATTATTTTTATTTTTCGGCATTTTTATGCATGCATTGAGGACAATGCCTCACTCGAGTTTGGGGGGGATTGTTATTAGTAGTTACCATGTTTAGTTACATTAATCTTAAGTATTACATTTAGGATACATAAATTGCTTGCCATGCCTTTAATTGAAACAAGAATTGCTTAGATTTGATGAATATCCGATGATGACTTTGCCAATGCACTTAATTGATAGAATTTTTATACTAGGATAACCATGGAAAAACTTAGAATTTTACTATGATGCTAAATTTGATGAAACACTGTTGCGGTTTGATTGATTTAAGGAATTCTAGTGAACTTAGGTTGATAATTAACAAATTGAGGGATTAAAATAAAAATTGGATGAACGCTAGAGGTGCCCGAAATTGGCTCTAGCATGTGCTAAAAATTTATCGCTAGAGGTGCCCGAAACTGGCTCTAGTATGTGTTAAAAAATTTAGCTAGAGGTGCCCGAAACTGGCTCTAGTCGAATAAATTAACTTAAGAAAACTAAAAACAAAACACTAGAGGTGCCCAAAACTGGCTCTAGTTAAAACGTGTTAAAAAGAACCCAATAAAGTAATTTGAAAACCTATTGTTTGCATAGAATCCGAAAAATCAACTTGCCCACAACTCCACACACACTCACAAGAATTATAGTTTGATTCCGAGTAACTCCTAAGTTTTTCAAAAAATAAAAAGCCAATCATACTTTGTGCCCCGGTTCAGAGAATTGAAATCAAGTTCAAAGCTAAGTTTGTGAAAATTGAAGTCTTGGCAGGTAATTATGAGTTTGCATTGCTTGAGGACAAGCAATAGTTCGAGTTTGGGGGTGTGATAAGTGTTCAAAAGTACTATTTTTCTTACCCTTTTTACTCATATTATTGTTAGACTTAGGCTCATATTAGTTGCATAATTAGCCATTCATGCATTAATCCATGTTTCATTCCATCGTTGAGCTTGATTACATAACTTGGAAGTTTTTGTGGGAAAAGATGCTGCTTTGGTGTGTTTTGTGTGTATATGCATGATCACTTGCCAAAGCAAGGCTAGAGCTAGTTGCCAGGGCAATACATGAAGGATATGTCGAACTAGTTGCCAGGGCAATGCATGAAGGAGACGCCGAGCCAGTTGCCATGGCAATTGTCGACAAGAGCAAAGGTGATATGGTAGTCGAAATTGATGACTAAACAAGCCCAAGATGACGTGGAGCAAAGCCCAAACCCAAAGGAATTTGATTTCCATGCAGAGATTAAAAAAGAATTAAATTCCAAGAAGATAGGAGAAGTTCTAGTAGGAATACAATTATAATAAAGAACTATATTCTTTAAAGATAATTTAATTCCAACTTAAATTCCTCCTCAAAGAAGGACTTTGGCCTAGCCCTATAAATAAGAAGGAGATTTCGACAATTCCAGAGAGAAGAAGAGAGAGGAATTTTGACAAGTCCAAGGAGGGCAAAAGGAGAGAATTTTTTACAAGCATCTGGGGCAAGGAGGATTTCGACAAGCCTCCTTCTTCATCCTTTTCTTTCTTGTTCGATTGGGTTCATGCTAGAGATTAATTATCTTGTGTTTCTTTGGAACCTAGCCATGAACTAAATCTACTTGCCTATGGTTATTGTGTTTTGTGGTTGTGAGAAACTATTGGTTTTTGTTTAGGTAATAAGAGTTTGCACTTTTCTATTTCAAGGTTTATTCATTCTTGGTTCTTACTCTTGTTTACGAGTGAATTGGGAGAGGATCTCGTGATTTCATCTATTTATCTAAAATCGGGAGAGTTAGATTCAAGAAATGAATGAATATGATCTTTATTCAATTTATTGATGGTGAAGATTAATCCGGCTTAGGAATAAGTTAAAGATTTCAACGGCTAAGAGGAGCGCAAGATTGGTTGTTTTTCACCCTTGATTCACGCAAGGATGTATTATCAAGGCATGCACAAGTAGCTAGAGTTTCGACTTAGGGATAAGAAGAAACCATTGAAGAACGCTCTGCCGGACCTTGAAGATTGCTGCCCAGACGCCCTAGTAGTTGCCCAGGAACCATCGATTAGTTGCCAAGGCAACCCCGTTGTACAAGTTGCCACGGCAACTGAGTTGCCCGTGCACTCTTTTACCAAAACAATCCAATCGGCTATCACACCTCAACTCACGATAACCTGGCCTATCTCTCTCTCAATTGATCTCATCTATTCATTTACTTTATTGCTTTCTATATTAGTTATTAGTTAAACTCCTATAATCCTTTATTTGTGTTTTTACTTTTTACAGTGCAAGAGACTAGATTCTTGAAGTAGCACCAATCCCTGTGGAGACGATATCTTTTATACTATAACTTGCGATGTGTATACTTGCACATTTGCGTAGCACTTATTACGCGCAACATTATGAATTCTGGATCAAATGAGTTGAGGGTGTAGGATGTTCACACCGTATGTGAGATTCCGGGTGCTTTTTCGGAGGAATTACCAGGGTTGCCACCTGACCGAGAGGTAGAGTTTGGCATCAAGGTCTTTGCAGTTATGGTACCGATATCTATTGCTTCTTACCGCATGGCTCCGAAGGAATTGAAGGAGTTGAAAATGCAGTTATAGGAGTTGCTTGACCGTGGGTTCATTAGACCAGTATCTCACCATGGGGGCACCGATGCTGTTTGTTAAGAAGAAAGATGGTACGTTACGGATGTGTATAGATTACCGACAGCTGAATAAGTTGACAATAAAGAACAAGTATCCCTTACCGCAGATAGATGACCTGTTTGATTAGTTCAGAGGAGCCTCGATGTTTTCCAAGATAGATTTGAGGTTGGGGTACTACTAGTTAAAGGTGAAAGAGGTGGATGTGCCAAAATTAGCCTTTCATACGAGGTACGGGCATTACGAGTTTCTTGTGATGCCGTTTGGTTTGACCAATTCACCAGCTGCTTTTATGGACATGATGAACCAAATGTTTTATGAGTTTTTGGACCAGTTTGTGGTTGTGTTTATCGATGATATCCTTGTGTACTCCCGTACCGAGGAGGATCATGATAGGCATTTGAGAATTATGCTCCATACGCTGTTGGCTAATCAGCTTTATGCTAAGTTAAGCAAATGTGAGTTCTGGCTTAAGGAAGTTGTGTTTCTCGAGCATGTTGTGTCGGTCGAAGGAATACGTGTTGATCCGTATAAGGTTGAGACTGCAATGAGTTGGAAATATCCCAAGTCTATGACGGGTTACTACCGAAGGTTTATGGAAGGGTTCTCCAACTTGGCGAGTCCACTAACAAAGTTGCTATAGAGGAATGTTCGATTTGAGTGGTCAGAGGATAGACAACGAGCTTTTGAAAGGTTGAAGGAAACCTTGACGCGAGCTCCAGTCTTGGTTCAACCGAAATCGGGGAAGGAGTACGTTGTTTATAGTGATGCGTCGTATGTTGGGCTTGGTTGTGTGTTAATGCAGGAGGGTAAGGTAGTGGCGTATGCATCTAGGAAGTTGAAGGTGCATGAACGTAACTACCATACTCACGATCTTGAGCTTGCAACGGTTATGTTTGCCTTGAAGATATGGAGGCATTACCTTTATGGTGAGAAATGTGTGGTTTATACGAATCATAAGAGTTTGAAATATCTGATGACATAGAAGGAGCTGAATCTTAGGCAACGTAGATGGTTGGAGTTGCTTAAGGATTACGATCTGACCATTGAGTATCATCTGGGGAAAACCAATGTTGTGGCGGATGCTTTGACCAGAAAAGCAGTTGTGGAGTTGAGACCCATGTTTGCTCGGTTGAGTATGATGAATGACAGGGGTTTGTTGGCCGAGTTGCAGGTGAAGCCGTCCTTGTCGCATATGATTAAGGAGAAGCAAACGTACGATGATAGGGTGTTGTGTTTCAAAGGACAAATAGTGGTGCCTGAGGATAAAGAGTTGAGGCATACTATTTTGATGAAGGCACATGCTAGTTGTTGCGCGTAATAAGTGCTCCGTAATTGTGCAAGAGTACACGTCGCAAGTTATAGTATAAAAGATATCGTCTCCACAGGGATTGGTGCCACTTCTAGAATCTAATCTCTTACACTATAAAATTAAAAACACAAATAGAAGATTATAGGAGTTTAACTAATAACTAAACTAGAAAGCAATAAAGTAAAAGAATAGATGTGATCAAATGAGAGAGATAGGCCAGGTTATCGTGAGTTGAGGTGTGATAGCCGATTGGATCGTCTTGGTAAAAGAGTGCAAGGGCAACTCAGTTGCCGTGGCAACTTGCACAACGGGGTTGCCTTGGCAACTAATCGATGGTTGCCTGGGCGACTAGTTGGGCAACTACTTGGGCGTCTGGGTAGCAACCTTTAAGGTTCGACAGAGCGTTCTTCAATTGTTTCTTCTTATCCCTAAGTCGAAACTCTAGCTACTTGTGCATGCCTTGATAATACATCCCTGCGTGAATCAAGGGTGAACAACAACCAATCTTGCGCTCTTCTTAGCCGTTGAAATCCTTAACTTATTCCTAAGCCGGATTAATCTCCACCATCAATAGATTGAATAAAGATCATATTCATTCGTTTCTTAAATCTAACTCTCCCGATATTAGATAAATAGATGAAGTTACGAGATCCTCTCCCAATTCACTTGCAAACAAGAATAAAAACCAATAATGAATAAACCTTGAATAGAAAAGTGCAAACTCTTATTACCTAAACAAAATCCAATTGTTTCTCACAACCACAAAAAACAATAACCTTAGCCAAATAGATTTAGTTCATGGCTAGGTTCCAAAGAAACACAAGATAAAGAATTCCTAGCATGAACCTAATTGAACAAGAAAGAAAAAAGATGAATGATGGATGGAGCCTTCTTGTCGAGATCTCCCCCTTGAAGCTTGTCGAAAATTCTCTCTACTCTCTCCCCTTGGAGTTGACGGCATGACCTCTAATTTATAGGGCTAGGTCAAAGTCCTTCTTTGAGGAGAAAGTTAAGTTGGAATTAAATTATCTTTAAAGAATATAATTCTTTATTATAATTATATTCCTTCTAGAACTTCTCCCATCTTCTTGGGATTTAATTCTTCTTTAACCTCTTTATGGAAATCAAACTCCTTTGGGATTTAGCTTTGCTCCATGTCATCTTGGGCTTGTTTAGTCATCAATTTCGACTACCATATCACCTTATTCTTTGTCGACAATTGCCCTGGCAACTGGCTCAGCATCTCCTTCATGCATTGCCCTGGCAACTAGCTCGACATCTCCTTCATGCATTGCCCTGACAACTAGCTCGGCATCTCCTTCATGCATTGCCCTGACAACTAGTTCTAGCCTTGCTTTGGCAAGTGATTCTGCACATACACACAAAACACACCAAAGCAACATCTTTTCCCACAAAAACTACCAAGTTATGTAATCAAGCTCAACGATGGAAGGAAACATGGATTAATGCATGAATGGCTAATTATGCAACTAATATGGGCCTAAGTCTAACAATAATATGAGTAAAAAGGGTAAGAAAAATAGTACTTTTGAACACTTATCACACCCCAAAACTCGAACTATTGCTTGTCCTCAAGCAATGCAAACTAATAATTACCCGCAAAGACTTCAATTTTCACAAGCTTAGCTTTGAACTTGATTTCTATTCTCAGAACCGGGGCACAAAGTATGATTGGCTTTTCATTTTTTTGGAAAACTTAGGAGTTACTCAGAATCAAACTATAATGGTTGTAAGTGTGTGCGGAGTTGTGTTCAAGTTGATTTTCGGATTCTATGCAAACAAGAGGTTTTCAAATTACTTCATTGGGTTCTTTTAACATGTTTTAACTAGAGCTGGTTTCGGGCACCTCTAGTGTTTGTTTTTAGTTTTCTTAAGTTAATTAATTTATTCGACTAGAGCCAGTTTCGGGCACCTCTAGTGATAAATCTTTTAGCACATACTAGAGCCAATTTTGGGCATCTCTAGCAATCAAATTTTTAGCACATGCTAGAGCCAATTTCGGGCACCTCTAGCATTTATCCAGTTTTATTCTAATCCCCCAATTTTTTAACTATCAACGTAAGTTCACTAAAATTCCTTAAATCAATCAAACCACAACAGTGTTTCATTAAATTTAGCATCATAGTAAAATTCTAAGTGTTTCCATGGTTATCCTAGAATAAAAATTCTATCAATTAAGTGCATTGGCAAAGTCATCATCGGATATTCATCAAATCTAGGCAATTCTTGTTCCAACTAAAGGCATGGAAAACAATTTATGTATCCTAAATGCAATACTTAAGATGAATGCAACTAAACATGGTAACTAACTAATAACAATCCCCCCCAAACTCGAGTGAGACATTGTCCTCAATGCATGCATTAAAGATAAATAAAGAAAAAGAAAAATAAAATGCAAATAAGGACTTACTCTGAGAGTTCTTTGTCGTGGATGATTAGTTTCCTTTTGGTCGGTGTCTTGATTCTCTTTCTTGAATGCAATGGTTGTTTCCTTGTTGCCGATGGTGGAATCGATCCTCGTATGTGGTTGTCCTCATCGTCCTCTTCATCAATGTCATTGGCTTTTCGCTTGGAGGATTCGATTGGTGCGGTCTTTTTTGGTGCAATGGAGGACTCGTCCGAATCTAAAAGATCAGACAATGATTCCGTACGAGTTGATTCAGGCATAGGTGCTTTACCTTTGACTTTTGCAGTGGTTGCCAGGACGTCTTTAGCTTTGGTTGTCGTGGCATCTTTAGGGTTGGTTTTTGTTGCATTTGCTTGGGCAGGTACGGTGTAGGTTGCCGCGGCATCATCTGTTGCGGTTGCCGTGGCGACTGCTTCATTGGTTGCCGTGGCAAGGATCTCGGCAGGAAATATTAGGAACGACACGCGACTGTCCGGGTACTTTTCTAGGATGACTTGGGTGATGGCATTGTTGTGCTCCTTCATGTACCACATGAACATTAGTTGCCGGTCTTCAATTTGCCTAAGGTGGCTCGCCAATGGTTGCAAGAGTGCTTCAAAGTGACTCAGGGTTGATGGTCTAGTTGCCCGGGCATTAGGGGTTGCCGAGGCGGCAGGGGTTACCGCGGCAATTGGAGGCATTGAGGATTTTACCGGTGTCTCTCCCATTAGCTTTCAGATTTGTGCTTGATTCCAACCGGACTTTGGTAGGGCTTTTTCATCGGTGGACTCACTTGGGACATGCATCTTCTTGCAAAGATTGGAAATTAAGCAAGGGAAGAAAATAGAACCCTTATCTTTTGAGCTACATACAAAAATCTCATCACAAATAATTTTTCCAATGTTAATGATGCGATTATGCAAAATAGAATGTATGAGCAAAAAACGTGGTATATCAACGGTAGTATTGTGTGTGGTGGCTATTAAAGAAGTTTTAACAAATTTATTCCATAGTTTTGCCTCGGGTTTAAGCCGAAGGCAATTTACCGTCGTTCCAATGAGTTATCGGTAGAGTGAGTTCTTGAAGCACCATGTCGAGTTGCTTGGGCGTGATTTGATCAACAAAGGCATGATGCTCATCCTTCTTAATGTAGAGCCCGTAAAAGGTGTTGATGTTTTTGGGGCTTATGAGTATGGCCTTGTTACGAACAAAAACATAAGGATTATATGGGTTAGGTGAGTGAGCATAGAATTCTCTTACCCATGAGATGTTACCGGGTTCCGATTGATGGCAAAAGATTTGCCACTTTTTATATGCAATCCTCTCGAAGATGAATGGTTCAAGGCCAAAATCTTGATGAGAGTTGGAGTATTCAAAGCCTTGTTCTTTGCAAATCTTTCGTCTTTCAAACTTGGAGTGAAATCTTTCTTGAACCACCGGTGTAGCAAACTTCTTGTATCTTGGTTCTTTGGAGGAACTTGGATGAACCAAAAATTTAATTTTGGATTCCATGGATGATCTTGGTTGTGAGTTTTGTAAAAACAAAGAAAAGAAAATAAAAGAAACTAAAGAGTTTCAAGATGAAATGTAGGAATAGGTTTCTTGGAAGTTAAGGGTGATGGGTTATATAGAAAAGATAGGTAGTAAATATGGTGGGTGGGATTAATTTTGGAAAGAAGAAAAAGAGGGTTTCGGTTTAGGGGAAGGAAGACGGCTAGGGGGTTTATTTAGGGTAAGTTGGAGGCTTTATATAAGCCTTAGATTCAACCCATTAATTTCCTTGTTGAAGATGTTTTCCTTCTTGAATCAAAATTCCTCTTTATCATGAACTCTTTTCCTACAATTCAAAGACAAATCAAATAAGGATTAAAATTAAAGATAAACTAATAAAAGAAAATAAATAAAGATGTGTAAAAGGATTCTTCAACTTAAAAAGATAAATATGAAATATTTAGTTTTAATCTTAAAAAAATAAATCTATCCTAAAAAAATAAAAAAATAATAATAATAATAAAAATTAATTAGTTCGAAAAAAAATTAAAATTAAAATAAAAATAAAATATCGAAAGGAGAGCATGCTCATGCATCTCCTAAGGTAACCACTTCTTTGTTACGTTCCACATGGGCACCATTGTAGTGCTTTAATCTTTGTCCATTAACTTTGAATTCATGTTTGTCAGTGATGGACTTGATTATCACGGCACCATGGGAGAATGGTTTGACAACTTCGAATGGTCCCGACCATCTTGATTTCAGCTTTCCCGGGAAAAGTTTTAGCCGAGAATTGAATAAGAGAACTAGTTGCCTTGGCTGAATTGCCGCGGCAATAGTTTCTTGTCATGCCATTGCTTTGTTTTCTCCTTGTAGATTCGTGCATTGTTATAGGCGAGTGCATGGAATTCTTCTATCTCGTTGAGGTCCAACAAACGCTTTTGTCCGACACTTTCCCAATCCATATTCACGGTCTTGATTGCCTAATATGCCTTGTGTTCGATTTCCACCGGTAGATGGCATGTTTTTCCATAAACAAGTCGGAAGGGGGACATACCTAAGGGTGTTTTGAATGCAGTGCGATATGCCCAAAGCGCGTGGCAATCTTGTGTGATACGCTGAAGCGTTGCAACATCTTGACAATAAGTCTGTTGTCAAAATGCTTGCCTTCGTCACTGATAATTGCTCTCGGCATCCCAAACCGTGTAAATATGTTTTTCTACAAGAATTGTTGCATGGTCTTGGAATCGTTGTTGGGAACTGCAGCTGCCTCAACCCATTTAGACACGTAGTTGATGGCAAGTAGAATGTAGAGGCTGCCGAATGAAGATGGGAAAGGTCCCATAAAATCGATCCCCCATACATCGAACAATTCCACCTCGATGATGTTTTGGAGTGGCATCTCATGTCGTCTAGAGATATTGCCCGTCCTCTTGCAATGATCATATTGCTCGTAAAAGTCTTGGGCATCTTTGTAAAATGTTGGCCAATACAAACCGGATTGTAAAACTTTGGCCGCGGTACAAGTTCCTCCAAAATGTCCTCCATAGGGTGAAGAATGGCATTGCCAGAGTACATTCTGGTGCTCCTCTTTAGGGACACATCGGCGTATAACCTTATCTGCACATTGTTTAATCAAAAGAGGCTCATCCCAAAAGTAATGCTTAGCATCATGGCGGAACCGCTTCTTCCCTTGGTGAGTAAGGCCATAAGGTAAAATACCACAAACAAGGAAATTAACTAAATCCGCGTACCAGGGTATTGCCGAGGCATGTGTTGCCGTGGCGACTCCTCCCAGGATTGCCGAGGCGTGCGCATTTGGAGTTGCCGTGGCGTGAGCGTCAGGTGCTGCTGCGACGTCGAGGGTTGCCGAGGCGTGTGCATCTAAAGTTGTTGAGGCATGCATATCCATGGTTGCTGAGGCATCGAGGGTTATCAGGGCGTGAACATCCATGGTTGCCGAGGCAACTAAAAGTTGCTCATCCAGAAATGCATCGCATATCTCTAAATCCGTGTCCTCCTCCCTATTGCATTCTAAACGTGATAAGTGATTGGCCACTTGATTTTTTGTTCCTTTCATGTCCTTAATTTCAATATCAAATTCTTATAAAAGCAATATCCAACGAATCAAAGGAGGTTTGGCATCCTTTTTAGCAAATAGATATTTGATTGCCGAATGGTCCGTATGAACAATTACCTTTGTACCAATCAAATAGGATCAGAACTTGTCAAATGCAAAAACTACAGCTAGTAACTCTTTCTCCGTTGTTGTGTAATTCACTTGAGCATTATTAAGAGTTTTACTAACGTAGTATATCACATGGAAGGTCTTACCTGTGCGTTGGCCTAGGACTGCTCCTACAGCAAAATCACTTGCATCACACATGAGCTCAAAAGGTAGCGTCCAATCTGGTGGAACAACAATGGGTGCCGAGGCAAGCTTTTCCTTTAGGGTTTCGAATGCTTGGGCACAAGAATCATCAAAATCGAAGACTTTATCCTGTTCAAGCAAATTGCACAAGGGTTTAGTGATTTTAGAAAAATTATGAATAAATCTCCTGTAAAAACCTGCATATCCAAGAAAGCTTCGAATTCCTTTAACCAAACTTGGTGGGGGTAATCTCTCGATCACGTCCACCTTGGCTTTGTTTACTTCAATTCCCTTGGATGAAATCTTGTGGCTGAGCACTATTCCTTCATCTACCATAAAATGACACTTCTCCTAATTGAGGACTAAATCAGTTTCTTCACATCTTGCCAACACCTTCTCTAAATTGCCGAGGCAGCTGTCGAAGTCATTACCAAAAATAGAAAAATCATCCATGAAGATCTTAAGGAAGTCTTCGAACATGTCTGAAAAGAGTGCCATCATGCATCTTTGGAAGGTTACAGGGGCATTACACAATCCGAACAGCGTTATTCAGAAAGCATAAGTACCATATGGGCATGTGAAGGTTGTCTTTTCTTGATCTTCTGGTGCTATGGCAATTTGATTGTAACCTGAATAACCATCAAGAAAACAATAAAAGGGTTTACCTGTAAGACGGTCAATCATTTGATCAATTAAGGGTAATGGGAAGTGATCTTTCCTAGTGGCTTTGTTTAGCTTTTGATAATCCATACAAACCCTCCAACCGGTCACAGTCCTGGTTGGAATGAGTTCATTTTTTTCATTACTTACCACCGTTATACCTCCCTTTCCAGTACACATTATACCAGACTTACCCATGTACTATCAGAGATATGGTATATAATGTCGGCGTCAAGCCACTTGATGATTTCTTTCATTACAACCCCTTTCATGACATGATTCAGTCTCCTCTGGGCTTCAATCGAAGGTTTGTGATCATCTTCCAACAAAATCTTATGCATGCACACTGTTGGGGTAATTCCCTTCAAGTCGATAATTGTCCACCCTATTTCCTTCTTGTGTAGCATCAACATTTTGATCAGCTTCTTTTCCTACTCAGGCTATAACTTAGAGGAAATAATTATAGGCAATGTATTATCGGTTCCTAAGTATGCATATTTTAGTTGCTCTGGCAACTATTTCAACTCAAGAATCGGTGGTTTTTCAATAGAGGGCTTTTCGATCTTACCTTCCTTACTTGAGTAATCCAATGGTTCAAAGTATATACCTGGTCGATTAACTAACCAATTTGCCTCTTCTTGTTGTTCCTCATCGATCAGTTCTTCATACTCCTCAGGTTCCTCTTGATTGGCAATGTAGTTGCCGAGGCAACTAAATTCCTTGTAAAAGTTAAACTCTACCGTGGCATGAAGAAATTGGCATTCTTCTGGATCATCGGCGTGCCTTAGTGTTTGGAACACATTTAGTTTAACTTGTTGGTCATTTACCCTCATTGTGAGTTCTCCCTTTTCAACATCGATCAAGGTTCTCCCTGTTGCTAGGAAGGGTCTCCCGAGAATGATAGGTTCATGTTCATCTGTTTCACAATCCAAAACAATAAAGTCAGGGGGAAAAATAAATTTATCAACTTTTACCAGTATGTCTTCGATTTTTCCCTCTGGATGCATGTAGGATCTGTCGGCTATCTATAGCATAACTGTTTTAGGTCGTGCCTTCCCAATTCCTAGTTTTTGGAAAACCGATTTAGGCATCAAGTTTATGATTGCTCCAAGGTCACATAATGCTTTCATGACATAGTGGTTTCCAATGGAACAGGGTATTGTGAAACTCCCGGGATCCTTCAACCTGGGTGGCATGCTATTGTACAACATGGCCATACATCCCTCTGTCGCAGCAACTGTTTCAAACTCTCCTAGCCTTGTTCTCTTGGACACAATCTCTTTAAGAAACTTGGCATAGTTCGGCATTTGTTCAATTGCTTCAACCAATGGCAAGTTGATGTGGACTTGCTTTAGGATATCAAGGAACTTCTTGAATTGATATTCTTGCTTTTGTCGTTTCAACCTTTGTAGGAATGGTGGTGGAAGTCGGATATCTTCGATCCTTTCATTGGTTTGGAACCTGATTGACGACATTACCTGGACAACTAGAGTTACCAAGGCATTGTCAACTGGGGTTGCCGAGGCATGCTTATTGCAAGTTGGCGAGGCATCCTTATCGCTGGTTGTCGAGGCATGCTTATTGCCGGTTGCCGCGGTATGCTTATCGTTGGTTGCCGAGGCATGCTTATTGCCGATTGCCGCGGTAATTCCTGGTTCAGCATCTGAGGCTTTGTCGTTGGGTTCATCTTGATCTTTTTGTGGAGTTTTGTTTAGTGAGCGAGCTTGAGCCTCTTTAAGATGTTGGCCACTTCTAGTGGTGATTGCCTTACATTGCTCATGGCCAGTTCCTCTTGCGACTTCAGTATCGCTAGGTAAACCTCCTTGTGGTCTAGTGTTCAGGTTTTAAGCAAATTGTCCGACTTGATTTTCCAATGATTTGATTACCGCCTCTTGGTTTTGCAATCTTATCTCGGTCCTGTTAATAAAAGCATCAGTTCTTTTTATGAAGTTACTATTCTCAGCCATATAAGATCCAGTTTTCAACATAAAAGCATTGAGATAATTTTCCAAAGAACTAGATGTTGTCGGTTGTTGCTGCGGCAACTGTTGCCGTGGCATATTCTGCTGGAATCCTGATGCTTGTGCATTCTGATTGTTGTGGTTTAGAGCATTGTTGGGATTACTCCATGAAAAATTTGGGTGCTTCTTCCAAGCTGGATTGTATGTGTTGGACATCACATTGATGTTTCAGTTGTAATTCCCCACATAGAAGCTGGATTCTGGATTCTGCATACATTCAGAAGAATCATGGTTACCACCACAACTCACAAAAGGAATCCATTACCTTGACCTCATGTGTGTTGTTTGTTTTTTGCATGTTCTGGACCATCTTGGTTAAAGTGGCCAATTGTGCCAAAATTGAGTCTGATGATCCTAGTTCATGTATTGTGGCTTGGCATCTAACTCCTCATCTTCTAGTAGAGGGGAATTGATAATCATTCTTGGCAAGCCTGTTTAAAATTTGCATTGCTTCCTCCGGCGACTTATCTAGGAGTATGCCATTTGTCGAGGCATCTAGCATCATCATTGTTGGTGTATTCAGGACGTTGTAAAACAATGTTACTTTTGTCCACACTGGAAATCTGTATAGGGGCATTTGTGTAGAAGTTCTCTATATCGCTCCCAAGCCTCGTACATGGATTCATCATCTGCCTGGGAAAATAAGTAATGTCCTTTCGAAGCTTATCAGTAAAAATTGTAGGATTAAATCGAAGCAAGGAAATCACGATAAAGATCGGTCTAAGATCCTATTGATCCAGCAAGAATACTATTCAACCATGCTTTCGCCCTATCCCTCAGTGAACAGGGGAATAATCTTAATCGTAAAACATCGGGGCTGACTCCGTGTATTTTGAATGAGTTGCAAATCTCGAGGAAAGATTTAAGATGTAGTCGTGCATCTTCAGTTGCTGAGCCACCAAATTGACCAATTGTGTTGATCATATTAAACATCACCGGTTTCAATTTAAAGTGTTCGGCTTCAATTTTAGGTGTGACAACTCCTGGATTAAGTCCTTCAAGATCTTCTTCAAGATAGTCTCGAATAGTTCTATTTCGTGCAAGAATCACTCCTCCTCCTGGTGGAACATCTTGATTCATATTGCCGTCTTGATTAGCCATTGCTACTCTTAACCTTCGTCTAAGTCTTTGTAAGGTTTGTTCGATTTATGAATCAAAGGGATATTCTGGTGTAATCGGTCTCACCCTGGTCATATACCAATGCAAAACCAAAGTTTGTTAACCCTTTGAATCTTAAAAAAGAAAAATAAAAAAAGCAAGAAAATAAAAACAAAGTCACTATTGCCAATCCCCGGCAACGGCACCAAAAACTTGTTGCGTGTAATAAGTGCTCCGCAATTGTGCAAGTGTACACGTCGCAAGTTATAGTATAAAAGATATCGTCTCCACAGGGATTGGTGCCACTTTAAGAATCTAATCTCTTGCACTATAAAAAGTAAAAACACAAATAGAAGATTATAGGAGTTTAACTAATAACTAAACTAGAAAGCAACAAAGTAAAAAAAATAGATGAGATCAAATGAGAGAGATATGCCAGGTTATCGTGAGTTGAGGTGTGATAGCCGATTGGATCGTCTTGGTAAAAGAGTGCAAGGGAAACTCAGTTGCTGTGGCAACTTGCACAACGGGGTTGCCTTGGCAACTAATCGATGGTTGCCTGGGCGACTAGTTGGGCAACTACTTGGGCATCTGGGCAGCAACCTTCAAGGTTCGGCAGAGCGTTCTTCAATGGTTTCTTCTTATCCCTAAGTCGAAACTCTAGCTACTTATGCATGCCTTGATAATACATCCCTGCGTGAATCAAGGGTGAACAACAACCAATCTTGCGCTCTTCTTAGCCGTTGAAATCCTTAACTTATTCCTAAGCCGGATTAATCTCCACCATCAATAGATTGAATAAAGATCATATTCATTCGTTTCTTGAATCTAACTCTCCCGATATTAGATAAATAGACGAAGTTACGAGATCCTCTCCCAATTCGCTCGCAAACAAGAATAAGAACCAAGAATGAATAAACCTTGAATAGAAAAGTGCAAACTCTTATTACCTAAACAAAATCCAATTGTTTCTCACAACCACAAAAAAAAAAACCTTAGCCAAAAAGATTTAGTTCATGGCTAGGTTCTAAAGAAACACAAGATAAAGAATTCCTAGCATGAACCTAATTGAACAAGAAATAAAAAGATGAAGGATGGATGAAGCCTTCTTGTCGAGATCTCCCTCTTGAAGCTTGTCGAAAATTCTCTCTATTCTCTCCCCTTGGAGTTGACGGCATGGCCTCTAATTTATTGGGCTAGGTCAAAGTCTTTCTTTGAGGAGGAAGTTAAGTTGGAATTAAATTATCTTTAAAGAATATATATTTTTTATTATAATTATATTCCTTCTAGAACTTCTCCTATCTTCTTGGGATTTAATTCTTCTTTAACCTCTTCATGGAAATCAAACTCCTTTGGGATTTAGCTTTGCTCCATGTCATCTTGGGTTTGTCTAGTCATCAATTTCGACTGCCATATCACCTTATTCTTTATCGACAATTGCCCTGGCAACTGGCTCGGCATCTCCTTCATGCATTGCCCTGGCAACTAGCTCGACATCTCCTTCATACATTGCCCTGGCAACTTGTTCTAGCCTTGCTTTGGCAAGTGATTCTGCACATACACACAAAACACACCAAAGCAGCATCTTTTCCCACAATAAATACCAAGTTATGTAATCAAGCTCAAAGATGGAAGGAAACATGGATTAATGCATAAATGGCTAATTATGCAACTAATATGGGCCTAAGTCTAACAATAAATGAGTAAAAAGGGTAAGAAAATAGTACTTTTGAACACTTATCACTAGTCCTTTCGCTATGCATCCTGGTAGTACTAAAATGTATCGAGGGTTGAAAGGGGAGTACTATTAGGTTGGACTGAAAAGGGATGTAGCTGATTTCGTTGCTCGGTGTATGGTTTGTAAGCGAGTAAAGGCTGAGCATCAGTTTCCTTCCGGGTTGTTGCAACCGTTGAGGATACCAGAATGGAAGTGGGAAAGAATCACCGTAGATTTCGTCTCTGGGCTGCCTTGATGCCGACCAAAAGGATTCTATTTGGGTGATTGTGGATCGGTTTACAAAATGTGCGCATTTTGTGCCAGTGCATACTACGTATACCTTGGACAAGTTGGCTAAATTGTACATCTCCGAGATTGTGCATTTGCACGAAGTGCCCAAATCTATAGTTTCGGATAGGGATCCGCAGTTCACCGCAAGGTTTTGGGTGAGTTTGCGTCGTGCTTTGGGAACCCAGATAAGTTTCAGTACCTCGTATCATCCTTAGACGGATGGCCAGAGAGCGCGTGATTCAGGTTCTCGAGGATATGTCGAGGTGTTGTGTTATTGAGTACCAGGGAGTGTGGGAGAAGCAGCTGCCATTGGTGGAGTTTGCTTATAATAGCAGTTATCATGCTAGCATATAGATGGCACCTTATGAGGCGTCGTATGGCAAGAAATGTCGTACGCCCGTGTGTTGGGCAGAAGCGGGGGAAAAGTTTGTATCGATGCCCAATGTTTTGAAAGGCGCAACCGAAAAGGTAAAGTTGATATGTGAGTGCTTAAAAGCAACTGCAGATCGCCAAAAATCCTATGCAGATTTGAAGCGTAGAGATATAGAGTACGTTGTGGGTGATAAGGTGTTTTTGAATGTGTTGCCCTAGAAAAAGGTGTTGCGGTTTGGGCGGAAAGGGAAGCTTAGCCCAAGGTTCATTGGTCCTTACGAGGTTATTGAGCGTGTGGGCCCTATTGCATATCGTTTGAAGCTACCTCCGAAGTTGGGAAAAATTCACGATGTGTTCCACGTTTCGGTGTTGCAGAGGTATAGGTTGGATCCATCGCATGTCATGCCGGTGGAGGAGATTGAGTTGAGGCTGAACCTATCTTACGATGAAGAACTAGTAGAGATTCTTGATACCAGCAGTAAGGTGTTGCGTGGCAAGACAGTAGAACTTGTTAAGGTGTTGTGGAAGCACCGCGGTGTTGAGGAGGCCACGTGAGAGCACATGTTGTATATGTTGAAACAGTTTCTGCACCTGTTTCCTCCAGGTAAATTTTGGGGACGAAATTTCTTAAGTGGGGGAGAGTTGTAACGCCCCGGTTTTAGGGCTTAGTGGTTTGGGGGTTTATTAGACGGTCTGGTGGACCGAAGTAGGGATTCGAGTCGATTTCGGGGTCGTATATTTTTTGGTAAGATAAAAAATATGGAAAATAGTTAAAATCATCTTTTAATATATATTTATTTTTGGTGGAATAAATTTTGGAAAATGGAATTTGGAAAATGTGACATTTTGGTTAGTGACCAAAATGCAATTTTTGAAAACTGTTTTAAAGTGACTAAAATGAAAATGGTCAAATTCTTAGAATCCTTAAGGAACTAAATTACCAAGTTTTTGTTGGTGGTTTTTCCTTTCAATTAAATCATTTTAAGCATGTGTTTTAAAGGTGGTTTAAGAGTGATTAAAATATCTAAGTTAGTTATTAGTTTCTAAAGAAAATTTACGTAACTTTTTCCTAAACCTTTTCTCTCAACTTCTTTTCTGCCAAACAATCAGAATTTCATCAAAATCCAGAGGTGAGGGATTCTTTTCACTCAGATTATTGATGTTAACTTGATTCTTTAAATTTTTTTTACAAAATCTCATTGAAATCTCATGTTTTCTTAGCTTTTCACAAATCAATTGAGGGAGAAACTTCACAATAGGGGTAAGTTCTGAGATCTCCTCTATTGTATGGTTCTTTATTGAAATTCCCAAGCATTTGATCATTGTTTTTGTGTTTCTAATCTGGTTTTGATGATTTTCTAATGTTTAATTGAGTTATTTGGGGAAAATAAGTTAATTCATAGACTGGATCTAATTTCTAGTAATTAAGGATGCTTTGATTTATATTTTGGATGTTTAATAATGTTGATAAGTGATTTTTATCGATGAATCCTGAAACTTAAGAATCTACTTAAGAATCTATATTTGTTTAGGTTGATTTGGATATGTTTTTAGATGTGTTTTGATGTTGAAAGTGATGTTAGATTGATAGATGTTGGCTGGGTTGTGAATCGAAGTGTGTTGGTTATGTTTTTGGTTGTTGTGGAGGGTTAATTGTGAAGGTTTTGTGGAAATCCGAGAAGGATTGTAGTTGCTATGTTTAGAATGCATTGTGATGCATTAATCCTATGTTGTTTTGTGGTAAAAATAGGGGAGGTTGATCTGGAAGTGATTGGAGAAGCTTTGGAGGTTCCGGATAATTGATTTCGCGTAAGCGAATTAAGGTTTCACGTATCGGTGAGTGAAAACGTGGTTTAAAGCGTTTTGATATTTTGGGAGTTAAGGTAGAGCTTGAAATGCTTACCTAGACTCGAAAGTAAGTATAAAGTGGTTTTACTCTCTCGGTCGTGCTTGTTCGAATGATTTTATGCACTTGGTTTAATGTTCATATACCTACTGTTTAAGCATGTTTTAAAGTATTCGATATACTGTTTTTGAGCCTGTTTTGCTGAAGGATGCACATGGTAAGTGATCCTTGTAAGTATGGTTTATACTTGTGGTTTAAAGCATGGTTGTTGCTTTGGAAAAGTGCTTTGGTTAATGCTTGTTTAAAATAGTGAGGTAAATGTTAAAATGGTTAATTATATTGGCAAGTGATGTGGTTTTAAAATTTTTACCGGATATAGTTGGCCGGCCATAGGATTGAGTGCACTGTAAATAAGTCACCTTGGATGTTGAGGGGTTTATACTGCGTACTGAATATTCCATCTAAGTACCCTAACGGTAGAGGGGTTAAACAGTACCGAAAACTCTTGTTAGTGGATTAAGCGTCTAACCGATGATTGGGGTGGGTGTCCCCGTGTGTTGAAAGTGTACCCGGTTGTTATTGTACCGCGATTGTGATTGTATCGCTATTCTGGTTGAGATGGCTTGAAGTGTTGGGTTAACACTTGTTGAATCTGTGTATCCGATTAAATCTTTTGTTATTGGACTCGTTTAATGATCACTTGTAAGCCAATATAATTGTTAATGTATCATTGAAATGTTTTATGTTGTATAATGTGATTTATAAATGTTTCTCTTTGAGCTTTTCATTTGGTAGTAATGCATGGGAAGGCTTAAGTAGAGGATTAGCAATGTCACTTGCTGTTGATTAATGATACATGTAGCATATGGTTTGATATGTTGGTTTTAATGATGTAAAGTGCATGTTTTAAAAAGGGCATGATGTTTTAAAGGATTATGTAAAGAAAATGGTTTAAATGCATTGATGGTGTTTTGTTTTGAGCATTCCTCACTAAGCCATGTGTGCTTACGCTCTCTTTGTCCATCAATGCAGAGAATTAAAGTCCCGGGAGGCAGCAAGAAGCAAGGGGATCTTAGCAAGACTTGTTTCCAAAGTATGTTAGAGACTAGACTATAATGAATAAGGGCAATGTGGTACTAGTTGTGTTTTGGGAGATGTTTTGTGGAACTCTCTGGTTGAGCATGTTTCTTTAGTTGCTCTTGGTTTGTAAGTGACCTTTAAGGATTGATTTTGGTGTTGGTTTGTCTTTTGGTGTGTGCTTGGATGCAAAATTAGGAAGCATGCCTATAGATTTCCTTTTGATGCATGAAGCCTTGTTGTGTTGTTAGAATTGAGATGCTAGTTGGCTTGTGATATGTTTGGCATGTTGGTATTGTGTTTTAAGCATGTTGGAATGGTTTGAGTGTACTTTCGGAATGAAAAATCAGCCAAATGTGACATTACAGGCCTAGGCGTATAGATACGCGGGGGACCGTATCGGTACGGCTAGGCAATTTTAGGCTTGTAGGATCGGTACAGGCCTTGTGTGTTTTGATACGCCTAGGCAAATTTGGCTAGGCGTACCGATATGGGTATGGGTGTTTCGGTACAAGTTTTAGCCTCTGGAATTCACTTTTTCAACTCGAACCCGCGCACCGGAACACCTAAGGAGTCGATCGGTACGGTCTATAACATTTCAAAAGTTAGGTAATTCAGTTAGGCGTATCGATATGGTATGGTAGTGTACCTAAACAGGGTGTTCCAAACCATATCGGTACGGGATTACCCGTATCGGTACGGATGACCGTTTATTCTATAAATGTCACTTAGGGGCAGTTTTGTCATCTTTAAATTTTGGTCCCTGAATCTTGTCAATGCAATTGAATGTGATAGAATGATCGGATTGAGCTGGAATTTGAAATGAAAGATTGGAACCTGGATAATTAAAGGTTATAGCTTAAAAGTGAGCTTTAATCCTAAAATTTTCTGTATTTGCAATTTGGTCCCTAAATTATAAATATGATCAATTAGATGTCAAATTGATGCCCGATTGAGTGGGGTTACACATGATGTCTGCATGAACATGTAGGGTTAATAATTGGCATCTAAATAAGATAAAAATGGACCAGGTTTTGTTGTATCTCTTCGATTTGCTATGGCAAACCTAATGTAGCCTTCTTGGTACGATTGGACATCTAGGCTGGGTCAATGGGGTTACAAGATTGTTGTTATGCAATAGTTTGAATGCATTTTAATGCATTTATCCTATGGTTTTAAAAACAGGGGATAATCAAGGTGACGAAGCTTGACTTTGTTTTGTTGCTTGTCGGGAGCTTGTTTCGCGTTGGCAAGGAAGGTGAGGCGTATCTGTGAGTGGAAGCTGATTTTAATGCTTTACAAAGGCTTGTAAAGGTTGTTGGGAGTTTAGGGTAAGCGTGAGACACTTACCTAAGCTCGGAAGTAAGTTTCCCTTATTTTGCTCTTGAATATCGGCTTGGATATGAGCATGTTCTTTGCATGTTTTGGTGATAAGCATGGTATGATTTACTTACTGGTAATGCATGATTTTGAGTACATATGCAGGGGTTTGAAAGTAAATTAAATGCTATTAGGCATTGGTTTTCATTTCGGTTGGGAATGGTGTTATTGCATTGGAAATGAGATTTGCATATGTGATGTGTTGTTAAATGCATTGTAAAACTGTAAGTAAATGGTTTTGTAAATGATATATTGGCTATGTGACAAGGTGAGAAAACAATCGGATATAGTTGGCAGGCCATAGGAATAAAAATGCACTATAAAATATGAACAAAATTGATCGTGGCTATGAGTCCTTGAGTTATGGCAGTTTAACAAGGCCACTCGGACTGTTGGGGCATGCGGGTTAACTAGGGAACCCAAATTGATGGACATCATGCGGTTTAACTAGGCAAGGAAGTAAAACTCGCGGTTTAACCAGGCAAGGAAATAACATCTCGCGGTCTAACTAGGAGAGGATTGTCAAATCTTGCGGTTTGGCAAGGCAAAGATGGAAAATTTGCAGTGTAACTAGGCAAGGGTTTTAGGCTCGCGGTATAACTAGGCGAGGGTGTCAAATCTTGCGGTCTAACTAGGCAAGGTTTGGGATATCATGAGGTTTAGCTAGGCATGGTATGAGAGATCTGTGTATCCGATATGTGTATAGGATAGAGGTAGTCTATTCGGGTCACTATAAATGCCAATATATGTGAAATTTCATGTGCTGAACCTTGTTTATAATGCTTTGGGATTTAAGCATGGTTTGTTTATAATGCTTTGGGAATTAAACATGGTTTGTTTATAATGCTTTGGGAATTAAACATGGTTTGTTTATAATGCTTTGGGAATTAAGCATGGTTTGTTTAAAATACTTTGGCATTTAAGCATGGTTTGTATATGAAGTTATATAAAGGTTATTATGTTTTGATTCGGTTGGAATCATTGAAAAATGCTTAGGTTGTAAGCATGTTTTGGGGAAAGCGAGCATGTGGTTTTTAATTGGTTTTTAATGCACCATTGTTTTATGAGAATCCTCACTAAGATGTGTGCTTACGCTCTCTTTTTCCTAATGATGCAGAGCATTAAAGTTTGGGACAGCAAATTCAAGGTTTGCAAGGATCCAAGAGATAAACTGCTTTTGAGTATGAACTCGGTTTATGTTTTTGGTTAATAAGGCAATGTGTTCTCCATGGTTTTTGGAAGTTGTAAATTTGTTGCATTGTGGTTTTTAGAATGATTCTATGCTGGTTTTTGATGTTGGTTAGATGATGCTCAGCTTGACGTTATTACTTGCCTATAGTTGTGGTTGAATGGATGTATATGTATGCATCTAGAGTTTCCTTGTGGATTGTTATGTTGTGCTGGTTTGACCAGGTTTAATATTCTATGTTGAGTGTGTTGGCTTGTTGCTTATGCTGAGAATGGTTTAAATGTGCATTTTGGTATGTTTGGCAAAGTGGTCTAAGAAGCATGCCAATAGAGTGGTCCTTTGGAAGTATAAGGTTGTTATTTTGCTTAACCTTGGTATAAATGGTAGTTTGTGTATGTTTAAATGTTGTTATGTATGTATGCAAGTTGTTAAGGGCCAATTGCATCTAGAATTGTGTGAAAAACTAGTTAATTTTGACATTACATACCCATGGTGTTCTGGTACAGCTAGGCAAATAAGGCCAATAAGGCCAGGGTGTTTCGGTATAGGTAGGGGCATTTCGATATGCCTAACGGTTACTGGAATTTCACTTTTTGAGAATATGGCCGCGTACCGAAACACCAACAGACCATATCGGTACGGTGTGAAATGATTTTAAAACACTTTTTATACTCGAAGTGGCGTACCAGTACGAGTCTTGCCATATCAAAACGATGAGTTTACAACTGTATCGATACGAGACTCGACGTATCAATACGGATATCGTTATTTCTGTTAATGTCCTAGAAAGGCAGTTCCGGTTTCTTTCATTTTAGTCCATGAATCTTGTTTTGCCAATTATTTGAGCATGGATGATCGTTTGAAGCTGATTTTTGACATATAAGCATGAAATGTACTTAATTAAAGGTTGGTAACTTAAAAATTAGAAAAGTACTTATATATTGCAGAAGTTGCCTTTTGGTCCCTAGTTTGTGTTTGTGGCCAATTGGATGTCGTTACGATTCATGATTGAGATGAGTACTCACATATGGACAGTGTGAACATGTAGGAATGAATTAATGCACCTAGATACGTTAAAAGAAAAAAATGGACGTGTTTTGGGTTTAATCTTCTCGGTTTACTTCGGTAAACCTAATGTAGCTTTCTCAGATCGATCTTGTGACTAGACCGGGTCGAGGGGGTTACAACTTTTAAACTTTGTCCCCTCCCTTTCTAAAAGCTGCCCATAATACACCATCCTCCACAACTCACCTTCTTCATCCAAAAATCTCTCCCTCTTGCAAGAACACCAAGGAGAAATTAAGGTAAAGATTTAAACTTTATCCTTCATTCTTCATACCCAAAATTGATGTTTAAGATATGTTAATCTCCTCCCTATGATCTACTTTTTGAAGTAAAAATCCATGGAAATGGTGGTGAGTAAAGGAAATGGGTTTTAGAGGGGTTTTGAGAGGTGGTTGTTTTAGTACGAATTTCATGATTTATGTTCGTCTAAAGCTTACATATAACCTTATTATGGTAAGTTTGTAACTCTATTTATACCTTATTTTGATATATGGTGTTTAATTCGTACGGAGCTCCAGTTTATATGTTGGATTTAAAACTATTATGAAACTTATTCTAAATGACTTATTTTAAATGTATTTTGGCTAAACTTGGGATTTTGCATCAAATGAATTTTTATGGATCAGGTTAGAGGAAGCCTGAGTGTAACATCTCAGATCTGATGGGATCGAGGTATTACATTTAGTGGTATTAGAGCCTAGGTTTAGTCGGTTCTAGGAAATCCTCGGGGAATATGGGATTCGTCATAAGGTTTCTAGTGGATACATGCCCCTAAAGTTAAAATTGTACTCTTCAAAGCCTTGGAATTTGATTGCTTCCTATGTTTCCCTTTGATTTTAGAAAAATTCTCTATGCCAGGTGGTGTGGACCTCAGCAACAATGGTCAAGAGTCATGCATCTCTCAGGGATGACTATGAGGATTAGTATATCTCAGACACGGAGGGAGAGAATGCTAGAGAAGACAATGCTTCCTACTTCTGAAACTTGAATGGCTTCATTTGCTGCCTTGTTAGGGTATTACCCAGGCTATCTGATGCACCACGAGAGACTCTCATAGAGAGATCCGTCGTTATAGGGTCAAAGATTTCTATGGCACATACGATTATAACCCATTTGATGTGGACTAGTGGCTATGGGATATTTAGTGGGCCTTTAGGCAAATACGGTGTAGACCCAATGATAGGCTTGATTGTATTACCTCTATTCTAAAGGTTAATATTAGGGAATGGTGGGAAATCGTTGAGATGGGATTGCACCCTGCACTACCCACTTATGAGTACTTCTTGAAAGAGTTACACAACAAGTTTGTCGGAGAGGCTTAGATAGATGTATTGAGGAATCAGTTCTCTCACCTAGTTCAAAGAAACTGGATAGTGTTCAAATATGAACAAAAATTATTGCGGCTAAGTAGATTTTCTCTCGAGTTAGTTATGACTGAGGAATTAAGATACAAGAGGTTCGATAGGGGTATAAAACCTGAGCTACAGATGTATGTGACCGTTGACCCACACAAAACGTTTACTAAGTTAGCCAATAGTGCCAGATCTCTTGAGCAGGTTGGGAGTTTGATTTAGGAACATGCTGGAGGGTCCCAAAACCAGCTCAAGACCTATGAGACTAGGGGTTCATCTCAAAGTTCAGGTAAAAGATCTAGAGATTCTCGGGACACGAGGAGGAATAATAGAAATAGTTGGCAAAGGTCTAATCAGAGGTTAAGGTTAGGCTATCGTGGGGGACATTCGACTTTCTCATCCATGGTGAGTGGAAAAGGTTTATTTGGGTCATTGGCTCCACGTCTGTGTGAGGGATATGGACAAAATTATTTGGGGGAATGCTTCCGTACACCTAAGACCTATTTTGGGTAGAGATCTACATATCACTTTATCAAATATTGCCCCCAGTCTAGTTATGGTTCCCTAGCCTAGTCTTAGAGGTCTTATCAGTCAGGACAGAGGGATTGAGGTTTCGATAGAGGAGGATCAAGATCTATGTTAAGACAAAGGAGCAGAGGCACTGAGAGGTCTACTGCTAGGGCTCTAGCGAGGCAGTATACTGTTAAGGCTAGAGAGGACTTCGAGGCTACAGACATGATTTTAAGTACCTTCACCCTATTCTCTTTTCTTGTTATTGCCTTGGTGGACTCTAGATCCACCTATTCATACATCCATAGTGAGCTTTGCCAAATGTGGATGCTTATAGCCAAGAGCGTAGAGGTTGGGGTTCGTGTGTCTAGTCTCATGGGGTTTGATGTCTTAGTAAACAAGGTGTATCGATGGTGTTCGGTTGAAATTCAAGAACATGTGTTTTTAGCAGATTTGATGGAGTTGCCCTTTCAAGAGTTTGATGTGATCTTGGTTATGGATTGGTTATTTGAGCATGATGCTAGCTTAAGATGTTGGGCTAAGAGCTTGACTCTTTGTAAATCTAGTGGAGAAAGGTTGCTTGTGCAAGATGAGATGAATCATTGTCTTTCTAATATAATCTCAGCCGTGTTGGCTCGAGACATATTGCTTTAGGGTTGTGATGCCTTCTTAGCTCATGTGGTGGACACGAGGATCCATTCTCCCACACTTGTGAGTCTTTAGATGGTATGTGAATTTGTTGATGTTTTTCTGAAGAGTTGCTAGGGTTGTCTCCTAATAGAGAGCTAGAGTTCAAAATCGAGGTATTTTCGGGAGTAGCATCAGTGTCCATTGTGCCCTATCATATGGCACCGAACGATCTTAGAGAGTTAAGTAATCAACTTTAGGAGTTACTAGATTAATGGTTTATTCGACTGAGTATTACACTTTGGGGTGCTCTTATTCTGTTTGTGAAAAAGAAGGATGGGTCTATGAGGCTGTGTATTGATTATCGTTAACTCAACAAGGTAACGATAAAGAATCGTTATCCTCTTCACCGAATCAACGATTTGTTTGACCAATTGAAGGGTGCTCGCGTCTTTTCCAAGATTAGCTTGAGGTTGAAATATTATTAGTTGAAAGTTAAAGATGAAGATGTTCACAAGACTGTATTTTGGACTTGTTATGACCACTACGAGTTCTTGGTGATGCCGTTTGGTCTCACAAATACCTTGGCAGTATTTACGGATTTGATGAATATAATCTTTAAACCTTTCTTAGATCAGTTTGTAGTTGTCTTCATCGATGACATTGTAACACCCAGATTTTGGGCTTAGAAGTTTTAAGGGTCGGTTCAAAGGTTCGGAGGACCGGTATTAGAGATTTGAGTCAGTTTTCGGGATTAAATTGAATTAAATATTTTTGAAGGTGATAAAATTTTGGAAAAATATTCTAAAATAATTATTAAATATATTAATGATTATGGTAAATTCAATTTTGTAAAATGAGTTTTGGAAATTAGACATTTTAGGCTAGTGACCAAAATGAAAACTTTGAAAACTATTTTTGGTGGCTGTTTTGTAAAGAGCAAAACTTTGAATCTTTAAGGAGCTAGTTACCCTAAAATTATAATATCAGACTTTATCCCTTAATTGGCTATTTTTAAAGTGTTTTAGAAAATATAAATAGGTTGGGGAGAGTTAATTTGTAATTAAAAGCTTTAAAACAAAAATCACGTAACTAACTTTCTCAAAATATATTCTCTCAAAGTCTCTCTAGCTAAACATCAATTTCTTCTTCTAAATCTCCATGTAAACCTTTCTTTTCTTAAATCTTTTGTTTGTAAATGATTCTTTGTTGTTAGTTTACCAAAACCTTATCGTTTTAACTTTATTTTCTCATGTAAATCATCTAATTAAAGGAGAAAGCATCCATTAGAGGTAAGGTTCATTCTCCTCCTCTAATGAAAGGTTTTTTACTGAAATTCCTAAGTTGTAGACTCTTTACAATTGTTTTAATGTGTTTTGATAGTTTAATTGAGGAAAATTGGTTTGATTGTGTTTTGATTGGTGAAATTTGTGGATCTTCGTACTTGTTCTATTTTACTGGGATTTTGATCAGATTAGATCATGATTTTGATGTTTAATTGAGTTAATAACTTGGTTTTAACATTGTAATCCTGAAACAAGTTGAATCTCTAATGTTTAAGGTTGTTAATCAAGGGTTTTAGGGTGATAGTTGAGTTTAATCATTGCTGGAAGTAAAAGGATGTTGGGAAAAGGGTTTTTGGATGTTAATTGATGGTGTTTAATGAGTTGAATCGTTATATTATGGTTGGGTAGAGTTTCGGAAGTGTTTGAGGATGTTTTCGATATGTTTCGGATGGTTTTTGAGTGGGCAACTTAAGAGTTACGGGTAATTGCTTGTTGGCAATGGTTTGAATGCATAATGATGCATTTTCCTTCTGGTTTTATGTGACTAAAATAGGGGATAATCAAGGCAACGAAGCTTAACGTTGTTTGTTGCTTGTCGGGAGCTCGATTCACCTTGGCAAGCAAAACGAGGTGTATCGGTGAGTGAAAACTGGTTTAAACGCCTTTAAGAGGTTTAATAAAGGTTGTTGGGAGTTTAGGATAAGTTTGAAACACTTACCTAAGCTCGGAAGTAAGTTTTCCCTCTTTTGCTCTTTAATATCGGTTCAGATATGCGCATGTGTAATTCATATTTTGGTCGTAAACATGGTCTGATTTACTTACAGGAAATGCATGATTTAAAGTACATATGCAGGGGTTTAAAAGTATAAGAAATGCTAGTAAGCATTGGTTTTCATTCCAATCGGGAATGGTATTATTGCTTTGGCAATGTGATTTGCATATGTGGTGATTTTGTATAATGCACTGTAAAACAGTGAGTAAATGGTTTTGTAAATGATATATTGGCTATATGACATGATGAGAAAACATTCGGATATAGTTTGCATGCCATAGGATGAATTGCACTATAATATGATAAAAATCGATTGTGGTTAAGAGTCCTTGAGGTAAGTGGTCGGCTACTCGAACTATAATTTTGTCACTTGGGTTGAGCGGTTGGTTCCCATTGTTGATGTTGATCTTGTGGTCAACAAGGGTGTTGTATCATGCGGTCGGCATGGTATGGGTTATGGTAGTGGTCGACTATCATGGGAGATCCGTATATCCAATCTGTAAGGTTAACAGTCGGTTAACCAAGGATTAGTGGTCGACTAATCAAGGATAGTGGTATACTATCCGGGGTCACTATAAATGCCAATATATGCAAGTTCATGTGTTAAACCTACCTTTTAATGCTTTGGGATTTAAGCATGGTTTTGTAAATTGATGCTTTGGGATTTAAGCATGTGGTTTGTAAAGGTTTTTGCATATGGTCGATATGCATGTTTGATTTGGAATCATTGGAATTGCTTAAGTCGTAAGCATGGATTGAAAACAAGTGTTTAGTTTTCAAGGGTTTTATTGCATCATTGTTTTAAGAGTATCCTCACTAAGCATGTGTGCTTACGCTCTTTTTTCCTAATGATGCAGAGCGTTGAAGTTTGGGGGCTACAAAGGCAAGGTTTAAAGCGATCCAAGACAAGGACTACTTTGAGTATGAACTTGGTTTATGTTTCCGGTTAATAAGGCAATGTGTTTGCCATATTTTGGGGATTTGTAATTATGTTTTCTTATAGTTTTTAAGCATGTTATGTGCTGGATTGTAAGGTTGATTTGATTCCAATATGTTGGTTGATGATATTTTCTTATAGTTGAGACTAGTGGTTGCATATGAGTGCATTTAGTTAACCTTTGATGGTTTCCATGTTTTGATGATTCAAGCAAGTTTGTTTTGATGCTTTAGATGTGTGAGCATGATGAGTATGCCTTAAAAGTGCCTAATGTGAGTTTAGGTTGTTTGGTAGAATGATATTAGGAAGCATGCCGATAGAATATCTTAGGATATATGAATGCCATGTAATGTTGTTGGTTCTATGTTGTTTTGGTTAGGAATGTATCCTAGTAATGTTGTATAAGTGCTTGAGTCATGTTAGAACATTTTGATTATCATTAAAGAATGTTTAGACAGCAAATTGGGACATTACAGGTCCAGGCGTACCGGTACGGGTGTCCCTATTTCGGTACGAGTAAGGCATTTTAGGCTTAACGTACCGGTACGCGGACAAGCGTTTCAGTATGAGCCTAGGCAAATTTGGCCAGCGTTTCGGTACTCGAGAGGGTGTTTCGATATGGTACAAGGATTTTATGAAGGGCATTTCGATACGCGAGGGCGTATTGGAACGAATTTTAGTTACTGGAATATGAGTATTGGAAATTATTGAGGTGTACTGTTACATCTCCAAAAGTATTGTTTTTAATGTCAATCTTACAATGCTTTTTCTTGTTTTTAGGTGCATTTAGTTGCATTAGGATGTTAGAATCATGCATTTGCAAAGGAGTTTAGAGTTTTGTCTATGCCAGTGTGAAGAGTTATTTTGTTGGCAATTTTGCAGGTTTGGCAAAGGATTTGGCCCAGAAAAGCAACACAGGAAGGAGCACCAGAGAGAATGTCGAGCGTTGTTGGCACAGATGGACCGAACAATGCCAAGCGTCGGTTGGCAGATGAGTGAACTTGATGCCACACCAAGAAGCTATTGGACCCTGAAAAATAGGAAATGGCCAGGCTCCGAGAAAATAGCAATTGGAACAACCTCTGAAAAAATAGCGGATAAGATGGTGCCAAGACTTGTTGGCAGATTCATGCCAAGCTTGGATGTCAGGGCAACATCGGCAGGATGACGTCAGCCCTAGCCTGATTAGCCCTCATTCAAATTTAGATAAGATGATAATCCATTATCCCATGGGCAGTTGAAGTTCAAAATTTGAAGAGCTAATCTTATCCCTTCCTCGCACGCCTATTTAAACACCAACCAAGCTAGCATTGAGAGGGGAGACTAGATCGTGAAGAGTTGGTGTGTGACGATTGATGACCGGCTGCACCGTGGAAGGGTGGTCCGACCAACTTGGACGAGAAGCCTGGATCTTGAAGGGCTGCATCGAGAGACCCCTTCTAGCATATTCTCTCTTTTAAGTTATTTTATCTTGTTTTAAGGATGATGTACTTCAAAAATGTTTTTGGATTGTTGGTTAAATCCCTCACCATGAACTAATTTAATAGTTGGTGGGGGATGTTTGGATTTTATGTTATTTTTTTGCTTTAGTTTTTAATAATAAACCTGTTTTGGCAATGTTTTCACTATTCTGCATACTTTAATATTTCCTAAATACTATGCCAAGCGAGAGATGGCACTGTTGGCCTATTGCTCCTCAATATCTTAACATACTTGAGGTGGCAATGATTAAGTTGTCAAATACTGAGGAGAGAAGCTTCGAGAGAAGTCATTCAAGTAGATGAACGTGCTTCGGGAGTGAAATCTACCCCTTAGTAGTATAGATTGGAGCTTAATCAAATTGGTTTATTTAAAAACAAACACTATAGAGATATATGGGTTTTTACATGATCAATTTAGGGCAATGACCATCGAGAGAGGCTTTGCCAATTTGAATATGCTCGGCAAACAATGCCAAGACAGGTTGTTGTTAAAGGCTGGCATGACATGAATAGCATGAAAACCAGGCATTCCCTGCCAACGCTCATTATTCATTAAAACATCTTGCTTGCCAACGTCTTTACTTTACTTTCATTCCTTTACTTTTTAATTATTTTTTCAAAACCAATTTCAAAGCAAATCAACTTTATCTTAAGGCAAGTAACAATCAAGGCAATTGAATTCCAAGTCAATCTCCATGGGATTGATACTCAACTTACCAGTTGTATTACTTGCAGACCGTGTATACTTGCATGCAAAAGAATCCTTTTGGCATATTCTTATATTTTTCCAAGACATATTTTCTGCCACTTTTGCCAGCATTCACTCAGAGAGTCTACAAGTTTTTGGCATCGTTGCTGGGGATTGCAATGGAATTGATTGTTTTTAAATTTTTACTTGTCTTCCTTTTGTTTTTATTTTTGTTTATATTTTTACCTTTTATTTATTTTGTCAGTGTATGACCAGAAGCCATCATGTGGTGGACGAGTGTCTATACGATCCAAAAATTGAGAAAACCTTGCGGAGGTTAAAAAGAAGATTTCGAGAAATGAACCAAGGTAATGGAGGGAATGGTGTGGTGAACAATGGAGGAAATCCACTTAACAATGAGATACCACCACCACTTGTTGTTCCAGTTGTTAATGAGAGACCTATTAGAGAATATTCGGCACCAACCATTGACAATTTAATGCCAAGACTTGTTGGCATAGAGGTAAACGTTGTCAATTTTGAACTTAAGCCGGTAATGATCCAAACTCTTTTGAATGTAGGTCAGTTTGATGGAGCACTCACTGGAGATCCGAGGCAACATCTAAAACAGTTCATGGAGATTTGCCAGCTATTCCAACAAAATGGAGTACTGAAGATACCGTGAAGATGAAGTTATTTACTTTTTCTTTGAGAGATTGAGCCAAGGCTTGGCTTAACTCCTTGCCACCTGGCTCAGTTACTTCATGGGAAGACCTATGCCAGAAGTTCTTGACAAGATTCCAGCCATCAACACTCACTACCAAGCTGCAGGGTGAGATCATTACATTCAGGCAGGCTGGGGATGAGACCTTATATAATGCCTGGGAAAGATTCAAAGACTTGTTGAGGAGGTTTCCTATGCATGGATTCCCGAATTGGACCCAGATCCAAACTTTTTACAATGGATTAAATGCACAAACGATGACTGTTGTTGATGCTTCAACAATTGGCTCATTGCTTGACAAGACATATACTAAGGCTGTTGACATTTTAGAGAGGATTGTATTCGATGATTTTGAATATCATGTTGCAAGACTTGGGACCAAAACTAAAACCAATGGGAGATTTCAGGTTGGTGAACTAACATCTATTCATGCCGAGATTTCCAACCTTACTAGCATGGTAAGAACGTTGCAAAAGAACAATGAGTCCTAAAAAGTTAAGGCATTAGACCCATTTTGTACAATTTGTGGAGAAAATCATCATGTTGATGAATGCCCTGCCAACCCTGAATCGGTAAATTTTGTTGGCAATGTTAACCGTTACTATAATCCTAGCTCCAATACTTATAATGCAGGTTGGAGACAACACCCTAATTTAGCTTGGGGAAATCAAGGAGGTAACCAGTACAATGTCCAGTGCCAGAATACCTAGAGGCAAAATAACAATACCATGCCACAGAAAGCCCAAAACAATTTTCAGCAAGGGCAGAGACTCAACCAAGGAGGCACTCTCACAGAGTACATGGAAAGGAATGATGCCACAGTCTAGAGTTTAGCAGCATCAATGAGAAACTTGGAAGTCCAGCTTGGGCAGATTGCTAGCGCACTCAGCAATCGACCCCAGGGAGCATTGCCAAGTAACACAGAAGATGCTCGGTACAAAGATAATGAGTAGTGCAAAGCTATAACTCTTCGGAGTGATAAGCAGTCCGAGATGGAGAAGCATGTGCCAGCAGATAATCCCAGGGAAGTAGAGAATGAGGAAACAAAAGTATATGATGCTAAAACCGATACCAGACAGCATATTGATGCCAGCACCAATGCCATCCAGCACATTGATGCCAGCACCGATGCCAAACAGACTGATGCCAGCACTGCCCTGGCAAAGCCAGCCGCGCCGGCATATGTTTATCTGCCACCTCCATTTCCAGCAAGACTTCAAAAGCATAAGCAAGACCACCAGTTCAAGCGCTTCTTTGAGGTTCTTAAGCAATTACAAATCAACATTCCATTGGTAGAAGCCCTTGACCAAATGCCTAACTATGTCAAATTTATGAAGGATATTTCGTCCAAAAAAAGGAAGTTGGGAGACTTTGAAACTATTGCTCTAACCAAAGGATGCAGTGCCATGATCCTAAACTGATTGCCACCAAAGCTGAAAGATCCGGGAAGTTTCACTATTCCCTGCACCATTGGCAACAAATTCATGGGCAAGGCACTGAGTGACCTAGGAGACAGCATCAACTTGATGCCAATGTTAGTTTTCCAGAAGCTTGGCATAGAAGCAAGACCTACCACGGTGACACTTCAGCTGGCAGACCGATTCTATGCACATCCTAAGGGTAAGATTGAGGATGCGTTGGTAAAGGTAGATAAATTTATTTTTCTAGCTGATTTTATCATTTTGGATTATGAGGCTGATATTAATGTCTCGATTATTTTGGGGAGACCTTTTCTTGCCACGGGTAGGGCTTTGATTGATGTTCATAAATGGGAACTAATAATGAGCATGAATGACCAGCAGGTTATATTTAATATGTTTCAAGCTTTGAAATGTGCAGATGAACCTGATGAGTGCCGAGCAGAGGAGATGACGGAGTCCATTTACACTTTAGACACGTCACAGTTATGCTAGGATACAAAATTTGATGCCAACAATTTAGATGGCATGGCCGATCTATTTGAGGAGCCAGGAGAACCAGTCTTGGAGGCTGAAGAGGCGAGTTATTTTGAGCCACTATAGTTGGCCGGTAGAGAAATCAAGGTACCTAAACCATCAATTGAGGAGCCGCTAGCGTTGGAACTGAAACCACTGCCAGATCACTTGAAGTATGCTTATTTAGGAGAACACTCAACTCTACCAGTGATCATTGCCACCGGTCTCACTAATGATCGGGAGGAAAGATTGTTGGCAATATTACGTGACTATAAGCAGGCATTAGGGTGGACTTTGGCAGACATCAGAGGTATTAGCCCAACCATTTGCATGCATAAAATTATCTTGGAGGAGTACCATGGCAAGACCATTGAAGGCCAGATAAGGCTAAACCCAAGCATGAAAAAGGTAGTGAAAAAGAGATCATAAAATGGCTTGATGCCAGGATTATATATCCAATTTCTGATAGCTCTTGGGTTAGCCCGGTGCAATGCGTGCCAAAGAAGGTGTTGCATGTAATAAGTGCTACGCAATTGTGCAAGTATACACGTCGCAAGTAATAAAGTGATATGAGTATCGAGTATCGTCTCCACAAGGATTGGTTTGGGCCACTTTGCTTAAGTTACTGCACTGTGAAAAGTAAAAACACAATTGATAATAGGAGTTCTAATTAATGAGTAAACTAAGAGCAATAAACTAAAAGAATAGATGAAATCCAATTAGAGTAAATAGGTCAGGTTATCGTGAGTTGAGGTGTGATAGCCGATTGGATCGTCTTGGTAAAAGAGTGCAAGGGCAACTCAGTTGTCGTGGCAACTTGCACAGCGGGGTTGCCTTGGCAACTAATCGATGGTTTCCTGGGTGACTAGATGGGCAACTACTTGGGCGGCTGGGCAGCAACTTCAAGGCTCGGCAGAGCGTTCTTCAATGGTTTCTTCTTATCCCTAAGTCGAAACTCTAGCTACTTGTGCATGCCTTGATAATACATCCATGCGTGAATCAAGGGTGAACAACAACCAATCTTGCGCTCCTCTTAGCCGTTGAAATCCTTAACTTATTCCTAAGCTGGATTAATCTTCATCATCAATAGATTGAATAAAGACCATACTCATTTGTTTCTTGAATCTAACTCTCCCGATTTTAGATAAATAGATGAAGTTACGAGATCCTCTCCCAATTCACTCGCAACAAGAATAAGAACCAAGAATGAGTAAACCTTGAATTGAAAGTGCAAACTTTTATTACCTAAACAAAATCCAATTATTTTTCACAACAACAAAACACAATAACCCTAACCAATCAAGTTAGTTCATGGTTGGGTTCAAAAGATATACAAAGAATAATCCCCAAACCATGAATCTAATGGAAGCAAAGAAGAAGAAGAAGAAATCGAACTCTCTCCCCCTTGCTCTCTTGTCGAATTTTCTCTCTTCTTGCCCTATGGGGTTGTCGAAATTTTCCCTCTTCTTGCTCTCCCTCAAGTTGACGATATGGCCTCTTATTTATAGGGCTAGATCAAAGTCCTTCTTTGAGGAGGAAGTTAAGTTGGAATTAAATTATCTTTAAAGAATATAATTCTTTATTATAATTATATTCCTACTAGAACTTCTCCTATCTTCTTAGAATTTAATTCTTCTTTAATCTCTTCATGGAAATCAAATTCCTTTGGGAGTTAGCTTTGCTCCACGTTATCTTGGGCTTGTCTAGTCATCAATTTCGACTATCATATCACCTTTGCTCTTATCGACAATTGCCCTGGCAACTGGCTCGGCGTCTCTTTCATGCATTGCCCTGGCAACTAGCTCGGCGTCTCCTTCATGCATTGCCCTGGCAACTAGCTTTAGCCTTGCTTTGGCAAGTGATTCTGTACACACACAAAAAACACCAAAGCAGCATCTTTTTCCACAAAAATCACCAAGTTATGTAATCAAGCTCAACGGTGGAAAGAAACATGAATTAATGCATGAATGACTAATTATGCAACTAATATGAGCTTAAGTCTAACAATAATATGAGTAAAAAGGGTAATAAAAATAGTACTTTTGAACACTTATCAGAAGGGTGGCATGACTGTGGTACAAAATAGTGAAGCTGAGCTAATCCCCTCTAGAACTATCACAGGGTGGAGAGTGTGCATGGAATATAGGAGGCTGAACAATGCCACGGGGAAGGACCACTTCCCATTGCCATTCATTGATCAGATGTTAGATAGGTTGGCAGGTAAAGCTTTCTATTATTTTTTGGACGGTTATTCAGGTTACAATCAAATTGCCATTGCCCCTGATGATCAAGAGAAGACTACGTTCACGTGCCCATATGGGACATTTGCATTCAGAAGGATGACATTCGACCTATGTAATGCACCGCCAAAGTTTCAATGTTGCGTGATGTCCATTTTTTCTGATATGATCGAGCACAACATGGATGATTTCTCAGTGTTTCGCAAAACATTTGAGGAATGCCTACTGAGTTTGGAGCAAGTCTTGAAGAGATGCATAGAGACAAACCTAGTGTTGAACTGGGAAAAATGCCACTTCATGGTGAAAGATGGCATTGTTCTCGGGCACAAGGTAATTGAGAGAGGGTTAGAAGTGGATCAAGCAAAAGTTGAGGTAATTAAGCAGTTACCGCCTTCAACGAGTGTTAAAGGTATAAGAAGCTTTTTAGGATATGTTGGTTTTGATCAGCGTTTCATTAAAGACATTTCTAAGATTGCTAAACCTTTATGCTTGTTGTTAGAACATAATGCCACTTTTGCATTTAACGATTCTTGTTTGAGAGCATTTCAGGAGCTTAAAGAGAAGTTAATCAATGCCCCTATAGTTGTGGCACCGGACTGGAATGAGCCTTCAAGCTTATGTGTAATGCAAGCGACTATACCGTTGGATCAGTCTTGGGACAAAGGCATGGCAAGGTTTTTCATGCCATCTACTATGCCAGCCGAACCTTGAACGAAGCACAACTGAATTACTCTATGACCGAGAAAGAATTTCTTGCGGTTGTATTTGGTTTTGACAAATTTTGATGTTATTTAATTGGTAAAAAAGTTGTGGTTTTTACTGATCATTCGGCATTGAAGTATCTCTTGGCAAAGAAGGATGCCAAGCCCAGACTAATTCGATGGACACTCTTGCTTTCAAGAATTCAACCTTGAGATCCGAGACAAAAAGGGCAGTAAAAACTTAGTAGCTGACCATCTCTCACGTTTGGAGCATCATCTTGAAGATAGTAAGACCAATTCGATAAGAGATGAATTTCCTGACGAGTATTTCTTACAGTTCATGCCATGCCATGGTATGCTGACATTGTCAACTACTTGGTAAGTAACATTCTGCCACCAGACTTGGCATACAATGCCAAGAAAAGGTTCTTGCGGGAAGTCAGGCAATACTATTGGGACGAGCCAATATTGTTCAAACAGTGTGCTGACCAAGTGATCCGTCGATGTGTGCCCGAGGATGAACAGCATAACATATTGCATCTATGCCATGCCGCACCATATGAAGGTCACTTTGTTGGGGTAAAGACTGCTGCCAAGGTACTGTAGTTAGGATTCTTTTGGCCCACACTATATAAGGACGCCCACGAGTATGCCAAGGCATGCGATCAATGCCAACGGATAGGAAACATCTCTGGCAGACACCAACTACCACTTCAAAACATTATGCCTATAGATTTATTTGATGTATGGGGGATAGACTTTATGGGTCATTTTTCGCCCTCATTTGGTAACTTATATATTCTTGTGGCTGTTGACTACGTATCTAAGTGGGTAGAAGCTGTTGCTCTGCCAACAAACGATGCCAAGGCCATTGCCAAGTTCTTGCACAAACATATTTTTACTAGATTTGGTGCCCCTAGAGTGATTATTCATGATGAGGGCACTCATTTTAAATGTAATCTAATTTCTAAAGCCTTGTGCAGGTATGGTATACAGCAGAGAATTGCCACAGCATATCATCCATGACCAAATGGGCAAGCTGAGATTTCAAATAGGGAGATCAAAAACATTTTAGAGAAGATTGTTAATCCATCAAGGAATGACTGGTCCTTGAGACTATATGAGTCCTTGTGGGATTACATGACTGTGTTTAAAACTCATTTGGGTATTTCACCGTTTAGACTTGTTTTTGAAAAACCATGTCATCTGCCAGAGGAGCTTGAGCATAAAGCCTACTGGGCCATCATAACACTTGGCATGGCATGGAGAGCTTCTGGAGAAAAGAAGTTACTAGACCTAAGTGAGTTAGAGGAATTCAGAACACAAGCCTATCAGAATGCCAGGATCTACAAGGAAAAAGCAAAATGTTGGAATGACAGTAGGATAATGCCAAGACAGTTTGAGGTAGGCCAACGTGTTTTTTTATTCAACTCACAGCTTAATTTGTTTTTAGGGAAACTCAGATTAAGATGGACGAGCCCTTATGAAGTTGTGAAGCCCTATGCTCATGGAGCTGTGGACATCAAGAATTTGAAGATGGGTGAAATCTTTAAGGTAAATGGCCAACGTTTGAAGCACTACATGGAAGGTGATAAGAACAATGCCAAATAGGTGATCCTCTTGGCAGAGGTAACATGAAAACACCATCAGGTTTGAACCTTTGTAAATATTAGGATAGATGTTTAATTCGTTTTTTTAGTTTTCAAGGTTTTTATTTTTTCTTTCTTTTTAAGTTTCATGTTTTCATTCCTTTACTGTGTTGAAAGGTTTCCTTTGAGGTGCAGATTCATTATGTCAGGAACACTGCCAGGATCGCTGGCAGAGGCAAACGCTTCAATAGAAAAATTTGCCAGATGCAATGCCAGAGTGCTTGGCATGTAGTGGTGCAAAATATAGAAGGAAGAAAAAAACCTAGTTTTATCGGCCAGTGAAATAAGAGAGAGTTATTTTTATTTGATTTTAAACCCTAGCCGCCCAAAATTTTGATTAGAGATTAAACTTCAAATCAATCACCTTATCACTACAATCTTTACCATATCTTATCACCTTATCACTCAATCCTTTTGTTTTTTTAAAAAAAAATAATTCTTTTTCTCTCCCATCATTATCCCTAATTACTACTCCCATTGAAACACTCAACCAACCCAAAACCTTTCACTTTCTCACCTAGCCAGTTAAAAGAAACCCAAACAACTATCTCACTTTTTACTTTCCTTTCGATAAGAAAGTAAATCCAAATCGTCCTTTTTCTTCATCACCATTTCAAGTTTCTTCAATGAGTTTCAATGGCTTCATCTTCTACCCCCTTCAAGCGATTCTTTAACAAGGAGATCAAGAAAAAGTTCGAATCCAACTTTGCCTTGAGGAGTTTTTGCTACGAGAAGCACTTCGACCTCAACACAGAGACGAACAATGGCTTCCCTCCGGAAGTCATGTCTACGATTAACTTGCACAAATGGACTCAATTTTAATAGCAAAAATGAGAGGTTTATGCCACAATTGTCCAAGAATTATATGTGCGCCTTGTGACCAAAGATTCGCCATTCTCGATGATTAGAGGTAAATGTGTTTGTTTCGATGAAGGGTATATCAATAATATGTTTAAGTTAGATGGTTCAGAGGATGAGTATTTCGAGTACGTTGATTCAATGATGCCAAGAGAAAAGAGGCTGCTGGCAGATCTATATGAACCTGGCATGGTATGGATAGAGTCATCCAAGGGGCACCGTAAGGTGAAGAGGCTGGCAAACCCCAATAGAGGGGATGGAATCACTTTCTCAAGGCTAATCTGATGCCCACTACATTGTTATGGGGCGCAAGATCAATGTTGGCAAGCTTATTATTGAGGAAACCTACAAGTGCACAACGAGAGGTACTGGCAGCTTGTTTTTCCCTTTGTTGATTTCTAACATTTGTATGCTCCATGATGTGGCAAGGTTGGATACGGACAAGGGGTAAACGATCAAAGGAACAACGATTACTGCGGCTATATGGAAGAATTTAGTTGTTGCCGAGCCTAAAGACAAGGGAAAGGGAACCCACGCCAAAGCCCAAGGAATCAAGGGCCGCGCCATCAACCATGCTAGAACTGTGCCAGACAGTTCACTGGCAATGTTGTCCCAAATTCACCAGCACCAAGAGATTATTCTACAAAAGTTGGAAAATGCTGAGGAGCTCAATGTCAAGCCGGGACACTACATCCAGACGAGGGATGCAGTGATTAAGAAGGCTCTTACAAAATTATCAACTGATTTTGTGCCAGAATTTCCAGACTTCCCTGCCGAGCTCTCTGCCAATAACAATGCCATGCCAGCTAGTCCAGTTCATACCCCGTCTGATGCCACAGTCCCGTTGCCCCCAATTGAAGTCAAGTCTGCCAGTTCTGATTCTTCATCTGAATCGAAGGAAACCAAAGCCAAGTCTACCAAAGACAAGTCACCAGTAACACTTGTTGTCCATACGCCATCTGATGCCACTGATGCACCTGCCGCATCAGAGCCTGCAAAGGAAAAGGAAGAAGTTAGAGCCTCCACTGCCGCTTCAAAATCGAGCCTAAAAAGAAAGAAACACATGGCCCCTGATCATGGGCCGTATGTAAGAAGGAAGACCCGTGCCGCACGGCGAATAGTCTTTAAAGGGGAGTCCTCTTCTTCCTAAACTCCTTTTACATTTCATTGTATTGCATTTACATGATCATGCATTTTATTTTATTTTATTCTGTTTTTCTTGTGTATATGTGTTGTTTCATGCATTGGGGACAATGCACATCTTGGGTTTGAGGGTGTACATTTCTTCGCCATGCATTTCATGTTTAATTTTTTGTTGCCATGCCATTTAGGATAGATGCATACCGAACCACTAAATTTAATCTTGAAAAATGTTAACATTTGTTAGGCAAGTTTAATTTGATCTAGGTGTCTGTCCAATGAGGAAATCTACTATTTAGTTGTCATGCCATGCCAGCAGAGTAGTATGCCAGGTTTGCTTGGTAATTGATCTCTAATTTAGGGAATTGAACTTACACTTAACACGTAGTATGTATCTAGTTCCTTAGCAAACTTAGACTTTTTGAAACTATGCTCAGATTTAAAAGAAAAAAAGATCGAATGTTGCCACGGTAAAAGAAACTAATAAGGCATCAATATTCTGCCAAGGCAAGAAAAAAAAAAGAACTCTCATCTACCTTAGGGATAATAAGCTACTTGGGGATTCGTGGTTTGCTCCCCCTTAGTTCTCAAGTCCAAAATTTAGGGTATGAGTTGAAGAGAAAGCCTAGTGATGTCTAGATTAAGGTGGGGATTCATGGTATGCTCCCTCTTATCTCTTACACTAAATAGAGTCATGAAGCAAGCTTAAATTAATGCCAACAGAAACCCTTGGCAAAGAAAAAAATGATAAAAATAAGAATCTGAGTTTAGGTAGTAAAATTGACTAAGGGAGTGAAAGGATACTTGATGCATATTGCCTACACATCATGCACTCTTCATGAACTTAGACTAGAGTTATATTGCTGCACTTGAATTACTATCTACTTGACATTATTGCACTAAGATATTGAGGAAAGAAATAGAGCCAAAATTCTGCTTGCCAACACGTGTTGGCATTCAACCAAAATTTTGTCGAGGTAACTTTTTCACAGTTTTTGTTTTTTATTTCGATTGCATTACTTGAGGACAATCAATGAGTTAGGTTTGGGGGTGTGTTACCTCTCCAAAAGTATTGTTTTTAATGCCAATCTTACAATGCTTTTCCTTGTTTTTAGGTGCATTTAGTTGCATTAGGATGTTAGAATCATGCAATTGCATAAGGAGTTTAGAGTTTTGTCTATGCCAGTGTGAAGGGTTGTTTTGTTGGCAATTTTGCAGGTTTGGCATAGGATTTGGCCCAGAAAAGCAACACAGGAAGGAGCACCAGAGAGAATGTCGAGCGCTATTTGCACAGATGGACCAAACAATGCCAAGCGCCGGTTGGCAGAGAAGTGAACTTGATGACACGCCAAGAAGATGTTGGACCCCAAAAAAATAGGAAATGATCAGGCTCAGAGAAAATAGCAATTGGAACAATTTCCAAAAAATAGCGGATAAGATGGTGCCAAGACTTGTTGGTAGATTCATGCCAAGCTTGGATGCTAGGGCAGCATCGGCAGGATGATGTCAGCCCGAGCCTGATCAGCCCTCATTCAAATTTGGATAAAATGATAATCCCTTATCCCGTGGGCAGTTGAAGTTCAAAATTTGAAGAGCTAATTCTATACCTTCCTCGCACGCCTATTCAAACACCAACCAAGCTAGCATTGAGAGGGGATATTGAATCGTGGGGAGTTGGTGTGTGACAATTGACGACCGGCTGCACCGTGGAAGGGTGGTCCGACCAACTTGGACGAGAAGCCTGGATCTTGAAGGGCTGCATTGAGAGACCCCTTCTAGCCCATTCTCTCTTTTAAGTTATTTTATCTTGTTTTTAAGGATGATGTACTTCGAAAACGTTTATGGATGGTTGGTTAAATCCCTCACCATAAACTAATTTAATAGTTGGTGGGGGATGTTTGGGTTTTATGTTATTTTTATGCTTTATTTTTTAAAATAAACTTGCCTTGGCGATGTTTTCACTATTCGGCATACTTTAATATTTCCTAAATACTATGCTAAGTGGGAGCTGGCACTGTTGGCCTATTGCTCCTCAATATCTTAACAGACTTGAGGTGGCAACGATTAAGTTGTCAAATACCTTCGAGAGAAGTCATTCAAGTAGATGGACTTACTTCAAGAGTGAAATCTACCCGTAGGGGTATAGATTGGAGCTTAATCAAATTGGTTTATTAAAAACAAACACTATAGAGATATAGGGGTTTTACATGATCAATTTAGGGCAATGACCATCGAGAGAGGCTTTGCCAATTGTGAATCTGCTCGAAAAACAATGCTAAGACAGGTTGTTGTTAAAGGCTGGCATGGCATGAACAGCATGAAAACCAGGCATTCCCTGCCAATGCTCATCATTCATTAAAACGCCTTCCTTGCCAACGTCTTTACTTTACTTTCATTCCTTTACTTTTTGATTATTTTTTCAAAACCAATTTCAAATCAACTTTATCTTAAGGCAAGTAACAATCAAGGTAATTGAATTCCAAGTCAACCTCTGTGGGATCGATACTCAGCTTACCAGTTGTATTACTTGCAGACCGTATATACTTGCACGCAAAAGACTCCTTTTGGCATATTCTTATATTTTCCAAGACATATTTTCTACCACTTTTGCCAGAATTCATTCAGAGATTCTACACGTACCGAAACACCTACACGCGTACCGATATGGGTTGCAGTTATTTCAGTTATTGGAATATTTGGAAGTTTCTATTTTTTCATTTTGGTCCCTAAATTTTGTAAATGCAATTGTATGAGATTGGATGATCATTTTGACCTAAAATTTGTCATGTAAGCATGTAATTGGACTAATTGAGGATTGGTAACTTTAATTTTAGTTTTGGTCCTTTATTTTATTGGATTTTCATTTTAGTCCCTAAAATGTATGTTATGCAATTGGTTGCCTTTCCGTGGTCGATTTCTTTGTAAATTCACCCGCTGCAAGTATGTACACATAGGATTAATAATATACATCTAAACAAGACAAAAAGAAAAAAATGGACCAATTTTCGTAATCTTTCCCCGATTTGCTTCGGCAAACCTAATGTAGTTCTCTCGGTTCGGTTGGGCATCTAGGCCGAGTCGAGGGGGTTACAGACATCTTATTGTATTCTTGATTAGAGAAGGAACACGATTATCATCTCCACATTGTTCATCAAACCCTTTAGGAAAAAGCTTTGTTTGCTAAGTTCAACAAGTGTGAGTTTTGGTTGTCTGGGATGGCCTTTTTGGGCCACATTGTTTCGGTACAAAGGATCCGTGTAGACCCTCAGAAAATTCAAGTTGTGGTTGAGTGGAAACCACCAAGATATTTTTTATAGGTTCGTAGTTTTCTTGGTCTGGCAGGTTACTACCGACGCTTTGTCAAGGGGTTCTCTATCGTAGCACCCTCTATAACGAGATTACTTTAGAAATGAGTCTTTTTCGGGTGGACCGAGAAGAGGCAACAAAGTTTTGATCAACTTAAGGCATACTTGAAGGAGGCACCAATTTTGACTCATGGTAAAGATTATGTGGTTTTTAGCGATGTGTCCCTAAATGGACTTGGGTACGTTCTCATACAAGAGGGAAAAGTTATGGCTTATACCTCAAGAAAGCTCAAGGTGTATGAGCGTAATTATACAACGCACGACTTAGAGTTAGTCGCATTTATCTTTGCCCTAAAGATATAAAGGCATTATCTGTATGGTGAGAAGTGCTACATCTACGCCGACCACAAGAGCTTGAAATACCTAATCACATAAAAAGAGTTGAATTTGAGGTAACGGCGTTGGGTAGAACTGCTTAAGGACTATGATTGTGCAATAAAGTATCATCCCAGAAGGTCTAATATTGTTCCTGATGCATTGAGCCATAAGTCTATGACGGATTTGAGGGCCATGTTTGCCAATTTGAGGATGGTCAATGATGGTGGTCTTTTAGCCGAACTTCGTGTGGAACCAGCCTTAGCAGAAGAGATTAAGAATACTTAAGCATTAGATGAGGATCTTGTGGCTAAGATCGAAATGGTACAACATGGCGAGACGACAAAATTTGAAGTGCGAGATGAGATCTTGCACTTTTATAATCATTTGTACGTATTTGCCATTGACGAGTTGAGGGACAAGATCCTTAAAGAAGCCTATAGTAATTCTTTTGCTATACACCCGGGTAGCAATAAGATGTATCAAGACTTGCAGCCATTTTATTGGTGGCTAAGGAAGAAAAGGGATGTCTTAGAGTTTGTAACCAAATGTTTAACTTGTCAATAAGTTAAGGTCGAACGTCAAGTTTCTTCAAGAATGCTGCAGCAGATTCAGATTCCACAATGGAAGTGGGATTGAGTGACAATGGATGTCGTGACAGGGTTACCCATGACGAAAGGAAAACATGATGCAAATTGGGTCATTGTAGACAAATTGACCAAGACTGCTCACTTTTTTTCGATGCGAATGAATTACTCTTTGGAAAAGCTAGCCAAGTTGTACATTAGGTAGATTGTGAGACTTCATGGGGAACCATCATCAATCATCTCTGATAGAGACTCGAGGTTTACTTTTAGGTTTTGGAAGAAGTTTCATGAGGAGTTGGGTACTAGATTGCATTTTAGTAGAACTTTCCACCCTCAGACTGATGGTCAGTCTGATGGGATTATACAAATTCTTGAGGATATGCTTTGATTTAGCATCATTGATTTTGAGGGTAGTTAGGAAGAACACCTTTTTTGGTGAAGTACGCTTACAACAACAGCTTTTAGTTGAGCATCCAAATGGCCCCTTTTGATGCAGTATATGGGCGTAAGTGTAGAACTCCTTTGTGTTGGAATGAGTTGAACAAAAGGAAGATCGTGGGTTTTGATTTTATCAGATAGACCGAGAAGAAGGTTTGTGTGATCAAGGATAGATTGCAAGAAGCTTTCGACCAACAAAAGGCTTATGCGGATTCACATCGTAAGCATGTTGAATATGAGGTTAGTGACAAGGTGTTTCTTAAGGTGTCACCGTAAAAAGAGGTCTTGCATTCTGGACACAAAAAGAAGCTGAGTCTGTGGTTCATTGGACCTTATGAGGTCATTAAGATGATTGGACCAGTGGCTCATCGCTTGGTCTTTCCACCAGAGTTGGAACGAATCCATAATGTGTTTGACGTTTCAATACTTCAATGATACCGCTCTAACCCTTCCCATATCATCCCTCTTGAAGAAATCGAGGTGAGTGACGATTTGTCTTATGGGGAGGAACCGATCAAAGTCCTTGATGTTGGAGTCAAAGAGCTAAGCAATAAGAGTATATCGTTGGTCAAGATTCTATGAAGGAACCATGGTGTCGAAGAGGCCACTAGGGAGTCCAGAGACGATTTAGAGTTATTGTACTCGCACCACTTCAGATCAAGTAAATTATGAGGATAAAATTTTCTTTAAGGAAGGGAAAGTTGTAACGACCCAAATTTTTTGAGTCAATGAGTTAGCGTTGACTCGAGTCTAGGGCCTTAGTTAGAGTGGGTTTCAAACCTTTTGGGCCTTAAGTGTTGGCCTCCAGGCTTAGGAATTGGGCCATGTTGAGAAGCTTTGGAAGGCGGGGTACTTGAAGTGTGAATCTCCCATTTTTAGGCTAAACACTTTTAAACTTTGTCCCTTCCCTTTCCAAAAGCTGCCCATAATACATCATCCTCTATAACTCACATTCTTCATCCAAAAATCTATCCCTCTTCTAAGAACAACAAAGAGAAATTAAGGTAAAGATTCAAACTTTATCCCTCATTATTCATACCCAAAAATGGTGTTTGAGATATGTAAATCTCCTCCCTACGATTTACTTTTTGAAGTAAAAATCCATAGAAATAGTGGTTAGTAAAGAAAATGCGTTTTAGATGGGTTTTGAGAGGTGGCTATTTTAGTACGAATTTCATGATTTAAATTCGTCTAAAGCTTACATCTAACCTTTTAAGAGTGTAATGAGTTCGTTTTGACACTTGTTGTCGAGTTAAAGAGGTTGGAGGGACACCCCATACCAAAGGGCAAGGAGGAGAAGTGAAGAAAGCTTGAGAAGAGGAAATTTCAGGATTTTGAGTAAGGTCAGTACAATTCTATCTCCAACATGTTTCATGCTTCTCATAAAGGTGATTTTCCTTTCATTGTTTGAGTTTTGGAGTGTTGAAAGCTTGATTAAGGATGAAAATGGTAAAATCTGAACTTTGTGTTAAAACCCCCTAAAATGGTAGTAAATTATCCCATTAATCTTCTATATGTTGTAGATTGAAGTTGAGGGGCTAAAGGTTCAATTTGGGGGGGCTTGGAAAGCAATTTCCTGAGCCTTGGAAGCCATTTATGGGCTTCGGTATCGGTACTCAGGAAGTCGGTATCGATACCCCTATTCTATAAAAATTCCTGTGGTGAATTATGGTATCGGTACCCAATGAGGAGGATCAATACCGAGGGGTGTATCGATACTAGTGTGGGAATATCAATACCAGGCGTATCAATACCAAAAATAGGGGTATCGATACTAGAGGGTGTATCGATACCAAAAAAGGGTATCGATACCCACTCGGCAATCTGCCCAAAAATGTTGATTTTTGTACTTGAAGGCTGAAAAATTATACTGTTCAATCTAGTAGACCCCTAATGACCTGAAATGAGTTGTAACACTGAGAAATTGCCCTATACTCGAACATAAAATTTAAAAACTTGGTAATTACCATGTGTGACATGTATGATTTTTAACAACCATAGGTTGGTTCGCCTATATGATGTGGCTGTGTGCCATGTGGGCACCTGGTTGATGGGATCTAGATACCCGAGGTAACCACTACTGTACATAGCTATGATGTTGATGCCCTCTTTGTTTTAGTGGTCTCGAGCGGTGTAGCAACCTACTTTTTTTTAAAATAGCTAGAAAATCAAATCGGTGTAAATGTATGTGTGATGAGGGTTAAGAAGGAGTGTGGGTATTTTTCCCATGTTTTCTAAAAATGTTTAGAAAATGGAGAAAGAGGGTTTATTTTTTAAAATAAAGACTGGAGTCGCCATCGATCATTTTAAAGGGGTAGATCGGACACCAAAAAAATGAAACCAAAGATTCTTTTGAAAACGAGTCAGGGAGTTGGTTACGGATAGGGAAGCATTAACACCCCTACACCGCCCAAAAATTGGTACCTAGTCGAATACGATTTGCCTTAGTTAGAAATTTGCGAGTTCAAATTTAATTTAATTTAAGTCCCGTTTAAAAATACAAGTAAATATTAAATGCCTCGTTATTCGAGAATAAACGAAAGAACCACAACCACTATGCATGGTACTAGCCACACTTACTCTCGAATAAAAGGGTACCACATTAACAGTTTATATATCCGAGTGCAGCAAATAACAAATAAGCAAAGTATATATATATATATACAAAATAGAAGCATAAATAAAGGCGAAAATTAAATTGTCCAGAAAAATGACCGAATCGAACAAAAGATAAAATGCGTAAAATAAATAGGGAAATTTAAATTGTGAATAATAAATGCAAGAAAATAAATGCGAAAATTAAAAGGCTACACTAAACGGGCCATAATAATATGGGTTGTCCCCCGTTGCGGGTCACCGTAAGGCCGATTCAAGCAAGAAAAAAACAACGAATAGGTAATAATATATTAGTACATATAATAAATATGGTAAATATATAATAATAATAATAATATATGATAAATAATAAAGTATATATAATAATATAATAATAAATAATAAACTATATAATATACAAGTTATGTAACTATATAGAATATTAATATATAAAATATAATATAATTTTAACATAATATGATATATGTATAATATAGAATAAAAATACAAACCATAATGAAAGAAAAAGGAAATACAATGCCATTTTTTTTTAAAAAAAAGAACATTCAATAAACTGAAATTTTAAAAAAATCAGAGAGCAGGGACTGATAGGGTGAATAGACAATGACCAAAACGTGAACAGGAATGAAATAAAATGACCAAAACAGTGAATTGCACTTTGACCACAAGGCGCAGATCCTTCCCCGGATCAGGGTCACCGCGCAGATCCCAGCCTGCCCAAAACGCCGCATTTCAATCGGCTTATAAAAGCAAAACAAAAACAAAAATTCATTTTAAGCCGAGTTTCAAATAAAAAAGGAAAAAGATCTCTGAAAAAGAAAACCATAGCCCTTTTTATTTCTTCTCTAAACTGACGTCCCTTTTTTTCAATACTGCCATGGCCATTTATTAGCGGCCAAACCTCAACAAGAACCACTTGCGTCTAAAGACGATGGTATGTGGTGGCTCATCCCTCAGACGAAAGGTAAACCTCAAAAACCCTTCTTTTTTATTTAAAATCCAAAAAAGTAAAAAAAAACTTAACTTTGATTTAAAAACTAAAAACCCCTTTTGATTCTATTTTTTAAAACAAGATTCTACTTGGTAATTTTGAAACCTTTTTATTTTGAATCTGGAATTTTTTATTTGGAGAACAAGAGCTTTCATTTCAATTTTGAAAAAAAAGAAAGAAACCATATTGCTATGCGACAGTAAATAAAAAGGATGCCTCTAAAGAATGTTCTTTTGTGTGTTTGTATTGATATTGCAATCTCTCTGCATTGCTTTTTTTCAATCGGGCTTTATAGCCAAAATTAAAGAGATAAAAAAAGTAAAAACGCTTAAAATCAACTATTGGTTGCTGATTTTGGTTTGTTTGCATTCATCTGACTTCTAAAATTTTTGCTTCTGATTTTTGTTGCACATATGTTGCATATTGGTGGCTGTCGTACGAGAGGGGAGAGGATCATCCTCTTTGTTTTCGTAACTTGTAGGAAGGCTTAGCGGGTGCATAGGAACTGAGAAGAACAGAGGATGCTTTCGTGGCTCTGACATGGCAGTGATGTGGTACTGAGGTGACTGGTGACGTGACCAGAAGCCAATAGTCACATAGGGGATGTAAAGTGCCCGGGGAGCTGAAGAGGCAGAGGGGCAGCTGAATGGTTAGCGGCTGATGGCTTAGTTGGTTAGGGTATTAGGGTTTGATAGGTTTAGGGAATGAGTTAGATTTGGGTAATGGGTTGTTATGTTAAAAAAGGTAAACGAGGTAGTGGGCCATTATTTGTGGGTCGGGTTAGGTACAAGGTTTAGGGGACTTGGGTTATTGTAATGGTTTGGGTAATTGGTTTAAGATATTTGGATTATATTTGGGTAATGGATGATGATAATGTAATGGGTATGTAAGTGGTCTCAGATTTGTAATGGAATTGGGTTGTAATTGGACATTGGTTTTGGTTTCGATGGAAATTTTTGGTATTAATTGGATTTATGGCATTCGAATAAAAATGGCCAGACGAAAATTGCTGATTACAATTGCCCCTCTTTGATCATTATTGTGAAACGAAAATAGAGCAAAGACTAAAAGATAACCATTTTCGTTCAGTCAAGTTGGAGCACCATTTCTTGGCACACCTCTCCTTCAAACTCTGACTGGTCCATCTTCTAACTTATAGAGAAATAGAACTCATCTGTTGACCCGCTACACCATCGACAGAGAGTTAAGATCTGGTCGACTCATCTATTTCATCCTTTTCCAAAAAGATAGAACCTGCAAGAGTAAAAGGAAATTGTTTCAGATTGAGTACCCAATTATTTTATTTGAAACTATAAATTAAAATGTTTAAGTAAAGAGATGTTTGAATATGGGTGATCCGTTATGCCATCGATAATGAGACAAGATCAAAAGATTGGATCAAGCTATAACTCTAACGAAGAGGTATGATCTGGCGAGTAGATTGCGATCAAGCTACAACTCTGACGAAGAGGCGTGATCTGAGGAGTTAGGTTTGTGATCAAGCTACGACTCTGATAAAGATGCATGATCTAAAGAGTTAGGTTTATGATTAAGCTACAACTCTGATAAAGAGGTATGATCTAAGTTAGTGGTGATCAAGCTACGACTCTGACGAAGAGGCATGATCTAAGGAGTTAGTTTGGCGATCAAGCTACCATTCTAACGAAGAGACATGATCTGAGTTAGTTTGGCAATCAAGTTACCACTCTGATGAAGAGGCATGATCTGAGTTAGTTGGTGGCGATTAAGCTACGATTCTGACGAAGAGACATGATCTAAGTTATTTGGTGGCGATCAAGCTATGATTCTGACAAAGAGGCATGATCTAAGTTAGTGGTGATCAAGCTACAACTCTAACGAAGAGGCATGATCTGAGTTATTGATGATCAAGCTACGACTCTGACGGAGAGGCATGATTAGAAGGAAGATTTTGGTTGAGATAAAGCTACGACTCTAACGAAGAGGTATGATCTGAGGATAGATTTGATAAAGCTACAACTCTGACGAAGAGGCGTGATTTGAGAGATAGACAATCTGCTACACCACTAACGATGAGTAAAGATCTGGAAAAAGATGATCTACTGTACCATTGACGATGAGTCAAGATCAGAAAAGAATATGTTTGATCCCCTACACTACTAACGGTGAGTCAAAAGCAGAAAATAAATGTGATAGATCCGCTACACCACTAAAAATAGGGCAAGACCTGAAAAATAAAAGTAAACAGTAGTTATTAATTTTCCCCTCAGACTTTGAGTTTTGGTTTGGCTTCTTTTGCTTTGAGGGTTCCCCATTTCGCGTTGGGTGTTGTTATCCTCCATCTTGAGGTTTCAACTCTTTTGTTGGTCCATCTTCCTTCGTGGCTAAGGGTTTGCCAATTTGTTATTGTCCCCCATGATTAAGGCTTCTCATCCTGAACTTCTTTATTTTTATTTTTTATGCATGAGTGAAGCAGATGCATTTAGCATGGATGCACCTAACTTGATGTGTAATGTATTTACTGTGAATGTATGATGATGAGATAAATGGCATGCAATACAGTTGGCCATAATGTTAACTTCAAATGGGATGTTGTTAACTCCTTAAAAGTACTACTTTTCATGCATATATTGCTATGTTTTTGCTTGACTTTGAGTATAAATATATGCATTTTAGTTAGTAAAATCATGCATTTACATTAATGAGTTAGAATTTGTATTTTTTTGGAGTGAAAAATTGTTTTGCTGGTTTTGATGGCAAGTTGGCAGAGTAGGTTTGGTAGGGCAGAGCAAAGTTGGACTAGAAGGTAAATGCCAAGCACCCTTGGCAATAAGTTACAAGAAGAGTTTAGCTAAGAACCCTTGGCAATACCAGACCGAGAAAATATGACCAGATCAGACTATGAGAAAATAACATTGGATCAAACTATGAAAAAATAGCACCAAATAAGATGGCAAAAAATAATGCCAAGCCTGGTTGGCAAAAGATTGAAGGCTGATGACGTCAGCCTTAGTTAAAACCAGACCAACTCGAATTCAAAGAGGGGATAAGAGATAACACTCTTATCCTATTGCACAACCAGTTTTCAAATTCAAACCCAATCTAGGGTTTCTAAGCATGCCTATTTAAAGAGAGTTTGATCGATGAAGCGAAGGAAGGAGAAAAAACAGAGGTGTTGATGAAGGCTTGAATTTGAGAAACAGTCTGCAACAATAGAGAAGAAGAAATCGAAGACAACAAGATCAATGGCTTGAAGATTCCATGAGACATCTAGAATATATTGAAGGGCTACATCGAAAGACCTCATCCCTTGCCTTAATTCCTTGCTGGTCTTTTGTATTTCTTTCCTGTGTTAAAGAATGATTTCAAACTTATAATTGCTGCGATTTACCCCAGCCATGAACTAACTCTTGATTGGTTAGGGGATGTTTGCGATAATCGCTCGTTTATGTTCGGTTTTTAATAATTTAAATGCCTTGGCATTATTTTCTATCTTCTAGTACTTAATTTTCCTAAATTCTTTGCCATACGAAAGTTTGCATTGTATGTTTATTGCACCTTAATATCTTAACAGACTTAAGGGGCAACGATCAGTTGCCAGGTACTAATGAGAGAAACTTCGACAGAAGATATTCAAGTAGAAGATCTTACACCTGAAGTGCATCTACCTCTTAGGAGTATATATTGAAACTTAATCGAGTTAATTAATGAAAAATTTCGCTGTAGACATATAGGGGTTTTACCGTGGTTAACTTAGGTTATTGCCATCGATAGAGATAATACTATTCTTGAAATCTGCTCGGTAATAAATCCAAGGCAAGACATTATTAGTAGCTAGCGTAGCTAGTGTGAAATCTAGACATCATTTGCCAAATCTTTGTTATCATTCTTGCACCCTGTAGCGACCTACTTTTTTGAAATTCAAATTTTAAAGTTTCAAATGGGGTCGCTAGAAAAGGAATAGTAGGTTTCCTTTAATTTTTGGGAAAATATTTGAAAAATGGGGAGTTCCTTGAAAACTCATGTTTTTTAAAACAATAAAACTTGGAGTCGCCACCGGCCACTTGTAGCGATGTCCTTTTCTCTAAAAAATGAGTTTTCGAAGTGTTTGTGATTTTTCGGATATAAAACGTTTATTCCGTGGGGGTTTAAGAAAAAACCGCATTTTATTAAAAATTGGAGTCGCCACCGGCCACTGAGGTAGGCCGGACACCATAAAACCAGAGATTTAAAAACTATTGGGTTCGGGAGTCAGTTACGGATGGGGAAGGATTAGCAACCCCACACCGCCCAAAATTGGTACTTTAATAATTACCGCTTTATTAATATTAAATTTTCCAGATTAAAGTGAAGATTAATTTAAAATTTGGTTATAATTGCGAATAAATTTTAAAGGCCCCGTTATCCGAGAGTAAACGCCCAAACACTATCACTACGCCTGATACTGGCCCCGTTTACACTCGGATAAAAGGGCACCGCATTGACAATTTATATCTCGATATGCAATATTAGTGGGCAAAATATAAAACATGGCAAATAATTTAAATACAATAAATATTAACATAACAGAATTCTAATCTAACATAAATAAAATACTAAACTAAAACATACATATATACATATTAATCTAACTCATAAATAAAAACATATCTAGCATAAATAAAATACTAATATTCATAAATATTAATTTAACATAAATAAAAACAAATTCAACATAAATAAAATACTATTCTAAAACATACATACATAAATATTAATCTAACTCATAAATAAAAACATATCTAACATAAATAAAATATTAATATAAAACACAAATTTAAAACATATTAAATATTAATCTAAAACATAAACATACAAAATAAGACTACAATTTTAAAATAACTAATACTTCATTAAATTATAAAAATTACAACAATAATAAAAAAGGGAAGAAAATATACCTAACTAGGAGCTCAAATAACGAACCCCGACTGAACCCCAACGAGATCTACCGCGACCCCTCCAAAAATATTAACTAGATCGGACCTAAAATAAGACCCCGATCGAATGTTGAATCGAACCAACTGGGGCCGAGGGCACTGCCCCCAACCCCGGCCAGCCTTACGGCCGGCCATGCTCCCAATTGGGGAGCCAATTGCATTTGCCAATTTTGTGGCAAAATTGGTTGAAAAATTGTGTGTAATTTGGGCGTGAACCCCTGCCTATTTATAGGCAAAGGGGGTGGGAAAATGGGTGACGTGGAGCACCCTGCTCCACACAATTTTTCTTTTTTTTAATAATATATTTTTTATTATTTTTTTATTTTTCATTAATTTTATATTAATAATATTATTATTAAAATAATACTAATAACACTAAAACCCGATAAAAATGAGTGATTACAGTTGCCCCTCTTTGCTTGTTCTTGTGAAACGAGGACAAAGCAAAGATCAAAAGCACTCATTTTTTACCTACTTTATCGTCTTTGGCTTCGGAATCACGTGTTCTTTTGGAACTATCCGCTCTTCCTTAGCTGAATCTTCAGGCTCGTAAGTTCTTCCTATATAGAGCTTCATCACCTTCCAATCTTGGAGTTATAGGCTATTTCTACATAGAACCCTTCACTCTGAAGCCTCGAGTTATGAGTCCCTCCTATATAGAACCTTTCATTCTGAGACGGTGCAGCTTGGAGTCCTTCCTATATAGAACTCTTCGCCTTCAACGCTGGTTTCTCCTATATAAAACATTCTGCATCGCTGATGGATTCTTCCGACTGGGAGTTCCTCCCGTATAGAACTGCTAGTCTTCAAACCCTGGAGCCGTCAGTCCTTCCTATATATAACTTTTAGCTTCTGAAATCTTAGAGCTACAGGTTCTTCCTATATAGAACCTTCCACTCTAAGACAGTAAAGCTCGGAGCCCTTCCTATATATGACTCTTCGCTTTCAACACAACAGGTTTTCCCTATATAAAACCTTGTGTATCATGGGTGAATTCCTTCGGCTGGGAGTTCTTCCTATATAGAACTACTAGTCTTCACCCTGGAGCTGTAAGTCCTTCCTATATAAAACTTTCAGCTTCTGAAATCTTGGAGCTATGTATTCTTCCTATATAGAATCTTTTACTCTAAGACAGTGAAGCTCAGAGTCCTTCCTATATAAGACTCTTCGCTTTCAACACAATAGGTTTTCCTATATAACCTTGTGTGTCATGGGTGAATTCCTTCGGCTGGGAGTTCTTCCTATATAGAACTGCTAGTCTTCACCCTGGAGTTGCAAGCTCTTCCTATATAAAACTTTCAGCTCCTGAAGCCTCGGAGCGGCGGATTCTTCCTACATAGAACCTCTTGCTACGGGAGCTTAAAAATAAGGCCCTTCCTATATAGAACCTTTATCTTTGAATTTGGGATTCACACCACGATGGCTACCGATGTCTCTTCTGATTTGGGGATTCACACCGAAAATGGCTACCAAACTTTCTTTAAATTTGGGGACTCATGCCGAAGGTGGCTGCCAAACTTTCTTCAAATTTTAGGGACTCACGCCGAAGATGGCAGTCAAAACTTCTTCAAGTTTAGGGACTCACGCCGAAGATGGCCGCCAAACTTTCTTCAAATTTTAGGGACTCACACCGAAGGTGGCTGCCAAAACTTTCTTCAAATTTTAGGGACTCACGCCGAAGGTGGCTGCCAAACTTTCTTCAAATTTTAGGGACTCACGCCAAAGGTGGCTGCCAAAACTTTCTTCATACTTTAGGGACTCACGCCAAAGGTGGCTGCCAAAACTTTCTTCAAATTTTAGGGACTCACGCCGAAGGTGGCTGCCAAAACTTTCTTCAAACTTTAGGGACTCACGCCGAAGGTGGCTGCCAAACTTTCTTCAAACTTTAGGGACTCACGCCGAAGGTGGCTGCCAAAACTTTCTTCAAAGTTAGGGACTCACGCCGAAGGTGGCTGCCAAAACTTTCTTCAAACTTTAGGGACTCACGCCGAAGGTGGCTGCCAATCTTTCTTCAATTTGGGGACTCAAGCCGAAAATGGCTGCCAAAATCTTTCTTCAAATTTTGGGGACTCACGCCAAAAATGGATATCGATCTTTCTTCAAATTTGGGGACTCACGCCAAAAATGGCTGCCAAACTTTCTTCATTTAATGAAATCCACTTCTTAATACTCTTTGATAATTCTTCATGTACCTGTCCAAAACAAGCAAAAATTGACATGCCCCTATCTATATGATGCATGCAATGTAATGATTTCTTTCTCTTCTTTTTCCTTTTTTTTCTCTCTTCTCATTTTCTTTTTCTTTTCTTCTTTTTTCTTTTTTCTATTTCCTTCAATTTCTTCTTATTTTTTCTTTTTCTTTTTTTTTCTTCTCCCTCTCTGTCTTTCTTTTTTCTTTTTTCTTTCAGCCCTTTTTTTGTTCTGAAGTCTTACACCCTGAAAGGTCGCTCCTCAGATTTCTTCATCTCTTTACTTCTTCACTGTAGGCTCTTAAATCCTCATTTGAACATGCTTTTAAACCTTTTGTGCGAAAGGCTTTCTTGTCTTCAGGGTTATCACTCGTCTTCATAAATGATCCTCTGGTTCTTATATTATTCTTATAAGAACCATTGTCATCTTCTTCGCTTGGCGTTGCCCCATTCAACCACGGGCTCCACTGCTTTGAATTTTCTGACCCATCATACAGAGCCTTGATCTATTTCTAGTCACTAGGGTGAGCCAAAATGCTTCCATCCCCTGAGCTCATCCTTGATCTTCTCGTAGCACTTTGACAGGAACTAACTCTCGGTCCCTATGCTTTAAATCTCATCATCATTCATTTTTAAAGTAATGCAAAAGGCAATTTACTTGCGTATATTTCAAAAAATAATGATTGTTTGAAAAGATAACAATCATTTTGAAAATCACAACTTGGAGGGGATACCAAACATTTTGAAAACAATGTTTGGAACAAATGGTAAACATCATTTTCCCTTTTTTTTTAAGGACCAAACATTTTTTTAAAAAATTAATGTTTGAAGAGTGTTAAACAAAATTCAAAGTATATTGCCAAACATTTTAAAAACTAATGTTTGGGGGAAATGGTAAACATCAAAACTTTGGGAGAAAATGTCAAACTTTTAAAACATGTTTGCCCCCGAAATATCAAACACCATAGCGCATTTGCTTCAAGTTTCCAGAGATCAACTCTAATGAAGCGCATATTTAGAAGATCTTGACCATTGTGGAGATATATGCCAATGTATAGTTTCTTCTGGTCTAATAGGCTTTTGAGAGGAACAACCCTACCTAGTTTCTACCACGTTTAAGGTGGCACTCTTAATCTCACTATCTCACCATGCCCCATCATTCCCTCATTTGGGTGTCGATCAAGCACTTCGAAGTTTGACGTTCCTTGAAGTAAAGTTAACCCTTATAGGCGGAATGAAATCTGAAGACATTCTCATTCAACTTGGATATCTATGGATGACCATAATGGTCTTTGGGGCTTGTAATGCAGGCCTTTAGTTTATGGTTAAGTGGAACAGTATTTCTGTACTTGTGTAACTTGGATATGCCCATTATTCCTTCCCTTTTTTGGATCACTCTAGACTGCCCATTTTTGGGTTTTCACCCTAGAGTTCATTTCCTTTTTTTTATTGTAGGCTGCCTTGCATACTGGCTATATACTAATGTTCGTTTTCTATTCAAGAACGTTTGATCCTCCAAAACTCCTCGGAACTGAGATTTCTTGAATGAAGGACTACGAATACATTTCTGGGAATTCTTGTGATTGGCACGCCCAGATGAAATGTTATCCTTTCTTTTTTTTTTCTTCTTTTTTCACATTTTTTCTTGGATCGCTCTAGACTGCCCATTTTTAGGTTTTCACCCTAGAGGTCACTTCCTTCAGTGTATTTTGGTTGGATATTGATGCCAGTAGGCTCAGGCAGACTACTCTTTTTCTTCATTTTCAGGATCACTCTAGACTGGCTGTTTTTGGGTTTTCACCCTAGAGGTCATTTCCTTTTTCAAAATTGGCAATCTTCGGGCCGACTTGTCTTGACTTGGCTTCAATTCGAGCTTCTATGCAGATTTTCAAAACTGATATTTACTTGAAATGTGGATTCCTTGTGTCTCTTGCTCATAGTTGAAGTCTTGTTCTTGTATTGTTTGATCTGTGTGTGAAGCATATACAATATTCTTTCTTTCTTTTTCTTTTTTCTTTTTCTTTTCTTCTTTTTATTTTTTTTTCTCTCTCTTTCTTCTTTTTTTCTATTTTATTTTTTTCTTTTCTTCTCTTTTTTGTTTTGTTTTCTTTTTTGTTTTAGACTGCCCATTTTGGGTTTTTAGCCTTGAATCTCTTTCTTCTTATTCGAGTCAATAAATGTATCCTCGAATCAACACGTATCTATACTGGTATTGATGATATCTTTTGCTCGAAGTTACTTGCCTCTCTGCAGCTCTTCTGATATTTACTCAATCTGGATTGCTTCGGCCTTCTGATTACCATTTCTCTTCTTTTCTTTGGTTTTTCGTTTGGACATATCCTTGTTTTCAACCAGTTTCTTCTGATGATTTTCTGATCTTCGTATCCAATCTGGCTTGGACTCATCTCTGTCTTCTGGTAAAGTAAAAGAATATCATTCGTTGTCAAATTCACATATGTCCTGAGAATGCCTTCAGGGGGTAGAGGTTTAGGGTCAACTTTCGTTTCAAGGATCTTAAACGACAAGTGCCTGAGAAGATAAATTCTTAAAATGGGAACTGCCCATTGTCTAAACACTCATTTTTGCTCCTCTGTTGGCCTAAGTAAACTAGCAGATACTCACATTTACAGTATCCCCACAACATTCAATCTCTTCTAAATATATACAACTTAGAGTTGATCTTTGAGTCTGAAGCATATGTACTGTTGCATTCAAATTTGAGGACCTGGTATAGAAATGATATATATGTCTATTCAAAAATGCGTGTGTATGCATATGGGAGAACAAAACTACCCTATAAAAATAAAATGTTTAAAGAATCAAGAATGTAAAAATGCTTTTCTAAATGGAAATGTGATTTTTAATTCTAAAAATATCTGTTTGTGAGTTTTTTTCTTCATTTTTTCAAAGCATTGAGCATTTCTTTGTGAACTGATGGGAAAACCATAGGGACCTCCGGACTACCTCCCGAGTACTAACTCATTCCAGTCCTTTGTAGTGTAGGCTTGTGCCACTTCTATTGTTTTTCCTTGCTGGATCAATTCTTGTCATGACTCCCTCGTCAACCAACTTCTTGATTTCTTCTATTAACAACCTCAAATTTCATGGTGCCATACCTCGGTGCCTTAATGTAGAACTCACATGCACTGTATGGATTAAAACTGTGGGCAGATGAGCTGGGTGTAATCTTTACTAACCCTTGACCAGATGAGGCCATATGGAATACTCTGAATATCTCTAAATATGTACTTGTTCGAGGAATTTTTCTCGGTGATTCGGAGGAATCTACCTATCTTCTTCGCTTACGATCACGAGAACCTTGAAAGTGGTACCCATTTATATCTTTCTTTCCTTCTGCTCCTAGATAGGTCTGGTCTTTAAACTTAGGTCTCAGAGTGCATGTTCGCTTCTCTCTCCGACTGTCATTAAGTCCTCAAAGCTGGCCTTTATTTTCTCGAGCATCTTATTAAAGAATAAATATGAAAGGTGGCATGTAAGTCACTTTCCTCTTCATCTACGAGAGGCTACACCTGGGTCGCTAAACACAGACACCTCAAAGCACATTCCTTGAAGTTTTCATCAGGTTTCATCTTCGTATCCTGGAGATATTGACGACTTGCTGCTGGGTCCAAAGCATATCATATCACGGTAGGTCCTGCTAGACTGTCGGAGAAGTAGTGGATCGGTAATTTTTCAATGCAGCCCTCTATTTTTTGTAGAATACGGTCACGTGAATCTTGGGACATCTTATTCCGTCATCATGTACAAATCTGGGAATCTTTGGAATCTAGAAGAACGACCAAACCAGGGTTCAAACAGAGCTTTCTTGCATTAAAGGCATCAAACTTCTTTTTTTTTTCTTTTTCTCTCGAGTCCATCTTCTAACTGCTCGAATCTTGATTTTCGAGTGTCTTCAATTCTTTTATCCATGATAAAACCCTAATTGGTCTTTGAATTACTCCTCATAAAGTTTATGCAAGGTAATAATAATGCAATGTACTGATAACGTCATGTAAAACATGCTAGGATCGTGCAAAGCAATGCAATCCTAAAATATAAACATGAATGCAATAAGGTATTGATTCCAAAAGTGATCCCCATAGAACAACATTCATTGAGGCCAAAAGGTTTCATTATATCAGATATTAGATATTTACAGTTACTGATAAGCTTCAGTGCCTACTTTCTTAACTTCATCCAGTAGTCCGGTCAGCTTGCCTCTGTAGTCCAACACTTGATCCATGTTCTGACAAAGCCTGCCACCTTGTTGAGCCGCCTTACCTGCTCGAGTAATATCGATCTTCGGGTCTTCATCTATCCCCTGCTTAGTCTTTCGTAGCTTGGAAGTTGCCCTTTCCAACTGAAGAGTGTTGAATTGTCATTGCTCTGTCGTAAACTTGTTTCCAAAACTCTTGTTAATGGCTAAGTTATTCTGTAGCTCATCTCTGGAGACTGTCGTACCTATTCCCAATTCCCTCAAACTTACCTGATAACATCCTAACTTGATTCTTACTTGACTAGTTTCTCTTCTTTCAATATTCTGAGTCGTCTTTCAACTGGACAACACCGTTCATCTATTCTTTAAAGGTGACCCAATCTGGTATTCTTAAACACTTAGGAAAGCTTCTAATGATCATTCTGCAAATTCAATTTTATCCAAGTTATCTCTCTCTTATTTGAGCTGGCTGAACTCGAAAGAATATATCTCTTCTGGGATGCTCCTATCTTCGATCTTCAAATTTAACTCGCTTGAGTGACCCACTTCGGTATTACTCGAACTTTGTCCTGGACATCGATTCCTCCTCAACTTTGCCCCTCGGGTGATTGTTAGCTCACTATAGAATTGGAGAACTCCGTCCTCAAAACCTAAAATCCTCATCGCGATAAGATCTTGAACTCATTCCTTAGGGCCCCGCAATCCTCAATACCGTGACCCAAACTTCCTAACCGGTAACTGCCTCTAGCACGTGTGTCGTAATCTCTCGGATAAGACGGTCTCTTCGCTAGAGACTTCACCGAGGTAATAAGGCTCTTGTCGATGAACATTAGGAGTAGTTCGGTGTACCTCACAGGAATCGAGATATACTTCTTTTCATTACATGCTTCTCAAGTTTCTTCTGGACCAAGCTCTATTTTTTTTTTGAAAGCCCGACTCAAGCATACCTTCCGCCTGTTTATTGATGCAGATCACAAAAAGGGTTCAATTTGTCGTATTTGGCTGACTTTGAGGTAGAATTCTGAATATCTCGCTCTCTATTCTGATCCTTAATCGATTCTTCTTTCGGTCTGATGGATCGCTTACCTTTCGTCAAAGTATTCATCTGATTCATCACGTATTCCATCTGCTTCTTTGCACTTTACTTTGCTCATTACCAGTATCGTGTCTCCTTATCGTGTCTGACCTGAAGTCTTCAGATGGTTCCTCTTCTATTGTCTCTGATCTTGTTCTGGGACAAAACCTGGATCTGTGCCCTCTAATATTTGACCAGACGACCCTTTGCCAATTATGAACGATTTCTGAGATTTGAGGAACCACTTCGGGAATCAATACCCTATAAATGTGAGAATGCATGCAAATGCGATGTTGATTCTCGAACAGTCTTTAAAAAACTTTCAATAGAAAAAATGTCTATTTGCCAGAACTTAATAATGAATTACAGGCAACAGTTGAATTTATTCTAGAGACCTTGACTTCGAGAAGCAAAACCTGTGCTCCACGTCTCGATGTCGTCTTCAGGATGATGGATGACTCTGTCTTCTCCTCTTATTCTATTCTATGGACTCGTGACGTCGTGATCTTTTGTGGTTTCTGAAAAGGACATCAGACAATATATTTTCTTTTGTAGATCTGGGTACGTCTAAACAGGGATGGATTCTATCGATCCTAGGGGAGTACTTTAAAACTTTTTGGGGGTTAAATTAAAATTTTCAAGGATCATTTGGTTTAAAAATTCCCCCTTTTATTATCAAAAAGTTTTAACTTACTTAAAAATGAAACTTTTAGGTTTCTTTTTGTTATTATTATTATTCTGAAAGTTTTATGAGGGAAGAAGTTTCAAAGCAAAATAATAATATTTTCAATTTTTTTCTTTTTTTTAAATGAGTTAACTTAAAATTTGAGATTTTTTAAATGGTCAAATGTGAAGATTTAAAATTGGGGTTCTGCGACCCTGACTGAATCTTCTGCGTCGTACGTGCCTTACTATCGTACCGTCTTCTTTCGCGATTGGTCTTTGCTCGGCCTAACTTGATACTATAATATTATTGTTTCTGGCAAAGCATACTTTTTCTATTTTGAAAGCCTTTTAATGAACTGTTATTGAATCAACACCATGATATGCAACATGAATGCAAATAAAGGCGTTGATTCCGTTGGTAATCACCCTTTCGAACGATTTTCATGGGAATTAAAGGGTCCAGATTACAAAAAAGGTCCATATTACAAAAGGAGTCCATATTACAAAAAGAGTCTCTATTACAAAAAGTCTTAATTACAAAATAAAATTCTACACATAAGCTCTAGCTCTACCTCCTAGTTCCTCGACAGCTCTAAGCAACTTGGTAAACCTTGGTGCTTCTTCCATGTCTGGGGTTATGAAAGGTCGGAGAGCCGCAGCTTCGGTAGCTAAGTCATTCACACGCCTTGCAACTCGTCGTATATCCACCATCAGGGTCTCGTGTGTATACTTTGGCACTACACGCTCGTTCGGCAAATTGTTACTTCGGATCTGTTGAGTAATCTCTGATCGATGTCACGCGACTGGATCGATGTCGTCCTTCCTAAGACACCTTTTTTCCATGATGAAAGATTTTCTAATCGGGCAAACCACTTGAATCAATGCCTCTATGTAATGTGGATGCAATGATAATGCAACAAAAGTATGTGTAAAAATAAAATAAAAATAAAACACAACAAGAAATGAGTTAGTACCGGATAAAAATAATAAATACATAAATAAAATGATAAATTAAATAAGGTAAATAAACAAAACGACCCTATTTATCTAGTCTAAAACACCTAAGGTTATCCGCATGGCTCTAATAGGGTGGGTTTCTATGTTCTCTACATGCAGTGTTGGTGCTAGGAGGTACCCGAATTGTCCTTGTTGTCCCCTACTAAGGGTAGCAAGGCCCCCGATCATCACCCATTATAGGCTCCTTTCAGCCGGGTTCAATTCAGAGGGACCCATTCGCTTATGCCCGTACGAAGGAACGATATCCTTACGAAAGCATGAGGTACTCGAGCCCCGAAGGTAGGCCCATACGGGAGAACGATATCTCCACGAAAGCATTAGCGTTTTCCCCCCACTTAAAAAAAACGGGTTTATATGCCATATTTTAAATGCGTTAAAATAAACGCGCAATTATAACCGAATGTTAATTTAATAGTCACTTTAACCCGAAATTTCTAATATTAATAAAGCGGTAATTATTTTAAAAGCTTGACTCTCATTTGTTTTTGAAAAACAAAAATTCTCCCCAGCGGAGTCGCCATCCGTAGCGATGTCCTTTTCGCTAAAAAACGAGTTTTCGAAGTGTTTGTGATTTTTCGGATATAAAACGTTTATTCCGTGGGGGTTTAAGAAAAAATCGCATTTTATTAAAAATTGGAGTCGCCACCGGCCACTGAGGTAGGCCGGACACCATAAAACCAGAGATTTGAAAACTATTGGGTTCGGGAGTCGGTTACGGATGGGGAAGGATTAGCACCCCCACACTGCCCAAAATTGGTACTTTGATAATTACCGCTTTATTAATATTAAATTTTCTGGATTAAAGTGACGATTAGTTTAAAATTTGGTTATAATTGTGAATAAATTTTAAAGGCCCGTTATCCGATAGTAAACGCCCAACCACTATCACTACGCCTGATACTGGCCCCGTTTACACTCGGATAAAAGGGCACCGCATTGACAATTCATATCTCGATATGCAATATTAGTGGGCAAAATATAAAACATGGCAAATAATTTAAATGCAATAAATATTAACATAACAGAATACTAATCTAACATAAATAAAATACTAAACTAAAACATACATATATACATATTAATCTAACTCATAAATAAAAACATATCTAGCATAAATAAAATACTAATATTCATAAATATTAATTTAACATAAATAAAAACAAATTCAACATAAATAAAATACTATTCTAAAACATACATACATAAATATTAATCTAACTCATAAATAAAAACATATCTAACATAAATAAAATATTAATATAAAACACAAATTTAAAACATATTAAATATTAATCTAAAACATAAACATACAAAATAAGACTACAATTTTAAAATAACTAATACTTCATTAAATTATAAAAATTACAACACTAATAAGAAGGGAAGAAAATATACCTAACTAGGAGCTCAAATAACGAACCCCGACTGAACCCCGACGAGATCTACCGCGACCCCTCCAAAAATATTAACTAGATCGGACCTAAAATAAGACACCGATCCAATGTTGAATCGAACCAACTGGGGCCGAAGGCACTGCCCCAACCCCGGCCAACCTTGCGGCCGGCCATGCTCCCAATTGGGGAGCCCATTGCATTTGCCAATTTTGTGGCAAATTTGGCGTGAAAATTTGTGTGTAATTTGGGCGTGAACCCCTGCCTATTTATAGGCAAAGGGGTGGGAAAATGGGTGACGTGGAGCACCCTGCTTCACACAATTTTTCCTTTTTTTAATAATATATTTATTATTATTTTTTTATTTTTCATTAATTTTATATTAATAATATTATTATTAAAATAATACTAATAACACTAAAACCCGATAAAAATGAGTGATTACACCACTGAGATAGGTAGGACACCATAAAACCAAAGATTCATTTGAAAGTAGATTCGGGATGGGGAAGGTTTTGGCACCCCATACCGCCTAAAATTGGTACCAAAAGAAAAAATAATTACCCCTTTGTTAATATTAAATTTTATGAATTAAAGTGACAATTAAATTAAAATTCAGTTATACATGCGAGTAAATCTTAAAGGCCTTATTATTCGAAAGTAAACAGCAAAACCGCCACCACTACGTTTGATTCTGGTCACATTTACCCCGAATAACAAGGCTCTGCATTAGTAAATTTAAATATTCCATAGGCAATCTAAACACGACAGACAATATATCAACGCAAAAAACAATACGTGAATAAATCAACGGTGCTAACATAAGCAAACAATAAGCGTGAATAGGGTTAATAAAGGGCAAACATGTGTATGTAATATAAGGGTATAATGATATAAATAACATATAAAAAACAATAAGATATAACATACTATGTATACATACGTACATATAGGCATATAAAAAAATATGGACCATAAATACATATAAAATATATAAATACATACGCTACATACATAATAACATACATACATAAATTACGCATACAATATATAAAAACGACGTACACCGACCATATAAAGAATATGTATAACATATAGTATAATATATAAATTGTACGTAAGATAATGTAATAACACTTAATGCATACGACATGTAATAAAAAAACAAAAAAAAACAACTTAGGCATATATATACATTACGCCTATACATACGTAACATATGAAAATACGTGTATATATATTACATTAATAATGTTTTTTTTTTAAACTTCATTAACTAAATAAAAAGTTTACAATAAAAGGGGTAAAAGAATATACCCAAATCCACTAACTTGGGCTCACAAGACCGGCTGGGACTGCACACTGACTGCTGCTGGAGCGGGCCGGCACGGGTCAGACGGGTCACCGGTTACGTTGTCAACAAGTGATAAGGGTCCCCTGCCTTTTCATTCACCTTCTCCACAGATAAACAACCTTTTGTCTCAAACACAAACCCTAGCCATCAGCCTTCATTCCGCCGTCATTACTATTCTGGTGGTCGATTTCGTTCGCCGTCGGCACCGGCACGAAGTTCTTCTCTTCCCCTTTCTTTCCACCGGTCCAAACACTTTGAAATAAGACTAGACTCGGTGAGCATTTCTTCGTCGGATCTACTCCGTTCGCCGTCAGATCATCGCGAAACTGAGATATGCAGCTCCCATCGTCATGGGCTTCGTGCTCACCGTCGGGATCGTCCGTTCGGGGCTTCGGTCGCCGGAAACTCCCTTTGAGAGTGTCAAAACTGCTTTACCGCTGATCTACGTGTTCCGCCGTTGGATCGTCGCGAAACTGAGATATGCAGCTCCTATCGGCGTGGGCTTCGTGCTCACCGTCGGGATCGTCCGTTCGAGGCTCCGGTCGCCGGGAACCACCGTAGCCTTGTATGGGTGAGCTTTTCTTCTCTCGTCCTTCTGTTTGTATTTTCGATTTTTCCTTCTTTTTTTGTAGTTGTTATGCGCTGTTGCCTGGTTTTCTCGTTTGATAAGGGTGGTGAGTGATAGCTTTAGTGGTAATGTCTTCGGTTTAGGCTTAGGGTGATTCCGAGAGAGGATATGTGATGGAGGTTTGGTAGGTGTATGTCGAATGGGGACGGTGGATGAGCAGAGAGGTGACTGTGGTAATGGTTCCTTTTCAAATTTTAATGGTGAAAGGCTATGTTGAGTTCAAGAATGGAAGGTGGGTGAATATCCTCTGGTTGTGAATTGGTGAGGGGAGTCGGCTCCGGTTGATGGCTTGGTGCGAGAAAATGACTCAAAGGGGAAGCTTTGTCTTCATTGGGTTTCAGTGAGGCACTGGGATTGCCATGGATATCGAATAGATTATGGATGGTTTTTGTGATGAAAGGGGCGAGAGGTGATCAGAGTGGGGATAAAAGGTGAGGGAATGGTTGTCTTGGAATCCTCGAGTCCTCCTCTTGATGATTGCCGGTTATGTTTTTTTAAGGATCACTCCCCCTAACAAAATTTGTCTCCTTGTGCAGGTATCACATGGAAAGCAAAGGGGCTGAGCCTAGTAGCAGCTGTGTGAAGCTGGCAGAGGGGACCAAGGGTGCACGGACAGAAATGGTGCAGGAAGGCGTGGTGCTCTCGGTTCAGGGGTTGCTCCAGGGGCTGGCAGAGGAGACCAAGGATGCAGAGATTGGTCTGGCATGGAGCTGGCTGGGGCAAGTAAACCGAAGGGGATAAGGGCAGGCTTGTAGTTTAGGGCTTATTTTATTTTGAGCCCAAACGGGCTAATATGTATAATAACTTTTGGATTTTAGAAATTAGTTTGTAATTGGACTGATATAAATTAATGAGCTTTAGTTTATTTAATTAATATTTTTGGTATTTTAATTTTGGTTTATAATAATAATAATATCCATACTAATAATTAATTATAATAGCTAAATAATACCATATACTAAAAACAATAATATGATATATATTACTACTGCTAACTATAATATGTGATAACAAAAATATGAAAACCTGAAAAACTACCAATAATTAATAGTAATAAGGAGATACTAATAATAGTAACAATAATAATAAATGGTAATAATAATATATAGTACTAACAAAAACAAATAGTAATAATAATATTTTTGTGTTTTGTTTTTTCCTCAAATATATAATAGCAAACTAATAGTAATAAGTATATTAATTAACACCAACCAAAAATAATTAATAATTTTTTTGGGTTTTTAATTGTAAATAGATAGTAATAATAAATAAATAAATAATACTAAAAGTATTTTTGGGGTTTTAAAACATAATGACATATAATTGAATATAATAATAAATATAGTATGATAATAATAATAATAATAATAATAATAATATTTTTGGTTTTTTCTTTAATAAATAGTAAATATAATGTTAATTAATAATATGAAAAAGGTAAAAACAACTAAAGCCCATTATTTCAAATGCTAACAAAATAGAAAAAATGGGTTAACACCCCGGATAAAATTAGTGATTACAGTTGCCCATCTTTGCTTATCCTTGTGGAACAAGAATAAAGCAAAGACCATAAGCACTAATTTTATTCGACTTCTCTGTCTGAAGATTTTGAGTTGCGAGTTACTCATATATAGAACTATTCACCCTTCCTCTTTCTTGAAATCCTGAAGCTGTGAGTTTCTCATATATGAAACTCTTCGCTTGGAGTCCTTAAGCGACGGGTCCCTCCTCTTTTTCAAGAGGTTGTTGACAGTATAAAAGGTTTCACATCAACACGGCTACCAATCGGATCCACCTAATCTTCAGGGGCTTCAGACCATATCAAAGGATTCACGCCAACACGGCTACCAATCGTATCTACCTCATCTTCAGGGGCTTCAGACCATATCAAAAGATTCACGCCAACACGGCTACCAACCGGATCTACCTCATCTTCAGGGGGCTTTAGACCATATCAAAGGATTCACGCCAACACGGCTACCAATCAGATCTACCTCATCTTCAAGGGCTTCAGACCATATCAAATGATTCACGCCAACACGGCTAACAATCAGATCTACCTTATCTTCAGGGGCTTATCAAAGGATTCACGCCAACACGGCTACCAATCAGATCCACCTTATCTTCAGGTGCTTCAGACCATATCAAAGGATTCACGCCAATACGGCTACCAATCGGATCTACCTCATCTTCAGGGGCTTCAGACCATATCAAATAATTCATGCCAACATGACTACCAATCAAAAATCTTCTATAAAATGCCTCAATTTCAGATCTTTCTGATGTAAAAAAGATGCTTACTACTCTCGGATAATCAGAGATTGGAAGACCTCTAAAAACCCTAATTATGCAAGTCAAAGGGCTATTGATTCTCTAAGGTCTACTTCTCTTCTTGTGAAGCTATAGATCAAACCTTTTATCAATCTACGAATACATGTTTTGATAAACAAAGTGTTATGATGGTATGAGTTAGCATGCTCCTATCATAAGGACATTTAACTATAAATGATGCATGAGTAGAATCATCTTTAAAATTGTTAGGGAAAAACCCTTACTTTCTGGCGGTCACCCTTAACTCCCGTGGGCCCTTCGTTTTTGTAGAATCTTCATCTTTTGTCTTGTCTTGAAAGGGTGTGGCTAACTTGCATTGGTCGGAAAGCAATATGTCACTTATTGACGCTTAACTCTAGATCATTGCCCCCGCTTCACTTGGGCTTAAATGTTGTCTCTTCAATGACCCTTCATGACGAATATCCTTCATTCCCAACATAGGGATGAGTACCATGTCCCTGAGTTTTTGAGCTTTTCGTACTTCGATAAGGTCTAATTTTTAATTTTCTGAACTAAACACAGTATTTCTTCTGTCTTTGTCGAATCTTCAACTTTTGTTTCATTTTGAAATGCCATTGCTGCCTTGCACTGGTTATACAGAATCTATCATTTTCCATTTTGTGACATTGCCCTCACTCAACTTGGGCTCAATTATCACATCATCTACGGCTCTTCACAATGAGCCTTCTTCTATCTCAACGTTGGGGTGAACACTGTGCCCCCAAGTTCCCAAATTTTCTTATTTTAATTAGGTTCTGAATCTTTATTGTTATGAACCATACAGAACATTATGAAGTTACTTCGAATCTCTGAACTGTCTGGCATATAAAATCTTGCGATTATTCTCACTCTAACCACTGATAAGTTATTCCTTTATATTGGGTCGACCATGTATTTCCCCGACTTAAAACTCTAGAGCCACGTAGGGAAACATCCTTCTCCTTCTTGACCTCGGTAGTACCTCATCTTACCTCTAGGTTTAACTGTTATTTTACCCCTGACCCATTGGTACGACCTTTCTTCTATCTTGATGTTAGTCTAAAAATATCCCCCCAAACCTCCAAACTTCTTTTCTTCAATCAGGCTCAATCTTCATTTTACTAATCCAATCAAGACATTATAGCCAATATTCATTTTGAGTCCTTGAACTGTGCCACGCACTGAGTCTTGCTATTATTCTCTTCAGAATCACTGACAGGTTTGTAGTAGGTCGACCATGTACATCCTTGACCTAAAACTCTATCCTAGAAGCCATACAGAAGAACAATTTTCTTCTTTCTGGATCTTGGTAATAACTTATCTAGCCTTTGAGTTTGGCTGTTATTATTTTTTTGCCTCTGATCCAACATGATGATCTTTCTTATATCTCAATGGTAGGCCAAAAACATGCCCCCTAAGTCTCAAAATTTCATTCCTTCAATAAGATTCGATCTTCGTTCTTTTGAATCAATCAAGGCATTGCGACAGACACGCACTTTGAGTCTTTAAACCGTGTAGCATACCAAGGCTTGCTACTATTCTTTTCTGGATCACTGACGGGTCATCGATGTTAGGTCGATCATGTACGTCTCTATCCCGAATTCTAAATTTTATTCTCGAAACAATATCAAGAAACCATATTCTTCCTATTTTTTTCTCTCTTTTTTTTTCTTCCCCTATTTTATTTCTTTCTTTTTTCTCTCTCATTTTTTTCTCTATGCAGTTTGCTGATTAACGTTTCAACAGAGGATGCTTTTTGGATTAATATACAAAATCAAAATCAATAGAAAAAGAATAGAATGCCCCAGATATCAAATACAAGAGCGGCTTAGATTCAATCCCCTGGTGACCAATAGCTTGCCTTTGAATGTTGTGGCGATATTTAAAGTTGTGAAATTCCTCCCAAATTGCTCGGATCATTCTCATGATTATGGTATTTGCTTGATCTGTTCAAAAACCACTTCTTCTAGTTCTCATTATTTTTCTCCAAAGTATGTTTACGGTTCCCAAATTTGTTTAACCCATGGAGTGCAAAAATATTGATATGAGATTTTTGTACAAGTATGTGCTTTTGATTGTAATTAATATCGTGTCAGTGCCTTCAAAAAGTCACCTCTGACGCTAGGGTATTGAACAGGTAGAGCATATCTCCTTATTAGATTTGTTCTCCCCCCACAGCTCCATCAGGATGCTCTGAGACTTATTTGATTGTTCATTCATTTCTTGATTTTTAAAATTTTTCTATTTCTTCTCGGGAATTCAACTCATCATAGTCTTTTATCTCGAGAATAATGATAGAGCATACAACAATACCTCGAGTTACTCGGCATAGTCATGATTTGAAAACTTACTCATATATTCAAGGCTTTCAACTCAATTAGAGTAAGTGGAGCAAAGCATCTTTATTAACCTTTTTGCTATAGCGAAGTACCATTCTGATTTTTTATTTTTAATTAATTTAATTTTTAAGAATTTTCATATTTAAGCAACTTTATTGGGTTTTTCTAGGAGATTTTCTTATCATCGAACATTATCGAAGAAGTAGTAATCTTACGTCTCGCGCTTTACCGACTAGAGCGGACTAAGCAAGAAATCATACTTTATCGTGATCACAATATTCAATTGATCTTTTATCAGAATTCATGCCACATCATGCACATGATATCCGGGAATCTACAAGGGTAAAAACGAATATACATATATTTTCACTCAAAATATGCTTCCTTTCGTTGAAATAAAAAAGACGAACATAACACATGCCTTTACGAAAAGATCCTTGCTACTTTTAGGCAAAGAGTAGCAAAGTTAATTACACACATAAAAAGGATAACAAGAAAAACATGCGAGAAAAAACGAAAAATGTGACACCTAAAAACATGGATATGATGCACTAGAAATCCTCGACCATCGCAACACTGGTTATTCACCATGACCCCTCAAGCTTCTCGAAGAATTCAATTTTTTTGTTGTCCATTCCATGAACCAACCGCTTGAATTCTGGACAACAATGGATTTCATGTCCTTCCTCCCAATGGTACTCACAAAATACCCCATGTCCCTCTCGTGTGTTCTTCATACCATGCTTAATCAAACTTGCCATAGAAAGCTATTTGAAAACCCAGTTTAAAGGGGACTTGATTTTCGACACATCCGCCTTCACCCTCTTTTCACCTACCTCTTCAAGAGCATTCACGCCTTGATCTTTATGGCTTGGAAGTGGATTAGTGGTAGTGCTTGGTTTACCCAACTGCAGTACCCCGGACCTTATCATATTCTGGACTAATTTCTTGAATGCTGAGTAATTTTCAATTAAATGTCCAAGAACATCGTCATGATACTCACAATGTGCACCAGCGTCATACCAAGAATGATAGGGTGGATTAAAGGGAGGAACATAATAGGGGCGGACCAAATTTGCCTTGTACAACTGTGAATACAACTCCTTGTATGAAATTGGTAGTGGGGTGAATTTCTCATTTTTTCTCTTGGGTCTCATTGTTTCTTTCCTATTCGAACTTCGAGCACTTTCGGCTGTAGCTTGAGGTTGGAAGGCTGTGCAGTTCTTTGGGGCCTCATAAGTTCTTATGTTATTAACCTCATAATCCCTCTTCTTAAATCGCTTCCGAGCTGGTTCTCCATCTGTTGGAGAAGACAAGATTTTCAAGAGAGAATCTTTAATCTTATCTAACACCAACTCTGTGGGACATTTAGAAGTGGTGCAAGCTTGGTCTTTATTAGCCAAGGTCTATTCCACTACAAAGCCATAGTCCTGACTTATTTTTTCAATCTCTTCATCTATGAGAGAATTTCGGTCAAACTTGCCATGTACAATTGCTCAAATTTTTGACTTGAAGGATACTTGACTTCTAACACATTCATTTTCTCCTTCTTTACGTCTACCTCTTCGAAAACATTCACGCCCTGACCTCAGTGGTTTTGTAATGACTTAATTTCCACGTTAGGTCCTTCACACTTCAAAACTCTGGCTGTTAACATGCTCTGGACCACTTTCTTAAATGTCATACAATTCTCCAATGTGTGTCCTACTACTTCGTCGTGGTACTCACAGTGCACGTTAGCATTATACCATGAGGGATAAGGTGGCTGAAAAGAAATAACAAAGCACGATCGAACCAAATCGGTCTTTTATAGCTGTGAGTACAACTCTGTACATGAAATCAATAGAGGGGGTGAAGGATTTTTTCTTCGTCTTTTCTTGGGGACCCATAGTCTCCTTTCTATTCAAGTATTGTACATTCTCGGATACAGCTTGTGGTAAAGAGATCGTCAGCTTTTTAAGGGCTTCGTTGGTGTTTGTGTTGCCAACCCTGTGATCTATTTTCTTAAGTGGCTTCCGAGCCGGTTCTCTATTTGTTGGTGAAGACAAGATTTTCAAGAGAGAATCTTCAGTCTTATCTAATGCCAATTCGATGGGATATCCAGACGCAGTACGGACTACCTCATACTGGTTGACGATGACTTGGTCTTCATTAGACAATGCCTTTTATGCCATAAGATCATAGTCCTCACTCTCACTCGTCTTTCTCATCTCATTTTGCACAAAGGAGTCTTTTTCCACACCATTTTCTTTAGTTATGGTATCCATCATACTCATCAATTCATCGATCTGCTCCATAGTTTCCTCTTGAAGCTTCTCCATATGTGTTATTATCTATCTTTGATTCCAAACCAGATGTTCTTGGAGCTGTTCGAGCTTACCAACACTAGCCACTAGGTCATTCATACTTCTGAAGCTGTATTGGCTAAAAGTCATTCCTTTGTTCTTCCTACTATCTGAGACGAATGTCCTTCTCAAATCGACTTCCATTTCAGCAAAATTGTCTTTTATTTACTTTTTCTAGGGTCGGGCGAAGTATGGATGTAGAATTTTTAATTACTGTCACAAAATCTCCCCCACATTAATCTTGTTGTTTAATTACTTAATGCATGATACGTGCTTTATGCAATGCATGAAACATATAAAATGCAAGGATATGTGCAGATAAAAGCATTGATTCCATATATGGTCACCCTAGAGCAACTCTCATTGTCTTAAAAAGGTTCTTAACATAAAGGAGGCGCCAATAAGTCTTGAACCTAACTTCTAATTCTTTAATGGTTATGAGTAGATGCAAGAATCTTGATGTCTTCTCCATTTCGAGTCCATACAAGAAATGAAACACTTCGGCTTTCGCGGCTGATGTCTCTACATGCCGGGCAACCTCTTGCACCCGAATTGTCAAAAATATGTTGTACCGATCTACATTTTGAATAAATTGGCTAGCATCACAAAGACGAGTGAATAACTTTGAATTGCGACTTCAAGTCTCGAACGAAACTTGAAACATCTCTTTATGATGCTGATTGGCTTGAAGCTCGAGAAATTTATTTCGATTGTGACGCTCTTGGAAAAATTGACCGACTTTTCCATATTTCTTTTGAATCCACAAAGATCATCTTGCTAGGATCGCCTGAGTATACTCTGTTATCATGCGCTCACTTGGGAAACTGTCATCTCAATCCCTTTGGTTGACCTCAGACCACTATCTCACTGTTGAGTTGGAGTCCTCATTCTTGAGACAGCTTTTATCCGTAATGAAAGATCTCACCTTGGGTAAACCACTCGAATCAACACCTTTATGTCATGCAATGTAGATGCAAAAAATAGGTACAGAACAAAATAAAACACAGAAAAAGTCAGTACCGGATAAAATCAACATATATAAAAATAAAACGGGCAATTAAATCAAGCGTCAAAGAAAGCAACCTTATTTACATCATTTCTAAAATTCTAGGTTTAACCGCATGGCTTTAAAGGGGTGGGCTATCTATGTTCTCTACATGTAATTTTTGTTCTAAACGATACCTGAACTGTCCTCGCTATCCTCTTCAAAGGGTAGCAAGGCCCCGACCATCATCCATTATAGGCTCCTCTCAACCGAGTTCAATTCGGGGGACCCATTTGCTATGTCCATACAGGGAAACAATATTCCCATGAAAACATAGGGTACTCAAACCCGAAGGTACTTACTAGGCCCATACAGAGGAACAATATCCACACGAAAGCACTAGCGTTTTTCCCCTACTTACACGAACAAGTTTAGATGTCAGATTTTAAATGCGTTAAAACAAACTCACATTTATAAAAGAATATCAATTTAATCGTCACTTTAATTTACAACTTCTGATATTAATAAAGCGGTAATTATTTGGTTATTTTCGAAAAATGGCCTGACTCATTTTAGTTTTTTTTTAAATCAAAACCAGTCGCCAGCTGTAGAGACCCACTTTTTTGAAATTCAAATTTTAACGTTTCAAATAGAATCGCTAGAAAAGGAGTAGTAGGTTTCCTTTAATTTTTGGGAAAATATTTGGAAAATGGGGAGTTCTTTGAAAACTCGTGTTTTTGAAAACATTAAAACTTGGAGTCGCCTCCGGCTACTGAGATAGGCCGGACACCATAAAACCAAAGATTCATTTGAAAGTAGATTCGGGAGTCGGTTACGGATGAGGAAGGTTTTGGCACCCCATACCGCCTAAAATTGGTACCAAAGAAAAAATAATTACCCCTTTGTTAATATTAAATTTTCTGAATTAAAGTGACAATTAAATTAAAATTCGGTTATACATGCGAGTAAATCTTAAGGGCCTTATTATTCGAAAGTAAACAACAAGACCACCATCACTATGTTTTATATTGGCCACATTTACCCTGAATAACAAGGCCCCGCATTAGTAAATTTAAATATTCCATAGGCAATCTAAACACGACAGACAATACATCATCGCAAAAAACAATACATGAATAAATCAACGGTGCTAACATAAGCAAACGATAAGCGTGAATAGGGTTAATAAAGGGCAAACATGTGTATGTAATATAAGGGTATAATGATATAAATAACATATAAAAAACAATAAGATATAACATACTATGTATACATACGTACATATAGGCATATAAAAAAATATGGACCATAAATACATATAAAATATATAAATACATACGCTACATACATAATAACATACATACATAAATTACGCATACAAGATATAAAAACGACGTACACCGACCATATATAGAATATGTATAACATATAGTATAATATATAAATTGTACGTAAGATATGTAATAAACTTAATGCATACGACATGTAATAAAAAAACAAAAAAAAAACAATAACTTAGGCATATATATACATTACGGCTATACACACGTAACATATGAAAATACGTATATATATATTACATTAATAATGTTTTTTTTTAAACTTCATTAACTAAATAAAAAGTTTACACTAAAAGGGGTAAAAGAATATACCCAAATCCACTAACTCGGGCTCACAAGAACAGTCTGGGCCTGCACACTGGACTACTGCTTGAGCGGGCCGGCACGGGTCAGACGCGGGTCACCGGTTACGCTGGTCAGCAAGTGATAAGGGTCCCCTGCCTTTTCATTCACTTTCTCCACAGATAAACAACCTTTTGTCTCAAACACAAACCCTAGCCATCATCATTCATGCTGCTGTCGTTACTATTCTGGTGGTTAGTTTCGTTCGCCGTCGGCACCAGCGCGAAGTTCTTCTCTTCCCCTTTCTTTCCACCGGTATGTTTTTCAAAAAAAAAAAACGAGCCAAACACTTTGAAATAAGACTCGACTCGGTGAGAGTTTCTTTGTCGTATCTACTCCGTTCGCCGTCAGATCGTCGCGAAACTGAGATATGCGGCTCCCGTCATCATGGGCTTCGTGCTCACCGTCGGGATCGTCCGTTCGGGACTTCGGTCGCCGGAAACTCCCTTTGAGAGTGTTGAAACCGCTTTACCGCCGATCTACGCGTTCCGCCGTTGGATCATCGCGAAACTGAGATATGCGGCTCCTGTTGTCATGGGCTTCGTTCTGACCGTCGGGATCGTCTGTCTCCGGTCGCCGGGAACCACCGTAGCCGTGTATGGGTGAGCTTTTCTTCTCTCGTCATTCTGTTTGAATTTCTGATTTTTCCTTCCTCTTTTTTTGTAGTTGTTATGCGTTGTTGCCTGGTTTTTCCGTTTGATAAGGGTGGTGAGGTGAGTGATAGCTTTAGTGGCAATGTCCTCGGTTTAGGCTTAGGGTGATTCCGAGAGAGGATATGTGATGGAGGTTTGGTAGGTGTATATCGAATAGGGACGGTGGATCAGCAGAGAGGTGACTATGGTAATGGTTCCCTTTCAAAATTCAATGGTGAAAGGCTGTGATGAGTTCAAGAATGGAAGGTGGGTGAATATCCTCTGGTTGTGAATTGGTGAGGGGATTCGGCACCCGTTGATGGCATGGTGCGAGAAAATGACTCAGAAGGGAAGCTTTGTCTTCATTGGGTTTCAGTGAGGCACTGGGATTGCCTTGGGTATCGAATAGATTATGGATGGTTTTTGTGATGAAAGGGGCGAGAGGTGTTCAGAGTGGGGATGAAAGGTGAGGAAATGGTTGTCTTGGAATCCTCGAGTCCTCCTCTTGATGATTGCCGGTTATGTTTTTTTAAGGATCACTCCCCCTAACCAAATTTGTCTCCTTGTGCAGGCATCACATGGAAAGCAAAGGGGCTGAGCCTGTAGCAGCTGTGTGAAGCTGGCAGAGGGGACCAAGGGTGCACGGACAGAAATGGTGCAGGAAGGCGTGGTGCTCTCGGTCCAGGGGTTGCTCCAGGGGCTGGCAGAGATTGGTCTGGCATGGAGCTGGCTGGGGCAAGTAAACCAAAGGGCGTAAGGGCAGGCTTGTAATTTAGGGCTTATTTTATTTTGGGCCCAAACGGGCTAATATGTATAATAAATTTTGGATTTTAGAAATTAGTTTGTAATTGGACTGATATAAATTAATGGGCTTTAGTTTATTTAATTAATATTTTTTGGTATTTTAATTTTGGTTTATAATAATAATAATATCCATACTAATAATTAATTATAACAGCTAAATAATACCATATACTAAAAACAATAATATGATATATATTACTACTGCTAACTATAATATGTGATAACAAAAACATGAAAACCTGAAAAACTACCAATAATTAATAGTAATAAGTAGTAACAATAATAATAAATGTTAATAATAATATATAATACTAACAAAAACAAATAGTAATAATATTATTTCTGTGTTTTGTTTTTTCCTCACATATATAATAGCAAACTATAGTAATAAGTATAGTAATTAACACCAACCAAGTATAATTAATAATTTTTTGGGTTTTTAATTGTAAATAGATAGTAATAATAAAGAAATAATACTAATAGTATTTTTGGAGTTTTAAAACATAATAACATATAATTAAATATAATAATAAATATAGTATGATAATAATATAATATTTTTGGTTTTTTTCATTAATAAATAGTAAATATAATTAATTAATAATATGAAAAAGGTAAAAACAACTAAAGCCCATTATTTCAAATGCTAACAAAGTGAAGAAAAAAAAACGAGTTAACACCCTAGATAAAATTAGTGATTACACTCCCATTGTTTGCTAGACTGTTATCATTTCATCACCGTAATCTTCACTTTACTCCAGTTTATTTTACTTTTAGTTCTCTTACTTTATTCGTTACCTCAATCTATTGTCATCCTCAATCTATTGCCATCATCTTTTATTTTCTAGTTCACATGTATTAATTGTGGCAATTAATTCCTAGACAATCCCGGTGGAGACGGTACTCAACGCACTACTATATTATTTGTTGATCGTGTATACTTGCACGCAAAAGACGAATCCTTAGCATTATTTGTTGGGTCACGCAGGCACACCCCATGGCGCAGCAAAAAAAGTCCGATGATCACCACCAGAGATCCATGTACGAGGAATGAATCAGGGTGAATAAGGGCGAAGAATTACCTGTTTAAAATCTAGAATTCTGAATATAGAGGAGATAGATATCCAATCACGATTTCACGATGTCGATTTCTAAGCCGCAATGATAACGCTCTAACCTTTACGTAGTTCACCTAGTTGAAACGAGCATATAAAAACTCTCTAAACTATTTAGAGGGTTTTTTTAAAAAGCATTAATGACTGCTAGGTCTCTCATGCCTTTATGTAGCCTTTGTAATCCTAATTCAACTCATATTAAGATTTCAATATGTATATATATATATATATATATTAATATATATAATTCTAATTTAACTTTAATTAAGATTTCAATATATATATATATATATATTAAATATATATAATCCCAATTTAACTTAATTAGGATTTTAATAAATATTAATTTAAATCGAATTATATTATTTATATATTAAAAGAGTTATAATTAAAATAGTTATTTTCTTTTAATATTTATCCAATAGTTAAATTATATATATCGAATATATATTAATTTAACTAAATTCGTGTGCAACAAATTTGTACATATATAATTCGTTTAATATTGCTCATTCCAACCGTGAGTGTGACCCTGTAGGTTCTTTGTAACGTTAGTAGTAAATATTAGAACATTTCTAATATTACAAACAATAAGTGACATCTAGCACTATGTCATTGTCACCTAAGTTACAAGAAATCATAATTCGACATAACCTCTCCGTGATTAACTCTTTTCATGTATTACATCCTTTTGTCCTTATATCTAGATTGGACACAAATCATGGAATAGTCACACTTGTATAGTCCATCCAATATTTCTTGATATCTTGAGTAGACTATTATAAACGAATAACTATGATATCTCATATCAACTTATTCGAGCATGGCCATGTATTTCCAGTCTCGCTCAATCAAGTGGCCTACGATATTACTCATTTTATGTAGGAGGGACAAATCCTATCTTGATCAACCATATCCCACTACATAGATTGTAACATATCCAATATCAGTCTTTATAGTGTAGTCAGTTATGACACACGTTTGACTGTATCAAAATATGTCACTCTCGATGTTGAAATAATGATGATCTCAAGTCTAAGGATCATACATGTAGTTATCACTATGAGCAATGTTGTGACTGCCACATAATAATCCAAGAAACATGCTCATAGTGGGTCAGTCCAGTATGTCGTTCTCTAACACATACGTATGTATTGATTTTGACATCTCCATGTCAATGACAACACTTTGTCATCAATCAACTACATATTAGTCTTAATACATTATTGTTGTCCATGTCCACAATAATACTCGACTAAGGACATTTAAGAATAACCATATTATTCTAAGGACTTTATTATAATTCAGTTTATTTATGCACGTAGAATTGTAACTGGAAATAATAATGGCAATGCCTCTAAACAAGGTAAAAAAATGTCTTTTACAATCATCTTATGATTGGTCTTTGGGCATACTCTAACAATCTCCCACTAGCACTAAGACCAATCACTCATGTATCTAATACAAAGTGACTTAGTGTGACGATCATGCTTCTGCTGCGTTAGAGGCTTTATCAGTGGATCGACAATGTTATCACCTGTTGGTACTCTACATATTTCCATATCTCCTCGCTCTATAATTTCTCGAATGAGATGGTAATGCCTAAGTACGTGTTTGGATCGTTGGTGATATATGGGTTCTTTTGCTTGTGCGATGGCTCCGGTGTTATCACAATGTAGATCTATAACATTCAATATGCTCGACACAATCTTTTTTGCAGCATCACATGCTGCAATATACTCAGTTCTGTTGTAGAATCATCTATTGTATCTTTTTTTTAACCTTTTCAGCTCACAGCGCCTCCATTAAGGTAAAACACAAAACCCGATTACAATCGTGAATCGTCTTTATTGGTTTGAAAGCTGGCATTAGTATAACCTTTTATACTTAGCTCTTCCCCACCTCCATATATAAGGAATATATCCTTAGTTCTTCTTAAGTACTTAAGGATGTTTTAACTGCAACCCTATGACCTTTACCGGGATCTATCTGGTATCGACTTGTCATACTTAAAGTGTATGATAAATCTGGACGAGTACATAGCATGACATACATGATAGATCCAATTGATGAAGCATATGAAATCTTACTCATGTGCTCTCTTTCTTGAGGTATTGAAGGAGACATTTCCTTCGAGAGTGAAATACCATGTCTTATAGGTAAGAACCTCCTTTTGGATTCTTCCATACTGAATCTTTTTATTACTTTATCTATGTATATATTTTGACTTAGTCCTAGGAGTCGTCTCGATCTATCTCTATAGATCTTGACTCCTAATATGTATGTTGCCTCACCCAAGTCTTTCATAGAAAAACATTTTCCTAACCAAGTTTTTTTAAAAGACTGTAAGCTAGGTATGTCATTTTTTATTATCAATATGTCATCCACATACAATACCAAGAATATGACAGTGCTCCCACTAATTTTCTTGAAAGCACATGGCTCATACTCATTTTTGATAAAACCAAAATCTTTGATTGCATCATTAAAACAAAGATTCCAAATTCGAGAAGCTTACTTCAATCCATAAATGGACCTTTGTAGCTCTCATATTTTTCTAGCATCTTTTGGATCGACAAAACCTTCAGGTTGTGTCATGTACACATCCTCATCTAGTTTTCCATTAAGAAAAGCGATTTTAACATCTATTTGTCATATTTCATAATCATAAATACAGCTATTGCAAGTAAGATCTTGATGGATTTAAACATAACAACAAGAGAAAAAGTTTCATCATAGTCTATACCATGAATTTGACGAAAACCCTTAGCGACTAATCGCCTTTTGTATGTTTGTACATTACCATCCATGTTGATTTTCTTTTTGAAAACCCATTTATACCCTATGGGCTTAATCCCTAGAGGTGGGTCAACCAAGTTCCAAACTTGGTTTTCTAACATGGAATCCATCTCGAATTTCATGGCCTCTAGCTATTTCTCAGAGTTTGGGCCCGTCACTGCTTCTTGATAAGTCATAGGCTCATCTTGATCCATGAAGATAACATCACCATGAAATGTGACAAGAAATCTATATTTCTCAGGAGCATTACGCTTTCCTAAGGATTTTCGTAGTGATTGTGTTTCCAAAATAGTTAAATGTTCCTCAACAACTTGTGGAACTTGTTGTTGTTCAATCTCTGGTTCAAAGATTTGTGGTTGATCTCAAATTTCATTGATTTCAATATTTCTCCCACTTCTTTTTCTGAAAACAAATTCTCCTTTTAGGAAGATTCCTGTTCGAGCAACAAACACTTTGTTCTCGGTAGGATTTAAGAAATAATATCCTTTAGTTTCTTTAGGATAACCTACAAAATTATATTTATAAGATTTGGGTTCAAGCTTTGTAGACATCTGATGTTTAACATAAGCTTCGTATCCCCAAAATTTTATAAAAGACATATTGGGACGTTTCCAGTCCATATCTCATATGGTGTTTTTTTTAACTGATTTAGATAGAACATGATTTAGTGTGAATGCCATTGTTTCTAGCGCATGTCCCCAAAAAGAAATTGAAAGATCAGCGTAACTCATCATTGATCGAACTATTTCCAACAGTGTTCGATTTCTTCTTTCGGAAACTCCATTCCATTGTGGAGTACTAGGAGGTGTAAGTTGTGAGACAATCCCACATTCCTTAAGATGATCACCAAACTTTAAACTTAAGTATTCTCCCACTTGATATGATCAAAGACCATTAATGCTTTTCCTAGTTGGTATTGTACTTTATTTTTAAATTCCTTAAACTTTTCAAGGGCTTCATATTTATGATGTTTTATGTAAATGTACCCATATCTACCGAAGTCATCTGTGAAAGTAATGAAGTATTGAAAACCTTCTCTAGCTTGTGTATTCATTGGTCCACATACATCACTATGTATTAATCCCAATAATTCACTTGCTCGCTCACTTTTACCATTAAAATGAGCTTTGGTCATCTTTCCAAATAAGCAAGGCTTGTATACATCAAATTGTTCGAAAACAAATAAATCCAAAAATCTATCTTTATGAAGTTCTGAAATGCATTTTTCACTTATGTAACCCAAGCAACAATGCCAAAGATAATTTTGATTAGAGTCATTTGTTTTTGATCTTTTCATATTTATGCTATAAATGGAATTCTATTGATCCAAAATATATAGGCCATTTATTAATTGTGCCACACCATAGAAAACATTATCGAGATAAAAGAACAACAATTATTCTTAATAATTATCTCAAAACCAATCTTGTCTAAACAAGAAATCGAAATGATGTTTTTAGTCAAACTAGGCACAAAATAACAATCCTCTAAACATAAATTAATTCCACTAGGCAACGATAAAGTATGTGTTCCTATAGCTAATGCAACAACTCTTGCTTCATCACCAACACATAGGTTCACATCTTATTTTCTCAGTTTTTACTCTTTTGTAGTCCTTGTACAGATGTACAAATATGAGAACCACAACTGGTATCCAATACCCAAGAAGTAGGTGTTGATAAATTAATATCAATAACATAAATATCTAAGGCAGACGCTCCGCTTTCATTTGCCTTCTTGACCTTTTCAAGATAAATGGGACAGCCCTTCTTCCAATGACATGTTTTATTACAGTGAAAACATTTTTCTTTCAGTGACATGTTAAAGAAGTTCACGTCGTTCAACTTGTCTTTCTCAAGGACCGATAGCAATGATAACGAATTTGTATTTGCCATAATAAGTCTACAATAATAAAATATAATTTTTTTGAGTACGTTTACCAAGTTTGATTATAAAATGACTTTATACTCCCACTACTTTTATTAAAATTAATAACCCTCAAATATTAATGTCAAAAATACTTTTCGTAAAGTTTTTCTAGTGGGTAAGGATCCAAAACTCACATTCTCTTAAGTCAGCTTTGGTTTTTCTCTTAAGATTATGGTTTATCTAGGTAAGCAACATTTGCTAATTACATCTCATGTAACTCCTTCATTTGGTGAGCAACTCTTGTTTATAATCATCTTATGATTATCCAAATAACTAGCCTTTAGGTTTCTAATCCTATTAGAGTAACCCGGTTAAGTCTTTAACCAATATTACAACCAACGAATATCACTTGCTTATTCTTCCGTTTGGCCAAGATAGATACAAGTACCTCGCTTTAGCAGAACCTACATTGTATCGATCTAGACTTTAACGAGGGTTAACATTGGGAAGCGATAAAAGACTTAATATTTTATTGAGGGGTTTTGTGAATACTATATCACCATTTAACATTTGATCTTCTCAATTAACTAGTATGAATCTCATACATTCATTTTATCATATACATGAAAAAACAGTAAATATGAATGCAATAATTATAGCTCATATCCTAAGGTGGCTCATCCCAAGCCAATGTGAGAACCAAATTATTCTAAGGATAAAATCACTTCTCAAGCATCTTTCTGTCGTCCCATACTTATGTTTCTCTTGTCCATGCTTCTTCGTATAGATTACAATTTTAGAAACTCGTTTTACATACGAGGGAGTAAGATGAGAAAAAAAATACAATAGAAGTAGAGAAAGACACGACACGCAGGCTGTATTTATAAAACCTTATAAATAAAACTAAATGGGCTATTGGGCTATAACCATGTATTCCAAAGAACATGCATATCAAACATAATAATGACGCAGTTTGTTATTAAGGTCTTACCATATTGTTCCTACACGGGGGTCAAAGAGCGGAGCCCTTTGCGGGGATGTGGTGGCTACAGGGCCACTGGCGGGGGTGCTGTTGACTGGTCAGCGGAGGGGAGGTTTTTTAAATATTAGCATCTTTATCGCTGTGTAAAAATCTCACGATTTGATAACTTTTATCAACATTATCGTATTTTTCAAGATTTTAAAATCCACGAGGTTTTTACTGAAACAACTTTTGTTACTTTCCCCGCACGAAATCTATAGACTAACCATTAGTCTAATATGTAACTATAACCTGTGTATGTTAACACTTAACATCTAAAACCCTAAAACTCCATATTGAATATGTTAACAATTAACAAATAATATTTCAAACCCTATCAACAAAGATCCTGATGATAAACTCTTAATCATTGATCTTAGGAACATCTTTTAATTGGATTAACAGATTAACCGTGATTGAATCGATTTACTCGTACAAATATCATATATTCGCTAAATAAATCAAAAATAATATGTATCTCATACAATTACATCACCCAAGTAATTAAAACCCGAATCCGTATTATACAAGTGGCTCTGATACCACTGTTAGGTCACGCCGGCACACCTCATGGCGCAGCGGAAAAAAATTCGGCAATCACCACCATAGATTCATGTACGAGGAACGAATTAGGGTAAATAAGGGCGAAGAATTACCTGTTTAAAATTTGGAATTCTGAATATAGAGGAAATAGATATCCAATCTTGATTCCATGATGTTGATTCCTAAGCCGCCACGAGAACGCTCCTACCTCTACGTAGTTCACCCAGTTGAAATGAGCATATAAAAACTCTCTAAACTATTTAGAGGGTTTTGCCAAAAAGCATTAATGACTGCTAGATCTCTCGTGCCTTTATATAGCCTTTGTAATCCTAATTCAACTCATATTAGGATTTTAATATATATATTAATATATATAATTCTAATTTAACTTTAATTAAAATTTCAATATATATATTAAATATATATAATCCAAATTCAACTTAATTAGGATTTCAATATACATATTAAATATATAATCCCAATTCAACTTAATTAGGATTTCAATATGTATTAATATATAATCCCCATTCAACTTAATTAGGATTTAATATATATATTAATTTAAATCAAATTATATTATTTATATATTAAAAGAGTTATAATTAAAATAATTATTTCCTTTTAATATTTATCCAATAGTTAAATTATATGTATCGAATATATATTAATTTAACTAAATTCGTGTACAACAAATTTGTACATATATAATTCGCTTCATATATGCTCATTCCAACCGTAAGTGTGACCCTGTAGGTTCTTTGTAACATTACTAGTAAATATTAGAACATTTCTAATATTACAAACAATGAGTGACATCTAGCACTATGTCATTGTCACCTAAGTTACAAGAAATCATGATTCGACATAACCTCTTCGTGATTAACTCTTTTCATGTATTACATCATTTTGCCCTTATATCTAGATTGGACACAAGTCATGGAATAGTCACACTTGTATAGTCCATCTTATATTTCTTATATCTTGAGTAGACTATTATAAACGAACAACTATGATATCTCACATCAATTTATTCGAGCATGGCCATGTATTTCTAGTATCATTCAATCAAGGGGCCTACGGTATTACTCCTATTATGTAGGAGGGACAAATCCTATCTTGATCAACCATATCCCACTACATAGATTGTAACATATCCAATATCAATATTTATAGTGTAGTCAGTTACGACACATGTTTGACTGTATCAAAATATGTCACTCACAATGTTGAAATAATGATGATCTCAAGTCCGAGGATCATACATGTAGTTATCACTATAAGCAGTGTTGTGACTGTCACATAATAATCCAAGAAACATGCTCATAATGGGTTAATTCAGTATGTCGTTCTCTAACACATACATATTTATTGATTTTGACATCTCCATATCAATGACAACACTTTGTCATCAATCAACTACATATTATTCTAAATGCATTGTTGTTGTCCTTGCCCAAAACAATACTTAACTAAAGATATTTAAGAATAACCATATTATTCTAAGGACTTTATTATAATCCAGTTTATTTATGCACGCTGAATTATAACTGAAAATAATAACGGCGATGCCTCTAAACAAGGTAAAAAAATGTCTTTTACAATCATCTCATGATTGGTCTTTGGGCATACTCTAACATTATTTACTTTCATTTTTACACTGATTCTTTAATCTTTTGCCATACGATATTCCGTCTATAGATGCCCCATAACTTTCTGATCATACTGATGGCTTGGTCTTGTTTTTGCCCAAGTTCTATCTCGCGGACTAGATAGGTGGCTTTTGTCATCTTGTGTACAGTGATGCCCTAACCCCTTGTGGGTTTGACCATCTTCTTTTGAAATGTTACCTTTTTAGGCGAAGGTCCATTTGTGAGTGCTTTCTTTACTCGAAGCATCAACCTGTGGGCACATTTGCTGTTGGTCCCTATACTTTTGAACTTCTTTGTGAGTAATGCAGAGAAATATTTTATTTTACTACAGAATCATAGAATACATGTTCTGATTACAATATGAGATGCTTATTAAGAAAATTGAGTTTTTCTTTTCAATTTGCGAATGTATTAAGCTATATTGAGTGCCCCGAATATCAAGTACATGATCAATACTGAAAATAGCTTACCGAGGATTGGCCCAAGAAAATTTTGTTTCTAGGAGACCTCGAAAGCTGAATTGGTGTTTGAAGATGTGAAGCGCATTTTAAGCTACTTCAGTGCTTGACCAACTTTCCTTTGGCATGTTCATTTTTGTCTTATTTTTGTTTAGGGAAGCCAATTCATGGCATTCTTTTGGCTCAAAATAAATGATAGAGCAAAAAACAAATTCCTGAGCTACTCGGCATTGTCATGATTTTGAAAATATTACCATCACTTGTGAAGAGAAGAATCTCGATTAGAATGGGTTCAACAGAGTGCCCCAAAAATTCCACACTCTTATCCAAAAATGCCTATTAACAGGTTTCGAATATTGAAGTACTTTTTTATTAATATTTTTTTTGAAAAAAATGCCTATTACTAGGCTTTGAATATTGAAGTGCTTTTTGAAAAATGCCTCTTACCAGGCTTCGAAAGTTAAATCACTTCGTTTCGTTTTTAAAAATGCCTATTACCAGGCTTCAAACAATAAACTACACCGATTATGTGTGGTCCTTGATGTGAAATGTGAGTCACATATTCATAATCTCTATAGCTTAGGATTTCAATTAGACACAGGCTACTCGAACTCAACCTCTGGGTCAAAATCAATGTCCCTTATACAATTGAAATATAGGGACTTAATAGACAAATATATTCACAAAATGAAGAGAGAGTTGAAAAACAAAATGCATCTTTTCATTGAAAATTAGAGCATGTGGACTTAGGCCCTTACAAAAGATCACCACCGCATTCGGGCTTAAGAAGGTAGAGTTTGATTTACATGCTTTACTTTGAAAGAAGCAAAGGGAAACCTACTAAAGTTGTTTAGCTTGGCATCTAGACTAAGAAGCAAAAGCGAGTTCATTCTCAAAGAATTCAACTTCTTTGCTGTTCATTAGGCCTTGAACTGTATCTTTGAACTTATGGTAGTCTTGAATAATGTGCCATTCTTCTGCATGAAACTCAAAGTACAGATCAATATGCCCCTCGGGTATCATCATTCCTTGACCGATTAGATCCGCATCAAATAGCTTCTTCCAAACCCAACTAAGAGGTGATTTGAATTCTGATACCTCATACTTAACTGTTCAGTTGCTCTCCTCAACGATTGTATTCACTCTACTTGTGTGATGTGGTTGGGGTTGGCGGTTGTAGTTAGCCCATCAGGTTTTTCAAGACCTATGACCCCAAGCTTGATAAGCTTTTCCATGGCTTTCTAGAAACTGATACAAGTTTCAATCGAATGTCTCACTTATCACCATGGTATACGCATTTTGCGCTAGGATCATACCACTTTGAAAATTGAGGTTGTAATGGTGCTTGATAGAAGGGTGCCACCACATAGACATCGAACAATTGCTTGTACAGTTTACCGTACAAGATTGGTAACAAGGTAAACTCCATCTTCTCGATGTTTCTTCTTTGACCGAAGTCTTGGCTCAAAGAGCCCTGGGAACTTGCGCGGCCTTGGGTTGTACAATTGTCATAGTCTTCAGATAACTGACATTGTAAACACCCGAAGAGTTTACTTCATGGTCTTTCTTTGCATACAATGTCTACTTATGGGATGCACTACCTTCACTATTTATTTTTCCATTATTGACGACATTTTCGATGAGCTCATCAAATAGCACAAGGTCGGCAAAATTGGTAGTCACATTGCCTATCAAGCGATCCAAGACTGGGCCTCCAATGTTTGGATAATTATGACCAATGTTTCTTTTTTCGCTGAGCAGGGGTTGAACTTAAGCTGCCACGTCTCTCCAACATTGGGAATACTGCCTAAAGCCTTCATTTAACTTTTGTTTCATGTGCTGCAAGGACCAGGACCAACGGTCTAGCACAATGTCTCTGACATGTCAGTACTATTCTAGGAAATCTTTGGCCAAGTCCTCGCATGAATTTATCTGATGCATGTTCAATTGATTATACCATCTTGTGGCAGATCTTGAGAGACTATCTTGGAAACAGTGGATCAATAACTTGTTATCTCTTTCGTATCCCGTCATCCTTCGGCAAAACATGGTAAGATGTGCACAGGGATAACTCGTTCCGTCATACTCCTTGAATTCTGTGATCTTGAACTTAGGAGGTAATACCAAATCTGGGACGAGGCTGAGTTCATGGGCATCAAATCCACTGAAAGTGTTCGTTACCTCTATGGTTTCCATCTTTTCTTTGAGTCCCTTGCATCGGTCCTTGATCTCTTTAGTGGTTTCAATTCTAGGTTTATCCATTTCAATCAATTGATTCATCTCTGAGACAAAATCTTCGGCTTGATTTCCCCCGGGCTTGACTTTCAATGCGAAGGGTTGATTCATAGGGAAAGATACACCGGTCTGATGAAGTGGTGATTTCCCTCGAGAAAGTATTACCTGCGGGTCCGGATGAACCTTAACATATGTAAGAGTAAAACCTGGCGGATATGTAGGACCTTTGGGCCTTGCTGTAGGATTATCAACAGAAGCCTCTCCTTGCTCGGGAAGCTTAAATCCAAGCATTTTGGCTATTTGGCCTAGTGTATCTTGTTGAGATTTCTTGAACTGTTCCAACATCTCTTGTCATGCCTTAGCTAACTGATCCTCTAACATCATAGTTAAATTCGATTGCATGTCTCTTTGAGTTTGCTCAATTTTGTCCAATTTGTCTTCGTTCACCATTTTGGTTTTGTGTCAAGTTTTGTAGGGGTGTTGAATCGAATGACCCTTTCTTTGATCTAGAATCACTGTCGTGGGACATCCAAAAAATTAGTCTCGATGTTTTCAAAATGAATGCATGTAAATGCAAGGTAACTGCCCTAAATGCAAAAGTATTGATTTGGACATGGCTTTCGAGGAACAACACTCACGAATATATAAGAGAAATTTGCAACTTTTAAAATTGCACTTAATTGACGTCTAGGTTACTAGATTTTCTCTCAATTCATGAACGATCTCCAATGTGTCCACCATTCTCAGGTCAATACCTTATGATGGTATAATACAGATAAAATTATAATGATGTTATGAAATATAATGTGAATGAATATTATATGCTGATGTAATGCAAATGAAAAAGAAACACTGGTTAGTATTAATTAAATATTTACAAATGAAAGACAAAAATATACCCGACATTTTTTTAGCACAGAATAAACCCATTTGCATGATATTTTAATTTTCTATGGTTACCGCATGGCTCTAAAGGGGTGGAATTCTTAGATTCTCTACATGTAGTTTTGGTGCTAAAAGGGTACTCAAATTGTCCTCGTTGTCCCCTTTTAAAGGTAGCAAGGCCCCCGATCATCATCCATTATAAGTTTCTTTCAATCGAGTTCAATTCAAGGGGACTCATTTGCTATGTCCATATGGGGAAACAATATTCCCACAAAAACATAGGGTAGTCGAGCCCCGGAGGTACTAACTAGGCCTATACGAAGGAACGATATCCTCACGAAAGCACTAGCGTTTCCCCCACTTACATGAACGAGTTTATATGTCAAATTTTAAAATGCGTTGAAATGAACTCGTATTTCTAAAAAGATATTAAACTAATTTAAAAATAAACTCACAATTTCTAATTAAGGTAAAAGGTAGTTGACTCGTTAGGTGACTCTTTTTTTGTAAAAAAAATTGCTCCCCAACGGAGTCGCCAACTATAGAGACCTTTCTTAACATCTAAATCGCTAGAAAGAAAAATAATTGTTTGAATTTTTTGTTAAAAAATTTTGAATCTTGGGGGGTTTGTTTTAGAAATTCAGTTTTTGAAAAATAAAGACTGTAGTCGCCACCGATCACTTTTTAGGTAGACCGAACATCAAAAATAAAACCAGAGATTCTTTTGAAAATGAGTTCTGGATTCAGTTACGGATGGAGAAGGATTAGCACCCCCACACCTCCCAAAAATTGGTAGTTAGTTTCAAAGAAAACCCTAGATGGATGGGTAGTCAGTTACGGATAAGGAAGGATTAGCACCCTCACTTTTTAGTTTCAATCGGCTTATAAAAACAAAAAAAAAATAAAACAAAAATTCATTTTAAACCGAGTTTCAAAGAAAAGAGAAAAAAAACTCTGAAAAGGAAAACCCTAGCCCATTTTATTTCTTCTCTAAACTGACGACCCCTTTTCCTTTTTAACACTACTATGGCCATTCATCGACGGCCAGACCTCGACAAGAACCACCCGGTGTCTGAAGACGATGGTATGTGGTGGCTCCTCCCCTGGTGTCATAACCCTTTTTGTCCGTGTAAATTAAACTTGGTCCATACCCGACCCATTAACCCAGATGTCTAACCCTAATAACAAAAAACCCTAAAAACACTAAATCCCTAATAACCAAGCCAGTCGCCATCTCTCAACTACCGCTGCCGCCGCCTTCAACCACTATCTTCAGCCACCCAACTCTAAAATTTCAATCCCAAAACCTTAACCAATCCCCAAAACAATTAAACCATAAATCAATTTAACCAAAATACCCTAAATTACTAGAAACCCTAAACTAGATCAACCCTAAAATAAAATAATAACCTACCCTAACCCTCTGCCCATACCCTATGCCTCAACCGACCCATCACCCAAAAAGCCAATTCCCCACCAACTCGGCAACACCCCAAAAAATCTAGCCATCTTCTCCAACATTGATGTATCTGCAAAATGGGAGAGATTTCATTATTCTATTGTAAAACATGCGCTATAAAAACTCATGAAATCCATGTAAAAGGGGGTATTCGGGAAATAAAAAACTGTAAAAGGGGGATTTTTTCTACCTATAAAGAAGGGATCTTTAAATTAAAAATCAGAGTAAGTTTATACTTTCAATTCTTAAGTCTTTTTTCTGTGTATGTTTGAAATCTAAGATTTAAAATTAAAAAGGAGTTTTTCTTTTAAAATTAAAACTTTTTTTGATTAAATCTAAAATTAAAGTAAAAAAAGGGTTTCGAACCATACCTGCCTATTGGGTGGAGGAGAGCTATCGCGGCCACCGTGGGACCATCGATGAACGACGCCGCTCTGGTTAAGAGGAAAAGATGAGTAGGGTTGTATTTTGGTTAGAATATTAGGGTTTTTATATTATTTTATAATCTGTTTAAAAAAAGATAGCCTATTTTAATTAAACCATCAACCCCTAAAACGATGCTGTATAAGGCCCCAACCTGCTTGGTGACCCAGATACCCAAGGAGGATCCGCGCTTTCTTGAATTGGGTTAATTACCCTCCAGGTCCCTCCCCTTTAACCACGTCTTCACTAATGTACAAGGGCCAATTGCTCTTTTGGTCCCTGTAGTCTTTTTTTCTTCTTTTTTCTTCTTCCCACAATTATTTATGTTTTTGCCCTTTTATTTCTATTTTGTTGTAATCTGGTCATTTTCCAGATTTTAATTAATTTATTGTTCTTTTAATTTAGGCCCCCTCATTTTCTGTTTTTATATTTTCAGGAAATATATTCTTGTTTTCTTTGCATTTTGGTCCTTTTTTTATATTAGAATTATTAACTATAGTGTATATATATATATATATATATTATACATATTTATCATAGTATATATATAAGCATTAGATATTATTGTGTATTGTTACTATATGTCACTTAATATATGTTTATAAAGTATTTTATTATATATGAATATTATATATTATATTATAATGTATGTTCATTATATATTATGCTATGTATATATTATTATATGTATTTATCTTATTTATTAAATGTATGTATTTGGTGCGTAATAGGTATTTGATATTATTATGTATTTTATAATATGTATATTTATCGTCTATTATTGTTTTATATTATAGTTTTAATATATATGTATTTAATATGTATATATTATATATATGTACATGTATTTATTTATGTTTTAATTATTCTTGCTTTGTATTTATTTTATTTACATATCGAATATAAATTGTCAATGCGTTGCTCCATTTTTCGACGGTAAACTTGGCTACTAGTCTGAGACGTAGATGGTAGTTTTTTGTCTATCCCTCGAACACCGGGGCTTTTAAAATAAACCCTCATATATAATCGAATTTTAATTTAAATGGCACTTAAACTCACAAATTTTGATATTAATAAAAATGCTAATCGACTTGGTACCAATTTTTGATCGTATCGGGAGTGCTAACCCTTTTCCGTACGTAACCGACTTTCGATTTTAAACTTTTGAATATTTGGTTATTTTATGGTGTCCGACCTACCGAAGTGGCCGGTGGCGACTCTATTTTTTAAAATTTCCATTTTTTAATTTCCAAAATCTATTTTTTTATTTTACCCCATTTTGTTAAATTTCTTTAAATTCCCCATTTCCCCACACACATGAATATATAAATGTGAATATTGTAATATTTTAATTTTTTCTTTGTGTGGTAAAAAAAACTCTGATGACAGATGCTAACTTCTCTGGGGAACTTTTTTAGAAATTCAAGCCGGTAGTCGATTACCATTTTTATTAATATCGAGTTTAAGTGTCACATAAATTAATGTTCGCTTATATATTCGAGTATTATTTTAACACATTTTTTGTCATAGCATACCCGATCATTTAAGTAGGGGAAAACGCTATTGCTTTCGTGGGGATATTGTCCCTCCGTATAGGCCTAGCAAGTACATTCGAGTCTCTAGTACTCTATGTTTTCGTGAGAATATCATTTCTTCGTATGGACATAGAGGAATGGGTCCCCCTGAATTGAACCCGGTTGAAAGGAGCCTATAATGGGTGATGATCAGAGGTCTTGCTACCTTTAGTAGGGGACAACGGGGAGAATTCAGGTACCTTTTTTAGCACCAAACCCGTATATAGTGACCCATATAAACCCACCTTGTAGAGCCACCCGAAACTTTGCCCATTAGCGGTCACCTGGTTTAGGTTTTGATGCCTTTAATTGTATATGTACAGTTTTTAATTGCTCTATTTTGTGCCTTATTTATCATTTTGTTTATTTAATTATTTTATTCGATACTAACCCGTTTTGTCCTCATGTTTATATTGCATCCATTTCATTCATGTCATCATCACAATTTCATTTGTATCATCATAGAGCATTGACTCGTGAATGGCGAACAATGTGGAAAGCGTTCGTACATCAAGAAAATCTAGTAACCTAGATGTCGATTAAACGCAATATTCAAAGGTTGCAATTCTCGTATAGTTGCGGCTGTTATTCCACAAACGCCATGTCCTAATTAATACTTTTGCATTTAGAACGTATGCCTTGCATTTCAATTTTTTGAGACTGATCCTTGGGATGCCCTGTGACAGCCATGCTGGAAAAGACGAAAGATCAGTCGATTCAACATCCTTACAAAATAAGAAGCAAAACGAAGATGGCGAACGAAGATAGATTAGATAGGATCAAGCAGAATCAGAGGAACTTGCAAGCAAATTTAACCCAAAAATCGGAGGAGTAGTTAGCCAAGGCCCAACAAGAGATAAGAGAATATTTTGCAAGATCTCAACAAGACAATACTTGGTAAATTGGAGCATATGCTAGGATGCAAGTTTCCTGAACAAGGAGAGGCCTCTTCTATCGGCCCTAGGGCAGGTCCCCGGGAAGAAAACGAAGATCTTATGTATCCTCCAGGGTTTACCCTTACTCAGGCTAAAAATTAAACCAACCCACGAGTGGTGATTTCTGTCAAAAAATCTCAACCACCTCAGGCCGGTACCTCTATCTCGGCAAATCTGCACGACGCATCAAAAGCTAAACTGGGGGGAAATCAAGCTGAAAATTTTGTCTCAGAGATGGATCAGTTAATCAAACTCGAGAAATCAAGGACCGAGATATCGAAAGAGATCAATGAGCGTTTCAAGCGACTTGAAGAAAAGATGGAAGCTATGGAGGTAGTGGATTTGACGCCAATGATGTAACGCCCCGATTTTGGGCCTAGCAATTTTGAGGTTTATTAGACGGTCCGGTAGACCAGGTTAAAGATTCGAGTCAGATTTAGGACCGTATATTTTTCGGTAAGATAAAAATGTGGAAAATAGTTAAAAATCATCTTTTAATATATATTGATTTTTGGTGGAATCAATTTTGGAAAATGGAATTTGGGAATGTGACATTTTGGTTAGTGACCAAAATACAATTTTTGAAAATTGTTTTAAAGTGACTAAAATGAAAAAGGGTCAAATTCTTAAAATCCTTAAGGAGCTAAATTATGAAGTTTTTGCTGGTGGTTTCTCCTTTCAATTAAATCATTTTAAACATGTGTTTTAAAGGTGGTTTAAGAGGGATTAAAATATCTAAGTTAGTTATTTGCTTTTAAAGAAAATATACGTAATTTTTTCCTAAACCTTTTCTCTCAACTTCTTTTCTGCCAAACAATCAGAATTTCATCAAAATCTAGAGGTGAGAGATTCTTTTCACTCAGATTATTGAATCTAACTTGATTCTTTAACTTTGTTTTACAAAATCCCATTGGAATCTTATGTTTTCTTAGCTTGAAACAAGCAGATTGAGGGAGAAATCACATAATAGGGGTAAGGTCCGTGTTCTCCTCTGTTAAATAGTTCTTTATTGATATTCCCAAGTATTTGATCCTTGATTTATGTTTTATAATCTAAATTTATGTTTTTATATAGATTTAATTGGGTAAAATTGATAAAATTATGAAAGATTCAAATTGAATATGATTTCCAGTGTTATGAATTGTTTTTAAACATATTTTGGATGTGTAATGATGTTGATAAGTCGATTTTATCAATGAAATCTCGAAACTCTTGAATCTCTAATTGTTTAGGTTGCTAGATTTGTGTTTTTGAGGTGTTATGGTGGTTGTGTGTGTTTGCTGAAGGTGTTAGGTTGATTTGATTATGTTTCTAGATGTTAATTGATGATAAAAGTGGTATTGATTGTTAGGTTGTGGCTGGGTTGTGTTTTGAAAGGATTAGTTGAAGTTTTCGGTTGTTGTGGTTGGGTAATTGTGAGGTGAATGCAAGAATCAGTGAGGATCTGTTGTTGCAGTGTTGTAAATGCATGAAGATACATTAATCCTCTATTGTTATGTGGTTTAAATAGGGAAGGTTGTTTGGAAGTGAATGGTGTAGCGTTGGAGGCTTCAGACGCTTGATTTCGTGTTGGCAAATCAAGGCTTCGCGTATCGGTGAGTGAGAACGTGGGCTCCAGCTTTAGAATGTTTTAAATGTGGTTTATGGGAGTTTAAACTTAGCTTAATACGCTGGTTTAAACTCGAAAGTAAGTAAAAGTGGATATTCTCTCTCAGTCGTGCTGGTGTTAAATGGTTTTATGCACTTGTTTTAATTTACATGTTACCTACGGTTTAAGCATGTTTTAAAGTACTTAATATACTGTATTTGAGCATGAAATGCTGAAAGATGCACATGGTAAATGATCCTTGTAAGTGTATAGTTTATACTTGTGTTTTAAAGCATGGTTGTTGTTTTGGAAAAATGGTTTGACTAATGCTTGTTAAAAACAGTGAGGTAAATGTTAAATGGTTAATTATATTGGCAAGTGATGTGGTTTTAAAATTGTTATCGGATATAGTTGGCCGGCCATAGGATTTAGTGCACTATAATAAGTTACCTTAGATATTGAGGGGTTTAGATCTGTGTACAGAAAACTCCATCCAAGTACCCTAACGGTAGAGGGGTTAAACAGTACCGGAAACTCCTGTTAGTGGATTAAGCGTCTAACTGATGATTGGGGTTGGTGTCCTCGTGGGTTGAAAGGTGTACCCAGTTGGTAATGTACCATGATTGTTATTGTATTACTATTCCGGTTGGGATGGCTTGAAGTGTTGGTTGATCACTTGTTGAATCTGTGTATCCGATGAACTCTTTTGTTAATGGACTTGTTTAATGGTCACTTGTAAGCCAATATAATTGTTAATGTATCATTGAAAGGTTTATGTTGTATAATGTGATTTATACATGTTTACTCTTTAAGTTTTGCATATGGTAGTTATGCATGGAAATGCTTAAATTGAGGTTGAGCAATGGGACTTGCTGTTGGTTAATGATACATGTTGCATATGGTCAATATGCTAGTTTTTAATGATGTTAAGTGCATGGTTATAAAGGCATGATAATGTTTTAAAGGTTGTTTGAAATAAGTTTCAATGTAATGTTGGGAAATGGTTTTAAATGCATTGATGGTGTTTTGTTTCTGAGCACTCCTCACTAAGCCTTGTGTTCTTATGCTCTTATTTTCCATCAATGCAGAGAATTGAGAGCTTTGGAGGCAACAAGGGATCCTATCAAGACTTGTATACCAAAGTATGTTTGGATTAGACTATAAGTAATAAAGGCAATGGGGTACTCGTTTTGGTTTTGGGAGATGTTTTGATAAACTCCCTGTTTGAGCAAGTTTATTTGGTTGCTCTAAAGTTGTAAATGGCCTTTATGGTTTGGTTTTGGTGATGGTTTGGAGTTTCATGTTTTACTTGAATGGTTTCTAGGTTGTATGTCTATAGATTTACATTTAATGCAAAAGGCCATGAATTGATGTTGAATTTGTGATGCTATGCTGTGAATAGTATCCTGAATATGTTGGATGTATGTTAGAAGCATATAAGGGTGTTTTGGATAGGCTAAAAGTGACATTACAGGCCCATGCGTACCGATACGCGGGGGACCGTATCGGTACGACTAGGCAAAATCAAGCATGGTGTTTCGATACGGGCTTGGGTGTATCGGTACAATTAGGCCAAATCAAGCATGGTATTTTGATACGGGCTTGGATGTACCGGTATGGATTTTCTTTATTGGAATCTACTTTTTGGGACAAAACTCGTGTACCGAAACACTACTGTATCGTATCGATACGGTTGTCAAACATTTTCAAACTACCAGCTAGGCGTACCGAAATGGGTTGCAGTGTATCGAAATAGTACAGGCTTGTGTAAGGCACCAAATCGATACGGTAACACGCATATCAGTACAAATGTCTGTTAATTCAGTTAATGTCATGGAAGTGGAGTTCTATTTTCTTGCATTTTGGTCCTTGAATGTTATGGATGCAATTGAATGAGTTTGGATGTTCGAGTCGAACTAATTTTTAACATGATAACATGAAACCTATTTAATTAAAGGTTGATAACTTAAAAATGTGCTGAGTCCCTGTAGTTTGATCAAACTACATTTTGGTCTCGAGTTTGCAATTGAGCCAATTGGATGTCAAATCGATGCTCGATTGAGTTGAGTTTTCACTCGATGTCAGTATGAACATATAGGTTAATAATTTTTCATTTAGACAAGATAAAAGAAAAAACGGTCGCGTTTCGGCTTTTTTCTTTATGGTTTACCTTAGTAAACCTAATGTAGCTCGCTCGGTTCGGTCTTACGACTAAGCTGGGTCGAGGGGGTTACATTTGGTGGTATCAGAGCCAGGTTTGCAATAGTTGGGAATTGGTTTGATTGTTGTAATGTGATTGTGAGTTGTTATCTGATGTTTAGTATGCACGGTGATTGTAATATGCACGGTGATTGTAATATGCATGGTGATTGCTTTATGTCATGTTGGGGGAATTTGGGAAACCCATTGCCTTATTATTATAGTCTAAAATGTTATGATTTTGACATGGAAGTCTTATATCCTTGCTTGAAACTGGCTTGACTATTTTTGTTTTGAAATGATTATCATGTCTTAGATATATTTTAGCACAATGGGACCGAGGAGAGAATTGCGAGAGTAAATGAAAAGGAATACCTATGAAGAACGCTCTTTTTTGTGTGTTTATATTGATATTTCAATCTCTCTACATTGTTTTTTCAATCGGGTTTTATAGCCAAAATTACAGAGATAAAAAGAAAAGTAAAAAACCCTAAAATCAATTATTGGTTACTGATTTTGGTTTGTTTGCATTCATCTCACTTTTAAAATTTTTGCCTCTAATATTTGTTGCACATTTGTTGCATATTGGTGGCTGTCATGCGAGATGGGAGGGGACCATCCTCTTTACTATTGTGACTTGTTGGAGGGCTTAGCGGGTGCATTGGAACTAAAAAGAGTAGAGGCTGTTTTCATGGCTCTAATGTGGCGGTGATATGGTACTGAAGTGGCCGGTGACGTGACCAGAAGCCAACAGTCATATGGAGATGTGGAGTGACCGGGGAGCTGAAGAGGCAGAGGGGCAGATGAATGGTTGGCGGTTGGTGGCTTGGTTGGTTAGGGTATTAGGGTTTGATAGGTTTAGGGTATGAGTCAGATTTGAGTAATGGGTTGTTGTGTTAAAGAGGGTAAACGAGCTAGTAGGTTATTGTTCAGTGGGTTGGGTTAAGTACAAGGTTTAGGGGACTTGGGTTATTGTAATGGTTTGGGTAATTGGTTTACGATATTTTGATTATATTTGGGTAATGGATGATGATAAGGTAATGGGTATATAAGTGGGATCATATTTGTAATGGAATTGGGTTGTAATTGGACATTGGTTTCGATGGAAATTTTTGGTTTTAATTGGATTTATGGCATTCGTATAAAAATGGCCAGACGAAAAATGGTGATTACAAGCGGCGTTACTACTCGATGTCTATGTGGTCCTTGGTAAGTATCATGCACGACTTGATGTCTTAGTGGTCTCGGGTGCGTAGTATGTCAAGGTATTCAATGTTTATTTGGTCCTGAATACTGGTCGATGCACTCGATGTCTAAGTAGTCCCGAGTGCAGTAGTGACTAACCCGATGTCTTTGTGGTCCCAAGTTGACAGATTTGGTTATTGTGATGGTAGTAAATAATGCTTGAATTGTTCATCCATGCTTTATACTAATTTCTTACTCATCCATGCTTACTTTTATGATCATCATGAAGTTTTGTAGAGCAGACTTGTACCACTAAGCTTTGTTAGCTCAGCGGATGTGTTGTTTTTCTCGTGCGTTAGTTGGTAGGTCACTCTCTCAGAAGGAGCATATCGACGAGGACTTCCCAGCACCGAATCAATTCAAGTATGGTACTTTGATTTTGTAGTAGGGCTATGTATCCATAGGACCTTATTGTGGTCGGTCTGTAACTCTATTTATACCTTATTTCGATATACGGTGTTAATTCATACGAAGATCCAGTTTATATGTTAGATTTAAAACTATTATGAAACTTATTTTAAATGTATTTTGTCTAAACTTGGGATTCTAAATCAAATAAATTTTTATGGGTCGAGTTAGAGGAAGCCCGAGTGTAACGTCTCAGATCCGGTGAGATCGGAGTGTTACATAAAAATCCAGATTTACTCACTACTTACAATGACCATTTGAACGTGAAGAAAGAGCAATGGATAGCTTCCTTTTTGCAGTCCAAGAAGAATGCTTTTCCTTGTATGTCAAATTCAGATGGAAGGCAAATTATACATGCATGCTTTGTATCTCACTTTGATTTGAAGCAAATTAAATGAGCATTTATGTTAGGTATTGGATGATTTAATGCATCTAGTAATTGTTGGGTTAATCTCCGTGGGTTTAGTAGATTACTTTGCCTATTTTAAGGCAACAATAAGAAGATAAAGGGGTTGTACTTCTTATTAGGGTACATTCTTCATGCATTACCTTCTTCCTTTCTTGGATATCTTAGCCATGAATTGTAGACCACAACTAAAAATGGAAGAGAATTGAAAGGATGCAGAAGTTTCAGTCATAGAAGAAGAAGAGACCAGAGGAAAAGGAAAGGAGAAGAGGAAGAAGGACATTTAACGACCACATCCGCGTTTTTAAAAAGAATGACCTTAATGAAAGCATATTACAAGTTTAGTTACTATATAATAAGTTTTAAAATTTTAGTGATTATTTATGTAGTTTATCTATATTTTAATTATTAAAAAGTCTTATATCATAAATAAGTACCTAAAGTATATTAATTTTTTTTCATTTAGGTACTTAAAGTATTTTTTTTTTCAAAATAAATACTTAAAGTTAGGGATGACAATAATACTCATCCCCGACGGGTCCCGACCCGTTTGGGGCGGGTTTTTTATTACTAAATTCGGGTTTTAGGATGTGACGGGCCAATGTTTAAAATTTTTGGAGTCGGATCAGGGTTGAGTTTAAAGTTTAAAATATCTGACCCGAATAATATTATAATATATCTTAATATATTTATAAAATTGTCACTATATATAACATTTAGGGTTTTAATTTTTTCATTTCCCATTTTCCAGCTGCCGTTCTCAACATTTCCGTTTGTATTTGTTTTCCATTTAATATCTTTCTTTCTCAACATTTCTTAGGGATTTTTTCTTTTTTATTTTTTCTTTCTTTCTTTTGTTTATTTTCTTTCTTTCCTACTTTTCTTTCCTTCTTATCTTTTTTCTTTTTCATTAAATTCCATTTCAATCTTTAAGAGATTAACAAAAGAAAAGTCACCGAAAAAACCTACGACAGAAATTCGAGTTAGCTGAGTTGTCCGGTTCTTGGGATCAACTTTTTATCAATTTTTTTCCCAAAAATATGTATTCATTTACTTGGCTCTTATTTTTTTTCCAAAAAATATGTAGTATTTTTTTTCTCAAATTTGACATTTTTAATGCTGAATTTTGTTGTTGTTTGCACGGTCTTTTATGTTTGATTTTATTGGTTTTTGCATGTTCACTTCTCTATTAACTCTTTCATTCTCTATTATGATTTTAGTTTTTTTAGAGTTTGTTGGTGGTTGTTTGGTTGCTTAGAAAATTTGAGAATAGGCGAGCAAACGTAAGAAAATTTGGGAAATGAAATAAATTCGGGTCAGATCGAAGTCGGGTCTGATGAAACAACAACAAAATCGGGGTGGGACGGGTCAGGTGGAGACTTTTACATTTCAGGTTGGGGTGGCTAAAAATTTCCCCCGCCCCGTTTACATCCCTACCTAAAGTATATTTTTTGGTTAAATTAAGTTTCTAAAGTATATTTTTTGGTCAAAATAGGTACCCAAAATATTTTTTCGTCAAATTAAGTACCTAAAGTAAATTTTTTAGTCAAAAGAGATAGCTAAAGTATTTTTGTTCAAAGTAGGTACTTAAAGTGTGTGTATATATATATTTCATCTAGGTTCCTAAAATTTTTCATGTGACATTGATTAAAAATACATTAGGTACGTATTTTAACAAAAAAATATAATTCAGGTACTTATTTTAACAAAAAAGAACTTTAGGTACCTACTTTAACGGAAAAATACTTTAGGTACCTATTTTGATCAAAAAGTATATTTTAGGTACTTAATTTAACCAAAAAGTATACTTTAGGTATTTATTTTGACCAAAAAAATACTTTAGGCACTTAAATGAAAAAATTACTATACTTTTAAATACTTATTTGTGATATAAACCTTAATAAAATATTAACGTGTCAAGTAATAAAGCTCTTCACGTGTTGAAATTAAAAATACAAAAGAAATAAAATTGTAGCAGAAAACAAAAAACGCAATAAATCTAAATTGAAAAAAATAGAAAATAAAACATTGAACCAGCAAAACACCACTCGTGGGATGTAAAACAGTGATAAATATGAAATATTAAAGAAATATAAGCAGAGAGTAAGACTTCTTGTCTTTATTCACCTACACGCTTCAGGCATGAAGTAGGAGTAGTGAGCAAAACCAACAATCTTGGAGGTTGCTTCGTAAAACAGATATGACTACATCGGCAAACAAACTACAAAATGAGATCAAACTACTGAAGACCACCGACAATCTATAAATTAGAGCTGAACGCCGTGAAAAACGTATCCACGAACGCAAATCTACCACAACGGTAGATGATAACATGAGATAAAGCAGCAGCATGCCACAAGGCAAAGGAAAAGCGTGCCACAAGGCAGACGAAAAAACGTGCTATAAAGCAGATAAAAACTAAAAAAAGCAAAATATAAAAAACAAGAACTAGATATAAAAATAAAAAAGGATTACCGACAGTGACGACCAGCACTAAAATTAACGTCATCGCCAATAAATTAAGATCTAAAAGAAAAAAAGATTAAATTTGTGGGAGAGCGGTGATTCTTTTGCTATTTATTAGGTGCACCTTATATAGAGAGAGAAAAACTTCAATACACAGTCTGTGTAAACTTTAGTTTACAGAGACCTTTTAGTTTTAGGGGTTTAGTTTAGGGTTTAGAGTTTAGGGGTTTGGGTTGTAAGGTTTAGAATTTAGGGTTTAGGGTTCGGGGTTTAGGCTTAATTTTGATTTATAGTAGAAATAGGCATGCTTGTGTAAAATTTATTTTACACAGTCTGTGTATCAAATTTAAACCCACAAATATATATATATATATATAGTTTATGATAATTTGAGTATTTGACGGTTTGTGTAATTAATAAATATGTGCCCAAATTATATTTTTTGAGATAGGTGTTTAATTTTTTTTTGTTGAAATAGATGTCTAAAGTTTAATTTTTTTAGTGTTTTAAGGTAACACCGTTAAAAAATTCACCCAATAATAGATTGACACGTGGCTTTTGTTGTTTATTTTTTAAAAAATAAACTGAAAATAAATTAAATTAAACAATATTCTAAAAATTTTAAAAATTACAAAATAGTCCTAAAATTTCAAAACTCCAAAACCCTAGCCCCAAAATTGACGTCACCACTGTCGTCAATAACCTCGCCATCGTCGTCGCTTGAGGCCACCGCCTATTTTCCTCAACCACCCATTTCTAGTAACCGATGGGAAGGGTGTCAATCAGACGTCGAATGACGAACGCGAAAAGCTCTAGTCGTTCAATGTTCGATGGGCACGCGTCTCGTCGGATACTGGCGATGGGTGATTAGGGGAAATATGCGCTAGCCTCAGGCGATAACGGAGTTCGGTGAGGATAACGATAGTGGTAGTGACGTCAAATTTGGGATTTTGAGGTTTAGGGTTTTAGGGATTTGAGTGTTTTTTAAAAAAATTCAAGACTTTTTTGATTTTTTTAAAAAAATGTTTTTCTCCTTTTTTTTCAGTTTGTTATAAAAAATAAAAGTAAAGACATATTAAATTATGATTGGATGATGAATATTTTTAACGGTATTACCTTAAAACACTAACGGAATGAAACTTTAGGCACTTATTTCAACCAAAAATACATTAGGCACTTATCTCAGAAAAAGTGTATAGTTTGTTCACCTATTTCCGAGTTAAGCCTAATTAAAAATTTAAATTACCAACTTATTAAATAATTATCTTAAGATTGAACCCAACAAGTAAATCTATTTCAATTGTTTTATCCGTGTAATCACTCATTTTTACCTGTAAATACATATTAGTGTTGCATGTATACATATTATATTATATGTTTATTATTTGCATGAGTGTTACTAATATATATATAAGGTCTGGTGTGTGCATGTATATTATAAGCTATGTATGTATACGTATTAATGGTGTATGTGTGTCGCATATGTATCTATTTAGTACGAGTGTATTTGTTTAATGTGTATAGATGTTAAGTCAATTATGTGTATGATTATACGTACGTATGCTAGTATGTTATGTTATATACGTATGTATGTGTATTGCTGTTATAATTATACTATTACTATTATTATTGGGCTAATATATAAAATGAAATCAAAAAAAAATTATATATATTAAACCAAATAAATAAATTACAGTCCAAGTCTAATTACAAATAATTACAAGGCCCGGTTGGCCCAAACCCAAACCCTATCTAATTACATTTATTGTGTGCAGGTGACTGTGGGCCGTTGGATCAAGATCTGATCCAACGGCCACGATCTAACCAAGGACCAAAATATCTGCCAGCCGCGTGCTCTACACGTCTGGACCGTTCGAGTGCCACGCGCGCGTGCGGTCCACGCGTGCGTGAGCCCCACGCGCTCTGACTCCTCGACTGCTGAGCTCCACGTGGCACGATCTGGAGCCGTTTCACCAAATTGAGGCTTCATCTGGGCCATTCATCCTTCAAGCCATCTCGACCGTTAGATCAGATCTGATCTAACGGCCGAGAACACGTCTGGCCGCAGGCAGAACCCCCACACCGCCACCATGCTGCACCATGCCGATCTTCAACCACCGCGCTCAGAACATGTCAAACACAGCAAGAAAAGAAATGTCAGTTAGCAGTCCAGATCTGAAAAAACAAATAATATGCAACTTGCACCAAAACCAAAAACAGGCATATATATGTACGAAACAAATATTTTGTAACGAGGAGAGTTGTAACAGACAAGAACAGAGAGTTGTAACAGACAAGAACAGAGAGTTGTAATCAAAAGAACAAGTTGTAATCGAACCAGTCAAGTTACAATCGAAATACAAAAGTCAGTCCAGTAGTAAATACTCGTTTCTCCTTTTTTATTTTTGCATGCATACACAAAAGAGGTAAAAAAAGAGAGAGAAAGTTGTCTTACCTTCGCCGTTTGTGGGTCTCCCCTCATCAGTGACAAGCCTTTCGGCTTCCCCAAGCCAGATACGATGAACTGAAGGGAGGGGGAGACCCCTTGTAGTTTCATTTTGGGTTTAAAAAATGGGTCTTTCGCTTCGTATTTCCTAGATCTAGGGCAAATAGAGGCTTTTCCTCTGAATCCAACCTCGGATTCGTGTCGAGGGTAAGACGGGGGTTATTTTGGTGTGTTTTTTGAGGCTCGCCGGCGCCGGTTAGCGGCGGCCGGCCGCCGGATTCTGGGTTTCATGGGGGAGAGTTGAGAGAAAATGAAGAACAGAAGGTTATTACAAAACTGAAAAATGAAACAAAATGGGGGAAAATTGGTTTCGGCCTAAAAGAAGGGTTTATATAGTTATTATTATTTTGTTAAATGGGTAAATTACATACTAAATCCCCCCGCGTTTCCAATATTTTCACTTTTGTCTTGCCGCATGGTATATTTATAACTCTGGTCCCTCTTGTATTTCAAAATCTTGCAATCCAGTCCCTAAATTACACCGAATCAGTTTTCAAATGGTAAAATTATGCCTTTAACCATCCCGCATTTTTGAACCTTTCATTTTGGGTCTGCCCCTTGGTCCAATTACAGTTTTGATCCTTTTAGGTTCCGTTTACTTCGCATTTTCGTCCTTAAATTACATATTATTGTTCTTTAATTTCTGCCACTGACTTTTATTTTTCTTTCATTTCAGTCATGTTTCTATGTAAATACTCATGTTCGTATTATAATCGTATATGTTAATGTAGTCTCTTGTCTTATTATATATCTCTCGTATATGCCTTGTATTTTTATATTCATATGTATATGTGTGTTAGGTTTATAATGATTATGTACCTTTTTGTTCGGTTATTCATATTAAGCATGTTATGTTCTAGTTGATTCGTACATGGTATATTTTGTATTTTTGTATGTGTGTATGTTCTCTTGTTTTTTTTAGGTTACATGTTAGCATATTTACCCCTTTTTTATGTATAATATATTGTCCCATATATGTTGAAATATGTTTTATTACTGGTATGTATGTTTTCTTGAAATATATGTTCGTCTACACACGTATTTACTCATGTCTTGTTATTGTGACATGTTAAATTTGATTTTATCTACTGTTAAGCTTGTTATGTATATGTATGTTTTATATTAATATTTTATTAGATTAGTATTCTGTTATGTGAATATTTACTGTCTTTAAATTATCTGCCATGCTTTATATTTTTGCCACTAAGATTACATATCGAGATATAAATTGTTAATGCGGTGCCCTTTTATCCGAGCGTAAACGGGGCCAGTATCAGGTGTAGTGATAGTGGTTGGGCGTTTATTCTCGGATAACGGGGCCCTTAAAATTTATTCGCAATTATGACCGAATTTTAGAATAATCGTCACTTTAATCCGGAAAATCCAATATTAATAAAGCGGTAATTATTAAAGTACCAATTTTGGGCGGTGTGGGGGTGCTAATCCTTCCCCATCCGTAACCGACTCTCGAACCCAATATTTTTTGAATCTCTAGTTTTATGGTGTCCGGCCTACCTAAGTGGCCGGTGGCGACTCCATTTTTTTTAAAATTCGATTTTTTTAAAAAAACCCCACGGAATAAATATTTTATATCCAAAAAATCACAAACACCTTCGAAAACCATCGTTCTTTTAGCGATAAGAAAAAAAGACATCGCTACAGATGGCGACTCCGCTGGGGAAAATTTTTTGTTTTTTTTTCAAAAAAAAAATGAGAGTCAAGCTTTTAAAATAATTACCGCTTTACTAATATTGGAAGTTCCGGATTAAAGTGACTATTAAATTAATATTCGGTTGCAATTGCGCGTTTATTTTAATGCATTTAAAATATGGCATATAAACCCGTCTTTTTAAGTGGGGGGAAAACGCTAATGCTTTCGTGGAGATATCGTTCTCCCGTATGGGCCTAGCAAGTACCTTCGGGGCTCGAGTACCTTATGCTTTCGTAAGGATATCGTTCCTTCGTACGGGCATAAGCGAATGGGTCCCCCTGAATTGAACCCGGTTGAAAGGAGCCTATAATGGGTGATGATCGGGGGCCTTGCTACTCTTAGTAGAGGACAGCAAGGACAATTCGGGTACCTCCTAGCACCAACACTGCATGTAGAGAACATAAAACCCACCCTATTAGAGCCATGCAGATAACCTTAGGTGTTTTAGACGGGATAAATAGGGTTGTTTTGTGTGTTTATTCTGTTTAATTCTGTCCTTTTATTTTTATATTTATTAATGTTATCTGATACTGACTTGTTTTCTTTTCGCTTTTGTTTTTTTTCTCATACATCATGCATTTACATCACATAAAGGTACTGGATCAAGTGGTTTGCCTGATCAGAAAGTCTTTCACCATGGAAAAAAGGTGTCTTAGGAAAGAAGAGCTTAATTTGTCAGTTAGGCATTGGTCAGAAGTCAACCAGAAAACCCAAGGGGACAGTTTACCGAACGAACGCGTAATAGCAGGGTACACCTATGTGAGTCTCCAACATAACGACCTATGGGATCTTCAAAGCATTTGGGAAAGATGGGACCGAAGACTACAAGACTTGTTCTGCGATAGTTATGGCGACATTGCACAGTTGTTATATGTTCGGATTAACCAGCCCCTACTCCGAGCTATAGTCCAGTTCTGGAATCCGGTTTTTGCTGCTTCACCTTCAATGGGCAGGACATGATGCCTACGGTAGAAGAATACACTGCTTTACTTGACCAGAAAAACATTCAGGAAGATTGGATCTACGCGAAGCCTCCGAGGAATCAGAATTACACTGCGAAACTCAAAACCTTTGCGGGAATGAGTGACGATTGGGTTAATGGCCTGCTTCAGATCCGAGGAGACAATACAGTCTTTGCATGGGAAAGTATTCGGGACATCATACCGACACATCCAGACGAGGCAAAGAAAATGGACCTGTTCCCTTTAGGAATATATGGCTTGGTGAACTTTCCAAAAGTACTTGGGAACATTGACATAGCCATTCTGGACTTGTTTGAGCGGGTAAAACGGAAAGCAAACCCAGTACCAGCAATCTTGGTCGAGACTTTCATTTCCTTAAATTCTAGCCGGAAACATGAAGAATGACGTTTTCGAGGATGCGCACAGCTGTTACAAGTATGGATTTAGAGTCACATATGGAAGACACCGACAAGGGTCCTGCCGGGGATATCCTTCCAAGGTTTTTCACCTTTACGAGAGTACTTAGCAAAGGAATGGAGAGAGGATTTGAAAACAAAATTGTGGACTAGTTTCTTCAGGAACATTCAAGATGAAGACATAGCATGGAGGGTCCAATGGCTCGGTAAAGTTAATTATTTTCTATATAGTTGTGGTGATTTCAACTGGCTGATGATGTTGGGATTGCATGGAGGGATCTCCTGTGCTCCACTTTTAGTGTCTCGACAGTTCGGATCGCGACAGTTCATTCCCAATACCGCTGGATTAAGCCAAACTGAATTTTTTTTCAAAGGGGAGTTCAAAGGAAAAATTCAGACCATCATGAGGGCCTGGGACCATTGTTACCGGATCAGGGTGGAAGGAGATACCGAGCACATGACTACCCCGGACTACGATCTTTGGAGACGTTTGAGGGTTAATAATGTGATTCCTGAATCTGATCAAGGACCAGCAGTGTCACTCAATGAGCTTACAAGGGTGGTACCGTCTGAAGCTGACATCTTAAGGAATGAACTCGAAGAAATTAAAAGGAAAATGGACATCCAACAGACCCAACATGCGAGCGAGCTCTATAAGGGAAGCTTAGAGGTTGACGAGCGGGACGGGATAATTAGACAGTTGAAGAAATTAAATGCAGATTTGAACGACAAGAATGCTCTTTATCAAAAAGATGCCCTTCTACTACAAGCAAAAATACAGAAGGCCAGCCGGAGTCAATTCATAGCCGTGGAAAGAGAAAGAATGAATGGTATCCGTTTGGTGGAAGAAGAACGAGAAATCAGTAAGAGAGCAATCGAGAAAGAGATAGAAAGCTGCCGGTTGGCTATGGAAGAAGAAAAACGGTCCTCCAAGAAGGCCATTGATCAGGAAAAGGAAAGACTTAAGCAAGAAATCAGCAAGGGAAAACAAGCTGTCCATCATGAGAAGGAAAGCGTCGCCGTATGGAAAAGAAAGTCCATAAGTAGCCGAAATAGACTGTTAGAGATGTAAAAATTGTACGATGACACTATTCAAAGTCTGGAGCAAAGCCAAAGTCAGAATGGCGAATTAAAAGGAAAGGTGGCGGAAGTTGAACACTCACTTCAAATGTACTGCCACAGAAATGGTTTCACTGAGCTTCAAGAAAGAGAGCACGAAGCAAGCATGTTACAAGCACGAATTGAGTCCCTCGAAGCAACTGTTGAGGATTACAAGGAAAGAATTAGTGTGTTCGAGGAAGCTGCAGCCGGAGGGGACACCTATTGGCAAAAGAGACTGCGCGACGCTGCCCGGATGGTACAGGACAGGGACCAGTATTACGCAAACCTAATGGTGGACATACAGCGAGTCGCCAGGCATGTGAATGATTTAGCTGTCGAGGCTGAAACTCTCCGACCTTTAATAGCCCCGGGAATGGAAGAAGCTCCCAGGTTCCTCAAGCTGCTCAGGGCAATTGGAAAATTAGGAGATAGAGCTAAGGCTTATCTGTAGGACTCTGTGCTGTAATTAGATCTTTTGTATTAGAGATCTTTATTTTGTAATACGAACTCTGTTGTAATCTAGACCCTTTAATTCCCGTGGAAGTAGTTCAAAAGGGTGATTACCAGCGGAATCAGTACCTTATCTGCATACATTCTTGCATTTGCATCATGACATTCGCATCATTATACATGCATTTATTTCTTGCAACCATATTAACATTATGAATATTGTGGCATTGTGTGTAGTTAACCCGCAATCATTCATCACCCATACTTTACCCGGTTACAAAGCAAGCTCATGGAAGACAGGATAATCAGTCTAGAAAAATGGCAAAAAGAGCTCGAGACAAGGCTTGAAGAGGCCCAGAGAAGCTTCAGTGATCAGATTGCGCAGTCGCAAGCATCTATAGTATCCGACATAACTGCATTGTTGGCTAAGAGTCTTGGAAAAAGAGTGGAAGGAGAAACCATTCAAGAGCCAGAAGGTACCCCAGCTCACTACAAGGTTCAACCAACTGCACCAAACCCGGCTAGGAAGGTGTATATCAACCCTGCAGGAATGTCATCTAGTTTTCAAATAGGGGCACCTGAAACTCAACCCCTCGATGCTGAAGCACTATATGAAGAAGAAGTGCCGAACCTGAACATGGTTGAAAAGATCAAGACCGAGGTAGAGAAGAAATGGGAGGAAAGGTTTTGCCTCATGGAGGAAAAATTTAAAGCGTTACAATCTAATGAAGAATCAGGAAATGACGCTAGCGACTTAAGTCTGGTGTCTGATCTTGTCCTACCGCCAAAATTTAAAACGCCAGAGTTCGACAAATACGATGGAACCACATGTCCTTCCGCACACATAACAATGTACTGTCGAAAGATGGCGGCCTACCATAAGGACGAAAAGCTACTGATCCATTGTTTCCAGGACAGCCTAACTGGAGCGGCGTTACGGTGGTACACCCAGTTGAGCAAAGCAAATGTTAAGACATTGAAAGATCTGTCAAGAGCACTTACTGAGCAATATAAGCATGTAACAGACATGACCCCCAGCAGAATTATGTTGGAAAATATGGGGCAGAAGTCCAACGAAAGCCTGCGGGCAATACGCCCAAAGGTGGCGAGAAGTGGCCGCCCAAATTCAGCCACCCATCCCGGAACATGAAATTACGCCGTTATTTGTTAATACTCCGAAAGGGGCACTCTTTGATCGTCTCATTAATAACACAACGCAGTACTTTGCTGACTTAATCAGGACTGGGGAGTCCCTTGAACTGGGCAATTAAGAGTGGTAGAATTGATGGCGGGGAAGGGTCTTGGAAGTATAATAAGAGAAATGAAGTAAACACCACCAGCACTTATACCGCCCCGAAGAACTTCACAGTCTCACAGCCACAAGCACCTGTGGGAAAAACACAAAACTCGAATCAAAGAGATGAGAGAATCACCAGAAAAAGAGAAAGAGAGAAGAACTTTCACTCCCCTACCTGTTTTGTACTCAGAACTGTATTCCCAGTTGTATGAAGCAGACCTGGTCTGTCCATACATCGTTACTCCTATCAATCCGCCCTTCCCGGCTTGGTATAATCCGAACGCACATTGCGACTATCACGGCGGTACCCCTGGACATCCCACTGAGAACTGCCTTGCTTTCAAAAAACTTGTGCAGAACTTAATCGATTCCGGGATATTGAAGTTTGAAGAGCCGAGTGTAGCCAACAACCCGCTGCCTAATCATGGGAACAGAGGAGTAAATGTTATTGAAGAATACTTTACCAGGAGGATTAAGGATGATGTGTCAGAAATCAGATCTCCTTTACGGTGGGTATTTCAACAGTTATGCATGGCCCATGTGATCGACAAAGGCATGATAACAAGGCAGAAGAGATGTGAAGAGTATTGCGAATTCCACCAGACTGAAGGGCATGATATCCAAGAGAGCGATGAGTTCAAGAAATTGGTACAGCAATTAATGAATGAAAAACAAATAGAATTCTTCGAGGAGTCCATGGGGAAGAAGGGGTCGAACGTACACATGATGGATAGCCCCAAATCTAAATACGGGAAGGATAGACCTTTTATCATCTCTCCTAGGCCAGGGAATGCAGGTGCCTCCCAAGGAGAAACCAACAAGAAAAATCCCAAGATCATCATTTCAGCACCATCTCCATTCCCATTCAAAGATATGCGGCAAACCCCCTGGAATTATGCTGTAAATGTGACCATGCCAGAAAAACCAGAACACGGTCAGGTGAAAGAGCCTACGCTGAAAGTCCAACAAAGCCAGAACGATGTAAACGCTAGTGAGGCAGGCCATTTCACAAGGAGCGGCAGATGTTATTCCTCCGAGACTTTGAAAGCAGCTGAAAAGGATAAGGGGAAGAATACAGCAGTTAGCCCCACGCAGATATTTGGAGAAGAACCTCCCCCAAAAATGAATGAACCGGTAACTGAGGCCCAGGCCAAAGAATTTCTGAAGTTCTTAAGACATAGCACAACGTGGTGGAACAACTACGGAAGCAACCGGCCAGGATCACAATACTGGAATTACTCTTGAGTTTAGAAAAGCACCGGGAGACGCTACTAAAAGTACTGAATCAAACTTTTATGCCACAGGACATTTCTGTGACAAATCTGGACATGATAGTGGGGCATATCACTGCCTATAATCATATAACGTTCAGTGACGATGAGATCCCTGAGGGAGGAATGGGGTCCACCAAAGCCCTTAACATCACTACCCACTGCAAAGGGTATGTAGTACCAGGCGTACTGATCGACAACGGGTCAGCATTGAACGTCTTGCCTATGGTGACCCTGCAAAAACTGCCAATAGATGGTTCTCACCTAAAGCCCTGCCACAATTCAGTAAGAGCCTTTGATGGTACGCAAAGAGGAACAATGGGGAAAATTGAGGTGCCCCTATTGATCGGACCAACTGAATATGTGATCGATTTTGTGGTGATGGACATAAAACCATCTTACAGCTGCTTGTTGGGAAGACCATGGATCCACTCCGCAGGAGTTGTCCCCTTATCATTGCATCAAAAGTTAAAATTTGTAGTCGAAGGCAAATTGGTCACAGTAGAGGCAGAGCAGGAAATTGTTGCTTCAGTGACATCAGACACCCCCTACATTCAAAATGATGAAGATGCTGTAGAATGCTCGTTCCGAGCATAGGAACTAGTAAATGCCACATTCGTTTCGGAGGGAAGTCGGATCCCCTACCCCAGGTTATCTAATTGTACCAAGATGACCGTCGCAGAAACTCTAGGCCGAGGAGCCAAAATAGGAAAGGGGCTGGGGAAGAAATTACAAGGAAACCTAAGACCCAAGAATATCATAACCAAGAAGGATCGTTTCGGGCTGGGTTACCAACCAAGCGTCCAACAGAAGAAAGAGGAATATAAGAGAAAGGAGGAGCAAAGAAAAGCCAGATCTAAAGGAGAAGACATTCCGTGGAGACCGATGTCCTTTCCTAGTTTGAAAACCACTTTTGTCTCCGGAGGGTTCTACCAGCCAGGTCAAGAGGTTGGAGAGGCAATGAAGGAAAATGAAGTACTCAACCAGGAGGAGATACTCAGTGAATCATTTGAAGGGATGTACATCAACATGATAGCTGAAAAGGACCGAGGCAGCAAAATGTTGACCAACATCCGCCCTTGCCGTCCCGGGGAAACACTCGATAACTGGAGCTGCATTGATCTACCTGTAGTTCTTAGGAATAGATCAGAGTAATGCTCTGAATTAACCTTTTTTTTTGCCCGTAAACAATGGGGATCTCTTGTACGGGGCACCTATGTTAACTTTTTGATTGAAATGAAAATATCCCCACTTTACTAAAATGACCAAAGTTTCATTTATTTCATTCATGCATTCTTCATGTTCATTCCCTTCATATAAAGCCGTCTCTTTCCCAATACAATTCATTCTCATTTAATGCAGGTCGCTCATGATTGATGATATGAATGATACCAGATCCAATCCTGGAGTGAATTTTGAATGCCCTGAGGTCTCGGAGGGAATTGAGGAAGGATATGATGAGATAGAAAGTGAGGTCCCGGAAGAGTTAAAGAGAATGGTGGACAACGAAGAAAGGCAGATCATGCCCCACCAAGAAGAAACAGAAATTGTAAACTTGGGGACTGAAGAAGAGAGAAAAGAAATAAAAGTAGGAACGACGATTTCCTCAAAAACCAAGCACGAACTGATAACCCTACTTCAGGGAATTCAAGGATGTCTTCGCCTGGACTTATCAAGATATGCCAGGGTTGAATACCGACATAGTGGTGCACAAATTACCAACAAAATCGGAGTGCAAACCAATACAGCAAAAACTTCGGAGAATGAGACCAGATATGTTGTTAAAGATCCGAGAGGAAGTGAAAAAGCAGTTTGATGCTGGATTCTTGGAGGTAGCCAAATACCCCGAATGGGTTGCAAACATTGTACCAGTACCAAAGAAAGACGAGAAAGTTCGTATGTGTGTAGATTATAGGGATCTGAACCGAGCCAGCCCTAAAGACAATTTCCCTTTGCCACATATTGACACGCTGGTTGACAACACTGCAGGACACTCATGGTTTTCATTCATGGACGACTTCTCAGGGTACAACCAAATAAAGATGGACCCTAACGACATGGAGAAGACCACCTTCATAACCATGTGGGGCACATTTTGTTATCGAGTGATGCCATTTGGGCTAAAGAACGCAGGGGCAACATACCAAAAAGCAATGGTGACTCTTTTCCATGACATGATGCACAAAGAAATAGAAGTATACGTGGACGATATGATTGCCAAGTCCCGAACAGAGGAAGAGCACCTACAGAACTTGAGGAAACTATTCCAAAGACTACGGAAGTACCAACTGAGGCTCAATCCTGCCAAGTGTACATTCGTCGTTACTTCTGGAAAACTTCTAGGGTTCGTGGTAAGTAGAAGAGGGATTAAGATTGATCCAGATAAAGTGGAGCCATCCAGGATCTCTCACCACCCCGGACTCAGAAGAAAGTTCGTGGTTTCCTGGGGAGGCTGAATTATATCTCTCGTTTCATTTCCCAATTAACCGACCAATGTGACCCGGTCTTCAGACTTCTTAGAAAGAATAATCCTGGTGTATGGGATGAGGAACGTCAAAGAGCCCTAGAAAAGATCAAAAAGTACCTGACAAATGCTCCAATTTTAGTCGCACCAGTACCTGGTCGACCATTAATTCTCTACCTGACAGCTTTTGAGAATTCAATGGGATGCGTATTGGGGCAACACGATGAGTCAAGAAAAAGGGAGCAAGCCATCTATTACCTAAGCAGGAAATTCAATGATTGCGAAACGCGGTACCCGCCAGTGCAGAAACTGTGTTGTGCTCTAGTTTGGGCTACCAAGCAGCTTAGACAGTACATGCTGTACCATACTACATGGTTGATATCCAAGCTAGACCCATTGAAGTTCTTAATGGAAGCGCCAGCACTAACAGGAAGGATGGCCCGATGGTAGATGCTCTTATCCGAATTTGATATCGTATACGTTAACCAGAAAGCCGTAAAGGGGAGTGCCATAGCAGATTTCCTAGCTAGTCGTGCTTCGGATGACTATGAGGCATTGAACTTTAATTTCCCAGACGAAGACTTGATGTGCATTACAACCGAAGAAGAGGTTTCAGATGATAAATCATGGAAGCTTTACTTCGATGGAGCCTCTAACGCCCTCGGACATGGGATAGGAGCAGTGCTAATTTCACCTGAAGACGTCTATTATCCTTTCACCAGCAGATTGGAATTCTTCTGCACAAACAATATAGTTGAATACGAAGCTTGTGTTATGGGACTGAACTCAGCTATTGAGAGAAAGATTAAGGAACTTCGAGTATTCGGAGATTCATCCTTAGTAATTTACCAATTGCGCGGGGAATGGGAAACCAGGGACCCGAAGTTGGTCAAATATTACGAATTGATCCAAGAGCTCACCAAAGAGTTCGAAAAGGTCAGCTTCAATTACCTACCTCGAGAAGAAAATCAGATGGCAGACGCATTGCAACCTTGGCATCCATGTTTAAAACAAACACCGGGGCAAAAATGAAGCCCATTGAGATGCAGACGTTTGAAAGGCCTGCTCATTGTTGTAATGTACAGGAAGAGATTGATGGAAATCCATGGTACTATGACATCTTGCAATATGTCAAGCTTCGAAAGTATCCGGAAGGGGTAAACGACAATGACAGAAAAACGCTCAGAAAAATGGCAACAAGATATGTCTTAGATGGGGAAATCCTGTATAGGAGAAGTCATGATCAGACATTGTTGAGATGTGTGGATGCCCGGGAGGCGAAGGAGATTCTAGCCGAGGTACATGATGGGCTCTGTGGAACGCACGCTAACGGGCTGTCTATAGCCCGGAAAATTATGAGATATGGTTATTTCTGGTTGACCATGGAGGGAGATTGCATCGATTACGCCAGGAAATTCTATAAATGCCAAATCTACGCTGACAAGATTCACGCGCCCCCATCGCCTTTACACACCATGAATTCTCCGTGGCCTTTCACGGCGTGGGGCATGGACGTCATCAGGCAGATTCATCCGAAAGCTTCCAATGGACACCGTTTCATTTTGGTCGCGATAGACTACTTCACTAAATGGGTAGAGGCAGCGTCTTACGCCAACATCACAAGGACGACAGTATGTAAGTTCTTAAAGAAGGAGATTATTTGTCGATACAGATTGCCAGAAAGGATCATCACCGACAACGCTTCCAATCTGAATAACAAAATGATGACGAACGTGTGCACTCAATTCAAGATAACACACCATAATTCCACAGTCTATCGTCCTAAAATGAATGGAGCAGTGGAAGCAGCAAACAAGAACATAAATAAGATCATAGCGAAGACTACGGATACCTACAGGGATTGGTATGAGAAGTTGCCATTTGCCCTTTTCGCCTATAGGACGTCCATTCGCACATCAACGGGGGCAACACCCTACTCCTTGGTGTATGGTACCGAAGCAGTACTCCCAATTGAGGTAGAGAAACCGTCTCTCCGGGTCTTAAACGAAGTAAAATTGGAAGAAGCCGAATGGGTGCAGACCAGATACGACCAGCTAAATCTCATTGATGAAAAGAGACTAAAGGCCATTTGTCATGGTCATATGTACCAAAAGCGGATGGTGCAGGTACCAAAAGCGGATGGTGCAGGCATACAACAAAAAAGTGCGCCCAAGAGAATTCAAAGAAGGGGATCTGGTACTTAAGAAAACCCTCCCTATCCAGAAAGATGCTCGAGGAAAGTGGATGCCCAACTGGGAAGGACCGTACGTCGTAAAAAAAGGCTTTCTCAGGAGGAGCCCTGATCCTAATAGAAATGGATGGGGACGAGCTGAAAAATCTCGTAAATTCTGATGCCGTTAAGAAATACTATCTTTGAAAAAAGAAAAAAAAAAGAGAAAAAAAAGAAAAAAAATGAAAAAAGAGAACAAAAATGGAGAGCTCAGGGCGAAAACCCGAAGTCGGGTGTCTTGAAGCAAAGGGGGGACCCGAGTTGAAAACCCGTAAAGGGCGGCTCGGGTAAATTGAAAAGTTGAATATCCAAAGAGAAGGGTATCCCCATGAACATCATGAAGAGGAGGCTTCAGGCAAAAAATTCTACGCCGGTCGACAGGATCATGTATCATTCATATCGAAGATAATGAGGGATCTTGTATTCCATACTTAACTTTTCTTCTTTCTCATGTGAGTCATACCTTTCTTTTTTAAGATATCCCAAGCCCTTAATCGTAATAAAACCGTGTTCTTGAGCATCCATTCCTTGTCTTCTTGTCAATTTCAGTCAAATAAGTTAACATAGGCTTATAGTGAAACAAGAGATTTCGAAGCATTATTGTGATTTAACCTTAAAAATGCAGGTGATCAAAGAAAACGATGTTAACTCTGTCTTCTAGTTCCCTACATAATGGCTGTTGATAGGGAAGACGGAAAGCTTCAAACAACCGGATAGGATGACCAATGGCGAACGTCCTGTCTATTCAAGGAAGGCATGCGAGACAACAAGAGAGATCTCTTGGGTGAAAACCCAGAAGGGCACCCCTAAAAAAACTTTCTCTAAAGTGAAAACCCGAAAGGGCACTTTAGAATTCCAAGTCGTAAATGGAGAAAAAGAAAGGTTGGAATAGTTGAACCTGATAGTGAAGCGGGGTATCGACGCCCGTGAGAAAGGAGAAAGTGAACATCAAGATCGAATAAGGACCAAAACAAGCCCACCAAAATATTGACACTCATGCATCATGAATAGTCAGACATCACTAGGATTAGGAGCATGTCAATTCATCTGTCATAGCATTTTGTCTTTATCTTAGACAGGTATCTGCAGATTCAAAGAGACATCGATGGCCATCATGGTGTGAATCCCAAATGAGAAGACAATGTTTTTACATACAAAAGGCATATGTTTCCAAGCTCCAGAGAGAGGTTCTATATAGGAAGAATCCTCCGCTCCGAGGCTTCAGAAGCTGAAGGTTCTATATAAGAAGGACTGACAGCTCCAAGGTGAAGACTAGCAGTTCTATATAGGAAGGACTCCCAGTCGAAGGAATTCACCCATGACACACACGATTATATAGGAAATCCTGCTGTGTCGAAAGCGAAGAGTTCTATATAGGAAGGGCTTCGAGCTTCAATGTCTTCGAGTAAAAGATTCTATATAGGAAGAATCCGTAGCTCCAAGATTCCAGACGCCAAAAGTTCTATATAGGAAGGACCGACGGCTCCAAGGTGAAGACTCGCAGTTCTATATAGGAAGAACTCTCAGTCGAAGGAATTCACCTATGACACAAGGTTATATAGGAAACCTGTTGTGTCAAAAGCGAAGAGTCTTATATAGGAAAGGCTCCAAGCTTCACTGTCTTAGAGTGAAAGGTTCTATATAGGAAGAACCTGTAGCTCTGAGATTTCAGACTCCAAAAGTTCTATATAGGAAGGACTGACGGCTCCAGGGTTTGAAGACTAGCAGTTCTATATAGGAGGAACTCCCAGTCGGAAGAATCCATCAGCGACGCAGAAGGTTTCATATAGGAGAAACCAGTGTTGAAGGCGAAGAGTTCTATATAGGAAGGACTCCAAGCTTTACTGTCTCGAAATGAAAAGTTCTATATAAGAGGCTCATAACTCGAGGCTTCAGAGCGAAGGGTTCTATATAGAAAGAGCCTGTAGCTCCAAGATCGGAAGGTGACGAAGCTCTATATAGGAAGAACTCACGAGCCTGAAGATCCAGCTAAGGAATAGCGGAGATGTCCAAAAGAACACGTTTTCCCAAAGCTACAAACAGGGAAGTCTGATAAAAATAAGTGTTTATGAATCTTTGCTTTGTTTCCCATTCCATGAGAACAAGCAAAGAGGGGCAACTGTAATCACTCATTTTTACCTGTAAATACATATTAGTGTTGCATGTATACATATTATATTATATGTTTATTATTTGCATGAGTGTTACTAATATATATATAAGGTGTGGTGTGTGCATGTATATTATAAGCTATGTATGTATACGTATTAATGGTGTATGTGTGTCGCATATGTATCTATTTAGTACGAGTGTATTTGTTTAATGTGTATAGATGTTAAGTCAATTATATGTATGATTATACGTACGTATGCTAGTATGTTATGTTATATACGTATGTATGTGTATTGTTGTTATAATTATACTATTACTATTATTATTGGGCTAATATATAAAATGAAATCCAAAAAAATTATATATATTAAACCAAATAAATAAATTACAGTCCAAGTCCAATTACAAATAATTACAAGGCCCGGTTGGCCCAAACCCTATCTAATTACATTTATTGTGTGCAGGTGACTGTGGGCCGTTGGATCAAGATCTGATCCAACGGCCACGATCTAACCAAGGACCAAAATATCTGCCAGCCGCGTGCTCTACACGTCTGGACCGTTCGAGTGCCACGCGCGCGTGCGGTCCACGCACGGACGCTTTGATATCCCACGCGTGCGTGAGCACCACGCGCTCTGACTCCTCGACTGCTGAGCTCCACGTGGCACGATCTGGAGTCGTTTCACCAAATCGAGGCTTCATCTGGGCCGTTCATCCTTCAAGCCATCTCGACCGTTAGATCTGATCTAACGGCCGAGAACACGTCTGGCCGCAGGCAGAACCCCCACACCGCCACCATGCTGCACTATGCCGATCTTCAACCACCGCGCTCAGAACATGTCAAACACAGCAAGAAAAGAAATGTCAGTTAGCAGTCCAGATCTGAAAAAGCAAATAATATGCAACTTGCACCAAAACCAAAAACAGACATATATATGTACGAAACAAATATTTTGTAACGAGGAGAGTTGTAACAGACAAGAACAGAGAGTTGTAACAGACAAAAACAGAGAGTTGTAATCAAAAGAACAAGTCATAATCGAACCAGTCAAGTTACAATCGAAATACAAAAGTTAGTCCAGTGGTAAATACTCGTTTCTCCTTTTTTATTTTTGCATGCATACACAAAAGAGGTAAAAAAAGAGAGAAAGTTGTCTTACCGTCGCCGTTTGTGGGTCCCCTCATCAGTGACAAGCCTTTCGGCTTCCCCAAGCCAGATACGGTGAACTGAAGGGAGGGGGAGACCCCTTGTAGTTTTATTTTGGGTTTAAAAAATGGGTCTTTCGTTTCGTATTTCCTAGATCTAGGGCAAATAGAGGCTTTTCCTCTGAATCCAACCTCGGATTCGTGTCGAGGGTAAGACGGGGGTTATTTTGGTGTGTTTTTTGAGGCTCGCCGACGCCGGTTAGCGGAGGCCGGCGGCAGAGAACACAGCAGCCGGCCGCCGGATTCTGGGTTTCATGGGGGAGAGTTGAGAGAAAATGAAGAACAGAAGGTTATTACAAAACTGAAAAATGAAACAAAATGGGGGAAAATTGGTTTCGGCCTAAAAGAAGGGTTTATATAGTTATTATTATTTCGTTAAATGGGTAAATTACATACTAAATCCCCCCGCGTTTCCAATATTTTCACTTTTGTCTTGCCGCATGGTATATTTACAACTTTGGTCCCTCTTGTATTTCAAAATCTTGCAATCCAGTCCCTAAATTACACCGAATCAGTTTTCAAATGGTAAAATTACGCCTTTAACCATCCCGCGTTTTTGAACTTTTCATTTTGGGTCTGCCCCTTGGTCCAATTACAGTTTTGATCCTTTTAGGTTTCGTTTACTTCGCATTTTCGTCCTTAAATTACATATTATTGTTCTTTAATTTCTGCCACTGACTTTTATTTTTCTTTCATTTCAGTCATGTTTCTATGTAAATACTCATGTTCGTATTATAATCGTATATGTTAATGTAGTCTCTTGTCTTATTATATATCCCTCGTATATGCCTTGTATTTTTATGTTCATATGTATATGTGTGTTAGGTTTATAATGATTATGTACCTTTTTGTTCGGTTATTCATATTAAGCATGTTATGTTCTAGTTGATTCGTACATGGTATATTTTGTATTTTTGTATGTGTGTATGTTCTTTTGTTTTTTTTTTTAGGTTACATGTTAGCATATTTACCCCTTTTTTATGTATAATATATTGTCCCATATATGTTGAAATATGTTTTATTACTGGTATGTATGTTTTCTTGAAATATATGTTCGTCTACACACGTATTTACTCCTGTCTTGTTATTGTGACATGTTAAATTTGCTTTTATCTACTGTTAAGCTTGTTATGTATATGTATGCTTTAGATTAATATTTTATTAGATTAGTATTTTGTTATGTGAATATTTACTGTCTTTAAATTATCTGCCATGCTTTATATTTTTGCCACTAAGATTACATATCGAGATATAAATTGTTAATGCAGTGCCCTTTTATCCGAGCGTAAACGGGGCCAGTATCAGGTGTAGTGATAGTGGTTGGGCATTTATTCTCGGATAACGGGGCCCTTAAAATTTATTCGCAATTATGACCGAATTTTAGAATAATCGTCACTTTAATCCGGAAAATTCAATATTAATAAAGCGGTAATTATTAAAGTACCAATTTTGGGCGGTGTGGGGTGCTAATCCTTCCCCATCCGTAACCGACTCTCGAACCCAATATTTTTTGAATCTCTGGTTTTATGGTGTCCGGCCTACCTAAGTGGCCGGTGGCGACTCCATTTTTTTTAAAATGCGGTTTTTTTTAAAAAACCCTACGGAATAAATATTTTATATCGAACACCTTTCAAACCCTTCAAAAATCCTCGTTTTTTTAGCGATAACAAGAAAGAGGACATCGCTACAATCTGTAAGATATGTACATTGTTAAAAGATAAAAAATACGTATGAACATATATTATCTTGTAATCACATATATTATCTTCTAATCACGTACTTTTCAAAATATAATAATTATCTTAAGATTATTTCGAAGTTTGAATAGGTGTTTGCTGAATACGCAACTATTTAAATACAAAAACTTATAATGTTCACTAAAATTTCAAATTCATTGACTTGACATTGTTGTGATACGTGAGAACAGTCCCATTTCTGATTCTCATTTCACTTCTTGAGAGTTCCAAAAACAAACTGCAAATTCAGAAGACATTTAACCAAAAACAACAGCCTCAGTTTCTCATGTTCTGTTTCAACGATGCAATGATTTCAACGATACTACTTTTGGAACTCCCACCATTTCCAGTAGCTTTCCGAGCTTCTTCCCCGACCATTTTAACTTTAATCTTCAGCTTCCCATCTTCCATCAACTCATTGATCTTTCTCTGAATCTCATCTTCTTTAACAAGCCTCTGATTCCCCCATCACCATGTTCTATCCCATATTCCAACCCCAGCTTTCTCCACAACCTCAGCATTTGTTCTTTGGTCCCCATGCTGTGGCCATGCCAGCACCGGAACCCCATTCCTAGCAGCTTCCATCACCGAGTTCCACCCGCAGTGGCTTACAAATCCTCCAATGGCTGAATTCCGCATAATATCTTGCTGCTTCACCCATTCTTTCAGTACCATGCCTTTGTTCTTTCGAGAAATGAGCCGCCTAATATCTCTTCCAAATCTTGTTCGTTTTCGTCTTTATCAACCTTTTCCGTCTTGAGAACCCAAAGGAACCGATGCCCACTTCTCTCGAATCCATCTCTTAGTTCCCTTATTTGATCTTTAGACATGGCGGTTCTACTTCCAAAGCTTAATAAAACAACGGATTCAACCGGTAGGTGGTTTAGCCACGGGAGATATCGAGCCTGGTTGATGTTGAGCTCGTAAGTTTCCAGCGGTCCTATAGGAAGAAGATATGGATATAAGGAATTTTTAAAATTTATTTGATAGCCGGTGAAAAGGGAATCGCAGAAGAAGTAGTAAGTAAATATTGAGAAATTAGATTGAATCGAAATTTCAGAGGCTGCACTATAAGTCACGAAAAAATCATAAAATATTGTTTTATTAATAAATTATTAATTGGTGGATTGTGATCTAACTAGAATAGTTGAATTTTTACAAAATGACAAAATTAGTGATTTAAGTGACTAGTTTTAGTAATTTGGCCACAATGGCAATTTTGAAATATTTTGAAAGTATCATGGGTAATATGGTAATTTCCCACGTGAAAGCATTACTCTAGTTTGGTTAGAGTTGAATGGAATTTGGTTGGAATTGAACTAGAATGGTAACTTGTAAATTATGATTCAGTTGGAGGTTAATTTTGGAAAAAGGACTAAATTGAATAAAAAAATTCAATTTATTATTACATGTGGCATAAATTAAAAAAAGATGAACAAAAATGTTCATCTTCCTCCTCTTCGATTCGAAATAATAGAGAAAAATGGGGGGAATACATAAAAAATTTTCCTAGGCATTTTGAAGGCTCCCGAACAAGATTCAAGGTATGTTTTTGATAGAAAGTTGATCTATTTTCAATTCTCTTTCATTTGATAGTAATTTTATCAAGAGTTATGAAGATCTGATTATGTTCTTGAAGAGAGAGAAAATAGGGTTTCATGTTCCATGTTTAGATTGAAGCTTGAACTATGCAAATTTAGTGTTGTAGAGATGAAATCAAGCTTAGATTGTGATTAATTTTATGTTTAAGGATTAAAACCCCTAACCCTAGAATTTGGAATTTTATTTAGGGTTTTGAAATTGATGATGAAAATGAAATATTGATGATATTAGAAGCTTGATTTTGATGCTAGAATGAAAAATCCTCTACTAGTCCTTTAAGTGACTATTTTGGCATGCTTGGTAAATTAGGGAAAATATTGTGAAAATTATCCTAATGATGGATTTGAAAAGATTATGAATTTAGAAGCTTGATTATGGCATTTGGACTAAAATAAAGTCCGTGAAAAGTTTAGACACCCAAATTTGGCAAGTAGGAATAAATTGGGGATTTAAATGTTAATTCTTGGAAATGAAGAATATATGTTGGAAACTTTATTTAAGCATGTTAGAATGTTGTTTGGATGAAAAATGAGCCTAGAGAAGCCAAGTGACCAATTCGACCACATGGAAGAATAATGGGAAAATTTTATGAAAATTGTGATTATGAGATTTTATGAATCGAATATGTTGTATGAAGTTAGAATTAAAATTAGAATACATAAGGACCAATTCGGAAAGCTTCAAAGTTAAGGGACCGAATCTGAATTTTATGAAATTGGAGTGTATTTATGTAATTAATGATGTTGGAGATGTGAAATTGATGTTAGAATGCTAAACCATGTTGAATCGAACTAGTGACCATTTTGACAATTTGTCAAAATCAAGTGACCAAATAGGAAAATGAATTCTTGGATGGGGATTAAATCTGATTTTTTTTAGATAAAATAATAGAATTAAGGTAGTAATGTTGATTTGAGGACTAAATTGCAAAGTTAAGAAGTTTGAATCCTTACCTTTGCATTTTAGTGACTATTTTGGCAAAGAAAGAATATTAGAGAGAATTATTTTGAATAAATATTTGATGAAGAAGATGATAAATTGGTGGTTTGAAGTAAGTAATGGGACTCATTTAGGATTGTGTTTGAAACAGAATTTTGGCTCAAAATCACGTTTGAACCCAAAATCATTCCTAAACAAACAATGGGTTGGGGTAAAACTAGCGTTTGGAACTGAGATTTCAAACCAAACCAAGAAGCTATTTTTTTAGCATTGGTAGTGTAAAATCCCGTTTAGAATGGAAAAGACAAATTTACCCCTAATTTATTATCCCAAGCAGCAGGTTTGATTTTCTTGATTTTGATTTTTAGTTTCGGATTTTTTTTACTTTGACTCGTTTTTATTTTAAATTTATTATTGATAAAAATATGAAAAAATATGTTTTAGAAATCTTCAATCAAGTAGTTTAAAATTTTATAAAATTTAATTAATTAAAATATTTAAAATAATTATGATCAAAGTTAAAAAATTGATAAAAAAATCAATACTGATTATATTGAGTGAAGCAGACGGAGTATTACATTTTAATATTTTAAATAAATAATAAAAATATTACTTACATTCATTTATTTCTTTTCTTTACACTATCATGTCTAAAACATACATTTTAGCTATTCAAAAGTACTTTTTAACAGCAATACTAAACACTAAAATCTTACAACTAGCTTTTTAAAATTACTTTTTAAAATCTCTTTCTGACAGCACTTTTAAAATCACTTTTCAAAAGCAATGCTAAACTAGCCCTAAATTGACAAGTAGAAAAATAAGAAGAAGTTAGTATAAATTAAAAGTTAATTATGGAAATTTTTATGTTAAATGATTAGATAGCTTGATTAAAATTTTGTTAGAAATGAATCTAACAAATGTTTGTTTATATTTATGTGGATAATGAAATCAAATCAGAATCAAAGAAGATTCGAGGTACTATGAAGGAAAGGATCGAGTAGAATTTAGTGAGGCATGCTAATAAATGGCTAAGGTGAGTGTAATTTTTATTTATTTATTTATTATATATGCGAGATGAATGAATGCATTTTTAACTGTTTATATCTATATAATGTGAAGAAGACTTTTAATCAGTCAACTTTGATAATAATGAAAATGTATGTTGATCAAAGAAATATTAAATAGCATATGTGATACATGGATTTAGCATAATAATTTATTTGAGATAAATTGGATTACAGATTTTGGGTATGAAATGTTCATTATCGAATTATGGTTGATAGTATTGATGAATTGGATATTGAAAGTGAAAGTATTATATTGTTATGCCCAAGTATTAATGGGACAATGTAGGCACCACGGTGCTGAGATAATGTAGGCACTACGGTGCTTAGATAGACACTAAGTTGTTGTGCGAGGAACAAAGAGCGTCCTCAAGTACGTACCCATCTCAATCACTTCAGTGATGTAGATACTACGATGTTGTAGACACTACGGTGTCGTGATGACTCGCGTACTATGGCATCACATGATTTTGTACTTTGGACTATATTAGAGAATATGATATGCAAATAATTGCATGATGAAAGTATGACTATATTAGAGAATATGATATGCTAATGATTGTGTAATGAAAGCATAACTAATTGATGATCATGAACCATTGATATCAGGATTTTTAAGATAGTCGTGATATATGATTATTCTTGCATTATAGATGGCATGATTTTATACTTTGGCTACAATACTTGAAATGCATGTATGCAATTAGTTAAGCTAAAAAGCTTAATGTACACAATACTGATAAGATAGATGGAATCCTATGATTTGAATATTATATTAATTAAATAAATTATACATGCAAGGTAGTTCTATACATGTTTAAAATGTTATCAACTGCAATTAGAAATTTCTTGCCAATCTGCAGAGCTGTGCTATTATAATCATTGTTTTACATTATTATGATTATGCCTCATTAAGTTATATTTAACGTGTGTTTTGTATCACACGTAGGTACTTTGGAATAGATAGCAAAGGAGGAGTTTCACATCATTGGATCAAGTTAGTCAGTATTATCAGTAAGTCTCACATCCTAGTATAGTGGGGCATGTATAAATGTAAAATACGTAGCTATTTTGTATGATTTAGAAGCATGACTTAGTTTGAGGAATTAAGAATATTAGAAAAGATACTTCAAATGATTTTAAACTTAGTTGGTTGATTATCGCGTAGCGATTTTAAAATCAAGAAAGGGTCTAGACAGATTTGTAATTTAATGAAAACCGTGAAAATGTTGTTTAATCAAATTAGTTTTGCATATAAATAAATAAATAAATTTACAAGTCTGAAAATTAGTGTAAAATCAGTTAGTAACATCTTTAATGTGTATTCCAATATTGAATATACGTTAAGAGTGTTACAGGTTTAGAGTTTGGGGTTTAGTTTTTTAGGGTTTATGTTTAATTTTGATTTATAGTATAAATAAGCAAGAATGTGTAAAATTTATTTTACACAGCTTGTGTATCAAATTTAAACCCTAAAAATAAACCCTTAGTTTGGGAAGGTGTGGGTTGAAATTATTGGCGAGTAAACGAGATAGTAGAATGTGGTTTACATATCATTCTTTTGATGTTTGAGGAGTTATCTGTCCGGTCTGATAAAATTATACATATAAGAGATATTACATTAAGAAGGCTTAACTATAAAATAAGTGCCCAAAGCCCTAAACTATACTCATTTTTTAGATAGATGCTTAAAGTAATTTTAGCTGAAATAGGTGCCTAAAGTTTTTTTTGGCCAAAGTGAGTGTCTCAGTTGACTTTAAAACAAGTCAAAAAATGAAACTTTAGGCACCTATTTCATCCAAAAATGAAACCTTACGCAACTATTTCAGGCAAAAAAAATATTTTAGGCATATATTGCGAAAAAGAGACACAATTTAGGCACTTATTTTGTAGTTAAGCCCATTAAGAAAACATAATAAAACCAAACTAAATTAAACTTTCCCAATAAACACATTGAACATTGTTATGCTTGAGAAGAGTCGGGAACATTAATCTCACATCGAAAAGAAAAAAAGACGTCTTGTGATATAAATACGGTGGCGTTGTACATCCTATCATATATGCCTTTTGGGAAGAGGGCAATGAACTCGTGACAAGTTGTGTCGAAACTGTAACAACCCAAATTTCAGGTTAATAATTCGAATCTTAGATTCGAGTATTTGTATCTTAATGTTAAAAATTTAATTTGAAGAATTTGGAATTTAGAAGCCCAATTAAATAGAAATGAGGACCGAAGTTAATGAAGATTAAAGTTTTGTGTCTAAAGTGAAAACAAGGAGAGAAGTAAAATCTTTATGATAGAATTTGTCCAAAGGTGATTATGAAAATTTTAACAAGCAAGTGTTTTGGACCATTATATTTGGATGGGTTTTCCATCTTTAGTGTGGACCCTTGGATATATTAGAATTTATAAGATTTATTTTAATAGGAAAAATCTTATTATATGTATTTGAGAGAGAGAGAAAAGAGGGAAAAAGGGTTAATCTTCCCTACCATGGGCTACCCAACTTGAGAAAGAAGGGAAAATGGGAAAGTTTCTTACTTTGCTTTTTTTTAATTCTACATGGATTTTGGCTTGGGCTGTAAAATATAAAATTGATTTCCATTTTATTTTCTTTCATTTGAGCATAATATTGATGGGTCAAGTCTCTCTCTTCTCCCATAAAGGTGGATGACAAGTTAGAAGAAAAATGGAGGCAATGATGTAAACTTTATTCTTCAATTTTTCTTTATTTTGTTGGATTTGGGGTAAATTCATGAGAGAGGAATTGTTTATCTCATCATTCTCTACATGATGAATATTTTGTTGAAGACTATTAGTTGAGTTTAAGTAAATCTTAAATTTCATGGAAATCCTAGAGTGAGAAATCTTGGTTTATGATAGAGAAAATATAAATTAAGAATGATTTGTGAAAGAAATTGAGTATTTGAGTTGGGTTTTGGATAAACCCTAAAGTGTTTCATAAATATTCTTGGGAGATCTTCATGTGGGTTTTTAAAGGATTGATTTTAAGAAGGATTCAAGTTTAGTTGGTTAGTTAAATTATTTACTGATCTTTATTAACCTTTTGGAAAGATAATAATGCGTTCTTACACTTGTTGGCTTAGTGAAAGAATTGGAGAAACTTCTATCACCAAGGGAAAAGAAAAAAGTTGTAGAAAATTGGTTAGTAGTTTCCCTTAAAGTCTATGTTTAAGGTCAGTACATCTCCAACTTTGAAGTGCTTTTTACTTTTCACAATAGTAATTGCTTTGCTTTAAGCATGGTGTACTTTGCGTGTTTGAGCATGTTGACCATTGGATGATCTTCATGTTTGTCTTGCCGTTAAAAATGGTATTAAAGGGCCTTAACATGATTATAAAAATCATAATAGACTTTAGGAAGCATGAAACTACATATATTAGTCGTATTTGGGGGTTCTAAGTTGAATCTCGTAGCTTGAGAAGCTATTTCTAGGCTTCAGTACCATTATGCGGGAGGCTCGTATCGGTACCCCTTGTTTAGGTAAGGAACAAGGATTAATAGAAAATGAAAAATTGGTACGGTGCTCTACTTGTACCGGTACGTGATACAAGGTAGTACCGGTACAAGTCCACCAGTACCGGTATGCTATGGTCTGTAAAATTCCAGTGAGCAGTTTTGGTATCGGTACGCTAGTGAGTACCGGTACCCAAGGGTATCGTACCAGTACTCGAGGTCCAGTATCGATACTAACTGGGTATCCTACCTGAAAAATATGATTTTGAGTTTAAAGGCTCGAAAGGTTATGGTTTATTGTCAACACCTCGCCTATGATACCTCGTGACATGATTAACTTAATAAATGAACTTTTGATCTTGTATATCTCCATAATATGTAAACAACTTGGTTAGGTAACATGATGAAACTAAGAGAGGAATTGTAATGACGAGTCTTTGGTTGAACTAAGACCTTGGATGCCCTTATTGAATTACCTTTCCTTGCTTGTATTATTTATGGGCCTTAAGAGTCTTGTATTGATTTCATGATTGATTGTTATGGGATCCGGATACCCAAGGAAGGTACTACAATACAGTATTGTCAACGTACTCGATGTTTTTGTGGTCCCGAGTGATATTCACTACCCAATGTCTTTGTAGTCCCGGGTATGTGGCATGCACTACCAATGTCTTTGTGGTCCCGAGGGCTGCATAATTTGGTACCTGATGTCTTTGTGGTCTCGGGTATATGGGATGCACCACTTGATGTCTTTGTGGTCCCGAGTAGGTGGCATGATGTGGTATTCGATGCCTAGGTGGTCCCGAATACCTGTGTGTCGTACTCAATGTCTAGGTGGTCCCGAGTACATATGTGGCTAGCCTGATGTTTAGGTGGTTTTAGGCTAAACAAGTTTGACTACCACGGAGTGGTGATTGTTGTTGATTGTAGCATGCATTATACCTTAAGGGTTAGCATGGATAAACTGCTTAATTCATGTCATATTACTCATTGCTTATATTGCATGCTTACTTTTATGAACTTCACGGAGTATAGTAGAGCAGACATGTACCACTGAGCTTTGTAAGCTCAGTATGCGAATTTGTTGTTTTCGTGCGTAGGTTAATAGGTCACTCCCTTTGAGGAGCACATAGACGAGGATTTCCCAGCACTGATTCAACTTGAGTACAGTACCTTAATTTTAGTAGTTGGGCTATGTATCCATAGAACCTTGTGGTGGTCGGTCTGTAACTATAATTTATTTTATTTTGAAAATACGATGTTTTAAATTTGTACGAAGCTCCATTTATTTTAGATTTGAATTTATCTATGAAAACTCTTATTTATGACTTGATTTACTTATGATTTTATGGCTAAACTTGAGGTTTTAAATTGAATAAAATTTTGAGGTCGGGCCTTGGATAGCCCGAATGTAGCGTCTCGGATCCGGTGGGATCAGGGTATTACATGAACGAACCTTTGACTGTCTGGTTTCATGCCAAGCACCCTAAGAGTGGCGTAGGCAAGGTGGACAATGTGATAGTGACCCATCACAAGGGCGTCACGAAGTTGAGTGAGGAAGATGTCACGCCTAGGAAGAGACGAGGACATTTGTCCCACGTTGGAAAGAAAAAGGAAGTCTTGAGATATAAATACGGTGACGTTGCATATCCTATCATATATGTTTTTTCGGAAGAGGGTAATGGCTTGTGACAAGTGGTATTGGAGCGACCATTTGACTGCCCATTTCACGCCAAGCGCCCTAGGAGTGGAGTAGGCATGATGGACAACATTGACAATAGCCTATCATGAGGGCGGATGGCTCGTGACGAGGGCGTAACGAAGTTGAGTGGGGGAAAATATCACGCCTGAAAAAAGACTAGGACATTAGTCTTACATCAGAAAAAAATATCTTTTGAGAAGAGGATAATAACATGTGACAATATAAGAGGGAAATGCCATAAATTATCATGTCAATGGGATAAAAAATATTCACAAATGGAACCTTCTAATACAAATCAATTTTAATGGATAAGGGCTTTTTTTCTAAAGTTGACAATATTTCAGGGCAGAATCAAATATTCAATTCTTCATTTTATATAGCAAAAAAATTATTTGTTTCTTCCCATTTTCTCTGACTTTTTTTTTCAATCCCTTTAAAAATCCTTGGAAAAAACAGTGATGATTGAATTTCATTTTCCTCGCTAGAGTTTACGAGTGCGAAAGCGTTGTATTAATCTTGGATTTTATTTTGATACACAGCCCGTGTAAAATATTTTTACACAACTTTTCTATAAAATTTAAAATTTAAAACTCTAACACCTTAAATTCTAAACCCTAAACTCTAACCCCATAAACCCTAAACTCTAAACCCTACAACCTAAACTCCTAAACTTTAAACCCTACACTAAACCTCAAACCCCTAAATTTGAAAAGCACATGTAAACTTTAATTTACACGGACTATGTATCAAGCTTTTTCTCTTAATCTTAGGACCACATTCATTTCACGATTACACCAACGGTAATAAAGAAAAGTTGTTTCTAAAACACTAATTTTTATCACGACACAATAAAACCCAGTGACGAAGTTGAATTTTTTTATACCTTTATCTTTTTATATAAGTTTTATATAAAGTTAGATTATTTATAAATTTTCTCCCACTTTTAAACGTTTATGTTTGCTCCCAACCTTAAATCCTGAAGAAATTATTAGATGGACCCGGCACACCACGTCATTCGTGGTCTCAGTCAATAAAGTTCATCCATCACATTTTAACTTTCAAATAACTACTCACTTTCTATTAACAGGAAAGAGGTGAAGATTCACCTTGAAAAAAATAAGATGGATGTATCTTATTAGCTAGGACCATGAATGACGTGGTGAGTCGAATTCATCTAATAATTTTTTTCAAATTCTAGCTCCGTCCCTGATAAAACCTATGTTTTTTTACATATTTAAATTGCTTTCTCTAGTTTTATTCAAAAAAAAATATTTTTCTAGTTGTTACTATATATGTTTTGCAACGACTTTAACAACAAATACATTACACTTGAGTTTTTAACATAAATACTTTATTTTGGAGGAAATTAACATAAATACTTAAAACAATCGGACTAACATTCGATCCGATTCTCATATTGTACAAGCTAGTACAATGTCCCATTATTTCCACGTTGACAGAAACCAGAATTTTATTTGATGAAAGTACAAAATTTTTTAAGCGGCGGCTCCTTTTTTTATTCCAGACGATCATGTAATTTGATTGTCATGAACATTGCAGCATATTGCAGCAACCGGTGGTCACTACTGCTTCCGTGCTCCGCCGCGGAAATCATCGGACCTCTAGCCCTCATTCGGTAACGCCGCCAGGCGAGTTGTATGTTCACAGCAGCCCATGTTTGCCAATTGGATGAATAATATCTTGTAGTTCTCTTAAGCCTTTCGTTAGCAAATTTGTACAGGAAATGATATGTGATGTATCTGAGATGGTCTGAATCAAGACCAAACGCTTCAACCGATTCGACGCAAACAAATGTTGCGGACGACGACGGAAGACGGTCAATAAATGGTCGGCGAAGACACCATGAGAGCAGCTCATCACCTAAAAAGCCTCCTGGTTTGATTATACTTGTGGATCTCCTTCTCTAAGTAGCTGTTTCATGGGAACATCAACAAACTTAGCAAACCTTGTATAGTTCGGATGTAAGTATCGAATTCGGGTATGTATCTTATATCGGAATGTGACGGATATAGATGCCGGACATGTATGCTTTAAGCAACCAAAAGAATCGGAATAACATAGAGAACACCGTGAACTTATACCTTTTCGTCTTTAGAGAAGACAAGCGGCTTAACTCGGTCGCAGATGTTATCAAGAATAAGGCCATCCAAGTTGTGAAACAAAGGAACCTGACAGAAAATAAGTTGCGATTGATTTGGTTTAACTGAAAAATCTTAGTATTATAATCACTCGGATTTAGAGATGACTGTTGAATACGAATATCTATCCGATAGACGAAATAAATAAATGTTTTGCACCTTTTTGATGAGGTCAAGACAAAGATAACGCTTGATGTCCCGCCGGAGGCCCTGGGCAAGTCTTTGATCAATTCCATCTCATCTTCTCCTCCCAAAGTCGTCCATCTCTGGCGTTCGAAACGCCGAACTCTTTGTCTCAGACGTGACGGCAACTGCCGACGCTTCATCCACCATTGCATGTCCCGACATCTCAGCTGCATTTGTCGCTTCTTCGCCATTACAGCTTGCAAGAAAACCTAGACCTCAAAAAGAATCCATTTTTAGTTAATTACGTATTCAAAGGAAAAAAAAGGGTAAATGAGTTTAGACTTTAGAATCACCTGGATGTTTCCGATGAGCAAAGAGAAGAGCAACAATCCAGCAAGCACTAAGCATATACAGAAAACCACTTCTAACCAGTGACTTGTTGGCTCGAGAATGTTCCCAAAGGTGTTGCAAATTGAAAATATGATGTCTGAGAAGTGCCATTAAGGGTGATTGCAGGGTTTATGAGGTTTGCCTGAGAGTCATTAAGCCCCAAAATATGGGATAAAGGATCTTGACAGCAACCGAGTTGCTAGAAACGACAGGAAGAGCCCACTCATAAAAACCATAACCGAATGGTCCTTCAACGTAAGCACAAAGCCTTTCCAGTTACTTTTGTTGAGTCACCAGCACCACAAGACAAAGATAGTTTCCCGCACTGCTGCCGAAAACACTACGCTATGCGCTGCATTGTGAGGATGTACCAGCACCCTCCCGCAACCTGCAATACACCAAAAATCTAATGCACGCATTCGACATTTATAAAGCATTTTTCCAATCTGTATGAATATAGATTGAATTTCCATAAATATTTGAATCTGTAATATCTATTATCATCCCTAATAGTAAAAAAAGGAATTCAAGTTTATAGGGAAGAGTTTACATGAGAAGCAATGAAGTAGGCAATGAGATTAAGGCCAAACCCCCACCAAATGGTGCCAAATATATATCCAGTGACCTTTTGCATTCTCCTAATCAAGGAAATGCCGTGATAAACCTTTGGGAGGAATTGGACCAAGAAGATCAATAACAGTATAGTCGCTATATCCCTGATTTTCTCTTCCTTTATTAGTTTTGGTACAACCAACCAGAACACTGCCTGCAAAATAAGTCGTTATATACACTAACTTTTTATTATAAATTAGATACATAAAGATGGTAAATATACACGTTCTTTAAAGATACCTGAGGATCTGGGAGAATTACAAAGGCATCAAACCAGAAACTTGTAAGGGAACGAACATAATGAGAGGCAACGGCGCGAGGGTCCCACACCAGTTTCCCACAACCGACGACGAGGGACTCCCTAGACACGTACGCCAACCTGAACTGAAGCCATACATGGAACAGATGCACGACGTCGATACACGTCCGGAGGACGGTGACAATGAAGGCAAGCCCACCATCCATATACAAACAAGGCGACTCGCCTCTTCCTATTGACAGTGCATAAAAGAAGAGAGGGTCTATGGCTAAGGCCATTGCACGAGCCAGCAGGAATGCTCGGTTCCATTTCTGTACACGCTTGCTCCTCGGGTCGAGCGCCCGTCTTCGTCCGCCGAACGGACGAGACGGTCGCAGAGTGGAGGCTTGAACCGAGTTCTTCTGCGGGCAAGTTCTGGCCTGTATCGGAACGAGGGAAGTGCCGGCGCAGGCTTCCCATTCGGGCGGGTGAGCTTGGTCTCAGCTGGTGGAGTGGAAAACTGGGAGTCCCACTTGAGTGCAAGCGTAGCATTCTATGGTGTTGGGAATTGGGGTGTCTTCGTTAATGTTGTCGCCGCCATGATCAAAGTTGTCCCGGGGAGAGATTTGAAAGTGACAACGTCCAATCCGCCGGCTGTTGCAAAAAAGAGAGAAAGAAACAGCAAACTCGGTGATTAAAATACATAAAATGAAGATGATTGCAAGTTATGTTTCGTTAAAGAGATGAATGGGAACCTGGAGAAATTGGACAGAGAAGGCATGGTGAGAGAGTGGATGGAACCATGGGAGAGAAAGGGAGGAGAGCGAGTGGAGAAAGAAAGAAAAGGGAAAGGAAATGGAAGTATGAGAAAGAGAGAGGGAAAGGAATAGGAGCCAACAGTTGAGAGGAAGATGGAGTTATTTGGAGGGACTAGAAATATGACACAAGTGACCTGCAACGCTTCTTTTACACAAAAATTTCAATTTTTTTAATTATTAGTATCCGATTTATTAATCAATTAATTTAGAACGAATATTGTAGAGGCCTAATAAGGGGTTATCCTCTTAATTTAGTTTTTTTTTATCCAGGACTCGAACTCTTACCTTATTTAACGGACCTAGCAAATAATCCATCTAAACCAATTGATTTTTAGTCAAATATTTCGTTTTTAATATTATTATTTACGGATCTAATACTCAAAAACATTAATTTATAATTCAGCATCCATTTCTAGAACTAGTCTGGCTTGTATGATGAGTTACGTAAAATAATATTTAATTTTCTCGAATGTCAAAATTGAATGAATTCTATAAAAAAACTTATTAAAAAAATTCCAATAACTCGACATATACGAGTTCTAAAATTTATGGCTAAATTATAAATTAATATTTTTTGAATGTCAGATCCATAAATAATATTAAAAAACAGAATATTTATGCAAAAATACAGACTGAGAGACCTCTGTCATCAACGTCGCATGAAAATGCATCATACAATTATACAAAAAAATTAATACAAATATAGTCTAAAATACTATTTAAAATAAATTTATAGATGTTATAATTTGTGGCACGGGTGAAAAATGTTTTAACTAAAACATACTTTTAAAAATTTATTCAACAAGACATAATAAGCATATTGGTAAAAAGTTAATATACAAATTTATCAGTATTGTATTTGTTTATCAACGTAGGGATTTTTAATTTTATTTTAAAAAATATAAAAAAGATAAAAAAAATAGAGACTAATTTATCGATATTAGTTCTATTTAAATAGTAATTTTTAGTTATTTTTCTTTTGAAGCGACAATATTAGTTCTATTTAAATAGTAATTTTTAGTTATTTTTCTTTTGAAGCGACACTTGATTAATCGACTTTTTTGGTGAATAATGCATCCCCAAATGATATTTGGGAATGTGTAGTGCGCCGGGTGATAGTTAGGTATCTACGACAAAAACTAAAGTAACGGGGTGGCATCTTCTAATTGTTTATTATTAAAATTTTAAATTACCACAAAGACGCCATATGCGGTGGCGTCTTTATTAAAGAGTGGTTATTGAGCCGGTCATCAAGCCAATTACTGCAGCATTGACTTGGGCAGCGTTAAAGGCACGTTAGTTACGCCTATTTAAGGGAGGACGCCATTTGGAGATGGTGTCTTCACCCGAACTCTGCCTATAAATTGGAATGATAGTAGGCTGCAGGGAGTAAAAAAAAGGTTGAGAGAGAGAGAGATTTATGTGTGTGTAGGATTTAGGGTAAGAGTTTTTTTTAGTGTTATTAAATTAGGTATGTACTTTTTTAGTTGATTTATAAATTATTTGATTTGTATTATGAATAATATATTAATTTACCGTATTATTTTTTTTTTGAAGGAGGTTTCAAGCGGAGCATTTGGAGCATATTTTCGTTGATATTGAATTGATAGGTACATATTTTTTAAAATTTATATAATTTAAAAATAATTAATGTCAGTATATAGAATGTTGTAGATATGTACAAAGATTTTATTTCAGGGTAATAATAATAATTATAAAATTATTAATTTATGCATATTTTCCCATGTTTTTAGGATAATAATAATAATTGAATGTATTTAGGAATTTTTATTAATGTAGCTATATAGAGTTTATTATAGAATTATTAATATATGCATTAATTTTTTTTAGGATAATAATAATTTTGATTGAATGTTTTTAGGAATTTTTATTAATGTAGCTATATAGAGTAACAACGTTTGTATTATTAAGTATATTTTAATTTATTATATTAAATTTTTATTGTTATATAAATTATTTTATTTGTATTATTAATTATATATAGAATTATTATTTAAATTTTAATTATTTTAATTTGTAGAATTTAAAAATAATTAATAAGCTAGAATGTTAAATGTTTAGATAATTATATTTGAATGAAATTATAAATAGTAAGAATAATAATTTTGAATACTTGATAATGTGGAATAGGCAAAATAGTAGATATATTATACAATTTTGAATTAGTTAGAAGTAGTTAATTTTGAAAATAAGTCATAATAAATTTTTAAATGAAAAATGTATACTTGAGAAAATGTATATTCGAATTTATGATAATGTGGAAAGATATATAGATTTTAAATAGTTTAGAAAGAAAATAATAACAATATATTTTAGAGGTAAAGGTATATTCGAGAAAAAGTTTAGTATAATTAGTCGAATTATATTCGAATAAATTTATAATGTAACTAGTAATAAAATATTTTTGGATATTTTAATATATAAATAAGAATAATTATAGGTATATTCGAGAAAAAATAGTATAATTAAGGGAACCGTGTTCGAATAATTATAAGTATATTCAAGAACAAAAATTAGAATAATTAAGGGAACCATATTTGAATAAAATTTCAAATAGAATGGTGTCTAATAAATAAAGTCATATATTGGTATATCCGAATAATTATAAATATTAATAATCTAAGTAGTTGGTGTGCAGATAAGTCTATGATATGGCGTCTGATAAGTTGTTGCAGTTGGACCATATATACATTTCATCTTATATCAGCGTAAGTAATTTGTAACTTATTTATTTATCTTCGAGTAGGTAATGTACGTCAGTTGTACAACGTTATGAATTAATTTTAATTTATTTAATGCAGGACGATCATCATTGCTTTCGTCGTCAAGGAACGATGACGGAGGAACCATCTAGTCGCATTGTTCGTCACTTACAGCAGGCGGGATTTTATAATGCAACATTTGTGCGTGGCTATAAGGTGGTCATGGGGTTGATAAATGCGTTGATTGAACGTTGGAGACCAGAGACCCACACGTTTTATTTTCTAGCCAGAGAGTGCACGATAACCCTGCAATATGTAGCTTTATAGCTCGGCATCCCCATAAATGGGAATACGTTCGTAGGGCAGAATAACTACGTCTATGCGATGTGCGACCTATTCCTCGGGAAATTCCTTCAGAAACTAACACAAAAGGGTTACGTGTGAAGCTAACCTGGTTGGAGAATGCATTCAGGGTAGCCGAGGACTCAACCAGTGAAGAAGTTGTATGCGCAGCACGTGCTTATATCCTGCAACTCATTGGTGGGGTATTGATGCCAGATAAATCTGTAATATTGCGCACACGCAGTATCTGCCACTGCTGGAAAATTTTACGACAGCTCGTTCGTATAGCTAGGGCTTTACGATATTGGCAGGCTTATACCATGAAATGTGTAAGGCCGTTATTGTTAGAAATGGGAATAAGATATCCGATATTGGTGGATGTCTTATCTTACTACAGTCTTGGGTGTGGTATCGACTGCCATATTTGACACCTATTGTCAATAACCCAGTTGAGTTTCCACTTGCTGGAAGTAATACTAAAATAAAAAATAATGATGTGTATATTTTTTATTAAAATTATTTTGAACTACTAAATATCATATTTTAGGTTTCCGTGCAGGTGGCGACATGATTTGAAAAAAGCGGGGGTGGTGCACAACAACGTTGTTAACGTAAGACTGAAAATCGCATTTGAAGGGAAAAACCAGGTATGAAAGTTGTTTTAAAGTACAGTCTTGTGTACTCCAATATTTGTAGATGTTAATATAAATTTTTTGACAGTTCATTTGGATGTCGTACGACGATGCGAAAGTACAGCCTTGCGTACCCCAATATGTGTGGAAAGATGCTACATTTTGAGGTGCAGTTGTACCGTTGATCAATTTTTCTGTGGTTGAGTTTCAATGTACTGATGGAGTGTTGCAACAGTTTTGGTATCATCAACCCGTTCCTGGTCCTCCGATTGATCTCAAAGGTATTCACACTAGAGAACAAAAACTTAGGTTTGATGATAACTGGAGGTACAAGCAAAAAAGTTTCATTGCTCTTTGGAACAACCGACACTTATATGTGCCAACTGATGTGATTCTACTTCAGGAAGATAATTTTCGTGATGATTCAGACTACATGGAATGGTTTTATAACAATGAAAAACCATTCCTGACACTCATCGAAGTGGGTCAGAGGTGGCATACAGAGCGTAGGTGCTCATATCACCATGAAGCTGGTTCCTCTGAGTGTATGAAGAACCTGCAGCCACCACCAATTAATCCTGCGGATTGGTCATCATGGAGATCAAGTGTACCCTCAGGGCATGTAGAGGGAATATATGATTATGATAATCCATGTGATAGAGCAGTACAAATATCCCAGATGTCTTGTTTGCAGCGCACTGATGTTGGATCATCCGGAGTGAGTGCGTTTCAACAACTACCTCCATACTTTCCTAATTTGCCCGTTTCCACTCTGTTATGTGCTGAAGATATGTATGCACCACCACCTTCTATGCGGATGTTGGATGACCACCCAGGCGAGGACGAGCAAAATCTGGAAGACCCGCAATCGCCATGGAGGATGGTTCAACCCCCACGACGGTATGATCATATATCTTCCCTGCACAGACAAGAGATGCCGAGTAGGAGGAGAAAATAGGTTGTTTTTTGTTCTATTTGGGATTTAATAATGTTGGTTTAACCTTTTATTTGGAACGATTTCAGTTGTTAATATTTGGGAATTTTTATATAATTTATATTATGTCAGTTTAACTTTTTCTAATTAGAATTTATTTTGTTATTATGGAACAAACGCACTAAATTTCAAAATGTTCCATTACTTCATTAATTAAAATTTACAAAAGTAATCAAAATAGGGCATACATAATGAATCCGAAACAAATTACTATGACGGCCCGGTACGATAGTTGGGACAATTTAAACATTTATCTCTAGTGTGACTTGCTCTTCAGCAAAGTCTATAATGCCTAATTTGAACTCCTTCTCGATCATACGGATCATCCATACTAGTATGAATGCAGGAGGAAGTCGGTCGACCTTTTAGCTTTTTTCAAAGATTGGAATTTGGTAACCATTCTTCGTATATTGGATCTATTGGCCAATATTCCTAATTTGGAATCGTTCTAAACATAGGCCTGTAGATATTTGACATAGTTTGTATGCTAAAACAATCATCCACAACTGTATATGGGTTTATACGAACATGCATGCATGCGGCGATTGCGTGAGAGCACGGATATCTATATGCCTAAAAATAGTCGCAGCCACACCATCTCACATGAATGTTTACTCGGAACAATTTGTACTCGTTCGGGCGTACCTGGGCTTGGAAATTAAATTCAGCATTGTTGGGGTCGAAGGAATCCACTCTCATGCAGCTTGCTTCCTGTAGCGATGTCTTTTTTCTTTTTATCGCTAAAAAAACGTGGTGGATTTTCGAAGGGTTGAGAGGTGTTTGTGATTTAAAATATTTATTCCATGAGGTTTTAAAAGAAACCGCATTTTAAAAAAAAATGGAGTCGCCACCGGCCACTTAGGTAGGCCGGACACCATAAAACCAGAGATTCAAAAAGATTGGGTTCGGGAGTCGGTTATGGATGGGGAAGGATTAGCACCCCCACACCGCCCAAAATTGGTACTTTAATAATTACCGCTTTATTAATATTGGATTTTCCGGATTAAAGTGAAGATTATTTTAAAATTCGGTCATAATTGCGAATAAATTTTAAGGGCCCCGTTATCCGAGAATAAACGCCCAACCACTATCACTACGCTTGATACTGGCCCCGTTTACGCTCGGATAAAAGGACTCGCATTAACAAGTTATATCTCGATATGCAATCTTAATGGCAAAAACGTAAAACATGGCACAATGTAATAAATATTGACATACCAGAATACTAATTTAACATAAATGATATTCTAGACTAAAACATGTATATATACATATTATTCTAAATAATAGATAAAAACAACTATAATATGTCAAAATAACAAGGCAGGAATAAGTACATATAGACGAACAAATATTAAAAAAAATGCATACTGGTAATAAAACATATTTCAACATATACGGGTCAACATATCGTGCAGAAAGGGTAAATATATTAACATGTAGCCCTTAAAAAAAAGAAAGCACACACATATAAAATACAAAATACGCCATGTACGAATCAACTAAAACATAACATGCTTAATATGAATAACCGGATAAAAGACGCATGACCATTATAATCTTAATACACATATATATGTAAACATAAAATACGAGTCATATACGAGGGACATAAAATAAAATAAAATAGTAGAATACATCAACATATACGATTATAATACGAACATTAGTATTTACAAAGAATACAGGATCAAATGAAAGAAAGAAAAAAAAAGTCAAGATGTAAATTAAAGAGCAATAATATGTAATTTAGGGACGAAATTATAAACAAACAAAACCTAAAAGGACTAGAATTGTAATTAGACCAAGGGGCAGACCCAAAGTGAAAAATTCAAAAACGCGGGATGGTTAAGGGCGTAATTTTACCATTCAGAAACTGATTCGGTGTAATTTAGGGACTAGATTATAACCTTTTGAAATATCAAGGGGACTGGGATTGTGATTATACCATGCGGCAAGACAAAAATGAAAATATTGAAAACGCGGTGGGATTAAGTGTGTAATTTACCCATTTAGTAAAATAATAATACCTATATAAAGGCTATTTTCAGACTGAAACCAAATTTTCTTCATTTTCGTTTCATTCTTCAGTTTTCATATAGCCCGTGTTCTTCTTTTCCTCTCGTCTGTTCTTATAAAACCCAGAATCCGGAGGCCGGCCGCCGTATTCTCCGCCGCTAACCGGCGCCGGCGAGCCTCCAAAAGACACCAAAATGACCACTATTTCATCCTCAACATGAATCCGTGGTTGGATTCAGAGGATACCCCCTTATTTACCCTAGATCTAGGAAATACGAACCAAAAAAAGTTTTAAACCTAAAATATAACTACCAGGGGACCTTCCCCTCCCTTTAGTTCACCAGATCTGGCTTGTAGAAGCCGAAAGGCTTATCACTGAGGAAGGGAAGACCCACAAACGACGCTAAGAAGACTACTCTCCTCTTTTTATTTCTGTTTTTTTCTTTTTTCAGATATGCATGTAAAGAAAACAAGAAAGAAAAAGAGACAAAAATTTACCACTGGACTGTCTTTTGATTATCTTGGATGTTTACAACTTTCAGATTTTTTGTATTACAAGATCTCTGCTTCTCCTTTTTTGTTCTTACTCTCTTTTTTTTCATCCCCCCCGCTACAAAAGTTCCCGCTTTCATATATATTATTGCCTCTGCTTTTGTTGCAAGTTGCATCTTCCTTTTTTTCAGATCTGAATCGACACTTTTGCTTGTTGTCTTGGGCATATTCTCAACACGGGATCAATATCGGGCGCGTGGCGATATGGACATTTTGCCACCGCCAGACGCGTTCTCGGCCGTTAGATCGATCCGATCTAACGGTCGAGATGGCTTGAAGAACGATCGGCTTGGATGAAGCCTCGATTTGATGAGACGGCTTCGTTTTCGCCACGGGAGCTCCGCAATGAGGAGTCGAACGCGTGGATCTTACGCGCGCGTGGGATATTAAAGCGTCCGCGTGCGGCACTCGAACGGTCCATACGTGTGGAACACGCTACCGCGCGATATTTTTGACCTCCTGGTTGCATCGTGGGCCGTTGAATCGATCTTGATCCAACGCCCACGCTACCCGCACATTGTAATTAGATGAGATTCAGATTTGGGCCAACCGGCCTTGTAATTGAACTTGTAATTAGACTTGGAAATTTTTATTTGGGTTTAATATATATTTAATTTTTTCATTTTACCAGCCCAATAATATTAATAATAATATAATTATAAACAAAGAATACATATATATACGAAAATGTATACTTATATTATACAATCATTAATTAATATAATATTCTAGTATACGTACGTATAATCATACATATAATTAACATAACATCTATATATTAATCAAATACGCTCATACTCTAGATACATACGCGACATACATACACCCCTAATATGTATACATAGCTTATACATGCACACACCACCTTATATTTGTAACATTCATATAATAAATATACATGCAATATTAATATATTTACAAGTGAAAATGAGTGATTACAGTTGCCCCTCTTTGCTTGTTCTCATGGAATGGGAAACAAAGCAAAGATTCATAAGCACTCATTTTTATCAGACTTCCATGTTTGTAGCCTTGGAAAAACGAATTCTTTTGGACATCTCCTCTCCTCCTTGGTTGAATCTTCAAGCTCGTAAGTTCTTCCTATATAGAGCTTCGTCACCTTCCGATCTTGGAGCTACAGGCTCTTCCTATATAGAACCCTTCGCTCTGACATCCCGAATTATGAGTCATTCCTTTCACTTTGAGTCGATAAAGCTTGGAGTCCTTCCTATATAGAACTCTTTGCTTTCAACGCTGGTTTCTTCTATATAAAACCTTTTGCGCCACTGATGGATTCTTCCGACTGGGAGTTCCTCCTATATAGAACTGCTAGTCTTCAAATCCTAGAGCCGCTACCCTTCCTATATAGAACTTTTTGCGCGCTCAAAATCTCGAGCTAGAGGTTCTTCCTATATAGAACCTTTCACTCTAAGACAATGAAGCTCTGAGCCTTTCCTATATAAGACTCTTTGCTTTGACACAACAGTTTTACTATATAACCCCGTGTCATAGGTGAATTGCTTTGACTGGGAGTTCTTCCTATATAGAATCATGAGTCTTCACATTGGAGCCATCACCCTTCCTATATAGAACTTTTTGGCATCTGAATCTCGTGAGCTACAGTGTTCTTCCTATATAGAACCTTTTACTCTAAGACAATAAAGCTCGAGCCCTTCCTATATAGAACTCTTTTCGCTTTCGACACAGCAGATTTCCTATATAATCTTGCGTGTCATGGGTGAATTGCTTTGACTGGGAGTCCTTCCTATATAGAATTGCGTCTTCACCCTTGAGAGTCACAACATTCCTATATAGAACTTTCAGCTTCAAAACCTCGTGAGAGAAGGATTCTTCCTATAAAGAACCTCTCTCTAGAGCTTGAAAACATGTGTCTTTTGTATGTAAAAACATTGTCTTCTCATTTGGGATTCACACCGTGATGGCCTTCGATGTCTCTTTTTGGATCTGCAGGATACCGTCTCGAGACGAAAACAAAATGCTATGACAAATGAATGAATTGACATGCTCCTAATTCTAGTGATGCTTGACTATTCATGATGCATGAGAGTCAATCTCTTGGGGGCTTGTTTTGGTCCTTATTTGATCTTGATGTCCGTTTTCCTTTCTTACGGGCATCGATACCCCACCTCACCGCCAGTTCAACCATCTCAACCTTTCTTTTTCTCCAATTATGATTTGGAATTTTAAAGTGCCCTTTCGGTTTTCACTTTAAAGAGTTTTTTTTTGCCCTTTCTCGGTTTTCACCCAAGAGATCTCTTTTGTTATCTCGTGTGCCTTCCTTGAATAGATAGGACATGTGCCATTGGTCATCCTACCTAGTTGTTTAAAGCTTCTCACCTTCCCTAGCCATTATGTAGGAACCTGAGGACGGAGTTAACATTGTTTTCTTTGATCACCTGCATTTTCAAGGTTAAATCATAGTAATGCTCAAAAATCTCTTGTTTCATTATAATCCTATGTTATCTTATTTGACTGAAATTGACAAGAAGACCAGAATGGATGCTCAAAAACACGGCTTTATTGCGATTAAGGGCTTTTAGATATCTTAAAAAGAAAGGTATGACACACATGAGTTAAGTATGAAAATACAAGATCCTCATTATCTTCGATATGAATGATACATGACCCCACAACCGTGTAGAATTTTTTTGCCCAAGCCTTCTCTTCACAATGTTCATGAAGATGCCTTTCTTCTGGATATTCAACTTTTCAACTTACCCGAGCCGCCTTTTACGGGTTTTCAACTCGAGTCCTTCCTTTGCTTCAAGACGCCTGGTTTGGGTTTTCGTCCCGAGCTCTCCAATTTTTTTTTTTTTTAGAGATAATATTTCTTGACGGCATCGAATTTACGGGATTTTTCAGCTCATCCCCGTCCATTTCAAGTAGATCGTGGCTCCTCCCGAGAAGGCCTTTTTATGACGTGACGGTCCTTCCCAAATTGGGCATCCATTTTCCTCGAGAATCTTTCTCGATAGGAGGATTCTCTTGAGTACCAGATCCCCTTCTTTGAATTCTCTTGGGCGCACCTTTTTGTTGTAAGCCCGCACCATCCGCTTTTGGTACATCCGACCATGACAAATGGCCTTTAGTCTTTTTCACAATGAGATTTAGCTGGTCGAATATGGCCTGCACCCATTCAGCTTCTTCCAGCTTTACTTGCTTAAGACCCGGAGGGACGAAATCTCTACCTCAATTGGGAGTACGCTTGTACCATACACCAAGGAGTAGGGTGTTGCCCCCGCTGATGTGCGAATGGACGCCCTATAGGCGAAAAGGGCAAAAGGCAACTTCTCATGCCAATCCTCGTAGGTATCCGTAGTCTTCGCTATGATCTTCTTTATATTCTTGTTTGCCGCTTCCACGCTCCATTCATTTTAGGACGATAGACTGTGGAATTATGGTGTGTTATCTTGAATTGAGTGCACACGCCCTTCATCATTTTGTTGTTCGATTGGAAGCGTTGTCGGTGATGATCCTCTCGCAATCCGTGACGACAAATAATTTCCTTCTTTAAGAACTTACAAACTCGTAGTCCTGGTGATATTGGCGTAAGACGCTGCCTCTACCCATTTAGTGAAGTAGTCTATGGCGACCAAAATGAAACGGTGCCCATTGGAGGCTTTTGGATGGATTCGCCCAATGACGCCCATGCCCCATGCCGCGAAAGGCCACGGAGAATTCATGGTGTGTAAAGGATGATGGGGTGCATGAATCTTGTCAACCAGAATTTGGCATTTGTGGCATTTCTGGCGTAATCGATGCAATCTCCTCCATGGTCAACCGTAAATAACCAGATCTCATAATTTTCCGGCTATAGACAGCCCGTTGGCGTGTGTTCCACAGATCCCGCATGTACTTCAGCTAAGATTTCCTTCGCCTCCCCCATCCACACATCTCAAAGAATGTTTGATCATGACTTCTCCTATATAGGATTTCCCCATCTAGGACATATTTTGTTGCCATTTTTCTGAGCGTTTTTTCTGTCATTGTCGTTTGCCCTTTCGGATACTTTTGAAGCTTGACATATTGCAGATGTCATAGTACCATGGATTTCCGTCAATCTCTTCCTCAGATATTACAACAATGAGCAGGTTTTTCAAACGTCTCACATCTCAATGGGCTTCATTTCTGCCCCGTGTTTGTTTTAACATGGATGCCAAGGTTGCCAATGCATCCGCCATCCGATTTTCTTCTTGGGGTAGGTAATTGAAGTTGACCTTTTCGAACACTTTGACGAGCTCTTGGATCAATTCGTGATATTTGACCAACTTCGGTTTCGGTTTCCCACTCCCTACGTAATTGGTAAATGACTAAGACGAATCTCCGAACACTTGAAGTTCCTTAACCTTTCTCTCGATGGCTGAGTTCACCCCATGATGCAAGCTTCATATTCAGCTATATTGTTTGTGCAGAAGAATTCCAATCACTGGGTGAAAGGATAATAGACGCCCTCGTGTGAAATTAGCACCGCCCCTATCCCATGTCCGAGGGCGTTGAGGCTCCATCAAGTAAAGTTTCCATGACTTATCATCTGAAATCTCTTCTTCGGTTGTAATGCACATCAAGTCTTCGTCGGGAAACTAAAGTTCAATGCCTCATAGTCATCCGGCACGACTAGCCAGAAATCTGCTACGGCACTCCCTTTACACAGCTTTCTGATTAACATATACGATGTCGAATTCGGATAAGAGCATCCGCCATCGGGCCATCCTTCCCGTTAGCTACCGGGCGCTTCCATTAAGAACTTTAATGGGTCTAGCTTGGATATCAACCGTAGTATGGTATAACATGTACTGCCCGAGCCGCTTGGTAGCCCAAACTAGAGCACAACACAGCTTTCAGATCAAGGGTACCGTGTTTCGCAATCATTGAATTTCCCGCTTAGGTAATAGATGGCTTGCTCCTTTTTTCTTGACTCATCGTGTTGCCCCAAGACACATCCCATTGAATTTTCAAGACCATTAAGTAGAGAATTAGTGGTCGACTGTGCATCGTGCGACTAAAATTGGAGCATTTGTCGTACTTTTTGATCTTTTCTAGGGCTTTTTGACATTCTTCATCCCATACGCCAGATTATTTTTTCTAAGAAGTCCAAGACCGGTCGCATTGATTGGTTAATTGGGAAATGAAACGGAGATATAATTCAGCCTCCCAGAAACCGCGGACTTCCTTCTCGCGTGGGGGGTGGTGAAAGGTCCTGGATGGCTTTCACTTTATCCGATCAATCTCAATCCTCTTCTCGCTACTACAAACCCTAAGAGTTTTCCGTAAGTAACGGCGAAGGTACACTTGGCATGATTGAGCCTCGCTTGGTACTTCCGTAGTCTTTGGAATAGTTTTCTCAAGTTCTGTAGGTGCTCTTCCTCCGCTCGGGATTTGGCAATCATATCATCCACGATACTTCTATTTCTTTGTGCATCATGTCATGGAAGAGAGTCACCATTGCTCTTTGGTATGTTGCCCCCGCGTTTTTTAGTCCAAATGGCATCACTTGATAACAAAAAGTACCCCACATGGTTATGAATGTGGTTTTCCATGTCGTTAGGATCCATCTTTATCCGGTTGTACCCTCGAGAAGCCGCCCATGAAGGAAAACCATGAATGTCCTACGGTGTTGTCAACCAAATGTGTCAATATGTGGCAAAGAGAAGTTGTCTTTAGGGCTAGCTCGATTCAGATCCCTATAATCTACACACATACGAACTTTCCCGCCTTTCTTTGGTACTGGTACAATGTTTGCAACCCACTTCGGGTATTTGGCTACCTCCAAGAATCCAGCATCAAATTGCTTTTTCACTTTTCTCGGATTTTTAACAACATATCCGCCTCATTCTCCGAAGTTTTTGTTGTACTTGGTTTGCACTCCGATTTTGTTGGCAATTTGTGCACCACTATGTCGGTATTCAACCCCGCATATCTTGATAAGTCCAGGCGAAGACAACCTTGAATTCCTCAAGTAGGGCTATCAGTTCATGCATGCTTGGTTTTTGAGGAAATAGTCGCTCCTATTTTTATTTCTTTTCTCACTTCTTCAAATCCTGTTGACAATTTCGCTTTTCTTGGTGGGGCATAATCGCCTTTCTTCGCCGCCCCACCATTCTCTTTAACTCTTCCGGGACCTCAATTTCTATTTCATCATATCCTTCCTCAATTTCCTCCGAGACCTCAAGGCATTCAAATTTACTCCAGATTGGGTCCGTATCATTCATATCACAATCATGAGCGACCTGCATTAAATGAGAATGAATTGTATTGGGAAAGAGACGGCTTTACATGAAGGGAATGAATATGAAGAATGCATGAATGGAATAAATGAGACTTTGGTCATTTTTAAGAAAGTGGGGATATTTTCATTTCAATCAAAAAGTTAACATAAGTGCCCCATACAAGAGATCCCCATTGTTTATGGGCAAAAAAAAAGGTTGATTCGAGCATTACTCGATCTATTCCTAAAACTACAGGTAGATCAATGCAGCTCTAGTTATCGAGTGTTTCCCGGGATGGCAAGGGCGGATGTTGGTCAACATTTTGCTACCTCGGTCCTTTTCAACTATCATGTTGATGTACATCCTTCAAATGATTTATCGAGTATTTCCTCCTGTTTAAGTTCATCATTTTTCTTCATTGCCTCTCCAATATCTTGACTGGGCTGGTAGAACCCTCCGAGAGATGAAAGTGGCTTTCAAACTAGGAAAGGACATCGACCTCCACGAAATGTCTTCTCATTTAGATCCGCTTTTCTTGCTGCCTCCTTTCTCTTATATTCCTCTTTCTTCTGTTGGACACTTGGTTGGTAACCCAAATCAAACGATCCTTCTTAGTTATCATATTCTTGGGTCTCGTGTTTCCTTGTAATTTCTTCCCCACCCTTTTCCTATTTTGGCTCCTCGCCCCGAGTTTCAATGACGGTCATCTTGGTACAATTAAATAACCTGGGTAGGGGATCCAACTTCTTCTAAAACGAATGTGGCATTTACTAGTTCCAATGCTCTAACGAGCATTCCGCAAAGATCTTCATCATTTTGAATGTAGGGGTATCCGATGTCACCAAGCAACAAATTCATGCTCGCTTCTACTTTGACCAATTTGCCTTCAACTACAAATTTTAATTTTTGATGCAATGATGATGGGACAACTCCTACGGAGTGGATCCACGGTCTTCCCAACAAGCAAATGTAGATGGTTTTATATCCATCACCACAAAATCGATCACATATTCGGTTGGTCCGATCAATAGGGGCACCTCAATTTTCCCTATTGTTCCTTTTTGCGTACCATCAAAGGCTCTTACCGAGTTGTGGCAGGGGGCTTTAGGTGCGAACCATCTATTGGCAATTTTTGCAGGTTACCATAGGCAAGACATTCAATGCTGACCCGTTGTCGATCAAGACTCTCGTAATACATACCCTTTGCAGTGGGTAGTAATGTTAAGGGCTTTGGTTGATCCCATTCCTCCCTCCGGGATCTCATCATCACTGAACGTGATATGATTATAGGCAGTAATATGCCCCACTATCATGTCCAGGTTTGATACAGAAATGTCTTGGGGCACAAAAGTTTGATTCAGCACTTTTAATAGCGTCTCCCGATGCTTTTCTGAACTCAAGAGTAACTCCAGCACTGTGATCCTGGTCGGTTGTTTTCGTAGTTGTTCCACTATGCTATACTCGCTATGTCTCAAGAACTTTAGAAATTCTTTGGCCTGGGCCTCAGTTACCGGTTCATTTATCTTTTGGGGAGGTTCTTCTCCAAATATCTGCGTAGGGCTAACTACTATATTCTTCCCCTTATCTTTTTCAGCCGCTTTCAAAGCCTCGGAGGAATAACATCGGGCGCTCCTTGTGAAATGGCCTGCCTCACCAACGTTCACATCGTTCTGGCTTTGTTGGTCTTCCAAACAGAGGCTCTTTTACCTGCTCGTGTTCTGATTTTTCTCGCATGGTCACATTCACAGCATAATTCCAGGGAATTTGTCGCATATCTTTGAATGGGAATAGAGATGGTGCTGAAATGATGATCTTGGGATTTATTTTGTTGGTTTCTCCTTGGGAGACACCTGCATTTCCCGTCCCGGGAGAGATGATAAAAGGTCTATCTTTCCCGTATTTAGTTTTGGGGCTATCTCGTCATGTGTACGCCTCTGATCCTTTCTTTCCCATGGGCTCTCAAAGAATTCAATTTGTTTTTCATTCATCAATTTCTGCACCAATTTCTTGAACTCGTCACATTCTTGGATATCATGCCCTTCACCCGATGGAATTCGCAATACTTTCCACATTCCTTCGCCTTTTATTATCATGCCTTTGTTGATCACACGAGTCATGCACAATTGTTGAAATACCCACCGTAAAGGAGACTTGATTTCGACACGCCATCCTTTATCCTCCCGGTAAAGCATTCTTCTATGACATTTACCCTCTCTGCTCCCATGATTAGGTAGCGGTTGTTGGCTACACTCGGCTCTTCAAACTTCAATATCCCAGAATCGATTAAGTTCTGCAAGCTTTTTGAAGGCAAGATGCTTCTCGGGGATGTCCAGGGGTACCTCCGTGATAGTCGCAATGTGCGCTTGGATTATACCAAGGCGGGAAGGGTGGATTGACAGAGTAACGATGTATGGCGGGACCAGTCCGCTTCATATAACTCGGGAATAAAGTTCGAGTACGAAAACAGGTAGGGGTGAAAGTTCTCCTCTTTTCTCCTTTCTCGTGATTCTCTCATCTCTTTGATTCGAATTTTGTGTTTTTCCACAGGTGCTTGTGGCTGTGAGACTGTGAAGTTCTTCAAGGCGGTATAGGTGCTGGTGGTGTTTACTTCATTTCTCTTGTTGTACTTTCGAGACCCTTCCCCACCATCAATTCTCGCCGCTCTTAATTGCCGCTTGAGAGACTCCCACCCCGATCAAGTCGGCAAAACACCGTGTTGTGTTATTAATGAGGCGGTCAAAGAGTGCCCCTTTCGTAGTATTGACAAATAATGGCGTGATTTCATGCTCCGGGATAGGTGGCTGGATTTGGGCGGCCACTTTCTCCACCTTTGGGCATATTGTCGTAGGCTTTCATTGACTTCCGCCCCATATTTTCTAACATAATTCTGCTAGGGATCATGTCTGTTACATGTTTGTATTGCTCGGAAAATGCTTTAGACAAATCTTTCCATGTCTTGACATTTGCCTTGCTCAGCTGAGTATACCAACGTAACGCCGCTCCAGCTTAGACTATCCTCGAAACAATGGATCAGCAGCTTTTCATCTTTATGGTAAGCCTCCATTTTCTACAATACATCGTTATGTGTGCGCGAATGACATGTGGTTCCATCATATTTATCGAACTCGCATTTTGAATTTTGGCGGCAAGACAAGATCGTACACTGCACTTAGGTCACTAGCGTCATTTCTGATTCTTCATTTGATTGTAACGCTTTAAATTTTTCTTCCATGAGGCGAAATCTTTCTTCCCCACTTTTTTTCTACCTCACTCCCGATCCTTTCGACCATGTTTAGGTCCGCACTTCTTCTTCATAAAGTGCTTCAAGATTTAGGGGTTGAGTCTCGTGTGCCCCTATTTGAAAGCTGGAAGACATTCCCGCAGGTCAATATACACACTTTCTAGCTTGGTTTGGTGCAGTTGGTTGAACCTTGAAGTGAGCCGGGTACCTTCGGCTCTGAACATTTTCTCCTTCTACTGCTTTTCCAAGACTTTTTGCCAAAGAATGTAGTTATGTCGATACTATAGATGTTTGTGATCACAAGCAACTGATCACTAAGGCTTCTCCGGGCCTCTTCAAGCCTTGACTCGAGCTCTCTTTGCCCTCTTTCTAGACTGATTATTCTTTCTTCCATGAGCTTTCTTTGTAGCCAGGTAAAGTATAGGTGATGAATGATTGCGGGTTAACTACATATAATGCCACAATATTCATATTGTTAATATGGTTGCAAAAATAAATGCATGTACAATGATGCGAATGTTATGATGCAAATGCAAGAATGCATGCAGACAAGGTACTGATTCCGCTGGTAATCACCCTTTTGAACTACTTCCACACGGAATTAAAGGGTCTTGATTACAACAAAATTGTGTTACAAAGTAAAGATCCCTAGTACAAAAGATCTAATTATAACACGAGTCCTATAGATAGACTCTAGCTCTATCTCCTAACTTTCCAATTGCCTTGAGCAGCTTGAGGAACCTAGGAGCTTCTTCCATTCCCGGGCTATAAAAGGTCGGAGTGTTTCAGCCTCGACAATAAATCATTTACATGTCCGGCGACTCACTGTATGTCCACCATTAGGTTTGCGTGAGTAATCGGGTCTCTCGTCCTGTACCATTCGAGCAGCGTCGCAGAATCTCTTCGCCAATAGGTGTCCCCTCCGGCTGCAGCTTCCTCCTCGAACACATTAATTCTTTCCTTGTAATCCTCCACAATTGCTTCGAGGACCCAATCCGTGCTTGTAACACACCCACCTCTCGTTCTTTTCCCGCAGCTCAAATGGGTTATTCCTCACGGCAAGACATTTCAAGTGAGTGTTCGACTTCCGCCACCTTTCCTTTTAATTCATCATTTTGACTTTGGCTTTGCTCCAACCTCTTAATAGTGTCATCGCATGCTTTCTTTCTTCATTTCTAACAATCTGCTTTTGGCTATTCATGGATTTTCTTTTTCCATACGGTGACACTTTCTCTCTGATGATGGACAGCTTGTTTTCCTTTGCTGATTTCTTTGTCCGAATCTTTCTTTCTCTTGATCAATGGCCTTCTTGGCGGACCGCTTTTTCTTCCTCCATAGCCAAACGGGCAGCTTTCAATCTCTTTCTCGATCGCTTTTTTGTTAATTTCTCGTTCTTCTTCCATCAAACGGATGTCGCTCATTCTTTCTCTTTC